>OZ012741.1:343604682-346004682 GCA_963859935.3 Lathyrus sativus
CTCCGGCGATGTGGCCGGAGAAGATGACCGGAGCCCTAGCTCCGGCGTCTAGTTCACTCTCAGGTCAATGCTGAGTTGGAATGGTTTGAATGTTTGACTTGTTGACTTGGTGTGTTTTGATTGGGTTGACCAGGCCACGCGTTGTTGTTGAATCTGACTGGATTAAGTGAAACACATCGTTTCACTTAATTTTGAAGTTTGGTTTAGATTGGGCCAAATGTGTTATTCACACCTCCCTCAGTTCTGAGACCATTTGCAATTTTTCTTGCGTGCAGTTTATTTTGCTTTTACTTCCACACCTCCCATGGCTTTCTCACTTTATTTTATTTCTTTTTCTTCCTGTTTTTCATTTTTAATTCTTAAAAATACTTCCAATTGTCAGAAAATTCCCCAAAAATATTTTTCTTACACTTTATTGTCTTATTTAATTTTCCATATTTTAATTTTCTGATTTTATTTTATTTTGCAATTTTATTTTAATTTAGCAATTGGAAGTGTTTTTAATGTTGTCTTTGTTTGATCATGTACATTTGAACCACCAATTCACATCACCTATGAATAAGGTTTCTTCTCCATTTAGAGGATGGATTGAAGTACCTTTGAGGTTGATTTTGGTTCATGTTTGATCATTTTATGTTTGACTTTGAGTTGTTTTTTGTTGACCCTCGATTAATACTCAAAAAGGTGGAGCACCTTTGTTAATCAATTTATTTGGTGATGCCTTGAGTTGAATTTGACTTTGAAACTTTGGGTTCTGTTTTCCATTGGACTTGGTTATCTTGTGCATTTTATTTGGAATTTATTGAGCCATCCTTATATTTTTGGTGAACCTTGCCAGTCAAGCCACCTTTGAAGGTGCTCATACAAGCTAGTTTGACCTAGTTCCTTTGGGAAATGATTCCTAATGATCCCATATGCACCCTATGAGTCTTGATACTCATTCTTGACATGATTAAGGTACCGGTTTTGCATTTTTAGGTCATACATTTGTGTAACTTGTTTCACAATTTACTTGGAAGTCAGGGCATTCCACATGATTTTAAGTGTTGAACATGGATTGAACTTTGTTTCTTCCTCTTGCCTTGGCTTGCTACTTGTTTGTGCTTTGCTTTCCATCTTGATTTAAGCCCTTTAATTTTGGTTTCACTTATTTCCCTTGGGTTTTAATCATCATTTAAGACAATTTGGTATCCATGTTCATACTTTGAGTTTGTCTTGAATGATGGATCAATCTTTTCGCACTTGTTTACTCTTTGCTCTTTCATGGTCAATATGAGATATTTGGTTGAGATATTTCACATGTTGCTTGCTGCCCAAGTCTCTTTTCTCTCATCTTCTATTTGACCATGACCTTTGCTTTTGTTTTATGCTTGTCTTTGATTATAGTGATTGATGTTGGAATGGGTGTAGGAGTTGTAACTTCTCCCATTTCATCTCACTAGTTTTGACTTGTTAAAGTCAACTTGTCTTGATCATTTGTTTGCATCATTTGAATTTTGCATTTCACCTTTTCATCTTTGCATATCATGTTTGCATTGTTCTTGACTTGTTTAAGTCAACTTCTTCTCCTTTCTTCATTTCATTTGTGATTGAATTATCTATTGTTTACTTGGTATTTTGCCATGATCCCTTAGGATTCCTAGTCCCTCTGTTTAAGATTGGAGTAGGAGAGACATTAGGTGTTCAATCCTTTGTATGATAACATCAGGATATATTCTTCCCCTCTTAATCCCAACTTTAGGAGCATCTTGCATGACAACATTAGGGTTAATTAGTTTCCCCTTAGAGTTTGTGTCTTTCTCTTCTTATCTCATAATCTCTTAAGACACCTAATAAATGATAATAAGTGTTGTACGCTACGAGCCTTAAGTACTTGAGGAATGATAGTTGGGGGGCCTCCTCTCAATCTATCTAGAGTGTTTAGCATATGCCCTTTAGGCGATATGCGACGCATTCACTCTCAAGTCATAGTCTTTAGTGCAACATGAGTTACAAGCTTAACTCAATTCACTTCTTCATAAAAAACACTAAACAAAACATCAAACCTTTTTATCCTTCGGGATTGTTTGGAAAATTATTTTCAGAAAGAGTGTGTTAAGTCTTGGCTCTACCGCAAATAGGAATCGTCCCTAACTGCTGGAACCACTATTTAACCCTACTCAGTTAAAACACTTGAACCAATCTGTGGTCGTGTCAGCCCGAACTACGTTTGCTCTGATTTCTCATACCAGATGAGGATACATAGGTACAAGACGATGATGTCTTGGCGAGCAACCTTTTCCCACCTTCACCCATAGTTTTCTGAACTACGTTGACTCTGACTTTCCCATTGCTCGAGGGAGTACGTAGGCATAGAGCGGCGATGCTCTATTGAGTCTCTTTTCTTTTCTTTTGTCCTTATGAGCCAGCCTTTGATAGATTAACATCCTTTTAGATAGACAACAAGCGTGGATCCTGTTGAGTACCTTCCCCTTGCGTAACTGACTCCCGAACCCAAGATTTAGTTGCGATGACCTGTCTTTTCCCTTTTTCTTAGGTTTTCTCTGATCGTTTCCTTTCCCTCTCTTTGGGATAAATAACGAACGGTGGTGACTCTTCTGTCTTTGCTGGCCCCTCTTCACAGTGATGCGATAAGTCGATGACAAGACCTCCAAGTTGTTATATGTCAAATTATTGATGGAAACGACAAGTCCGAGACCGACTTTTTTTTCTCGTTTTCATTTTTCGACCATTTATCCATCTATGGTTATTTCTTTCCTCTTTTTGGTCGATGAAGGCACTTACGTAATCCATTACCAGTCAAATTATTGATGAATAATGTTGGATCCGAGACCACCTCCTTTCTCTTCTCATTTCTTCTTCTTTCCGATTTTATTTTGACTTTCCGTGATTGATGAAGTCTTGTATCCGTAAGCGTCGGATTTTCGAAGTCGATAACCTTCCCAATTTCAAATCTATGGAAAACGACCATTTAGGTCATTTTCTTTACTTTGGGATCGCGATAGGCTACCTTCGATAAATCGACATTATGCTTGTAATTAAGACGAGATCCCACTGTTTTGGTCCCTGTGACACGATTAAATCGTAGAATGATCCTCAATATCATTTCTCTATCTTGTCCATAGCACGGATATCAACTACGGAGCCTCCTATAGTTTGACTTCCCTTATAAGTCGAGCTACGACGGTTTAGCATCACATTGGTCCCGATTCGATTCATTACCCCTTTTGGACCGTTTTTCTTACCATAACCGCAATGAGTGTTGTGAGTTCTAAGCGTTAGATACGTAGGAAATAATGAGTGGGGAGCCTCTTCTCACTTTGTCTAGAGTGTTTAGTGTATGCCCTTTGGGCGATATGCGACATATCCGCTCCTACGTCTTAGGATTTAGTGTGTGCGTCCCGTTCCGATTCCTTTCTCTCGCCTCTGTACGATCGATATCCCTTTTCTCTCGCCTCCGTGCGATCGAGACCCCCTTTTCTCTTGCACCCGTGCGATCGAGACCTGCTTTCCCGTAGTTAGCCGAACTACGACTGCTCTGATTTCTCATACCAGATGAGAATACGTAGGCACAAGACGCGATGTCTTGGCGAGCACACTAACAATTAATTTCCTTTTTCTCTCGCCTCTGTGCGATCGAGGCCTTCCCGCTAATAATTAATCTCCCCTTCTCTTGCCCCCGTGCAATCGAGACTAGCCTGTTGTTCTAAACCTTTAGGATCTAAACCTTTTTACCCAAGACATGCTACATCTGTTCTACCACAAACAGGTAACGCCTAAGTCTCTAATGGTCGAGCATCAATACACCTAATTGCTAGAATGCGTACGCTAGTATCGTCTACCCGAACCTTTTCTCTCGCCCCTGTGCGATCAAGAACACCCTTTTTTTTCCATAGTTAGCCTAAACTACATTTTTCTCTGATTTCTCATACTTGATGAGGATACGTAGGAACAAGACGCGATGTCTTGGCAAACAACCTCCCCCGTAGTTTCCCGAACTACGTTGACTCTGGCTTTCCCATTACACGGGGGAATACGTAGGCATAGGGCGACGATGTCCTATCGAGTCAGTTCTTTCTCCGTTTAGGAGAAACCTTAGATAGTTTGTTTTTCACCCATAGATTAGACAACAAATGTGGATCCTGTTGAGTACAATGGACATGAGGGGTGCTAAATACCTTCCCCCTGTGTAACCGACTCCCGAACCTAAGATTTGGTTGCGATGACCTGTCTTTTCCCTTTTCGTAGGTTTTCTCTGATCGTTTCCTTTCCCTCTCTTTGGGATAAATAATGAACGGTGGCGGCTCTTCTGTCTTTTCCGGCCCCTTCTTCGTAGCGATGTGACAATACAGATTACTAGTGGGCTGATATTTTCACAAAACCCCTTGTTAAGGATAAATTCAAATTCATTCTGGAAAATCTATTTATAAAACCTTGTCCATAATAAGTGGATGAATTTATTTTGATGTGTCAAGTCACCAAAACTTATGAGATAAGATTCTGAAGATTAAGCAGCAAAAAAAGCATTTAGTTTTAGATTCTGAAGATAAACTTCTGTGTGTGTGTGTGTGGAGAAGAAATGTATCAACATCAAAAGCAGTTAGGTTTAGATGAATTTGAAACGAAAGTTTATCATTTTCAAAACAAATGACGTGGAGCAAAAAAAGAGAGAGACAAATTTATCAAGGAATGGGAAAGGAGTGTAGCAATTTCTAAGAGATCACCGATTAGGTGTACGTTAAAAGTGTAGACTTAAGTGTATACTTAAAAGTGAAAAAAAATCTGACAAGGAATACTGGAAACACTTAGATAGGAACACCATATCTTAAAACATCTCAAAGAGTGCACAACAATAAGGGAAGGCGTAAAGATTTAGTCGATTCTCAAAAATTTTACCATACCTAATGCATTGAAAGGGGTTAAGGTTAGATAAACAAATGGTGATGCTCTAAAGGGTAAAATCATTGGCTCTGGAACTGTTGGTAATGGTAAACTTCCTTTTATTACTAATGTTTTTTTATTCGATGGTTTGATGTATAACTTATTGTCTATTAGCCAACTTAGTGACAATGGTTATGATATAATTTTTAATCAAAATTTATGTAAGGCTATTAGTCAGAAGGATGGCTCAATCCTTTTTAATGGAAAGAGGAAAGACAACATTTAGAAGATTAGACATTATGATCTTAAGGAACAGAATGTCAAATGCTTAATGTCTGTTAATAAGGAGCAATAGTTATGGCGTAGACGTTTGGGCCATGCTAGGATGAGAAACATTTCTCAGCTAAATAGGTTTGAATTAGTCAGGGGTTTACAAAATTTGAAGTTTTCTTCAGATGCTCTTTGTGAAGCATGTCAGAAAGGAAAGTTATCTAAAACTTCCTTCAAAATGAAAAATGTTGTTTCTACTTCTAGACTGTTCGAACTTCTACACATTGATTTGTTTGGACCAGTAAAAACCGCCTCAATCAGTGGAAAGAAGTATGGATTAGTTATTGTTGATGACTATAGTCGTTGGACTTGGGTAAAATTCTTGAATCACAAGGATGAGTCACATTTTGTGTTTTCTACTTTTTGCTTACAAGTGCAAACTGAAAAGGATTGCAAAATTGTCAAAGTCATAAGTGATCATGGTGGAGAATTTGAGAACAGATACTTTGAGAATATTTTTGATTCCCATGGAATTTCCCATGATTTGTCCTGTCCTAGAACTCTAAAATAGAATGGAGTAGTGGAAAGGAAGAATAGGACTTTGCAAGAAATGGCCCGTACCATGATCCAAGAAACTGACACGGCTAAGCATTTCTGGGCATAGGCAGTAAACACAACATGTTATATTCAGAACATGATTTCTATCAAACCTATTCTGGGTAAGAATCCATATGAATTGTGGAAGAATAGAAAACCCAACATTTCATATTTTCATCCTTTTGGTTGTATATGTTTTATGTTGAACACTTAAGAGAATATTGGTAAGTTTGACTCCAAATCTCAAAAGTGTTTATTGTTAGGGTACTCCAAATGCTCTAAAGGCTACATCATCTATAACACAGAAATATGAATTGTTTAGGAATTAATTCATGTTAGATTCATTGATAAGCTTGACCCTGAAAAGTCAAAGCTAGTTTAAAAGTTTGCATATTTGAAGATTAGCTTATCAAAATCCAAGGAAGAAGATTCTAATGAAGAAGACAAAGATGCAGAAACTACATAATCAGATACAATCTCACCAGAAACAGCAAATAGTCCAACTCATCAGAAGAAAAATAAACTAAGGACTTCTCATTCTGAAGAATTGATTATGGGTGATAAAGTTGATCCAGTCAGAACTTGTTCATCATTCAAACCTCCTAAGGAAACTCTTCTGTGTTTAGTGTCATTAATAGAGTCAACAATAATTGATGAAGCTCTTCAAGAAAATGAGTGGATTCTGGACATGCAAGAAGAACTAAATCAATTAACCAGAAATGATGTTTGGGGTCATGTTCATAAACCTAAAGGTGTCCACGTCATTAGAACAAAATGGGTATTCATAAACAAGCTTGATGAGAAAGGTGAGATCGTAAGAAATAAAGCATGACTGGTAGCACAAGGTTATAGTAAACAAGAAGGGATAGACTATACTAAAACATTTGCACTAGTTGCCAGGTTAGAATCTATTCTCTTATCAGTTTTTGTTGTTGTTAATCATAACATCATTCTTTATTAGATGGATGTAAAGAGTGCATTTTTAAATGGATATATTTTTGAAGAAGTGTATGTACACCAACCTCCTGGTTTTGAATGTTCTAAAAACCCAGATTTTGTTTTCAAACTTAAAAAATCATTATATGGTCTGAAACAGGATCCCAGAGCTTGGTATGAAAGGTTAAATAACTTTCTTTTAAAAAATGACTTTACCAGAGGAAAAGTGGATACAACACTCTTTTGCAAAACCTTTAAAAATGACATTCTGGTTGTGCAAATTTATGTTGATGATATTATATTTGGTTATGCTAACACTTCCTTGTGCAAGGAATTTTTTAAGTTAACGCAAACTAAATTTGAAATGAGCCTGATGGGAGAACTCAGATTCTTTCTAGGAATTCAGATTGATCAACATTCAGAAGGAACATACATTCATCAGAGCAAATATGCAAGAGAACTTCTGAAGAAGTTCAACATGTCAGATAGTAAACCAGGAAAGACACATATGCATCCTACATGCATTCTGGAGAAAGAAGAAGTAAAAAGGTTTGTCAGAAGCTCTATCGTGGTATGATAGGCTCTCTTTTGTATCTAACTGCTTCTTGTCTTGATATTTTGTTCAGCGTTTGTCTCTGTGCTTGTTTCCAATCAAATCTAAGAGAAACTCACTTAACAGCTGTTAAAAGGATCCTAAGGTATCTAAAAGGAACAACTAACCTTGGCTTGATGTATAAGAAAACATTAGAGTACAAGCTTTCTGGTTATTGTGATGCAGATTATGGTAGTTAACCTTTTTGCCACCAGTTCTCGTCTGGTTATTGTGTTCCTATCTAAGTGTTTCCAGTATTCCTTGTCAGATTTTTTTTCACTTTTAAGTATACACTTAATTCTACACTTTTAACGTACACCTAATCAGTGATCTCCTAGAAACTGCTACACTCCTTTCCCATTCCTTGATAAATTTGTCTCTCTCTGTTTTTGCTCCACGTCATTTGTTTTGTAAATGATAAATTTTTGTTTCAAATTCATCTACACTTAACTGCTTTTATTGCTGATACATTTCCTCTCCACTCACACACACACACACACACACACACACACACACACACACACACACACACACACACACACACACACACACACACACACACACACACACACACACACACACACACACACACACACACACACACACATATATATATATATATATATATATATATATATATATATATATATATATATATATATATATATCATACACCTCCTCATTCTTTTTATCTGTCTTTCAACTTCATATTATTTTCCTCCTGTTTTCCTCTCCCTCTCTTTCATCATGTAATCTAAGACTATCAAGGAGAAATCTCTGACTTAGATCTTTTGAAAGAGTGTACTCTTGATTTTAAAACTCTAGTTGAAAATGGCCTTTATGATATTCTCTCAGATATCTTCTACCAGAACTGGGAAAATTACTTTGAAATTCTCTCTGGACCCATCTATCTAGAATTTGTTAAGGAATTTTGGGGCAAATGCTCGCATTTCTTAGTATGAAACCTATGCTTGCAATATTCTATCTATTGTCTCTTGTTTTCCAATTATGATCAACCCCACTATCATCTCTCAAGTTATTGAGTCTAAGTAAGATGGTAAGTGTGTTGACCAGTACAGAGGAAACAACTGTTTTGCTAAACACATTCACCTCATCTATCATCATGAAGGACCTGCTGACAGTCCCTCAACTCTTACATCTATGGCAAAAGTTTGGTACCAAATCATGGGAACAAACCTTAGGCCTAGAGAAAAGGGAACATGATGGCTTTCTGCAATGGACAAGCTCTTCAGTTTCTTCTTAGTCTCCAAAATCAAGATCAATCTACCTTAATCCATGTTCAACTATCTAAAAGAAGAAATAATTTCTTCTAGAAAGGAGTTATCATTCCAAAATCCTTTTAGTAGAGTAATTTCTCACATTCTTGATCTTCAAGGTGTAGTCTCTCACATAAAGGAAACCGGAATGTATGAAAAACTTTCTCTTGATTGGTGCTCTCCTATGATCTATTTTGAAACCATCATTGATTGAAGACTTTTGATAGTTTATGGATGAGTGTTCTTTGTTGGTCTCTTTTTGGTTGTTCATTTCATTTGTTTGTCAGTTTTCATGTTGTTTTCTTTTATGTTCATGTACCTACGTCTCAGGCGTTTTTATTAATCAATGAGAAATGTTTGCTTCTGGTCTATCTTAGTGCATTTTTTTTGCTTGCTGACAAAAAGGAAAGAAGTATTGATTTTAATTTTCTCTTGAATAAACTCCATTACTCAAATTTATTGAACTATCTTTTACTTTTTTGATTATGACAAAAAGGTGGAGTACTTGAAATGGAAATTATTTTGATAAAGTATATCTAGTCTCTGAATCATAGCTCAGACATTCTAACTCTTTAATTGCATTCAATTCTTTTTCTTAGAATGTTTTTAGGAACATAAATTTAAAATTGATATATTGATAACCAGGCTCTGATTTAACCAATCACTATCTCTATCCGATGCATTTTATAAGAATCAGACTTGAACCATCTTAGATTTTATAAGTCCAATTAGGCTCTGATATATAATCAACCGTTGTTACTATGTATCTGATAAGAACTTTATAATCAAGCTCTGGAATCCAACTCTGATAAGATTTTTGAGATCTTATATTTAGGGGGAGCTTTGATTAAGGGAAGTTATTTCTAAACTTATCTCTATCATTTGCTATTGATTATCATTATACAAAATTGTGTCATAAAAAATACACAGTTTTGTCATTATCAAAAAAGGGGAGATTGTTAGAACAAGATTTGGTTTTGCAAGATATCTCTAAGTTTTGACAATAACAAAGTGGTGTTTGTGTGAGAAAAATTTGGTACTCTAACGTTTGTTTTTCTGAAGAATTAAAAAATATGTTTTGACTCTGATAGAAGAAGCTCTGACTCTAATAGAGATTATATTCAACATTTACTCTGATCTGACCAAAGTCGCTTCTGCGCTATAAGAAGCAAGTTTGCTTCTGATCTACTCTCATCTAGAAAGATTCTAAGAAGATAATATTTTACTGCTGCAATGTTCTCTTGGTTTCTACTTCTGATCATGACTCTGATACTTTACTTCTGAAGGATTTCAAGCTTTTGAAGTCATTATCTTCTGAAGACTAAGTGCTGAAGACTCTGAAGACAAGGTTCTGTTGAACGAAGTTCTGAAGACTTGAGTTCCTGAAGAATAAGTGTTGAAGACTCTGAAGATAAAGTTCTGCTAAACGATGTTCTGAAGACTATGAAGACTTAAGTTACTAGTGACTAAAGGTTCTAAAGACTGAGTGCTTATAATTCCGAAGACAAGGTTCTGGTGAACAAGTTCTGAAGACTTTGAAGACTCAAGACTCTGAAGACCTACTGATCAACTCTTCTACTCATGCTTCAAGCATCTCTATTCAGAAGCCTCTGATGTAAAGAAGAGAAGCTCAAACGTCTACGAGGGAAAATAGTACATAGTACGTTTTAACGTCTCATTCCACTACCATTCAACTACCCTGATTTGGTGGTACAAAGGACAATTTTTGTGTATGATTTTCATCCCTGCGTAACAATATTATTTTCAAGTCGCCAGCTACCTAAAGGATATTCCTGATCTTCCCTCCAACGAATATTTTTCTAGCTATATAAGGACTTGATTACTTGAAGAAATTAAGAAGCTTTACAATGATTAATATAAAGGTTACACTTTGATTGAAAACAATCTATAAAGAACTGAAGCTACAGTATTGAAGCACCACAATACAAAGAAAGAATATTGTTCATACTGTATTAGTGTCTTTAAGACATTTGAGCTATTAATAGTGTTTATATCTACCTGTTTAGAAGCAATTTCATTATAAACATATTTGTTCAAATTGTTGTTTGTAACTTCTTAAAGGACTGGTTCTGTTTGAATCCTTAAGAAGAGACGATTAGTCTTTGTTGTTAGTCACCAGCGGTTGCTTGTGAAGATTGTAATTCCTTAAGGGATCAGTTGGGTCAGAATCCTTAAGAAGAGACAGTTATTAGTCACCAGCGGTTGCTAGTGCATTGTAATATGTTGATTATAGTGGATTAAGTCCTTGTGTATAAGGTCAAATGACCTTGGTGGGTGGACTGGATTATCTTGATAGTTTTCAAGTGAACCAAGATATATTGTGTGTCTTTCCTTCTTGAATAGTCTATTTGTGATCTTTGTTTGAGTTTCACAAAAAAAACTTTCATTTTTGAAAATCCAATTTAAACCCCCATTTCTTGTGTTTTCTCACACCTTCACCAAGTTGATCCTATAGCTTTGGTCTCCAATTCTCACCGTGACAATATCCCAAACCTTCTCTATTATTTTTGTCAACACCATAAACCATAGATGAAAGTTTATTTCTATCAATGCCAGATGTAATGAATTTATAAGAAGCTTGATCAGGCTTTCCTAGAGATGAACCTTCATTTTGAGATGTGCTAATTTCTTTTAATTCTTCGTTCAAAATGAAATTATCTCTTTTTAAAATTTTAATGTGACTAGCTTGATCCTTGCAATAATTTATAAGATTATTAGTGCATGAAATAAAGTTAGAGTAAAAGTATACCTCATCGTCATCTTCAGATTCTGATAAGTGCCCTTCATCAAATCAATGTGCCATCAATGCAAGATTGGCATCATCTTTCTTTGTTGAATCTTCATCGTCCAACTCTTCCCAATTTGCCATAAAATTCTTCTTGAACTTGTTTTTGAAGGTGTCCTTCTGATGACTTCCTTTGTTCTGATTGTCCTTCTAAAGATCAGGACATTCACTTCTAAAGTGATCATGTTTGTTGCAGTTGTAGCAGATCCTGCCTTCATTAGATCTCCTGTTGCTTTTAGGAAACCTTTTACTTCTTCTGGCAATTTTCTGAAATCTTCTGATGAAGTAAGCCATATCATCATCATCATCAAATCCACCGCCAGAATCTTCTTTGGAGCAAGATATTTAAGTTTCTTTGAGGACTCGTCTCTATTGAGTTCCATCTCATGACTATGAAGATTGTTGATTAAACTTTTAAGAGACAGTGTATTCAAATCCTTAGCTTCTTGAATAGCTGTAATTAAGGTATAAACTTTGCAGGAACTCTCCTCGTAATCTTTTTAACATGATCTGATGTGGAGTAACTTTTATTTAGCACTTGAAAGCTTGACACAAGAGTTTGAAACCTAGAGAACATGGTTTCAATATCTTCATCATCCTTCATTTTGAATAGCTCGTATTTATGCACCAGCAAGCTAGCTTTAACTTCTCTAACTTGTTGATTCCCTTCATAAGTAGAGCACAAAGATTCAAAGATAGGTTTTGTAGAAGACTTAACAATGATTTTCAAGTACTCATCATGTGGTAAAGCATCAACCAGAACACCTCTGACTCTATGGTTTTTTTCTATAGATTTTGTTTTGAGCTAGAGTCATAGTTTTCCTGTCAGATACCATACCAACAAAGTCAACAACAATTTCAATGCCATCTTCAAGTATATCCTATAGCTCATCATTGAGTCCAATGATATACGTGTGCATATTGCTTTTCCAACATTCAAACTCAGTGGAGTCACCACTGAATATAGCAGGTTTAGCAGAGTAATGATTTCTCCCAGAACTACTGCAATCATAGGGAAATCCCCTTGTTGAGGAACTAACATTAATAACCTCAGTAGCCATATTTTCTCGTTGGACCTTTGATTGTACCACTGTTAAGTGTTACGTACAGACCTTGCTCTAATGTCAATTGAAGGTGAGAAAAATACACAAGAAGGGGGGGGGGTTTAATTGTGTTTGCAAAATTGTTTTTACTTTTGAACCAGAGTTCAGATTCTAAACCATAGTTCAGAACCTGATGATAAGTGCAGCAAAAAATGTAACAGAAGCAAATAAAAACAGCAAAGAACACACAACAACTATCCTAGTTCCTCTCCAACTGAGAGTACCTCAGTTCCCTTGCCACGCAAGAGATTTCCATAATAATCAACTTGGTTACAACTGCTTATACTCACAAGTATAAGACTTTCCATGCTTAAACCTACAATCTAAGACTTCTTGCTCAATCAACACCTAATTAAGAATTCTTTGCTTATATCCTCAGATCCTAAGACTTCCCTTGCTTAAAACCACCTGGTTCAAGACTTCCTTACTCAGTCACGCTACCTAAGACTTATTTTCTCAGACCTCAGTCCAAGACTTCATCACTCAAGCCCATCGTAAGAGACTTATATCTAAACTGACTGTTTAGAGAATGAATAATTTACAATAACACTTGATTAACACTTAGAGGTGTTCAAATATTATACAACAGACTTTTACACAAATAATTCTTAAACTATACAAGAATAAGAACACGTTAACATATTAGTCTCTCTTGAGCTGAATGTAGTGTGTATGTATCTCAATTGTAGTTGTAGTGTTATTTCTTGAGTTGATCTTCCAATCTTCTGCTCCTTTTATTGATGAAGAAATATAATCGTTGAAGTATTCACAACAGCTATAATCAGATCAAATCTTCTAGTACATCATCTTTTCAAAGAAGATAGATGTTGGAACTCGTAGTCAAGGAATTATCCATAGAAAAAAGTCTTTGTCCAGAGAACACATCCATGAAACAAGTACAATACAATCTTTTAAAGATAATGTCAACATATCTCGAGTACCGTGTTAGTAGAGCTTGAGTTAACACTACTCAGTTTCAAAGGCAGGCATAACACCTTTTTGATTCTGAAGTGTACTAGCAGTATCTTCTTGATCAGACTCTCTCACGAGTGTACAATTAGAACCATATCAAAGCTACTTTCGTGTCAGAACCAATTACATCAAACAAATACAATTTTACACATACGAATCAGCTAGTTAAAAATCCTAATTGTTTTTCAAATACTTTGTTATCATCAAAACTTTAGAGGATACATGGTAAGAACCAAATTTGTCTCAACATATACTTGTTCAAGTTATCTCTTCCAACGGCTAGTCTTCTACAACTTCTATATAAGCTACTGAATATTCAAACTGAAGTCTTCAAACAAGGGAGCAATCAAAAGGAAAAATCTTGAAGGAAAGCCAAGAAGAATAGAAGTGTTCTACACTTCTTCTGGATGGAGGAATAAAAAGATCATACAATAAATGGCACAATCGAGTATGCATATTTTTTGTTACATGTTGTAAATTGCAATAAGCCTTAAGATTTCTTAAACATTGAATATCTTAGAAATATTTAGTGCTTAGAGGTCTTTGTTTAGGTGATCACCTTGTACCTCTTATAATTGTATCAAGTACACCTTGTTCGCTATTTTGCTAAACACAATTGTTTAGTAGTTTAAACAAAGTCTCTTGTTATGTGCTTCAGCAGCAAAGTCTCTTGCTGAGAATCTTGAGCCAAGTAAGTCTCATGTTATGTGCTAGAGCATTGAAAGTATTAATCAATTGTTGATTGAGAAGAAGTCTTGAATCTGTGGGATTAAGCAAAGAAGTCTTGGATTGTGAGTATAAGCAAGGAAGTCTTGGGCTTGAGGGTCTTCAGCAGAAGTCTTGGATTTGTTGAATCTGAGCAGGGAAGTCTTGGACCGAGGGTTTCAGCAGAAGTCTTGAGTCTGAGGGACTTGAGCAGGGAAGTCTTGGGTTCATAGAACTTGAGCAGAAGTCTTAGACCTGAGGGGTTTTAGAAGGAAGTCTTGGGCTGAGGGTCTGAGCAAAGAAAATTCTTGTGCTTAAGTGCGTAAGTGATTGTAATCATGTTTTGATTATAGTGAAAATCTCTTGTGCTGCAAGGGGCTGGACTACTCTCATTTGGGAGGAACCAGTATAAATCTCTGTGTGTTTAATTATCATTTATTTTCTTCTGTTAACATCAGCTATAATATTAAAATTTTAAACACCAGCTTAGATTCTGAACTCTGATCAGACGCAAACTAAAGAAACAGAAAACACAATTCATCCCTTTCTTGTATATTTTTCTCACCTTCAGTTGGCATCAGAGCCTAGTATGTGCACAACACTTAACAGTGGTGCAAATAATGATTCAATGAGAAAAACATATTTGTTAAAGACTTTCCTTCAAGAAGGAGTCAAGTGCCATATGAAAAATATTACATTTCTTTTCCTACCATATTCAAAGGGTGATTCTGCTGAATCTAAATGATGGAAGAGAAAAATATATTTTAAATTCATTGGTATTGATAAAGGGTTTTGATGAAGGTCTATAGAATACCCTTAAGAAAGGTATTACTGTATAAGTTGATGGTAAAGGAATTATAAAAGTTTGAAAGTCTCTCACACCAGCTCAGAAGAATCTTATTGAGAATATCTTTAGAGTTAGATGCATTCTGGTAGGTGCTCTATCTTAAATATGAGTATATCAACATCACTTATATGTCTAATGCTAAAACCATCTTTGAATCCTTGTGTTTAAATTTGTGGGAGTTAGTAAAAAAGCTTGTCTAGTTACACTTCATTTAATCTTTCCAAGAAAATTCTGAGAAGATTTCCTAATGGATTCAAACCTAAAGTCATAGTTATTCAAGTTGTCATAAAACTTGAGTATGTTGTGTCTTGAAGGTTTATCTAGAAATCTATGAAGAAAAGAAATGGAATTAGATGATGAAAAGCTTTTTAACAAATTAACCCTTCTTATGCATGTTGAAGAAAAATCATATGGAATGTCTATTGATGGGAATTAACCTTTCTTATTAAAAGATTTTGTCAACTGGCTAAATGGAATGTGATATATGTTGATAGAAGAGTAACTCCATAAGCTTCTGAAATATTTGTATTTCAACTAATTTTTGAAACCTTAAGAACAAGAAGAAATACTACCAGAAAAGCCCAAAATGTCAGAGATCTTCACTGATTATTCAAATGAAGCTGACAATGCGCACGATTTAGAAGAAAATGTAATCTAGATCTGGTGGTCATTACTGCTTCTGAAGAAGCTTATGAATCCTAGAATAAAAATCAATTATTGAAGAGAAAGAGATAATTTCAAATCTATCTTGCTTCAATATTGATAATAAGGAGCCTGTTCTTCAAGATGATATCTTAAGTGACTCTATTGCTCCTAAAAATTTAAGGTGATCACTGAATTTGTATTAAAGGAAAATTCCATGAGAAACCTTGAGTTCTTCATGTTCTACCATCAATACTATGACAGTCCTTTAAAATTTTTTTTATGCCAATCTCTGATAGCAAACACTATTTGGTTATATGCTTATCAACAATTTCAAAGCCAAAATATTTAATCCAAGACAATGAAATTAGTGACTCTACTAAGAAAATGATCTTATTCATGCCATAACCATCCTAGACTCATACTCTAGAATGAATCATGGTATTGCTATCAGATTAAGGCATAAGGAAAAGAAAAGTCTATTAGGACTAATATTTCTGGTCTCATAGAAATATGAGTACCATTATTCAAAATGTATTTAATGCAGATACCGAAGAAAGAAGAAAAAGAATCTTCAATGGTACTTTATTAAAGGTTGTTTAAAACATTTGATAGAAGAATAACCTACATCCCAGACTCAAGAGATGAAGGCACTGAGTTTGGTGAAAGACGTGGAGTCCTTAGTTTAACAACCATTAAATCAGTATCCACTCAATACAGTATTCAGATTCTATGGTTAACTCTAAATACTCATCAGGATTCTGACAAAGAAAATAACAAAAATAGAGGTGGGTTTGTTCTTTCCTGGCTTACTTCTTGATTCAATGATATATTTATTTCTTAGTAAATACAAAGTCTTTTTTATATCTCTAGAGAAATTCTTTTGTAAAAAGAATCTTCAAAAATCTTTAAGAAGAAACTATGTTGTATTTTTCTATAGTGAATATATCATTAGCTAGATGATGGTCATAATTATGGAAATAGTTTTCTCACTTTTTGTGATGATACTACTGCTTATTAGCTGTCAAAGACACCAATTCAATATTCATTAATTAAGCATGCCTCTTGTTTCAAGAGAAAAAGCTTGATTCTGAATAGAATTTCAAGGATCGATGATTGACAAAAGATATCTCTCTCGTAGTTTAGCTCTACTAGACTTTAATATATGATAGCTTCTAAAAATTATCAGTCTTTAATATTCTAAAAAGTAATTTTTACTTCTGATTAAGCAGTTTAAGTAAAAAAATTCTAAACTTTTATATTACTTAAATTTCATGAAGTTGAAAATTATCTAGTGGATTCAGGAAATCTGCTATGTAAGAAGCTTTGGGTAATTATGTTTTTTCTTTTTATATATTATTATCATCTCTATCCCCTATCTTGTGAAACATCATTTTGTATCCTTTTTCTAACAAGATTCTAATTCTCCAGAAATCTTGTTCAATTTTTTTCTTTTCTTTTTATTTTCTTTGGTGATATGTGTGCTAATCAAACCAAACCTGAGATGAATTATCTAGTAAATTCTCCTTTGAATAAACTAGTTGTCATCAATGAAAAGTTTGTGGATTTCGAAGAATTTCTTAAGACAGGTTTTAACTTCTGGAAGACTATGTATAAACAAATTTGGAATGGATACTTTGAGATGCTTTGTGGTTTCACTTATCCAAGGATTATCAAAGATTTTGGATTAATGCTTCCATTGTTGAGCTTAATTCTGAGTGTGTTATTCTTTCTAAGGCGTATGGTGTTTCTATAACAGTAACCTCTAAATCAATTGCTAATGTGATCAATTGTGAGGATATTGGAGAAATTCCAGGAACACTTGTTTAGGAACACTATCTTCCTACTTGGCGTAATTTTTTAGATCCATCTAACACATCTCTAATCTTAAGTCTTTGTCCTGATGCAATTGTTTGGAATTAGATTCCAAACTCAAACTGGATTCCTAAGGACAAGGATTTATACCTTGTAGACCCTATTGAAAAAGATTTACTACTTCTTCTCAATTCAGACTTGCAAATTGATCTTTCTCGAGTTATGTTTGACTATCTGAAGGAGACTCTTTCATCCTTTCACAAGGGAAAGATATTCTTCATTCCTTATGGACGAGTTCTTTTAGAACTACTAGTCCAACAGGGAGTTATCATAAGTTCTGAGGAGGATTTTTCTAAAATATGGAGAGAAAAGTTTGAAGCTATCTATTAGAGTTTCTAATGTTAGACTTTTGCAGATTTATGTCTGGTATTTGTTAAAATTTTGTGTGTGTGTGTGTGGTGTTTATATATATATATATATATATATATATATATATATATATATATATATATATATATATATATATATATATATATATATATATATATATATATATATATATATATATATATATATATATATATATATATATATATATATATATATATATATATATATATATATATATATATATATATATATATATATATATATATATATATATATATATATATATATATATATATATATATATATATATATATATATATATATATATATATATATATATATATATATATATATATATATATATATATATATATATATATATATATATATATATATATATATATATATATATATATATATATATATATATATATATATATATATATATATATATATATATATATATATATATATATATATATATATATATATATATATATATATATATATATATATATATATATATATATATATATATATATATATATATATATATATATATATATATATATATATATATATATATATATATATATATATATATATATATATATATATATATATATATATATATATATATATATATATATATATATATATATATATATATATATATATATATATATATATATATAAATTGTTGTTCAAGATGATAAATTGAATAGGTTTAAAAACTCAAAACATGCAACCTTCTCATTAAAATGGAAGATATTACAAATTGTTAAAAATCTCTAGGAATTTGGATTTTCCCTAAGGTATTCCCTAGGATCATCCGACATATCTAGATTGTCTAAATAATCTTGTCATTCTTCCTTTGTAAACTCTACAACTTCCTTTCGCAGTTGGTTTCGGCATTTTGACCTTGAAGTTCTTTTTCTTGTTTGTGTCTCAACAAAGGTTACTGAAGAAGTATGCGCTTCTGAAGTTATCTGCTTGCTTGTAGATCCTTCAGTTGCTGCATTACTTTTGCTTGCTTGAGCTGCTGCATTTAGCATGGCTGTCTTTATGAAATCAAGACCAACCAAGACCAATGCGTATAAGTTGGCAAATGATACACTCCAAAACAATGCCAAATCAAGACCAACCAAGGTATGTACCATGTTGGAGCCATTTTGAATTTCTTGCCCAAAGGAGGAAAAGACAAGCTGCCACTACTCTGAATTCACACTCTTCCTCTGATTTGTTCCCTCCACTAAAACAAGACAACCACAAAATTCAAGTTGCTCGTGTGTGAGCCATGATCCCCCATTGAACCAAAAAATCATGTTGATCATAGCATCTGATCCCTTAATTTTTTTACCACAGTTAAATCTCCAAAGTTCATTTTTACCCCATATATAAGCTTAAGGAAAAACCCTAGAGAGGAGAGAGCCACCATTTGAGCCAAAATCAGAAGTTGATATATTTGCATCCTTTGAAAATCCCTTCGAAACTCATAAGCCATTGAACAATTCAACAAAATTTCTCTCAAACCATCATCACCATAACATCCTCTTTCATTTGTATGCAAAAGAAACTAGTTGTGGATACATTGACCCTCACCTATTTAGAACCGTTTGGAGCCTTTGAAGGAGAATCAAGGCTACTTGAGCTCAGTTTAAACCTTCTCAAGTCACAAGGAATCATCCTACAGCTTTTGGTGAAGTTCCAACACGCATAGAAGAGGCAGTGGACCATTCTCCACTAGGTATTCTCTCAAACTTTTTCCATCATTTAAGGCATATTCTAGGGGCATACTTAGTACATCTGAAGCCCTACTTATGTAGGCATTGTTTTCATGCTGTTTGCTTTGATTTTCATGGAGTTTTCATTTTGTGCACTTCAACTATTTTCCTTCGAAACACCATGTAAATGACATTATTTGTTAAAAGTAAGCTTGGATTTGGATTCCTCTTGAGATTTTGAGTGGGAAGGCACCTTGTTTTTTCATTTCTGGGTGTGTTTGACCTAGCTCCGACGGCCTCTCGCCGGAGAAGACGACCGGAACTAGGGTTCTAGTTTCTGGAGGTCAGGGATGGGCGACATGGCATTGGCGCCATCTTTTTAAATTCAAACGTTTTGATGTGGCTTGTTTCCGTTGGTTTGCGCGTGTGACAAGGCATCCACGTCAATTAATGAGATGCCAACAGGGCATCTGAGTTTGGTTTGGGCCTAGTGCTATTTTTATTTACATCCCATGTTTTCTTGGCCCAAGGCGCGTACACATGATTCCAATTCAGCCTTATTTTGCTACTACATCCCTCTTTGGGTTTTATTTTCTTACTTGTTTGCTTTTAATTATTTTAAAATAGTTCCAATTTTCATAAAATTCTACAAAAGTATTTTTCAAATAGTTTGAGATGTTGATTAATTTTTCTTAATTTTTATTTTATTTTTAATTTAATTTTATTATTTTATTTGAATTTTGCAAATCAATGTGTTTAATGGTGTGCACCTTAGTTGATCATGACCTCTTGAACTCAAAATTTCATCCCCTATGACCATGGTTTCTCCCTCGCTTAGGCGAGGGATAAAGGCTTCCTTGAGGGTGGTTTTGGTCCATGATTGATTGTTTTTCATTTGGTTTTGATTTGCTTTTTATTGAGCCTTGACATGTACTCGATAAGGTGGAACGTCATCCCTTTTTGGATTTATTTGATGGTGCCTTGAGTTGATTTTGCTCATGAAATTTTGCATTCTATTTCTAGATTGATCAAGATTTCTTGAACATTTTACTTGGCATTTATTGAGCCTTCCTCCTATTTTTGGTGATTTTTGGAAGATGAGTCCTTTTAAAGGTGTTACACATACTAGTTTGACCTAAGACTTTGGGATATGATCATGAGGGATCCCATATGCACCTTTTGAGTTTTTTTGGTTCATATTGACATAATTGAGGTGATGTTTCATCTTGTCATAGGTCATTTGAATGTGTAACTTGCATCACAAGTCACTTTTGAATCATGCTTCTCCACTTGTCTTAAGTGTTGAGATTGTGTTAGGACTTTGGTTCTTTCACTTCATATGTCCTTGCTTGTGCTTTGCCTCTTGTTTTATGTTTAAATTGGGATCATTTCCATTATGATTCACTTTTCCCCCATGGGTTTGGAAACTTTTTCATGATAATTTGATGCTTATGCTTGCATTTTGAGTTTGTCATGAACATTGGTGTTGATTTTGCATTATTTGTTTACCTTGCTTTGCTTGAGTTTCAAGGGATTGTGAGGTTGAGATGTGCTTGTGGTGGTGGCTGCCCCACACTTTTTCCTCCCTCTTTTCTTTGTGTGTGCATCTTAGGATATCATCATTCCCTCTTGATGATTGACGGCATATGGTTGTAGGAGTTTACTTCTCCCATTCCATCTCATCTCTTTGGACTTGTTTAAGTCCTTTTGTTTAAACTTTTTGCTTCATATTTGTTGCATCATTTGTATTTGCATTTCTTCTTGCATCCTTGCATCTCTTGTTTGCATTGTTCTTTGACTTGTTTAAGTCAATTTCTTTTCTTTTTTCATTTCATCTGTGAGTGAATTATCTGTTACTTACTTGGCTTCTTGCCATGATCCCCCTAGGATTCCTAGTCTCTCTGTTTAAGATGGGAATAGGAGAGACATTAGGTGTTCAATCTTATACATGATAACATTAGGATAATTTTTCCCTTTATCCCAACTTTAGGAGCATTGTGTATGACAACATTAGGGTCCAGTTTCCCCTTAGTTGGTGTCTTTCTCTTCTCATCTTCTAAACACTTCAAAACATCTAATAAAGGATAACATGTGTTGTACGCTACGAGCCTTAAGTACTTGACGAATGATGGTTGGGTGGCCTCCTCTCAACTATCTAGAGGGTTTAGCGTATGTCCTTTGGGCGATATGCGACGCATTCCCTCTCAAGTCATAGTCTTTAGTGCAACATGAGTTTGCAAACTTAACTCAATTCACTTCTTGTTTAAAAAAAAACACAATGACAAAAACATCAAACTTTTTATCCCTCGGGATTAATTGAAAAAAACCATTTTCAAAAAGAGTGTGTTAACTCTTGGTTCTACCGTAAACAGGTACGCCTAAGTCTCCAATGGTCGAGCAGCAATACACCTAACTACTAGAACGAAGGTTTAACCCTACTCAGTTAAAACACTTAAACCAACCTGTGGTCGTGTCAGCCCGAACTACCTTTGCTCTGATTTCTCGTACCAGACAAGGATGCGTAGGCACAAGACGCGATGTCTTGGCGAGCAGCCTTCCCCCCTTCACCCGTAGTTTTCCGAACTACGTTGACTCTGACTTTCCTATTGCACGAAGTCTCTTTTCTTTTCTTTGTCCTTGTGAACCTGTAGTTTAGATAGTTTTTTCACCCATAGACTAGACAACAAGCATGGATCCCGTTGAGTACAACGGACGTGAGGGGTGCTCATACCTTCCCCTTGCGTAACCGACTCCCAAACCCATAATTTGGTTGCGATGACCTGTTTTTTCCCTTTTTCGTAGGTTTTCTCTAATCGTTTCCTTTCCCTCTTTTGGGATAAATAACAAACGGTGGCGACTCTCTTGTCCTTGCCGACCCCTCTTCGCAGCGACGCGACAGCTGACGACTTTGCTGAGGAATTTCCCATCCCCTATGCGAGTCAATCCTAGTGCTTGTGTGTTTTATATTTGGGTGTGTATATATATATATGTGCAGTATGTGTTGCATTTGTATTTCTATTGCATTTTTCATTTTACTTTCAGCATCGTTGTATATCATTATTGCTGTGTTGTGGGGGGGGGGGGGGTGGATGTTCCATTGTGTGATAAGCCAAAACCCAGGCTTAAGAATAACCATAGAATTAGAGTGGAAAGTAATGAGGATCTGCATGATAGGCATGCAAAAGTTCTCATGAAATTCGCGTTCAGACGAGGTTTCCTTTTGAAGACATCCTATCCTGTACATTGGTCTGGAAAGGATGTTGGATCGGGAAACTGTCAACTTTGGAGACCGATCATTTGGGAGTTAGATGAGTGAGGCCCCTTCGCTAGACTATAATGCCAAACCAAAAATGGTGAATGTATCATCGTTTCTCGAAGGTCTTTGACACTGACGACCGCATAGGATGCCAGACCTTGTCAGAGATAGGTTCATACCTGTGAGTTGGGAGGGTTGTGCAGGAAATTTTGACCTTCAACCTACCCGGTTTTCTTGTCAGTGTGAACTTCTGATTTTTGATACAGTGGGGTTCCTTATGCTAGTGCTGTGTTATTTTTCACCAAAGCAAAGCGCCGGTTCATCTCAGTCAGCAGCACAACAATCTTGATCTCCTGTTGCATTTGCATACTCCTTTGCATCCTAACATTTGCATGTATCTATGTTTCAGGTGTATACTTTCTCCTTGATTCTAGTAATTTAATCCACTGTTTTTATGGAGCCTGATTTGAAGAAGAGTGTGCTATACAAGTCCCCAATACGAGACATAAGACCTCTGATAAGCCTCATTTCCATGGTTGAGCGTGGAGTGATGGATGATTTCAAAAAGGAATATGGGAGGATTGTTAGATGCCCAACTTTTCTTATTTGATCTATCAAATGTGGGAATTTTTCACTCCTTTTTTGTCAAGAAAGTGTTGAAAACCACTCTTGCTTTGGTTGGTTTATAGCATATTGTGTAAATGTCTTGGTAGCTTTGATTTGTGTGTTATTATGCAGGAATTAGGCATGAAAAAGTGGAAATTAAGAGACAAGAAAGATGACAAAGAAATCAAGACAGCATGCAAACAACAGTAAGTTCGCTAGGCGAATTTGCTAGTGAAGCTGCCATCAAAACATCACAAAGTTCGCTAGGAGAACTATGTAGCGAAGGCCAAGAATCAATGCACTGTTCACAATAGAGGAAAAAAGGGCCCTAAATTCGCTAGGCGAAGCAGGCAACGAAGGAATCGCTAGGCGAAGTGGTAGCGAAGCTCTAGCGAACACTCCCAGACTTGAGACAGAGGCGAAAGAACCATAAACTCGCTAGGTAAAGCTCTCAGCGAAGGCTTCGCTAGGCCAAGAATTGCTCGCCTAGACAATATTTGGAAATATCTCAGGGGCGTTTTAACTGTTCAGAGGCACCTCAGGTGCCTAATTTGTTGTTCGCTAGGGGAAGGATCTGTTCGCTAGGCGAACATGACAGATCCTGAATGTACTATATAAGTATTTTTATTACTTTTTAGGTCATCATTCCATTTTGTAACATTTCTTACATCAAAACTTATCTCTCTTCATCTATTTTAGAGAGAGAAACACAAAACCTTAAGAGGAAGGAGGTAAGATCTTTGATCTCTTGTTGGATTTTAGATGTAATCTTTTGATACCTTATGTATTTCATCTAATTTATGTTTGTGAACTAGTTTGGATTCTCTATTGATTGATTATCTTTGATTGCTTATTTGTGGGTCTTGACAAAACCTTTTCACATCTTTGATCTCAGATTTTCTTCTATCAATGAACAAACTTTTGACATGGTTTTGTAAATTGATATTCATTGTATCCTCTTTGATATTGTGTTGATTAAGTAGCATGGGTAGCATGACTAGGATCAATATGATATTGTGCGGGTGCGTGATAATTATGATGAAGAATGATGTTCACAACCATTTGACAGATTAGGTGAATACATGTAAAAAGGGTTAAACGTGTGTACGTATTCTCATCATTGTGTTTTATATGAAACAATAGTTTATCCGATACGAGTGTCGTCTTTGCTTACCTGTTTATCTTTGATTTGAACCGTGATAGAGATATGCTCTTCAAATCTGGATCTAGGATGATTACCTGTTAGGTCCTAAATGCTTGAGATAGGTTTAGGCTTAACATTTGCGTGAGTATCAGTCTGTAATGCTCTTTGTTGTGTTTTTGTTGCATGAGAGATCACCAATGAGACAACATGGTTGTTTTCTTAACGTTGCGTTAGGGATAAGCTTTGTCGTGGGTGATACGTAAGGGTATTAGATGAATGATTGCGTTGTGTTTAACTTGATCAAAAGAATGCATGTGTTATCAATTGATGAGATTCAATCCCAACAAGGCTTCGTTTATATTTCAGTTTTAATTTATATTTTCTGTTTTTAATTATGGTTCCTTGAACCTTTTAAACCAAAACTTTTGAACAATAGGATTAGAAATAGGGAGAACGTTGAACGGCGTTCATATCGCACCGATCCTTGTGGAGACGAAAAAACTGGGTACTTAATATTTTTTGCTTGCTGCTTTACCGCACCAACCAAATGGCGCCGTTGTCGGGGATTGGTGTTGAGATATTCAAGTGCATTGCAACTGTTTCTATATTTCGAAGCTTTGTATATTTGTTTATATTTTATATATTTGTTTCCTTTTATGTTTTCTCTAGTGTGATCAGGAATGATGAGAATTCCTTCTAGAGTGGTTGCTATTCGTATAAAAGCATTCAATGAAGATTCAACCGAGTTTTGATGGCGATGATAGTATGGAACGAGTGAATATTGTCAAGGTACATGGTTTCTTTTGTTTAGAATTTTAGAATGCTTAAGAACTTAAGTCTTTGTGCAAATGAAATTTGTTCTTTTAGCAACTTGTTTGAATGATTGTTTCACTTAGGACCAAAACCACAATTTGTGAGAAAGCTTCCATTGTTTACTAAATGCTGGATTTCTGATAAACTTTGTTGATTCGTATGATTCATGCTTTATCTTGTTATCATTGTGAATTTGTGGAAGCATTAGAAATGATCAAGGCACTTATTTTTTATTAAGCACAACCATGTCCAAATGCAACTTACCCGTAAGCAGAGAGAATTTATTAACCCCTTTGAGCCTAAACAATATGAATCTCATTCTTAATTTTGTGGGATTCTAAAAATTTTCTTGAACCCTTGAATGTTATTTTAATTGTCCTCTTTTCCATAAAAAGCCAAGAGCATTCACTTGAGGGTTGAGTAATAGTTATGTTGGGGAGAATGAAAAATAAAGATGGTAGGTTGCTACAACTTTTGAAAAATTTAAGCAAACATTGAAAAAAAATTGTTATATGAATATGAATGTAAAAAAAATGAGAAAAAGAATGCTTGCTTGGAAAAGAAAAATAGTGAAATAATAAGTTGTGAAATAAATTTGGGAAGGTTTGCAATTAAGAAACAAGTGGAATGAAGTTGAGGTGTGTAAATAACGTGTACGATGAATGTCTCTTTTGCATCGGCAATTTCGTTTCAATGACCTTAGAAATGTCTCTTGTTTGTAAACCCGACCAAGCTACTGTGAGGGCAAGCTGTCTCACAATACAGGCCTCCGAGTTTTTCGATGATGACAAAACAAATTAGAAGCATCATGCTATATCTCTGTTTTCATTGCTATACCTCTTGTTTCAGTGTTAAATCGTTATACCCTAATATGTGTCATTACTGAATGTAGCAGGATATGCAAAATGGAAAAAGTTGTTAATTTTGCAGGTTTCTAAGCAGTGAGTCGACCATACAGTCGGCGCATGAAGCCTGGCATTTCTCACGGCTCAGCGCATGGAAGCTATGCGTCGACCTTACAGTCGGCGCATGAGTGTTTTGATTTTCCACGTTTCAGCGCATAAAGACATGCGTCGACCGTGCCACTCAGCGCATGGTGCTGAGGATTTCCCACGGGTCAGCGCACGCCGACCCTATGGTCGACCGTTCGCGCGCTGTGCGATTTTTCCTGCTGTGTTTAAAAATCTGTTTTGTTGGCTGTTTTGGTTATTTCTATAAATAGAGTTTTGTTCATTTTTAACATCTAACAATTGAAAATCTTGAGTAAATTGTCAGGGCAAGAAACGTGAAATAGGTGCAACAAATTTCTTCATCTTCATTCCTCACACAACACACAAATCCACAAATATACACAATCATTTTTGCTGAGATTAGTGTCTTGTTCAAAGGGTGATAAGGTTCAAACGCGTTGATTGAAGATCCGGTTCGAGTGGAAATTGGGGCAGGTGTTTCTTGCAAAAAACCTTGAGGGTTTTACCCATCAAGACTAGAAGGTTTTGAAGGGTTTTTGTCACAGAATAGTTCGTTCAACATTCAAGCAGGTGCGAAGGTAATTGATCAACGGAAGGTTCATCAATTTAGTAGCGAGGGCGTTGAAGTGTTGAAGACTTTCCGGGTTTGATTTGTTGGTGTCTAAGATCAGCCGAGCCGAAGGTTTGAACAACGGAAGGTTTTTCATTAAGGTGGCTGGAACCGGAGGTCATTCACAACAAATTGAAGGGCTTGATTCATCTTGAATCAAGGTGCAAGAAGAGATAGCAAGCATCAACAACATTTGAGATTGTTTGTATCATTGTCTATCAACTCTTGTGTAAACTGTTCATTCCAACAGGTGATATATATTCAATATAATCTCAATTCTAATTTTAGAATTGAGGGCAGACGTACCCCGAAGCGAGGACGACGGGGGAACTGCCTCATCAAATCGTGTGTTCTTCATTTTCTGTCATTTTCAATTCAGCTTATAAAATAAGTGATTCTAGCTTAAGTGATTATTGTCAAACTGTGAAACAAATTGAGTAAGGTGTTGAAACTCTGTTTTTAACTACTAAGTACAATAAAAATATTGTATTAGGACATTTCCAATCCCTCACTCAACATAAATATCCTTTGAGATATTTGTGCACACAAACTGTTCGACAAAAGTCCTGAACTAAAATTGTCTTATTTTGCTTCTAGTTTTTGTGTGTCTAGTTAATCATTGGAACTAGGCAACCTTGTAAATTGAAGTAAACAATTGATAAGCATAGTTTGTGTTGTGATTTTATTTTTCCAAATTGTCATAAATCCATAGGCTTACGTATATCCGGTTTTCCAATAACCGTTCGTTTTAGACTATAATTTTCCTCGGCCGCTTCCGCACTTAAAACATTTTTAAAACCAATTTTAAATTGGTAGCGCCGACTCAAATTTTAATCGGGGATCTATTCAACCTCCCCTTCTAGATCCGTGCCATAGTCTAACAAGTGGTATCCAGAGCTCTGGTTATTCGGTGCTTCAAATACAACGAGATAGAAAATGGCAAACGAACCTAAAGGGGCGTACAATAGGGCTCCTGTTTTCAACGATGAAAATTACAGTTATTGGAAAGACTGTATGCGTGTGCATATGAACTCCATAGATAGAAAAATATGGAACGTTATCCTTAATGGTCCAATAGAAATTACTATGACCAATGCGGATAGTGTAGTTGTGCCAAAGCCTGAAGCGCAATGGACCGATGACGATGAGAAAAAATACAATTATGATTGGAAAGCTAAAAACATCCTAATCTCCTCATTAGGTGTAGATGAGTATTACCGTGTATCCCATTGTCCTACTGCTAAGGCCATGTGGGATTCACTACAAATAGCCCATGAGGGGACAACCGATGTTAAGTTAGCTAGGATCAACACTCTTATACAAGAGTTCGATCTCTTTTTCATGGAGCAAGGGGAAACCATTGCTGACATGCAAAAGAGATTCACTCATCTTATCAATCGCTTACATTCACTAGGTAGGCCTATTTCCAATGATGTTGCCACTAATAAAGTGTTGAGATGTCTTAACAGGAAGTGGCAGCCAAAAGTAACCGCCATCAAAGAGGCAAATGATCTTACCATATTAGACTTGACAACATTGTTTGGCAAATTGCAAGAGCATTAACAGGTACTCTTGAGCCTAGATCAACGTGAGAAAATGGAAAAGAAAGACAAAGCGAAGGTGAGTGAAAAGAAATCGATAGCTCTCAAGACTTCCTCTTCGAAGTCTCAAGTAAAAGAGCAAAATGATTATTCCTCGAGCGACGAAGAAGAAGAAGACACAAGCGAAGATATGGGGTTGTTTGTTAAAAGGTATAACCGTTACGTGAGAAAGAACGACATACAACATTCCGAGAAGAATTTGGTAAACTTTCGGAAACAATCAAGACACTCCAAGGATGATGACTCGAAAGGTAAAAAGACCAGAGGGACGTGCTATAAGTGTGGAAAGCCCGGTCACTACAAACCGGACTGTCCAATGAATAAAAAGGGAAAGGATAAGGAATCCTCAAAATCACACAAGAAATCATCGAAGCCTAGGAGAGCATACATAGCATGGGAAAGTGACAGTAACTCTTCCTCCTCTGATGAAAGTTCTAGTGATGAAGAAGAGTCCGTAAATCTATGCCTCTCCGCAAATCAGAAAAATAAGAAAAAACAGGTGAAATGTGTCGAGACCACCGAGAGAAGATGGGTTCTCGATAGTGGGTGCTCAAGACACATGTCTGGTGACATATCCTTATTCATAGACATTGTGGCTAAGAAGAAAGGGTTTGTAACTTATGGTGATAACAACCGCGGAGCAATACTAGGCAAAGGTAGTGTAGGTAATTCCGCCTCTGCTATGATTTCCGATGTATTGCTTGTCGAAAACCTTAAACATAATCTGCTTAGCATTAGCCAATTGTGCGACAAAGGATACAATGTATCCTTTTCAAAAGATTGTTGCAAAATTGTGCATGAAAATGATAAGACGAATATGTTCAATGGTTTTAGAGTAAACAATGTATATATGCTTGACTTAAATGAAGTATCATTAACAAGCGACAAATGCCTCGTAACTATGAGTGAAGACTCATGGCTATGGCATAGGCGTTTAGCGCATGTTAATTTTGATTTACTCAATAAGGTAGTCTCAAAAGACCTAGTCTTAGGACTTCCCAAAATAAAGTTCACCAAGGATCACCTTTGTGATGCTTGTCAAAAAGGGAAGCAAACGAGGATCTCATTTAAATCTAAAAAGATAATTTCAACAACGAGACCTCTTGAACTTCTACATATGGACTTGTTTGGGCCGTCTAGGATCAAAAGTCTCGGAGGAAACTATTACGGGTTCGTAATAGTGGACGATTTTTCTAGGTTTTGTTGGACCATCTTCTTAGTAAGTAAAAGTGATACATTCACCGCTTTTGAAAAATTTGCTAAGCTTTCCCAAAACAAGTTAAATACAAATATAGTGTCCATAAGGAGTGACCATGGAGGTGAGTTTGAAAATCATTTGTTTGAAGAATATTGTGGTAACCATGGTATTGATCATAACTTCTCCGCTCCACGCACTCCTCAACAAAACGGGGTTGTGGAGCGTAAAAACCGTATTTTACAAGAATTGGGAAGAACAATGATTAATGAGAGTGGTTTACCTAAATATTTTTGGGCCGACGCCATTAGTACGGCATGCTATGTTTTGAATAGGGTACTTATTCGCCCCATTCTAAACAAAACACCGTACGAACTCTTAAAAGGGCGGAAGCCAAATGTCTCTCACTTGCACGCGTTTGGATGTAAATGTTTTGTATTAAACAATGGTAAGGAAAACTTGGGCAAATTTGATTCCAAAGCCGATGAAGGTATCTTTCTTGGATACTCTCACTCGAGTAAAGCATATAGAATATATAATAAACGATTACTTGCTGTAGAAGAGTCTGTGCATGTTACTTTTGATGAGTCCTATCCGAGAAATGTCGGAAAGGATAGGTTTGTTCATGGTGCAGGTACATCCACAGAAGACATACTCAAGGATGGCGAAACAGGGACTGATCAACCTGACAAAGTCAAAGTTGAGGAGGATAAGGATGTATATCATGAAGCAAACGAGGAAGCTCATCCGCCTACAAACGATGATCTCCCTCAAGCCTGGAAATCTTCTAAAGATCATCCAATTGACAACATTCTCGGAGACATCACAAAGGGAGTCACTACTCGATCGAAGCTAAGTAACTTCTGTTATCACTTCGCTTTCGTGTCACAAATGGAACCTAAAAATCCTAAGGAAGCCCTACTCGATGAACATTGGTTTCTGTCAATGCAGGAGGAACTAAATCAGTTTACTAGAAATGAGGTTTGGGACCTTGTCCCTCCTCCGCGAGGTCATCGAGTAATCGGCACCCGATGGGTGTTTAGGAACAAGCTGGACGAAAACGGGGTAATAACTCGTAATAAGGCGCGTTTGGTCGCGCAGGGATATAACCAAGAGGAGGGCATCGACTATGAGGAAACTTATGCTCCGGTTGCCCGACTCGAGGCTATACGCCTTCTTCTTGCTTTCGCATGTGCGAAAAATTTTAAGTTATTCCAAATGGATGTCAAAAGTGCGTTTCTTAACGGATACATAAATGAAGAGGTTTACGTGGCACAACCTCCGGGTTTTGAATCTCATGAGTACCCCGATCATGTTTATAAACTAAAACGGGCATTGTATGGTCTCAAACAAGCTCCTAGAGCTTGGTATGAACGCCTAAGTAAATTTCTACTTGATCAAGGTTACTCAAGAGGAAAGGTTGACACGACCCTCTTTATTAAACATCAAGGAAAGCACTTGATATTAGTTCAAATCTACGTTGATGATATAATCTTTGGATCGACTAACATGAATCTCGTGAGAGAGTTTTCTGTTCTTATGCAGGGTGAATTCGAGATGAGTATGATGGGAGAGCTCATATACTTTCTCGGCTTGCAGATTAAACAATTCAAGGAAGGAACTTTCGTGAGTCAAACAAAGTATTGTTTAGACCTTCTCAAGAGATTTGACATGGCAAAATCCAAGGCCATAGACACCCCCATGCCTACATGTGCAAATTTGAATAAGGATGAAAGCGGTAAGGATGTAGAGGTAAAAAGGTATAGAGGTATGATTGGATCACTTCTCTATCTCACTGCGTCGCGTCCTGATATTATGTTTAGCGTGTGTATGTGCACAAGATACCAATCATGTCCTAAGGAATCCCACGTAAAAGCTATTAAAAGAATACTTCGGTACCTCTCCGGTACTCCAAAGTATGGTCTGTGGTATTCCAAAGGTAGTGATTGTTCGTTGGTAGGTTATTCCGACTCCGACTTTGCGGGTTACAAATTGGATAGGAAAAGCACTAGTGGTACGTGTCATTTGTTTTCAAATTCTTTGGTTAGTTGGCATAGCAAAAAGGAAGTTTCAGTTGCTTTATCAACTGCCGAAGCGGAATACGTCGCCGCCGGCAGTTGCTGTGCTCAAATCCTGTGGATTAAGCAACAATTATTGGACTTTAATCTCAAACTTGAACGTATTCCAATTCTATGTGACAATACCAGTGCTATTAATCTTACCAAGAATCCGGTATTGCACTCTCGCACTAAACATATCGAAATTCGACACCATTTTATTCGTGATCATGTTGAGAAAGGCGACGTTGTATTTGAACACGTTGACACTAAGAATCAACTAGCGGATATCTTTACTAAGCCGCTAGCCACCGAACCTTTCTTTCATATTCGCCGAGAACTCGGTATTCTCGACATTTCGGAACGGGAGTCATAATTTACTCATTTCAGCTTATTTCATTCGCATCTATATTTTGTACTTCTAACAAGTTTGATGTTTTTGCAAGTACAAGTATGGTGTTTATCAAGCTTATCCGGAATTGAGGTGATATTGTTCCTCTTCCCTCTCTTTATATAGATACAAGTGTTATTGGTGATCTCAAAGTAAAATATATTAACTATGGTGCATATGTGAATCATCTGTTGTGTATCTAAAATTGCTTGATTGAACATTTTTTGTTGTGGCACTATTGTCTGCATTCATTAATCATCATGTAATATGAAACCAGGAAAAATTCTGCATTTTCAGGTCTTGAGTCGACCATACCAGAACATAGGTCGACGCACGCTGTTAAACTTTTAAAATTATTGAAATTTTTAAATCATGCGTCGACGCATGCAGAGCTATGGTCGACGGCTCGCTGAAAAATTCAGTTTTTCTGGCTGTTCGTTTCAGTCTCCTCATAAATGGTAGTTACATGCATCCATTCATCTTCCTAGGGAGTTGCATCTATTCTCTCCACTATTTTTTTTGTCTCTTCCTCTTTCCAACAAACCCTAGGTTTTACTCTTAAAAAGGGTGAAATTCTTGGTCTAAACCCACAACAAAAAAACCTCTTAGTTCAGAATTCTCCAACCTCTCACTATCCACCAAAAATCTCTACCCATGGCTTCATCTTCTCACAGACCCACTAAAAAGAGGTCAAGAGGGTCAACTTCTGCTTCAATACCCATTACCCCCGGATCTCTTGTTCATCCATCTCTCCGAGAGAACTTCAACAAGGACATTGGTCGAAGAAAGGTTGTACGACAACATGCATTCTATGAACTTGTTGCCGAACGAATGCATCTTGGAGAAATCATGACCTTTCTCTCATATCACGACATTGAGAGATTTCTTAAATGCAATGCCAAGTACAGTGAAGACCTGGTACGTATTTTCTACACTGGTCTCAATGATAAATTTCATGGTGAAAACTTCCACTCTGTTATAGGACCCACTCAGGTATCTCTAAATTCTGAAATTTGGACCAAATATTTTGATATGACTGTTGAGGAAAATGAACCTCCTCTGGCTGAAGTAACTGATTCACGCACTATTGAAGGTTATGAGTTCAAAACTGCTCTGAATGGTATGCTTAAGCGACCCTATCCTGACCACATTGTGAATAGTGCGGCTTTCCCACGATCTGTCACTTCAGGTAAACTCAAAACTTCAGCAAGAATTCTTCAATGGATTGTGGCGCGCATTCTGCGGCCTAAACAGGGTGGATTATCGAGGGTGGAACAGGCTGAAGTTCATCTCTTACATATTCTGGGTCACGGCATCAAACTCAACTGGCTGTATTACATTGCGAGTCGTATGTATGAATTACGTGACTCCAAACGAAGTACGGCACTCGCCTATGGATCCTTCATTCAAGAAGTCCTAAATTCTGCAAATGTGAACTACCCCTCCTTTGCATACACTTCCATTTCCGCTGACAAAGAATTCAGTCCAAAAGTTTTCTCAATGATGGGATACGTCTGGATACGTAAATACCAGAAATACAAGTTCTATCGCCGCGCAAATATGCCTCGGTCAGAATCATCAAGTGAAGAGAGTGCAGATGAGTCCGAAAGTGAAGATAATGAAGCAAGTGCAGATGGTTCAGATGAAAGTGAAGAAGACCAACAACAGGATACACAGGCCGTTGACACAATGCAACCCGACCAAGCTGATCATACAGAGCGTCAAACCTATGAGCCTCCAGACAACTCTCAAGAGCCGCCACCAAGTTTCAACCTCAACTATCAAGAGCCGCCACCAAGTTTCAACCTCAACTATCAAGAGCCGCCACCAAATTCCAATCTCAATAATGACTGGACTGCTTACACGGGTCAACAAGAAACTGACAGTGAGGAAAACAACCAAGGCTGGGGTGAATGGCAATACACTGGGTGGACCACACTTGGGAGATTCTATCAGCCCTATCAATACAACTCTGAGGCACCTCCTTTTCCTCAACAGCCATCCAACAACTCCGACATTCTGGAAATGATGCAGTCCATGCAATTAGACCAACGTAATTTCATGACCACTATGCAGGAACAACAACAAAACTTTATGAGAAGTCAGGATGAACGGATGACACAAGTTCGCTCTGAGCTGCAAACTCAAAATGAACGGATCAATGGAATCTCCACACAGTTGGATGCTCGCTTTGAAATTCTCGTTCACTCCCATCAAGCTGAAGAACGGGCAATTACTGAGAGTCTGGATTTCCTGAACAACATCACTGAAGAATTCACTGACTTAGCTCATCCTCAACGTCACCCCTATTTCTATGAGAGGCGTGGCCGTGGTCGTGGACGTGGACGGGGTTATTAGCTTGTGTTCGCCGTATTATGCTTTCATTTGTTGTTTTGAAGTTCATGCATCATAGTCTCTTTCGTTGTTTTGTTTTGCAAACTTTGTTATGGTGTTTGGTTTAATTCCTAATTTCTGTCCAGACTTTATGTGCTACTACTTTATGTTTCGTATCAATCTTATGTATTAATCTTGGTGTATGCTTAATTATCATCTGTTGGCTATATTGTATTGGTTTTTCTCTTGATTTTATGTTTGTTATATTGTTAATCCGTCAAGACTTTATAGCTCTCGTTTTCTTTTTGATGTTGTCAAAGGGGGAGGAATGTGTCAACCATCACAACTGCTTCGACTGAAAAAAGAAAGGGGGAGAGCGTAGACATCGCATGTTGTGTTCAACAGGTTGTCATCATCAAAAAGGGGGAGAATGTGAGGGCAAGCTGTCTCACAATACAGGCCTCCGAGTTTTTTGATGATGACAAAACAAATTAGAAGCATCATGCTATATCTCTGTTTTCATTGCTATACCTCTTGTTTCGGTGTTAAATTGTTATACCCTAATATGTGTCATTACTGAATGTAGCAGGATATGCAAAATGGAAAAAGTTGTTAATTTTGCAGGTTTCTAAGCAGTGAGTCGACCATACAGTCGGCGCATGAAGCCTGGCATTTCTCACGGCTCAGCGCATGGAAGCTATGCGTCGACCTTACAGTCGGCGCATGAGTGTTTTGATTTTCCACGATTCAGCGCATAAAGACATGCGTCGACCGTGCCACTCAGCGCATGGTGCTGAGGATTTCCCACGGGTCAGCGTACGCCGACCCTATGGTCGACCGTTCGCGCGCTGTGCTGTTTTTCCTGCTGTGTTTAAAAATCTGTTTTGTTGGCTGTTTTGGTTATTTCTATAAATAGAGTTTTGTTCATTTTTAACATCTAACAATTGAAAATCTTGAGTAAATTGTCAGGGCAAGAAACGTGAAATAGGTGCAACAAATTTCTTCATCTTCATTCCTCACACAACACACAAATCTACAAATATACACAATCATTTTTGCTGAGATTAGTGTCTTGTTCAAAGGGTGATAAGGTTCGAACGCGTTGATTGAAGATCCGGTTCGAGTGGAAATTGGGGCAGGTGTTTCTTGCAGAAAACCTTGAGGGTTTTACCCATCAAGACTAGAAGGTTTTGAAGGGTTTTTGTCACGGAATAGTTCGTTCAACATTCAAGCAGGTGCGAAGGTAATTGATCAACGGAAGGTTCATCAATTTAGTAGCGAGGGCGTTGAAGTGTTGAAGACTTTCCGAGTTTGATTTGTTGGTGTCTAAGATCAGCCGAGCCGAAGGTTTGAACAACGGAAGGTTTTTCATTAAGGTGGCTGGAACCGGAGGTCATTCACAACAAATTGAAGGGCTTGATTCATCTTGAATCAAGGTGCAAGAAGAGATAGCAAGCATCAACAACATTTGAGATTGTTTGTATCATTGTCTATCAACTCTTGCGTAAACTGTTCATTCCAACAGGTGATATATATTCAATATAATCTCAATTCTAATTTTAGAATTGAGGGCAGACGTACCCCGAAGCGAGGACGACGGGGGAACTGCCTCATCAAATCGTGTGTTCTTCATTTTCTGTCATTTTCAATTCAGCTTATAAAATAAGTGATTCTAGCTTAAGTGATTATTGTCAAACTGTGAAACAGATTGAGTAAGGTGTTGAAACTCTGTTTTTAACTACTAAGTACAATAAAAATATTGTACTAGGGCATTTCCAATCCCTCACTCAACATAAATATCCTTTGAGATATTTGTGCACACAAACTGTTCGACAAAAGTCCTGAACTAAAATTGTCTTATTTTGCTTCTAGTTTTTGTGTGTCTAGTTAATCATTGGAACTAGGCAACCTTGCAAATTGAAGTAAACAATTGGTAAGCATAGTTTGTGTTGTGATTTTATTTTTCCAAATTGTCATAAATCCATAGGCTTACGTATATCCGGTTTTCCAATAACCGTTCGTTTTAGACTATAATTTTCCTCGGCCGCTTCCGCACTTAAAACATTTTTAAAACCAATTTTAAATTGGTAGCGCCGACTCAAATTTTAATCGGGGATCTATTCAACCCCCCCTTCTAGATCTGTGCCATAGTCTAACAGCTACAACCTTAAAGACCTTAGTGATCTTCTTGCTTCCATATTTTCACTTTTGATTGTTAAATGTTGTATGAATTGAATTGATATTGGCATTGTTTATTAGGTGAGTGGAATTTTCCCCGCGGTTGCAAACGCGTAATTTCTTCAATCCTTATTCGAAGAGGAGAGTTAGAGTGATTCATTCATGAAAAAAATAGTTATTGATTGATGCATGGATTTATATTTGCTTTAAGAATTTAGTTCTTGTGCATTGTTTGATACTCAACAATTGAAACCATTGCTTGTGTGCATTCTGTGTTTGAGCCATTTTATCCATTCTTGGGTGAATATTAATCTTGAGAAAATCCTCTTATTTGAAATGAGAGGCATACTTTGCTTGAGGGAAAGAAAAAATCTAGTTGGGGAGAGTTGTTAGATGCCCAACTTTGCTTATTTGATTTATTAAATGTGGGCATTTTTCAATCTTTTTTTGTAAAAAAAGTGTTGAAAACCACTCTTGCTTTGGTTGGTTTGCAACATATTGTGTAAATGTCTTGGTACCTTTGATTTATGTGTTATTGTGCAAGAATTAGGCATGAAATAGTGGAAATTAAGACACAATAAAGATGACAAAGAAATCAAGACAGCATGTAAACAACAGCAAGTTTGCTAGGCGAACTTGCTAGCGAAGCTACCATCAAAACATCACAAAGTTCGCTAGGCGAACTATGTAGCGAAGGCCAGGAGTCAATGCACTGTTCACAACAAGGGAGAAAAGGGCCCTAAATTTGCTAGGCGAAGGAGACAGCGAAGGACTCGCTAGGCGAAGTGGTAGCGAAGCTCTAGCGAACACTCCCGGACTTGAGACAGAGGCGAAAAGACCATAAACTCGCTAGGAGAAGCTCTCAGCGAAGGATTCGCTAGGCGAAGAATCACTCACCTAGAAAATATTTGGAAATATCTCAGGGGCGGTTTAACTGTTCAGATGCACCTCAGGTGCCTAATTTGTTGTTCGCTAGGCGAACATGACAGATCCTGAATGTACTATATAAGTATTTTTATTGCTTTTTAGTTCATAATTCCATTTTGTAACATTTCTTACATTAGAACTTATCTCTCTTCATCTATTTTAGAGAGAGAAACACAAAACCTTAAGAGGGAGGAGGTAAGATCTTTGATTTCTTGTTGGGTTTTGGATGTAATCTTTTGATACCTTATGTATTTCATCTAATTTATGTTTGTGAACTAGTTTGGATTCTCTATTGATTGATTATCTTTGATTGCTTATTTGTGGGTCTTGACAAAACCTTTTCACATCTTTGATCTCAGATTTTCTTCTATCAATGAACAAACTTTTGAGATGGTTTTGTAAATTGATATTCATTGTATCCTATTTGGTATTGTGTTGATTAAGTAGCATGGGTAGCATGGGTAGGATCAATACGATATTGTGTGGGTGCGTGGTAATAGTGATGAAGAACGATGTTCACAACCATTTGGCAGATTAGGTGTGTTGCACCCTAAAATTTGACCAACCGGGTCTCGTATCTGGTCCTATGTTTCGACGCATGACCGCATTCGCATCTGCATATCGCATACAGTGCATCTCTCATTTGTTTTGGTTTTATCGGGATCACAGCTCTCGTCTCGCGTCTCAGGTGGTTTTTAATCAGTTTAGATAGGTAGAATCGTATTTTTGGGATATTTCGGTGCCTGTTTATTTTTACCGGCTATTTTGATGCGCTATCGCGGTTTTATTTGTCGTTTGGTGCTATTTTTGTCCCTTCAGGAATTATTGTGTTTTTTTCTGGATTTTATTAGCCATTATTAGGGTTTTAATAGATTTTAAATCATTTTTTAGAATATTAATAGGATTTTTAATAGTTTTAATTCTTTTTAGATAGTTTTTAATCATTTTAGGATTTAATAGGATATTAATGGTTTTTAATAGTTTTAATAGTTTAATCCATTTTTAGAATTTGTTAGAAATTAGATGGCTTCATTAGAATAAATAGGCTTCATTTTTAATAATAGGATAAATAAATAATATAGATTTTCTTTTAATAGAGTTTTTAATAGTTTAATAGAGTTTTATTTTTAATAGAAAATTGATTTCTTTTAATATAGAAATAGTATAGATTGTACTTTTGATTAAATAGAATAGATTTTTTAATAAACAAATAATAGGGGTTTTGTTAATATAGAATATTAGATTTGATTTTTAATAGAGATTAAATAGATTTTTGGATTTAATTAGTTTTAATAGTCTTTAGATGTAGTGTTAATTAGGTATTATTAGTTTAATGGAATAGATTTAGTATAGATTCTAATCAATATTAATTAGTCAATTGTTAATGTCCATTTCACGTTTTAATCATTGTAGTTTACTAATCAATTAGTTTAATCATTTTTATCTCAATGCAGTTTTTTGGGGTTATTTTCGTGTGGGCTTTTATCCAATCCGCAAGGCCCAATATCCCAATTCAGCTTCAGCAGAATCTAGAAATTTCCAGAATAATCCCAGCCTATAAATATCCAGCAGCCACGTGTTAACAAAGGAGGACCCACATTTCACACTCAGAAACACGCCACGCATCACTCACACCTTCCTCTCTCTGCCACGATACCAATACGTGGCATCCATGCAGGCCATTCCTCCACTACCAGCGCCACGCGTCACCACCTAAGCCCCACCGGTTGCATGGCCGGCGGCCATGCAACCACCGTACCAGAACGCCGCCGACCACCCTCAACCGTCTCCGCCGCCATACCCGTCACCGGAGACACCAAAACCCAGAACTTCATCTTTCTCATCCAATCTCCGATCCATCTCCTCCGATTATCCTACCTCCGATCAACATTAATCTCCATCTCCGGTCGATCTTCATCACCCTCACCTCCAGAACTTCGCCATCCACCTTCATAGATCTTCAATTAGTTCCCAGATTCACCGTCTTCATCACATCTTTCATCGATCATCATCGTTATCTCCGATCAACAATTTCTTCATCAGACAAATCTCCAGAAAAATCTCCAGAACGCCAACTTCAAGAACATGCGCGTGCTCGATCTTCATCCATCAAGAACTTCTCAGAAATTCCTCAACAACAAGAACATGCAAATCCCCAGAACGTTTCTCAGAAACTCAATCTTCAACAAGATCGTTTTCCAGAAGTTCTTCTTTCCAACAATCTTCATCAGCGATCTTCATCATCATCATATGGTTCGTCATTTCTCAGAGGTCATCCCTCCGTTCATCAGCAATCTCCATCGCATTTCTCATTTTTCTCCAGAAAATGCACCAGGATTCAAGATCTCACAACCGCCTCCAGACTTCATCAGATTTGTTCATACGAACCTTCATCCACCGGTTGTTCATCATAATCATCGCCATCAGTTTTTCCAGGAAACTTCACACGATCTTCAAGCATGTTCACCGAACCTCCTTCAATATTCATCAAGAATCGTCAACGAAACTTCAAGAACGAGTTCTTCATCAATGATTCGTGTTCTTCATCAACGATTCGTGTTCGTCAAGAGTTTCAACAGAACTTCAACAGATCCATCAACAAGCTTGTTGAGATTATTGCAATCAGTGGATAATAAGAATATTTTGATGTTGTTTGATTTGATTCGCGTAGGGATAATTGAGTTGAAGAGATTTTCAGTAAGGAGTTTAGGAGAATGATTGAGAGAGACGAGAGAGTTGAGGAGATCGTGGGGGACGGCCATGAACAGTTTACGGCGGCGGTGAGGGAGAAAGGAGAAAGAACTAGGGTTTTCAGAGAGGAAGAGAGTGGGTTAGGGGTCGTGGGCCTTGGAGCCCAACTACATTTTTTGGAGCCACACCCCCTCATTTTTTTTCTGCTGTGAATGGGCTGGGCCCAACGAGGTCACTTGGCACACCTGCGTTTCACTTATAGCACCCCCCCCCCTCTGTTTGTTAGTTTTTTTTGCAGCCTTAGCTGTTGGGCTGGGCCCTTAGTGTTCTGTTTTTTTTATTTTTTTTTGCTTAAATACCCCCCTGTATCCATAATGCACCCCCCTCCCCTTGTGTATTTTTTTCTTTTGTTTAGAAACAATAAAAAAGAAAAAGAAAAAGGAAAGAAAATATGAAAAGAATATTATGAAAAAAAAGAAGAGAAAAAAATATTAAAAAAGAAAAAATAGTGAAAAGAAATAGTGAGAAAAAAATATTGAAAAAGAATATGAAAAAATAGAAAAAAAAGAATTATTGAAAAAATAGAAAATATTGAAAAAATATGGAGAAAAATATATAGAAAAATATTTTGAAAGAAAAAGAAGAAAATGGTTGGAAAAGAATAAAAAAATATTAGTGTAGACTTAATATTTTTTAAAGTACATTTTCTTTTAGGATATATTTTCATAGAGATTACGATTTTAGGGATAGTTTAGAATGTCCACTTGTTAGGGGACTATTTTCCATTCGATTTTTCAGGATAGGATAGGATAGTATTTCCTAGGAGATTTATTTTCAGTATTCAACCATTGTAATCATTTTTCAGAATGTTAATAAAACGAGATTTGAGCTGTGGTCCCGAAGTAGCTGAACTACAGCTGCTCTGATTTCTCGTACCAGACGAGAATATGTAGGCATAGGATGCGATATCCTAGCGAGCACACTAACAACTGACTTTCTGTTCTCTCGCTGCTGTGCGATCGAGACTTTCCCGCTGACGACTGATGTTACCCTTTTTTCTCTCTTGCCCGAGTGCATTTGAGACCAGACCGTAGTTTTGCCCATAGGTTCCCGTACCTGTGAAGCCAGTTTGATTTCTCACTGCTGTGTGAGAATACCCTTGTTTAGCCGTAGTTATCCTGAACTACGTAAGCTCTGATCTTCCATGCAGTGTGGAAGTACGTAGGCACAAGACGCGAGGTCTTGGCGAGCCAATTTCCCTGTAGTTTCCCGAACTACGTTGACTCTGACTTTCTCTCTTGAGAATACGTAGGCATAGAGTGCGACGCTCTATCGAGTCAATTCCCTTCCGTTTAGATTTAGCAGCTGTAGATAGATTGTTTTTGCATCCTTTAGACAACCCAAGCAAGCGTGGATCCCATCGAGTACGATGGACGTGAGGGGTGCTAATACCTTCCCCTTGCGTAACCGACTCCCAAACCCAGGTTTTGGTTGCGATGACCATACCTTTTCCCCGTTTTTTACGAGGTTTACTTCGAGCGTTTCCTTTCCCTCCGTTGGGATAAATAACACACGGTGGCGACTCTTCTGTCAGCCGGCGCCGATTTTCGCAGTAGCGACAAGGTGAATACATGTAAAATGGGTTAAGCATGTGTACGTATTCTGATCATTGTGTTTTATATGAAACAATCCTTTATCCGATATGGGTGTCATCTTTGCTTACCTGTTTATCTTTGATTTGAATCGTGATAGAGATATACTCTTCAGATCTAGATCTAGGATGATTACCTGTTAGGTCCTAAATGCTAGAGATAGGTTTAGGGTTAGCATTTGCGTGAGTATCAGTCTGTAATGCTCTGTGTTGTGTTTTTGTTGGATGAGAGATCACCAATGAGACAACATGGTTGTTTTCTCAACGCTGCGTTAGAGATAAGCTTTGTCGTGGGTGATACGTAAGGGTATTAGATGAATGATTGCATTGTGTTTAACATGATCAGAAGAATGCATGTGTTATCAATTGATGAGATCCAATCCCAACAAGGCTCTGTTTATATTTTAATTTTAATTTATATTTTCTGTTTTTAATTATGGTTCCTTGAAACTTTTAAACCAAAACTTTTGAACAATAGGCTTAGAAATATAGAGAATGTTGAACGGCGTTTATATCGCACCGATCCCTGTGGAGACGACAAAACTGGGTACTTAATATTTTTTGCTTGCTGCTTTACCGCACTAACAAGGATTTTAAGCCTTGTCTGCAAAACCTCTAAATTTGATTTGGAAGTTATCCATGCATTGCTGAATTTTATGATCCTCAACTGCGTTGTTTCACATTTCCTGGATATATTTTGTTGCCTACCTTGGAGAAGTTTGTTCAGTTGTTGGGAGTCCCAATTTTGGAAGAGATGCCTTTTGTGCATTCTGAAGATGAGCCTAACCTATGCAACCTAGCCAATGCTCTACACTTGGATGTTTCTGAGCTAGAGGGAAAGATGATACAGAGGAGTGGGGCGCTTGGTTTCCCTTTGTCATTCTTGATAGGAAAGGCCCAACACTTTGCAAAGGAAGGATGTTGGGTTGTATTTAATGCAGTCTTAGTGCTCTGCATTTATGGGATATTGTTGTTTCCCAATGTACCTGATTTTGTTGATTTGGATGCTTTCCACATCTTTGCTTCCAAGAACCCTGTGCCAACCCTTCTAGGTGATGTTTATCATTCCACGCACTAAAAGAATGAGAACAGATAGGAAGGAGCGTTTCTTGTTGCACTCCACTACTTTACAGATGGTTTATTTCGCATCTGCCCAAGTCTGGACCTTTTATTGATGCAACTAGTACAGTTGGTTGGCCAGAGAGCCTCATGGGTTTGACCTCAGAAGATATTGTGTGGTTCAGCAGAGACCTCCTGGGTAGGGATATTATTTATAGCTGTGGAGATTTTCCCAATGTTCCTTTGATTGGGAGAAAAGGTGGCATTAACTATAATGCAGCTCTTGCTATCAGGCAATTTGGCTATGCTTTAAGAGAACCTCCGAAGAAGGATGAAGTACATGAATCTCTATATTTAACGGGTTTAGCTGATACTGCTACTCTAACTAGTTTGCAACAGGCTTGGAATAACATTCATCGGAAAGGAAAGCTTTCTTTAGGCAAGAGCGATTGAGGAGCATATGGACCATACGTGGAATGGATCCAAGAAAAAGTTGACAGACTGTCGCTACCCTTTCCAATCAGAGAACCTTTATATCCTTTAGTAGTGGAATAACCTACAACGGTTGATGTGCAGAAATACAATCAACTGTGGGCTGAAAGGAAGAGCTACGCAATGTAAACGAAGAGTTGGAGAAGGAAACCATCCAGGTTATAAGTGAGAAAAGTGAAGCCATTTTCTTATCTAAGAAGCAGACAGAGATAGTAAATAAGATGGGTAGGGAATTGACAGAAGAGATTAGTGCCCGAGAATGAGTGGGCTGAGACTTGAAGAGTGTCAGTGATGTCCTCAAGGGTAAGAAGAAGGAGCTAGAGAAAGCAAGCCTAGAGATATCCAAATTCAACACCCAATGGAATGCTATCCTAACTAACAACAAAGAGAGAGAAGATAAACTTCGTCAGCAGATTGACAGTTTAAAAATTCAGCTTCGAGTTAGAATGAGAAAACTCCAGGTGAATCCATGCGCCAATGTGAAAGCAACCGCAAGCTCCGTGAAACTCTTGCAACATTGGAAGAATACAAGTTGAAAGTAGACTTGAAGAAACCCAGACTTGAAGATGCCTTTGGGGAGGATGCTTGGGAAAACTACGTTCAAGGTTTGCAAGCCACCACAGCAAGAGGGATTTGCTCATCCAAGGATTGATTGCCAGATCTGATCATCCGGACACGAAGGAGTTATTAGAAGAGTTCCAGACTCGATGTCGTACCTGATGCATTTTCTCTTTTATTTATTGTTATGTTATATTCCGACCATTACCAGGATTGTTGGATGAGGTCTTGTTGACTCTGTTGTAGATCCTCTGAGAGGTGTATTGATGTTTTGTGCCTCATTTTATTTATGAGATGATTTTTCTAGCTACCTTTGTTGGTTTTTCATCCTCTTATCATGCCTATGGAACTATAATCAAGGGGAGAATTTCCCTGAAACATATTTGCATGTCTGCATTTTGCATCATTCTTCATATTGCATTACAGGTGTCCTGATTCTGTTGACCTTACTTCTTCCTGTGGTTTTCTCCACTAGTTTGTTTCAGGATTTAAGACCAAGCAATTCATCGCTATTCTACGCGGGGAAATCAACGAAAAGCTATGGATCAGATTCAGAACGAGCTTCAGGAGTTCCGTGATCGTATGGCCCAGTTTATAGATATGATGCAAGGGGTCGCCAATGGCCAAGAACAATTGAGGACGTTGGTCCAGCCTCTGGTAGCAAGGGTTGACGGAAACAGAGTTCTGCATGGTGGGACTGTTGTTATCCCTCCTACAATAGACGATGGCATTCCTCATGCCACTGCTATCCCAACAACTTTTATTCCTCCAGGTGATGGTAATCAGACCGGAATTCATATGCCAGGAGTGATGTGTGCTGTGCACGGTAATACTGGTCCTCAGTGGGAGGAGGACGGACAAGAGGACATCTTTTCCATGGAAGATCTTGGTGCAGGTCTGCAGTCTGATGCAGACAGAAGGTTCAAGGCAATAGAAGAAAAGATGAAGAGCCTTGAGAATCAAAATTTTATGGGTCTTGATATGTCAAATCTAGGATTGATTCTAGGACTGAGGGTCCCACCAAAGTTTAGGGTTCCAGATTTCGATAAGTATAAAGGGACGACGTGTCCTAGGGTGCACCTTCGTTCTTATTACAAAAAAATGTCAGCATTCTCCGACGATGAGAAGTTACTCATGCATTTCTTCCAAGATAGCTTGTCAGATCCATCCCTAGAATGGTATATGGGCTTAGAGCCGGTAAACATCAGAAGTTGGAGGAATTTGGCAGAGGCTTTTGTCAAGCATTATCAGTATAATAGTGACTTGGCACTGAACCGAGTACAGCTGCAGAACTTATCTCAAAGAAGTAACGAATGTTTCAAAGAGTACGCCCAAAGATGGCATGAACTTGCTGCAAGGGTTCAACCTCCCATGGTAGAGAGAGAACTTATTGACTTATTTGTGGCTACGTTGCTCGGAATTTACTACGAGAAATTGATAGGCAACATGTCTGGTAGCTTTTCAGATTTGATCATCACCGGCGAAAGAGTTGAAAATGGGATTAAGTTAGGGAAGATACAGGCAGGAGAAGGGACCTCGTCTGGAGGAGGTAGGAAGAACTTTGGTGCTAAGAAAAGGGAGAAAGAAACAAATGCAGTGTCGAGTTTTAAGAACCGGAATAGGAATCAAACTCAGCGTCAACAACAACCATACTATCAACAACAACCACAAGTGGCTAGTATTGCCATCCCGACAGTACCACCTCAGCAACAGCAACCACGTCAGCAACAGCAAAAACAACAGTAACAACAACAAAACTATGCGTCGAGGTAGTTCCAGGATCACAGAAGGACGGTGAATAGGCACTTTGACGCACCACCAATGCCTTACACACAATTACTACAACATTTGATGCAACTGCAGTTGGTCCAGAAAAGGACGCTAGCACCTTTGACCGGTTCGCCGCCTCCAGGATATGATGCTAATGCCCGATGCGACTTCCACTCAGGTGCGCTCGGTCATCACATTGACAATTGTAAAGCTTTTAAGCACAAGGTACAAGACCTTATCAATAGTAAAACTATCAATTTCACGCATGATGTGCCCAATGTTGTCCAGAATCCCATGCCTAATCATGGAGCGGATGGGGTGAACACTATTGTCAGTGAAGAAGGTTTGAATCTGGTGTCTGATGTGGAAGATTTGAAAACTCCGTTAGGTTTTGTGAAGATCAAGTTGTTGGAGGGCGGAGTGTTCCCTGGTTGTGGAAGAGATTGTGAAGACTGTGTAGCTTATCCTGAGGGATGTAGAAGTCTGAAAAGTCATGTGCAGCGTATGATGGATGAAGGTATAATACAGTTTGATAGGATCAGTAGAAAGAACGACGAAAGGGTAATCAGCGAAGAGAAAGATGAGGTGGCCACCATATCCACTCCTTACAAAACAATCAACATTTATGCGCCTCCAAGGCCACCTATAATCATAATTACTAAGGCGGTACCTGTACCCTACGAAAGCACCAAGGAGATCCCATGGAACTATGGGGCTGAGGTCTTTTGCAATGGTCAAAAGCAGGAGCTGAAGAGTTCACCATTTGATTCTGTTGATAATTTGGTAGGAACCAGTGGAGTAACCAGAAGTGGGAGGGTGTTTTCACCTCCAAAAGCGAATGTTGAAATATCGGACAAGGGTAAAGGGAAGGTTGTAGTTGAAGAAGGCTCTCAGCATGGTGAGAAAGAAACTTTGTTGAAGGATGTAGAAGAATTTATGCGCTTGATCTGGAAAAGTGACTACAAGATTGTAGACCATTTGCAACAAACTCCGTCGAAGATTTCCATCTTATCATTGTTATTATGCTCTGAGGCACATCGGAATGCCTTGCTAAGGATTCTGAATAATGCTTATGTACCGCAGGAAATCTTCGTGAATCATCTTGAAGGAGTCGTGGCACACGTTAACACTGGGAATGGGCTAGGATTTACAGACCTTGATTTGAACCCTAAAGGAAGAGACCATAATCATGCTCTACATATCTCCATTGAATGCAGAGGGGCTGTGTTGCCGCATGTGCTGGTAGACAATGAGTCTTCACTTAACGTGTTGCCCAAGAAAGCTCTGATGAAATTGGACACACAGGGAGTAATCTGTACCCCAAGTGATTTGGTTCTACGAGCGTTTGATGGGACAAGGAGGTCCGTTTTCGGAGAATTGACTCTTCCAATTCAGGTTGGTCCAGAAGTTTTTGATGTTGTGTTCTACATAATGGACATCCAGCCGACATATAGATGTCTGTTGGGACGACCTTGGATACATTCTGCAGGAACCGTAACGCCAACTCTACACCAAAAATTAAAGTACATGGTGGATGGCAACATTGTAACCGTTTGCAGTGAGTAGGATATCATGGTGAGCCATCTGTCCTCATTTAAGTATGTGGAGGTAGACGGGGAGATTCATGAAACGTTATGTCAAGCTTTTGTGACCGTTCAGATCAAGGAGAAGGCGCCACTTTAGAGCAGAGTGTCAGAAGTTGTTATGTCGTCTTTCAAGGAAGCACAGGCTGTGGTGAAGTCTGGATCAGCCCAAGGGTGGGGGCAAGTTGTGAGAGACCCCAATAAACAAGACAAGTTTGGACTGGGGTACAACCCATTTTCGTCTTCTTCATAGAGTGCTCCATGCTACAAGTGACCAATTCAATTCACAAGCAGTGGGGTGATATTTGAGCGAATCAATGCCATGTCTAACGAGGAAGGAGATAGTGACTGCGACATGGATGCATGGATCCAACCATGCATTCTTGGCCAGAGCTTGAACAACTGGACCATCAAAGAAACTATCCAAGTGACTTATAAAGAGTAACTACCTTTGTTTTAATTATGTACTGCCCTATGTTCTGCCCGAAACATAGTGGTCTTTATTTATAGGGCCTTATCGTTTATGTTTGAACAATCATTTTATCATTAATCAAAAAGGCGTCTTTGCATCAAAAATTTTGTGATCCTTGTTTTTCTTATTTTTATTTTAACAATAAAATGGAAATATGGTTTGTGTTTGTTTGTTTGCATATCATTTAAGCATTAAAATCATCATCATTGCAAGTTTCACATTTCAGATGCCACCAACTCAGACTCGTCTATGACTCGGTGTGACTTTGATAATCTGATCTTTCAAGCGGAAGAAGAGAGCGAAGAAGACGAAGACCTGCCTGAAGAGATCGCCAGGTTATTAAGACAAGAGGAGAAGGTCATTCTGCCTCATCAAGAGGAAGTTGAAGTCGTCAACCTGGGTACAAAAGAGGCTAAGAAGGAGGTCAGAATAGGGGTTGCCTTGGAGAATGATGTCAAACAACGACTGGTAGAACTACTCCGAGAGTATAAAGATGTCTTTGCTTGGTCATATGAAGATATTCCCGGACTCGATACAGATATTGTGGTTCATCGCTTGCCTCTTCGCGAAGAGTGTCTACCTGTCAAGCAAAAGCTAAGAAGAACCACGCCGGATATGGCGGTAAAGATCAAAGAAGAGGTCCAGAAGCAATTGGACGCCGGATTTCATTCCGTGACAAATTACCCTCTGTGGGTCGCTAACATCGTGCTCGTGCCTAAGAAGGATGGTAAGGTGCAAATGTGTGTAGATTACCGTGATCTAAACAGAGCGAGCCCGAAGGATGACTTCCCGCTCCCCCACATTGATGTGCTTGTTGATAATACTGTGCAGTATTCAGTGTTCTCTTTCATGGACGGTTTCTCCGAATATAATCAGATTAAGATGGCTCCAGAGGACATGGAGAAAACAATTTTTATCACACCGTGGGGTACGTTTTTCTATAAGGTAATGCCTTTTGGGTTGAAGAATGCAGGGGCAACCTATCAGCGGGCGATGGTCACTTTGTTTCATGATATGATTCATCATGAGATTGAAGTCTATGTTGATGACATGATTGCAAAGTCGCAAACGGAGGAAGGACATTTGGTGAATCTGTTGAAACTGTTTAAGAGGTTAAGGAAGTTCAAACTAAGGTTGAACCCGAGCAAATGCACTTTTGGTGTACGGTCAGGAAAGCTGTCGAGGTTGATCCTGCGAAAATAAAAGCAATTCAAGAAATGCCAGCGCCAAAGACGGAGAAAGAGGTTCGTGGTTTCTTGGGTAGATTGAACTACATTGCAAGGTTCATATCTCACCTCACAGCCACCTGTGAGACAATGTTTAAACTGTTGAAGAAAGATCAGGCGGTTTTCTGGAACGAAAATTTCCAGAGGGCATTCGAGAAAATAAAAGAGTATTTGCAAGAACCTCCAATACTAATGCCCCCAGTGGCCGAAAGACCGTTGATCATGTACTTAAAGGTTCTTGAGAATTCCATGGGTTGTGTCCTCGGTCAACACGACGAGACAGGAAGAAAAGAGCATGCCATTTATTACTTGAGTAAAAAGTTCACTGATTGTGAGTCCAAATACTCAATGTTGGAAAAGACTTGTTGAGCACTTGCTTGGGCCGCCAAATGCCTAAGGCAGTACATGATAAACCATACAACCATGCTAATTTCGAAGATGGACCCGATTAAGTACGTGTTTGAGAAGCAAGCACTTTCAGGAAGGATTTCTAGATGGAAGATGGTTTTGACAGAGTACGACATTCAATACGTTTCCCAGAAGGCCATTAAAGGGAGTGTTCTGTCAAAATATCACGCAGAGCAACCAATCGAGGACTATCAACCAATGAAGTTTGAATTTCCTGATGAGGATATCATGTACTTGAAGATGAAGGATTGCGATGAACCGTTACCTGACGAAGATCCCGAGAAGAGCTCTCAATGGCAAATGATCTTTGATGGTGCTGTTAATGCCTACAACAGTGGAATTGGGGAAATCATTACAACTCCCCATGGTTCTCACATACCATTTACTGCTAGGTTGACATTTCCTTGCACCAACCACGAAGCTAAATATGAAGCATGTACCATGGGTATTGAAGAAGCGACTGATCTGAGAATCAAGAACCTTGATATTTATGGTGATTCAGCTTTGGTGGTCAATCAGATCAAAGGAGATTGAGAGACTCGCCAGCCTAATCTGATCCCTTATATGAACTATGCCAGGAGGTTGTTGCCCTTCTTTGATAAGGTAGAGTTTCATCATGTGCCAAGAGAAGAGAATCAAATGGCAGATGCCTTGGCTACATTATCTTAAATGTATAAGGTGAATTTTTGGAATGATGCTCTGAAAATTGTTATCTCGCGCCTTGATAGGCTGGAATTTGTTTTTGCAATCGAGGAAGCTTCAGATGGGAAGCCATGGTATTATGACATCCGAAATTTTCTCAAGAACCAAGAATATCCACCAGGGGCATCGAGTCGGGATAAGAAGACCTTGAGGATGTTGGCCAGTAATTTCTATCTAAACCAAGAGTGTGTACTCTATCGGAGGAATTTTGACTTAGTGTTGCTAAGATGTGTGGACGAAAAAGAAGCAAGTTTGCTTATGGAAGAGGTCCATGAAGGCGCCTTTGGTACACATGCAGGCGGTCATGCCATGTCTCGAAAACTGTTGAGGGCAGGATATTACTGGTTGACTATGGAGTCTGATTGCTTCAAATATGCAAAGAAATGTCATAAATGCCAGATTTATGCCGATAAGATTCATGTGCCGCCGAATCCTTTGAATGTTATGGCGTCCCCTTGGACCTTCTCTATGTGGGGCATCAATATGATTTGCAAGATTGAGCCGACCGCATTCAATGGACATCGCTTTTCTTAGTGGCAATCGACTATTTCACTAAGTGGGTCGAAGCAGCCTCCTATGCCAATGTCACCAAACAAGTTGTAGCCCGGTTCATAAAAAAGGACATCATCTGTCGTTAAGGAGTGCCTGAAAGAATCATTACTAATAATGGTTCAAATTTGAATAACAAGATGATGAAGGAATTGTGCCAGAATTTCAAGATTGAACATCACAATTTTTCTCCCTATCGTCCGAAGATGAATGGCGCTATCGAGGCGGCCAATAAGAACATAAAGAAGATAATACAAAAGATGGTTGTGACCTATAAAGATTGGCACGAGATGTTGCCCTTTGCGTTGCATGGGTACCGTACCTCGGTGCGTACTTTAACTGGGGCAACTCCTTTCTCGTTTGTGTATGGTATGAAAGTTGTCCTGCCATTGAAAGTCGAGATTCCTTCTTTGAGAGTTATGGTTGACGTCAAGTTGGATGAGGCGGAATGGGTAAAAAACAGATTGAATCAGCTCATCCTGATGGATGAGAAGAGGCTGGCATCCATTGCGTATGGTCAGTTGTACTAGTGTAGGATGAAGAAAGACTCTCCCTCCACAGACAGATCACAGGGGAAAATGGACTTCCAATTATGAAGGTCCATATGTCGTAAGGAAAGTCTTCTCCGGAGGAGCCTTACTACTTTCACGATGGATGGTGAAGATTTCACGTCTCTTGTGAACGCAGGCGCAGTTAAAAGATACTTTGCTTAAGATAGACCCGCTGGAAAGAAAAGAAAAGAAAAATCTAGGCAAAATGGGGCATCCTGGAGAACCATAAAAGGATGGGTTCGGGCAAAAGTTAGGGATAAAAAGAAAAATGTAAACCCACAAAGTTGAAAACCCGAAAGGGCGACTTTGGCAAAAATGGGTATCCCGGTGAATCGAAAATCCGCAAGGGCGATTCAGGCAAGAGTTAGGGATTTGAAAAGCAAATGATTGCGGCCTGTGTATTGATCTTTAGAGCACAATGGATTATGGGAGGACTCGAGGGTCGATCAACCAAGTCAATCTCTTCAGAAGACGAAGCATCGGAGAAGCATCAAAGTCATGTGAGTCATAGTTGAGTCGTCCCATGGTGTTTGTTTGTACCACATTGTCGACATGTTGTATATCTTTGTGCATTTCTATATATTTCTTGTGAAACTTTCTCATTTTAGGAGTTGCATCTGTTGTATTTTTGCCTATTTACAGGCCATCAATCAATAAAATATATTATTCAGAAAACCTTTGTTGTTGTTTTAGCTTTTTACCGTTTTGTTTGCAAAAGACGCTTGATGTTTTTGATAAAGCTTTGCATACATAAACTTGTGGGCTCTGCCAACTATAATTGAAACAATGTTTTTGCTTGAATAATGTCACAAGTGATGATTAAGATGGTGCCTGCTGCACGAAACATGTTTGTTTATTTGTCATTTGCAGAATTCTCATCCTCAAGACTTTTCCAGAAGTCCTCCACATGAAGAAGACATGCAGGTTGAGGTTGTTATCCTTCCCTAACAGGTTGGAATTGCACACAGTCAAGGTTATCCTTAGCAGGGCGAGATTGATATCTCCAGTAGAGTAGGATCATCCTCAACGAGTAGGTGTGGGATTATTCCAAGTAGTGGAACAAATTCAGAGTTTCATTTTCCCACAGAGTCTAGATGGTTGACTCCTTTTCCCCTCGGAGTCTAGGTCATTGACTCGCTCCCCATACGGAAGTTATTATTGTTGAGTTTATTTCTCATTTCCCCAAGCAGAAGCCGATGATGATTCCCTCATTGCCCAATCCCCAGCCAGGTCGGCGGAGTAGTTTTCTTCCCCGCAGAGTGGAACTAACTCATATATTGTTTTTCTTCACCCTCAGCAGAGAGAGTTTGGGATAATCCCCTAGTAAATCTTACTCATCATCCCTAGCAGATAGCGAATTAAATCTCCAGCAGAATGGAGCTATTCCTCGGCAGTTTGCTTTGCTTCACCAGTAAAGTCGTATGTTCCCCAGAATTTTATATTTTGGCAGGCCATCCAGGGTTGATTTCCCCGGTAGAGTGGAGCTGTTGTCTCCAGCCGAGTTGTTTGTTCCCCCGAAGAGTTGTATTCTAGTGGGCCATCCAGGGCGTTTTCCTCATCAGAGTTTAATTTGATCCCCAGCGGAGTGGATTTGCTCTTAGCAAACTAGTTTTACCCAGAAACGTTCTCAGAAGCCATCCAAGGCTTGTTTTCCCTAGCAAAAGCCCAATCATACTTGGCACCCGGTTTTCCCCAATGGAGTTTGGTTTCCCCTCTTTAGCATTTATTTTGCTAGAGCGGTTCCTTTGCATTTGCATTGTGCATAACATCCTCCCAAACGCGTAGCATTTCCATTTCGTATGGAGCATTACGCCATATTCAAACATGTGCATTTGAAACATAAGCCAGGTTGTTACCTCTTATTTCAGGTGTATCTCCAGCAGACAACGATAGTGGCTCAAGCCCGTGTGGTATCCAGACCCTGGATTCCTCCGGTTATTTCAGTAAGCCCATGTGGTATCCAGACCCCGGCTTCCTCTGGTTATTTCAGTAAGCCTGTGCGGTATCCAGACCCCAGCTTCTTCTGCTCCATTCTAGCAAACTCGTGTGGTATCCAAACCCCGTCTTCCTCTGGTTATTCCAACAAGCCCGTGTGCTATCCAGACCCCGGCTTCCTCCAGTTATTCCAGCAAGCCCATGTGGTATCTACACCCCGTCTTCCTCCGGTTATTTTAGTAAGCCTATGTTGTATCCAGACCCCGGCTTCCTCCGGTTATTTCAGTAAGACTGTGTGGTATCCAGACCTCGGCTTCTTCTGTTCCATTCCAGCAAGCCCGTGTGGTATCCAGACCCCGACTTCCTCTAGTTATTTTAGTAAGCCCGTGTGGTATCCAGACCCCGACTTCCTCCAGTTATTTCAGTAAGCTTGTGTGATATCCAGACCCCGACTTCTTCCGTTCCATTCTAGCAAACCCGTGTGGTATCCAGACCCCAGCTTCCTCCGGTTTATCTTTTTAGCCCATGCAGTATCCAGACCCCGGCTTTCACCGGATTTATTGGCTAAAGCCCGTGCGATATCTAGACCCTGGCTTCCACCAGTTTATCTTCTTAGCCCGTGCGGTATCTAGACCCCGACTTTCACCGTTTTTATTGGCTCAAGCCCGTGCGGTATCCAGACCCCGGCTTCCACCGGCTCATCTCCTTAGCCCGTGCGGTATCCAGACTCCGACTTCTGCCGGTTTATCTTCTTAGCCCGTGGGGTATCCAGACCCCGGCTTCCACCGGTTTATCTTCTTAGCCCGTGCGATATCCAGACCCCAACTTTCATCGTTTTTATTGGCTCAAGCCTGTGCGGTATCCAGACCCCGGCTTCCACCGGCTTATCTCCTTAGCCTGTGCAGTATCCAGACCCCGACTTCTGCCGGTTTATCTTCTTAGCCTGTGCGGTATCCAGACCCCGACTTTTACTGGTTTTTATTGGCTCAAGCCCGTATGGTATCCAGACCCCGACTTCCACTGGTTTATCTCTTGAGCTATGCGGTATCCAGACCCTGGCCATTGATTTTCTTTGCTTATGTGGTATCTAGACCCCGACAGACCATGATGTTTCCTTTAACTCGTATGGTATTCGGACCCTGGTTAACATCATTTTATCCCTGTAAGCTCGAGCGGTATCCAGACCTTAGCTTCCACTGTTTGATTCCTAAGTTTGTGCAGTATCTAGACCCCGACTGATGGGTTATCTTTCCTATGTGGTATCCAGACCCTAGCAGATTATAGAATTTTCTCTCGCCCGTGTGATATTTATTCCCCGGCAGATTTTGATCTTCGATGGATGTGTCCATCTTATCTTTGTCCCTTCCCAACAGAGTTTATTCAGTTACTGTTTCTTTTTGCGGTTGGCAAATTTCCGGGTTCTTTGGTATTCAACCGTCTTTTACCTTGAGTTTTTGAAAGCCGTTCTCTTTTCATCCCTTCAGGTCCAAGTCGTTTGAATAGGGGCAGCTGTTGTACCCCAATATTTGACCAACCCTTTTTCCTGTATTTGCCTTATGTTTCATTGCATTTTAGCATCTTGCATTTGCATAGAATTATTCTTATAGGGGATCAAGATTGTTTGTGTACCATCCAAGAAGAAAGTCTTATTGGCTTCATCTCAAGCCAAGGCATTGGTAGAGGTCATCAAGTGTGTGGTATCATTATGAAGTTGTACAAGCTCCTTAAAAGGAGAAGTGTGTCAAAGCTCCTTGTCTGAGGATCACCAGAGGATTTTGCCAAGAGTTCATGAGGTGCTATCAATGGTGTAAGCATGGGATAGAGGTTTGTTGAGTACCTTAGAGGCTATTGTGGAGTTGGAATGGTCATCCAATTCATCTGCAAAGAGCTTAGGCAAGAGGGCATGAAATTAGGGTTTCACATACAATCAGTCAGGACTTGTTTCTTGGAGAAAAACATGTTTCCATGATCCTTCATATGTCCCAAGGTGTTTAGAGGTAGAAGGTTGATCATCAATTTCAACTAGAAGAGCTTCAATTGGTCAATCAATTACAAATCAAGAGATTGGAGGAAAAGTCAACTATGCAGAGAAAAAGTCAACTCCTGACTTTTTAAGGTCAAAATCATGTTCCTCAAGTTCAATATGGCCAATGGGTGAAATTTGACCAATAAATGTCAAGGGAATCATGAAAAATCAAGAAGTGTTGAGAGTTACCATTTTGGAAAAATTAGGGTTTTAGAACCTTTCCATTTATGGAAAGTTTCATGTGTGAACCAGCCACTTTCCAAGCCATTTTTCTTCATGGTCAAAGTTTCAGATGAACTTCTGTCCAACATCAAACTTGTTCCTCATATTCCAAGCTTTCTTTTGAGTACTAATTCATCATCATATGATACTTGAAGCTCAAGTTATGGTGGTTCAAAGTTAGGGTTTTCAATGTTCTCAAGTCTAGCAAGTTTTGACAGATTTTTGGACCAACTTTCCAAGCCAATTTTCATCAAGCTCTTGTTGTCAAATGGAATTTGTCCCACATGATATTTGTAGATCTTGTTCCAAGCTTTACATCAATTACTAGAAGTCTCTCATAGGATTTTTGAAGCTCAAGATATAGATGTCCAAAGTTAGGGTTTCAAGTGGTTCAAATTCACAACTTAGAAATTTTTTCTAAGTTATTCCAAGGAAGCTTGCATGACATGACTTTCAACCTCAATTTCCATGATCTTACAAGACGCAAACCAAGATGAATTTAACATCAAAATTGTTCCTTGCCATGCAATCTTTAATTAGAGCCCAAGTTCTAAGCAAGATGAGCTTTGTGCATCAAGATACCATGGTTCAAAGATGGTGGTTTGAACATTGTTTCAAGGCATGATCTTTAGTTGATTTTGGGCATGTTTCACATTTCAGTCATGCAACATTACTAAATTTCCAAGCCATGCGCATAAGTTGGTAAATGATACACTCCAAAACAATTCCAAATCAAGACCAACCAAGGCATGTACCATGTTGGAGCCATTTTGAATTTCTTGCCCAAAGGAGGAAAAGACAAGCTGCCACTACTCTGAATTCACACTCTTCCTCTGATTTTTTCCCTCCACTAAAACAAGACAGCCACAAAATGCAAGTTGCTCGTTGTCGCTACTGCAAAAAAAGGTGTCGGCAAAGACAGAAGAGTCGCCATCTATCGTTATTTATCCCAAAGGAGGGAAAGGAAACGACCAGGAAAAACCTAGCGATAAGGGATAAGATCGGTCATCGCAACCAAATCTCGGGTTCGGGAGTCGATTACGGGGAAGGTATTAGCACCCCTCACGTTCGTTGTACTCAACGGGATCCACGCTTGCGTTGTTTATCTAAAAGGGTTGTTTATCCATCTATCTAAGAGGTCTAGGACAAAAGAAAAGAAAAAGGGAATGGAAAAGGACTCGACAGAGCATTGCAGCTCTAGGCCTACGTATTCCCTCGTACAATGGGAAAGTCATAGTCAACATAGTTCGGCTAACTACGGCTAAAGATGGGGGAAGGTTGCTCGCCAAGACATCGCGACTTATGCCTACATACTCTCAACAGGTATGAGAGACTAGAGCGAACGTAGTTCAGGATAAAACGGTACACATGTTTGTTCAACTGTTTTTTACCCGAGTAGGGTTAACAAACAATTTTAGCAGTTTGGTGTATGCAGCTTGCTCGTTGGAGACTTACGCGTTACCCTTTGCGGTAGAACTGAGAGGTAACAACACTCTTTTTTCTGAAAAGATTTTCCTGATTAGACAGAGCCCTAAAGGGCAAAAGGAATTTGGTGTTTGTTTTTGTCTTTTATCGGAGATGTGTTTTATGAATGTTTGTAATTTATATTGCACTAGAGACTATGACTTAGGAGCGAATGCGTCGCACATCTCCCTAAGGGCGTATGCTAAACACTCTAGGAAATTGAGGAGAAGCCCCCCAATCACCATTTCCTAAGTAACTTAAGGCTCGTAAGGTACAATACTCATTAGCCTTTATTAAGTGTATTACTGTGGTTTGAAGATGAGAAGAGAGAAAAGGACTCTACAGGGGAACTAATCAAAACCCTAATGTTGTCATGCAAGATGGTCCTAATGTTGAGTTTGAAAGGGGAATCTATCCTACTCGTTATCATGCAAAGGATTCAACCTAAAGTTCTATCATCACTCCTTAAACAAGGAAGTGAGAGTCCTAAGGGAACATGGCAAAGGAAATCAAAACAAAAATATCAAGCAGATGAAGTATAAAATGACTGGATGCAGATGCAATGCAACAATACAAGCAAAGGGAGACGAGCTCAACCTTTAATGCAAACATGTCAAGTATGAAATGCAGATAAACATCCAAGCAAAGGGAGGCACACCTCAACCTTTAGATGCAAACATGTCAAGTATGAAAGGCAGATAAACATCCAAGCAAAGGGAGGCACACCTCAACCTTTAGATGCAAACATGACAAAAAGGAAAAGAAACAATCAAGAAAAGGGAGGAACACCTCAACCTTTAATGCAATCATGCACCTAAGCCTAAGGGTATCTACACATGCAAGTCTATCCTAATGCAACACAGTAAACACTCAATCAAATCAATCCATCAGGAGAGAGACAAACCAGATGAGCAACAAGGAAATCATCCCAAGGCTACATCATTTTTAGATGTGTATCAACACAAGAGTCCATCAGAGGCTCAAACTTCTCATGGAATGCACAGAGTTCTTCCTAAGGAAGAATCAGGCTCTCACAAGAAGGATCCCGAGATTGTAGAACACGGAGGAAAGGGAAAGTATGTACAAGGTACTTAACTCCTCAAGGCTCAAACTTCTCATGGAATGCACAAAGTCCTTCCTAAGCAAGAACCAGGCTCTCACAAGAAGGATCTTGTGTCATAGAACTCGGAGGAGAAAAGGAGCATAGTGTGAACCTAAGGAACCCACCATGTCATTGAATGTCCATCAAAGACTCAAACTTCTCATGGAATGTACAGAGTTCTTCCTAAGGAAGAACCAGACTCTCACGAGAAGGATCCTAAGAACGTAGGACTTGAGAAATGAAAAGAATAATGATGGGAGACATAGTGAAAACCTAAGGAATTCACCATGTTCTCAACCAAACTCATCATTCAAGAATAGTCCTCAATGGTTCAACTTCTCATGGAAAGAACGGAGTCCTTCCTAAGGAAGAACCAGGCTCTCACAAGAAGGACCCAAATATCATAGGACTGTGATTTAGAAGAATCATGTGAAAAAAGAAAATCATTCAAAGGCATCTAAGGAACCCTAAAAGCAAAGCTCTAAAGGACATTTATCCTAATCAAGCTATGAGCATGTTAAGGGCTTGGAAATTAACCTACAAAGGATTCAACCTATGTACTAGGGGATCATGCAAGGATTGGGTGCCTAAGGATTGCAAAAAGATCACTCATGATGCAAAACTAGGTGAAGCTTCAATTTGAAACACACAAACATCAGTCAGAATGCAAAATCTATTAAAAATAGGAAACCAATCCTAAAAATTCTAATAAAAATCCTAAGGGATCCTCACGATATTAGGAATCTATGATTAAAATTGTGGTGCAAAACTCCAAGCCTAAGTACACTAACATCGAGCAAAACCCTAAAGTGTTCTATGGAAGATGCAAAGGGAAAGGGTGCTAAAGATCTACTCAAAATCCTAACTAAATGGAACCTAAAAATCAGAACAAAAATACCTAATGATCACTTAAGGTGCCTAGAATCATCATACCAAAAATTAGAAATTTATTCTATGCTTTGCTAAGGAAATAAAATTAAAGAAGTAAACATGTATATTTTCACATGTAAAGAAATAAAGAAAAGAAATGAAAAAAAATTAAAAGCTGGTGTGGTTAGCAATTATTTCACGTTGTAAATCATATGGGCTCATACAGGGGGGTGGGAATAGAAATAAAGGCCCAGTCCATCACCGTTTTAATGAAACAGTGAGTTTCATGCGTGTTAGGTGTGGTTCGGTCAAAGCGTGTACACGGTAGGTTCTAATCTCATCCATCCAAGGTTTCAATCATCTAATCCTAAGGACTACACCGGTCGTCTTCTCCGGGTATCAGCTACAGTGGAGGTTCTCAAACCTCAATGAAACCTTACGAATCTTATACCAATCGAACCGTCTCATCATGTAGGTTACCGTTCTATATTCCAAATTCATTTTCAGCCTATAAATTTTTTAAACCGAGAGCTTCAAGAAATCGTGCCATGTTAATAACTGTTACAATCAAGCATCTAACCTAACCTAAATCAATCTATGCCTCTCAAGGATCCTAACCACGTGCGAATTGAGCACTAAATCATCAAGAAATGTGAGCAAGGTTGAAAAATAGAAACCTGGTTTAAAGCTTGCACAGAGAAGTGAATTTTTGCTGATTCTTCAAGTTAAGAGCCCAGAATCAATCCTTGGATCCTCCTAGAGCTCTTTGCAGCTTCAATTTGGCTTGAAAATGAAGGAATTGTGGAATTCGATTTTCAACTTTTCTTGAATTTGTTGCAGCTGAATTTGCTCTAACTGCCACCAAACTTCATCAATCCTCGTCTGATCATGATCAACATGTTATATAGAAGTGATATGGAGTGGATTTGAGGCCCAACTATGGCCCATGAGGTTCAATGGAAAATCCAAGTTTCCTCACTTTGAAGCTTCTGAAAGTGCATGAAAATGCTTGCAAAACACTCTCCAAATGGCTCAAATCAACTGCTGGTAATGTAATGTAACTCAAGGGATGAGATTTGTCCCTTGTTTTTGATTAATGGTGGATCTTGATCATGTTACTTCAAGATGAAGTAACCTTGAATTTTTCCATGTAAATGACTCCAAACCTCAAATGTGGAAGTTGAATTGCTCTTGGAATATCTTGTAGACTCAAAAAATTCACACACATGCCTTGGAATGATCCATTTTGAATTTATTTGAATTTTTGACTTTTAATGGCCTTTAATGTTCACTTCATGAAAATTTCTTCAATAAATATTCAATCCAAGCCATATCAATGGTTCCTTGATGTTTGGTTGAGCTAATGACACCATTCTGAGCAACATTCAAGTTGGAAAGATTTTCATTTGAGATGTGCAAGGTGGTGAAATTGACCTATAATCAAAAGTGACCTATAATCAAAATTTCCCAAAATACCCATGCCTTGCAAGCTTCATATCTTGAGCTCTACAAATCCAAATGAGGACTTCTAGTACTCTTTGAAAATCTAATATTATGAGGAACAACATTCATGTTTGGGTCAAGATGAGGAGAGACATCATTCTAACTCAAAAATGTCTTGGAAGTTGGTTGACTTTCAAGTACCAAAATCACATTCATCTAATGACCTGTAACTTGTCTGCTTCATAACTTGAGTTATACAAATCCAATTAAGGACTTCTAGTACTCAAAAGAAATCTAAGAACATGCTATACAAGTCTCATGTTGGAGCCAAGGTCAAATGAAACTTGTATCTTGAGTTATGTGATCTTGAAGTTGGGCACTAAGATATGGGATTTTACACTGTCAAGCTTAGAAACCCTAGCTTAGTAACTTCTCACACTCTTGATGAATTGATGAATTGATCTTGAAATGACCTATGACATGTTTCAACACAACATTCTATGATCATAGTTTCTTGGAATTGAGTCTTAATCTCCTTTAGATTCACTATTGACTTAGGGTTGACCAAGTGAAAACCCTAATTGCACCAATCTTGGTTGTGGCCTCTTGTATCTTGCATAATGGCTTGCCCAAGATCTAAAATGACTCTCAAGGTATCCCATGATTTATTTCAATGCTTTACCACCTATAACCATAGATTTAATATCATCTGATGATCTCCCATGACCTTCAAGTTAGGAGATATGCACACTGGTGTATAGCCACTTCTCTGGGGATCTTTGCCTTCTTTTAGTGACTTGATGAGGACGTCAAACCCTTGAATACTTGAATAAAGCCTCTTGAATAGCCTTAGAACCTTATGGTAGCCCCTTCTTGATAAGCACACCTCTTGACCCCTGCGCACATGACAATGCAATGCATATGCTAATGCCACAATGAATGCAATGAAACATAAGCTAGGTAAAGAAAAAGGTTGGGCAAATTTTGGGGTGCAACAGCTGCCCCTATTCAAACGGCTTGGACCTGACTGGGTGAGAAGCGAACGAATCTCAAACAATCAAGGTGAAAGACGGTTGAATACCAATAAACCCGGAAATTTGCCAACCGCAGAAATAAACTGCAAACTAATTGGTAAAAGATCTTCGGAAACTGAAATGATAGTTGCACGGCAACCCGCTGGTGAATTACTATTTCGAATCCTTGACACTACATCTGAGATATTATCTGATTTCGCTGTCGGACTTCATCATCAAGTCGGGAAGAAATCACTGATTATTCACTTATTGATAAAGGATAATTGATTATGCCGTCAGGCACTCTGCATCATATGGCAGACTTTCTTAAAATCACCTCCGGACTTCCTCATCAAGTCGGTAAGGAAATTTGACATTACTGTCTGACTTCATCATCAAGTCGGTAAGAAACATTTGACATTGATGTCTGACTTCATCATCTAGTCTAGAAGAATGTTTGGCATCACTGCCGGACTTCGTCATCAAGTCGGAGGAACACTTCTAACCTCGCGGGTGGACTCCGTCATCAAGTCTATAAGAAGATTTATGACATTGCCTCCGGACTTCTTCATCAAGTCTGGAAGAAACATTGTTGTCGAACTTCATCATCAAGTCCTTAAGAAATACATTCGGCGTTACTGCCTGAAACCTGCTAGGGATATAACTTCCTGGCATCTCCGTCTGACTTCCTCATCAAGTCTAAGGGAAATTTCTGACTTCTCCGTCTGAAACCTGCTAGGGATGAAATTTCCTGACATCTCTGTCTGACTTCCTCATCAAGTCTAAGGGAAATTTCTGACTTCTCCAGGGATTCTGGAGAACTTCCTCAAGTAACTCCGTCAAGTATCGAGCTCAAGTCGAAGGGACCCATTTGACATTACCGTCAAGTATCGACCTCAAGTCGAAGGGAGACATCTGACATCATCGTCAATCTTTTGTTGGGGATAATGTTCCTAACCTCGTCACCAGGTTTCCACTAAGTTGATAACAACCACTGACATCACTGCTAATAAAGCACGAAGTTGATGAACTGCTGGCCTTGCCGTTGAGCAAACCATCATCCAATAACATCCTGACATCACCGCCAAGTAAATAGAGAACCACCATCTTTGTAAATGTTTGACATCATCGTCAAAACTCCATCGATAACCTTCCAACCTCACCGCTGGATGACCACACTACCCAGAACATGTCAGACCTCACCGTCAAGATTGAGCATCTGACTTCGTCGTCAGACATTCATACATCTGATACACACCTGACCTCACCGCCAAGTTTCACTAATCAATTGGAGGAAATCATCTGACATCACCATCAATCCTCTACTGAGGATAACATTCCTGATCTCGCCACTAGTCATCCCTGAAGTTGGTAACCCACTACTGACATCACCGTCGAGCAATCTTATCTGATAAACTCCTGACATCACCGCCATATAAATGGAGAATCACAATCTTAATAAACTTTTGACCTCACCGCCAGATATCCATAAACACATCATCTGAATTGGATAGCCACTAACATCGTCGTCAGACCCCTGCAAAGAGAAGCTTCAACCATGCTACTTCGAGGAGCTAAAGAGAAAATTAACCAAACAACTTTGTTTTGCAAGTTCTAGAAAACTTAACCGAGTAACTCTGTTGAGGATCCCGGCGAACTTAGCTGAACAATTCTGCTGGGGAAACACCTGCACACAAGAACGGTACCCACCTAGCTCATGTTTCACGTGCATATGTTTGACAATGGCATAATGCTCCACATCAAATGGAAATGCTATGCATGCATGCAAAAATGCTACAGAACCAAGTCAGCAAAATAAATGCTGAAGGGAGAACCACCCTGCCGAGGAGAATACAACTCTACGGGGATAATCAGGATCGACCACTGAGATTAACTTCTTTGATGGGGGATAGCCCCGATTGGCCTCCTAGGATACCTTCGTCATCCTAGGGTACATAACAACATCCGAGAACGAACCCGCCCTGCTGACTTACTGGGGATTTGCTTGGATTGGGAAAAGAATATACCTTCGCTAGAGATTACCCATTGGAGAATACCACTCTTTCCTGTCTTAGCTGAGAAATGCCTCCCGGGGGAAATACCAATCCTGTACTCAAAGAAGATTAAGGGTGCACTGGTTGACCGCCGGGGATAGAGACACAATCATGTGATCTGCTTGGGGATATCACTAGGGAAACCCAACGGAGGGGATTTAGCGCAGACCAGGCCAAACATTGGGTATACCAGACTCACTGCTGGGAACAAGTGTACACCCTTGGATATTCAATTCTGCACATGACTCAGTTGGGGATATGATGATCCTGCCTAGGATTCATCTTTGGCACACTGCCTTGAGGGTGGCGACCTTGCAACAACATGAACAAACAGACAAGATACCCTTCACAAAGGGACCCGTCGAGGTTATCATTCGTGACCTTATTTAAGCAAATCAATGTTTTAACCATTATCGGCCTAGGCCTGCAAGTTTATTTATGCGCATTTTAACAAAAACATCGGGCGTTTTTCCGCAAACAAAACAGATAAAAGCTAAAACAAACACCAGGAAAACAAAGTACTGAATAGTATATGTCCATTGATAAGTGAGCCTGTAAATAGGCAAAATGTTTTACAACAGATGCAAACTCCTGAAAAGAGGAAGCTGCGCAAATATATATACAGATATAAAACAATATATACAAATATAAGCGATGTGGTGCAGACGAACACCATGAGCTGATCCCTCCATGACTCACTCGACTTCGACACCTTCCCGACGCTTCGTCTTCAGAAGAGATTGATTTGGATAAACGGCCCTCGGGTCTCCCCAAACCACTAAGAAATGGAAGTTCATACGCGGACCGCAGTCATTTGCTTTTTCAATCCCTAACTTTTGCCTGAATCGCCCTTTCGGGTTTTCAATTCACCGGGATACCCTTTTTTGCCAAAGCCGCCCTTTCAGGTTTTCGGCTTTGCGGGTGCACATCTTTTCGTTTATATCCCTAACTTTTGCACGAACCTATTCTTTTTTTATGGTTCGCCGGGATTCCCCATTTTTGCCGGGATATTCTTTTTGTCTTTCCAGCGGGTCATTTTAAGCAAAGTATTTTTTAACTGCGTCCGCGTTCACAGCGGATGTGAAATCTTCGCCATCCATCGTGGATAACAGTAAGGCACCTCCTGAGAATAACTTTCTGAAGAAATATGGACCTTCGTAATTGGGAGTCCATTTGCCCCTGTGATCTGAGTGTGGTGGGAGAATCTTTTTCAGCATAAGATCGCCTGTCTGAAAGCTTCGAGGGCACACCTTCTTGTCGTAAGCTTTCTTCATCCAGCTCTGATACAACCGACCGTATGCAATTGAGGCTAACCTCTTTTTGTCCATCAGACTCAATTGATTCAATCTATTCTTTATCCATTCTGCCTCATCGAGCTTCACGTTGACCAGAACTCTTAAAGAAGGGATCTCGACCTCCAACGGCATGACAACTTCCATACCGTATACTAGCGAGAAAGGAGTTGCTCCGGTTGATATGCGTACCGTCGTACGATAACCGTGTAGAGCAAATGGCAACATCTCATGCCAATCTTTGTAAGTGGCAACCATCTTTTGCACTATCTTCTTGATATTTTTATTGGCCGCTTCAACAGCGCCATTCATCTTCGGCCGATAGGGAGATGAGTTGTGATGTTCAATTTTGAAGTTTTGGCATAACTCCTTCATCATCTTATTGTTCAAGTTCAAAGCATTGTCAGTAATGATCCGCTCGGGAATTCCATATCTGCAGATGATGTCCTTCTTTATGAATCGTGCTACCACTTGCTTGGTCACATTAGCGTACGACACTGCCTCCACCCACTTGGTGAAGTAGTCGATGGCCACCAGGATGAAGCGGTGTCTGTTGGATGCGGTGGGCTTGATCCTGCCGATCGTATCGATGCCCCACATGGAGAACGACCACGGGGACGACATAACATTCAACGGGCACGGCGGCACATGGATTTTGTCTGCATAAATCTGACATTTGTGACATTTCTTCGCGAATTTGAAACAATCTGATTAACAATGAGCGCTGAGTCACCGTATACATCCAGGTTCTTGATTCTCAAATCAATGGCTTCTTCTAAACCTATGATGCATGCCTCATATTCTGCTTTGTTGTTGGTGATCGGAAAAGTTAATCTGACAGTGAATGGAATGTGAGATCCCTGAGGAGTCGTAATGATTGCCCCAATTCCACTTCCATAGGAATTAACTACACCGTCGAATATTAGTTTCCACTGGGAGCCAAGCTCTGGTCCTTCATCGGGCAGTGGTTCATCATAGTTATTCATCTTGAGGAACATAATATCTTCATCGAGAAACTCGAATTTCATCGGCTGATAGTCTTTAATAGGCTGTTCAGCAAGGTACTCGGACAGAACATTTCCCTTGATGGATTTCTGGGATACGTATTGGATGTCATATTCTGTCAGTACCATCTGCCATCGGACAATCCTCCCTGAGAGGGCTTGCTTCTCGAAGACGTATTTAATCGGATCCATCTTCGAAATTAGCATGGTCGTGTGATTGAGCATATACTATCTTAAACGTTTCGCAGCCCACGCGAGTGTGCAACATATTTTCTCCAGCATTGAGTAACGGGACTCACAATCTGTGAACTTTTTACTCAGATAGTAAATGGCGTTCTCTTTTCTTCCAGTCTCATCGTGCTAACTGAGAATGCAACCCATGCTATTCTCCAAAATCGTTAAATACATGATTAAAGGTCTTTCGGCAACTAGGGGTACCAAAATTGGAGGCTCCTGCAAATACTGTTTTATTTTGTCAAATGCCTTCTGGCAATCCTCATTCCAGACAACCGCCTGCTCTTTTTTCAACAGCTTGAACATTGGTTCGCATGTGGCCGTGAGTTGAGATATGAACCGAGAAATGTAGTTCAATCTCCCTAAGAAACCACGCACTTCTTTTTCTGTTTTCAGCACTGGCATATCTTGTATAGCTTTTATCTTTGTAGGATCAACGTCAATGCCTCTTTCGCTCACGATAAACCCCAGTAGTTTTCCGGACCGTACCCCAAAAGTACATTTGTTAGGATTCAGCCTCAACCTGAATTTCCTAAGCCTCTCGAACAACTTCAGTAAATCGACCAGATGTCCCTCCTCCATTTGGGACTTTGCTATCATGTCATCAACATAGACTTCAATCTCATGATGAGTCATATCATGAAACAAAGCAACCATTGCCCGCTGGTAAGTTGCCCCTGCATTTTCCAACCCAAAAGGCATTACTTTATAGCAGAACATCCCCCATGGTGTAATGAATGTCGTTTTCTCCATGTCTTCCGGCGCCATTTTGATTTGGTTGTAACAGGAGAAGCCATCCATAAATGAAAACACGGAAAATTGAGCAGTATTGTCGATTAATACGTCAATATGAGGGAGCGGGAAATCGTCTTTAGGGCTCGCCTTATTCAAATCCCGATAATCCACACACATTCGCACCTTACCGTCCTTCTTCGTTACAGGTACTATGTTGGCGACCCATGGAGGGTAAGTAGTCACGGCCAAGAATCCGACATCCAACTGCTTTTGGACCTCTTCTTTAATTTTAACGACCATGTCTGGTCGTGTCCTTCTAAGCTTCTGCTTAACTAGAGGGCAATCTTCGCGCAATGGTAGGTGATGAACCACTATGTCAGTGTCAAGCCCGGGCATATCTTCATAGGACCAAGCAAAGATGTCACTATACTCTCGAAGCATCTCGATCAGTCTTTGCTTGATATCACTCTGCAATGCAGCCCCTATCCTGACATTTCTGACAACTTCCTCAGACCCCAAATTAACAATCTCGATAACTTCCTCGTGAGGCAGAATGATCTTATCTTCTTGTTTCAACAGTCGAGCCAACTCTTCTAGAAGGTCTTCATCCTCATCAATCTCCTCTTCAGCTTGATATATCAAGCAATCAAAGTCGAAGTGAGTCATAGAAGGTTCTGGATCGGTGTCATTTGTAGTGTGGATCCTGCAATAAAAATGGTTAAGCTTAAAAAAAAGGATATGCAGGTCAGCACAAACCATATGGCCATTTTATTGTTTTTTAAAACAAAAACAAAACAAGAATAACAGAGATCACAAAATTTGAATGCAAAGAAAACGCCCTTTTATTTATTGATAATATGTACATGCATAAGCAAGCAAGGCCCTGACTATAAAACCGTTATGCCCCGGGTAGAGCATAAGGTTGTACAATAATTGGAAGAAAACAAAGTATTACTCTTTGCCAGTCACTTGGATGAAATCCTAGATGGACCAATTGCTGAGGCTCTGCCCTGGTTTGCACGGTTGGATCCATGAGTCCATATCAGAATCGATATCTCCTTCCCCATCGGACACAACGTTGACGCGCTCAAAAATTACTCCCCCTTTTGTGAAAAGCACCGGCCTCTTGTAGCGCGGCGTGCTCTGAGAGGATGAAGTAGAAGAAGAGGGATGGTATCCCAGACCAAACTTGTCTTGTTTGTTAGGGATATCCAGCACCTGCCCCCAGCCTTGGGCTGAACCGGTCTGTACTACAGCTTGAGCTTCCTTGAAGGAAGAGAGGGTCACCTCAGGCATTTTGCTCACCACAGGAGATACATCCTTGACCTTGACTATCTCGAATGCCTGACAGAGGGTTTCGTGGATCTCTCCATCCACCTCTACATACTTGAAAGACGACAAATGGCTCACCATAATGTCCTTTTCCCCGCAGACGGTAACAATGCTGCCACCCATATCATACTTCAACTTTTGATGTAGGGTAGAGATCACAGCTCACGCTGAATGAATCCATGGCTGGCCTAGCAAGCAGCTGTAGGCGGGCTGGATGTCCATGATATAAAATACTGCATCGAAGGTTTCTGACCCCACCTGAATGGGCAAGGTCACTTCTCCAAACACGGACCGCCGCATTCCGTCGAAATCTCTCACTACTAGATCACTAGGGGTACACATCAATCCCCTAGTATCAAGCTTCATCAAGGCTTTCTTAGGGAGAACATTCAGAGATGATTCCGTGTCTACAAGCACATGGGACATAACAGTTCCTCGGCATTCTATCGAGACATGCAATGCGCTGTTATGGTTCATGCCTTTTGGTGTCAACTCTAAGTCAATAAATCCCAATCCGTTGCCGGTGTTCACATGTGCAACCACTCCCTCGAGATGGTTAACAGAAATTTCTTGGGGTACATATACGGCATTAAGGATCTTTAGCAATGCATTACGGTGTGCTCCGGAGCAAAGCAATAAATTCAGTATGGAAATCTTTGAAGGCGTCTACTCCAGGTGGTCGACTATCTTGTAGTCTCTCTCCTTAATCAATCGCATGAATTCCTCATCATCTTTCACCAGAAAATCTTTCTCTACCTCTCGAGAGGTCTCTTCTACTGTGGTTTTACCTTTACCCTTATCGGCCTTGTCAACAGCAACTTCAGGTGGCGAGAATACTCTTCCACTGCGAGTAATCCCTCTTGATCCAACCATATTATCCACAGATTCCACAGGTGGGCCTTTCAAGTCCAGTTTCTGCCCATTGCAGTAAATCTCTGCTCCATAATTCCATGGGACAGCGTTGGTACTTTCAAATGGTATAGGACCGGCTTTCGTTATAGTAATCATGGGCGGCCTCAGAGAAGAAATAGTGACGGTCTTATACGGAACAGTGATTGTAGCAATCTCATCCTTCTGTTCAGCTATCACCTCTCCGGATTTGTTCTCAACATTCCGATCAAATTGTAGGACCCCTTCATCAATCAGACCCTGAATCCCTACCTTCAGCTGACCACACCCATCCATATGTCTCTCACATTCAATACAAAACTCCCCGCAGCCCGGGAATGCACCTTTCTTTAACAACTTAGCTTTGACAAAATTAAGTGGTGTCTTCAAATCATCGACATTCTTCACTAAATTCAAGTCCTCTTCTTTGGTGATTGCACTAACCCCTGCATCCCCGTGGTTAGGCATAGGGTTCTGTATGACATTTGGCATGTCGTTGTAGAAGTTTATTGTCTTATTGTCAACCATGTCTTACACCTTGTGCTTGAATGCCTTACAATTGTCAATCGAGTGGCCTGGTGCCCCCGAATGAAACTCACATCGCGCATTCGCGTCATACCCAAGAGGGGTTGACCCTGTCAAGGGAGCCATGGTTCTTTTCTGAATGAGTTGTAGTTGCAGTAATGCCTGCAATAGCTGAGAGTAAGGCATGGGTGGAGTGTCAATGTGGTGATTTTCTAGTGGCCCTTTGTTTTGGTACCTCCGATACCTCTATTGGTTCTGCTGCGATTGTTGTTGCTGCTGAGGTTGCTGCTGCTGCGGAGCTGCAGGGATAGTTATACTTGCGACCCTTTGACGGTTCTGTGTTTGCTTTTTGTTCCCTCGGGAACCTGACACAGAGTTGGCTTCACCTTCTCTTTTCTTTCCTCTAAACACTTTCTTTCCTCCAGCTGAGGAATTCTCACCCTCATGGAGAATACATCATCTTGACGATCCTCATTCCAGGATTGATGAACATTTCCATGGACGATACCTGCAGCTTCAGGTCCATGGAAGTTTCCAGTGTTACCAGCAGCATTGTTACCACTTGTACCAATGTTACCATTAGCAGCCCCAATGGTGCCATTACCAGCCCCAGCATGGCCAATACCCATTCTAGCGTTCCCATTGCCCACAGTGTTGGGAATGACCACCGTTGGTCCAAAATTGTCATCCCGGGGAGTCTTCACATAAGGAGGGTTGGTAGTCTCACCTCCGTGCAAAACCCCATTGGTGTCAACGCGTGCAATCAAAGGCTGCACGAGGGTTCTGAGTTGCTCCTGTCCACTGGCAACCACCTGCATGATGTCCATGAACTGGGACATCCTCTCCCTGAATTCTTGCATTTCAGCTTGAACTTGCTCCATAGCTCTGAGTTGATTAGCTCGGGTGGGGTAACGGTGAGTTGGTCCGCAATCAATCCTGAAACACAACTGGTTAGACAAAACACAAAGGGGTTAGATAAACAAGTCCAAGGTACCTGTTATGCAAAATGATATGCCAATGCAAATAAGTGCCTATGCCTTAGGAGAGATTTCCCCTCGTTTCTAGTTCCCGAATAATAGCGAGACAAAATAAGGAGCCAATCACGGAGATGATCAATATCTAATATATATAAAGAACCCACATATGCAGTATACAAGAGTAACTGAGTACAACTGAATCAGTAATAGAGTGACCTCAGCAAACAAGCTTGGTGATGGTCAACAATACAACAGTGAATGAAAGCTACCCAGAAAATACAAAAGAAATCAAGTGCGGCAGCAGGCATGGAAATCCTCCAATAGTTTCTTTGTCTCGGGGTGATCAGGCCGGGTGAGCAATCCTCAAATAAGCAGATCTCTCTGTCTGACGGTGCTTTGGATATCCTTAACAAAGTCTTCCCAGGCTGCTTCTCTGAAGCAATCTTCCAATTTGCGTCTCTTAGAATCATCCCTCAGTTTGCACTCCTTCAGGTTTGCCATAGCCCCTTTCAACTTGTGCTCAGCGTTACGCCTGAGTGATGTTTTAGCTTCAATCCTCTCGTGTTGGGCCTAAAGATGAATCGCCAGTTTGGCAATCTGCTGCTTTAGCTTCTCTTATCGTTCTTTATGATTGGTCAAAGTAGTGTTCCACAATGCCTTGCATTTAGAGATCTCCATATATGCCCTGTCCAAGTCTTACTTCTTGGTGGCGAGAACACTATTAACAGCTTTAGTAAGTGTTCTTGATTGGCTACATTTTGTGGAAAAATATGAGTGTATGTATGAATGTCATGTCTGATGTTGATACATTCATAATAGGGACTGTGCAGGGTAAGTTAACTAAGCTAACTATAAGTTAAGTTGGATGTCATACTCAATGTTATGACATAGTTCGTATGACATCAAGCGGAGGTTTGTTATTCTGGTAGCTAGAACTCAGGAAACAAATCAGAAGCTTAAGCTGGAATGCAGGAGACATTTTAGACGCCCTAGGGGAACTTATATGTACCTGATTAAAGTGGCAAACATGCAGAATACTTAAGAGAGGTTTTATGATGGATAAAACCTAATGTATGCGCCCAGGCCGAAGGACTGATTTGGTGCTATAAATAATAGGAGAAGCAATCCTAGAAGGCAGCAGTTGGAGATAGAGAAGCAGAGAAATCACCATAGTGGTTTAGAAGTGAAGTGGTTGTTCTTCACGATTGTGTCTTAGGAACACTTGTAATCCAAGCAACGCTTGATTGCATTGGTTAGGTAGTTTCTAGTCTGTGTACCATTCGAAGCTGTTAAGCAAGAGTGTGTGTCACTTGATCAAAGCTTTGAAGCAAGATCAAGGTGTGAGTGTAGTTGAAGTGTCTCTTCATTCTACTATTTAATTTGTAACTGATTGATATCACTGGTGTGTGATTGTAGGGAGTGAGTGGGTATACTCAGGTCTAGAGTGTCTCTATGTTAAATTATCATTGGGTAGGTCTTAAGTGAGGAGTTCAAACTGGAGGTTTGACTCTAAATTAATTCTACTGATAGTGAAATTTCTCCCTGGCTTGGTAGCCCCCAGATGTAAGTGTGTTGCACTGAACTAGGTCAACAACCAACTGTGTTATTTACTGCTTTATAATTACTGCATAATAGTGGATCGTTAGTGAATGTCACAGTGGATGTTATAACTTTTGTTAGAACATCCATCATGGGCTGGCCAGAATTTTCAATTGGCATCAGAGCAGGCACCTTGCCTGTTTATTACTGGGTGAGATCTAGGGAAATTAAATTCTGGTACTATGGATAAAGATATTGGATTCACAAATAGGCCTCCAATTCTGGATGGTTCTAATTATGACTATTGGAAGCCTAGGATGATTTCTTTCCTAAGGTCCTTAGACATCAAGGCTTGGAGAGCTGCAAACTCTGGCTGGGAACATCCTGTGAAGACTGACAAGGATGGAGTATCTGTGCAAATTCCTGAAGAGGAATGGACCAAAGAGCAAGAGGCATTGCCTCTTGGAAACTCTAAAGCATTGAATGCACTATTCAATGGTATAGACAAAAACATCTTTAGACTGGTCCACCACTGTGAACTAGCAAAGGATGTTTGGGACACTCTCAAAACTACTCATGAAAGAACCTTCAAGGTCAAAATGTCAAGACTTCAAATGCTGACCACAAAATTTGAAAGTCTAAGAATGAAGGAAGATGAGACCATTCATGACTTTTACATGAATGTTCTTGAACTAGCTAACACCTCAGGAGCCTTGGGAGAAAAGATGACTGAAGAGAAACTTGTAAGAAAGATTCTGAGGTCACTACCTAAAAGGTTTTCCATGAAGTTAACAACCATTGAAGAAGCTCAAGACATATGCCACATGAAAGTGGATGAACTCATTGGATCCCTTCAAACCTTTGAGATGGGGATGTGTGGTCAGGCTCTGGAGAAAAAGAGAAAAAGTATAACTCTTGACTCAAACTCTGCAGAGGCTTCAGATCATGAAAAGGAGGAAGATCTATCAGAGGCAATAACCATGCTTGGAAGACAGTTCAACAAACTAGCCAAAAGGATAGATGCTAAGTCTAAACCTTATTTCAAAAGCTTGCCTGCTGACAAAGATAAAACTGAAGATAAAGCCAACCAAAGCAGAGGAGTACAGTGCCATGAGTGTGAGGGATATGGACATGTTAGAAAGGAATGTCCCACATACCTCAAAAAGAAGGGAAAAGGTCTAACAGTCACTTGGTCTGATGAAGATTCTGACAGTGTATCAGAAGGAGAATCATCCAAACATGTTACTGTTCTCAACAGTGTGTGTATCTGATGGTGACTCAAGTGAAGAGGAGCTAACTTATGATGAACTAGCCGAATCATATAAGAAGTTGTCCATCAGAAGCACAGAGTTGTACCAGCAAGGAGAGCATCAGAAGAAGCTCATCAAAGAGTTAGAAGCTGAAAAGAGAGAGCATCTAGTTACTATAAACGCACTCCAAAGAGAGGTAAAGGAGTTGAAAGGAGATAAGGAGCAAATGACAAAATCCATAAGGATGCTCAACTCTGGAACTGACACCCTAGAGGAGATTCTTCAGAGTGGTCAGACTGCAGGAAATAGGTCTGGTCTAGGATTTGTTGAAAACAAAATCCTGTCTTAAAACTCAAGAGGTTGCAGCCTGAGATTTAAAAGGTACAAAGGATGTCACATTCAAAGTTACAACATCCTTCACACAGAAATTGGAATCAAGTCAAGAGACAATTCCAAAGGCATAGGTGCTACCACTGTAGAAAACTTGGGCATATTCGAGATGTGTGCTTCTAGTTGCATGCATTCCCTGGCCAAAGCAAGACCAAACAAGGTAAGTATGGAAAAATACAGCATCATGATACACATGAAAAAAGACAACTTCATGCCAAGCCTGGCAAGAGGCAGAATCAGGCTAAGAAAGAAGTGCATAACAAGCAAAATCAATGGATTGCCAAGACTGTTGCACTAGCAGTACACACTTCTCCAAGGATTCCTACTAATGAAGATTGGTACTTTGACAGTGGCTGCTCCAGGCATATGACTGGAATTGAGGATCTGTTGATCAAACTCAAACCTCATTCATCTAGTCATGTAACCTTTAGGGATGGAGCTAGAGGAGAAATCACAGGTGCTGGACAACTTGACAGTCCTAAAGCTCTAGAATTGAAGGATGTCCTGTTAGTGAAAGGATTAACTGTCAACCTAATAAGCATAAGTCAGCTATGTGATCAAGGTTTGAAAGTCCACTTTTCCAAAGACAAGTGTGTGGTGATAAAAGAAAAGGGTAAGGAATAAATGAGGGGATCTAGATCCAAGAATAACTATTACCTATGGGAGCCCAGCAGTAACATAAATGGACTGGTAAATGAAGAAAAGGATCACTTAGGGCTAGAGAAAATAACCAAGTCAAAATCATCAGCAAAAGGATCCTCAAAATATGCTTCAGAAAGAAGGACAGGTTGTAAGAAAAGTCAGGTGGAAAGGCTAGACAAGAAGGGATACCCAAAGATTGGTCATCAGGTAAGGCTAGATATGCTATATTGGAACTTGATGGAGTCCATGGAAACTACCATGCAGAAAATAAGCAATGTCACTCCGGATGTCATAACCTTGTTCTGTGACATCCAGCGCACCAGTCAAACAAGTCCTGGTGAGTCTAAAGGAGGCATGTTCAGGGGTCACTCGTGTACAGGGCAAGGGATTGGTGATATACCAGATAAGGATGCAATGAATAGGACTGAAATTGGTGCATGTACAGTCAAGGCCCATAAAATGAGCTACAGAAATTAAGGCCTTTAAGAAAGGGTGAGTTATAGCAATTAATGGGAATAGGGAATTATAATTTAAAATTCAATCATTTACTGATTGGTCAAAACATTAAGTTCCCTCCTCATTTGCTATATCACCTAGTGAGCCCTTTCATCTCAACATTCTACTCAACTTGGTCCACTATCGAACTGTTCATCTTCCCTATAGCCTTCAACAAACGGAAACCCCTGTTCACACGATCAATGTCCTGTACAATGTCTCAACATTCGCCAAAATCCTCTCCCTCCAAGAACATGCCCACCAATGAGTCTGAGATAGGAAATGAGTCAAGCAATCCTGACTCAGTGCTTGAAATAGCACCCCTGCGCATGATGACTTCAGAAGGGGTTCTAGTAAAAAAATCCAAGGAGCCAACATGCAAGAAGGTCCAAGGACCTCGACTCAGGTAACACTTCTACTCCGGAAACCTCTGATGTGAATGATGATAGAGCCAAAAACACGCACAACATCACTGCTGGCATGGTGGCTAGGGCTCTGAACATCCCTATTGCACCCAGCAATGATGGGTCTTGTCCAACTGTGCATGATCAAAGGGATGTTATGCCCAATGTTGGAACCTTGAAAGACCATACTTCAGAAAAGAAAAACAAGGGTATAGGCTCGGATGGTGGAGGTGATGAAGTACAAGACACCAAAAAAACTGAGTTGGTGGACCTTGATGAATACTCTGATAACGAGTTAGTTGCAAACATCAATCTAGGCATAGCTCAAAGGCTTATGACAAGGAAAGATAAGAAGATGGCTGAACAAGTTCTCCCCAAGAAAAAGGCAGTTGAACAGGCTATTGAGCAAGACAACCTCACAGAGAAGAAGACAGCTGAACATGACACTCCCTCAAGGAAGGCTAGGACTAAAAGAAGACCAGTTGGACCTCCCAAATCCTGGAGCAAAGTGGTCACCAAGAAAAGAAAGGATGACTCTGGTACTGAAAGACTGAGTCTGATGTTGCTGAAGATGTCACTGACATTCAAAACAAGAAGAAACCCTCCAAGAGAAAACTGGTTGAACAGGTCCCTGAAGTCCTAATTGATGATATTTCATTTCATTACCCCTCGTGTGTCAATAGGTGGATGGTATAAGTATGTGGTTCAGAAAAGGTTGGCAGTGGAAAGGGAGTTGGGACAAAATGTGCTTGAAAGTAAAGAAATCATGAGACTCATTAATGATGTTGGACTAATGAAAACAGTTAGTGACTTCTCTTCATGCTATGAGCTACTTGTCAAGGAATTCATAGTTAATCTCTCAGAGAAATATGCTGACAGGAAATCTAAAGAGTTTGGCAAGGTGCATGTAAGAGGGGAGTGTGTTAGTTTCACTCCATCAACAATCAATAAATATCTGGGAAGATCAGATAGAGCTTGTCCTGATGTAAATGGTTCAGAAAACACAATATGCCAAGTGATAACAGGCAACCAGGTACAAAGATGGCCATCCAAAAGAAAGCTAGTTGCCAGCAAATTGAGTATCAAATATGCTATGTTGCATAAGATTGGAGCAGCAAATTGGGTGCCCACAAACCATAAATCTACTGTGGCAACTGGACTTGGTAAAATCATCTATGCTATTGGGACCAAGGCCAAATTTGATTTTGGAACTTATGTGTTTGATCAAACTATGAAGCATGCGGACAGTTATAGCATCAAGGGTCCCATTGCATTCCCTTCCCTCATATGTGGCATCATTTTGAAATAATTTCCCAACATTCTCAAAAGGACTGATGTTGCGAGCAAACAAGAAAGCCCCTTGTCATTTCATCCCAAGTTATTTCTTGTCAACCATGTCCCTGACCTTGTTGCAACATCAGCTGAGACATCACAGTCCACATCAACAAAAGCTTAAGTGATTACCAAACTAAAAGAAACATGTCAAGAGATGGATGCGAGGAAAAGAACTCTTGAAGCACTAATCAGGGCCCTTGAGCAAAGTGACAAGGCTGAGTTCACTAATGAGGACAGGCAAAACAATGGTGCAGAAGAGAGTGATCATCAAGAAGCCGATTCAGAGGAAGAAAGGGAGAACAGTGATGAAGATGAATATCCTGAGGCTGAGGAGTTTAGTGATGGAGAATCTGACAAAGGTAGGTCCAGTTCTGCATCTGAAGAAGAAGGATGACATGTGCTGATAAAATGCTGTGAAGCTCGTGCTGAATGAGCTAGTTGTGTGAACTATTGTATTATGTTTTGAATTATGTTGGGCAGACCTCTTTGACAACAAGAATTGCACTGGTTGTGTAGGGCTCTCTATGAGCAGTTTTGTAATGTAACCCCATACTTATGTATTGGTACAATTTATGGTTTATGCTATGTGTTAGTTGGATCTCAATTTATGGCTAAAAAGGGGGAGAGAGTGTTAGATAAAAACATGAGCAGGTACAACATATGGAAGAATTGGTTGATAACCAATATGAGTACCACAGGTTATGTGGTAGTGGTAGTAGCAGCAGGTGGAAGAACAAGACAGCCATGAGCTGTGCTTGAGCATATGCACCATGGTGCTTATGATATTAGGATGTACATGGGTTACTGCAGGTGAGGCTAATGAGATGTGTGTGTGTGTGTGTGTGATAACAGCTGTTTGGGGCTGTTAATGATATGATATGTTTTCCATTTATGCTAGAACTAGGAACTATATGCAGAAGCAGCATAAAAGCATAGTGTATCCCTTAGCATAGTGCATCCCTTCAGGGGGAGTAGCACAACTGTGTGATTGTGTGACTGTAGAATGTTATCCTGAAGGTCATAACATTCAGAGCAGGCTGGATTCATATGTGTGACTGCATGCTATTTGCAGGCGAAGTGTTCAACTGATGTGCATCAGTTGAGGGGGAGTAACTATGTGTGTTACTCACTTAGCAAAGAATGACACTTGTAGTGATAACTAACCGGTGGCTAACAAAGTGAGTGTTAACAGGGCTGAATGCCAACTGTGAGGAGTCTGAGGGCTTGAGTAGCATGTGACTTACCTGCAAGACAGGTCATAGGTTAAGTCTTCTGCTGTGTGTATATCTTTGGTGTAAGTACAGAGTGTTTTAGCCAAAAATTTGCCAAAGGGGTAGTTTGTAAGTGTTCTTGATTGGCTGCATTTTGTGGCAAAATATGAGTGTATGTATGAATGTCATGTCTGATGTTGATACATTTATAATAGGGACTGTGCAGGGTAAGTTAACTAAGCTAACTATAAGTTAAGTTGGATGTCATACTCAATGTTATGACATAGGTCGTATGAAATCAAGCGGAGGTTTGTTATTCTGGTAGCTAGAACTCAGGAAACAAATCAGAAGCTCAAGCTAGAATGCAGGAGACATTTTAGACGCCCTAGGGGAACTAATATGTACCTGATTAAAGTGGCAAACATGCAGAATACTGAAGAGAGGTTTTATGATGGATAAAACCTAATGTATGCACCCAGGCCCAAGGACTGATATGCTGCTATAAATAACAGGAGAAGCAATCCTAGAAGGCAGCAGTTGGAGATAGAGAAGCAGAGAAATCACCATAGAGGTTTAGAAGTGAAGAGGTTGTTCTTCACGATTATGTCTTAGGAACACTTGTAATCCAAGCAACGGTTGATTGCATTGGTTAGGTAGTTTCTAGTCTGTGTACCACTCGAAACTGTTAAGCAAGAGTGTGTGTCACTTGATCAAAGCTTTGAAGCAAGATCAAGGTGTGAGTGTAGTTGAAGTGTCTCTTCATTCTACTATTTAATTTGTAACTGGTTGATATCACTGGTGTGTGATTGTAGGGAGTGAGTGGGTATACTCAAGTCTAGAGTGTCTCTAGGTTAAATTGTCATTGGGTAGGTCTTAAGTGAGGAGTGCAAACTGGAGGTTTGACTCTGAATTAATTCTACTGATAATGAAATTTCTCCCTGGCTTGGTAGCTCCCAGATGTAAGTATGTTGCACTGAACTGGGTCAACAACCAACTATGTTATTTACTGCTTTATAATTACTGCATAATAGTGGATCCGTAGTGAATGTCACAGTGGATGTTATAACTTCTGTTAGAACATCCATCGTGGGCTGGCCAGAATTTTCAGCTTTCAAATCTATCCCCAGACGCTCTCGAGCACCGGTCTGCTTGGTTAGGCTGGCACCCAAATGGTTTATCAACTTAGTCTGCTTCTTGCAGGAGTAGACAGCTTCGCTCTTCTCGCTTCGGAGTTGAGCAATTTCTTTCTCTAATTCTTCGTTGGCTTTCCTCAACTCCTCCTTTTCTTGCAGCACCTGGTTGTATTTCTGAATGTCAACCGTAGTGGGTTTCTCAATCATAGGAGGATATAATGGTCTAGCAGCAGGATAAGGCATTAGAAACTTTGTGGCTCGCTCATGAATCCAAACCAGGTATGGCTTAAAGGCTTTGTTGTTGCTCTTCCCCAACATTGCTTTACCTTTCCTATGAAGATTTTTCCAAGCATGCTCAAGCTTGACCAATGCATCACCATCCAACAGCCTGGTGAGATACAGAGATTCCTGTATCTCGTCTTCTTTGGGGGCCTCCTTCAATGCATAACCGAACTGCCCGATCAACAATGACGGGTTGTAATTGACACACCCTTTTCTCCCAATCAGAGGAACATTGGGAAAGCCACTTCAACTGTAGACGAGTTCTGTACCCAACATATTCCTGTTGAACCAAGTGATATTCTCTACAGCTAAACCCATTAGATGCTCAGACCAATCTAAAGTGCCCACAGAAGAGACAAAAGGACCTGCTTTAGGCATATGGTTGGCAAACCATTTGTATATCAAGGGAACACAACAAAGCACAATCTTCCCTCTCCAGTTTTCGTTCTTATAATGGATAGAGTGGTAAACATCTCTAAGAAGAGTGGTTACTAGATTCCCTGAGGCGAGAATGTGGAAAGCGTCTACATCCATGAAGTCTGGCAAGTTAGGAAATAGTATAGTACCATATATGCAAAGAGCTAAGATGGCGTTGAACACGATTCAACAGCCCTCCTCAGGAAACTTCTGAGCTTTCTCCACTAGGAAAGATAGAGGAAAACCATACATCCCATTCTTCTGAGTCAATCTCCTGTTCAATTCAGACGCATCCAACTGTAACACAGCAACAAGATCAGCCAGAATAGGCTTAGTGTCAACATGATGATAAGGCATTTGATCCTTGATGGGAATGCCTAGCAGCTCTGAGTATTCTTCTAGAGTAGGTGCTAGAACATAATCTGGAAACACAAACCATCTCAAAGGAGCATCATAGAACTATAGCAGGGTATACAGGCCACTGATCTTGTGTGCGGAAGGCTTGCAAACATATCTCAACAACCTCCCATATTATTTCCTAAAGTCTTTTGTTACTGAAGCATCATCCAGGGCAATCAACTTCAGTATGGGACTAATGTCTGGAGTGGGAAATCTGTATGCTATTGTCCTCTTCAAAGTCTCCATATCAGTAATAAGGAACGACCACTAGAATCGGGGGAGAAATATGCACCTGCAACACAGACACACGTTAATGAAATGCAAAATGAAAATGCAAGGATGCAAATGCTAAGGATGCAAGCAGGAAATCAAGATTGTTGTGCTGTTGAGTGAGAAGGACCGAGATTCTGCTTCAACAAGAATATAGCACTGCTCTGATAGGAACCAACTGATACCAGTAAATCGGATTCAAATTGTAGAGAAAACCGGGTAGTCTGAAGGTAAAGGTTTCCTGCATAATCCCAGTCCCACTCACAGGTATGAACCTAATCCACTGACAAAGGTACGACATCTTATGCGTTCCTCAGCGTCACAGACTTTCAAGAGATGATGATACGTTCACCCCCTGAAGAGGCCTCACTTAGCTGAGCCACCAATGATCGGTCCCCAGAGTCGACAATCCTCAGATCCAAAATCAATTCCAATCCTAAGGACCAGAAAAGAAATCATCAAAGAGAATCTCGTCTGAGCGTGAATTTCATGGGAACTGGTGTTTGCTAAGCAAACAGGTCCCCACTAATCTCCACTCTAATGCTATGTTTGCTCTCAAGCCTGGGTCTGGCTTTTCACTCATCAGAATACATCCCCCCACAATGGCTCAATAATGATAATATAATGCTGAAAATAAAATGTGGGAAAATAAAGTGCGGAAGTAAATAAAGTACAACACGTATGTACAAAACCCAAAAAGATAACCAAACAAGCGCTAGGATTGACTCGCATAGGGAACCGTTGGAGTCGCCAGCAGAGGCGCCAGCTGTCGCTACTGCGAAAAAAGGTGTCGACAAAGACAGAAGAGTCGCCATCTATCGTTATTTATCCCAAAGGAGGGAAAGGAAACGATCAGGAAAAACCTAGCAATAAGGGATAAGATCGGTCATCGCAACCAAATCTCGGGTTCGGGAGTCGATTATGCAAGGGGAAGGTATTAGCACCCCTCACGTCCGTTGTACTCAACGGGATCTACGCTAGTGTTGTTTATCTAAAAGGGTTGTTTATCTATCTATCTAAGAGGTCTGTGACAAAAGAAAAGAAAAAGGGAAAGGAAAAGGACTCGATAGAGCATCGCAGCTCTGGGCCTACGTATTCCCTCGTGAAATGGGAAAGTCAGAGTCAACGTAGTTCGGCTAACTACGGCTAAAGATGGGGGAAGGTTGCTCGCCAAGACATCGCGTCTTGTGCCTACGTACTCTCAACAGGTATGAGAGATCAGAGCGAATGTAGTTCGGGATAAAACGGTACACAGGTTTGTTCAACTACTTTTTACCCGAGTAGGGTTAACAAACAGTTCCAGCAGTTTGGTGTATACAGCTCGCTCGTTGGAGACTTACGCGTTACCGTTTGCGGTAGAACTGAGAGTTAGCAACACTCTTTTTTCTGAAAAGATTTTCCTGATTATACAGAGCCCCAAAGGGCAAAAGGAATTTGGTGTTTGTTTTTGTCTTTTATCGGAGAAGTGTTTTTGGATGAATGTTTGTAATTCATATTGCACTAGAGACTATGACTTAGGAGCGAATGTGTCGCACATCGCCCTAAGGGCGTATGCTAAACACTCTAGGAAATTGAGGAGAATCCCCCCAATCACCATTTCTTAAGTAGCTTAAGGCTCGTAACGTACAATACTCATTAGCCTTTATTAAGTGTATTACTGTGGTTTGAAGATGAGAAGAGAAAAAAGGACTCTACAGGGGAACTAATCAAAACCCTAATGTTGTCATGCAAGATGGTCCTAATGTTGAGTTTGAAAGGGGAATCTATCCTGCTCGTTATCATGCAAAGGATTCAACCTAAAGTTCTATCATCACTCCTTAAACAAGGAAGTGAGAGTTCTAAGGGAACATGGCAAATGGAAGCAAAACAAAACTATCAAGCAGATGAAGTATAAAATGATTGGATGCAGATGCAATGCAATAATACAAGCAAAGGGAGACGAGCTCAACCTTTAATGCAAACATGTCAAGTATGAAAGGCAGATAAACATCCAAGCAAAGGGAGGCACGCCTCGACCTTTAGATGCAAACATGTCAAGTATGAAAGGCAGATAAACATCCAAGCAAAGGGAGGCACACCTCAACCTTTAGATGCAAACATGACAAAAAGGAAAAGAAACAATCAAGCAAAGGGAGGCACACCTCAACCTTTAATGCAATCATGCACCTAAGCCTAAGGATATCTACACATGCAAGTCTATCCTAATGTAAAACAACAAACACTCAATCAAATCAATCCATCAGGAGAGAGACAAACCAGATGAGCAACAAGGAAATCATCCCAAGGCTACATCAAGTTTAGATGTGTATCAACACAAGAGTCCATCAGAGGCTCAAATTTCTCATGGAATGCACAGTGTTCTTCCTAAGGAAGAACCAGGCCCTCATATGAAGGATCCTGAGATTGTAGGACACAGAGGAAAGGGAAAGTATGTACAAGGTAATTGAGTCCTAAAGGCTCAAACTTCTCATGGAATGCATAGAGTCCTTCCTAAGGAAGAACCAGGCTCTCACAAGAAGGATCTTGTGTCGTAGGACTCGGAGGAGAAAAGGAGCATAGTGTGAACCTAAGGAACCCACTATGTCATTAAATGTTCATCAAAGACTCAAACTTCTCATGGAATGCACATAGTTCTTACTAAGGAAGAACCAGGCTCTCACGAGAAGGATCCTAAGAATGTAGGACTTGAGAAATGAAAAGAATAATGATGGGAGACATAGTGAAAACCTAAGGAATTCACCATGTTCTCAACCAAACTCATCATTCAAGAATAGTCCTCAATTGTTCAACTTCTCATGGAATGCACATAGGCCTTCCTAAGGAAGAACCAAGCTCTCACAAGAAGGACCCAAATATCATAGGACTATGATTTAGAAGAATCATGTGAAGAAAGAAAATCATTCAAAGGCATCTAAGGAACCCTAAAAGCAAAGCTCTAAAGGACATCTATCCTAATAAAGCTATGAACATGTTAAGGGCTTGGAAAATAACCTACAAAGGCTTCAACCTATGTACTAGGGGATCATGCAAGGATTGGGTGCCTAAGGATTTCAAAAAGATCACTTATGATGCAAAACTAGGTGAAGGTTCAATTTGAAACACACAAACATCAGTCAGAATGAAAATTCTATTAAAAATAGGAAAACAATCCTAAAACTTCTAATAAAAGTCCTAAGGGATCCTCATGATGTTAGGAATCTATGGTTAAAATTGTGGAGTAAAAATCCAAGCCTAAGTACACTAACAGGAAGCAAAACCCTAAAGTGTTCTATGGAAGATGCAAAGGGAAAGGGTGCTATAGATCTACTCAAAATCCTAACTAAATGGAACCTAAAAATCAGGAAAAAAAATACCTAAAGATCACTTAAGGTTCCTAGAATCATCATACCAAAAATTAGAAATTTATTCTATGCCTTGTATAGGAAATAAAATTCAAGAAGTAAACATGTATATTTTCACATTTAAATAAATAACCAATCATGGAAAATTCACATTAAATTGAAAAATGATCTAAAAATTAATCTACCAACTTGTAAAATCATCTAACATATTGAGGAATCTTGGGAAAAAAACTCATTAATTCTGCATGCATTTTATTATTTTTAATCAATTAAAAGTAAACAGCCATAAAATGAAAGAAATAAAGAAACGAAATGAAAAAAAATTAAAAGATGATGTGGTTAGCAATTATTTCACGTTGTAAATGGTATGGGCTCACACAGGGGGGTGGGAATAGAAATAAAGGCCCAGTCCATCACCGTTTTAATGAAACAGTGAGTTTTATGCGTGTTGGGTGTGGTTCGGTCAAATCGTGTACACGGTAGGTTCTAATCTCATCTATCCAAGGTTTCAGTCATCTAATCCTAAGGACTACACGCATCCATGTGGCTTGGGAATGTTTAAAAAAGAGAGGGAGAACCAGACGGCAGCCGGCACAACACCGGTCGTCTTCTCTGGTTATTAGCTACAGTGGAGGTTCTCAAACCTCGATGAAACCTTAAGAATCTTATACCAATCGAATCGTCTCATCATGTAGGTTACCGTTCTATATTCCAAATTCATTATCAGGCTATAAATTGTTTAAACCGAGAGCTTCAAGAAATCGTGCCATGTCAAGAACTATTACAATCAAGCATCTAACCTAACCTAAATCAATCTATGCCTCTCAAGGATCCTAACCACATGCGAATTGAGCACCAAATCATCAAGAATTGTGAGCAAAGTTGAAAAATAGAAACCTGGTTTGAAGCTTGCACAGAGAAGTGAATTGTTGCTAATTCTTCAAGTTAAGAGCCCAGAATCAATCCTTGAATCCTCCTAGAGCTCTTTGCAGCTTCAATTTGGCTTGAAAAAGGAGGAATTGTGGAATTCAATTTTCAACTTTTCTTGAGTTTGTTGCAACTGAATTTGCTCTAACCGCCACCAAACTTCATCAATCCTCATCTGATCATGATCAACATGTTATATAGAAGTGATATGGAGTGGATTTGAGGCCCAATTATGGCCCATGAGGTTCAAAGGAAAATCCAAGTTTCCTCACTTTGAAGCTTGTGAAAGTGCACGAAAATGCTTGCAAAACGCTCTCCAAATGGCTAAAATCAACTGCTGGTAATGTAATGTAACTCAAGGGATGAGATTTGTCCCTTTTTTTTATTAATGGTGGATCTTGATCATGTTACCTCAAGATGAAGTAACCTTGAATTTTGCCATGTAAATGACTCCAAACCTCAAATGTGGAAGTTGCATTGTTCTTGGAATATCTTGTAGACTCAAAAAATGCACACACATGCCTTGGAATGATCCATTTTGAATTTATTTGATTTTTTGACTTTTAATGGCCTTTAATGTTCACTTCATGAAAATTTCTTCAACAAATCTTCAATCGAAGCCATATCAATGGTTCCTTGATGTTTGGTTGAGCCAATGACCCCATTCTAAGCAACTTTTAAGTTAGAAATATTTTCATTTGAGATGTGCAAGTTTGTGAAATTGACCTATAATCAAAAGTGACCTATAATCAAAGTTTCCCAAAATACCCCTGCCTTGCAAGCTTCATATCTTTGGAAAGCTAAGATTATAAGGAACAACATTCATGTTTGGGTCAAGATAAGGAGAGACATCCTTCTAGCTCAAAAATGTCTTGGAAGTTGGTTGACTTCCAAGTACCAAAATCACATTCATTTGATGATCTGTAACTTGTCTGCTTCATAACTTGAGTTATACAAATCCAATCAAGGACTTCTAGTACTCAAAAGAAAGCTAAGAACATGCTCTACAAGTCTCATGTTGGAGCCAAGGTCAAATGAAACTTGTATCTTGAGTTATGTGGTCTTCAAGTTGGGCACTAAAATAGGGGATTTTACACTATTAAGCTTAGAAACCCTAGCTTAGCAACTTCTCACCCTCTTGATTCTTGATGAATTGATCTTTAAATTACTTATGACATGTTTGAACACAACATTCCATGATCATAGTTGCTTAGAATTGAGTCTTAATCTCCTTTAGATTCACTGTTGACTTAGGGTTAACCAGGTGAAAACCCTAATTGCACCAATCTTGGTTGTGGCCTCTTGTATCTTGCATAATGGCTTGACCAAGCTCTAAAATGGCTCTCAAGGTATCCCATGATCTCTTTCAATGCTTTACCACCTATAACCATGGATTCAATATCATCTAATGATCTCCCATGACCTCAAGTTAGAAGATATGCACACTGGTGTATAGCCACTTATCTGGGGATCTTTGCCTTCTTTTAGTGACTTGATGAGGATGTCAAACCCTTGAATACTTGAATAAAGCCTCTTGAATAGCCTTAGAACCTTGTGGTAGCCCCTTCTTGTTAAGAACACCTCTTGACCCCTGCACACATGACAATGCAATGCATATGCTAATGCAACAATGAATGCAATGAAACATAAGCTAGGTAAAGAAAAAGGTTAGGCAAATTTTGGGGTGCAACAGCTGCCCCTATTCAAACGGCTTGGACCTGACTGGGTGAGAAGCGAACGGATCTCAAACAATCAAGGTGAAAGACGGTTGAATACCAATAAACTCAGAAATTTGCCAACAGCAGAAATAAACTGCAAACTAATTGGTAAAAGATCTTCGGAAACTGAAATGATAGTTGCACGGCAACCCGCTGGTGAATTACTATTTCGAATCCTTGACACTACGTCTGAGAGATTATCTGATTTCACCGTCGGACTTCATCATCAAGTCGGGAAGAAATCACTGATTATTCACTTATTGATAAAGGATAACTGATTCTGCCGTCAGACACTCTGCATCATCTGGCATACTTTCTTAACATCACCTCCGGACTTCCTGATCAAGTCGGTAAGGAAATTTGACATTACTGTCTGACTTCATCATCAAGTCGGTAAGAAACATTTGACATTGATGTCTGACTTCATCATCAAGTCTGGAAGAATGTTTGGCATCACTGCCGACTTCGTCATCAAGTTGGAGGAACACTTCTAACCTCGCGGGTGGACCATGATCCACCATTGAACCAAAAAATCATGTTGATCATAGCATCTGATCCCTTCATTTTTTTACCACAGTTAAATCTCCAAAGCTCATTTTTACCCCATATATAAGCTTAAGGCAAAACCCTAGAGAGGAGAGAGCCACCATTTGAGCCAAAATCAGAAGTTGATATTTTTGCATCCTCTGAAAATCCCTTCGAAACTCACAAGCCATTGAACCATTCAACAAAATTTCTCTCAAACCAACATCACCATAACATCCTCTTCCATCTATATGCAAAAGAAACTAGATGTGGATACATTGACCCTCACCTATTCAGAACCGTTTGGAGCCTTTGAAGGAGAATCAAGGCTGCTTGAGCTCAGTTTAAACCCTCTCAAGTCACAAGGAATCATCCTGCAGCTTTTGGTAAAGTTCTAACACGCATAGAAGAGGCAGTGGGTCATTCTCCACTAGGTATTCTCTAAAACTTTTTCCATAATTTTAGGCTAAATTCTAGGGGCATACTGAGTACATCTGAAGTTCTACTTATGTAGGCATTATTTTCATGTTGTTTGGTTTGAGTTTCATGGAGTTTTCATTTTGTGCACTTCAACTGTTTTCCTTTGAAACACCATGTAGATGACATTATTTGCTAAAAGTAAGCTTGGATTTGGATCCCTCTTGAAATTTTGAGTCAGAAGGCACCTTATTTTTTCATTTCTGGGTGTGTTTGACCTAGCTTCGGCGGCCTCTCGCCGGAGAAGACGACCGGAACTAGGTTTCCGGCGTCTGGAGGTCAGGGATGGGTGACATGGCCTTGGCGCCATCTTTTTAAATTCAAACGTTTTGATGTGTCTTGTTTCCATTGGTCTGCGCGTGTGACAAGGCATCCACGTCAATTAATGAGATGCCAACAGGGCATCTGAGTTTGGTTTGGGCCCAGTGCTATTGTTATTTACACCCTATGTTTTCTTGGGCCAAGGCGCGTACACATTCTTGTCTTCAACAATGGTTGTTAGGCTAGAAGATGTTTGATTTAAAACCCATCTCTTTTGGCCCGTGTAACACTTATATTTGTCCCTTTTATGTTCTATTTGCACCCCATATGACCTAAATGATTTTGTAAATTGTGTAAATAAATTGTATAAATTGTGTGAATATTTTTGCAAATTCTTGTGATTAACTTTGTGATTGATAATTTAGTAAATAATTTTGATTTGCCTTTGTTTTATTTTCTTTGAGTTAAATTGGATTTTACAATCCGTGGATTCGACAACCTTATGTCTTTAGGTCCACCTTACTCAACACAATTAGGACCTCCATTCCTTTCTCGAAAACCCTTAAATTGTTTAGAATGCAAACTTAAATCTCGATCCATATCGAGTATTTTCTTCAAATCCAAAAACAGTTAATAAATATGAAACACTTTTTAAAAAAAGATAAAAAGAGAGTTGGATTGGAGTCTTCGAGTTCTCTCTTTGATTATTTAAGCGTGATGAGTCTTCACACTTGAATAATCGTCTTCTCTAAAAGATTTATAATACGCTTCACATCAAATTATCTTCATAAAAAAAATATCAAATCTTTTTTCTCAAAACACTTCGATGAAAAATAGAGAGCGTCGAGTCTTCGATTCACTCAACCGATTACTTAGGCACGAGGAGCCTTTCTTAAGCATTCAAGTAATCGTAATATGCTTAAAATACATTAACTATATCAAAGTCCTTTCACAATTAAGGTTGAAAAAAATAGAGAGTCGAGTCTTCGATTCACTCTCCCGATTATTTGGGCCCGAGGAGCCTTTCTTAAGCATCCAAGTAATCGTAATCCCAAAAAAACATCAATACATTAAATCAACTCCTTGCCTCCGTGTGATCAAAAATCTTTCTTAAAAGTACGTGTTATTTTTGTTCTACTATAATACAGGTAACACATAAGACTCCATGAGCGAGTGGCAATACACCTAACTGCTAGAAAGTGAACGTTAGTATTGTCCATAAAAAACACCAACCACCTGTAGTTAGAACTACGGACGCTTTGATTTTTCATACCTGTTGAGAATACGTAGGAATGGGATTGCAAGATTCTAGCGAGCAACCTTTTCCTTTTTCACCGTAGTCGTCTGAACTACAGATGCTCTGATTCTTCATTTTTCTTTAAATGAAAGATACGTAGGCACAAGGGCCCCAATCCTTGGTGAGCACCCTAATAAAAAATCACCCATCCTCCCTTTAGCAAATAAGATCCTTTTCTTTTACCTCTTCTCTTTATTCTCTTAGAAGAAAACAAACAAGCTTAGCTAACTTTCCTCACAAATTGAATTAAGAGGTTCCTGTTCAGTACAACGGACGTGAGGCGGTGTTAACACCTTCCCCTCACATAACCGACTCCCAAACCCAGAACGTGGTTGCGATGACCATGTTCTTTCCCTAAAGGTTTTATCAATATTTTCTTACTCCTTCTTGGAGTGAATAAAATTCATTGGTGACTCTGTTTTCTGCGTCCATCGCAAAGGTCGTATCATTTTTTGAGGTACGACAAATCTTGTTGGAATTATATGTTAGTTTGACTTTGTATGAATCCTTTGAATTATAATTTTATTCAGTTGTTTCTTATGGTTAATGCTTTTTATTTTAGATTCTTTGTTAATCTGTTTTTAGACATATAGGGATTCCTGACCCATAGCCTATGTGTTGGACCTAGGGCAACTTTTCTACTTATGCTATTTGAATATAGATAGGAGACGCCGAGTAATGGTGTAGGGAATTAACAGTCTATGCATCTCCTAACAATGCTTTCTATGATGGACTAGAGATAGAAAGCTTTAAGTAATTGTCAGTGGGTTATTTCATGGGGGACTGGATATAACGGTTTTGTTAATTCACCGTGAGATTATAAGGATAAGACCATTCATACAAGGCATCATACATCAACAAGAGAGGATATGGGGATTCTAAAACAAAACATGGCCTCTTTTGCAACATTGTTTTCTCGTTTATTTACCTTTTGCACTGAAACTTGCAAAACCGTTTTTTTACTATTTTACTTTAAATTGCAGAAATCATTATCTTGTTTGAACACAGTCCTTATGAGTCCGGTCTTTTTATTATTGTGACATTACCGGTACACTTGCCGAGAAGTCATCACAAATAAACTTCCTATACCCAGAGTTGGAATTGAGGCAAATGGACTTTTTTAAGGTGGTCAGTGGAGGCTAGTTAATGGGTGGTGAGGAGGCCCTTATTATTTGGGGGGGGAGGGGTCACCTCAACTGATCACCGGGAGAAAAAAGATGTCTCTCACCATGCGAATGCTTTAGAGGATCAATGATTTTAGAACTTACTTATTTATGCCTTTAGTCGCTTTTATAATAATGCCTGAAAAATGTATGTTATAATTATCTTTCCTTAAAAGTTTGTACTCTTCCCCCTATGGGTCTTAATTGAATGACAAATTTGTATACTTTCATTTTATTTTTGTGGATTACTTCGTAACATGACTTTAGGTGTTATCTCGTAGGACAAGACTTTCGCCTGAGGATGCTAATATTTTCTTTGGGGCGACAAAGGTTATTGCATGAGGATCTAACATGTGTGATTGTCTCAAGGGGTCATAATGATTCCTGCGCAAGTGTAGAAAGAAAATTGGTGAGTGTAAGCTATAGATTAACTTAACTCAAAATGCAAGAGTCGCCACCGCACTTATATTTTATCCAAAAAGGAAAGGAAAAAGAGCGAACAAAACCTAAAGAGCTTCTAAAACAAGAACAAACAGAAAATGGATAAGGGAGTTGGTTACACGATGGGATGGTGTTAGCACCCAAAACGTCTATAGTACTCTATAGGAGCCCTTTGAAATATCTACACTTTTGGGTTTGAAAATGTTTGCTTGAAAGAAGATTGGGGAGATGAGAAGAGAATTATTTTTAAAGATTTTTGTGTTTGGAGAGACTTCTTAAGCCTCATGCCTACCTACCCACAAAGTGAATATATGGGACCAAAACCTCGTAGTTCGTGGTACAAATAACAAAAATTTGTTGGTTATGATTCATTTTTAAATTTAAAGACAAGTCGTCATTTTAAGAAGAAAACTACGACTAGTCGCTCACAAGTATAAGACAACATTTGCATCACCTAAAGATGGACAATTTTGCTTGGATTAAAATCAACAAGTCTATCACTCAACATCTAAGTGGGAAATGTCAACATCTTAAATATTATGAGGAATATGAAAATTATATCTCAATTATAGAAATGACTCATGTCTAAACTTTATGAATGAGGTGAAGTGTTTTTTATATCTTTTTGAAATTGGTCAAAGTATGATTAACATTGATTGACATTTATTAAAGAAAACAAAGTTTGAAAATCACTTGAAAAATGTTAAGGTTTTATTGTGAAAGCGGTTTTAAGTTTGAAAACAAGAAGGTTTTTGAAAAAGGAAGAAGATTTTGAAAATTTAAGAAGGGGGGAGATGAAGTGACTATCCTAGAAAGCAAATTAAAAGCTAGATATAAGAAGGATCTAACCAAATTATAGCACACTTCTTATCAAGCCAAATAAGAATTACTTTCTTCTTGAAGCATAAGCAAATAATCAAGCCAAATAAAGGAAAAGATCCATAATACTCCAAGCATAAGGAAAGAGTCCTAATTCTAACTCAAAGGTTCCAAGAATAGTCCAAGAGGTCCAAGGTCTAAGTCCGTCCATGAGCAATAACCACAAAATTAAGAGCACTAAGTTTTTTAGAGGTTTAATCATTTATTAGTGTTTTGAACAAAATATGGTCTAAATGGACAAAAGAAAGAAAAATAGAGCGGAAGCATAAATAATAATATGATATGAGATGATAATAATGGAGTATAAAAATAAAAGAGAGACAGGGAGCAAGAAAGAAACATAAACAAAATTAGTACAATAATATTGTTAGTGAGTTAGTGACACTACGCCAGAAATGAGATTTAGCAGCGCACTAAAAGACAACGCTTTCTTAAAAAGCGCTGCTAAAGAGTCATAAAAAAAAGAAAAAAATAGCATATCTAAGACAACGGTTATTAAAAAAGCGCTGCTAAATGAGGGGGGGGGGGGGGTCTAAGAAAGCACTGCTATAGGGGGGTCCAAAGAAAGCGCTTCAAAAAAAGCGCTGCTAAATAGGGGGTCTAAGAAAGCGCTTTAAAAAAGCGCTGCTAAGGGGGGGGGAGAGGAGGGGGGAATAGGCAGCGCTTTCAAAAGTGCTGCTAAAGGGGGGGTCAAAGAAAGCGCTGCTAAATAAGGGGTCTAAGAAAGCGCTTCAAAAAAGCGCTGCTAAAGGGGGGGGGGGGTCCTTAGGCAGACCTATAGCAGCGCTTTCTAAAAGTGCTGCTAAATGCCATTCAAAAGCGCTGCTATAGGTTTAAGTAGCATAAATTTAAAATATCCCAGTATTTTCGCAGAATCAGAATAGTCTCCTTCTTTCTTCTTTCCACTCGCAAACGTTGCCCTATTCATTCTGTCGACGCATTCCTCCGTGCCTCCGTCCGACAGCCTCCGTCCGTCGCCTTTCCTCCGGTCATTCCATCGTCTCCTCATTTCACCGTCGTTCGTCCATTTTTTACGGTCATCTCCGTCCTCCACCAGCGCATTTCCACCATTTTTAGGTATTTGAAGTTTTTCATTTTCCATTTTCATTGTTCTCATAGTTAAATGCATTATTGGATGCAACTATTTCATCAATACACTTATCTCTGAAAAAAGAACCCAAAAACACTATTACCATGCAGTTCTTGTCTCTGTCACTTATAAACGAAGTGTTGTGTTTTTCATTTCATGGTTAGTGTCGCTCTGTCAGTACTAAGAAAGAGGTCATCAAGGTTGATGATCTTCATCATCTTATGCAAAACCAACACAACTTTTTCTGTCAGTACTAAGAAAGTGTTATGTTTTTGGACTTTCTTTGAACTTTTTTTTAAAGATTATAAATTCTTAAAACAATCATATTACTATTGTGTCACACCCTAATTTTTGACCTTAAGACTCCACCTCTTTGCGCACTCCCTTTCTTGCTTCTTTCATTTTACTTTCGTATGTATGTTTGTTATGGCTAACCAACTTGTGCAGGGGCAATAATTCCAAGGGGATCAGCATTCATCCTCAGGGTTTTTAAAATCAAGGTTCATGTCTGGAGGATTCGTTTCAAGCCTTTTAAAAGAGAGACTACAAGTTTTGAGACGCCAAGGGAACACTTATTTGAATTTTCTCGATAAGGGGGCTTAATCAAATTGATCTTAAAACTCCGATCTATGGTACCTCTAAGAAGTGGGTCCTCGTTTCCTAAAAGAAGAAAAGCTCACATTTGATCTCAAAACCCATAATTCAATTTGTGTTTACGAATTCAAGTGAAAACTAAGTTCAAGAGGTAAGAGAGTTGTGGTACAAGCAAGATGAAATCACTTCATACTTAATCTATTTGATGTCATGGTTCATTTTAAAGAAGGATGTGTCTAGAACCATAGCATTGTGCTTGAAGATTATCATTTAGTTCCGAAGTTGATTTCCAACAAAGGAAGGTTGCAAGTTAGTTCATATATTTTACATGAGAAGATTTATGCCAAGAGTCATTAAAAGAGTCAATGATCAATTCCAAATCTCATCTCATACAACTTAACACGTCATATTCAATTTCATGGCAAACTCAAACGAATGAATAGAAGCTGCTTGGCTGTGTAATAATAGCGGAAGCCTTCTTCATTGTGTGAAAGCATTGTATTGAATCTACTGCACATCACATACTTTGTTACATGTTCATGAAAGTTTACAAGAACGTTGTAATTTATCTTCTCAATTGGTTTTCATGCTAAAACCTCATAATAGCCTAACAGCAGCTATAGCAGGTTTTCTCGCATCTGGTATAACAGCAACACACACAGTTATGACACCGGCAGCTGGACTTGTGATTCATACCTTTACCGTTGGCTCCTTAATGGTTCGACACAAGAGATCCATCAGTCACCCCAACCGAACAGGCAAACGGTTTCTGCAATTCAAATTAGTTCACGCCAACCATCGTAAGTATCAGAGGAAATTGATAAGAGGTGAACAGGTTAAGTATCGTAAGGAGCCTAAGTCGTTACCATCTTAAGAACTGGGGGCATTCAAATGCCGCAATAAGACTCGTCGCATTCAAGCGTAATCAACCTGTCAAAGAAAATGCAACAGGAGGTCAGAACATTCGACAAAGCTTCGAAAGAGTTATAGATTATCTACGAAGAAGAAGGCCTTCATACCCTTGTCATCTTTGTCGGTTTTTCCATAGAAGGAGTTCCGTATCTCACTAAGACATAAGGTTCAAGCGTCTTCAGACCCGTGGAGCAATTTGTGAGGTACTTCGCAACCCTGACAGTTCGATTCACCGGTTCCCGACGCCATGATGATAGCTTCTAAATCCAACTTCCATCACCTACAATAACAGCATGAAACATCAACATGCCATTGGGACTAAAATTCTGCTGTTACTGATTGAGTTTAATTCAAAAAGGCAGAAGTATGGGAGTAAATAACAAACTTTACAGGAATACCGACAACATTGCTCACTAAACAACAACCTGCGGAATTGAATAGCAAAGCACATCTTCAAAAGGTTATTTCTTCGTGCTTCCAAACCTCCCTTGAACAAAATCGAGCATGTCTTGAAAGTCCCTACAAGAAAGACACTACAACATCAGCTGTGACCATGATAGCACGATGGATACGCAAGTTCCCACTTGTTATAATTGATACTTCTCAGAGTAAGAAAAACAGAACCAATAAAAGAAGATCTTGCGAGAAACAGACAACGCTTAGATAATGGATATTGAAGGAGTAGAAAGAGTAGTCGTTACGAAAAGCCAATTGCTTCAAGGCCAATTGACCTATTTTCAAACCTTTCTCAAAATTTCTAGCAGCTGTTATCAGTGCATCTTCTTCTCAAACGACTGCTGCAATCAGGCCCGTCCCATAGTATTTAAGTCGTTTCATCTTGTGGAAACAGAGGCGTTGCTTCAGTGTTACTAAGTTGAGCAATTATCCTTCACCACTGGCCTTGACCTCAACCATCATCATGGGCGCAACCACAACGATACCTGCAAAATCTTGCAGAAATTAATACCTAAGTGAAAGCGCATTTTGGGACACCCTAGCATAACCACTCAGGGGTTTCAACAAAGTTTGAGGTGCGATACAAAACCAAGACAGAAGTTGTTGCATTCTTACCTTCTGATTGAGAAAATTCCGAATTAATAGCTTCAGAACATCGAAGATTCGCTCAAGAACTTTTGGGGGGCACATGTATTCGAAGGTCAAGCCTCAATCTTCATGTTCGAACAACCCGCAACAGTTCCCACTATCCAGCCATCCAAACGCCCTCATCACCAAGTACATGAAAAGGAAAACAATGTTAGATACATATCAATTTGACCTGAAAACAAGAATGGAGATTGAAATGGAAAGAAAAAACAACGACCTTGCTCTTCTTCTTGTCTTCTACTCACTTATGTTATGTTGCAGCTACTAACGCCCAGAATCCACAAGACGGCATGCCACACATTCAGTTCTTTTCTTCGTAAGAGAGAATTTGAGATAATACAAATCGCCACCAGCATCTTTATGTGAACCTCCACCAAAGAGCACCAAGAGCGACTGAAGCTCGTGCAAAGCGTATCAGACGTCGAAGAGTCGAGTTGGTGTTACTATGGGCTGTTAATCTCCCCTGGCCCAAAATCATCTGCTATCCACACCAGCCAAATCACAATTCCTGAATTAGCAAATCAATCAAGGAATATACCCGTTTAGAAAAAGATTCGATCCAGACAGCTAACAAATTTTCAAAACAATGAATCTAGACAGACAAAGCATTAAACGTGATTGATCCAAATATCACAGATTGAGATTTTCATTAACATAGTATCACTACAATCAAACGAGAAAGGAAAGTTTTCAAATGATTGTCCAACAGAAATAGAAGGTCTTAAATCAAAATTCAATCAGAGTTAAAGCCCAAACTCGCCTATAAAAATAGGGATTTGAGACGAAGAAAGATACTCTTTGAAAAAACGTTTGGAACGCAGTGAATCAAAAAAAACCTAAGTAATTCAAATCAAAAGGAGAGAGGAAGAACTCATCTTGTTTCGCTGAGCCTTCGAAGATTGCCGCCTCCGAAGCCAATCGCAAGATCACCGGGAGAAATCGCTCGCGTTTCACATTCCGTCGCCGCCGCTCGCTTTCGGTAAAACTCTATACATTTTAATATTGTTGAATGCTTGATGCCTTGATCTGCGTTTCAGGTACAATCATGGAGGAAGCGAACAACGATCGAGAGAGATGAATCGTGAGGGTGGCCAAACGAGTGAACGCCTTCGATGATTAGGGTTTTCCGCCGTTTTCGATTTTCTTCTGTTTGTAATTGTTTTTTTGTTTTGCAATTGTTATGAACTATATGTATGCACGACCACGGTAGTATCGTGGTCCATCATCACCATCACCATATATCACCCACCAATTATGATCACACGGGTCACTTCGCACGCCCACAGTAAAACCAATGCACCATGTAACACCAGATCCAACGTTTTAATAATTAATTTTTAATTAATATTTTAAAAAAAACTAACAATTTGTTTTGATTTTAAAAAAACCTTTAATCTTTTAATTAAACTTTAGTTTTATTTAAAAATAATAAATTTTAATCAATCCTTTTTAAGTCTAATTAACTAATTTATATTTTATGTAATTTAATTAAAACCAATTTTGTAATATTATTAATTCACCTTAATAAAACCTTTTATTAAATAAGTAATCTATCTTATCACTTTTAAAAAAAACCTTCTTTCTAAATAACTTAGTTTGTAAAATATTCTATAATAAAACTTTTTATTAAAATTAACATAATTAATATAAATTTTTTATAAAAATCAATTTCACTAAAAGGATACCATTTTATTATAAATCAACCCAAATAAATTAAGATAACTTCTATTCAAGAAAATAATGATAAACAAAATATAACTTTTATCGAAAATTGCAACACAACCCTTTTTTTCTTCAAATTAAGTCTATATTTCCTTAAAATCAATTCATCTCTAATTTGTTAACCTAATCGATAACTTATTTTCTCATGAGCATAATTCAACTAAAACCGATAATCCCGTCTAAAATCAACCAACAGCGTAATTAATCAATCGCGCACGCATTCACATCACTTTCACTCACTTAGCGCTTTCATGCATTTATGTATGGATTTACTTTACTGTCTTTATCTTCCGCAATTTATTTACCGTATTTATATTTATTGCATCGCATTACTGCATTCCGTCCAAAGGAAGAACTTGCACGCAACGTAAAAAGTGCGCGTATGCATTACATTTGCATCATTTCCCCATGATCCTTGATCCCATTCAAGTCGATCTTCTAAGTTAGATCCTACCCCATAAGGAGGAACTTTATCTTTACAACTTAGATGAACAATTCAACAACTCAAATCAAATTATTCAAACACATTAGAGAATAAGATGTTAATCATCTTAAGTGGGATAAAACTCCTACCCTATAACAACATAATCAATTTTCCTACAACGTTCTGGTGGTTTAAATCAAGTAATCTCCCTTAAAATGACAACTCATCTTTTCTCCTAAAATCAATCAATCAACTATCCTAAACCCGTAGGAACTTTGACCACAGTCAAGGAACTCCTCAAACCCTTTAGGGGAACTACAGATACTCTGATTCCACTCCCGTGAGGATATGTAGGCATAAGATGCGATATCTTATCGAGTATACTTAGAAATAAACCCCTAGGTCTTTCATCCTTAAGCAGATAACCCTTAGCAATAAACAACATAAAACAAGAGGTTCCTGTAGAGTACTACAGAAACTTAGGATGCTAGCACCTTCCCTAAGTTTAACCAACCCCTGAACCTAAAACTCTCTAGCTTGCATTTGCATTGTATTGTGGGAATTTCGATCTTTATCCCTTCCTTTGGACAAATCAAAGTTCGGTTGCAAATGAATTAGATTCAAGTTAATCAATAGCTTGGTATCCAAATTTCACTGCGACAGAAATGGTGACTTCACTGGGGACTCTCAGTGGGTTTCCCGAATTTGTTTTGTTTTATATATATTTGCTTAATTGCTTAATTGTATACTTGTTTATTTATTGCCTCTGGGTTGATACTCTTGAGTGGTGAGATAAAGTCCTACACCTGGACTTGAGTGAACTTAAGATAGTATAATGATATGTTCGACGAGACTTATAGGGAGTTGAATCCCGACCAAGTTGACTTGAAAATCACGCTCAGTTGAGACCCTTTCAAAAATGGTTCGGTTGAACGAGTAATCGTGAAGAGTTTTACTATTTTCGATTGGGGTCCATGATACTGTGGACCATAGTTACCTTTAACCCCACTTTGGCCTTTATTAGGATGTAGTGCGGGACTATGAGGGAGTACTCCTGAAATAGTGCTACGCGATGCTACACTCAAAAGAAGTTCTCTTGAGAATATTATTAATCACTGAGTAATTGGGAAGTTGATAATATCCGAAAGATGGACTAATGACTTTGGGCACCTCTTTAGAACCTTGTTTTGCAGGTACAATCAACCTTTAGTCCACATCCTTTGGGAATGGGTATACCATTTGGCTCCATGCTCGTCGCAAACCTAGGGCCTCCCTTGTTTGTTTATCCTTATGTCTCTATGTGCTTATTTGTGTTTGTTGCATTCATAAAGCATCACACTGCATTGGATTTCATGGGATTCACTTTTGTTTATGAACATTGTAGGTCACTATGGTTTCCAACGAAAGACACACTTTGAAATATACTTTTAAGAGTCCTAAATTGGGTGACCTAAGGAATTTGGTAACCTTGATTTGAAGACCAGGGCAAGTTCAAGAGCAAATATGGGAAGCTAATATCTTTATTGAGTCGCCAAGTGGATGAAGGACTTCTTTCCACTTTATTGCAATTTTATAATCCGCTATATCATTGTTTTATGTTCTCAGACTTCCAACTATTACCTACATTGGAAGAGTATTCCTTTTTGGTTGGTCTACCTATCCTAGAAGAATCTCCCTTCCCTTTCTTGGAGAGGGACCCTAAGGAAAGAGATATTGCTAAGGCTCTTTATCTAAAAGTATCTGACGTCAGGGGAAACTTAGTTAGTAAAGGTGGTATTTTAGGCTTAACTACGGATTTCTTAATCAGTAAGGCTATGTTTTATGCCGATTATACGAACAAGACTCCATTCGAGGCAATCTTCGCTTTACTCATTTATGGAGTGTTTCTATTCCCAAGTTTTGAAGGGTTTGTCGACCTTAACGCGATCAAGATCTTTATGAAGAATAACCCAGTGCCAACTCTATTAGGTAATACTTATCATTTTGTGCATCTCCGAAACTTCTATGGTGGAGGGATGATCACCTGCTGTGTGCCCTTACTTTACAAGTGGTTTATTTTGCACTTGCCTAAGACTAGTTCTTTTTTGAATCTCGATAAAGGGCTTTGGTCCCCGAGAGTTATGGCGTTGACCCACTCATACATTGATTGGTACAACCGAGCGTATGATGGGACTTTAATTATTGATGGTTGTGGGAATTTGCTAATGTGTCGTTACTTAGTTTTAATGGAGGGATCAGTTACAATCCGGTCTTAGCTCGTCGACAGTTGGGATATCCGTTGAAGGAGCCACCTAAGAGTGTTCAAGTGGAAAGCATTTTCTTTAGGGATAACAAGGAACTTCAAGACAAGATTCTGGCTGCATGGGATCATTTGCATAAGAAAGGGAAGAAAAGCCTGGGAAAACTTAATTGTGCGTCCTTGGAACCCTACCTTCAGTGGGTCAGAGAGAGAGCAATCAAGTTGAAGATGCCCTATTCTCGTCAAGATCCTATACCTCCGAGAAGAGAGCCCACTTATGTCTTTATGTCCGAAGCCGATAAATTGGAGGTCACTTTGAGGAAGTCGTAACATGAGTCAGAGTCATGGAAGAACAAGTATCAAGTAGTGGTTGCAGAAAACGATGAACTTCAGAAACAGAAGGATGAACTTCAGAAGCAGCTACAATTGAAGGATGAATAATTACTTTCCCACAAGAAGAGGAAAGTTCTAGAGGATTTATTTTCCTCCGACCCACAATGTACTATTTGGAAACTGATTGTAGACAACCTTATCCGTGAGAAGACCCAGTTGGAAGAGCAACTCAAGCAGCGGAATTCGAAACTTCCTTAGGGCTTTCATTAGCTTTTATTTAGCTATTTATTTGGGTCTCTTAAAAGCAATTATTTGTAATCCATTTCAAAATTAATAAAACGTTTTCCTTTTACCGCAATGTTTATAAATAGTTGGGATCCCATGAAGTCCTACTCATCCTGCATTGCATTCTTTTCTTTGTTCACTTCAAGAAACTCAATTTCGTTTCACAGGTATTGTAACCATGGACTTCAAGAGAGAAGCATTAGAGTACACAGTCCTAACATTGAAAGCTTAAGAGAACTGGCAGATCTCATCGAGAACCGTCACGCTTTTGCAACAGAATATGGAGAAGCTTTCCGTTTTCTCGAGCTCAAGATGAAAGAGGGGCTGTTGGAGACCCTTGTTCAGTTCTACGATCCGTTGTACCATTGTTTCACCTTTCCAGATTACCAGCTGATGCCGATCCTAGAAGAATATTCCGATTTCTTGAAGATACCTGTGACTGACCGACCTATATTCACTGGATGGGAAGACATACCCAGCCACCAAGAAATTGCAAATGCTACTCATCTCAGCCTAGCAGATGTTCAAGCACACTTAACCACCAAGGAAGGAGTCCTTGGATTCCCAATTGATTTCTTGATCGAAAAAGTTTGTTACCATGCTGAAAGAAAAGAGGTCCTTATCTTGGAAGCTACCTTTGCTTTGTTGGTCTATGGGATTTTCTGGTTCCCAAAGATTGATGATTTTGTCGATATGGATGCGATTAAACTGTTCATACTCAAGAATCCGGTTCCCACCTTGCTAGCTGACATGTACCATTCAATCCACTTGAAGAATGCCGAAGGGGGAGGACACATTGTCTGCTGTACCGCCTTGCTGTACTCATGGTTCATCGCTCGCCTAACTTGGCATCCGTCTATTTGGGATGAGATAGAAACACCCCTTTGGTCTGAGATAGTTATGGCCCTTACTCACTCAAATATCGTGTGGTACAACCCTGCTTATGGAGGCGTATGTATGATTCCCAGCATCGGAGGATTCACCAACATACCGCTCATTGGGAGAGAAAGATGTATAAGTTACAATCCCGCATTGGCCCGCAGACAATTTGGGCATCCCATGATCAAAATACCTGACCAAGCTCTGTTGGAAGGGATCTTTTTCAAGGAAGGAGAGGATCAGACCTGAAGACCGTCATAATTTACGCATGGAGATACGTCAATAAGGAAGGGATGACTGCGTTAGGATACCCCAATCGCGCTGTCTCTGAAGACTATCTATGTTGGGTGCGCAAGAGGGCTCTCGACCTCAAGATGTCGTTCCCTTTTCATGAACTTATGGTGTTGACCTTTCACGATCCTGATTGGTTTGATGTGAGTGAAGTAGATCAATTGAAGGCCGCCATGGACGAGGCTCGGAAACTGAAAGCCGCTTGGAGAAACAAGTTTTTCACCCTCAAGGTCGAGAAAGAGAAGTCCCAGAAGCTGCCAGAGATAGAATTTGCAAAGAAAAGGAAGGCGCAAGAGGATTTATTTTCCTCTCACACCTCTTCAAGAACTGAAACCAGAGATGATCTTCCCCCAGCTACTGTGGCTTGGAAAGAATGTGCCGATCGACTCATTAGTGAGAAGGCCGAATTGCAAGAACGCGTCAACCAGTTAGAAGAAGAGCTTCTTGCGCAGAAGGAGCATAAGGAGTAGATCTTCGAGTTCTCTTTTGCTTTTGGTTCAATGTAATAAACTCTTAAAAGTGTACTTTGCCTTATAATGCTTCTCGAACATCAATATCAAAATAAGTTTTATCCAACGTTATAATATCGAAAAAAAATTTGAGCTTCTTGAAGTTTCATCCTACATTCTGCATAGCATCTAGCATTTTAACATGAGCATGTATCTCTTCTCCGTTGCGTCCCCATCCATCTTTCTGTCTTTGTCTCGCCAGCCGACGTCTTGACCAATTTGACCAAGCTTGAAGTATTATTGAAGGATAGTAAAGAGAACAAAGATATAGATCGCATGACTGGCTTCAGAGTAAAGACTAATCCAACATTTGACTGTTCCTCCGATGACTTTGTTCAACAAGTGAATGTTCATGTGCAACCCCAGCCTATGCATGAAAACCTGTTTATTGATCTTCAGAATACTCATACAGAGAAGAAAGTGGACGATCCTATAATTATAGCAATTGAGAAAGGATTTCTTGATCTCCAAGAACAAGTGAAGATGATGAAAGAAGCTAATGCATCTGGTCTTGATGCTCACGACCTATGTTTAGTTACATGCGTAATTATCCCTCCAAAGTTCAAGATGCTTGTCTTTGAAGTATACAAGGGTGTCAGTTGTCCAAAATACCATTTGACGATGTTTTGTCGAAAGATGACTGCTTATATTGACAACGACAAACTAATGATTCACTGCTTTCAAGAAAGTTTGTGTGGGGCGTCCTTAATATGGTATATGAAGTTACAAAGTAACCACATTCAGTCTTGGGAAGACTTAGCCATTGCTTTTATGAAGCAATACAATTACAATTTGGGTATAGCTCCAGATAGTGACAATGGATCTTCCAGAGGTTCATAGCTTCGATACCTCATCCTCAACATCAGTATGCAACGCATTCTCAGCACGAACAGCAACTACCTCCCAAGCGGAAGTTGGCCTCTCCAGATCGACTGCAGAATTGACAGTTTTGGAAATGGTTTTGTAATCAGAAGATATCTTTGGATATTCCGAGAAAAGGAATTCGTCAGTTTGACCCCATCCCTATGAAGTATGCTGACCTTTTTCCAGCATTAATCCAGAAAGGTCATATCCAGACAAGAGCTCCACCTAAGGTACCTGAGAAAATTCCGTACTGGTACAAAGCTGACAAATTTTACCCATACCATCAAGGCGCTCCAGGCCACGATATTGAGAACTGTTACGGTTTGAAGGCAGACGTTCAAAGGTTGTTTAAGTGCGGGACCTTATCCTTTAAGGATTCCCATCCTAATGTGCAAAACAATCCTTTACCTCAGCATGGTTCATCCTTCGTGAACATGATCCAGGGTTATTTGGGAAATTCAGATCAATATGGTGTCTGAAGGCTGCATACCAGACGATGCTGCAAAGACCGAATAAAATTCTGGGAGAGGCTTATCAGAGTGTTTTTCCATTTGCTTTTGTGTTTTTCACTTCTTTGATTAAAAGCATATTTTGCATGTAAGAACTTGTTATTTTGAATAATTAATGCAGTAAAATGTTTGTCTCGAAGAAATTCGTTCGTTTTCACTCGTAAAATGTTTCTCATAATTTATAATGCCAACTTTATCAATTTTCTTTTCACTTTGGTGAATAATTGGAAGGAGGATGACGAAGTAAAACGCAGGATCCTGTGGTATGCTTTTGAATAAAAAACCTCTACTGATGATGTAAGGCATTGTTTCAAACCTCCTAAACACCAGAAATAGTTAATCCCTCTTTTAAGCCTTGAGGAAGGATCTGTTTTTCCCCAAATCAAAACCCTCATTCTTAACCTGGGGCAGGGTATCATCAAAAATGAGCATCTTTCAAAGATTGGATGGGCACAAGTATATTTCAGCCGTTCATTCCTTTGTTTTACAAATCAGAAAAACTAAACCCAGATACAACCCTCAAAAGTCCTAATTGAAGTAAGGTTTAGTTCGAAAGCGTACTTGATTAGATATCGTTTCCTGACTCCTATGAGCCATGCTTAATTTCGTTGGCATTATAAAATTAATTTATATCCTAACCAGTGATTTCGGTCACTAGTTATTGGGATACTCTTTTTTTAAAAAAACAAACCTCAAGACAAACGTATGATGCATTGACGAATTCAGAATTAACATTTCTGATTTGCTAACCTTGTTTGATATCTTAGAAAGATTACACATGAGCATCAATAATAAGTTTATTCTATTATAACTTGAAGACTCTACTAACCTGGGATAAGTTTTTCTCCAAGTGGTTTGTTCTAATACAAATTTGACTTTCTGAAGAACCATTTTTGAAGACTCAGTCTTAATGCCGTCAATCAGGGCCAGTTACGTCGAGATTCGGCGAATCTCTCTAAGAGTTTGAAAACAATGGAACGCCATGTTTTCTGTAAAATCCTCTTTGAAAACTCTTGTTTCTCGTGAACCAGGTGACTTGGGGCATTTGAGGATCGATATGACGACTACCATTACGTAACTCATCAATACCAAATTTCATCAAAAATCTCTGATGAATCTTTTCAATACAAAAATACCAGTGAACATTCGTAAACTTTACATTTCGAAAGAAGTAGATATTATTCGACAGCTCAGTAGATCCTCTACAACACCAGTCTTCTCCAGCGAAGCGGATGTTTATTTCATCCTCATTGAAGCTCAACTCCGACGTGTTCAACAGCTAAAATGACACGGGAGGATATTTATTTTATCCCCTGTAAAACTTTAGTTTGGGTATTTCCATCTACAACTCCAGCAGGAATCTCTCTATGGAAGTGGATATTTATTTTATCCACGAGGTTTCTCCAATTAAGAAGTGAATACATTTCTAGTAGATCTTTTCCTGGTCTTCAACAGGACAACCTTTCAGACGTATCAAGATGTTACATCCCCAAGTGGATTAATCTCTATTCCCCAAGAGAAATTTTGAAGCCTTGAAGCAGGATTGTGATCCCATATTTGGTTCTCCATCTATCCCCAGTAATACTTCTATCTTTGAGGATTGGTCGGAGGTTTGCTTTGAGATGTTCATTTCATCTCCGCTTGTCTCTTTTTGCTTGTTTCATCAGCATACGTATAGCATATAGATAGATAGCATGGCATATGCATATGCATTTTGCATCCTCGTGTTTGTTTGTTCTGTCACTTTGGATGTGTTTACCCTCGAGTGGCTGGGTGTGTCTCCTCCTTTCAAGTAGAGTTGTCGGCCTTAGGCAGAAAAGAACACAGTACTTCTATTTCCCCACGAAGTTTGATCCTCGTGGAAGGCGGTTGTTTTAATTAGATACCATTCGAGCTCATGCCTTAATGGTCGAGTCGTGCTTGACAGTTTCACCTCGGTTACTTCCCGATATGAACTTCGGCCCTTAGCAACCACAGTGTCGGGTATCTCCAACTTTTGAATATGGATTAAGCGTGCATTTACTTTGCATTTGACTCCCCAAGAAGGATTTTTTTTAAAATAAGTATTGAAGACAGATATTTCTCCAACAATATTACAAGACATCCTCAACAATCTACATCTGGACTGCAAGCACACTCTTTATTTGAGCAACTCGTTTTGATCAAGATTTTATTCAAAATGACAAATGGCAGTCTCTTCAAGACAATTAGTCCATCCCTAATGTGTAACAGCCCAATTTTAGATAACTGATTAATTGTACTAATGGATTGGTTTAGGTGGTTTATCTGATTTAAATAAGTTATGAGATTTATTTAATATGAGTTAATGGATTTAACTAATTTATTCTATTTGGTGGAATAAGGTGGGCTTAGTAGATATTTTCCAATTAATGATAAAATGAGATAATTGTGAAGAGAGAAATGGAATAGAAAGAAAATAATAGAGAGGAAGGAAAAAAAAAAGAAATAAAAGGATATAAAAAGGGGGTTGGAGAGAAAGAGAAAGATATAAAGAAAGAAAGAAAAGAGAAAGAAAGAAGAAGAGGAGAAATGAAGAGGAAAAAGGGAAAAAGCTTGGAGAATCTTCAAGAACCAATTTCGAAGCTCCGATTAATCGAGGTAAGGGTGAGAAACATTGCTATTTAATCATTGTATGCTATTATGTATGTTGGGTTTGGGTTTGTGGATGTTTTTCATCACTTTCCATTTTAGGGCAAGTTGGATTAATCGGTAGAATGATGATTTAATCGGTTGAAACTTAGAAATAATGCCGTAGAATAGTCGGGTAACATGAGGGTATGTTGTTTGAGCTGATTTTGATGATTAAGTGGTTGGTTGATGGTGGGATAAAGGGAGAAGACAGAATGGGGTTCTGTTCTGCGCAGGTTCGCTGGATCTCGCCAGGCGAGTGAAGGCGAAGCTTCGCCGGGCGAAGCCCAGCGAATGCTGGCGAATAAATATGATTAAGTCCCAGTGGACTTCGCTGGCGGGTTCGCCAGGCAAAGGGTTGTTGGCGAATGTTCGCCGAGCGAGCATGCTGGCGAATGGCGGCGAACCAAGTCAGTAGCTACTGACTTCGCTCGCCGGGGAGTTCGTCGGGCGAAGGTCCAGCGAGTATTCGCTGCGAGGGTTCGCCAGGCGAATGAAGGCGAATCAGACAGCATTCTTTTTTTGTTGTGTTGTTCATGTGGTGATTGTTTGGTTGATTCACATAGGTTAATACCTCTATGATATGAATAAGTATGTGATCCATGGTGATGATATGTGTTGTGGGTAGCCTTTGGGCGTGAATCCTAGACTTGTGGTATGAGTATTAATCAGATCGATTATAAATACATGAGAACATGATAATGATTATGTGTGTATTATTTAATAATGGTAATGTGCGTATTATTTGATGAGTTTGTGAAGGTTTGATGTAGTGTACAATTAGGTAATAAGTATGCATGAGAACATTGTGGATATATGTGTGCATAGCTTATAATTGTATTATTGGTACTGTGACATGTATACCTTGTATGAAATGGCATGAGATGAATAATAAACATAATACAAAAATGTATTGTGGATGTATATTGTTTATATGCGGTTGTATGTTAAGATACATGAAGAATGCATGAGAGCATATTGATGGATATGCGTGCATCGTTTGATAAATATGATGTTTGTATTGATTGGATGCGATTATGTATGAAAAATGCGTGAGAATATATCGTGAATATATGTATATTGTGTGGTAAATGTGTTATGCGTGTAAGCATGATGTAATTCTTGTATGATGAATTACTTGAGAATGCATGAGAACATATTGTGGATATGTGTGCATTGTTGATAATGCGGTGATGATATTGAATTGTGAATGTATATTGTTGGTATATGGTGGTATGAATAGAATGCATGAGAACATGTCATGGATATGTGTGCATTGCTTGATAGATGTTGTAAATGCATATTGTATGTATGTGATTAAATGTGAATAATGCATGAGAACATATCGTGGATATGTGTGCATTGTTTGATAACTGTGAAGAATGCATGAGAACATATCGTGGATATGTGTGCATTGTGAGTGATAATATGGTGATAGTGTTGAATTATGAATACATCGATGAATGTTATGTGAATATGTTGTGTGTGCAATCATAATGTAATTCTTGAAGAGATGAATTATTTGAATGCATGAGATTAAGATGTCGGTCTTAAGTGCATTTGTTGTGGCTGATTGTACATGCATCATTTAGTCAAGAGGCAATGTCTGTTAGTTTCGTGGAAACTAGTGGCTTGTCCCAAACCTAGAAGAGTGGGTTTGAAGGCTTAGAGGACGGGCCTTTGTTGTTATCGGTCTAGAAGAGTGGACCCGGTTTAATGTAAAAACCGAAAAATGATAACGAGTTATCGGTCTAGAAGAGTGGACCCGGTTTAATGTAAAAACCGAAAAATGATAACGAGTTATCGGTCTAGAAGAGTGGACCCGGTTTAATGTAAAAACCGAAAAATGATAACGGAAGTCGGTACCGCATTGCATTGAGTTGCATTGAGTTGTTGAGTCACATTGTATAATGTCATTGATATATGAAGTATGCATGTGAATGAGATGTTTGTTGAATACTTATGAAGCGTGCATGAAGAGATGCTTACGTATGAATGTTAAGATTGTGGAATTGTGGATGTATGCATGTTGTAAAATGCTTGGTGAATATTCATGTTGTATATATATAAGTGACGATGTAAATGACTATGAGTTAAATTGTGGTGAGAAATAGGGAGTTAATTATATGATACCTATGTATACATGATTTTATGCTTTGATTATTATGGTAATATTTCTCACCCTTCTGCTGTTTTATAATGCTCTATGAGGCATTGCAGATTAGGTTGCTGGAGGCCTTTATGAAGTTCTGCTTGTAGTTCGAGGTTGCTACGTGTGTAGCGGTTTAGTAATTATTTATGGGTCGAGTCATGCTCTGGTCGTGTAACACGGGGATCGATTGCTTATGTTTTAGGATTACATTATGTAACCTAAGTTATGTTTTCATATTTGGAGTAATTGAGATAATGAGATGTTGGCCTTAGTGCCTAGAGATGTTGATTTTATATGATGAAAGTAAATGTTTCTTTTAAAGGATTTTCATTAATGAATCCGCTGCTAAATGGAAAGGTGTTTATGAGCATGACAGATTGTTTTAATGTGGTGCAAGTTTTGTGTGATGCCCTTTTATGGATGCATGTTAACTTTTACTCTGATTATGCATATATTATTTGCGGGGTTTAGAAGGGTGTTACATAGTGGATCTATCGACATTATCAATTCATCAAAAAGCATTCCTCCGGAAATCTGTTAGAGAAATACGTCGAAGACATTACAAATATTTCTCATTATCCGAGAATTCACACTACAAGGATATATACTTCTACAGCTACAACAGGGGTACCCCCCAGGAATGTATTCCCCAGTGAGTCCATCGGACAAAATTAATTCCATCAAGTGACATCTCTCCAGAGAATGTCGAGGAAATTTATTACAGTCAGTCTCTCTTCATTTGAGAAGACACATTTCACAAATCAACCGGCTTACGTCTCTTTTGAAGATCCCCGGTGAAGTTTTACAATCTCCAATACATTATGGCTCACAGCCAAGAAATTTTACAATCTACGAAGTTCTACAATGACATCTACAATCTACCAAATTTTAAATCCCCTGTGAAGATGCTCTCCCGAGTTTTCATCATTTCAGGTGGAGACCGAGACCCGTTCATTGCAGGTCTATCAAGACGAGAAAGGACAATTCTTGGAGCTTCATTCCAAAAATTGACTTTATACATCGAAGCCAACGTGGCTAAGGCATCAGCCATCTGATTTTCAGCTCTAGGCACATGATGGAGTTCCACTCGATCAAAAAACGGAAGCAGCCTTCTGGCATAATTCATGTACGGCACCAAATTCGATTGACGAGTCTCCCACTACCCTTTAATCTGGTTGATCACAAGTGCCGAGTCTCCATATACATCTAGGTTCTTGATTCTCAAATCAATTGCTTCTTCTAGACCCATGATGCATGCTTCGTACTGAAGGAAAATTGCGATCTAAACGCAGCGGAAAACAAAAATTTCCTTTAGTGATCCTTACGAATGAGCATGGTCAGTGATAGAATCGTTACCTCTTTGTGGCGATTCAGATCTTTGATGCAGCGATCACAAGCGTTGATGAAGTGCAACGCCTCTACTCAGTCCACACGAACAGCTTCCGGTCACAGTGCTAGCTGCTTACGAACGGAGTTATTTGAGTGAGAAAAGAGAATCAAAAACGAAAATGCATCAAGTGAAAGCTTCATCACAAGGGTTCCTTTTATAGACTCTCTTGTGGGCTGCGGGCTAAAACCCAATTCACATAATCCATAATAATATTATATATATTATTATAATAACTATTATTATAATAAATATATTTATTTTATTATTATTTTATAACCATTATAAAATAACAATAATTATTATTATATTATCCGAATTTCTATTTTTCACTTAAGTGCACCGTACCTTACGGTGTTCCTTTTTGATTTCTCTATCTCTCATCAAACTGTCCTTATGTGTGTGACCCTGTAGGATTTCGTAACGTTGGTAATTATATTAAATTATATATTTAACATAATAAACAGTAAGCGGTATCTAGCAACACATCACTGCTACCCAAGTCACGAAAATGTCATGTGATCTGACAAAACCTTTTTCGTGATAATATATGTTTGTACAATTACCCTTTTGCCCCTATGTCTATATTGAACACAAGGCATACACTGTGTCATCCTTGTCCAATTCAATATTGGGCCCTTAGACATTTCTCCTGTTATGCAGGATTGGCAAATACCATCTAGGACACTCATGTCCCTCAGCATGCTTCGTGGAGTGCCCATCAACTGTCTTTATGATCATCCAGTTACGGATAATGTTTGATCAGCAATAAAGCACCCGACTCTACATCTAGGGTCCATAGTGGTTTCAGGTCGAAGGGTGGTAATACACCATTATCACCATGAGAATAACTTATGACACTTTGCATAACAAACTATGTAGTATTCTCATAGCGGGTCAATCCGGTATAAATATTACTCCTAATATTTATACCTATGTCAAGACTTGATAACTCTTTATCCATGATCCATGAGATGTGATCATCAGTCTATCTTCATAATAGTCTCAATGCTTTTAATGTTATCCCACTTTGCAATAAAGCTTGACTACGGATATTTTAAGAATAATGTCTTTATGTTTAATGGGATCTCATGATTAAGTCACACTTAACATTTCATTAAACAGACTAACTATTCTAGGGACTTTATTATTCTGAAAGACAAACATAATAAAGAAATACCTTTTATTATTAAACGAATAATCCGATACAAGTACCAAAAAGTATTGGCCTCTAGGGCTTACACCAACAATCTCCCACTAGCACTAGAGCCAATTAGGCATACCCTTAATACCCATAGATCTAGTATGACCATCATGCTTCTGTTGCGCAAGAGGCTTTGTTAATGGGTCAGCGATATTGTCAAGTGTAGGTACTCTGCATATCTTCACATCTCCCCGATCGATTATCTCTCGAATGAGGTGATAACGCCTAAGTATGTGTTTGGATCGTTGGTGAGATCTAGGCTCCTTAGCTTGTGCGATAGCACCATTGTTATCACAATATAAACCAATGGGATCCACAATGCTAGGGACTATGCCAAGTTCACTAATGAACTTCTTGATCCAAACAGCTTCCTTTGCTGCATTTGAGGCAGTAATATACTCGGCCTCAGTTGTAGAATCAGCAACTGTTTCTTGCTTTGAACTTTTCCAGCTCACAGCGCCACCATTGAGACAGAACACATAACCAGATTGTGATCTAAAATCATCCTTATCTGTCTGGAAGCTAGCATCAGTGTAACCAATTACATCAAGCTCTTCCTGACCTCCATATATCAAGAATGAATCCTTAGTCCTTCTCAAGTACTTAAGGATATTCTTGACAGCTACCCAGTGAGCATCACCGGGATCAGATTGGTACCTACTCGTTGCACTTAATGCATACGAGACATCTGGTCGAGTACATAACATGGCATACATGATAGATCCTATTGCAGATGCATATGGAATCTTATTCATGCGATCCCTTTCTTCCTTAGTTGAAGGGGATTGTGTTTTTGATAAACACAGACCATGTTGCATAGGTATGAATCCTTTCTTGGAATCATGCATATTAAAGCGTCTCAACACTTTATCTATGTATGTACTCTGACTTAGGCCAAGCAGTTTTTGTGATCTATCTCTATAGATCCTAATTCCTAATATATAGGATGCTTCACCTAGGTCTTTCATAGAAAAACAATTCCCTAACCAAGTCTTCACTTGTTGCAAGGTAGGGACATCGTTTCCAATGAGTAATATGTCATCTACATATAATACCAGAAACACGATCATGCTCCCACTAACCTTCTTGTAGACACAAGGTTCATCTTCATTTTTGATGAATCCATATTGTCTTACGGTTTCATCAAAACGAAGATTCCAGCTTCTGGAAGCTTGCTTCAATCCATAGATTGATCGCTGTAACTTGCATATCTTTTGGGCATCTTGTGGTATGTCAAATCCTTCAGGTTGTGTCATGTACACATCCTCAAGAAGATTCCCATTAAGGAAAGCAGTTTTGACATCCATCTGCCATATTTCATAATCATGATATGCAGCGATGGCAAGTAAAATCCGAACAGATTTAAGCATTGCAACTGGTGAAAAGGTTTCATCATAGTCAACCCCATGAATTTGTTTATAGCCTTTTGCAACCAGTCTTGCTTTATAGGTATGTACCTTACCATCCATGTCAGTCTTCTTCTTGAAGACCCACTTGCATCCTATAGGGTTAACTCCTATAGGAGGTTCTACCAAGGTCCAAACCTGGTTTGTGTACATGGAATCCATTTCAGATTTCATGGCTTCTAGCCACTTCTCAGACTCAGGACCAGTTATGGCCTCTTTGTAGGTCACAGGCTCATCTTGATCCATGAGTAATACATCACCCTGATCACTTATGAGATATCCATATCTCTCAAGTTGGTGACGTATCCTGCTTGACCTACGCTGGTCTTGTTCTTCTTGAGCAGGTTGCTCTTCCACAACTACTTGTGTTTCCCGCTCTAGTTCCTCCATAGGTGTTTCAATGTTTTGTGATTCTTGAATTTCTTCAAGCTCTATTTTCCTCCCACTGTTTCCTTTTGAAGTAATATCCTCTTGTTTCTTTAGGATACCCCACAAATAAGCATTTGTCAGATTTGGGCTCAAGCTTGGTTGAAATTTGTCGTTTGACGTAAACCTCGCAACCCCAAATCTTCATGTAAGACATATGTGGTTTCTTACCACTCCATATCTCATATGGTGTCTTATCAACCTTTTTGGATGGAACACGGTTAAGTGTGTAAGCTGCTGTTAATAATGCATGTCCCCAAAAGGAGTTTGGAAGATCGACGTGACTCATCATGGATCGGACCATGTCTAACAAGGTTCGATTTCTTCTCTCAGATACACCATTCCATTGTGGTGTTCCAGGAGGAGTAAGTTGGGATAGAATCCCATACTCTTTTAGATGGTCATCAAATTCTAGGCTTAAATATTCACCGCCTCGATCTGATCGAAGAACTTTAATATTCTTACCTAGTTGGTTTTGTACTTCATTCTTGAATTCCTTGAACTTTTCAAAGGACTCAGATTTGTGTTTCATTAAATACACATATCCGTATCTACTGAAGTCATCAGTAAAAGTGATGAAGTACTGAAAACCTCCTCTGGCTGGTATGTTCAGTGGTCCACATACATCAGTATGTATGAGTGCCAAAAGATCATTAGCCCTTTCACCTTTTCCTGTGAATGGGGACTTTGTCATCTTTCCAATTAAACAAGATCTGCATGTCTCATATGATTCATAATCAAAAGAGTCCAAGAGTCCATCTTTATGGAGTTTGGAAATGCGTTTCTCATTTATGTGGCCTAATCGACAGTGCCAAAGGTAAGTTGGATTCAACTCATTAGGTTTCAACCTTTTAGTATTAATGTTATAAATTGGCATTTCAAGATCAAGGACATATAGTCCATTATTCATTTTTGCAGTAGCATAGAATATATCATTCAAATAAATGGAGCAACAATTGTTCCTTATTATGAATGAAAAACCAAACTTGTCCAAACAAGAAACGGAAATAATATTCCTACTAATTGCAGGTACATAATAACAGTTCTCTAACTGAATTATTAAACCACTAGGTAAAGTTAAAACATAAGTTCCTACAGCTAAAGCAGCAACCTTTGCTCCATTGCCAACTCGTAGGTCAACTTCACCTTTTGCCAAATTTCTACTCCTTTTTAGCCCCTGCACATTAGTACAAATGTGAGAACCGCATCCAGTATCTAATACCCATGATGCAGAAGTAGATAAATTAATTTCAATAACAAAAATACCTGAATTTGAAGTCTCTACTCCATTATTCTTATCTTCCAGGTACTTTGGGCAATTTCTCTTCCAATGTCCGGTCTTACCGCAATGGAAGCAAGTGCCCTCCTTTGCTATTCCTCCACTAGGCTTCAAAACAGGAGGAGTGGGTTTGGCAACTTCCTTGCCTTTCCCTCTACCACCCTGTTTGATGGGCCTCTTGTTCTGTTTCTTTCCATTACTGACCATCAGAATGGATTTCCCTTTTGTCTTCATATTCTGCTCAGCAGTTCTCAACATGCCTAGCAGTTCTGGAAGACTTTTGTCCAAGTCATTCATATTGAAATTCAGGACAAACTGACTGAAGCTCTCTGGCAACGATTGCAAGATCAGATCAATCGCAAGTTCCTTTCCAAGGGGAAACCCTAATCTGTCAAGGTTCTCCACATACCCAATCATCTTGAGTACATGGGGACTTACAGGGGCTCCCTCAGCTAACTTGCTGTTAAAAAGGGACTTTGAAACCTGAAACCTCTCATTTCTTGCTTGCTCTTGATAAAGCGTTTTCAGATGTCCGATCATATCGAACGCAGACATGTTCTCGTGTTGCTTTTGCAACTCAGAGTTCATGGTAGCAAGCATGAGGCAAGCGGTTTCATTGGCATCATCAAAATGCTTCTTATAAGCATCTCTTTCTGCCTTTGGTGCAGAACTAGGAGGTTCCTCCTCAGGAACTGGTGTCTCCAAGACATACAGCTTCTTATCGTGCTTGAGGACAATCCTCAGATTACGGTGCCAATCCAGGAAATTTGTCCCAGACAATTTTTCCTTATCTAGGATGGATCGCAAAATATTGTTCGATGTGTTTGTTGTCATGGTAATCTACAAGAGAAATATGAAAATATAAGTATCATTAAAACAACATATTTAATTAGGCCTTTAATCAAATATGCTCCCACTATTTTATTCAAAACAAATGACCCTCATCATTTGATTCGGAAAATCCCGTTGGAAGACTTTCTAGTGGGTCGAGATCCATGTTTCACTTTGTTTTAAGTCAGCGTTAGGCTGATTACACAAAACTAAGTTATTTAGGTAGGAACTCCTTCCAATTGTATCTCATACAACTCTCGAATATTTTCAATTGGGTGAATAACTCCTTATTCTGATCCATCACATGAATCATTCCCAATTCTTGCTTCTAAACATATATAATCTTATTATAATTTGTTTAGTTAAGTTTGACCCATTGTTTTAGCAATTGGATATTACAATTATCCCATCACACCTTACTAATATAGAACATGCACCTCGCGTAGGCGAAACCTACAATGCTCGATACTAGTCTTGATGAGTGCTAAAAATTGGAAAGCATAAACTTAATATTTAATTTTGAGGGAATTTGTTATTAGTTTGATCTCACCGGCTTCACATGCAAAACGTCTCTCACATGCATCAACATACAATTACATGCATCAACATACATATAAAAAAGATACAATTATGGCCCCTAACGCAATTGTTCTCTCAAGCCAATGAGAGAACCTAAGCTAACCTAATAACGATCTAAGCTTCTCCAAGCATGATCTCCAAGGTTATCCTCCTTTAATATTGAATACTTCCTCCTTTTTTTTTCATAACATAATATTACATTACATACAAGAAAACTCGTTTTACATACGAGGGAGTGAGATGAGAAAAGAAGTTACATAAAGAGATTGAGAGAGAGGCACGACACGCAGGCCGTATTCAAAATTCCCAAAACAATAATAAAGGAAAAACTAAGGCCATAACTGATCACCACAAATAAATAATAATAAACACACTTTTATTATTAGTTTAAAATTCCGATAATTAAATAAACTAAATTAAATTTCGACTGATTGATCACACTTTTCGACTGATTAAATTTATGAACACTTCATTGTATTTCACGTCGTTTCCTGCACAACTTTTGTGCATTTACAACCCCAACCGGAAAAGTCTGCGGCAATACAACACTTGTACTGCCATTAATCCTAATGCAACAATTTCATGCCGTCAAACACAACTCGATTGATAACTCAATATGATAGATCAACATGTCATTGCTTCACCATACTAACGTCGGATTCCGAAGCGAATGAAAATGATGATCTTTCAAAAAGAATTACAATCCTTATGTGATTGAATGGATGAAATCAAAACAGTATATCCCATATACCATCTTTGCATCAGAATTTCTTATATCTTATATAAAAGTGATCGATCTAATTGTGTAACCTATGGATGATCAATGTATCGCACAACTTCACCATACTAATGTCGGTTTCTGAAGCATAATCAACATCAATCATCCAAATCGTACACAACAGATGCCAAATTTAATTAATCGTTTATTGTTAAATTCATTCTGTGTTTTAATCGAATCAAATACAGAAAAGACGGAAATTTAACAGCTATCAGATCCATGGTTTCGTAAGTGGCTCTGATACCACTGAAGGAAAATTGCGATCTAAACGCAGCGGAAAACAAATATTTCCTTTAGTGATCCTTACGAATGAGCATGGTCAGTGATAGAATCGTTACCTCTTTGTGGCGATTCAGATCTTTGATGCAGCGATCACAAGCGTTGATGAAGTGCAACGCCTCTACTCAGTCCACACGAACAGCTTCCGGTCACAGTGCTAGCTGCTTACGAACAGAGTTATTTGAGTGAGAAAAGAGAATCAAAAACGAAAATGCATCAAGTGAAAACTTCATCACAAGGGTTCCTTTTATAGACTCTCTTGTGGGCTGCGGGCTAAAACCCAATTCACATAATCCATAATAATATTATATATATTATTATAATAACTATTATTATAATAAATATATTTATTTTATTATTATTTTATAACCATTATAAAATAACAATAATTATTATTATATTATCCGAATTTCTATTTTTCACTTAAGTGCACCGTACCTTACGGTGTTCCTTTTTGATTTCTCTATCTCTCATCAAACTGTCCTTATGTGTGTGACCCTGTAGGATTTCGTAACGTTGGTAATTATATTAAATTATATATTTAACATAATAAATAGTAAGCGGTATCTAGCAACACATCACTGCTACCCAAGTCACGAAAATGTCATGTGATCTGACAAAACCTTTTTCGTGATAATATATGTTTGTACAATTACCCTTTTGCCCCTATGTCTATATTGAACACAAGGCATACACTGTGTCATCCTTGTCCAATTCAATATTGGGCCCTTAGACATTTCTCCTGTTATGCAGGATTGGCAAATTCCATCTAGGACACTCATGTCCCTCAGCATGCTTCGTGGAGTGCCCATCAACTGTCTTTATGATCATCCAGTTACGGATAATGTTTGATCAGCAATAAAGCACCCGACTCTACATCTAGGGTCCATAGTGGTTTCAGGTCGAAGGGTGGTAATACACCATTATCACCATGAGAATAACTTATGACACTTTGCATAACATACTATGTAGTATTCTCATAGCGGGTCAATCCGGTATAAATATTACTCCTAATATTTATACCTATGTCAAGACTTGATAACTCTTTATCCATGATCCATGAGATGTGATCATCAGTCTATCTTCATAATAGTCTCAATGCTTTTAATGTTATCCCACTTTGCAATAAAGCTTGACTACGGATATTTTAAGAATAATGTCTTTATGTTTAATGGGATCTCATGATTAAGTCACACTTAACATTTCATTAAACAGACTAACTATTCTAGGGACTTTATTATTCTGAAAGACAAACATAATAAAGAAATATCTTTTATTATTAAACGAATAATCCGATACAAGTACCAAAAAGTATTGGCCTCTAGGGCTTACACCAACACGTACTCTGCTTCGTTATTGGTGACCGGAAACATCAGTCTAGCGGTAAACGGGATGTGGGATCCATGGGGAGTCGTGATGATCGCCCCAATGCCACTTCCGTAAGAATTAACTGCCCCGTCAAATATCAATTTCCATTGGGATTTCCTGTCTGGACCCTCGTTGGGCAACGGTTCATCACAATCCTTTGCTTTGAGAAACATGATATCCTCATCAGGGAATTCAAATTTCATCGGCTGATAATCCTTGATTGGCTGTTCGACAAGGTATTCCGACAATACACTTCCCTTGATGGCCTTCTGGGAAACGTATTGAATGTCATACTCCGTCAACACCATTTGCCATCTGGCAATCCTGCCCGAAAGCGCTTGCTTCTCAAAGACGTACTTGATCGGATCCATCTTCGAAATTAGCATGGTCGTGTGATTGAGCATGTACTGTCGTAAACATTTGGCAGCCCAGGCTAGTGCGCAACACGTCTTCTCCAGCATCGAGTAACGAGATTCACAGTCCGTGAACTTTTTACTCAAATAGTAAATGGCATGCTCCTTTCTGCCCGTCTTGTCGTGCTGACCGAGAACACACCCCATACTATTCTTAAGAACTGTCAAGTACATGATTAAGGGTCGTCCGGCCACTGGGGGTATCAAGATCGGAGGTTCCTATAGATACTGTTTTATCTTATCAAATGCCTTCTGGAAATCCTCGTTCCAGATAATCGCCTGATCTTTCTTTAGTAGTTTGAACATCGGTTCACACGTGGCCATGAGCTGAGAAATAAACCTTGCAATGTAGTTTATTCTGCCCAGGAAACCACGAACTTCTTTTTCGATTTTTGGCGCTGGCATTTCTTGTATTGCTTTTATCTTCGCAGGATCAACCTCAATGCCTCTTTCACTCACGATAAACCCCAGTAGTTTTCCCGACCGTACTTCGAAAGTACACTTGTTAGGATTCAGCCTCAACCTGAATTTCCTAAGCCTCTCAAAAAGCTTCAGCAAATTGACCAGATGTCCCTCCTCCGTTTGGGACTTTGCGATCATGTCATCAACATAGACTTCAATCTCATGATGAATCATATCATGAAACAAAGTGACCATTGCTAGCTGGTAAGTGGCCCATGTGTTCTTCAGACCGAAAGGCATTACATTGTAGCAAAATGTTCCCCAAGGAGTGATAAACGTAGTTTTCTCCATGTCCTCCGGCGCCATCTTGATCTGATTGTAGCCGAAGAAGCCATCCATGAACAAAAACACTGAGAACTGGGCTGTATTGTCGACCAACACATCAATATGAGGGAGCGGGAAATCATCTTTAGGGCTCGCCCTATTCAAATCCTGATAATCGACGCACATTCGCATGTTACCGTCCTTCTTCGGTACAGGCACTATGTTGGCGACCCACGGAGGGTAAGTAGTGACCGCTAAGAAGCCAGCATTAAGCTGCTTTTGCACTTCTTCTTTGATCTTGACGGCCATATCTGGTCGTGTCCTCCTAAGCTTCTGCTTAACGGGAGGGCAATCTTCTCGCAGCGGCAAGTGATGGACCACAATGTCAGTGTCAAGTCCGGGCATATCTTCGTATGACCAAACAAAGATGTCACTATACTCTCTCAGCATCTCGACCAATATCTGCTTGACATTACTCTGCAATGCAGCCCCTACCCTGACGTTCCTGACCAGTTCTTCAGAACCCAAATTCACAATCTCAATCTCTTCCTCGTGAGGCAGAATAATTTTCTCTTCTTGTTTCAACAAGCGGGTCAACTCTTCGGGAAGGTCTTCGTCTTCATCAATCTCTTCTTCGACTTGATAGATCGGGCAATCGAAGTCGAAGTGAGTCGTAGAAGGTCCAGAGTCGATGTCATCTGCTATGTGGATCCTGCAATAACAAGGGTTAAGCTTAAAACAAGGATATGCAGGTTAGCACAAACCCTATTGCCATTTTATTGTTTTTCAAAACAAATATAAAACAGGAATAACAGAGATCACAAAATTTGAATGCGAAGGAAAACGCCTTTTGATTTATTGGTAAAATGCATGTACATAATCAAACAAGGCCCTGACAATAAAACCACTATGCCCCGGGTAGGACATAGGGTTGTACAATAATTGGAGAAAGTAAATCATTACTCTTTCCCTGTCACTTGGATGGTATCCCTGATGGACCAGTTGTTGAGGCTCTGGCCTGGTTTGCTTGGCTGGATCCAAGAGTCTAGGTCGCAATCGTTGTCCTCGCCGTCTTCAGACACTGTGTTGACACTTTCGAATATCACCCCGCCGCTAGTAAACTGGATCAGCCCTTTACCTCGTGACGCACTGTGAGAAGAGGAGGTTTCAGCCGTAGGAGAGTATCCTAACCCAAACTTGTCCTGTTTGTTAGGTATTTCCAGAATCTGCCCCCATCCTGGGGTGGATCCGGCTTGAACAACGGCTCGGGCTTCCTTGAAGGAAGAGAGAGTCATCTCTGGTTTCCCAGTCATTATAGGAGCCACGTCCTTGACCTTAACAACTTCGAACGACTGACATAGGGTTTTGTGGATTTCCCCATCCATCTCAACATATTTGAAGGACGACAGATGGCTCACCATTATGTCTTCCTCGCCACATACAGTCACGATGCTGCCTCCGACAGCATACTTGAGTTTCTGGTGCAACTTGGAGGTCACGGCGCCAGCAAAGTGGATCCATGGCCGGCCTAAGAGACAGCTGTAGGCAGGCATGATGTCCATGATGTAGAAGACTGCGTCGATAGTTTCCGGCCCAACTTGGATTGGCAGAGTTACCTCTCCAAAGACATGACGCTTGGTTCCATCGAAAGCCTTCACAACCAGATCACTGGGTGTGCAAATCAATCCTCGAGTGTCTAACTTCATCAATGCTTTCTTTGGAAGAACATTGAGCGATGACCCAGTGTCCAACAACACATGAGCCATAACTGTTCCCCTACACTCTATCGAGATGTGCAGGGCACTGTTGTGGTTTCTTCCCTTCAGCGTCAGCTCCAGGTCAGTGAACCCTAACCCGTTTCCAGCATTTACGTGGGCTACAACCCCTTCCAACTGGTTGACCGAGATTTCCTGCGGCACATACGTGGCATTCAAAACCTTTAACAACGCGTCGCGATGTGACTCCGAACACAGCAACAAATTCAGGATGGAGATTTTCGAGGGTGTTTGATGAAGGTGATCCACGATCTTGTAATCACTCTTCTTGATCAACCTCATGAACTCTTCAGCGTCCTTTACAAGTAAGTCCTTCTCTACCCCCACGAGGGATTTCCTCAACGACTTTACTCTTTCCCTTATCAGTTTCATCAGCTTTGTCTGCTTTGTCTGCCACAACCTCAGGTGGAGCAAACACACTTCCGCTGCGCGTGATTCCGCCAATTCCCACTAGGTTATCCACCGACTGCCCAGATGGTTCCAGTTCTAACTTCTATCCGTTACAGTAGACGTCTTCCCCATAGTGCCATGGGACATCATTGGTGCTTTCAAAAGGTATTGGCCCGGCCTTGGTGATGGTAATTATGGGCGGCCTGAGTGCAGAAATGGTTATCGTCTGGCGAGGGATGGTGATGGTGGCAACCTCATCATCTTGCTTCAGCATTATCTCTCCAGATATACTTTCGGCCCTTCGGCTAAACTGCAAGATTCCTTCGGTCATCAAACTTTGAATCCCCTCTATCAACTGTTCACATCCATCAGGACGAGTCGCACAACCCATACACAGTTCTCCATAGCCTGGAAAGAAGCCTCTCTTCATCAGCTTGGCTTTAACGAAGCTAAGCGGTGTCCTTAGATCCCCGACATCAGTCAATAAATCCAAGTTCTCGTCTTCAATAATGGCATTCACCCCACCTCCCCTATGATTCGGCATAGGGTTCTTCGTGACATTCGGCACATTATCTGAGAAATTGATGATCTTAGCATCCACCATATCTTGCACCTTGTGCTTGAACGCCTTGCAATTTTCTATCATGTGGCCAGGTGCCCCTGAGTGAAAATCACATGTTGCATTTGCATTATAACCCTGTGGAGGTGCCCCTGTCAAGGGAGCCAGGGTTCTCTTCTGGACTAGCTGCAATTGAAGCAGAGTTTGTAACAGTTGAGCATAAGACATGGGCGGTGTCTCAAGGTGGCGGCTCGACAGAGGCGCCCTGTTCTGATACTTTCTGTACCCTTGCTGATTTGGCTGCTGCTGTTGCGGCTGCTGCTGTGGCTGGGGTTGTTGGACAGCAGGGATGGTTATGCAAGCCACCTGCTGGCGCTGGCCCTTACCTCTCCTTCGAGCGTTGGACACGGCGCTCGTCTCTCCTTCGTGCCTTTTGTTACCATATGGTTTCTTTCCTCCTCCAGCGGAGGATAGATCAACACCTTGAATTTTCCCCAACTTGATCCCATTCTCAACGTGCTCGCCAGTGATGATGAGATCAGAGAAACTTCCAGACATACCACTGACCAATTTCTCGTAATAGACCCCCGGGAGAGTGGCTACAAACATTTCAACAAGCTCTCGTTCAACCATCGGCGGCTGAACTCTAGCTGCCAATTCACGCCACCGCTAGGCGTATTCTTTGAACCCCTCGTTATTCCTCTATGACAAGTTCTGCAGTTGAACTCGGTTCGGAGCCAAGTCATTGTTATACTGATAATGATGCACAAAGGCCTTAGCAAGTTCCTTCCACGTGCGCACACTGGTGGGTTCCAAACTCATATACCATTCCAAAGATGGTCCGGACAAGCTATCCTGAAAGAAGTGCATCAGCAGCTTCTCGTCCTCAGAGTGAGCGGACATCTTTCGGTAGTATGACCTTAAGTGGACACGAGGGCAAGTGGTGCCCTTGTACTTCTCAAAGTCGGGTACCTTGAATTTGGGAGGCACCTTGAAATCTGAAATCAATCCCAATTTAGACATGTCGACACCCATAGTGTTCAGGTTCTCGAAATTCCTCATTTTATCCTCGAGTGCCTTAAACCTCAGACGTGCTTCGGCAGTCAGCTCTCCTTCAGCACTCCTCTGTGAGAACAAATCTTCTTGTCGATCTTCTAGCCATGGTTGAGGCCCATATAGATTTCCAGTACTCGCGTTGCCGTTGCCCAATCCAGCATTGTCATTAGCTTCAAAATTTCCATTACTGACGCCAGTCGTATTACCATTGAGCCTTATGTTAGTTATCACATTGCCGTTACCACTGCCATTCCCCCCGGTTACGGGGATGCCATTCTGAGGAATTTCAACAGGTGGAGGGGTTGGAACATTCCTACCATGGAGTACACCGTTGCTGTCAACCCTTGAGATCAGAGGCTGGACCAATGTTCTGAGCTGGTCTTGGCCGTTGGCAACCACTTGCATGAGCTCCATGAAGCGGTCCATCCTCTCTCGGAGTTCCTGAACGTCAGTCTGCACTTGTTCCATTTCTCTAGCTTGATTTGCTCTGGTCGGATAACGGTGGATTGGCCTTCGATCAATCCTGGAACAACCTGCATACACAAAGGGTTAGAAAAACGACAACGTGCTCGTTATGCAAATGCAAACATGTGTCTGTGCGTTAGGGAGATTCCCCCCCCCCCCCCCCCCGATCCTAGTGCCTGAGTGCCAGTGCTGATAATAAGAAGTCTGAGTCCAGTCATGGAAATAACATCTCATATATATAAAGAAAGACCATCAAGGCGGTACACAACGTCACTGAGTACAAGCAGAATCAATAGCATGACCTCGACCAACAAGCCTGGTGATGGTTAGCATACAACACTGATCAAAACAAAAGGATTACAAATATAGTCAAGCATGGCCACGGGCTCGAAACTCTTCTAACAGATCCCTCATTTCTGGATGATCAGGCTGAGTGAGCAACCCTTCGATGAGTAACTCCCTCTGCATAATAGTGTATTGAAGACCTTCAACTGAGTCTTCCCATGCTCCTTCGCTGAAACAATCTTCTAACTTCCGCTTCTTGGATTCAAACGCCTGTTTGCGCTCCTTCAGGTTAGCAAGAGCATTGTTTAGCAGGCCTTCAGCGGCATATCTGTGAGCGGTTTCTTCATCAAACCTCTTCTCACTAGCCTTCACCTGGGCTTTCAATTTGGAGATCTGCTGCTTCAGTTTATCCTCCCGTTCCTTGCCGTTGGCTAGGGTGGCCTTCCAATGCTGATTAAACTTGGATATTCTCCGGTACGCTTCATCCAAGTGCTGCTTCTTAGTGGCCAATACGTCGTTGACAGATTTGAAGTCCCGACCCAAACGCTCACGCACAGCCAACTGCTTAGTCAAATCCGTACCTAACTTGTTTACCAGCTCTGTTTGCCTCTTAAAGGAATGGACGGCTTCGCTTCTCTCGCTTCTGAGCTGAGCCAATTCTTTCTCCAGTTCTTCATTTTCCTTCTTCAGCTCCTCTCGCTCAGCTAACACCTGATTGTACTGCTGAATAGGCACAGTGGTAGGCTCTTCAATCACCGGAGGGCTTTCTAGCTTGGAAGGAGGAAACAACATCCCTATGATATCTGCTCTGGCTCTGATCCAGGTCACATATGAAGCGTAGGCTTGGCTATTACTTTTTCCCAGCAACGGTTTTCCCCGCCTACTGATACCATTCCAAGCGTGCTGAAGCTTAGATAACATATCCCCCTCTAGAAGACCAGTGAGGTACAGATATTCCTGCACCTCTTCATCCTTCGGCGGAGCTCTCAAGGCATAAGCAAACTGTCGAACCAGCAGAGATGGATTATAGTTGATACCGCCCTTCTTGCCTATCAAAGGCACATTCGGAAACCCGCTGTAGCTGAAGATAATCTCGGTACCCAACCTATCTCTATCAAACCAGGCAACATCCTCCATTCCAACTAGACAAGACCAACTCAGAGGCATCCAGATGAAGCGAAAGAGCTAGACTAGCCAGATTAGGCTCAGCATCCATATGAACAAAGGGCATCTGACCCTTGATAGGCACACCTAACAAATCAGCATACTCCTCTAGTATAGGTGCGAGAACAAAGTCCGGGAAAGTAAAGCATCTCAAAGGAGGATCGTAGAACTGTAGCAAGGCGTACAACCCATTCAACTCAAACACAGAAGGTTTACGAACCAAGCTGAGCAGTTTCCCATAAGACTTTCTGAATTCACCTCTCACAGAATCATCTGCTAAAGCAATCAAACTAGACAGCTAAACAACATCAGGAGTGGGGAGCTTGTAGGCCACAGTCTTCCTCAAAGAAACCATGATAGCACAATAGAAGGCAAGAAAACCTGAATCGGGGGAAACGGCACCTGCAACACAGACACACGTTAATGATATGCAAATGGGTATGCAAAATAATGCAAAATGCAATCATGAAGCAGGAGATCAAGACGATTGTGCTGTTGCGGAGAAGGGCCACAATCTGCTTTGTCAAGAATGAACATATCTCAGACGATAAGAACCCCTGATACCAGACCATAAATCTTCTCTGTCAAGAACAAACACATATCTGATGATGAGAACCTCTGATACCAACAAAACTGATTCACTATCAAGAAAACCGGGTAGTCTGAAGGTTAAGGTTTCCTGCAACAAACCCGACCCTGCTCACAGGTATGGACCTAAACTAACACAAGTTCGGCATCCTATGCGGTCATCAGCGTCACAGACATTCAAGAGAGATGATACGATACCCAGAAGGTGTGGCATCACCATCTTCTGAAGCGGCCTCACTTAGATGAATCCCAAATGATCGGTCCCTAGAGTCGACAACCCTCCAAACCAACAACCCCTCAGGCCCAAAGGGCCGGAAAAGAAGTCAACCGGGAGAACCTCGTCTGAGCGTGGATTTCATGAGACACTAGTGCCTGCAAAGCAAGCACGCGCCCACTAATTTCCCCAACTAATGCTAAGTACACTCAAGCCTAGGTTTGGCTCCTCACTCATCAGAATGCCCCTCCCACAACAGCACAGATAATCATATCATACTGAAAATAAAGTGCGGGAAATAAAATGCGATAAATAAACACAACCCAACAAGTAATCATACAAGCGCTAGGATTGACTCTCGCAGGGGACGTTGGATCCCCATATTGACTCGCATAAGGGATGTTGGATCCCTAGGAAACTATTGAAAGTCCCCAGCAGAGTCGCCAGTTGTCGCTACCGCGAAAATAAGGTGCCAGCAAAACAGAAGAGTCGCCACCTTTCGTTATTTATCCCTCAGAACGGGAAAGGAAACGATCAGAAAAACCTGACGGAAAGGTATAAGACAAGGTCATCACAACCGTTGTCTGGGTTCGGGAGTCGGTTACGCAAGGGGAAGGTATTAGCACCCCTCACGTCCATCATACTCGATGGAATCCATGCTTGTTGTGTTTATCTGACTGGTTGGTTTATCTATCTACCTATCAAGGCTGGCTTAAAAAGAAAAGAAAATGACTCGGTAAAGCGTCGCGCTTTGTGCCTACGTATTCTCATCAGAGAATGAGAAATCAGAGTCAACGTAGTTCGGCTAACTACGGGTTACGGGGAAGGTGGCTTGCCAATACGTCAGTATTGTGCCTACGTACTCTCAACAGGCATGAGAGATCAGAGCTTATGTAGTTCGGGATAATATGGATTACGGGGATTCAGATTCATCTGTTTTTCGAGTAGGGTTAACAAACAATTCCAGCAGTTTGGTGTACGCTGCTCGACCCTTGGTGACTTAGGCGTTACCGTTTGCGGTAGAACTAGGAGTTAACAACACTCTTTTCTTCAGAAAAGCTTCCTTTGACTTATGGGCCCACGGGGCAAAAAGGTTTGAAGTTTGTTTTTTGTCTTTTACGGAAGAACTGTTTTTTATGGTTGTTTGCAACTAATATTGCACTAGAGACTATGACTTGAGAATGAATGCGTCGCATATCACCCAAAGGGTGCCATACTAAACATCCAAGCTGTCGAAAAGAAACTCTCCGACAATCCTTTCTCAGATAGCTTAAGGCTCGTAATGTACGACGTCAGTTAACCTTTATTACTGTATTTTGATTTATTTTTAGATGAGAAGAGAACGAACAGGTTCAACTAAAGGGAGACTATCAAGTCCTAATGTTTTCATGACAAGGATTCATCCTATGGTTGAGGTTTGAAACAGGGAACTCCTAGAAGTTATCATGCATAGGTTTCAACCTAAAGTTCTAATCATCACTTCCTTATCAAAGGAAGTGAGATTCCTAGGGGATTATGCCAGGGGTATACAGAAACAGATAAAGCATTAGCTTAAACAGTAAACCGTAAACGACTGTAAAATGCATGCAATGCAAGTGAGGGAGGAAGGGTGTGTGGGACATCAGCCTCCACAAGCTCATCTCAACCTCAAGCCAAATATGAATAACTGTAATCATACATAAGAAATGAAATAAAATGCCATCAAGCAAAACACAAACCACATAGGCAAGGGAGCTAGGCTCTACCGAATACCAGCAAGCAAAGGCATACGGTAACAATACAAGTAGAGGGAGCAACTCAACCTCTAATGCAATCATGCTCCTAGCTTAAAACAATCTAAATATGAGCTTATTCTAATGCATCAAGCAAATCACACAAGTCACATCAATACAGTTGCACAGAAAGAAAACAGACAGAAAAGAAAGAAGATCAACAGCTTCCCCAGCTTCACAGCACATCAATCCTCTGACAGCAACTCAGTCTTCAGTCTAAAATGTTCCTTAAGGCTTTCATCTTCAACAGCAAGTCTCAACTTGATTCTTCAAGCTTTCAATGCATCAAACATCAGTATTAACTTGTTCTCCATCTTCTTCAAGCTTTAGTTCATCCTTCAATCTCAATTTGATCTTCTTCACAAGTGCCAACTTGTTCTTCTTGATCTTCAAGCTTCAGCTCTGATGGCAGTCTTCAAGTACAGAGAAGCAGCAACTTCTAGCATCTTCAATCTTCTAACAAGGAACTTCATCCTCTAGCAAGGGAGAAAGATTCATCTAACAAGAGCAAGGTTTGGATAGTGGAAAGCAAAGTGAAGACCAAAGGTCACCACTAAACACTCCCCCATCAAAGAAAGGAACCCTCAAAGGTTCTACCAACTTGTGAAGAGCCACACATCCTACCAAAGGAGGGATGAGGCCTTCACAAGGGGACCTTACATCACAGGGAATAATGGAAGTGATCAACACCTTTCCATGTTTATGAAAGAAGAGAATCTATCTAGAAGCTCTACTTACAAACCCTAATCTTAACACCTAAACAAAACTACTCCAAAGGAAGAGAAAACTTCAAGCCCAACTTCCACCATGCATTCCTCAGCAGCCCACACAAGTCTTCAACATCATCCAAGAGCAAGGGAATCAAAACCCTAATCTAAGGGAACTAAAGAAGTCATTCTAGTTGAATTAGCAAGTTAGGATCACCTAAAACCTAGTACTAAAGTTAATCCTAACTAAAATACTAAAACCAATTGTAAAATCCTACAAAAATAACTACGGGGACCTAAGTCACTCATGACTCTACCATGTTAATTCCAGAGATTAAATCATCTAATAAGCCCTAGAATTAAATCCTAAATCACAAGGTACTAAGCTTAAACCCTAAAACTAGAGCACCTAAAGTTCCAATCAAAAAACCTCATCTAATTTCATCACAAAATGTGAGAAAAATCTAAGGGGAGCAAACATGTCTAAACTAACTACACACAAAAAATCAGCTCAAGAATCATCACCATGTGATCACACAAAATTTCACAAGACAAGGTATCAACCATGATGAAATTAATGTCATTTAAAATACAAAAAATGCAATTAAAATCACAAATTCATGAATTCCTAATCTTTCAATTGCCTAAAATTCTAGACTCATTCATGAGTCAGGGGAAAAAAAACTTGGATCAATTTGAGTTATTATTCTATTTTTTATGAATTATTTTCTAAATTATATGAAATGATGGAAAATAAAAGAAAAACAAAGAAAATAATAAAATACGCGTATCAAATAGCAATTATGTCAAGTTCATTTCACAGATTGGGCCAATTGGGGGGTGTGAATATCACTCAGTGCACTAAGCCCAAACCATTCCAATTAATGAAACAGTGCGTTTCATTCAAAGATCTCTCTTCAGAGTTTGAGAGCCAATCGTGGCCATCCACTCCTTGCCTGAGTCAAAGGTCCACCCTTCATCCAATAGCCAGTGTGCTTCGTCCCCAATTTGAATCAGATGGAGGGAAATAACCAGACGGTGGCCTGAGTTGCAGCGCCACAATCTTCTCCAGTGAAGTGCTCATCACAGGTCCTCAAAAACACTGAAACAAATCATCATCTCGCTCAGTTTTTTCTCCTGATCACGAATCCATCATCCAAATTCACTAATTCCTTCTCTAACTCCAAACACGATAGAATTTTCAAAAATCCACTAAATCTTGATCATCACAATTCTCAAGGATAATGATCCTAATGTAATCTACACTCTTCACTGATCAATTTCCACTATCCAATCATGAATGTATCACCAAGAATCTTGAGAAATCAGGTTCAACAGAAAATGGTCCATACCCTAGAGTGTCTCTATCCATCAAGTTCTTGTACCAAATCCATCTATGTCATGATAAGAACCTAACCACATAAAGATTTCTAGCTATCTCCCTATAGATTAAGCACAATTTCAATTTGTACAAACCTGGTTTCAGATGAAGAACAGATGCAATCCTTGCTCGATTCCTCCTCCACAATGATCCAGATTCACTCCAAATCTTCCTCTGAAGCTAATGCACACCTCAATTTGGCTTGATTCCTCTTCAATCTCCAAACACGGTCTTGAGTTGCAGCTCTGAGTTTTCACTTGCTATCTCTGCTACCAGCTTCAAATGCTTCCAAAAAATGGCTGAACACACTCCAAATCTTATATAGAACTCATTAGAATCATCTAGAAAGTTCTGTAACCACCCAAATGAGATTTTGCAATTTCAATTTTTCTCCAAAATGTCATCCACACCAGTCACGATTCTGGCTCTCTTTGGGCATGAAAATGCTTGGAAAATTCATCTCATGAGATATTGAATTGGTTTGTGATGATTGTTTCCTTGTTTACAATCCAATGGCTCGTGTTGATCATGTTACTTCATCATGAAGAAATGAAATAAAATGGCATGAAAATGGACTCAAACCAAAATTCTAGCATTGTCAAAGTTTCTAAAATGATTTTTCCATTCAAAATGACCTATAATTTTTCCTTGTTTGGACACAAAATGAATTATTTCAATTTTTGGTCATTAAATGCCTTTAATTCTTCCTTTTCAAAATTTTCTCAAACCACATCCTTCCTTGAGCCATTTCAATGTCTCCTTGATGCATGGTCAAGGTTAAAACCCCATTTTGAGAAACTTTCAAGTTGAATAAAATTTCATTTGAGGTGTCTAAGTTGGTGAAAATGACCCATGATCATAAATGACCTATAATGTCCAAATACCCAAAATACCCTTGACTTGTCAAAGCCATAAGTTGAGTTCTACACATCCAATCAAGGACTTCTAGTACTCTATAGAAAGCTAAGAGGATAAGGAACAACATTCGTGTTGACCAAAAGCACATAGGAATCATCCTTCTTGGGCAAACGTTTCATGCAATTTGGGTAACTTTCAAGCTCTAAATTCACATACCTCAAATGACTTGTAACTTGTCAAAGCCATAACTTGAGTTCTACAAATCCTATCAAGGACTTCTAGTACTCAAATTAAAGCTAAGATTATGTCCTACAACAATTATGTTGGGGTTAAGATGAGATGACAATCATATCTTGAGCTAAATCTTCTTGAAGATAGGGGTCAAACTAGGGGATTTTACACTGTCAAGTCTTAGAAACCCTAGCTTGAAACTTCTCAAACTCTTCAATCATGATGAGTTAACATTGGAATCATCCTTATAACATCTTAATGTATCAATCCATGATCACATGGCTCTTGAATTAGGTCTTAACCTCCTTCAAATAATCAGTTGACTTAGGGTTGACCCAGTCAAACCCTAGCTGCACCACTCATGGTTGAGCCTTCTTAATCTTGCACAATGACCTATCTAGGCCTCAAATTAATCTTCAACACTTCTCATGAGCTCTCTCAAGACCTCAAGTCCATCCTCATGGCTTCAAAATCATTTGATGGCTTCCCTCATCTCTCAAGTTAGGAGACCTACACACTTGGTTTCAACCACTCTCTCTGAGGATCTTTTAACTTCTCTGACAAGGATATCAACCCTTGAACACTTGAATAACATTCTTAGCTAGCTTCAAAGTCTTGTGTAGCCCTTGATTGGTAATCATACCTCTTGATCTCCTGCATACATGTCAATGAAATGCAAATGATAATGATAATGTGCATGAAATGAAACATAAGCTAGGTAAAGAAAAGTTGGGCAAATTTTGGGGTGCAACAACAGCCTAACAACAGCTATAGTAGGTTTTCTCGCATCTGGTGTAACAGCAACGCACACAGTTATGACACCGGCAGCTAGACTTGTGATTCAGACCTTTACCATTGGCTCCTCAATGGTTCGAGTCAAGAGATCCATCAGTCACCCCAACCGAACAGGCAAACAGTTTCTGCAATTCAAATTAGTTCACGCCAACCATCGTAAGTATTAGAGGAAATTGATAAGAGGTGAACAGGTTAAGTATCGTAAGGAGCCTAAGTCGTTACCATCTTAAGAACTGGGGGAATTCAAATGCCGCAAGAAGACTCGTCGCATTCGAGCGTAATCAACCTGTCAAAGAAAATGCAACAGGAGGTTAGAACAGTCGACAAAGCTTCAAAAGAGTTATAGATCATCTACGAAGAAGAAGGCTTTCATACCCTTGTCAGCCTTTTCGGTTTCACCATAGAAGGAGTTCCGTATCTCACTAAGTCATAAGGTTCAAGCGTCTTCAGACCCGTGGAGCAATTTGTGAGGTACTTCGCAGCCATGACAGTTCGATTCACCGGTTCCCGACACCATGATGATAGCTTCTAAATCCAACTTCCATCACTTGCAATAACAGCATGAAACATCAACAGGCCATTGGGAGTAAAATTCTGCTGTTACTGATTGAGTTTAATTCAAAAAGCCAGAAGTATGGTAGTAAATAACAGACTTTACAGGAATACCGACGACATTGCTCACTAAACAGCAACCTGCAGAATTGAATAGCAAAGCACATCTTCAAGAGATTATTTCTTCGTGCTTCCAAACCTCCCTTGAACAGCATCGAGCATGTCTTGAAAGTCCCTACAAGAAATACACTACAACATCAGCTGTGACCATGATAGCACGACGGATACGCAAGCTCCCACTTGTTATAAATGATACTTCTCAGAGTAAGAAAAGCATAACCAATAAAAGAAGATCTTGCGAGAAACAGACAGTACTTAGATAATGGATATTGAAGGAGTAGAAAGAGTAGTCGTTACGAAAAGCCAATTGCTTCAAGGCCAATTGACATGTTTTCAAACCTTTCTCAAAGTTTCTAGCAGTTGTTATCAGTGCATCTTCTTCTCAAACGACTGCTGCAATCAGGCCCGTCCCGTAGTATTTAAGCCGTTTCATCTTGTGGAAACAGAGGCGTTACTTCAGTGTTACTAAGTTAAGCAATTATCTTTCACCACTGGCCTTGACCTCAACCATCATCATGGGCGCAACCACAACGATACCTGCAAAATCTTGTAGAAATTAATACCTAAGTGAAAGCGCATTTTGGGACACCCTAGCATAACCACTCAGGGGTTTCAACAGAGTTTGAGGTGCGATACAAAACCAAGACAGAAGTTGTTGCATTCTTACCTCCTGATTGAGAAAATTCTGAATTAATAGTTTTAGAACGTCGAAGATTCGCTCAAGAACTTTTGGGGGGCGCAAGTATTCGAAGCTCAGGCCTCAATCTTCATGTTCGAACAACCCACAGCAGTTCCCACTATCCAGCCATCCAAACGCCCTCATCACCAAGTACACGAAAAGGAAAACAATGTTAGATACATATCAATTTGACCTGAAAACAAGAATGGAGATTGAAATGGAAAGAAAAAATAGCGACCTTGCTCTTCTTCTTGTCTTCTACTCACTCATGTTATGTTGCTGCTGCTAACGCCCATAATCCACAAGACGGCATGCCACACATTCAGTTCTTTTTTTCGCAAGAGAGAATTTCAGATAATACAAATCGCCACCAGCATCTTTATGTGAACCTCCACCAAAGAGCATCAAGAGCGACTGAAGCTCGTGCAAAGCGTATCAGACGTCGAAGAGTCGAGTTGGTGTTACTCTGGGCTGTTAATCTCCCCTGGCCCAAAATCATCTGCTATCCACACCAGCCAAATCACAATTCCTGAATTAGCAAATCAATCAAGGAATATACCCGTTTGGAAAAAGATTCGATCCAGACAGCTAACAGATTTTCAGAACAATGAATCTGGACAGACAGAGCATTAAACGTGATTGATCCAAATATCACAGATTGAGATTTTCATTAACATAGTATCACTACAATCAAACGAGAAAGAAAGTTTTCAAATGATTATCCAACAGAAATAGAAGGTCTTAAATCAAAATTAAATCAGAGTTAAAGCCCAAAATCGCCTATAAAAATAGGGATTTGAGACGAAGAAAGATACTCTTTGAAAAAACGTTCGGAACGCAGTGAATCGAAAAAACCTAAGTAACTCAAATCAAAAGGAGAGAGGAAGAACTCATCTTGTTTCGCTGAGCCTTCGAAGATTTCCGCCTCCGAAGCCAATCGCAAGATCACCGGGAGAAATCGCTCGCGTTTCACATTCCGCCGCCGCCGCTCGCTTTCGGTAAAACTCTATACATTTTAATATTGTTGAATGCTTGATGCCTTGATCTTTGTTTCAGGTACAGTCATGGAGGAAGCGAACAACGATCGAGAGAGATGAATCGTGAGGGTGGCCAAACGAGTGAACGCCTTCGATGATTAGGGTTTTCCGCCGTTTTCGATTTTCTTCTGTTTGTAATTGTTTTTTTTGTTTTTTCAAGTGTTATGAACTGTATGTATGCACGACCACGGTAGTACCGTGGTCCATCATCACCATCACCACATATCACCCACCAATTATGATCACACGGATCACTTCGCACGCCCATAGTAAAACCAATGCACCACGTAACACCAGATCCAACATTTTAATAATTAATTTTTAATTAATCTTTTAAAAAAAACTAATAATTTGTTTTGATTTAAAAAAAACCTTTAATCTTTTAATTAAACTTTAGTTTTATTTAAAAATAATAACTTTTAATCAATCCTTTTTAAGTCTAACTAATTAATTTAAATTTTATGTAATTTAATTAAAACTAATTTTGTAATATTATTAATTCACCTTAATAAAACCTTTTATTAAATAAGTAATCTATCTTATCACTTTTAAAAAAAGCCATCTTTCTAAATAACTTAGTTTGTAAAATATTTTATAATAAAACCTTTTATTAAAATTAACATAATTAATATAACTTTTTTATAAAAATCAATTTCACTAAAAGGATACCATTTTATTATAAATCAACCCAAATAAATTAAGATAACTTCTATTAAAGAAAATAATGATAAACAAAATATAACTTTTATCGAAAATTGCAATACAACCCTTTTTTTTCTTAAAATTAAGTCTATATTTCCTTAAAATCAATTCATCTCTAATTTGTTAACCTAATCGATAACTTATTTTCTCATGAGTATAATTCAACTAAAACTGATAATCCCGTCTAAAATCAACCAACAGCGTAATTAATCAATCGCGCACGCATTCACATCACTTTCACTCACTTAGCGCTTTCATGCGTTTATGTATGGATTTACTTTACTGTCTTTATCTTCCGCAATTTATTTACCGTATTTGTATTTATTGCATCGCATTACTGCATTCCGTCCAAAGGAAGAACTTGCACGCAACGTAAAAAGTGCGCGTATGCATTACATTTACATCATTTCCCCATGATCCTTGATCCCATTCAAGTCGATCTTCTAAGTTAGATCCTACCCCATAAGGAGGACCTTTATCTTTACAACTTAGATGAACAATTCAACAACTCAAATCAAATTATTCAAACACATTAGAGAATAAGATGTTAATCATCTTAAGTGGGATAAAACTTCTACCCCATAACAACATAATCAATTTTCCTACAACGTTGTGGTGGTTTAAATCAAGTAACCTCCCTTAAAATGACAACTCATCTTTTCTCCTAAAATCAATCAATCAACTACCCTAAACCCGTAGGAACTTTGACCACAGTCAAGGAACTCCTCAAACCCTTTAGGGGAACTACAAATACTCTGATTCCACTCCCGCGAGGATATGTAGGCATAAGATGTGATATCTTATCGAGTATACTTAGAAATAAACCCCTAGGTCTTTCATCTTTAAGTAGATAACCCTTAGCAATAAACAACATAAAACAAGAGGTTTCTGTAGAGTACTACAAAAACTTAGGATACTAGCACCTTCCCTAAGTTTAACCAACCCCCGAACCTAAAACTCTCTAGCTTGCATTTGCATTGCATTGTGGGAATTTCGATCTTTATCCTTCCTTTGGACAAATCAAAGTTCGGTTGCAAATGAATTAGATTCAAGTTAATCAATAGTTTGGTATCCAAATTTCACCGCGACATATTGAACTTTTTTTTAAAGATTATAAATTTTTAAAACAATCATATTACTATTGTTATTATTTTTCTACAGGTGTTGATTGGTGAACTCAACAATTTGGAAAGTCTTTGTCTTTTTTGAATCGGTTGCCTTTTATTGTGGGTAAGAATTTGTCTTTATATTTGTGAAAATGTCATATCTATTTAATATTTATGAGTACCTTAGATGTTCATGTAGGGTTGTTTCTTGATTTGGTTAGATTTTTTTATCTCTTTCCATATTTGATTAGGATTTGAACTCTAGTGCTATAATCACCTCATAACAATGTAATGTCCTATTTTTTTAGCATATAATATTCTTTCATTTTTTCCTTCCTTACCTAAAATGTATAGCTCTCAATGTTTAGTTTTTGGTGAATATGATATGTTATTATGGGTTTATATGTTGAAGGCTTGAGAGATGAAGTGTGTAACACCCCCTTCTATACCCCAAATAAATGCATATAAAACAATTAAGCACATACAAATTATCAGAGTAAAAAGGTTTTATAATAAGGTATAAAAGAAGAATGCCACAATTTCACCAATAAAACACTTTCACATTTTTCTCCATAAGATATGTAACATTTTCAAAATTAAGCGGAAGATCAAATCATTTAATCGTTTTCAAAATATTAATCCACGTACACACAAGTTAATCCAAATTAATACATCATATCAGTTAGATTACACAATCACATCAACTGATACATCGCAATGTATCACAAAAGAATGACTATACTAGTCTAACTACCCGGTGTTACATATCAGAGCAGCAGACTCAAAAGAATGAAGAATACTTCACAAAAGGGACTCCAGCATCCTAATCTGCAATGCCTCGTAGAGCATTATAAAACAGCAGAAGGGTGAGAAATATAACCATAATAATCAAAGCATAAGATTATATATATATATATATATATATATATATATATATATATATATATATATATATATATATATATATATATATATATATATATATATATATATATATATATATATATATATATATATATATATATATATATATAGGTAATCAATATAAGTTCCACTCCGTATTTCTCACCACAATTCAATTTCTTAGTCATATATATTTGCCACACATATAATGTCAACACGAATATTTGTAAAGCATTTCCACATCATGCATACTCTCACAATTTCACAATCTCATCATTCACACATAAGCATCTCTTCATGCATATGTCATATATTAATGTGACTCAACAACTCAATGCAACTCATGCAATGCGGTACCGACTCTCGTTATCTTTTTTCGGTTTTTAAATTAAACCGGGTCCACTCTTCTAGACCGATAACCCGTTATCTTTTTTCGGTTTTTACATTAAACCGGGTCCACTCTTCTAGACTGATAACCACAAAGGCCCGTCCTCTAAGCCTTCAAACCCACCCTTCTAGGTTTGGGACAAGCCACTAGTTTCCACGAAACTAACAGACATTGCCTCTTGACTAAATGATGCATGTACAATCAACCACAACAAATGCACTTAAGACCGACATCTTAATCTCATGCATTTACATAATTCATCTCTTCAAGAATTACACAATGATTGCACATACAACATATATCACACAATCAAGGTATTCACATCACAATACCATTTATACAATTATAAGTCATGCACACATATCCACAATGTTCTCATGCATACTCATCACATAATTGTATACCCATTAAGCATTCGCAAGTTCATTAGACAATACACATACATTCATCATTGTATTCACATGTATTTCTATTTATCATAATTAATACGCATCGCACATCAACTAGGATTCACGCCCGGAGGCTACCCACAGTACACATCATCACAATAGATCATATCTATATCATATCATAGAGGTATTAACCTATGTGAATCAATCAAACAATCACCACATGAGCAACACAGCAAAAGAAAAATGCTGTCACATTCGCCTTCATTCGCCTGGCGAACCCTCGCAGCGAACCTTCGCCTGGCCTTCGCCTGGCGAACTCTCTCAGCGAACACTCGCTAGGCTTCGCCTGGCGAGACTTCCCAGCGAGCCCAAGTCAGTAGCTACTGACTTCATTCGCCACCATTCGCCAGCACCTTCGCTGGGCGAACCTTCGCTATCCAACTTCTCCTGGCGAACTCGCCAGCGAAGTCCACTGGAACTTAAACTTAATTATTCGCCAGCATTCGCTGGGCTTCGCCTGGCGAGAGCCAGCGAACCTGCGCAGAACAGAACCACACTCTGTCCCTCCTTTACCATTCCACCATCCACCAACTCTTGAACATCCAAATCAGTACAAATAGCATCAATACATGTTACCCGACTATTCTACGGCATTATTACTCAGTTCCAACCGATTAAATCATCAATCTACCGATTAATCCAACATTTGCCCTAATTGGAAAGTGATGAAAACTCTACCAAAACCCCAACCCAACATACATAACATCATGCAATGATCAAATAGAAACATTTCTCACCCTTACCTCGATTAATCGGAGCTTTGTGTTGGTTCTTGATGATTTTTCCACTTTTCCTCTTCTTCTCCTCTCTTTCTCTTCTTTCTTCTTTCTTTCCTCTTTCTCTCCAAATGTTTTCTCTAATTTCCTTTCTCTTCTTTCTCACTTATATATCCCTTTTATTTTCTTTCCTTCCAATTTCCTTTCAATTCTCTATTAATTCCAATTAATAAAAATTAATTCCAATATTAGCATAAAATCCCACTAAATCAATTAATTACTACAATTAATTATTTAATGAAATTTGGGTTGTTACAACTCTCCCCCACTTAGGAATTTTCGTCCTCGAAAATGTTACCTGATTCAAACAGTTCTGGATAAGACTCCTTCATCTGGCTCTCAAGCTCCCACGTAACATTTCCACCAGCCGGTCCTCCCCAAGCGACCTTCACTAAAGCAATCTCTTTACCTCGAAGCTGTTTCAATTTCCGATCCTCAATCCGCATAGGTGATGTCTCAACAGTCAGGTTATCTCTCACCTGCACATCATCTATTTGGACTACATGAGACGGATCCGCAATGTATTTCCTCAACCGAGATACATGGAATACGTCGTGAAGATTAGCAAGCGACGGTGGTAAATCCACACGATAGGCCACTTCTCCTATCCTTTGCAAAATCTGATAAGGACCAATGAAACGCGGTGACAACTTGCGCGACTTCAGTGCCCTACCAACACCTGTCATCGGAGTGACTCGAAGAAACACATGATCTCCCTCTTGAAATTCAAGTGCCTTCCTCCTCTTGTCATAATAACTCTTCTGACGACTCTGAGTAATTCTCATCTTCTCTTGAATCATCTTGATCTTATCAGTAGTCTGTTGAACTAACTCGGGTCCAACAACAGAACTCTCTCCGGACTCGAACCAACACAATGGTGTCCTACACCGCCTACCATACAACGCCTCAAATGGTGCCATACCAATACTCGAATGGAAACTGTTGTTGTAGGTAAACTCAATCAAAGGCAAGTAGCTATCCCAAGCTCCTCCTTTTTCCAATACACAAGCTCTCAAAAGATCTTCAAGCGACTGAATCGTCCTCTCCGTCTGACCATCAGTCTGAGGATGATACGCTGAACTCAAATGCAACTTAGTACCCAAAACACTCTGCAGGCTCTCCCAAAATCTCGAAGTAAACCGCGGATCTCTATCCGAAACAATACTTAACGGAATACCATGCAGACACACAATCCTCTCAATATACAACTTAGCCAACTTCTCCAAAGGGTAATCCATACACATAGGAATAAAGTGAGCAGATTTAGTCAACCTATCCACGATAACCCAAATAGCCTCAAAATTACTCGGCGTCCTCGGCAAACCCGATACAAAATCCATGGAGATACTATCCCATTTCCACTCAGGAATAAACAACGGCTTCATCAAACCCGATGGCTTCTGATGCTCAATCTTTGACTTCTGGCAAGTCAAACAAGAATATACAAATTCCGCGATATCCTTCTTCATACTAGGCCACCAAAATACTTTCCTCAAATCCTGATACATCTTAGTAGCACCCGGATGAATACTCAATCCGCTACGATGTCCTTCCTCAAGGATGCTCTTCTTAAGCTCAACCATGTTCGGAACACAAACTCGATCCCGACATCTCATAATACCATTCTCATCAATCCGAAAATCACCACCTTGGCCTTGGTTGATTAAAGTCAACCGATCAGCTAAGCTCAAATCCGATTTCTGTCCTTCTCGAATTTCATCCAAAATACCACTTGTAAGCTTTAACATACCCAACTTAAATCCAAAAGAAGTTCTCTCACATACCAAACTCAAATCTCGAAATTGCTCGACCAATTCTAACTCTTTCACCATCAACGCCGAAATATGCAATGATTTCCGACTCAATGCATCCGCTACTACATTCGCTTTACCCGGATGGTAGTTCAAGCCAAAATCAAAATCCTTCAAAAGTTCAAGCCATCTTCTTTGTCTCGCATTCAATTCCTTTTGATCAAAAAGATATCTCAAACTCTTGTGGTCACTAAACACTTCAAATCTTGCGCCAAATAAATAATGCCTCCAGAGTTTCAACACGAACACAACGGCGGCCAACTCTAAGTCATGCGTCGGATAATTCTTCTCATGCACTTTGAGTTGCCTCGAAGCATAAGCTACAACTTGGTTATTCTGCATCAACACACCTCCTAAACCCATCAAAGAAGCATCACAATACACAACGAATGGTTCTTCTGGATTTGGCAGAATCAAAACAGGAGCTGTCGTCAACCTTCGCTTAAGTTCTTGAAAACTCGCTTCACACTTGGCGTCCCAAACAAAGGCTTGACCTTTCCTAGTCAACTGTGTCAACAGCAACGATAACTTAGCAAATCCTTCAATAAACTTCCGATAATAACCGGCTAAACCAAGAAAACTTCTGATCTCAAAAACTGACTTCGGAGTCTCCCATTGCGACACCGCTTCAACCTTCGACGGATCGACCGCAATACCACTACTAGAAATCACATGACCAAGAAAACTAACTTCCTTCAACCAAAATTCACACTTAGAAAGCTTCGCGAACAACTGCTTCTCTCTCAGCACAAATAACACAATCTTCAGATGCTCGGCATGCTCTCCTTCACTCTTCGAATAAACCAAGATGTCGTCGATAAACACCACCACAAACTTATCCAAATAAGGATGGAAAATCCTATTCATGTACTCCATAAATACACCTGGTGAATTAGTCACACCAAATGGCATCACGGAATACTCATAGTGTCCATACCTCGTCCAAAAGGTCGTCTTCTGAATATCCTCAGCTTTCACACGGATCTGATGATACCCAGATCTCAAATCAATCTTGCTGAACACGCTTGCACCAACCAACTGATCCATCAGATCATCAATCCTTGGAAGTGGATACTTATTCTTAATAGTCACCTTGTTCAACTATCTGTAATCCACACAGAGCCTCATAGAACTCTCTTTCTTCTTAACCAACAACACCGGTGCACCCCACAGTGACACGTTCGGACGAATAAACCTCTTTTCAAGCAAATCCTCAAGTTGACTCTTCAACTCTTTTAACTCCGAGGCCGACATACGATATGGAGCCATCGATATCGGACTAGTTCCAGGAATCAAATCTATCGAAAACTCCACTTCTCGCTCCGGCAGTAAATCCTTTATCTCTTCAGGGAATACTTCCGGAAAATCTCTAACAATGGGCAAAGCATCAATCTCTTCACTTTCACTAGTCCTCAAAGTTGCCATAAGCATAAATACCTTAGCCCCATCTTGTACCGATTCCTTCACTTGTTTCCTCGTCATAAACAATTCCCTTTCAACATCCGAGTCAGGAAAAATAACCGTTTTGTCAAAACAGTTAATATACACACGATTGAATTTTAACCAATTCATTCCAAGAATGACATCCAGTTGATCTAAATGAAGACACACTAAATCAATCCCAAAATCTCTACCGAAAATACTCAACGGGCATTTCAAGCAAACATACGGTGTAGTTACCGAACCCATAGCAGGAGTATCAATAACCATACCGCCACCAATCACAGACAACTCAAGATTCAACCTTCTAACACAATCCAAAGAAATAAAAGAATGCGTAGCTCCGGTATCAATTATAGCGATCAAAGGTGTACCATTAATGAAGCACGTACCTCGGATCAATCGATCGTCGCTAGCAGTCTCAGATCCAGATAGAGCGAACACTTTCCCGCTCCCTTGATTCTTCTTCGGCTTATCGCACTTGGTACTAATGTGCCCTCGCTCACCACAGTTATAGCAAGTAACACCTGCGCCGCTTCTACACTCTAGAGCCTTGTGGCCTGGCTTGCCACACTTAAAACACTTCTGTTCAACACTTTTGCACTCCGGAGCACGATGCCCCGCTTCACCACAATTGTAACACCTAACCGGGGTAGAAACTCCCCCACTTGGCTTCTTGCCAAAACCAACCTTTTGTTTCCCCTTATCGGCAGGAGTTACGTAAGGTTTTCCTCTGAATTGTCCTTTTCCTTTCTTATCACTTAGGCTCTTGTAGTGGCTAGACCTAGCCCTACTGTCTTCGTCATAAATTCTGCTCTTGTTAACCAACTCAGAAAACCGTCTGATTTCCTGGTACCCAATAGCTTGTATAATCTCGGGTCTCAGGCCGTTCACAAACTTGAGGCACTTAGACCTCTCAGCATTACCAGTATTATAGTGAGGACAAAATTTGATCAACTCCTCAAATTTCGCCGCATACTCAGCAACTGTCGAATTACTTTGCTTCAACTCAAGAAATTCGATCTCTTTCTTCCCCCGCACATCCTCTGGAAAATACTTCTCCAGAAAGGTTTCTCTAAACAAATCCCACGTAATCACAATATCATCTTCCTCAAATCTTTGGCGAGTATTACCCCACCAATCTTCAGCTTCTTCTTCGAGCATATGAGTCCCAAACTGCACCTTCTGTGCATCCGAGCAATTCATAACTCGAAAAATCTTTTCCATAGCTTTCAACCAAATTTGTGCCTTGTCCGGTTCATGAGTTCCCTTGAAGACTGGAGGGTTATTCTTTTGGAATTTCCCCAAAGCACGGAATCCATCATCAGCATGATTCCTCACATTCACATTGGCCGGAGGATTCTGCCCAATTGCCCCCGCCAATCTCGTCAATGCCTCCGCAATCGCTTCGTCGTTCCTTCCTGCAACCATCTTACTAATTCCAACAACAGAACCGCGTAAGATCATCCAATATTGATAATGCAACACACGCATATCAATAACACACAGGAAAAAAAAACACTCTAACAACTTAGCCGGACGGACCGACCTGCTCTGATACCACTTTTGTAACACCCCCTTCTATACCCCAAATAAATGCATATAAAACAATTAAGCACATACAAATTATCAGAGTAAAAAGGTTTTATAATAAGGTATAAAAGAAGAATGCCACAATTTCACCAATAAAACACTTTCACATTTTTCTCCATAAGATATGTAACATTTTCAAAATTAAGCGGAAGATCAAATCATTTAATCGTTTTCAAAATATTAATCCACGTACACACAAGTTAATCCAAATTAATACATCATATCAGTTAGATTACACAATCACATCAACTGATACATCGCAATGTATCACAAAAGAATGACTATACTAGTCTAACTACCCGGTGTTACATATCAGAGCAGCAGACTCAAAAGAATGAAGAATACTTCACAAAAGGGACTCCAGCATCCTAATCTGCAATGCCTCGTAGAGCATTATAAAACAGCAGAAGGGTGAGAAATATAACCATAATAATCAAAGCATAAGATTATATATATATATATATATATATATATATATATATATATATATATATATATATATATATATATATATATATATATATATATATATATATATATATATATATATATATATATAGGTAATCAATACAAGTTCCACTCCGTATTTCTCACCACAACTCAATTTCTTAGTCATATTTTTTTTTACCACACATATAATGTCAACACGAATATTTGTAAAGCATTTCCACATCATGCATACTCTCACAATTTCACAATCTCATCATTCACACATAAGCATCTCTTCATGCATATGTCATATATTAATGTGACTCAACAACTCAATGCAACTCATGCAATGCGGTACCGACTCTCGTTATCTTTTTTCGGTTTTTACATTAAACCGGGTCCACTCTTCTAGACCGATAACCCGTTATCTTTTTTCGGTTTTTACATTAAACCGGGTCCACTCTTCTAGACCGATAACCACAAAGGCCCGTCCTCTAAGCCTTCAAACCCACCCTTCTAGGTTTGGGACAAGCCACTAGTTTCCACGAAACTAACAGACATTGCCTCTTGACTAAATGATGCATGTACAATCAACCACAACAAATGCACTTAAGACCGACATCTTAATCTCATGCATTTACATAATTCATCTCTTCAAGAATTACACAATGATTGCACATACAACATATATCACACAATCAAGGTATTCACATCACAATACCATTTATACAATTATAAGTCATGCACACATATCCACAATGTTCTCATGCATACTCATCACATAATTGTATACCCATTAAGCATTCGCAAGTTCATTAGACAATACACATACATTCATCATTGTATTCACATGTATTTCTATTTATCATAATTAATACGCACCACACATCAACTAGGATTCACGCCCGGAGGCTACCCACAGTACACATCATCACAATAGATCATATCTATATCATATCATAGAGGTATTAACCTATGTGAATCAATCAAACAATCGCCACATGAGCAACACAGCAAAAGAAAAATGCTGTCACATTTGCCTTCATTCGCCTGGCGAACCCTCACAGCGAACCTTCGCCTGGCCTTCGCCTGGCGAACTCTCTCAGCGAACACTCGCTAGGCTTCGCCTGGCGAGACTTCCCAGCGAGCCCAAGTCAGTAGCTACTGACTTCATTCGCCACCATTCGCCAGCACCTTCGCTATCCAACTTCGCCTGGAGAACTCGCCAGCGAAGTCCACTGGAACTTAAACTTAATTATTCGCCAGCATTCGCTGGGCTTCGCCTGGCGAAGCTTCGCCTTCGCTCGTCTGGCGAGAGCCAGCGAACCTGCGCAGAACAGAACCACACTTTGTCCCTCCTTCACCATTCCACCATCCACTAACTCTTGAACATCCAAATCAGTACAAATAGCATCAATACATGTTACCCGACTATTCTACGGCGTTATTACTCAGTTCCAACTGATTAAATCATCAATCTACCGATTAATCCAACATTTGCCCTAATTGGAAAGTGATGAAAACTCTACCAAAACCCCAACCCAACATACATAACATCATGCAATGATCAAATAGAAACATTTCTCACCCTTACCTCGATTAATCGGAGCTTTGTGTTGGTTCTTGATGATTTTTCCACTTTTCCTCTTCTTCTCCTCTCTTTCTCTTCTTTCTTCTTTCTTTCCTCTTTCTCTCCAAATGTTTTCTCTAATTTCCTTTCTCTTCTTTCTCACTTATATATCCCTTTTATTTTCTTTCCTTCCAATTTCCTTTCAATTCTCTATTAATTCCAATTAATAAAAATTAATTCCAATATTAACATAAAATCCCACTAAATCAATTAATTACTACAATTAATTATTTAATGAAATTTGGGCTGTTACAAAGTGAACATGATTTGTAGTTTTGTTTTGGTGTATATGCTTGGCAAGATTGAGGGTGGATAGTCACAAAGAGAGTTATTGGCTAGCACATCATGCCAAAAAAGAAGATATTAAAACACCCTAAAGAATTGAATTTAATCAATAAAGACATTAAGAATTTAAGTGGATTATCTAGTAGTAAGGGTGTCATTTTAAGTTTAAGGATATAATTCAATTTTTATTGCTTTGTTATTATAATTTATATTTATTTTTAAATTATGTAATTAAAAACGGCTAATTATTAATATGATTTTAATAAAATTTATATTTTTCTGTTATAAGGGTTACCTTTGAAGAGCAAGGTTGTGATCGTTTCCAATAATCCTACTGTGTAGCTTTCTTAGAAGTTGGTGATTTCTTTACAGGTATTCTCTGTTTTTGTTTAAATTTCTTAATTTAGTTTATACTACTCAATTAGTATTGATAAAAAAATGGATGTCGTCTAATCGATTGTCTAAAGAGTACGAGAATGGGGTATCGAAATTCGTTAAGTTTGCTGTTGAACACGCCAAAGACCCCAGTAGGATCACATGTCCTTGCTTAGGTTGTTGTTATGGGCGTCGAATTAACGTCGTTCATATATTAGAAATGATCATAACGAGGGAATTTTAATCAATCCATCCGTTCGTGTGGTTAAGAGACAAGTAAACCACGTTCCAACTAAGAAAAGAAAGAGATCTTAGTGACAAAGGTACTTGTAAAATTACATATTGTCTCATTGAATAAAATTACATATTTATATCATGCAGTACAATTACATATTATGTCATTCAATAAAATTATGTATGTGTTTTTCTTATTTATACATTTCTTATGTATATATTTCTTATTTACATATTTGCATGTCATTCATTTGATGCTTTGGTTTTTCTGAATTACAGGTATTATGGCCACCAATGAGGAAACATCACATTGATGGAAACGAAGCAACAAAAAACATGGAAGGCGATATTAAAAGAGGAATAAAGATTATGAAAGAGATCAATTAGTTGAGTCTAACGGTGCGATGTTGACAAGTTACATTGGAGCACTTGTACGTTCGCAAATTCCGATTACTTACGATAATTGGAGAATTCCTTCGCTACAACCGGCCAAAGACAAAATTTAGAGCGAGATACAGGTATGATATTTGATTATTTTTAATTATGTTGATGGTTACATCTTTAAATTAATTATATTAACATGTTATATATATGTGTATTTGTTTGCAGAGATCTTTTAACATTGATGATTGCAGAAGAAAATATTGTCTTCAATTGGCCGGTAAACAACTTAGGGGATTCAGAGCGTTTTTAACGAACAAGTTTCTTAAAGATTCTGATGGAAACTTTGTCGACTCGGAGCGTCCAAAGAAGTACGCTGATCTGATTTTGGAAGAAGAATGGGAGACATTTCTTGCGAAGCGAAGAACCAAAGAATTTTTAGTAAGTACAACTTATCATGAACAATGTATAGTATATATACTTCTTCCACAAGAGTTCCGATATGAGTTAAACTTGGTTTATCAGGTTGTGAGTGGCGTAAATCGCCAACGGGCATCAAAACCCGCGTATCCATACAAAAAAGGGTGTTTGGGATATGCACACTTAGAACAAAAAATAGTAAGTATATATAAATGCTTTAATATGATATAGTTACCAAAAATAATAAGTATATATAATAGGATATGAATGCTTTATTATCTGTCTTAATGCGTAGTTAGAAGAGGAGAAAAGTGATGCGACATCTCTTCCGGACCATGTTGTGTGAAAGGTTGCCCGTGTGGGAAGAGATGGAGTCGTTCAGGAAGAAGTTCAACAAGTATTTGAACAATGTGTAAGTACAACATTAGTTTTATCAGTAACTGATCAAAAGTGTATAATATATTTATATATGATTTTATCTATATTTCAGGAGACTCTATCCTAGAGTATAACTCCAGCTGGGGACGATGATTGCAGGAGCATACTGAGTCGGGTGTTAAATATCCCTGAGTATTCTTGGCGTGTGAGGGGTAAGGGATTTGGCGTCACTCCATCACAACTGTATAAGCATCCAAATAAAAAAAATCCTAGCAATAAAAAAGTGATGGATACCTTGGAGGAATTGAAAGCTCAAATACGGGAATTACAGAAAGACAAAGAAAGATACATGTCGGAAAGACGTGGTCCAGAGGGTAAAGATACTAGTGACAAAGATAGTATCAATTGTCCGCAGAAGCTTCTAGGGGTAATTGTATATATTACATTGAAATTAATTTATGACAATATTCTTAATTAACACATTAATCGACATCATTATTTGTTTAGGGCATTTCACCTTGTCGGCTATATTTATCGTCACCGACTTATCGCATGGTTGACAAGGGAAAGGTGCATAACACTATGGGAGACTTACTTCACCATAAACCGCTCCCTGCTGGACATTTGAAAGTATCAATTGATATTACGTTAGAGGGGGGTGCGTTGTTGCCTATACCAGATGTTGTTTCTGATGCAACAGTGGTGGAAGATGCAATAGGAGCGTATGTTGCATGGCCGACAAATCTCATTTTCATAGATGATGAGGTATGTTAAACACCATTATGAACCTTGTAATATTCAAATGTTTTACGACCCATAGATAAAAGTTATTCTTACATTTACATTTTCTTATTTACATGATGATCTTAGACTCCTACAAAATCCAAATCAAAAGATATGGGAATCATTATGCGGGAAACCGATTCAGCTGCATCAAAGAAACAGGTACTACTACAGTTACATGATTATCTTATTATACATTAATTACTGAACTTGTGTTACATTTTAGGTTCATGATCAACAGTTGCACAAGTCAGCAAGGGTAAGATGCCTGAATCTTCCAAGGTGCCCAACAAAAAAAAGGTCGAGCCAAAAAAAGCATATGTTCCTTGATTTAGGTTGTGCCTTGAAACATATGTAGGAACAACAGATGTGACTGAGGGTGGCATCCATCAAATACCTATGGAGGAAGGTATTTTCGGTTTTGAATATACCAAAACGATTGCTAAGGAAGATTTGGACCAGATTTTCCAACATTCTGAATTGGGTGTCAGTGTTATGCATTCCTACATCAGGTACTCCGATCCATTTTAATTAAATAATTAAACATTTTAAAATTTGCTCATTTAACTGAATATTCTAATGTTGATTATGTTTTTCTTTTAGGCTCTTGTATGACAAGTTATTTGTCCCGCATGATTTGACTTCCATATTCACATTCTTATCTGCTAGATGTATCAACTCACGGGCAATAGATCACACACTAGATGTAGTCAAAGATTACATAGTCCAAAGATTTATGGTCGCGACTACAGAGAAGTTATTCTTGTTGCCATATAATACTGGCCATGGGTATGACTTCATTCTAAATTCATTTATTATAATTATTCGATTTTTTCCACTCTATATAACATTTCCATCTAAATTATTATCTTATTTTATAGTGGACACTGGTTGTTGGTCGCGATTAATCCGATGAAAGAAATAGTGTATTATCTGGATTCATTGGATGGCGATCAAACAAAATATCCTGATATGAAGAATATGATTGATACGTAAGTATTGATATATACTGTTTTGAATAATTATATATTTTTATTTATTATGTGACATTGTTCTAAATATGTGTTTATATTATATTAGAGCTATACAAATATTCAGAGCACAAAGACAAGCAACAGTGCCAAAAAGCAAGGCTAACAACATTAGTTGGATCAGAGTGCGGGTATATTTTCCCATTTTTGACTGTTATAGTGGTCCTACTTGATAAATTCTATGTAAACTATATATCCTGATAAATGTTCGTTTGTTTTTTCCATTTACAGTGTCCTCGTCAGTGCAATGGGATTGACTGCAGATATTTTGTATTGCGCTTTATGAAGGAAATTATTCTTTCTGGTCAAATAGAGATTCCAATCATGGTATGGATCAATTCATAAATTATATGATTCATTTTGATAATTAAATGATATTTCATATGAGTAATTAGTTTTAAAACTAAATCGTGCATGTTCTGTTATATTATGTAGTATTGTGATGAATTCAAGTGCGGTACTTACTCGAAAGCAGGATTGGAAGAAATAAAGGAGGAATGGTGTCAATTTATTCTTGAGTTGAGAATTGTACAAGGTATATGTATCATCCAATATTGATGCGGGATAATAATATTTCTAGAAGTCGTATCTATTTGTAAAGTTAACGGATTTGTAATTATATGTAAATTTACTGTATTTATGATGTTGTAATTTTGAGGATCGGATTGTGTTGTAATATATTTAAGCAGGTTTATGTGTATTAAAATGATTATGGGCAAAGTGATGAATTACAATGTATACTTAAAGGCCAAAGTGTTGAATATTATATATAAGGCCAAAGTGTTGAAATAAAGGCCTGAATTATAAGCAGGGAATGTAATATAAGCAAGTTTGTCGAAAAATATATAAAAAGTGTGATTATTTAAAACAAAAAATTTAAAATCTGGGAGATTAGATAGCGCTTTTACAAAAAAGCGTTGCTAAAGGTTACAGAGCGCTATAAAAGCGCAGCTATAGGTTGGGAAGGAGGGGGGGTCTAAGACAGCGCTTTTATAAAAGCGCTGCTAAAAGGGGCGGTCTAAGAAAGCGCTTTAAAAAAGCGCTGCTAAAGGGGGGGGTCTAAGAAAGCGCTACTAAAGGGGGGGGGGAGGTGTTGCACCCTAATTTTTGACCGTAAGATGCCACCTCTTTTTGCGCATTTTCTATTTGACTTTATTTAATATTTATGAGACTAACCAATTTGTGCAGACACAATAATATCGGGTGGAGATAGCATTCATTTATACATGAATAACCTTTCTAACCCATCTGTTTGTGTCTTATGAAGCTAGGTTTGTTGTTGAAAGCTCAGGAAGCCGTGGAGGCTTTGTGTGAACTTCTCATCTCCTACGTGGCCCTAGAGTCAGGACAAGGCCAACTCACCCCTCAGGGATTTCTTTCCATTTTAGCATGGTTAAAGTTTGTAACAAACCACATCACAAGAATTTATCCTCATTGCCATGAGATTCATCAAGATTGGGACCACATCGAGTAAAAGGCGTCTATTTTATGAAAATGCACATTATGAGAAAATGAGGGATCGAGGGAATCAAGAATGCTCGAATTTCATTAAGCCTTTAGGCATCTCTTTATTTATATCTTGGCTTATATCTCAAACAGTTCATTCAAGTACCAATTTAGTTGGAATCAAGATGACAAGCATTACTTCAGATAATGACATTATTCAATAAATCTTACGTTGAAGTATTCGTTGTTATGAGAGGTGTGATATTAGTAAAGGAGGTGAAGGCTATTGATGGTAATATAAGTGTGACCTCTTTGGGCTTAAAATTTATCTCTTTAATATGTGGCATAATGGCCCGTTCCTTGTTGGGTATTGGCATCCCCAATTATGTTACCATTTTGTTGTATGACCACACCATGGTTTCGCCTATAACAGTACCAGAGTTTGACACAAAGATAAGGAAAATGGAATTCCAAGATTCAAAGAACAAGGTTTTTGTTTCCAAGATTAAACTCAAAACGTCATAGAATGTGAGAATTTTAAATTTATAAAAGCTCATGTTGAAACTCACATACTCCATTTGATTCCAACATTCAAATTAAAGAAGGTCGTACTCATGCAAATGATACAACTCAGGTTATTATTCATTGGATTCAAGGATCCAAGTTACAATATTTCCTTACATTCAAAATATCAAATCTCCACACCATTTCCAATATCAATCGTGATGTGTGAGGGAATTGGTACATACAAACAATTTTGGATAAACCATGCGGCAAGTGAAGGCGTGTTCCTTTACAGACCTTAAGAGTACAAGGGAATGTAGGCAATATTGTTTCACTGTGACAATCCTGATATGACACCCTTGGCCATTTATCTCAGCTTCACAAACGAATATCACATATTGCCAAGACACCAAACCCAGCAGCAACATTCTTCACATGGGCAGCAACTGTTGCAACTTTATCATAACGGAGGTCGTCGGCCGCCGGTATCTTCACCTGCATAACACAAGAATCAGGGTCAGTATCTCAGCCTCCAAGGACCTGCAATCAACAGATAAGAGTGCGACCTTATTTAGAAATCACAGTAGGAATAACATTCTCACATAGCACCGCGCTTCATGTTCGTAAAACTGTACCGCATCTCCAGTAAGTTCCAGCTCACGTGCTCATTTGATCGTGATTCTGTTCTTCCGCAAGGTCACTGCTAGGAACCGACACCGTCAATGTTCAGCCATAACCTTCCGCAATAAACAAAGATCAGAATTAGGAGATACATATTTGTCCAGAATTAGAATATGAGAAAGGAAAAGCTTCCCTCGATGATTCGAGCATGACCATACTGTCCTCTAAGCAACACCATTTGGCCTGCAAGAGTGAATGTAATGGTAAAGCTTATGACCACGGGATAGGTGAGTTTATCCACCAAGACCTTCCATCTTGATAAAGCTATTAACAATCAATACAACCATGACAGTACTTGGAAGGAATTTTGTCCACCCAGTCTCGTGTGCTACCGTTCCTGCAACAAGTCGTCAGTCTCAGCCCATGGCTGCACATTCTATGCAGTTGCCACAACAGCCCAAAGAACACTCTTCATAGCCATCTATTCGCAATCTTTGATCCTGTCACAAAAAAAAAACAGTCGCAACCAAAAGTTCAGCACGATTAACACAAATTTCAAGAGGACTTGTGAGGTTATCTACCACAGAAGGTCTTAATACCTTATCTGTTGTGCCGGTTTCGCTGTTAGAAAGAAAATGGCACCTCAGGGAAGCTTCAGAACCAATAACCATGGCAGCACGTATTCAAGGCAAGTAAGGCGGGTAATTCAGCTGAAAAATATAATAGCCTTCGTTAATCCTCACAGGACTCATTTCGACCTGCAACCGAAACAGAGGAATCCAAGTTCAAGTTCTCTTGTGCAGAGCAAATCCTAGCAATTTATGAAAACAAAGAGAAATAAGTATTCAAGCAAAAGTGATTACAAGAGACGCCAGCACCATCGAAAAACTTAAGAAATTCGGTATATCAGTTGCGTACCGGATAAGGCAGAAGGATGCCACACACATTTTTCAGACTTGAAAGTTTTTTATCAAAGCGTGCTACGCCGAATGGTGCGTTATTCTGAGCTTTTGTTCATCTTTGCCATAATGGCAACATTGCTTTCAACTACAAAAGAAGAATAAAGTCAAGAGCATCGGCAACTGTTATGATGCATTACGGTTCATCGTGAATAAAGGAAAGCCGGGAGATAGTTTGCGTCACCTTGGCTCGAGATATATCACTGTTGTACTCTCTGGAACACCGATATCAGCTGTCATGGTTGTTTGGTCACCCTGCAAAACCAGAAAGAATTATTGCAGTCCAATTCCCACGCAAAGAGAATTAAAGACCTGTCAAAGATAAGAAAAACAAGTGAATCATTGTGTTTTAGAGGATTCTGATGCATCTTACGAGGCTGGTGAAAGTGCTGAAAAGGTATTGGTGGATACTCATAAAACTTACTGCCAAGGAACCCTGCCAGAGCTTTCGCCACAACTGCGGCAACCTGCCTGCCAAACCTGTATTTCCAACCACGCGAGCACGTGAATACAGTCATTCAACAATAAGAGACTTAAGAAATATTTTAGGCTTTCAGGGACCAGGACACCGAAGCATTTGAAGCTTACCCTGTTCAACAATCTCAACAGCCGGTGTCAATGAAGAGCCACATACTCGTTAAATAGTTCATGAATTCCATCATCAACGATCTTGACAAATTCATGAGCATCATCACCGTAGATTTTTGTGAAGCAAAACTCAACAAGCTTCATCTTGAAGCGAGGATCCATGACTACTGCTATTGTAAGAACCAACTACAATCTCTCCAGGATACGCATCAAACATGAATCCCCTTTGGGCTTCTAATTCACCCTCTGGCCCAGAGCAGTCGCTTTTCACACCTGCCAAAACGCAATCCCAAGTTAGCAAATCAATCAAGAATATTCCCAAAAGTATTTGTTCCTCTCAATTAAGTTACATATCAGAGATTGATTTCATTAACGAGCATTAAACGAGATTGGAACAGAAGAGTAATTTTTTCGAATCAGGTTATAACCAAAACAGAAACTTTCTCAACAGGATTATATGTGTTAGCATTACCTTCCAAAGTGGTCCAGACAAGAATCACCGGATTTGGAAGCCTCTTCACTCCTCTTCAATTCGCATTACTCACCACAGCCCTATATAAAACCGAAACAGATGAATGATTATCAGGAAAAAGAAATCCACAATCAGTCACAGACAACATCCACAAAAATCCTTTCAAAACCCTAGATTGGTAACTTATCTTTTGAGGAGATCCGTTGGGAGTCGCAAATCCGTCACCGTCGAGACTTTCGTTGCCAGAAATCTCCATTTCCATCCATCATCCGCAACCAAAATCCGATGCAAATCATCATCATCGCCGCCTTGAAGCCCATTTCGGTAAGACTCCATTGGTCGTTAATACGAATCGATTGATTGTTTTTTTCTTTGTTTTGTGAAGCAGGTTAAGAAACGGGAGATAGAGGAGATGCGAAGAAGAAATAAAGACGGGCAGAGAGAAGAACAAAGCGATCGAGAAAGAGAGCGATCGAGGGAGATTGAACCGCGATTACAGAAAAGAGAAAGAACGAGAGAGATGGAAGGCGAAAGGGGAATCGATTGGGGGTGAAAGGGGATTAGGGTTCATATTGTTAATCTTTTGTTTATGCATAATCACCACACACACAACACTTAATCCAACACCGCTAATCACCAATTAACCACCCTAAATTTAAACCCTTAATCTATCTATTAACTTAATTAATAATTAACCTTTTTAATTAATTAAATAATTATTATGTTAATAAGCCTTATTTTAAATTAAAACAAACTATAACCTTTTATTAATCAACCGGTAATTAAATTAGTTTTTTTATTAATTTGAACTAATCTCCTTTTACTTAATTATTTGGTCCCCTTTTTTTAATTAATCATAAATAATTTGATATATCCCATTCACTTTACCTTTTTATAATTATCCTATTTAAACTAATTGGAATTGTTCATTAAAATTTTTTTTAGATAACTTTTATTTAAAAATAATAAAACAACCCTCTTTTTTTATTCGAATTAATTTTATCCTTTTATGATAACTAATCCATTCCATTTAATAAAACCTTTTTCCCCAAGTCTATATTAATTAAAATCTTTTCTATTAAAAAAATCTTATCATCATTTTAAAACCTAAAATAAAACTTTTGCTAAAACGAATCCAATATAACCTTTTATTAAAATTAATACAATTAATACAACTTTCTTTTTTATAAAAACAATCTCACTAAAAAATAAAAATAACTGTTCTCAAATTAATTTATTATCTAAAACTTTTATTAAAACTAATAAAAACAATTCACATAAATTAATACAACATTTTCATAAAATCAATTTCAATCATCAAATTCAACTTTTATTAAAATTAATAGTTAAGCAACCAATTCACCCTCTAATTTTCCATCTAAAATAAAACTCACTCAAATCAATTTAACCAATTAAAATCAATCAACATCGAAAATACAACATAATTGTGCACACTCAGGACACAATTCACCTCAGCGCTTTCATGCGTGTGTATAATTTACTTTTCTGCAATTTATTTTACAGCCATTTAATATTATCGCAATTTACATTATTGCATCGCATCCGTCCAAAGGAAGAACCTGCGCATGATCTCAACAATCGTGCGTATGCATTCACATTTGCATCATTCTCCCCACACGATCCTTGATCCCATTCAAGTTGATCGCTTAAGATAGATCCTACCCCATAGGAAGGACCTTGTCTTTTACTTTACAACTTAGACAAAACACAAACAACACAATACAACCAATATTCAAACACATTAGAGAAAGATGCCAAATCATCTTAAGCGAGATAGAATCTCCACCCCACAACAATACAATCAATACCGTAGGAACTTTTCCTTAAGAGAGGCGTACCTCGTTGACCCCTATCCGAGTACTTGAGCCCTTCTCTTAAGATGATGCAAAGACTATTTTTCTACACCTTGTGGCGGTTAAATCTCCCTTAAAATGACAACTCATCTTTTCTCCTAAACTCAATCAATCAACTACCCTAAACCCGTAGGAACTTTGACTACAGTCAAAGAATTCCTCAAACCCTTTAGGGGAACTACAGATACTCTGATTCCACTCCCGTAAGGATATGTAGGCATAAGATGCGACATTTTATCGAGTATACTTAGAAATAAACCCCTAGGTCCTTTTATACCTTAAGCAGATAAACACATAGCAATAAACAAACATAAAACAAGCGGTTCCTGTGGAGTACTACAGAAACTTAGGATGCTAGTACCTTCCCTAAGTTTAACCAACCCCCAAACCTAAAACTCCCTAACCTTACATTTGCATTGCATTGTGGGAATTTCGATCTTTATCCCTTCCTTTGGACAAATCAAAGTTCGGTTGCAAAATGAATTAAAGATTCAAACTAATCAATAGTTTGATATCCAATTTTCACCGCGACAGAAATGGCGACTTCACTGGGGACCCCTCAGTGGGTTGCCCTAACTTGTTTTATTTACTTGTTTATTGCTTTCTATCTGTTTATTTGTATGTTTATTTATCCTTTTTATTTTGGGCTGTTACCTTTGAGTGGTGAGACAAAGTTCTACACCCGAACTTGAGAGAAATTAAGATAGGATGGTGATATATTCGATGAGGCTTATAGGGAGTGAGTCCCGACTAAGTTGATTCGAGAATCCCGCTTAGTTGAGACCCTTTTGAAAATGGTTCGGTTGAACGAGTTTAGTCGTGAAAACTTTTACTATTCTCAATTGGAGTCCATGATACTAAGGACCGTAGTTACCTTAATCCCACTTTGACCTTTACTAGGACGTAGTGCGAGACTATGAGGGAGTACACCCAAAATAGTGCTACGCGATGCTACACTCAAAATAAGTTCTCTTGAGAATATTATTAACCCCTGAGTTAGTTGGGAAGTTGATAATATCCGAATGATGAGCTGATGACTTTGGGAACCATCTTAGAACCTTGTTCTGCAAGTACAAACAACCTTTAGTCCACAACATTTGGGGATGGGTATACCCTTGACTCCATGCTCGTTGCAATCCTAGGACATTTGTTTGCTTATCTTTGTGTGTCCTTATGTGCTTACTTGTGTTTGTTGCATCCATATAGCATCATATTGCATTAGGTTTCATGGGATTCCTAGTTTAGTTATAAACATTGCAGAAACCAATATGGATTACGAGAGAGAATGTTTTGAAATATTCTTTTAAGAGTCGTAACTTGGATGACCTAAGGAAGTAGGAGCTCAGATTGAAGAAAACTCAGAAGGACAAATACAAGAGGCTTCCCTTTATCATGGTGGATCATTAGAAGTTCCAAAAGACCCTCATTATCATTGAAGATCCAAGTGAACAAGGGATTCCCCCCTTACTTCCAACCAAACAAGAGATGGAGGATTTATTTTCCTCTATCAAATTAATCTTTAGACGTCGATCATCAAACTTATATTCAAGAAGATCCAAGTGGAAGAACAAATCAACAAGCATGATGAAGGACTTCCTTAGGGCTTTTCTCAGCTTTTATTTAGCTATTATGCCAGGACTCTTATAGGAATATTTATCTGTAATCCAATATCAAAAAAATAATAAATAAATTTTCTTTGGTATTCTGTAACGTTTATAAGAACTCGAGTTCCATGAAACCTTTCATTTATGCATTCTTGCATTAGCATGTAGCATCTTGCATATGCATGTGTCTCTTCTCCTCTGCATCCTCATCCGGTCTTCTGTCTTTGTCTTGTCAGCTGACATCTCAACCATTTGACCAAGCTCGAATTATTATTTAAGGATAGCAAAGATATGGATCGCATGACTGGCTTCAAAGTAAGGACTGATTCGACATTCGACTGTTCCTCCGACGACTTTGTGCAACAAGTGGATGTTCCTGTGCAACTTCAACCTTCGCGAGACAACCTGTTTGTTGACCCCCAGAACACTCCTACTGAGAAATGAATGGATGATCCTAGATTCATAGCAATGGAGAAAGAACTTTGTGGTCTCCAAGAACAAGTGAAGATGATGAGAGGAGCTACCGCATCAGGTCTTGGTGCTCATGAACTATGTTTAGTTCCAGGTGTGATTATTCCTCTAAAGTTCAAGATGCCTGTCTTCAAAGTTTACAAGGGTATCAGCTGTCCAAAATACCATTTGACAATGTTTTGCCGAAAGATGACTGCTTATATTGACAACGACAAGCTGATGATTCACTGCTTTCAAGAAAGTTTATGTGGGACATCCTTGATGTGGTACATGAAGCTGCAAAGTAACCATATTCAGTCTTGGGAAGACTTAGCTGTTGCTTTTGTGAAACAATACCATCACAATTTGGGTGTAGCCCCAGACAATAAATATGACAGTGGACCTTCTAGAGAATTCATAGCTCCGGTACCCCATCCTCAACACCAGTATGCAATGCCCGCTCAGCGCGAACAACAACCACCTCCTAAGCAAAAGTTGGCCTCTCCAGATCAACCACAGAATCGACGGCTTCGGAGAAGGTATCAGAAGATGCCTCTGGATACTCCAAGGGAAGTAATTCATCGGTTTGATCCCATCCCTGTGAAGTATGCTGATTTGTTTCCAGTTTTGATTCAGAAAGGTCACATCCAGACAAGAGCTCCACCTAAAGTACCCGAGAAACTTCCGTACTGGTACAAAGCTAACAAATTTTGCCCAAATCATCAAGGTGCTCCTGGCCATGACATTGAGAGCTGCTACGGTTTGAAGGCAGACGTTAAAGAATTGGTTAAGAGAGAAATCTTATCCTTCGAGGGTTCTAATCCTGACCCCAACATGGCTCATCCTCCGAGGACATGATCCAAGGTTATCAGAAGACTACACATCATACGATTCTACAAGCCTCTCCATTTCAAGGCGTAATAAAAAGACTTGTCCGACATTTTTTTTTACTTTATTTTGCTTTGGTGTTTGTGTTTCTTTGATTAAAAGTATTTTTGGCATGTAAGAACTTGTTATTTTGAATAAGTAATGCAATAAGTGTTTGTCTTGAAGAAATCCATTCGTTTTCACTCAAACTGTTTTCAAAGTTATTTATAATGCCGACTTTACCCGATCTCTAGCTCTGACAGAGAATTGGGAGGAGGATGATGAAGTAACACGCATGATCTCTTGTTGTATGCTTCGAATAAAAACCCTACTGATGATGTAAGGCATTTTTCCAACCATCTAAACACCAACATAGTTAAACCCCCTTTTTAAGCCTTGAGAAAAGATTTGTTTTTTCTCCCAAACCGAAACCTCGTTTTTGGCCTGGGGCAGGGTAATATAAAAAAAATGAACATCTTCCAAAAAAAATTGGGTGGGCACAAATATACTAACCCTTTATTCCTCCACTTTACAAGTCATAAACTAAGCCTATATACGACCCTCAAAGTCCTAATTGAAGTAAGGTTTAGTTTGAAAGCATACTCCATGAGGTATTGTTTCCTGACTCCTTGAGCTATGCTCAAATTAAATCGGCTTTATAAATAATTTTAATTTATATCCTAACTAGTGATTTCGGTCACCAGTTATTGTGATATCTCTTTTCAAAACTTCAAGACAAACGCGTGTTGCATTACCCGTTTTAGAATTAACATTTCTGACTTGCTAAAATCGCTTGATATCTTAGAAAGATTACAAACGGACTTTGATAGACTAGAAGACCTTTCCAACCTGGGGAAATTTATTTTGCAAGAAGTTTGATCCGTACGAGTTTGGCTTCATCTAAAGCACAAATTGGAAGACTCAGTATACCGTCAATCAGGGGCAGTTACGTCGAGATTCGGCGAATCTCTCCAAGAGTTTGAAAACAGTGGGGCATTTGGACATCAAGTTTTCTGTAAAATCCTCTCTAAATGTTGTTTCTTAAACCATGGACTTGGGGCATTTGAAAATTTGAAGCGAAGCAGATGTTTATTTCATCCCTAGGAAACTCAACTCCGACATGATCAACAACCGTGATGACCTAGGATATTTATTTTATCCCCTTTGGAACTTCAGTTTGGGTACCTCCGTCTACAACTTCGTACAACCTTTCAACCTTATCAAGATGTTACGTCCCAAATGGATTGATCTCTATTCCCCAAGAGGAATTTTGAAGCCTTGAAGCAGGAGTGTGATCCCATATTTGGTTCTCCTTCTATCCCCAGTGGTACTTCTATCTTCAAAGATTGGTTGAGATGTTTATCCCGAGATGTTTATTTCATCTCTGGTCACCTCTTTATGTTTGTTTTGTCAGCATAAGCATAGGCATAGCATATAGATAGACAGCATGGCATATGCATTCTGCATCCCTTTTGCTTGTTTGTTCTGTCGCGTTGATCGTGTTTGTCCCTGAGTGGTTGGGCGCGTCTTCTCCTTCCAATTAGATTTGTCAGTCCTAGGCAGAAAGAGCGCAATATTTCTATTTCCCCACAAAGTTTGATCCTCGTGGAAGACGGTTGCTTTAGTTAAAATCCCATTTCAGTTCATACCTCAATGGTCGAGTCTTGCTTGACAGTTTCTCTTCAGATATTTCCTGAATTGAAGTTCAGTCCGTGGCAATCACATTGTGGACATCTCCAAACCTTTTGAATCCTGGATTCAGTGTGCATTTATTTTGCACTCGGCTCCCCAGGAAGGGTTTTCTTTATGAAGATAACTATTGAAGATGGATATTTCTCCAACAATACTGCAACATCTTCTCAACAATTTACATCTGGAGTGAAAGCAATCTCTTTATTTGAGCAACTTGTTTTGACCAAGACTTTATTCAAAATGACACATGACAATCTCCACAAGACAGTTTTTCCATCCCTAGTGGTTATCGACTTGGTAAGTGGAAGAGCTTACATATATTTCTCTTTATTTGAGAATTCACACTTTTTACAACTACGATAAGGATGCTCCTCAGGAATGACTTCCCCAGTGAGTCTCATCACACAAGTTTACTTCCATCGGCGACATCTCCCCGAAGAAGTCGAAGAAGTTTATCGCAATAGTCTCTCTTTATCTGAGAAGACATACATTACAATTCAACCGGCTCACATTTTTCTAAAGATCCCCGGTGAAGTTTTACAATCTCAATTACATTTACAATACATTATGGCTCACAGCCAAGAAATTCAACTACAGTCTACAACGACATCTACAGTCTACAACGACATCTACATACTACAACGACAACTACAGTCTACAACGACAACTACAGTCTACAACGACAGTCATTCGAACATCTTACAGTTCCTGGTTAATCTCGGCAGTAGATTCCCAGAAGACCTCGGCAGTAGGTAGTTCTATCTCATTTCCTGGTTAATCTCGGCAGTAGATTTCCAGAAGACCTCGGCAGTAGGTAGTTCCATCTCATTTCCTGGTTAATCTCGGCAGTAGATTTCCAGAAGACCTCGGCAGTAGGTAGTTCTATCTCATTTCCTGGTTAATATCGGCAGTAGATTTCCAGAAGACCTCGGCAGTAGGTAGTTCCATCTCATTTCCTGGTTAATCTCGGCAGTAGATTTCTACAAAACATCGTCAGAAGTATTTCTCCAACAGACTTCAACACAGAATCTCGGCAGTAGATTCCTTACAGATTTTTACAGTACATACTTTGGCAAAAGTATTCTCAATTACAGATACCCGTCTCGATAGTAGACTTCTCCAGCTGACATCTTGAAATCATTACATTTGACATATACAGTAGATTCCTCAAGAGGATTTCTCTTCCAAGATCTTCACAACATATTTACAGACACCTTATGATTGCCAATCTTTCCCCGCAGAGTCTCGCTCTGTTGAGCCCGTTCTTCCAGTGTGTTATGTCTAGTTTCTCCCCTGTGGCACCATTTCTCCACAGGACCTTTCACCTTGCATTCTCATATCATTGCATATCATTTGCATTCGGTGACCTCTTATGGCCAAACATTCGTGCAATGTTTGTATTTAAGTCCCTCCTATCTCGTCGAGACGAAGATTTCAATCTCCATATCTCCGAATAGGAGTAACTTAAATAGGGGCATATGTTGCACCCTAATTTTTAACCGTAAGATGCCACCTCTTTTTACGCATTTTATATTTGAATTTATTTAAGATTTATGAGACTAACCAATTTGTGCAGACGCAATAATATCGGGTAGAGATGGCATTCATTTATACATGAATAACCTTTCTAACCCATCTGTTTGTGTCTTATGAAGCTAGGTTTGTTGTTGAAAGCTCAGGAAGCCGTGAAGGCTTTGTGTGAACTTCTCATCTCCTACGCGGCCCTAGAGTCAGGACAAGACAACTCACCCCTCGGGGATTTCTTTCCATTTTAGCATGGTTAAAGTTTGTAACAAACCACATCACAAGAATTTATCCTCATTGCCATGAGATTCATCAAGATTGGGACCATATCGAGTAAAAGGCGTATATTTTATGAAAGTGCACATTATGAGAAAATGAGGGATCGAGGGAGTCAAGAATGCTCGAATTTCATTAAGCCTTTAGGCATCTCTTTATTTATATCTTGGCTTATATCTCAAACAGTTCATTCAAGTACCAATTTAGTTGGAATCAAGATGACAAGCATTACTTCAGATAATGACATTATTCAATAAATCTTACGTTGAAGTATCTGCTGTTATGAGAGGTGTGATATTAGTAAAGGAGGTGAAGGCTATTGATGGTAATATCATTGTGACCTCTTTGGGCTTAAAATTTATCTCTTTAATATGTGGCATAATGGCCCGTTCCTTGTTGGGTATTGGCATCCCCAATTATGTTACCATTTTGTTGTATGACCACACCATGGTTTCGCCTATAACAGTACCAGAGTTTGACACAAAGATAAGGAAAATGGAATTCCAAGATTCAAAGAACAAGGTTTTTGTTTCCAAGATTAAACCCAAAACGTCATGGAATGTGAGAATTTTAAATTTATAAAAGCTCATGTTGAAACTCACATACTCCATTTGATTCCAACATTCAAATTAAAGAAGGTCGTACTCATGCAAATGATACAACTCAGGTTATTATTCATTGGATTCAAGGATCCAAGTTACAATATTTCCTTACATTCAAAATATCAAATCTCCACACCATTTCCAATATCAATCGTGATGTGTGAGGGAATTGGTACATACAAACAATTTTGGATAAACCATGCGGCAAGTGAAGGCGTGTTCCTTTACAGACCTTAAGAGTACAAGGGAATGTAGGCAATATTGTTTCCCTGTGACAATCCTGATATGACACCCTTGGCCATTTATCTCAGCTTCACAAACGAATATCACATATTGCCAAGATACCAAACCCAGCAGCAACATTCTTCATATGGGCAGCAACTGTTGCAACTTTATTATAACGGAGGTCGTCGACCACCGGTATCTTCACCTGCATAACACAAGAATCATGGTCAGTATCTCAGCCTCCAAGGACCTGCAATCAACAGATAAGAGTGCGACCTTATTTAGAAATCACAGTAGGAATAACATTCTCACATAGCACCGCGCTTCATGTTCGTAAAATTGTACCACATCTCCTGTAAATTCCAGCTCACGTGCTCATTTGATCGTGATTCTGTTCTTCCACAAGGTCACTGCTAGGAACCGGCACCGTCAACGTTCAGCCATAACCTGCCGCAATAAACAAAGATCAGAATTAGGAGATACATATTTCTCCAGAATTAGAATATGAGAAAGGAAAAACTTCCCTCAATGATTCGAGCATGACCACACCGTCCTCTAAGCAACACCATTTGGCCTGCAAGAGTGAATGCAATGGTAAAGCTTATGACCACGGGATAGGTGAGTTTATCCATCAAGACCTTCCATCTTGATAAAGCTATTAACAATCAATACAACCATGACAGTACTTGGAAGGAATTTTGTCCACCCAGTCTCGTGTGCTACCGTTCCTGCAACGAGTCGTCAGTCTCAGCCCATGGCTGCACATTCTATGCAGTTGCCACAACAGCCCAAAGAACACTCTTCATAGCCATCTATTCACAATCTTTGAGCCTGTCACAAAAAAAACAGTCGCAACCAAAAGTTCAGCACGATTAACACAATTTTCAAGAGGACTTGTGAGGTTATCTACCACAGAAGGTCTTAATACCTTATCTGATGTGCCGGTTTCGCCGTTAGAAAGAAAATGGCACCTCAGGGAAGCTTCAGAACCAATAACCATTGCAGCACGTATTCAAGGCAAGTAAGGCGGGTAATTCAGCTGAAAAATATAACAACCTTCGTTAATCCTCACAGGACTCATTTCGACCTGCAACCGAAACAGAGGAATCCAAGTTCAAGTTCTCTTGTGCAGAGCAAATCCTAGCAATTTATGAAAACAAAGAGAAATAAGTATTCAAGCAAAAGTGATTACAAGAGACGCCAGCACCATCGAAAAACTTAAGAAATTCGGTATATCAGTTGCTTACCGGATAAGGCAGAAGGATGCCACACACATTTTTCAGACTTGAAAGTTTTTTATCAAAGCGTGCTACGCCGAATGGTGCGTTATTCTGAGCTTTTGTTCATCTTTGCCATAATGACAACATTGCTTTCAACTACAAAAGAAGAATAAAGTCAAGAGCATCTGCAACTGTTATGATGCATTACGGTTCATCGTGAATAAAGGAAAGTCGGGAGATAGTTTGCGTCACCTTGGCTCGAGATATATCACTGTTGTACTCTCTGGAACACCGATATCAGTTGTCATGGTTGTTTGGTTACCCTGCAAAACCAGAAATAATTATTGCAGTCCAATTCCCACGCAAAGAGAATTAAAGACCTGTCAAAGATAAGAAAAACAAGTGAATCATTGTGTTTTAGAGGATTCTGATGCATCTTACGAGGCTGGTGAAAGTGCTGAAAAGGTATTGGTGGATACTCATAAAACTTTCTGCCAAGGAACCCTGCCAGAGCTTTCGCCACAACTGCGGCAACCTGCCTGCCGAACCTGTATTTCCAACCACGCGAACACGTGAATACAGTCATTCAACAATAAGAGACTTAAGAAATATTTTAGGCTTTCAGGGACCAGGACACCGAAGCATTTGAAGCTTACCCTGTTCAACAATCTCAATAGCCGGTGTCAATGAAGAGCCACATACTCGTTAAATAGTTCATGAATTCCATCATCAACGATCTTGACAAATTCATGAGCATCATCACCGTAGATTTTTGTGAAGCAAAACTCAACAAGCTTCATCTTGAAGCGAGGATCCATGACTACTGCTATTGCAAGAACCAACTACAATCTCTCCAGGATACGCATCAAACATGAATCCCCTTTGGGCTTCTAATTCACCCTTTGGCCCAGAGCAGTCGCTTTTCACACCTGCCAAAACGCAATCCCAAGTTAGCAAATCAATCAGGAATATTCCCAAAAGGATTCGTTCCTCTCAATTAAGTCACATATCAGAGATTGATTTCATTAACGAGCATTAAACGAGATTGGAACAGAAGAGGAATTTTTTCGAATCAGGTTATAACCAAAACAGAAACTTTCTCAACAGGATTATATGTGTTAGCATTACCTTCCAAAGTGGTCCAGACAAGAATCACCGGATTTGGAAGCCTCTTCAATTCGCATTACTCACCACAGCCCTATATAAAACCGAAACAGATGAATGATTATCAGGAAAAAGAAATCCACAATCAGTCACAGACAACATCCACAAAAATCCTTTCAAAACCCTAGATTGGTAACTTATCTTTTGAGGAGATCCGCTGGGAGTCGCAAATCCGTCGCCGTCGAGACTTTCGTTGCCAGAAATCTCCATTTCCATCCATCATCCGCAACCAAAATCCAATGCAAATCATCAACATCGCCGCCTTGAAGCCCATTTCGGTAAGACTCCATTGGTCATTAATACGAATCGATTGATCGTTTTTTTCTTTGTTTTGTGAAGCAGGTTAAGAAACGGGAGATAGAGGAGATGCGAAGAAGAAATAAAGACGGGCAGAGAGAAGAACAAAGCGATCGAGAAAGAGAGCGATCGAGGGAGATTGAACCGCGATTACAGAAAAGAGAAAGAACGAGAGAGATGGAAGGCGAAAGGGGAATCGATTGGGGGTGAAAGGGGATTAGGGTTCATTCTATTTCTCTGATTGTTAATCTTTTGTTTATGCATAATCACCACACACACAACACTTAATCCAACACCGCTAATCACCAATTAACCACCCTAAAATTAAACCCTTAATCTACCCATTAACTTAATTAATAATTAACCTTTTTAATTAATTAAATAATTATTATGTTAATAAGCCTTATTTTAAATTAAAACAAACTATAACCTTTTATTAATCAACCGGTAATTAAATTAGTTTTTTTATTAATTTGAACTAATCTCCTTTTACTTAATTATTTGGTCCCCTTTTTTTAATTAATCATAAATAATTTGATATATCCCATTCACTTTACCTTTTTTATAATTATCCTATTTAAACTAATTGGAATTGTTCATTAAAATCTTTTTTTAGATAACTTTTATTTAATAATAATAAAACAACCCTCTTTTTTTATTCGAATTAATTTTATCCTTTTATGATAACTAATCCATTCCATTTAATAAAACCTTTTTCCCCAAGTCTATATTAATTAAAATCTTTTCTATTAAAAAAATCTTATCATCATTTTAAAACCTAAAATAAAACTTTTGCTAAAACGAATCCAATATAACCTTTTATTAAAATTAATACAATTAATACAACTTTCTTTTTTATAAAAACAATCTCACTAAAAAATAAAAATAACTGTTCTCAAATTAATTTATTATCTAAAACTTTTATTAAAACTAATAAAAACAATTCACATAAATTAATACAACATTTTCGTAAAATCAATTTCAATCATCAAATTCAACTTTTATTAAAATTAATAATTAAGCAACCAATTCACCCTCTAATTTTCCATCTAAAATAAAACTCACTCAAATCAATTTAACCAATTAAAATCAATCAACATCGAAAATACAACATAATTGTGCACACTCACGACACAATTCACCTTAGCGCTTTCATGCGTGTGTATGATTTACTTTTCTGCAATTTATTTTACAGCCATTTAATATTATCGCAATTTACATTATTGCATCGCATCCGTCCAAAGGAAGAACCTGCGCATGATCTCAACAATCGTGCGTATGCATTCACATTTGCATCATTCTCCCCACACGATCCTTGATCCCATTCAAGTTGATCGCTTAAGATAGATCCTACCCCATAGGAAGCACCTTGTTTTTTACTTTACAACTTAGACAAAACACAAACAACACAATACAACCAATATTCAAACACATTAGAGAAAGATGCCAAATCATCTTAAGCGAGATAGAATCTCCACCCCACAACAATACAATCAATACCGTAGGAACTTTGCCTTAAGAGAGGCGTACCTCGTTGACCCCTATCCGAGTACTTGAGCCCTTCTCTTAAGACGATGCAAAGACTATTTTTCTACACCTTGTGGCGGTTAAATCTCCCTTAAAATGACAACTCATCTTTTCTCCTAAACTCAATCAATCAACTACCCTAAACCCGTAGGAACTTTGACTACACTTAAAGAATTCCTCAAACCCTTTAGGGGAACTACAGATACTCTGATTCCACTCCCATAAGGATATGTAGGCATAAGATGCGACATCTTATCGAGTATACTTAGAAATAAACCCCTAGGTCCTTTTATACCTTAAACAGATAAACACATAACAATAAACAAACATAAAACAAGAGGTTCCTGTGGAGTACTACAGAAACTTAGGATGCTAGTACCTTCCCTAAGTTTAACCAACCCCCGAACCTAAAACTCTCTAACCTTGCATTTGCATTGCATTGTGGGAATTTCGATCTTTATCCCTTCCTTTGGACAAATCAAAGTTCGGTTGCAAAATGAATTAAAGATTCAAACTAATCAATAGTTTGGTATCCAATTTTCACTGCGACAGAAATGGCGACTTCACTGGGGACCCCTCAGTGGGTCGCCCTAACTTATTTTACTTGTTTATTGCTTTCTATCTGTTTATTTATCCTTTTTCTTTTGGGTTGTTACCTTTGAGTGGTGAAACAAAGTTCTACACCCGAACTTGAGAGAAATTAAGATAGGATGGTGATATATTCGATGAGGCTTATAGAGAGTGAGTCCCGACTAAGTTGATTCGAGAATCCCGCTTAGTTGAGAACCTTTTGAAAATGGTTCGGTTGAACGAGTTTAGTCGTGAAAACTTTTACTATTCTCAATTGGAGTCCATGATACTAAGGACCGTAGTTACCTTAATCCCACTTTGACCTTTACTAGGACGTAGTGAGAGACTATGAGGGAATACACCCAAAATAGTGCTACGTGATACTACACTCAAAAGAAGTTCTCTTGAGAATATTATTAACCGCTGAGTTAGTTGTGAAGTTGATAATATCCGAATGATGAGCTGATGACTTTGGGAACCATCTTAGAACCTTGTTCTGCAAGTACAAACAACCTTTAGTCCACAACATTTAGGGATGGGTATACCCTTGACTCCATGCTCGTTGCAAACCTAGGACCTTTGTTTGCTTATCTCTGTGTGTCCTTATGTGCTTACTTGTGTTTGTTGCATCCATATAGCATCATATTGCATTAGGTTTCATGGGATTCCTAGTTTAGTTATAAACATTGCAGAAACCAATATGGATTACGAGAGAGAATGTTTTGAAATATTCTTTTAAGAGTCGTAACTTGGATGACCTAAGGAAGTAGGAGCTCAGATTGAAGAAAACTCAGAAGGACAAATACAAGAGGCTTCCCTTTATCATGGTGGATCATTAGAAGTTCCAAAAGACCCTCATTATCATTGAAGATCCAAGTGAACAAGGGATTCCCCCCTTACTTCCAACCAAACAAGAGATGGAGGATTTATTTTTCTCTATCAAATTAATCTTTAGACGTCGATCATCAAACTTATATTCAAGAAGATCCAAGTGGAAGAACAAATCAACAAGCATGATGAAGGACTTCCTTAGGGCTTTTCTCAGCTTTTATTTAGCTATTATGCCAGGACTCTTATAGGAATATTTATCTCTAATCCAATATCAAAAAAATAATAAATAAATTTTATTTGGTATTCTGTAACGTTTATAAGAACTCGAGTTCCATGAAACCTTTCATTTATGCATTCTTGCATTAGCATGTAGCATCTTGCATATGCATGTTTCTCTTCTCCTCTGCATCCTCATCCGGTCTTCTATCTTTGTCTTGTCAGCTGACATCTCAACCATTTGACCAAGCTCGAAGTATTATTTAAGGATAGCAAAGATATGGATCGCATGACTGGCTTCAAAGTAAGGATTGATTCGACATTCGACTGTTCCTCCGACGACTTTGTGCAACAAGTGGATGTTCCTGTGCAACTTCAACCTTCGCAAGACAACCTGTTTATTGACCCCCAGAACACTCCTACTGAGAAAGGAATGGATGATCCTAGATTCATAGCAATGGAGAAAGAACATTATGGTCTCCAAGAACAAGTGAAGATGATGAGAGGAGCTACCGCATCAGGTCTTGGTGCTCATGAACTATGTTTAGTTCCAGGTGTGATTATTCCTCTAAAGTTCAAGATGCCTGTCTTCAAAGTTTACAAGGGTATCAGCTGTCCAAAATACCATTTGACAATGTTTTGCCGAAAGATGACTGCTTATATTGACAACGACAAGCTGATGATTCACTGCTTTCAAGAAAGTTTATGTGGGACATCCTTGATGTGGTACATGAAGCTGCAAAGTAACCACATTCAGTCTTGGAAAGACTTAGTTGTTGCTTTTGTGAAACAATACCATCACAATTTGGGTGTAGCCCCAGACAATAAAGATGACAGTGGACCTTCCAGAGAATTCATAGCTCTGGTACCCCATCCTCAACTCCAGTATGCAATGCCCGCTCAACGCGAAAAACAACCACCTCCTAAGCAGAAGTTGGCCTCTCCAGATCAACCATAGAATCGACGGCTTCGGAGAAGGTATCAGAAGATGCCTCTGGATACTCCAAGGGAAGTAATTCATCGGTTTGATCCCATCCCTGTGAAGTATGCTGATTTGTTTCCAGTTTTGATTCAGAAAGGTCACATCCAGACAAGAGCTCCACCTAAAGTACCCGAGAAACTTCCGTACTGGTACAAAGCTAACAAATTTTGCCCATATCATCAAGGTGCTCCTGGCCATGACATTGAGAGTTGCTACGGTTTGAAGGCAGACGTTCAAGAATTGGTTAAGAGCGGAATCTTATCCTTCGAGGGTTCTAATCCTGACCCCAACATGGCTCATCCTCCGAGGACATGATCCAAGGTTATCAGAAGACTACACATCAGACGATTCTACAAGCCTCTCCATTTCAAGGCGTAATAAAAAGACTTGTCCGACATTTTTTTTTACTTTATTTTGCTTTGGTGTTTGTGTTTCTTTGATTAAAAGTATTTTTGGCATGTAAGAACTTGTTATTTTGAATAAGTAGTGCAATAAGTGTTTGTCTTGAAGAAATCCATTCGTTTTCACTCAAATTGTTTTCAAAGTTATTTATAATGCTGACTTTACTCGATCTCTAGCTCTGACAGAGAATTGGGAGGAGGATGATGAAGTAAAACGCATGATCTCTTGTTGTATGCTTCGAATAAAAACCCTACTGATGATGTAAGGCATTTTTCCAACTATCTAAACACCAACATAGTTAAACCCTCTTTTTAAGCCTTGAGAAAAGATTTGTTTTTTCTCCCAAACCGAAACCTTGTTTTTGGCCTGGGGCAGGGTAATATAAAAAAAATGAACATCTTCCAAAAAAAATTGGGTGGGCACAAATATACTAACCCTTTATTCCTCCACTTTACAAGTCATAAACTAAGCCTATATACGACCCTCAAAGTCCTAATTGAAGTAAGGTTTAGTTTGAAAGCATACTCCATGAGGTATTGTTTCCTGACTCCTTGAGCTATGCTCAAATTAAATCGGCTTTATAAATAATTTTAATTTATATCCTAACTAGTGATTTTGGTCACCAGTTATTGTGATATCTCTTTTCAAAACTTCAAGACAAACGCGTGTTGCATTACCCGTTTTAGAATTAACATTTCTGACTTGCTAAAATCGCTTGATATCTTAGAAAGATTACAAACGGACTTTGATGGACTAGAAGACCTTGCCAACCTAGGGCAATTTATTTTTCAAGATGTTTGATCCGTACGAGTTTGGCTTCATCTAAAGCACAAATTGGAAGACTCAGTATACCGTCAATCAGGGGCAGTTATGTCGAGATTCGGCGAATCTCTCCGAGAGTTTGAAAACAGTGGGGCATTTGGACATCAAGTTTTCTGTAAAATCCTCTCTAAATGTTGTTTCTTAAACCATGGACTTGGGGCATTTGAAAATTTGAAGCGAAGCAGATGTTTATTTCATCCCCAGGAAACTCAACTCCGACATGATCAACAACCGTGATGACCCAGGATATTTATTTTATCCCCTTTGGAACTTCAGTTTGGGTACCTCCGTCTACAACTTCGTACAACCTTTCAACCTTATCAAGATGTTACATCCCAAATGGATTGATCTCTATTCCCCAAGAGGAATTTTGAAGCCTTGAAGCAGGAGTGTGATCCCATATTTGGTTCTCCTTCTATCCCCAGTGGTACTTCTATCTTCAAAGATTGGTTGAGATGTTTATCCCGAGATGTTTATTTCATCTCCGGTCACCTCTTTATGTTTGTTTTGTCAGCATAAGCATAGGCATAGCATATAGATAGACAGCATGGCATATGCATTCTGCATCCCTTTTGCTTGTTTGTTCTGTCGCGTTGATCGTGTTTGTCCCTGAGTGGTTGGGCGCGTCTTCTCCTTCCAATTAGATTTGTCAGTCCTAGGCAGAAAGAGCGCAATATTTCTATTTCCCCACAAAGTTTGATCCTCGTGGAAGACGGTTGCTTTAGTTAAAATCCCATTTGAGTTCATACCTCAATGGTCGAGTCTTGCTTGACAGTTTCTCTTCAGATATTTCCTGAATTGAACTTCAGTCTGTGGCAATCACATTGTGGACATCTCCAAACCTTTTGAATCTTGGATTCAGTGTGCATTTATTTTGCACTCGGCTCCCCAGGAAGGGTTTTCTTTATGAAGATAACTATTGAAGATGGATATTTCTCCAACAATACTGCAACATCTTCTCAACAATTTACATCTGGAGTGCAAGCAATCTCTTTATTTGAGCAACTTGTTTTGACCAAGACTCTATTCAAAACAACACATGACAATCTCCACAAGACAGTTTTTCCATCCCCAGTGGTTATCGACTTGGTAAGTGGAAGAGCTTACATATACTTCTCTTTATTTGAGAATTCACACTTTTTACAACTACGGTAAGGATGCTCCTCGGGAATGACTTCCCCAGTGAGTCTCATCACACAAGTGTACTTCCATCAGCGACATCTCCCCGAAGAAGTCGAAGAAGTTTATCGCAATAGTCTCTCTTTATCTGAGAAGACATACATTACAATTCAATCGGCTCACATTTTTCTAAAGATCCCCAGTGAAGTTTTACAATCTCAATTACATTTACAATACATTATGGCTCACAGCCAAGAAGTTCAACTACAGTCTACAACGACATCTACAGTCTACAACGACATCTACAGTCTACAACGACAACTACAGTCTACAATGATAACTACAGTCTACAACGACAATCATTCGAACATCTTACAGTTCCTGGTTAATCTCGGCAGTAGATTCCCAGAAGACCTCGGAAGTAGGTAGTTCTATCTCATTTCCTGGTTAATCTCGGCAGTAGATTTCCAGAAGACCTCGGCAGTAGGTAGTTCCATCTCATTTCCTGGTTAATCTCGGCAGTAGATTTCCAGAAGACCTCGGCAGTAGGTAGTTCTATCTCATTTCCTGGTTAATATCGGAAGTAGATTTCTAGAAGACCTCGGCAGTAGGTAGTTCCATCTCATTTCCTGGTTAATCTCGGCAGTAGATTTCTAGAAAACTTCATCAGAAGTATTTCTCCAACAGACTTCAACACAGAATCTCGGCAGTAGATTCCTGACAGATTTTTACAGTACATACTTTGGCAAAAGTATTCTCAATTACAGATACCCGTCTCGATAGTAGACTTCTCCAGCTGACATCTTAAAATCATTACATTTGGCATATACAGTAGATTCATCAAGAGGATTTCTCTTCCAAGATCTTCACAATATATTTACAGACACCTTATGATTGCCAATCTTTCCCCGCGGAGTCTCGCTCTGTTGAGCCCGTTCTTCCAGTGTGTTATGTCTAGTTTCTCCCCTGTGGCGCCATTTCTCCATAGGACCTTTCACCTTGCATTCTCATATCATTGCATATCATTTGCATTCGGTGACCTCATAGGGCCAAACATTTGTGCAATGTTTGTATTTAAGTCCCTCCTATCTCGTCGAGACGAAGATTTCAATCTCCATATCTCCGAATAGGAGTAACTTAAATAGGGGCATCTGTTGCACCCTAATTTTTAACCGTAAGATGCCACCTCTTTTTGCGCATTTTCTATTTGACTTTATTTAATATTTATAAGACTAACCAATTTGTGCAGACGCAATAATATCGGGTGAAGATAGCATTCATTTATACATGAATAACCTTTCTAACCCATCTGTTCGTGTCTTATGAAGCTAGGTTTGTTGTTGAAAGCTCAGGAAGCCGTGAAGGCTTTGTATGAACTTCTCATCTCCTACGCGGCCCTAAAGTCAGGACAAGGACAACTCACCCCTCGGGGATTTCTTTCCATTTTAGCATGGTTAAAGTTTGTAACAAACCACATCACAACAATTTATCCTCATTGCCATGAGATTCATCAAGATTGGGACCATATCGAGTAAAAGGCGTATATTTTATGAAAATGCACATTATGAGAAAATGAGGGATCGAGGGAGTCAAGAATGCTCGAATTTCATTAAGCCTTTAGGCATCTCTTTATTTATATCTTGGCTTATATCTCAAACAGTTCATTCAAGTACCAATTTAGTTGGAATCAAGATGACAAGCATTACTTCAGATAATGACATTATTCAATAAATCTTACGTTGAAGTATCTGCTGTTATGAGAGGTGTGATATTAGTAAAGGAGGTGAAGGCTATTGATGGTAATATAAGTGTGACCTCTTTGGGCTTAAAATTTATCTCTTTAATATGTGGCATAATGGCCCGTTCCTTGTTGGGTATTGGCATCCCCAATTATGTTACCATTTTGTTGTATGACCACACCATGGTTTCGCCTATAACAGTACCAGAGTTTGACACAAAGATAAGGAAAATGGAATTCCAAGATTCAAAGAACAAGGTTTTTGTTTCCAAGATTAAACTCAAAACGTCATGGAATGTGAGAATTTTAAATTTATAAAAGCTCATGTTGAAACTCACATACTCCATTTGATTCCAACATTCAAATTAAAGAAGGTCGTACTCATGCAAATGATACAACTCAGGTTATTATTCATTGGATTCAAGGATCCAAGTTACAATATTTCCTTACATTCAAAATATCAAATCTCCACACCATTTCCAATATCAATCGTGATGTGTGAGGGAATTGGTACATACAAACAATTTTGGATAAACCATGCGGCAAGTGAAGGCGTGTTCCTTTACAGACCTTAAGAGTACAAGGGAATGTAGGCAATATTGTTTCACTGTGACAATCCTGATATGAAACCCTTGGCCATTTATCTCAGCTTCACAAACGAATATCACATATTGCCAAGATACCAAACTCAGCAGCAACATTCTTCACATGGGCAGCAACTGTTGCAAATTTATCATAACGGAGGTCAACGGCCACCGGTATCTTCACCTGCATAACACAAGAATCAGGGTCAGTATCTCAGCCTCCAAGGACCTGCAATCAACAGATAAGAGTGCGACCTTATTTAGAAATCACAGTAGGAATAACATTCTCACATAGCACTGTGCTTCATGTTCGTAAAACGGCACCACATCTCCTATAAATTCCAGCTCACGTGCTCATTTGATCGTGATTCCGTTCTTCCACAAGGTCACTGCTAGGAACCGGCACCGTCAACGTTCAGCCATAACCTGCCGCAATAAACAAAGATCAGAATTAGGAGATACATATTTCTCCAGAATTAGAATATGAGAAAGGAAAAGCTTCCCTCGATGATTCGAGCATGACCACACCGTCCTCTAAGCAACACCATTTGGCCTGCAAGAGTGAATGTAATGGTAAATCTTATGACCACGGGATAGGTGAGTTTATCCACCAAGACCTTCCATCTTGATAAAGCTATTAACAATCAATACAACCATGACAGTACTTGGAAGGAATTTTGTCCACCCAGTCTCATGTGCTACCGTTCCTGCAACGAGTCGTCAGTCTCAGCCCATGGCTGCACATTCTATGCAGTTGCCACAACAGCCCAAAGAACACACTTCATAGCCATCTATTCGCAATCTTTGAGCCTGTCACAAAAAAAAACAGTCGCAACCAAAAGTTCCGCACGATTAACACAATTTTCAAGAGAACTTGTGAGGTTATCTACCACAGAAGGTCTTAATACCTTATCTGATGTGCCGGTTTCGCCGTTAGAAAGAAAATGGCACCTCAGGGTAGCTTCAGAACCAATAACCATGACAGAACGTATTCAAGGCAAGTAAGGCGGGTAATTCAGCTGAAAAATAAAACATCCTTCGTTAATCCTCACAGGACTCATTTCGACCTGCAACCGAAACAAAGGAATCCAAGTTCAAGTTCTCTTGTGCAGAGCAAATCCTAGCAATTTATGAAAACAAAGAGAAATAAGTATTCAAGCAAAAGTGATTACAAGAGACGCCAACACCATCGAAAAACTTAAGAAATTCGGTATATCAGTTGCGTACCGGATAAGGCAGAAGGATGCCACACACATTTTTCAGACTTGAAAGTTTTTTATCAAAGTGTGCTACGCCGAATGGTGCGTTATTCTGAGCTTTTGTTCATCTTTGCCATAATGACAACATTGCTTTCAACTACAAAAGAAGAATAAAGTCAAGAGCATCGGCAACTGTTATGATGCATTACGGTTCATCGTGAATAAAGGAAAGCCGGGAGATAGTTTGTGTCACCTTGGCTCGAGATATATCACTGTTGTACTCTCTGGAACACCGATATCAGCTGTCATGGTTGTTTGGTTACCCTGCAAAACCAGAAAGAATTATTGCAGTCCAACTCCCACGCAAAGAGAATTAAAGACCTGTCAAAGATAAGAAAAACAAGTGAATCATTGTGTTTTAGAGGATTCTGATGCATCTTACGAGGCTGGTGAAAGTGCTGAAAAGGTATTGGTGGATACTCATAAAACTTACTGCCAAGGAACCCTGCCAGAGCTTTCGCCACAACTGCGGCAACCTGCCTGCCGAACCTGTATTTCCAACCACGCGAACACGTGAATACAGTCATTCAACAATAAGAGACTTAAGAAATATTTTAGGCTTTCAGGGACCAGGACACCGAAGCATTTGAAGCTTACCCTGTTCAACAATCTCAATAGTCGGTGTCAATGAAGAGCCACATACTCGTTAAATAGTTCATGAATTCCATCATCAACGATCTTGACAAATTCATGAGCATCATCACCGTAGATTTTTGTGAAGAAAAACTCAACAAGCTTCATCTTGAAACGAGGATCCATGACTACTGCTATTGCAAGAACCAACTACAATCTCTCCAGGATACGCATCAAACATGAGTCCCCTTTGGGCTTCTAATTCACCCTTTGGCCCAGAACAGTCGCTTTTCACACCTGCCAAAACGCAATCCCAAGTTAGCAAATCAATCAGGAATATTCCCAAAAGGATTTGTTCCTCTCAATTAAGTCACATATCAGAGATTGATTTCATTAACGAGCATTAAACGAGATTGGAACAGAAGAGGAATTTTTTCGAATCAAGTTATAACCAAAACAGAAACTTTCTCAACAGGATTATATGTGTTAGCATTACCTTCCAAAGTGGTCCAGACAAGAATCACCGGATTTGGAAGCCTCTTCACTCCTCTTCAATTCGCATTACTCACCACAACCCTATATAAAACCGAAACAGATGAATGATTATCAGGAAAAAGAAATCCACAATCAGTCACAGACAACATCCACAAAAATCCTTTCAAAACCCTAGATTGGTAACTTATCTTTTGAGGAGATCCGCTGGGAGTCGCAAATCCGTCGCCGTCGAGACTTTCGTTGCCAAAAATCTCCATTTCCATCCATCATCCACAACCAAAATCCGATGCAAATCATCATCATCGCCGCCTTGAAGCCCATTTCGGTAAGATTCCATTGGTCGTTAATACGAATCGATTGATTGTTTTTTTCTTTGTTTTGTGAAGCAGGTTAAGAAACGGGAGATAGAGGAGATGCGAAGAAGAAATAAACACGGGCAGAGAGAAGAACAAAGCGATTGAGAAAGAGAGCGATCGAGGGAGATTGAACCGCGATTACAGAAAAGAGAAAGAACGAGAGAGATGGAAGGCAAAAGGGGAATCGATTGGGGGTGAAAGGGGATTAGGGTTCATTCTATTTCTCTGATTGTTAATCTTTTGTTTATGCATAATCACCACACACACAACACTTAATCCAACACCGCTAATCACCAATTAACCACCCTAAAATTAAACCCTTAATCTACCCATTAACTTAATTAATAATTAACCTTTTTAATTAATTAAATAATTATTATGTTAATAAGCCTTATTTTAAATTAAAACAAACTATAACCTTTTATTAATCAACCGGTAATTAAATTAGTTTTTTTTATTAATTTGAACTAATCTCCTTTCACTTAATTATTTGGTCCCCTTTTTTTAATTAATCATAAATAATTTGATATATCCCATTCACTTTACCTTTTTTATAATTATCCTATTTAAACTAATTGGAATTGTTCATTAAAATCTTTTTTTAGATAACTTTTATTTAATAATAATAAAACAACCCTCTTTTTTTATTCGAATTAATTGTATCCTTTTATGATAACTAATCCATTCCATTTAATAAAACCTTTTTCCCCAAGTCTATATTAATTAAAATCTTTTCTATTAAAAAAATCTTATCATCATTTTAAAACCTAACATAAAACTTTTGCTAAAACGAATCCAATATAATCTTTTATTAAAATTAATATAATTAATACAACTTTCTTTTTTATAAAAACAATCTAACTAAAAAATAAAAATAACTGTTCTCAAATTAATTTATTATCTAAAAATTTTATTAAAACTAATAAAAATAATTCACATAAATTAATACAACATTTTCGTAAAATCAATTTCAATCATCAAATTCAACTTTTATTAAAATTAATAATTAAGCAACCAATTCACCCTCTAATTTTCCATCTAAAATCAAACTCACTCAAATCAATTTAACCAATTAAAATCAATCAACATCAAAAATACAACATAATTAAGCACACTCACGATACAATTCACCTCAGCGCTTTCATGCGTGTGTATGATTTACTTTTCTGCAATTTATTTTACAACCATTTAATATTATCGCAATTTACGTTATTGCATCGCATCCGTCCAATGGAAGAACCTGCGCATGATCTCAACAATCGTACGTATGCATTCACATTTGCATCATTCTCCCCACACGATCCTTGATCCCATTCAAGTTGATCGCTTAAGATAGATCCTACCCCATAGGAAGGACCTTGTCTTTTACTTTACAACTTAGACAAAACACAAACAACACAATACAAACAATATTCAAACACATTAGAGAAAGATGCCAAATCATCTTAAGCGAGATAGAATCTCCACCCCACAACAATACAATCAATACCGTAGGAACTTTTCCTTAAGAGAGGCGTGCCTCGTTGACCCCTATCCGAGTACTTGAGCCCTTCTCTTAAGACGATGCAAAGACTATTTTTCTACACCTTGTGGCAGTTAAATCTCCCTTAAAATGACAACTCATATTTTCTCCTAAACTCAATCAATCAACTACCCTAAACCCGTAGGAACTTTGACCACAGTCAAAGAATTCCTCAAACCCTTTAGGGGAACTACAGATACTCTGATTCCACTCCCGTAAGGATATGTAGGCATAAGATGCGACATCTTATCGAGTATACTTAGAAATAAACCCCTAGGTCCTTTTATACCTTAAGCAGATAAACACATAGCAATAAACAAACATAAAACAAGAGGTTCCTGTAGAGTACTACAGAAACTTAGGATGTCAGTACCTTCCCTAAGTTTAACCAACCCCCGAACCTAAAACTCTCTAACCTTGCATTTGCATTGCATTGTGGGAATTTCGATATTTATCCCTTCCTTTGGACAAATCAAAGTTCGGTTGCAAAATGAATTAAAGATTCAAACTAATCAATAGTTTGGTATCCCATTTTCACCGCGACAGGAGGGTAGGGGGAATAGGTAGCGCTTTTAAAAGCGCTGCTAAATGTGTTGCTGAAGGGAGCCTTTAGCAGCGCTTTTTCCATAAAAAAAGTGCTGCCTTTACCTTTAGCAGCGCCACTTTTGGCAGCGCTTTTAAGCGCTGCTAAAGGTCTTTTTTGGCATAGTGTGATTAGTTGTTAGAACAAATAATTAATGGTAGTTAACTAATGCACTTAGGCCAAAGTTAATAAAGACTCCTTAGAGGATTGATAAAATCAAAGCCTTCTAACAACAAGTTTCATAAGTGATGTACCTAAGACATATAATCAACCATACTTGGACTTTCAAACATAAGTTTGAGCCACAAATGATCACTTTCCAATTACGAGACAATTTAGCGCTATGTTAAGCAATCGTAATCCGGTTTATGTAGAAACGGCGACTATCTGAGGTGGGTCAATAAAAATGTTAGTGCTAATGCATGCTAGAGAAATGATGTGTAGATCACTCTCCAAAATAAATACCTCACAAAAAGAAAAGTGGTAAAGATCTCATCTTCATTAAGAACCTAAAATAAGTTCCAATGATATCAAAGATTTTCATCGATCAAAAGAAAAAGAAGAGGAGGAGAGGGAAAGCCAAATTGAATTACAATTTCAAGGTCATTCCATCTTTAAGTTCATCCACTCATCTTGGTGGATTAAAGCACGAAACATATCATTAACTCAAAGTACCTAAAACAAATTCAACAATTCACTTTAAAGATAAATTTGAATTAGTAAATACTTATTCAAATTCATCTACACCCTAAGTCCAATGAATTTAAAGAGGAAAATGACCTTTAAAAGTGTATTCCAAAGCAAAAACCATAGGGAAATGGAAGAAGAAGAAAGAACCAAAACAGTTCCAAAACAAAGCCAAAAAGGTAAAATCAACATTGTGTAATCGATTACCACCAAGAAGGTAATCGATTACACCTGTTAAGATAGCTAAAATGCAAGTTGAAAATGAGCAAAAAGTTGATCAATCATTTCTTCAAACACCTCATGATCAAGTATGCAATTGAGCACGAAAGTTTAAGTAAAATAACAGAAAACAACACCAATAGAACATAATTTGCAAGATCCAAGGATCAAGCAACAAGAGTCAACAATAGATCACATTGTGAAGGATGTATCAAAAACAACAATGGTGGATCAAGAGATTACCACTTCAAATATGAAAAATTTTTAAATCAACTCCAAAAACCACACTTCAAAGCCTTGATCTACTGAAATTGATGATCAAAAAGTGAACAGATGAAGGTTTAACTCAAAGATTAGTAAGTTCTAATCATGAACTTATTAACTTTCAAAGGAAAAAAGAGCTTTGGTGAAATTGGTAATTGTAGAAAAAAGAGATAGTCAATAAAGAATTTGACAAGGTGAGTTTGGATATCAAAAGCTTATGAAATGAAAGAAATGAGGCCTCTATTTATAGAATTTAGACTTGGAAAATTTGGTGGATTTGAGTTTAGTTTGGAACCAAAATTAGGCTTGGAATTTGAATTTGGAGGAAAAATCAAGATCAAATGGTGATTAGTGAAGGTGTATGGTGGGAATTATTTATGATGAGGTAGGGGAATAAAAATGAAGTGATATATAATATTCTCATGATGAAACATTTGAATTTGGTGCCAAAAATGCTGAAGAATTTGAATCTAGCAAATTTTCATAAAAAACGCACAGGGTAATCGATTACCCTAATACTGGTAAGCGATTACCACATGCAAAAATTGTGAAAAAAATGCTTTTTGATGTGCTTTCTTAGCTCTAGATCGACTCTTTTTGCTTGTCAAAGAAGGCGTGGAAATAAATACATGAACCTTAGAGTCTCTTGAATAATTATCAATTAAATCTTGGAAACCTTTGATCAAATTATTTTGAATTGTTGGCATATCAACTTTGACTTTGTTCAGATGAAATTCGTTCGAGCTGAGGGATTGGTATTTGATATCCTTGATATAAATTCTTCCTGAAAAAGTTAGTAAAGGAAAAACAAACACTTTTTTTAGATTTTAGTTAATGGTTAGTAAACATGAATGTAAACAAATATCAAACAAACAAGAAAACAAAGGCGTCCGGTGATCTCTCAAGAATAAACACACAGAGGAAGACAAGAGAACCAAAGCTTACGATCTTGTTTATGGAATGAGATGCAAATTATATGTGGGATCTTAGGGGTAAAAATTAGGGTATTACAGATGCCCCTATTTAAGTTTCTTCTATCCGGAGATATGAAGATTGACATCTTTGTCTCGACCAGATAGAAGAGAGATAAATATAAGAATAAACCCAATTTTTGGCCCTACGAGGCCACAAAAATTATATGATTATGCTAATGATATGCAGACACAAGACTTCTATGGGGAAAACAAGCCACAAGAGACAAATAAAATGTTAGAGAAGAAAAGAAAGGAAAAGAGACTCCGCAAGGGAAAACAAAAGAGTAAGATTCTATTCTGATAAAGGAAGGGAATCAACTCAACTAGGGAAGAGATACCAATTGTCGGTTACTGGGCAAAGATACTCAAACCAAAGAAAAGAGGTAAAATACTTTCTACTGGTTACTGAGTAGAAAATAAAGACAATAAACACAAAAGAATTATCATCTACCGGTTACTAGGTAGAAAAACAAAGAGATGTATTAGTTATTACTAGTTATTGGGTAAAAAGTAATCAATCTGACGAGATATAATCAACTACCTGTTTCTAGGTAGGAAAAGAAACAATGCCAACTATTGTTTATTGAGTAGTTTAGCGAGGGTAATATACTTGAAGAAAAAGTTTATGAACTATCAGTTACTAGATAGGATAAATAATATATCAACTACCTGTTATTGGGTAGGAAAAATAATATTACCACATGGAAAGATTATCGACTATCGGCTATTGGGTAGAAAATAATGGTAACTAACCAAAAGAGAGACAAATGTTCGCTACCAGTTACTGGGTAGAAAAATAAAAGCAGCAAGCTCGGGAGGAAGGATTACCTTTTACGGGTCACTGGGTAAAAACAAAGGATAACCAACCAAAAGGGGTGAGAAATATCACCTGCTACCTGTCATTGGGTAGAAAAATAAAGGCAATATACTCAAAAGGTGAAGAAACATTACCGTTTACTCGTCACTAGGTAGAAAATAAAGGCAATGAACTCACAAGGAAAGATTGCCGACTACCTGCCACTGGGTAGAAAAAATGACGGTAATAGACCAAAAATGATTAGGGATATTACCTACTACCTGTCACTGGGTATAAAATAAAGGCAATATACTCAAAAGGAAAGATTACCGACTACATATCACTTGGTAGAAAAAATGACGGTAACTGACCAAAAAGGATGAGGGATATTACCTACTACTTGTCACTGGGTAGAAAATAAAGGCAATATACTTAAAAGGTGAAGAAACATTATCGGCCACCCGTCACTAGGTAGAAAAATAAAGACAATGGACTCACACTGAAAGATTACCATCTACCTGTTACTGGGTAGGGTAAACAAAACTCAACTACTTGTCACTAGGTAGGAGAAAGAAATAAAGGTCGACTACCTGTCACTGGGTAGGACAAACAGAATTAAACTACCTGTCACTAGGTAGAAGAAGGAAATAATGGTCGACTACCTGTGACTAGGTAGGACAAACAAAATTCAACTACATGTCACTGGGTAGAAGAAGGAAATAAAGTTCGACTACATGTCACTGGGTAGAACAAACATATATCATTAGCTATCTGTTACTGGGCAGCTCAAATCACACAACAGACTTCTCAAATAAAGAGACAACCATCTGTTGGGGATGAAATATTCATTGGATTGCAACAGGATTCTCATATAAGAAGCTAAACATCTGTTCAAATGACAAACCAAGTCGAATGATAACAAGCTTCCACTATAAAGATATGACTCTACTTCTTCTTTAGTCAAGTTTTGAAAAAAGGACCAAGTACAAACTATCTCCGCTGAAGGGACTGCCATCTGCTAGAGCTGACATGCTCATATTGGTCCCTATGCGCATTAAACCTATTCAAGACGGCTTGAAATTCTGTTAAACAAGTACCTCTCATATATCATCTGAGAGAGGTTGTGGGTCTAGTATCTCCCTCTCTTCTATAGTGTTAAACTCATTCTTGCATTGTTTGGTATGGAGGACGTTATCATCTAGAGTTTGATTTTAGAGATGAAGGTCATCCATGGTAGCATGCATCTTTGCCATGGCGCTTTCCTTATTGTTAGATTCCTTGCTGGCTGGAGTTATTGTATTTTTGTCCACCATGATGGACATGACGGAAGAATGTGAGGACTAAATCTGGATAAATGTGATAATGGTGTCCCATGTCAATTTTGCTAAGGCCTTACGGTGGGTGCCAATTGTACTTGCTAAAATTATAATGCATGACAATCTCTAATGATTAATGGTTATCAAAGGATTTAATGTTTGTTATAGGGTTTAAAGCTAACTCACATATGAGGGTGAGAACCTCTGTGAGTCTAATACATGTGTCAATATGAGATTTTCTTCACAAAATTGGTGTTGAAGTACTTATAAGAGTCTTCTTGGACTAGATCCCAAACACCTAGGAAGTAACAACTACTATTGAGAGAACGGGGGAGTTGTTAGTTACCCCTATATTATTCAGGAGTGCATGCTTACTTTTCTCTGACTTCTCTTCACTTCGGGTGAGTTATCTTAAAATTGGCCGATGGTTTTGATGAATAGGCATCATATCTGATAAATGGGCAGTCAATCTAAAATACATGCAATCAAATAGGTGTTGTGGCCGAATCTTTTCCGTCCAAGAGGAAATATCAATTATGTATCTTCTTTGAATAATCCTTGTCAATCAAGAGGCATTATCAGTGTTGGATATTCTTTGAAGAATATTTGTCGCTCATGAGGCAATAACAATGTTGGATCTTCTCTAAAGAGTCTTTACCACCTAATAGGAAATATACATGATGGATATTCTTTAAAGATTCCCTGCTACCCAATAGGAAATATGAATAATGGATTTTCTCTGAAGAGTACTTACTTCCCAAGTATTAATATAAATGATGCATCTTCTCTGAAGAATCCTTGTAGTCGAAGGGGAAATATAGATAATGGGGCGATACTAAACAATTCTCAGGCTTCGTTAACCCACTCACGATTAGTCCTCTTTCTAGATCATAAAATACACCATGTCTTGGACCCTTTAAAAGGCAGCGGAACAACTAACACAATGCAAGTCTCACCCAAGGGACTCAATCTAAATTATTGTCTGAGGGACTCAAGTTAAAGTATCACATGAGGGAATCAACCTAAAGTGTCTCCTGAGGGACTCAACTTAAATTTTGTCCCGAGGAACTCAACATGAAGCCTCACATGAGGGACACAACCTAAAGTCTTTCCTGAGGAACTCAACATAAAGTCTCACCCGAAGGACTTAAACTAAAACACTATGCCCTTTACAAGATGTCTTATTTTAAGAACAGAGTACTAGGATAAATTTGTTTTACCTAAGAGAAGGTAATCAAAAGGGAAGCAAGACAAGTCAACTCCGGACAAGTACATGATAGAACAAGATATTTTCATGACAAGTATTCCTTAAAGTTTTAATGATAACAAAAGAGTTGAAAGAACAATGGTGTTATCTGATGTGTTTTCTAAGCATGCAGGTTACAAAGCTTAAGAAGAATCTATTTAGAATCTGATGAAAGAACACATTTCAGAGAAGCTGAGTTATTGGCTTCTGGTGGTTCAGAATTGAAAAATGATCTTTAAGTGAAGTCTGATGATTTAGGTTGGTGCAGACTCTGAAGATGAAGGTATCAACATCATAAGAGTAATATGTTATATCTAAACTTATTGAATGTATCAGTTTTTGGTGATCATTCAAAACCAACGATAAAGCTAAGTTATCTGTACTGTAAAAAGAAAGCTACAATGTCGAATCAGTTTGTCAGCTAGAGTATGTATTCACGTGGCTCAAAAAGAGTTGACATGCTTTACGGATATCTACTCTCAACGGATCTATAGTACAAGAACATAAGAAAAACTCTATGGCTAAAAAAAGTTACACAGTAGATAAAGATCTTTTGGTGTATCTATCTTCAACGTCTCTTGTATTATGGAGTAACAAAGACACTTGTAAAAGTTATCTCTTCCAACAACTATCATTCTAAAACTACTATATAAGTAGCTAAAAATTCAATCTAGAATAAACAACAAGGAAAATAAATAAAGAGAGCCAAGAAGAAAGAAGTGTTTCACGCTTCTATTAGAATGGAAGAATAACAAGATCAACAATGGCAACACAATCGAGGATGCAGAATTTCTATTATTTGTTGTAAATTTTAGAAAGCCTTAAGATTTATTAAACATTGAATATCCTATAAATATTAAGAGCTATGATCTTTGTTATGGTTATTTCTACGGACCTTTGATTGTATCGAGTACACCTTGTTGTCTATTCTACTAAATAGATTGTGTTTAGTGGTTTATAAACAAAGTCTCTTGCTATGTGGTCGAGCATCAAAGTCTCTTGCTATGAGCTTGAGCCAAGTAAGTATCTTGCTATGTGCTTGAGCATTGAATTCTTGATCAATTGTTAATTAAGCAAGAAAATTCTTAGACTAAAGCTCTAAGCAAAAGTCTTGGGTTTGAGGAATCTAAGCAGGGAAGTCTTATACTCGTGGAGTATGAGTAGAAGTCTTGAACCTGAGGGGTTTAAGCCAGAAAGTCTTAGATTGGTGGAATCTAAGCAGGAAGTCTTGAATTTGTAGGATTAAAGCAGAAGTCTTGAACCTGGGGGTTTAAGTAGGAAGTCTTAGGTTGAGGGTCTAAGAAGGAAGTCTTGAATCCGTGGAATTTAAGCAGGAAGTCTTGAGCCTGAGGGATTTAAGCAGGAAGTCTTGGTCTAAGCAAAAAAGTATTATGCTTGAGGGCATAAGCAATTGTAATCATGATTTAATTATAGTGAAAGACCTCTTGTGCTGCAAGGGGGCTAAAATACTCTCAATTTGGGAGGAACCACGATAAATCTTTGTGTGTTTTGTTGTTATTGTTTTGCTTATGTAATTATTCCACTAGAACTTATAATGAGAATCTAACATGGTTTCGAATCTGAACTCTGTTCAGAAGTAAAGCAAAAACGATGAACCCAATTCAACTCCCCCTTCTTGTATAATTTTCTTACCTTCAATTGGAATTAAAGCATAGTCTGTGCATAATACTTAATAGTGGTGCAAACATAGATCCAAAGGGAAAAATATGCTTTCATCTCCGTATGAAAAGAAGGTCGTCAAAGATGAAGAAATCAATCAAAAGCAACTAGTCTCTCTATCAATGGTGTTATCTGTAACACCCATTTTATTTATTTAGTCATTTTTGTGTTAATTTAATTATTTTATGTTGGTGTGCCCTTAGGTGGGGCGTGTTGGTATATGATTGGTGAGTACCCTTGATATGTAAGGACCATTGGTGGTGTGGAGATAATAATATAATAGTTAATAGTAACATTGGTGGTATTATTATTACTATTATTATTATTATTCTTATTATTATTATGATTATTATCATTAGTATGAATATCATTATTGGTGGGTATCCCTGATATGAGAGGATTATTGGTGGCGAATTGGTGTAGATATAATAATATAATAACTAATGGTAATATTGGTGGTGTTTTGGTGTGAATATGATAATATAATGAATAATAGTAATATTGGTGGGGGTATTATTATTATTATTATATTTATTATATTTATTATTATTATTATTTTGGTAAAATATTATTATTATTATTTTGGTGAGATAATAATAATAATATTATTATTATTATTATTATTATTATTATTATTATTATTATTATTATTATTATTATTATTATTATTATTATTTTGGTGAGATAATAATATTATTATTATTATTGTTATTATTATTAATAGTATTATTATGATTAGTATTATTAATATTAGTAATATTATTATATTATTTTATTAATAATTGAGATTAAAATAAAAGGGAATATGAAGGGGTAGTAAGGAGATATTAGAAAAGTTGGAATAGAGAGAAAAGGGATTACGATACATCGTGAGAATTGAGAAAGTTGGAAGAAAGGGAGCGAGGGACAGAAGAGAAAGGAGAAAGCCAAGAGACCAAATCTTGGAAGATTATTCATCGATCAAACCAATTAATAAGGTAAGGGGGGAGAAACTTGATTGGGATGGTATATACATGTATAGGGTAGAGGGGATTCCTTAACCCCGTAGGAATATGTTGATATATGCAATTTTATATTGGCATGCTGTTGAGTGTTGATTGATGTTGTTAATTGGTGTTAGTATGTGGTGATTGTTTAACTGACATATGTTGATTGTTGATGAATTGTTGTTTTTGGTTAATTTGGCGTATAGGCTGGGTTTACGGTTTTTAGGGAGATTATGTGTGACCTTTTGAGGCATCGGTAGAATGTTTAAGCGATGATTTTGGGAATAAGATTTAGGAACCAATTTGATTACGGTAATGTACAAGGTTGGTACTGAGGTAGGCTGAGATTTAGAGTTGAGATGATAGGCTTGATTTGGCGTAGAGAGCACTACAGAATTGTGAGAAAATTGGTGAATCGCAGCATTCGCTGGGCTTCGCCTGGCGAGTGTTGGCGAAGCTTCGCCTGGCGAATGGGGGCGAGTGTTCGCCTGGCGAGCTGTGGCGAGTAGTAGCGAATAATTCTGAATTAAGTCCCAGACCTAAAGAGTAGAAACTTCGCCTGGCGAGTGTGGCCAGCGAAGGTTCGCCTGGCGAATGCACGATAGTAGAATGAGGGCTTTGCTAGCAGGTTCGCCTGGCGAATGCCAGCGAAGGTTCGCTATGCTTCGCCTGGCGAATGCCAGCGAACGTAGCAGAATGTGACTCTTGAGGTGTTTTGTCTGGAGCTTTAGTCTTGTAGGATCCCTTGATCACGATGAGTGTAGGGATGATTATTGAATGATGTATGGTGCATACTTGGTGATAGGAAGTGATTTTCCTGATAATTAATTTAAAGTAAATGGTTAATTGGTGTATGGTGTATACGAGTGTAGAACGAGATGATCAGTAGGATCATGTGCATTCGGTGTATTGGAGTATGAGGTACTTGGTGATAGTACGAGGTTCCCGTAATATTTTAAGAGGATGATTAGTTGGTGTGTAATCATGCAGAGCATGGTGCAACGATCAGTAGGATCGTGTATTCCCGAGTGTTGGGATGTGATTATATATGGTGTTAGAGTGTGAACTCGTTTAATATCTAATTTAATTAAAATGAATAATGGGTGTATCATGTATATGATTATGGTGCAGTGATCAGTAGGATCGTGTATCCCTGAGTGGTGGGATGTGTTTATATCTGGTGTTATAGTATGAATTTGTCTACTATCTAATTGATTTATATGGTGTTGATGTAATATATCTATACATATATGCATTGATGTATGATGATATGATCAGGAGGATCGTGTGCACTTAGTGTGCCTGAATATAATACTTATGCATTGGTGTGTGCATATCATGGTGTTTTGGTGGGATGAATCATGTCTCAGGAGGAGCGTAAGTGATTCATCCGTACTCCTTTGTGGAGAATGGTGGGGGATAGATCATGTCTCAGGAGGAGCGTAAGTGATCTATCCAGGTTCGATTAAATGAACCAATGAGTCGGTACCGCATGCATAGTGTTGAGTTGCATATTTGTATTATAATATGTTATATTGTAATTTGAACAGTAGGTTCGTTATATGGTGTTGTTCGGGTGAATATTGGTGTGTTGATGTGTTTTACTACCTTGTTTACATGTATTACATTACCAATATATTTTGATCATGATTTCTCACCCCCTTTGCTGTTGTTGTGTCTGTGCTCCTCCGGAAGTATAGACAATCCAGGTACTTAGATAGCTTGGATGGTGGTGTGCCAGTCGAGTCTAGAACGCTCTGATACGTAGCACGGGACTTGGGTGTTTTCGTTGTGTCTATGTTGAACTTATTTCTTTTCCTGTGACGTATCATGAATTTGATGTATTTTACTTTATGAAACAAATTCCGCTGTATTATTTCGAAAAGAATGAATAAAGTATTTTTATAAAATTTGGAGATGTGATATCCTACTTTTTGGTGAAAACTCTGATTATTATTTTAATATTCATATTTTATTTAATTTGGGAAAGTGGGGTGTTACATTATCCTTTTAAGAAGATAGTTCAATATTTTTGGCTTTAGAACAAGTCTGAAAAAATTTATCAAAACAAGCTGGGGATTCAGAATCAGAAAATCTATCCAGGTAAGTTCTATTATTTATTGTTTATTTTCAAGCATGATATTCTGTATAAATTTTATTGGTGTGTATAGTTTTTACACTTAGTTACCTTGAGGGATATTAGCTAAAGAACTTTCAGACTTGTGAAATTGGTATTCTCACCGTTTGTGATAATATCAGTGCTATGAAGAATCTAATAAACTTCTTTAAACACTCTTGAATCAAGCTCACTTACTACTGTTCAGAAGAAATTAGTATATGTTATGTTCTTCAGTGAACAGACAATCAAGATACAACTCATAATTCTGTTTGAGTTAAATAGCTAGTAAAAATTATGAACATAGTAATTTATGCTTAATTCTGAATGAAGAATTCGAATAAGAAATTAGTTAGATGATGTTTTAGTCAAATATTGGATGAAAAACTTTTGATAAAGGATAACCTATGAAAAGCCTCTGCTTTTGAAACTTGCTTAGAGAAATATTTGCTTCTTAAATACACAGAAGTGGAAAACCCTTTTGACACTTGTCCCACTTTTTACACCTGTCTAAAATCTCTTCAGCACACTTGAGATTATTTGTGTTTTAAATTTGAAGGGGAATGAATTTGTTTTAAATTCTTTTGTGTTTAAGTCTCTTTAATGTCATATACTTTTCTCAACACACACAACCTTTATCACTATCTATTTCGTGTCTTTTCTGAAAACCCAAGAAAATCCTTAAAACCTCATCAACCCTTCCCTTAGATTTTAATTCCATGAAAAAACTTAAGATCAAACGGAAGAGTACGCCACTTGAAAAAGATAAATTAGGGTTTCTCATTGAGAAAGTGGTAGACTTTGATAGTTTTGCTACAAATGGATGTCCACTAGAAAGTCACTTTGAGTTTCAATGATGGATGAAATTCTTTGATATACTAAATGAACTAACTTACCCTATTCTGGTAAAAGATTTCTGGGTTAGGGCAGAAGTATATGACGAGTATTCAGCACAAGATGAAGAGAGAATTGTTGTGGAAAAAAACAAAAGTGTGAAAGGGAAATCAAGAACATAAATGGGTCTAAAGGAATTCAAATGTGTGGAAATATGACCTGGTGTAATGGGTCTAGACATCTCCATAACTCAAGAGAACATTTCTCAACTAATTGGGGCTGAAAATAAAGGAATGGTGATAATCAATAAAAAGGATGGAGGAGATTATGCCAGGGATATTAAGAAGGAACTCTTTAAAAAGAAAGACGATTTTGGAAAAGTAAAGATCATGCATCTCAATCAGAAGTTGATGTTCAAAATTCTTATTGGTTTTTTAATTCCTCAGGAAGGAAGTTCGGATCAAATCTCATGGGATTATAAGATGTTTCTTTGGTATTTGTCTACCGATCAATGATTAAATCTTCTAGGTTACATTTTCCATCATCTATGTGAATCCATCAAGGAATCTAATAAGAAGTTCAAAAGAACAGTTCCTTATGCAAGGATACCTTATATATTATTCTATCAATGCATGATAATTAACATATTGATGGAATTTAGAGCTACACAAGATTTGGATGATGCTTATGGAAGTGTGATATCTGCAACAGTTTTAGCTCACATGAAAGAAAGAAAGAAGAAGGATATTGTAATGAATCCCAATCCTATATGAATTAGGAAAGATAAAAGAAAATATTTTCTAGAAGATTATGCATTTCTAACCCATGAAGATAATCTGGATGTCATCAAATTTCTTCTTGAAGAAGCTAAAAGGGAGTATGGTGTAACTATAACACGTGATCAACTTCCTAATAAGTATCCTAGTACTTATGGTCTTAGAGGAAGAAAAAAAGAAAAAAAATGACTTCTTATGAAGATGAAGAAGGTTAAGAATCAGATACTCCTATACCCGCCAAGAAGAAACTACTGAGAGATGCTCCAAAAGCATTTCAGAAGGAGAAAGAAAGAATTGCTCAGAAGGATGGAAAGAAAAAGGATCCATAAAATGCCAAGAAGGCTCTATAACTTGAAGTTGAAGAACTCATTGAAACCACTTAGATTCGTCCTACCAAGACTAAAGGTGGAGAATCCAGCAGTAATCTAAATATGGATAATGAAGTTTCTTCATCAAAGAAAAGGAAACTGGTGAAATTAAGTCAGCTAGAAGAAGAAAAAAGAGCAATGACCACACAAGTATCAAAGGAAGTTGACAATTTCATGACAACAGTCGTCAAGAGAAGTATGTAAGTTTCATATGAGGAGCTGGTTAAAAGAAATCGTGTTGATGATTCAAAGAAGGTTACATAGAAGAGTATGGCAGTTTAAAGAGAACAACTAGGAGAAAAACTTGAGTCTATCCTAAATTATCCTGAAGTTTCTAAGTTAACTCAAGAGTTTGAGTTTGTTAAGATTAACCAGAAGGATACAGATGTTGCTCGAACTTGTGAAGATCATCTTTGTGATAAGGAAGCAAAAGAAAATAATATAGAAGAAGTAATGGAAGTCGTGTATATAAAAAATATTATGGATCTAGGAATTGGTTGAATGAGAATCCAACTGCAAGTGGCAAAGAGGTGGAAGCTGCAATGAAACTTGTTTCATTAGCAACATGATCAGGTATTGAGGTTAAACCAGTTAATAACTTTAATCTTAATTCTTCACTGAGAAATTCACCCTCACCATCACCTGCTAAATCCAACCGAACCTCTATCTTGGCCATACAACCTTATCAATCAATCATCCCTGAAATTATATAATTTTTTGTTCTTTCAAAGACCCCTCTAGACTAAACACAAAACAATTGTATTCCGTTACATGACCAACCTATTAACCAAACCAATCAATACAATCATAATGCTAGTATTCAAGTAGACTCACCCCCCACTAAAACTTGTTAAATATTAGAGTGCTTTGGATGCTAAACCTATTAATGTTGCATCACCCTCACACAGTTCCACCAAAACCATTATAGATCAGCAAATTCAGAATCATCTTAATAATGAAATTGAATATGCTGAATATGATCCAAAACTAGAAGACAATAACTAAGCTCAACCCTTACCATCTATCCATCAAGAAACCACTCAACATTCATCCCCATCAAACCATGCTTTAGGAAAATAAAACTCTGTCGAATCCATTCAAGAAACTCTGCATAAAGATGAAACAAACTCACCTAAGCCATCTCAGCATATGACCAACTATCAGCCTCCACCTAACCATGTACTTTCTAAGTTAGAAGTTTTTAGGACTAGGTTATATAACGACGAAAAAGTAATAATGGAAGAAGGGGTCACCTCTACTGATCACGTGGCTTATAATATAAGATGGGAAATATTCAGAAAGTTTGTCAACTCAATCATTCAAAGTCTGAAGAATTTCTCTTCTAAAAAAGTCATTACATCTAGCCAAAAGCATCTTCTCAATCTCGAAGCTAAGGTAGCTTCAGTTGCTGAATGTCAAGAGTTGATGAAAGTTCAGATGGCAAGTAACCAATTGTAAGTGAATGCTCAATTCAGGTCTATTGTTGCTAGGCAAGAATAAATCGGTTCTGATCTCAAAACAGACATGGAACTATTGAAGAAACATTAGGTGTAGGATGTAGAACTTGTTTATTTGTTTAATTACATGCTTATGAACCTGTTATAAAATTTATTATTAAAAGGGGGAGAAAGATATAAAATTTATTATTAAAAATATAAACCCTTCAGATTTTAAATGTTATTCATTTATTATTATTCTAAATTTCTGTTATTTTGGTTATTTGTTTTACCCGGGAGATATAATTTAGTTTTCTTGAATATAGAACTTAGGGGGAGTTTACAAACATCAACCTTTGGACTATTAGACTCAGGAGGAGCTTACGAACCTTAAACTCTGATGTTTCCAAGTAAATTAAAATAGCCCAACATATTTCGTAAATACTTATGTTTGTCATCATAAAAAAGGGAGAGATTGTTAGAACAAGATTTGTTCATGATAAGTATTCCTTAAGGTTTTGATTATAAAAAAAGAATTTAAATAAAAATGGTGTTATATAATGTGTGTTATAAGTGTGCAGGTTCCAAAGCTGAAGAATAATCTATTCAGAATCTGGTGAAATGACGCATTTGAGAGAAGCTGAGTTATTGGCTTCCGGTGGTTCAGAACTAAAGAACTATCTTTAAGTCAACTCTGATAATATAGGTTGGTGTAGACTCTGAAGCTGAAGGTATCAGCATTAGAAGAGAAATATATTACATATACACTTATTAAGTGTATCAGCTTCTGGAGATCAATTAGAACCAGCGACAAAGCTAAGTCATTCGTATTGTAGAAAGCAAGCTACAATGTCAAATCATTTTGTCAGCTAGAGCCTGTGTTCACATGGCTCAAGAAGAATTGACATGCGTTATGGATATCCACTCTTAATGAATCTATAGTACAAGATCACAAGGAAGACGCTATGATTAAAAGATTTACACAATGGAAAAGGATATTTTGGTGTATCTATCTTCAACGTCTCTTGTACAATAGAATAACAAAGACACTAGTACAAGTTATCTCTTCCAAAGACTATCATTCTGCAACTGCTATATAAGTAGCTGAAGATTCAATCTAGAATCAACAACAATGAAAATAAAGAAAGAGAGCCAAGAAGAAAGAAATGTTTCACGCTTCTATTAGAATGGAAGAATAATAAGATCAATAATGACAATACAATCGAGGATGCAGAATATCTTAGAAATCTTAAGATCTATGATCTTTCTTATGGTTATTTCCATGTACCTCTAGTTGTATTAAGTACACCTTGTTGCCTATTCTGCTAAACATATTGTGTTTATTAGTTTAGAAATAAAGTCTCTTGTTATGTGCTTGAGCATCAAAGTCTCTTGCTATGGGCTTGAGTCAAGTAAGTCTTTTGCTATGTGCTTGAGCATTGAAGTCTTGATCAGTTGTTGATTAAGCAAGAAAAGTCTTGGATTGAAGGTCTAAATAGAAGTCTTGGACTTGAGGAATCTAAGCAGGGAAATCTTGTACTTGTGGAGTATGAGCAGAAGTCTTGAACCTGAGGGGTTTAAGTAAGGAAGTCTTTGATTCATGGAATTTAAGCAGGAAGTCTTGAATCTGTGGGATTAAAGCATAAGTCTTGAACCTAAGGGGTTTAAGCAGGAAGTATTGGGCTGAGGGTCTAAGCATGAAGTCTTGAATTCGTGAGATTTAAGTAAAAAGTATTGAACCAGAGGAGTTTAAGCAGGAAGTCTCAGGCTGAGGGTCTGAGCAGAAAAGTCTTATGCTTGAGGGAATAAACAATTGTAATCATGATTTGATTTTAGTTGTATATCTCTTGTGCTGCTAGAGGACTATACTACTCTCAGTTTAGGAGGAACCAGGATAAATCTTTGTGTGTTTTGTTATTATTTATTTGCTTCTGTTATTATTCAGCTGCAACTTATAATTAGAATCTATACCTGATTTAGAATTTGAACTTTGTTCAAAAGCAAAGCAAAAATGATGAACACAAATCAACCCCCCCCCCCCCCCTTCTTGTGGATTTTACAACGTATATAAATGATGAAAGAGACACACATGTTCCTCAAATGAACATTTTAATCTCAACCATTATTTTTAATCTAAGGGCTAATAATTATTCTTATCATTTTCACATAAAAATGGCATTCTCAATAGATGTGCCCCATATATATATATATATATATATATATATATATATATATATATATATATATATATATATATATATATATATATATATATATATATATATATATATATATATATATATATATATATATATATATATATATATATATATATATATATATATATATATATATATATATATATATATATATATATATATATATATATATATATATATATATATATATATATATATATATATATATATATATATATATATATATATATATATATATATATATATATATATATATATATATATATATATATATATATATATATATATATATATATATATATATATATATATATATATATATATATACACACTCCAGATCTCTATGGATCAATGAGAGAGAGAGGGGGAGAGAGAGAGAGAGAGAGAGAGAGAGAGAGAGAGAGAGAGAGAGAGAGAGAGAGAGAGAGAGAGAGAGAGAGAGAGAGAGAGAGGCACATGAGTAGACTTCAATGTAGTATGGGAAGAAGTTAGAGATATGACCTTCCTCACCACACCCCTCACCAAAGGATTCTTCTAGTGGATAAGTGAGCTAGGGAGATTAAGGGCGCATAAAAGCATCCCTTACCCAATAAGAGAATTGAAAGTTATCTGTATTTCTTGCAGGTACGTAATGTCATTGGAGTGTCAAATTATAAACACTTTCATCTAGCTGATGCTTCTCTTTTCATTGCTGGTTTGACCAAATAGCGTCTCAGCGAGTAAATCCTCCAAGGGCCAAATCAGTATTTGGGCTTCGGGTGTAATACGCTAAATTCGCCAGTTTTGTTTGGCTAAGTATGAGAAATCCTCCTTAGAAGGAGGAACCCTAAATTCCATATAAGGTTGTGGGCCTGACCACGTTAATAGCATTAGGAGCGGAGGACCCGAACCAGCAGCACCCTGGGGGGCTTCAAAGTAGCAGAAGGGCCAACTACAGTTTGTCCTGGCCAAATTTTCCGACGCAAAAGACGAAGCCTTCCTTCATCCTTTATTTAATATGCATGCAACATTACCTAAAGAAATACATCATAAGCAAGCGAGTTGAATATGAAGAAGCCAATAGCTTTCAAGACTTACTAAAAATAATCTTCATTTATTCCCTGGTGCAGACATTCATCAGTTAGCGAATGCCGATGAGGCATTTCAAGTGTTTTTGGGAAGCTTCATTTGGAGAAGTAGCACCCCTGGTGTTGTACCCCAAAATTTTCCCTCGATTTACCTAATCATGATAAGTTGTTGCTTCACATATGCATTATCCCCTAGGTCATTCATTTGCATAAGACATGGGATCAAAGCCTTCTGGTCAATCAAGGTTTCCTGAGGTTTCTACCTCACTAAGAATAATTCAACTGGTGCTTTTATGAAATATATAATTAAGGAAGATCAAGTTGTCTTATTCATGGTATTTGAGTTTGGTCAATTGAAGATCAGGAATGCCAAGGTTTTCAAGCTAGGGTTTTTTCCTCATTTATCTTCAAGGATTCTTCAAGGCATTGCTAGTATATCTTTGTGGATTAAAGTACATGATATAAGACAAGAGATTCATGGTATTCAAGGCAATGTTTTCTTTTCAAGCACTCTTTACTTATGATGTAAGTTAGGTTATGCTTGTTGGTTCTCATTGAGAATTAAGAACTTTGGGGGAGTGTTAGTTTCAAAGCATTCAAATATATGGGTCAAAAGTTATATTCTTTGATTTGTCAAGAGTTGATTCAAAGGTTTGAGAGTTCATAAAGTTATAGGAAGTGAAGGTTCAAATGGTCAAGGTTACCAAAAGCATTAAGATATATAAGATAACTTCATGATCCAATGGTTTTTACAAAAGGACTTTAAAAGGTTTCAAATAAGATGCCTAAAAAAAGGTGATGTCAACTCAAGATAGTCACATACTTATGTTAAAAAGAGAAGGATAAGGAATGCTTTAGTGGCTATCTTTGTAGGGGATGTTTGGGTGGAGGGATCACTGAACTGAGATATATGATGGTAATGTTATTTTCTAATCTCTTTGTAGAGCATTTATATAATAGGCCAACACTTAACGGGATCGAGTTCAATTCAATCTCTCAAACTGATAACATGGCTTTATCGACTTTGTTCTCTCTCTCTCTCACTCTCTCTCTCTCTCTCTCTCTCTCTCTCTCTCAAATCAATGCAATAGTGACCCAGTGTGGTGGAAACTAAAATTTTGTTCTCAAGAGAACATATGTTAGACCAAATGCCTGGGATAACCTGTATAACTGGTTTATGATAATTAACAGATTTTGAGAATAGACGTCTGACACGATGTCTAGGACATTGTATACCAGAAGGTAAAAACTAGTTATACAACCAAGTAATGATATATTATCTTATACAAGATAATGAAGCAGAGAAGCAATAAAGAACATAAGATATTGGTAACCCAGTTTGGTGGAACCAACTTACGTCTGAGAGGCACTCTACCCAAGAAAGAAAATTCACTACTTCAAATTTGTACAATTAGTCTTATAGGAACATCAACCCCATGATGTTCAACGGTTCTTCCTAATCCTAGTGAATTTCTATTTAGGACTCTGTCTAAATATGAAACCCCTTTCAATTTCTCTTAACCACTAACCCTTAGTGATTAACTTCAATAAAAACTTTTTTGATTGTTGAATTTACAACTCAACTAAGCAAGCCAACGACTATGCCAAGTTACTGAAACATAGTGTGGTGTACACAAATTACAAATACTTTATTTTTAAGCTTATAGAATTAGTATCTTGGAACAAAGTTTTACAACTCAACTTACAAACAAAACTCCATGCCTTAAGGTATGAATGGAGGCGCTAGAGTGGTACACAAAAATACCACAAAAAAGACTAAAAGATAAACCCTAACACAAGGAATCTTAAAAACATGCACACCTCAAACATGAGGTTTGAGTCTCCATATATAGAAATGAAATTCCGGGCTTTTCTCATTTGGATTTCTAATTTAATTTCGTCCAAAATAATAGAAAATATTGTTGGATTTGATTTGCTTCATAAAAATCTCCAACAAAAGATATGTTTTGTTATTAATTCAATTTCAAATTTAAATCTCCATTTAAATTGATTTGATCTTATTTCACATGTTGCACCAGAACATCAAAAATATCTCTCTTCAAATAAATTTTCTTAGTAGAGTAAATCTTGGACTCAATCTTCTTTCAAAGTAAATCCAATCAAATCTTCTTCGACTGAATCAAAACTAAATGTTTTAATTAAATCATATTCTCCATATTCATGATTTAATAAAATATTTTCCAACTTGTTTTGGATTAACAATACAAACTTTTTCAAAAACAAACTTCTGCATCTTCTAAAGAAGTTAACACCAAAGCAAATCAGAAGGAATTCTGAAGATAATTAAAACAAAATCCTTACACCAAGATGTCACACAACATGTGCGGAGCATCTTGCTTACAACCAATTAACAACACCTTAAACTGAACATATCTTCTTAGAAACAACATAATCACACTCATATTTCCTCGTGAAATCTTGCTAATAGACCGAGGCTAGATGCTGAAACACATGTTGGAACATCTTGTTCCACATGTTGGCTCTATATCAAAATACATCTTGTACATATGTTGTTATACCTAATGCGTCCAATCACATACATAAACATAAATAAAAGTCTAGAGCATGATGGTTTTAAACCTTTATTTTTTACGAGCCTTTGGTATATGCTAAGGACGAATATGAGGGTTATATTTGATTATTTTTTATGTGTTGCGTCTTTGTCGCATATCTTTGCTTTGTATTTTGTTACTTTGGTCCCCAAGATGAACTCTTCAATTCATTTGAAGGATTTCATCATATCTTTTTTATCAGATCTCTATATAAGTTGGTAACAAAGGTGTTGGTTGCAAGGTTGACATCCATCATGGACAAAATTATTCCGTCAAGTAAATATTATTTTATTAAATGTATACAATTGACTGTTAACATATTAGCATTCAATGAGATGATTGATTTAGAAAAGAAATCTAAGAGTTTAGAAACAAGTGGCAGACTTGGATGTTCACATGTGTCTTTTATAGGAGTATATTCTCATGGTGAATGTTATCCCCATCCAGAAATCAATACTAAGAAGGATTTAAATAAAAGGGATCCTCTTGAACTTTTCCTATTTCTGTTAGGTTGTTGGGTAGCTTATCGAGTCCTAAATGAAAATGGATAATCTTGGATTATTTTTTGGTTTTCATATTTCTTTTTCCAATATATATATATATATATATATATATATATATATATATATATATATATATATATATATATATATATATATATATATATATATATATATATATATATATATATATATATATATATATATATATATATATATATATATATATATATATATATATATATATATATATATATATATATATATATATATATATATATATATATATATATATATATATATATATATATATATATATATATATATTTATTTATTTATTTATTTATTTATTTATTTATTTATTTTTTTATTTTATTTTTTTGCATTTTCAATATGAATATGATATTCTTATCTTGATTGAAGATACAATCAATAACCTTTTAATGATCACAAAGGTCCTTAGATTCTTCAAACTTTCTCTGGGACTTTAGATTATTTTTTCCAATAGTAGTTTCATAAGGGTTAATGTTGTTCTAAACTTCTTAGGTATGGAAAAAGATTTTTTGATTGCAAGTTAAGGGTTCTTCTTTATAGATTCATGGGCCTTCAAGTGGGGAGAAACTTTGGCTTGAGTTAACGTGGGAGCCTTTGATCTCCATTATCTCTAATAGACTTGGCTCTCAGTGTAATAGGTATGTCAGTCTAAGGGAGAAGAGTGACATTGCTCAATCTGTTCCCTGACTCCTTTCTTATATTTTATTTGACTTTATGAAGATTTTAGTTAAAGTATGGAAAATAAGTGTTAGTCTACAATCTAGGTTTATATGAGTTGGGTAATGAGGGACTTAAAGATCTCTTAGGTTAGGTAGTTAGTGGAGGTGCAAACCTAATAGTAAAAATGACCTCGACATATAAGACTTGCACCTAGTTAACTTAACACTTCTTGATAAATGAGTTAGAGGATGGTCAAAGACAGTTCTGGTCTTTGGCATGATATCATGTCAACAGAATATGGTTCTTAAACAATAACAAACTATGTTGGTGGAGGGTTAGATGGGTTCACCAAGACTTCGTCTTGGTGGAGGGTATTTCTCTTCTTGACTCAAATAAGTTGGCTAGTTCTAATTGATTCTTTGAGAGACTCACTAAGAAACTAGGTGACAGTATCCAAACGACTTTTTGGTAGGTGCCATGGGTGGGAAATATTTCTTTAAAAACTTGTGTTCTCGAGAATGTTTAAGGTATCAAGCTAGGAGGCCATTATGTGGGTGGCACGTTCTCTTTGGAAAAGGGTATCAAGGTTTGAGATTTTAGGTGGAAGATATGCCTTTTTTATTTTGGAGCAAGATGCAACTAGTAGTTTGATGTTGGCTTTTCAGGGTGTCACTTTCTCTTAGGAGTTGGACTCTTGGGAATGACTTCAGGATCTTAGGGTTGTTAGTAGGTTAACTTAGGCTACCTAACTTTTCTTACTCATACTTAGAGGAAGTTCCCACTAATATTTTACTTAGCATAAATTAAAGTTAAAATGAATTTCAACATGATATTCAAAGTCGTCTTAAATTTTCGGAGATCCAGTGCATGTTTACTATGATTTAACCATAGAAAAACAAATATGGGTCTTATTCTATTATGGTTTAATAATAACAAATATTTTATGAGACTCTTTTCAATCATGATTTAATCGTGAAAACTTTTAAATTTTGTGCAGTAGTCTGCATTCCACATCCTCAAAGACGATACTAATGATATTAATATATTTTTTTATATGTAAGATGAATCGACATACATCAACTAAAACTCATGTATACAATTGTGTAGTTTCAAATGTGATACAATTGCATAGTTTCAAATTTGAATATAAGTAAATAGGTTTCTTATTGTTCTCACAACATTGATATATTTGTTTTTTTTTTTTTCATTTTTAAAAAGGATTCGAGAAATTCATTTAAAGAACATGCCTAAAAGCATGATTATTGAGTGATATTTGGGGTTTGTATACTATTTTCAAAGAAACTGTGTCAGCATTTGATGGATGATCTACTTGTTTTTTCATTCCTCAGCTAAACAATGTGGTCAAAATAAAACGTTCATTAACTTTTATTTAGTCTTTTTTATTATTAATTTTTTTTAAATTTACCAACAATACATGAGTTATAAGATATATTGTGGAGTTTAGTGAGATCCATTTTAAAGTTTTTGATAGTGTATAGATATTTAAAAAATATATATAATTGAAAAAATTTAAAATAATATAAAAAATTGAACAGACCCATTTAAAAAACCAAAATAAATATGATGGATGTGGGTGCCTCTAAGAATTTGAAACAAAATAAGTGTGCAGGAAATGACATCAACCATGATAAAGACAACTAATAGATTGAGTTTTTATGGCTAATAAACCTTAAATAAAGTTAAATCGATTGAAAGTATCTAAATTGATTCTATGGTAAAAATAATTAGTCGCACTTTATTTACATCAGAAACAACCTTAGATACACCAAACACTTTGTATTACAAATCAACAAAAGAAACTAGGATGCATTACTATGGCAAAGACAAAATCTAAAAATAAACAAAGCAACTTTTGTTGTTGTTTTGAATAACATATAAACAAAGCACATTGTCAATCTAAGCCTAAAACAAAAACCAATGAAACCTAGGTGAGCTAAAATATGGACTTAAACATTAAACAAACCTTAATCCATCTTCAAAGGCTTTTTATAAAACATCAACAAGAGTGAAGAAGAAACCACACTAAGTGATGAAGCAGCCATGCAAGCACCAGCAAGCCATGGAGGCAACCTGATTCCAAAAAAAGGGTACAAAACACCAGCTGCAATTGGCATACCAAGAATGTTGTAACCAAAAGCCCATATATAGTTGAGCCAGATCCGAGATATGGTTTTTCTTGACAAATCTACTGCTGTAATCACATCTTCTAAGTTGCTTTTCACAAGAACCACATCAGCTGCTTCTATTGCTATGTCTGTTCCAGCACCAATTGCCATACCAACATCAGCAGCTGCTAAAGCCGGCGAGTCGTTTATTCCATCACCTACCATTGCTACAATCATTCCTTTCATCTGCATTCACACAAACTTATCAAACATCAAAGGTGTTTCATATAGAGAAACCAGAGTCAGAGTCGTCTGTGAGGGTGTGTAAGACAACCTACAACACACAGGGCATCTCAAAAATTTGAGACGGCTATGAGAGAAACATTCATAAGACTCTTACCTGCAAGTCTTTCACTATATCAGCTTTTCCAAGAGGATCTATCTCAGCAAAAACCTCACTAATACCAACTTCATTTGCAATTGCATTTGCAGTAGCACAATTATCACCAGTAACTATAATGGTTGAGATGTCCATGGAGTGAAGAAACGATACAACACTCTTCGCTTCTAGCTTTACAGGGTCAGTTACAGAGAATGCTCCAGCAATTTTTCCTTCAATTGAAACCAATACACAAGTTCTTGCAAGAGTTTCATTCTCAGATACGAATGTCTCCACCGTGGAACTTATTGGTATATTAAAAGCCTGCATGAGTCTCTTGTTTCCAACTAGAACTGTTTTTTCCTTAACTTTCCCACTTACTCCACTTCCCATGTGTACTATGAACTCATTCGCATCTTGTACTTGATCTCTGCTTGAGGATCCGAAACTCTCGCACTTTCTCTTTGCATATGCAACAACAGCTTTTGCAATTGGATGTTCACTATTTGCCTAAATTTTGTGGTAATAGTTATTCATTACTAAACAAGAGAGATTTCAAATAAACTATGCAACATCTAGAACAATACCTCTACAGCAATTGTCATGTCGCATAACTCCTCCATAGAAAATTTAGAAAACAGCATTACCCTAACCACCACTGGTTTTCCAATTGTCAATGTCCCAGTCTTATCAAACACAACAATTTTCACCTGAATCATGAAAAAATGAATAAAATTCCGATTATAAATAAAGTGAAAGTATCAAGATTATCTTACCTTGTGTGCTTTTTCCACTGCATCTCCACCTTTGATGAGCACGCCTTGAGAAGCACCAACACCTGAAGCAACCATGATTGCGGTTGGTGTAGCTAGACCCAGAGCACATGGACAAGCAACAACCAGTACAGAAATAGCGAACTGCAAAGCAAATTCAAATGCATCCATAGCTTTTGGAATCCAATTTTTAGGGTATAAACCTGCTTCTCCAGAAATAAACCATCCAAGCCAAGTTATGAAGGCTGCAGCAACAACCTAAAAGGAAAACTGATTAGTTACATGCAACAAATAAGTTCTGAGTTCTTCCATAGTATAGTGCCGCTATTTAACAACACTGAAACACTCACTATTGGAACAAAAACCCTTGAAATATCATCTGCAAGTTTCTGAACTGGTGCTCTTGCAAGTTGAGCAGCTTCTACAAGTTGAACAATTTGAGAAAGCGCGGTCTCAGATCCAACATGAGTTGCCTTAACCAGTAAGCAACCATTCTCATTGATGGTCCCACTGATAACCTGTTCACCACATGAGTACAATGATCTCAGCTATGAAGCACCGACACAGACACGTCTGACACACTATATATCATATGTATAATTAATCATAACTAGAAGTTACATCATATGAATAATACCTTATCTCCTGGAATTTTATTAACAGGTCTTGATTCACCTGTAATCATACTTTCATTTACACAACTTTTCCCTTTTATAACAATACCATCAGCTGGAATTTTAGCACCGGGAACAATCTTGATTATGTCATTCTTTTGTACAAGTTCAGTGTCGATTTCTGTCCCTCCAACCACATTTCCATTAGTATCAAAATCTAGCAAATAAGCTTTATCAGGAACGAGTTGTACAAGCTTTTCTAAAGCAGCCGATGTTTTCCCTTTCGCCATAATCTCCAAATATTTGCCTAATAGAATCAATGATATCAGCATAGAACTGGTCTCAAAGAAATCTTGTCCTTGAAATGTAGCCGAAGTTAGCGTCTTAACTACAACATATACTGAGTAGAAATAAGCAGCATTAGTTCCAAGTGCTACCAGCACATCCATGTTCGCAGACCATCTCCTTAGTGAATGATATGCCCCTAAATAAAACCTTTTGCCAACAATGAACTGAACAGGAGTGCTGAGGATCCATCTCAAAAACAACCCAAGAGTGAACATCTTATGAATCTTATAGTTTAACCAGTAACCGTATCGAGGAAGCATAGGAAGAATCATGGAAAACATAAACACAGGAACAGAAAATAAGCAGCTTAACAAAACTTGGTTTCTGTACATACGAATTTCATTCAACTTTTCGCTTTCTCTATTTCCCAAATTAGTATGCAAAGTTGCTTGATACACACTATGACCACTACTAGCTTCATGAACACACTGTATAAGAAATCTCGGACCTGTCATATCCGAATCATAGCTAACTGTAACTTTCTGTTCTGTTAAATCCATTTCAACATGATTCACACCAGCAGCTAAATAAAGAGAAGAAACTATAACATTTAAATCTTCCATTGAATCTATTCCTTCAAGTTTTAGATGCACTTTGTTCATATCGTTCCTTGAACTAACAAGTTCTGCTCCAAAACCCGCGTCTTCTACAGCTTCAACAATTTTGTTGGTATCAACGAGTATAGGATCAAAGAGTACTTTTGCTTCATCTAACGCTAGACCAACTATCGCCTTTTTCACTCCTTCAACCATTTGCAAGGCATGTTCAACAGATTGAGAACAACTTGTGCATGTCATTCCCTTGATCTTGATTCGGCATTCCGATAATTCTTCCCCCTTCAGCTCATTTACTTCAATTCTAGTTTCTTCTAATTCGCTTGCCTACAATCAATTTGCATCAGAAATATCACCACTTTAAGTCACTCGAAAGAGGAGTTAGATTTAGTGTAGTATCCGCGTCACACAGTTTTCGATTGTTTTTGTAATATGAATCGTCTGATCGTATATTAATGCCGAGTTTGAAAACTACATATAACCACATGCTCTTCTCACCGCATGGAATCAAGATACAAAGTAAATGTGCAAAAAAGGGGAAAAATAAATCTTTATGAAGAAAAAGTATTCTTTTTTGAGTAAATCACATTCTAAACTTGGAGACTATCATGAATATAAATCAACAGATTACATTTTTATATATGTTGACTTACATTAATCAAATTCACGTGAAGCGGCGAAACCATGATGGTCTTAAGGTTTCTCTTAATTTTAGAATCAAAACTCTTGATATCATTTATTTGAGGTGTAAGCAAACCAGGTCGACCAGGTGTATCATCTTCTCGAGTCTGCAACAGCGGTTTCTCAAGATCATCGAACACATTTGCGTCTATTTTCTCATCTGGAGACCAAGACTTCATTGGTCCTGCAAAAAGTTTCCAAGAACACGAAGAAACACACATAGAAACAAATAAAAAAATTGTTATGACAAGTTAACAGGACAAAGAGAAGAAGTGTGTGATTGTGATGAATGAGAGAAAAAGAGAATGAACACAAAAATGGGGAGAAAATCTAGGATTACCCGAATTGAAAGAAAAGAGTTATTTTAGTGTGATTGATTCTTTAGTATCGAAAATAGAAAGAAGTTGAAAAGATGAAAAGTTATTGAGTTTGAAGTGTTTTTGAACTTTTGAATTGGTAACTACAAAGCCGTTTTCTTTTCCCACCAAAAATTTGGTTATCGACTGTTTTCCCCCTAGTATTATTGAATTTTATAACCGTTTAATGTTTGGCACCAAGGACAGTTTCGTCATTAACTCATAGTGAAAATTTTCAAATTTTCTTTAATTATTTTAATTAATTAGATGTGAGATATTAGACTGACTAGGTTTTTCTTATCTCATTTAGTTTGATAAACAAAATTTTCAATAGTTAAAAACTAGTTCAAATGTTTTTTTAGAATCTTTTATGTTTGAATTTTGTAATGATTTGTCCTTTCACATATAGTGATTTTGAAATATTTTTTAAATAATCACTATTTTTAAATAATATACAAAAAAAATTCATCATTTTAAATTAATTATCAAATTAATCATGTTTGACTTAGAGGACAAGAGAAGGCGACAATCAAAATGGCGCATGCATACTACAAACATAAGGAGGCGCCATTTTGAATGGCTCGTGCACATACATGGTGCCACATGCATTAGCGCATGCATTCATCCCCGGGATCATGCGTCACTGCATGTGGCTACTTTTTTATACCCGTCTTCTATAAATACAACATCCCCTCTTTCATTTTTCGCACTTCTTCTTACTATCTCCTTCCATTTTTCTTCAAAATCTCTTCATATGTGTGTCCTTATATCCACAAGAGAAATGCCGATTTAATTTATTCGACAGTAATTCTTCCAATGAAGATCCGACTCTGAAGTACAGAGACATTTGAACATCTTAACAAGAGCTTGATCCGTTGGTTAGATAAAGACATTGCAGAGGGTGAAAAGACCAGAAGAATTCAAAGGCTTGTTATCACGTTCAACCAAAATAGAGAAATTCATTTCTGGGAGAATGTTAAAACTTATAGAGATGTTCACATGATAATGTATAGTTCTTAGGAAATTGTACTGATGGTTATAATCGCGTAGTTATGTTGTTTAGTCCTTGTATTTGTTTGTTTTGTTGTTTAATTATTTAAATTATTACTTAGGTGTTGCTTTTAAATTATTGTAACCGAATGTTATGATATTTAAGAAATGAAAGTTGTTTTTAATATAAAGCAAAATGGTTACATTTAAAATTATGTTGTTGTGCTTGGTCCAACGTTGGGATAGTTTGAACGATTGTTCCCGGGCTGACGATATGAATTACATAATCTCACCCTTTTGTTCGTCGTATCCATTTCGGTTCGAATATGTGTGCTATTAGGGCGACACTTTTTATTTCTTCGCATTATTTGATTGTGTCAGACTATATCCTTTTGATATGCAGGTCAATAGTCCTCTTTTGCTACCACCGAAAAGCTAGTGTTGTAGACATTGCATAGGTTTATGACTTGGTAAATGGCGAACAATAAGTTGGAAGGGTCCTGAAGAGCCTTTGACCATGCCGCTATGACATGGAAGTAAGGCATACGAAAGACTTGAAAATTTTCGCAGTCGCACCAACTTCTATCTAGTTCCACTCGATAGTATCCCACCGACTTCACTTCATTGTGATTTATTGACTCAACAACATTAAACCAACCTTTATTACGCTCAAACATTGTGACCGCATGCGTGTTAGCTTTGGAAGCTTCCTCCTTAATGAATTTCACTAAACTATCAATGAACAATTTCCTAGATGGTAACGCAGAACTCCATTTTGAACGTCTGATCTCAAAAAGTGACACGAGCCTAAAATAGGTTGCTCTCACCAAAGCGGTTATCGGTAGGTTTCAAATGCATTTGAAGACAAAGTTCATTGATTCCACGAGATTTTTCTTCATGTGGCCCCATCTTTATGTATTGTCGTATGCCCTGGTCCAGTTCTCCAATGGAATATTGTCGATCCACCTTACTGCATCTACATTTATCAATCTGATGTCTCCGCGGTAGTGTTTGAAGGAAGGCTATGTTAGTGCATACCCTGCGTTCACAACCTTCTTCTGCAACGTCTTGTCTTTATTCTCCCGCATCAAATTTTGAGCGATGTGTCTAATGCAGTAAACATGTGTTGAAGAAGGATCCTTCCAGTTGTTATCAAGGTTTTTATATGCACTCTCAATTGATGCATGTCTGTCCAAAATCAAACATAAGTTAGGCTGAGGAGCAACATGTAATTGGAAATTTTTTAGAGAAAAACTTTATACACTAGCAGTATCCCCTTTAACTAGAGCGAAGGCGATTGGAAAAATGTTGTTGTTGCCATCTTGTGCGACTTTCATGAGTAGTGTTCATTTCTATTTCCCATATAACCAAGTTCCATCATTTTGTATAATAGTTTATAGAAAGAAAAACCTTTGATGCAAGGTTCATACGCCCAGAAGAGTCAGTGGAATATGCCATTTCCACTAACACAAGTCCCGTCTGGGGTATATGCTGACATGGTTTCCAAAATAACAACAGTCCCTAGAGCATAATGTTTAAGTGCCACCAAGTATTTTGGAAGTTCTTTGTACAAATCCTCCCAATTTTCGAACACTGTTTCGACCACCTTAGTCCTAACTATTCATGCCTTCATATACGAGGGAGTATAACTATATCGTTTAATGATATGCGAGATTGTTGTACTCGCCTTCAAGAATGGATTATCGCTAATGACAGACAAAATTTCATCGCATATTAATTGAGAGCTGAGTTTGCGATGATCCTGTATCGGATTGGTGATAATACAACTGTGATCTGGACGCATAGACCCTATCTTCCAAGAATCACTCCTCTTCTGGTAAGATGTTGTTAATCGGAGCAGGCATACCTCATTACGACAAAAGATCTTGTACCTCATAAAATTAGTTCGATCGACTCTATAATTAGTTGATAATTCCATGTCATACTTTTTAATAGCTCTGACATATTATTCTTTTGTGCGAAATTTGTCTCCCTCTTTAATGATCCTTATGTTTGCATATACATATTCTAAAATATATATGACGGTGGTTCATCTACACCCAAGTTCAAGGTTGTCATGTGTTTAGGTGGACAATAAACATGACTAGTGGGAAATGGCTCTTGCTCGTGGTCGACAGTGGCATCGTTCACCATTTGATCAACCAAGATCTTAGGTTCTTCTTTTTCTTCGTCAACAACATCGACTTCATCTTGTTCATTGTCGACTTCAGTTTTTTCATCGCCGTCAGTTTCACAAAAGAACTTGTGAACGATCAATGAATTGAGACAACTGATTTTGTTGTTTTATAATATAAAGCTCAATATCATTGAAACCGAAATGTTCATGACTGAAAAAATATTATGAACATCTTCATCATCTCAGATCTTTAGCTGATAAAACTTAACTTTCTTGTCAGCAAAAAAGACAACATTTTTGTAGATGATTTGGACCACTGGACTACACTACAATTTCTTTTCTATTCTCCCTTTCAAATGTGAAAATTTTGATTGTCTATTAATTGTAAACTAGATAACTTTGATATTACAAAAATTTAAACTGATTAAGTTACATTTGAATATCTCACCATTGATATGTGCATTGATCATTTATTGTGGTGATGGAGCCATGCATGCAATATATATTAGTGTACTGGTTTTGACAGAATACTGTGAGTTGTTTTTTAAACATATTATTATGCAGCTGAATAGGGATGGGGGATAGAATCTCTATTTTTATCCATGCATGCTCCTTATTTTTGTATCCTTGTTGCATGCATGAATCTATTGTTTAGACTACTAAGAATCTTGTTCTTTATTTTTGTATTCTTATTGCATACATGTCCCTATGACACAACTTACATGATTCCCTGCCAAGATTCTTCTGCATGATTACCTTACAAGTTTTCCTACATGATTCTCGACGTTAGTCCCTCAAAAGGAAGGCACCATTTTGAATGGTGCATGCTTTAAGAATGCTACATATGCACCATTCCCAATGGCACATGTATTGAAGATGGCAAGCAAAAAAATCATGCGAACCCAACAATCCCATCTATAAATATAGATATGTTTTTCAACATTTCCATCAGCATTCATACTCAATCTATCTACCTTGTCTGCAACATACTTTCAACCTACCCACTTTGTCAGCAACAACTACTCAAAACCATTCTAAAAAATGTATTTCCTAACTATGGGTGATTAACACCGAGGAACCATCGAGAATATTGCGGAGTTTGTAAGTTTCTTTATAGCTTGTTTAATTTCCTTAAGAGTATAATTTATTACTTTTACTTAGTTATTTTCTTAATTATCTTTTGTTAGGAAACAAAGAGATCTCAATGTCGTGTGCATGAATAAGTACGACACGACCCATTGATAGAACCAGACCTACGAGCAGGTGGTTTTTGTCATGTACTCAACATAGTTTCATACTCTGTTGATTACAAATTTATTCTTGCTTTGTTAGAGAGATGGAGAACTGAGACCCACACATTTCACCTTCCATTTGGTGAATGTACCGTCACACTAGAGGATGTGTATATGTTGTTGGGTTTACCTATCGATGGTAAGGCTGTTAATAATAAACTTATCCAAGATAACACTATATGTGAACAATTGTTAGGTGCCCCTCTATGTCAAGGTATTAATTTAAAATATCTTAAACAACATTATTCAAGTATAACATTAAACGAAGAATTGACCGAGTATCAAAAGATAATTAAAGATCGGTGTTATATTATGATTCTATTTGGTCATTTTTTATTTTTTGAAAGTACGTGTAATACAGTCAATATTATGTATTTGTCGTTGTTATAAAACATAAATAAATTAGGTATATATAGTTGGAGTTCAATAGTTTTGTTCCATTTATATAGCTCATTATGTAAAAATGCAAAAAAAAGAATACTTCTACGTTTTATTCTTGCGCATTTTTGCTACAATCATGGGGTTGGTCGAGAATGTCGTTACTCGCCCCGGTCAACACGAAGCCATTCACATTCCCCTACACAAACAAGTAAGTTTATTTTAAATCTTTGAAATTTTCAGGCTTTATACTACAACTAACTGTAACTAATATATTTTGAATCTCTTTATTTTAGATGGTCAGTTATGGGGATGAATTACAATTGATGTCCCAAACACACTATAGTAATGTATCATAATATTTTAGACTACCTTTGACCAGACGATGTATTTCAACTAAACTACAATATATTTGGCTTAAAAATCAACAAACTACAAATCTTCTCATTATGTATTTTTATTATTCAGCTTATCTGGAGGTCGTATCTAGGCTTAGACCATGAGGCTAACCCCGATGATGCTGCATTTTGGATAGCGAAAACACCAATCATTAGGTTCACTACTCTGGGGATGCACCAAAGTGACCATGTGAAACTACAATTCGGCATGCAACAATAAGTTCCAGTCTCTCCGACATGTTTGAGAGACTGGCATCAACAAAGAGTCGATACCCAATGGGGTTATGAAGAATTGAAAGACTTTACTAAAGAGTCGTGTTGTCAATGGAGGAACTAAAGTCGACACATCTTAAATGATCATATCATACAAGGTTTTAGACCAACTAAGAATTATATGAATTCGTTTAGGTTGGTTACAACTAACAGTTTGTGTCTGAGCCAAGGTATTTGATCGACCCATACTAATGAGCTTTATCATTATACACAAAACAACAAACACCTGCTCAATAACCAACCTCACACCATTATCAAATCCAACAACAATGTCAACCCACCTAAACCCAACTACCAACCTCATAGTGTCAACATACCATATACACTCAATCACCAAACACCCAACCCCACAACCAATTAATGCCACACCCAAACACAATACCAAAAGTCTGACCCATACTGGCAACAACCACACACCGACATAAAATTTGTCTATAGCCCCTTTAATTCATATGATTCCATACCATCCCACCATAGCCCCCACCAATGAACATCCAAACATCCCACTGCTAAACCACCCAACCACTATTTGACTTAGTTACCCCACAAGAATCATTACTTCGTTTCCAAAACGATTCCATGTACCAATTTGGTCAACCTGACCGTCCTCACAAAACCCAACCACTACGACCCAACTTCGACAACATGGGTACCGAATTGAATTACGACAACACCGTTTGTAGAACCCCCCGACTATTAGGGAAAATGATTCAAAATATGTCAAATACGTCAGGACCCTCGCAACAACCACCTTTTCCTCAAGCCAATACTCAAAGACCCCAAACACCTCAAAAAAATCGTGAGAGACCTTGTAGGCAGGCTATACGCCAGGAAGTAGAACATGAGACGTTTCGATCGGGCGAGTCATTGATTTTTAATTCAATTGTTGTAACCTTGAATTTTATGAAATAATTGTTTAAATTAGTTTTAACTTTCTTTTTTATTTCTATTTTTAAATTTAAATTATTAAAACTTAAAAAAATAAATAAACAAAGGATGCGCCATTTAAAATGGAGCATGCACATAATGCATGAATGTATGTGCCATTGCAGATGGCGACACATACAAGCATGAGCCATAGAAAATGGCGCCTATGTGTTACACATAATGCATTCACCCATCACAATGGCTACTCCTCTTTCCTTCATTCTGAAACATGGTTACTTTCATAATAAATTTGTAACATTGGTTAATTTGGTACTTAAATTGAAAAAAATGGTTATTTTAAAATAAAAAAATATGATTTTGAGTGCACGAGAAAGGTTTTGTTAATATTTAATCACTTTAGCATATTTTCTATTGTAAGTTCTGTGGTGTTTGGATTAACAATATTTTGGTAAAACGTGCTGCCAGCAAGATGTTACACTAGATGTTTTGTCATGATAGTCAGACATCATGATGTTGTGACATGTTCTAGGACATGTTATACCAGAACGTTAGGACATGACTACTTTGGTAATTTTAGTGCGATTTTTGAGTGTGCTTTAATTCACACATTTGTGTTATCTCAAGGAAGAGATTGTGGGAACTTCTGTTTTGACAGATTGCGTTAATTTTCGTAAAAAAGGATTTTTGAGCCTTGTTAAGAAACGTTGTATTTTATTCCTATTTTTGTGCAAGATATTATGCTTATGATTCAGAGTTGATTCCTGATGAATTGTGCTTCAAGAGCCCAAGCCTACAAGGTCTGAAAACTATTTAAAGAAAACCTTAACCTAATGTATTTTACGGGTTTCACTTTTGCAAAATAAGGGGAGGTTTTAGAGTCATAGGTTTTGAGAGTCTTATTTGTGTAGCATTGTATGTCACCTGTAACACCCCACTTCCCAAATTAAATAAAATATAAACATTATAAATAAACATCAGAGTTTTCCCCAAAATAGTGGGATATCACATCACCAAATTTTTATAAAAATACTTTATTAATTATTCTCAAAAATAATACAGCGGAAAACATTATTCCAACATTCTCGGCCATCCGCCAAATTTCGTAAAATCTTTATTATTATAATTCACAAAAAAAAGTGATACGTCACAGGATTACAATAAGTTTGACATAAAACAATTAAAACACCCATATCCCGTGTTACGTATCAGAGCATCCTAGACTCGACTGGCACACCACCATCCAAGCTATCTAAGTACCTGGATTATCTGTACTTCCGGAGAAGCACAGACACAACAACAACCAAGGGGTGAGAAAACATGATCAAAAATATATTGGTAATGTAATACATGTAAACAAGGTAGTAAAACACACCAACACACCAATATTCACCCCAACAACTCCATATAACGAACCTACTGTTCAAATTACAATATAACATATTATAATGCAAATATGCAACTCAACACCATGCATGCGGTACCGACTCATTGGTTCATTCAATCGAACCTGGATAGATCACTTACGCTCCTTCTGAGACATGATCTATCCCCCACCATTCTCCACCAAGGAGTACGGATGAATCACTTACGCTCCTCCTGAGACATGATTCATCCCACCAAAACACCATGATATGCACACACCAATGCATAACTATCATATTTAGGCACACTAAGTGCACACGATCCTCCTGATCATATCATCATACATCAATGCATATATGTGTAGATATATTACACCAACACCATATAAATCAATCGGATAGTAAATAAATTCATACTATAACACCATATATAACCACATCCCAACACCCGGGAACACACGATCCTACTGATCACTACATACATATACGTTAACCAATTGTTCACCAACAATATCAAGGAAAACGAGTACCATCACCAAGTAAACAAGTTCATACTTTATCACCAAGATATAAACACGTCCCACCACTCGGGAATACACGATCCTACTGATCACTACACCATGCTCCGCATGATTCATACACCAACTAATTATCCATTTAAATAATTAGTAACGGAAATCACATACTATCACCGAGTACTCACTCTATAACACTCAATCATCTCCCCTATAATCAACAAAGTCCAAGGGCACTACACTCTTAGCGCACACAGTATAACAGCATAGAAAAACCCCATTCTGCTACGCTCGCTACACCCTCGCTAGGCGAGCTCCCAGCGAATGCTCGCTACCTGTTCGCTTAGCGAACCTCCTCGCAAAGGCAAACAGAACCTACTAGACTCACTCGCTACCTCACTCGCTAGGCGAGCACCTAGCGAACGCTCGCTGCCTTCTCGCTAAGCGAAGTGCTAGCGAGTTGCCTGCGACTTCTCAAGTTCTCACAGTTCAGAATTCTCACTCTTCTCTGATTCAAGCCTATTCTATAACATCCACTTCCTATACTATCCGTATTACGACCAATGCATATTAGGCTTATCAATCTTCCTATAATTCTACTCCAGATCAACATTACGGCACACTACCGACACTTTAGAGTTACTCTGAACCTTACTCAAACCAAACCAACACCAACAGTCAATCAACAATGGCAACATCAAACATCCGTACATCATCATATACATATTATTCCAAAGTCATCACTTAAACAATCTATCGACACATCAAAAAGGTCACACAGAACTTCCCTAAAACCGTAAACCCAACCTATACGCCAAATTAACCAAAAACAACAATTCACCAACACTCAACATATTTCAATCCATCAACATCAACATAACTCAACAATCAATAGCATGTCAATATAAAACTTCATCAACGATACATTCCTACGGGGTTAAGGAATCCCCACTACCCTATACATGTATATACCATTCCCAATCAAGTTTCTCCCCCCTTACCTTGTTAATCGGTTGATCGATGAAATTCTTCCTGGATTTGGTCTCTTGGCCTCCTCTTTTCTTTCCGTTCTTCGTTCCCTTTTTCCTTCGTTCTTCTCACTTCTCTCGTTCTTTCCTCTTCTCTCTTTCTATCGCTCTATCGTGTTATTTTCTCTAATACTTCCCCATCCCTTCATATTCTATTTTCCTTTTTATTTCCTATCCCAATAATAATAATAACTAATAAAAATAATATAATAATAATAATAATAATAACTAATAAAAATAACATAATAATAATAATAATAATAATAATAATAATAATAATAATAATAATATTATTATTATTATTATTATTATTATTATTATTATTATTATTATTATTATTATCACACCAATTTCCCACGATCTATGGTAATCCCTTTTCTCTCTATTCCAACTTTTCTAATATCTCCTTGCTACCCCTTCATATTTCCTTCCTCACGGTTTCTATCATGACTTTTCATATTTCCATTCTACCTTCCCAATAACCCTTCCACCTCTTATTTTACTTATTTCAACCACTAATATTCCCAATAATAATTCTAATATAATAATTATAATAATCATTATAATAATAATAATAATAATATAATATAATACTATTATAATATCATAGTAATATTCAACATAATAATAATAATAGTAATACACCCAACAATAATTATAATTATAATAATAATAATAATAATGATAATAATAACAATTATATTAATACTAATAATAAAATAATATGAATAATAATAATCTTAATATTAATAATACTAATATAATATTACTAATATTAATAATACTAATCATAATAATACTATTAATAATAATAATAATAATATTATTATTATCTCACCAAAATAATAATAATAATAATAATAATAATAGTAATAATATTATTATCTCACCAAAATAATAATAATATTAATAATACTAATAAATATAATAATATATAATAATAATACCCCCACCAATATTACTATTATTCATTATATTATTATATTCACACCAAAAATCATAATAATATAATAACTATATTAATAATAATATTATATTCTCCATATTAATAATATTACTACAAATATTAATAATAATCATAAATATAATAATAATAATAATAATAATAATAATAATATTAATACCACCACCAATATTACTATTATTTCTTATATTATTATAAACTCACCAAATTACCACCAATGATCTCCCATCTCAGGGACACCCACCAAACATCATCAAATACACCCTACCAAAGGGCACATCAACATATAATATTTAAAATAATAATAAAATGACTAAATAATTAAAATGGGTGTTACATCACCCATGTATCTTTTGGTACATTGAGGTAGACTGATTGTATATTGTTAATTGTCCACTCTAAAGCTTTTAAAAAATAGTTTATTGTTCTTGGTTGAAACTTTTAGAAAAACCGAGTATTGTCTTGGAAGTGTGCTACTTCTGTTGTTGATTGTTGTGGAATTGTCACTGGGATTGTGACTTGTTAGGAAGTGAGAGGGGGGGGTCTCATATCTATATAGGTTTCTAGGTAGAAGTTACACAAGATAATGATTATATGAGAAGTTGTAAACGGGGGAGTTTTGCTTTGAGCTAATGCTATCATAGTCAATTTCCTTCCTAGATTGGTAGCCCCCAGATGTAGGTGATGTTGCACCAAACTGGGTTAACAATTTGATGTGTTGTTTATCATTCTGCATTTATATTTCTGCAATTGATTTTATCTCCAGTTTATGTGTTCTGTCATACGTAAGATGTTTTAAGATCTATCTTGACATTATGTTCTGATGTGAGGACATTAGTATTATCTAGTGTTAGAGTGCCAAAATTTCAATTGCATAAGAGCAGGCACCCTAGTCAGTTTTTGGGTGAGCTTCAAGGAGATTGTTTTTTGGTACTGTATGATCATTAAACAGACAACAATTTTTGAAAATCTCTCACCAAAATAATGTGTTTGGATTGTTCATTGTGAAGATTTGAAGTCCATATCTAATGAAGTTGTTTAGCATGTGTTCAGATTGATAAACATATGTATGGTGGCCAAAGATGCTTGGGAGCCTCTCAAGACTGTTCATGAAGGCACATCTGGTCAGGTCAGCAGGTTTCAGAGATCTCTACTCAAGAGACTTGTCATGAATGTGACTGTTGTTGAAGATGAAGATCAAGTCACCATCAATACAAGTGGACCTTTTAGGTCTCTATATTGTTAATCTGTCTTTGAGGATGACATTTCTATTTTTTGAAGAACAAGAGCATGTATTTCATCTCCTATTCTGTAGGAGTGTGTGACCCGACATATGATGAAGAGACAATTCTAACTGATTATGAGGAAAGCAGATAGATGGACAAGGTCAAATGTCAAGAACATTCTTCCTGACATCTTCAAGACTTGTTTGCTCACGAATAAGCTGGACCTGATGTAAAGGTAGAGCTTTTCAGTGCCATGACTTGAAAGGTTCTTTCATCTTTTAGAGCATATTTCTTTATCTATCTGAAGAAGCAACTTAAAGAGCTATATGGTTCATATCTAATAAGTAAAGTGAGATTGAAGTTGAATTTGTCTATTTGAACAGTGGATTTATGATGTAAATTTTTTTAAGTGTCAACTCTGATGGTTCTGGATGCATATGGGTAGTTTAGAATTTTTTTGATATGTGGGAGGTCTGCTTCAAGTTGGGTTAATGAATGAAAGTCTTAAAAGGATAGGTTTCTCAAGACTATATCAAGCAAGTCAGATCTCAAGGATAGAGGAATTTGTTTCTATTAAGAGGCAAGTTGAGTAAATGATGTCTTCGTCATGTCTCGACATCGTGCTAAACATCATAATACTCATGTTAAAGGCATGAACTTGCTTTGAAGGTGTCCCGCTTCTAAGGTTAAGTTAGTCTTATCAGGTACTTTTGTTTCAACTTGAAGGGCTGTTTCAAAGGATAAACTTAGCCTGTAGCTAACCAAGCAGTGGTTAGAGCTTAAGGAAAGTGCAATTTGTCTTATCTCTCATACCTGATTGGAGTTGCAACTGAGCAAGATTTCTATTCTGGTTGTGGGTGCTCCAGATTCATGACTGGAGTAAAGGTGGTTCTGGTGGAATCTAAGTCTCTCTCCAACTATTGTCCCTTAAATGAATGTACCAAAAGGGTGCATTTAAAAGGGTTTGTAAACTGGATTTTCTAGTTTTAATGGTGTTTCCCATGGTATAGGGTTGTTGAGTAGTAAGATCAACACAACTCAGTTGTATGATTAAGGTCTAAGGAAGATGTAGTCACCAAATATTGTATCCTCTCATGTGGTTCCTATGAAGCCAGGTGAAGGTTAGAGGATCAAAGGGGAGAGTAGAAGCAGACTCAAGTTGAAAAGACGGATAATGGTGTTTTTCTCAGACAACACTTTTCTTTTGGTCAGCTCAATTGGTGTTCGTTTGAAGGTTTGCTGGTAGTTATGTAATGAAAGACATAATGTTTGGACATTGTGCCTATGTGTAGGAGCTTCTTGTGGTTCTTGTTATGTATGAGATTCTATTTCCCTCTGTGAAGTTTCCTTGGATGAGTTTCCATAATCTGCTTTTACAGTTTGTTCCCTTACTACTATGTTTAAATGTTGGGTCTCAAGTAAGTTCTTGTAAGTGGATGTTCATAGTCTGCTATGAATTATTAATGTCCAAGTAAATGTTAGAACATCATCACATCAGAGTAAAGCTCCATAAAATGAAGCAGATTATACATGGGATCTGATCATGTGGAGTTTGTGATCACCAAGAGATTCAGAGATCTAAGCTTGGTTTATTTTGGTGTAAAAGTTATTGGTCAAGTCTGGGGTTGATATTGGCTTTAACAACACTGAAAGGAAGGATCTAGTGTATAGTGATAACATATTTGATGTCCTAATATCTGGCCTGATATTGTAGAGAACCATGGTGTCTCTAGGTTTTTCTTTTGTGTTGCTATAACATGGAAATGATCTTTACATTTATATGTGATCTTTGGTGGTGCTGAGATGTCATGTTCTGACACCATTCTAGCTTTTGGTACTTTAGAGGGGAAATAATTCTTCTATTGTGGTTTGTGCGCATGATGTCAAACAAAATGTGTGTGACATCTTGCCTGCCTGAAGTGTTTTTTTAGAACTATAGTTTCTCTTGTATGTTTTTTAGGCTTATCCTTCTTCTGCTATGCATGTGCCTCTGATATATGAACTTGGATAGTTCATGATTGCATGGGTAACACCTTGAAAACAATGATGTTTGTGGTATGGGAGAATATATTTTTCTCTTTATAAGGTTGTGGTCTTCATGGGGAGCTTTGTACTTGTTTAGTCTATTTGACAGCTGCAAGGTTGTAGTTTATACAAAGATCATATGTTCTCATGTAGCTTGTGTTGCTCTGGTAGCTCTTTCATGTCAAACTGAATGTATTGACATTGTGCTTAGTTATCCAGTTGCACCTTGCTGAGTTCATAAGCTATGTAATCTAGAGGGAGTTGTTTTTTTGTTATCTCTGTATGGTGTTCTTGTTTGGATTCTGAGTTATTTCTGTTGTGCGTGTGATTCTATTTTAGTATAAGGGTGTCTCTTCATTGAGGAACAACCTTATCTTTTGGATCAGTAAGAATATAATTGTGTTTGTTTAAGTATTTTGTTGAGGGAGTTGCGGCTCAAAATTGAGTTGAATGTTAATAGTGTACAATCTCAAAATTGAGTTGGATGCTAATAGTGTACAATGTCAATCAAGATTTTATGACATTGTACTTTGATAATTTGGTCACAATCAGAAGGTTCAAGGATTCCTTCTCTGTACGGTTGGACAACATGGGTGTGGCTGGTCATCATCCTGTCAGCTGTGTTTTAGGAGTTGGCATTAATGAAGAGTTATAGCAACTGCAGTTTAGCAAAGCAATTTTTTTTATCATGGAGAAAGTAAGTTCAAATGCTGCAGTCAAAGCATGGAAAGTGAACAAGAGAATGTCTCTGTTACCAAGGATAATTTCACTCTTTTCAATCCCATCCTTAACTTATCTGGCATTATTAGCAATGTTGTTATTAGTTTTTTTAAAAAAATCTTACTGCTTCAGTTGTCTACCCCACTGTATGCTAATATGATTCTGAATTCCAAAAACACTGATGCTAAAAAGGCTCTTGTGTTGGATGCAAAGAAGGACAAGAATGCGGATTCGAAGAAAGAGGAGTCTGAAGTCATGACATCTATTGGGTCATCCACTGGAGTATCAAGGAAAGGGAAAACATTAGTAACAAAGATGAAATCCTTGAAGTAAAGTCATGCTCAATTGCATGACTCTGACGAGGATGGTGATGAAGATTGGGTTAATTTCATTAACTCAGGAGGTTAGCGTGGATAGTCGGCATCCTACATGAGTTTCTGTTGTTGCTTTTTTGTTTTCTTTGTTGTGTTGTAATAATTTCCTAACAATATTTGTTTCTATTTGTGTTTATGCTAGAGCTAGTTGTTTCCACTGCAACTTTGTGTTTCCAGTTGTTTGTACTTCCATTAGAACTGATTGTAGCCTTTGCTACTGTGTGTTTTCGTTTTGTTCACATTTACTCTATTCTTTGTTAATTTTTGGCTAAAAAGGTGGAGTAAAGTGTTAATGTATGTTTTCTAGTTCAGATGTTGGATCAGATGACATGACATCATGTCATGCTTTAGTGTGATTTGTGATTGCTTGATGTGCTGCAACTATTTAGGGGGAGCTGCTCATATTGCTGCTCATGCTACTGTCACTGATGAGCTGTATGTGGGTAATATTGTGCAACATGTTCTGACATGTTGTGGTTATGAAGAACTTTGGGTTTTCTATGGTAATCTATTACTCTGGTGTTCTGAGTAATATGTGTGGCTTCTGTTGTATATGTTTCTAACATATGAACTTGGATAGTTCATATTATCCTGTCATGTGATTAGGGTTTTCTCCTCGAGAGAGGGATGTGTGACCCAAGACAACTAAGGGTTGGATTTCTTGTGCTTTGGGTTTTCCCCTTCAGGGGATTATTGGTTATATGTGACAGGGGGTAATGGACCTGTCTTAGGTTGCTGCTGTGATAGCAGATGTGATGTCATACCACATGTCCTGACATTTGATCTCTGGAGTTTGATGGAGTTGTAATCTCTAATGATCTTTAGCTATACTTTATCTTTGATCTCTTTATGTTTGCAGGCTGTGCAAAATTTACATGTATCTTGGGTCTTATTCTTTATGGTGTTACTCCTCTCTCCAACAAAGGATGGTTTAGCCAAAATTTTCCAAAAGGGAGATTGTAAGTTCCGTGGTGTTTGGATTGGCAATATTTTGGTAAAACATGTGAGGGCAAGGTGCCTTAGTCCTTATTTTAGTGATCTCAAAACGTGTATTAGCTCGTACTTTGTAATTTGGATGATATCATCGCGTCTTAGCTTGCATTCATACTTTACAATGCACAAAATATCCCAAAATCATATGTCTATACATATAATAGCATCTCATAAATGTTTTGTGTGCATTTGATCATGTTAGGTGACTTAGGTATGCATAAACATAGCTTAGGTGGACCAAACTATGAGAAAAAATTCATTTTTGGAAGTTTAGGGTGTTTGAGTCGACTCAAACCCTTGCTCTGGTCAACTCATATAAGTTGATTTTCTATCCTTTGCTTTCGGGTGTGCTCGCGTCGACCCTTTGGTCAACTCATACTATAAGTCTTTGTGTTTGTAATTTTTGGGCAAGCTTGCGTCGATGCATGAACCCTGTACCGATCGACGCACAACTTCAATTTTTGCATAGTCTTTCTCTCGGGTGTGCTCAGGTCGACCCCCTTTAAGCTTAGGTCGACCATTCACTAAATTCCTGCTATTTTTCTTATCTGTCTCACTTAAAATTGCTGTTATGTTTGTTAGTTAGTTAAGGCATCATATATATACAATTTGTCTCATCATTTTAAAAACACACAACAAGAAAAGTGAAAGATATACACCAAATAGTTCTCATCATCTTCATCCTCATTCTTGTATTTTCTCAACAATTACACAGAATAATTTTTGTTGATCTTTTGCATCATTGAGGTGATAACGTCCAAACGTAGTATTTTGTATCTCGTTTTGGGTTGAGATTTTAATGGGTTTTTCTTGAATAAAACTGTTAGGGTTTTGTCCTCTAAGATCCTGAGGATTTGGGGGTTTTTTCGCAAGTCTTTTCTTTATAGATTCAGCCGAGCGAAGGGGATTGAAGAACGGTGGGTTTGTTCAATCAGTTAACATTAACTATAGGATTGTGTAAGGATGATTTGGGTTCGAACGATGTATGATCAAAATCAGCTGAGTGAAAGGTTTGAAGACCGGTGGGGTTGTTCGGAAAAGTAGCAATAACCGGAGGTTTGTTCAACAAGTTCGAGGCACTTGATTCATCTTGAATCAAGGGAATAAAAGACATAGTATCAACATCAACAAGTAGGTTTGAGTGTATGGTGACTGTTGATTCTCTTGTATAAACTTTTGCAACAAGATAATGCATATCTCAATTCTAGTTTTAGAATTGGGGGCAGACGTACCTTTGTCACACCCTCTTTTTCACCCTAACCTTTAGCCTCCATATCATTATCATTTGTATTAGCATTTGCACCTAGCATGGATCTTAGACAGGGAATCAAGATATCTTATTCAACAACAATCAAGAGAAGAGCTTTATCTTAAAAGCTCAATAGAGAGCTCAAGCCCAACTTTGTGACAATTTTAAGACACAATGTCTCTATCATCATTAAGGCATGTCATTCAACCACTTGAATCAAAAACACAAACATTGATTCTCCTCCTCCTATCTCATGGATAACTGTCTAGGGTTTTAGTTCAATAGGAGATTGGTGGCAAATTCCTTGAGCAAGACATGATTCTAAGGCTCAACACACACCTTGAGAGTCCTCTACATGGGTTACGATGCATGCCTAGTTCTTTACTCATGTTTTGAGGATGATTCCTATTGAGTTTCTTTGATGTATTGGTGTTGAACATGTATTGAAATGTTTGTGTTTTCTTCTGAATTCCCATGTTCACATGTTCTAATTGCATGATGTTGATCATTGTTGTTTTTTTTCATGAGATATTTGTTGATAAATGCCTAGTCTTTGTTTGGATTCATGTTGAATACTTTGATGCCTCTTTCTTCATCTTTGATACATGTTAATCATGAAATGATATAGGTTATGACCTCAATTGTCTTTCATCTTGATCGATGCATATTGCTTTGGTTTGTTCATTTATGGATATGTGGTTAACTTTTGAAGGCGTATGTGTTTGTGCCTTAACTATTTGACTTTTCCTAATTACTTGAGTTGTGTTGTGCGACTTCTTTGAGCTTTTTTAGATGAATTGAATATGTAGGAGTATTCATTTTTATATCTCTTATTGTCTTTTTTTCAAGTTTGAAGCATGTTTTATTTTGTATACTTGTTTGTTGCATCCTAATTGCTTTGATTGTGTCTCTTGCTTTGGTTGTCTGAAATGAACTCTTGATGATCATTTCCTTCCATAATTGATACATTTCTCTTACTCCTTCATACATTGCATCTCATTTCCCCCCTTGGTGGGAATTATGTATCCCTTTCCCTCATTATAATTTAATATTCTAGTTCCTTTTGCTTTTATGCTTGCTTTTTGTTTGTTAAGAAAGATAAAATTGAATTATACTAGAACTCCCTTTTCAAAATAAAGAACAAGTAAGGCTTGATCCAATGTCAAGTCATTTTCAAAATCCATTAACTTTATTTCAACCTTAGGGTTTCTCCTTGTCTTTTCTTATCTTTTCCATTAACCCCACTCTAACCTTGTATGTATTAAACCTTTGTAAGTCGATTGCTTCACGCATCGCCCTCAACCTACCTTGATATATTCACCACTCTTTATTTTCAAAAATTTTCTCTATTTATTTTTGTCTCCTTGAGTCTAAAAACCTTGGTCTTGTACCAAGTGCATTTTAAAACCTTTTTTCTTAATAAACTTGGATGATTGTGGAGTGGTTAGGCGAAGGCCTTGTCTTATTCCCAATGCTTGACATTACCTTTAGGGTTCACTGTCATAAAGTACTTACCATCCAAAATCAAAATATATTTAATAGGATAAAAAAGTTCTCTTTGTATTGAACTAAAGAGAGAGGATTGAGTGAAGACTTATTCCTCTCCGAGTATTAGGATACTCACTTTAGAGTGTGTGGTCTCAATACTCGTCTTTCAATACGAAGACGTGACTATATTCGCCACACTGTTTTCACAATAAATCTTTTGAGATAAAGAATTGGGTACTACTCGCAAAGGGGTTACTATCCGAGGACTTATTTCATCCTTAAAAATCAACCTTTAACAAATCAAATGTGACATCTTGCCTTGATGGTGAAAACTAATTATTTTTAAAAAGGACATGTTATGTTCATTCTATCGCAAACAAGTAACACCTAAGACTTCACAAAAGAGATGCAATACACCTAGCTGCTAGAATGCGTATGTTAGCATTGTCTATAAAAATCACCAAAAACCGTAGTCCGAACTACAAACGCTCTGATTCTTTACTCCTTTTAAATAAAGATACGTAGGCACAAGGGCCCTAATCCTTGGCGAGCATGCTCCCATCTTTTTATCCGCAGTCCTCCGAACTACGTTGACTCTGACTTTCTCATATATGTTGAGAATACATACGCATAGGATCGCGAGGTCCTACCGAGTCTCGTCCCCCTTTCACATTCTCTTTTCTCTCTTTTTTTGTTTCATACCTTTCTGTCTCCCTTTAGAACACTTTTAAAAAAGTAGTATCCTTTAGCAACATCCTTACACATAAGACAAGCAAATGGTTCCCATCGAGTACGATGGATGTGAGGGGTGCTAATACCTTCCCTTCACATAACCGGCTTCGAAACCCGTTGTCTTGGTTGCGAGACCATCTTATCCATTTCCTTATTGGGGTTTTCTCGATTTTTTCCTTTCCCCTTTTGGGATAAATAAATTCCGATGGCGACTCTTCTGTTCTTCCTTTTTCGCCTCTCCGTCGTTGCATTTTTCGAGTAGCGACAGCTTGGCGACTCTTCCGGGGACACCTAGAAGGGCAAACCTAGTTTGTGATTTATTTGCTTTTATTGCTTTATTATGTTGTTTTCTCTTATTTGTTGGGTTTATTTCTTTTTTCGCCTCCCCGTCGTTGAGTTGGTTTGACTTCCACTGCTCAGAGGAGGCCCCTTTGGGATGAGTATGTCTTACGAGTAGTCGTAATGGCGTCTTTGTTTCCGACCTGGGAGTTTGTGATTTTGAGGACCTTTTGTAGAACCCTATTCCAAAGGTTATTAAGATATAACTTTGTGTTCATCCTTTGAAGGGATTACTGTCTTATGAATTATCGGTATGATGGAAACATTTTGAGGGTTAGTGCATGGGACTTTATTTAAAGCCCTTGGGATACCCTATTGTAAACCAATAGATTTCCTACCCGAGGTGAGAGATATCTTGTTGTGTGGTCATGCAGATTCTATAACCGTGATCCCTGTGCTACGAATCTATTTTGGTGTGCATTTATAAGCATTGCATTGCATAACATTTTTGCATATCAAGAGACTTAAAAGACTATGATTATATCAGGTATTGCTAAAAAATGACTGACCAAAAAAAGAGAAGCACTAACTCCTTGAAGTTTAGAGAGCCAAAATTAGAAGTCATCCAAGACTTTTTAATTGACGTGCCAAAAGCTATCAAAATCAACTTTCAAAGAGAACATGGGAAGTTATTTGACCTTATTTATTCTGGTGTGGATACTTGGGCTCTGTTTGCTATGGCACAATTCTATGATGCTCCGCTCAGATGTTTTACCTTTCAGAATTACCAGTTCACCCCCACTCTTGAGGAGTACTCCCATATGTTGAATATCAAGATTAAGGACCAACCTATTTATACCGGTTTGGAGGAAAAGCCAAAATCTCTTGTTATTGCTCTTGCTCTCCGCATGACTAAAGAAGAGGTTGATGCTGGTTTGGCCAACAAAGGAGGCACTCATGGGTTCCCTCTGAAGTTTCTACTTGATAAGGCTATTCATTATAAGACTGAAGAAGATTGGGAAAAGTTTGGTGTGTTTCTCGCTTTGATAATCTATGGGATTGTCCTCTCTCCAAACATAGACAATTTCATAGACATTGCTGTTGTTACTCTTTTTATTCAGAAGAATCCTATCCCCACCATTCTAGTTGACACTTACTATTCCATCCATTGGAGGAGTGAGAAGAAAACAGGAATGGTTCAATGTTGCTCTCATTTGTTGTTCAAGTGGTATGTTTTTCATTTTCCAAAGGAGGGACCATTTGTGGAGAACAAGGAAAAACTGAAGTGGTCTAGGCGCATCATATCTTTAGTGGCAGACGATATTGCTTGGTACTCCCATGAGTACTATAACGTGGAAATTATTTTCAGTTGTGTGGAATTTTGTAATGTACCACTAATTGGAAGAGCTGGCTGCATTAACTACAACCCAGTTATGGCACTACGTCAATTGGGTTATGCTATGGAGGATGCACTTGAGGCAGAGAAGATCCAAAGCTTTTTCTTGCTCAACAAAGCAGATGATCCGGGATTTTTCAGAAAAGTTTCTAAGGCATGGACCAAGATCTATAGAAAAGGAAGAAAAGAGTTGAAGGCAAAAAATTGTGTGGCTAAAGAACCATACAATAGATGATTGTTGGCTAGAGTGGCAAAAAGGTTGTTACCGTTTCCTCCAGAACCTCCCATGTAAGTGAAGCCTCCTGTTCCCACTCCGGTTTCCATGGAAGAATATGAGAAGCTGAAGCTGGTAGTGGAAAAGTTGACTAAGGAAAACCAAGATCTCTAAGCTGAAAATCCACCAAGCTGGTGTGGAAGTGGTTAATTCAAAAGAAAAATGGAAGTTGAACAAGATCAAGTAGTTGAAAGTAGCAAGAAGTTGAAGTTAGAAACAAATTTAAGGATCGTGTATCAAAATGGTTTTTAAGGGGCTGATGCGTTAGTGAAGACTCTTCAACAGTGCTTGAAGGAGGCCAAAGAATCTTGTGAAAAAGCATGGCATTTTTGTGAACTAGCTTCTGCTGGAAAAAAAGAGGACTAGGTCAAAGCTCGAAGTAGCTATTGATGATCTTGAGGAACAACTAAGAGGTGCCTTGACTTTAGCTGAAGATGAGCGTCAGCTCAAAGAAGAAGCAATGAGGGTTTCATATATCAATCCTAACATGTGGAACGATAAGTGCTTAGAGTTGGAAACTGCTCAGGAAACAGTCACTCTTCAGAAAGACCGCTTCAAAGCTTTGAAGAAGGATAGTTCATATTGGCTCAAGAAAGAGGCTCAACTCAACAAATTGTTGGATACTCATGTGGAATCCCTTAGACATTGTGAGCCAGCTCTAGACATGTACCGTGCTAGGTATAATGATTTGATAGAGCATTGCAATCTCATGATTCGTGATATCTCGTGGAGGTTGGAAAGCACAATTCAGGATTTGGATGGAAACAATATTCTCCCTTTAGTCCACCACTTCATTTAGCTCTGCGATCAGATGGTTGGCAGATTCATGTTTGAGTCAAATAAGCTTAAGGAACGCCTCTGAAAGAAGACCTTTTAGTTGTCTAGTCCTTCTTTTGTTAACTTTTGTATGCAGCTTATTGAAACAATGATTAAGTCATTTGTGTTTGATCTTCCCTTGAATTAATGAAGAGCTTCTTTTGATTTCAAAGTTGTGCATTTTATTGTTTGATCACATTTCTATAATACCTATGATAATCGCAAAGTCTCAAGGGTCTTTTGAGCATCATTCAAAGCATTACATGTACATACACATCATTCTGCATTCCATGAAACTCAATCTTACAACCACTTGTCTTTTTACTATAGGACAAGCTGACTTCTTGAACTCCTATAACACAAGAAATAATCAAAGAAGGATCATGGACCAGTTGGAGCAGAACCAAGTTGCCATGAGAGAGGAGATGCAGAACATGAGGACTCAGATCACTCAATTGATGGAGATGGTTCAAAATATGGATAGAGGGCAAGAGGAAATGAGGCAAGTTGCAGAGAGAAATAACCCTCACATTCCTTATGGCGCGGTCCTAACCCCAGATGGTGCAATTACGGTTCGTGCTAGCGCAGTTCCAACCCCAGGTGGTGCAATCCCTATTCCTGCTGGCGCAGTTCCTCCACCCGGTGGCGCAATTCATCCTCCTGGTGGTACGCTTCCACCCCTAGTTCATTACGATTGTAACAGCCCAAATTTCATTAAATAATTAATTATAGTAATTAATTGATTTAGTGGGGTTTTTATTAATGTTGGAATTAATTTTATTAATTGGAATTAATAGAGAATTGAGAAGGAAATTGGAAGGAAAGAAAATAAAAGGGATATATAAGTGAGAAAGAAGAGAAAGGAAATTAGAGAAAACATTTGGAGAGAAAGAGGAAAGAAAGAAGAAAGAAGAGAAAGAGAGGAGAAGAAGAGGAAAAGTGGAAATCATCAAGAACCAACATCAAAGCTCCGATTAATCGAGGTAAGGGTGAGAAATGTTTCTATTTGATCATTATATGATGTTATGTATGTTGGGTTGGGGCTTGGTAGAGTTTTCATCACTTTCCAATTAGGGCAAAAATTGGAATAATCGGTAGATTGATGATTTAATCGGTTGAAACTGAGTAATAATGCCGTAGAATAGTTGGGTAACATGTATTGATGCTGTTTGTACTGATTTTGTTGTGTGAGAAGTTGGATGATGGTGGATTGTGGAAGTGGAACAAAATAGGGTTCTGTTCTGCGCAGGTTCGCTGGCTCTCGCCAGGCGAGCGAAGGCGAAGCCTAGCGAATGTTGGCGAATAATTATATTTAAGTCCCAGTGGACTTCGCTGGTGGGTTCGCCAGGCGAAGTTGGGTAGCGAAGGTTCGCCCAGCGAAGGTGCTGGCGAATGGAGGCGAATGAAGTCAGTAGCTAATGACTTGGGCTCGCTGGGAAGTCTCGCCAGGCGAAGCCTAGCGAGTGTTCGCTGAGGGAGTTCGCCAGGCGAAGGCCAGGCGAAGGTTCGCTGCGAGGGTTCGCCAGGGGAATGTGGGCGAGTTTGACAGCATTTTCTTTTGCTGTGTTGATCATGTGGAGATGGTTTGGTTGTTTCACATAGATGGATACCTTATGATATGAATATAGATACGATCTATTGTGATAATGTGTGCTATGGGTAGCCTACGGGCGTGAATCCTAGAATTATGATTCAAAGGTTAATTGTATCAAGTATGAATACATGTGAACATAATAAGTGATTATGTGTGTATTATTTGATGAATTTGCGAATGCTTGATGTGTATACAATTATGTAATGGGTATGCATGGGAACATATGTGATATGTGTGCATTGTTGTTGAATATGATGATGTGTGAAATGAATACATTGATAAATGTTTGATATATGTTGTATGTGCAATCATGATGAAATTCTCGAAGGGGTGAATTATTCGAATGCATGAGATTAAGATGTCGGTCTTAAGTGCATTTGTTGTGGTTGATTGTACATGCATCATTTAGTCAAGAGGCAATGTCTGTTAGTTTCGTGGAAACTAGTGGCTTGTCCCAAACCTAGAAGTGTGGGTTTGAAGGCTTAGAGGACGGGCCTTTGTGGTTATCGGTCTAGAAGTGTGGACCCGGTTTAATGTAAAAACCGAAAAAAGATAACGGGTTATCGGTCTAGAAGTGTGGACCCGGTTTAATGTAAAAACCGAAAAAAGATAACGAGAGTCGGTACTGTCGCTACTGCGAAAATCGGCGCCGGCTGAACAGAAGAGTCGCCACCGTGCGTTATTTATCCCACGGGAGGGAAAGGAAACGCTCAGAGTAAACCTCGCACAACACGGGAAAGGTATGGTCGTCGCAACCAAAACCTGGGTTCGGGAGTCGGTTACGCAAGGGGAAGGTATTAGCACCCCTCACGTCCGTCGTACTCGACGGGATCCACGCTTGTTTTCGGGTATGGATTGTTATTCTATCTACGCTAAAGGTCTGGGGTTAAAAAGAAAATAAAATGAAAATAAAAATGACTCGGCAAAGTATCGCACTTTATGCCTACGTATTCTCGCCTGGAACGAGAAATCAGAGTCAACGTAGTTCGCCTACCTACGGGAAAGGAGGGGAAGGTTGCTCGCTAGGATATCGCATCCTATGCCTACGTACTTTCATACGGCATGAAAGATCAGAGCAAACGTAGTTCGGGCCACGTACGACACAAGTCTGTCTTAATTGATTTTATTCTTTCTGAAAAGGTTTTCTTGATTAACAGTCCCGGCGGACAAAAATGACGTCTTGATGAGTTCACATTCTTTTACGGAAGAAGTGTCTTTTATTGTGTTTGAAATCTTTATGTGTTTTTCTGTTTGTTTTGAGAAAGAAGAGACAGAACTCTAACCTACGGTTGCGAAGGGAATCAAACTAACCTAATGTTGTCATGCATGGGTTAAGACCTAGTGTCTATCATGCTCCTCTCTTGCACAGAGAGAAACAGAGATCCTACGGGATAGGCGGAAACAGAAACAATAACAGATATAATAAAGCAGTAAAAATGCATGGATGCAACAGCACAAGCGAGGCAAGGGAGTCCCACTCAACCTCGAACCTAGAAAACAATAGGCGAAAGTGAACAGGCTTCACTTTCAACCCAACAGGGTAAACAGCAAACAATACAGTCCAGAAAACCAATCAATACATCAGCAAATGAAATACAACAGCAAAAGAAACAGCATCAGCAGCTCTGACTCAACATCTGACTTCAAGTAATCTCCAATCAGCTACAGGCTTCAACAAGCATCAATCTCCATCTCCATGGCCTTCAGACAAGGACTTTGGTCACCAGTCTTCCATCTGCAATGGCTTTTCTTCATGCTCAGACCTCCAAGATGAGGGATCAGTCACAAGAGTGAAGTGAATGAATGTTAGACAGTTAATTACCTACCAAGGGTGGTTCATCAACTGTTAACATTAAACAGAAAGTCTCCTCTCAAAAGTTCTATCTTTCAAATATATTCACTGATCCTTCCAAAGGAAGGAGGTGGATATTTAAAAGAGACTTTGAATCATAGAGAAAGGATGGATGCAAACAAGGCAATCCATGTTTGAGAAACAAGCTTTCTAATCTGGAGCTCTGCCTAACTCCTAAACCCTAGTTCCTCTGCAGCTGCTAGCAAGAATCTTCTCTTCAACTCTGGCAGTTGATCTTCAACATCTGGATCTCCAATGGTCTTCATCTCCTCAAGTCTTCAGCTTCCCCAAGTCCCCAGACAAACCCAATACCCAAACAAGCAAGCAATAATCCCCAGAGGGCACACCACACCAGTCAATCAGATATACAGACAGTATTAATAGCAGTAGGGGAGTCCTGACTTTTTCTAAGGGGATCTGATAACTACCCATAGCCCCTATAGTCCCATAACTAATCTAGTTAAATCCTAAGTCCTAAGGGAAATGAATCAAACTTCCTAAGTCATCACCTAAAAACCCTAATTTGTTCATGTTGTTCAAGCCTACATTAAGCACCTAAATTTAATTTCTAAAAATGGGAACTAAATTGAATCTACAAGCTCAATATCTAATCTAAACAATATAAAAAGAATGAACAAAAAATATGAAAGCATTTAATAGAACCAAAATTATTAAAATCATGCATGAAATGAACTATTTAAAATGACATTTATTTAGAAAATATGTAAAAAATATGAAATAAAAATAAAAATGCAATTTTATTTAATGAAAATTTTCTAGACATTTTAATGAAAATGATGTAAAAAGAATGGATTAAGATGAATTTTTTATGAATTTATTATGAATTTATGAAAATGCATAAAAACAATTAAAGAATATAAAAGAAAGATAATGAAATAAAGGGAGGGGGGTCTATTCAGCAAACACGCCCAGTTATAATTTGGAATGGGCCAAGCAGGGTGGGGTGCGCGTAGCACTTTGGTTAAGGCCCAGGAACACTCAGAAATATTGAAAATAAAAAAGAGGCGCAGGGGGTGCATTCAGAAGCAAATTCATATTCAAAATGAGTTGGGCTTAAAATAGGGGGGGGGGGATTAGCAATATTCGCTCAGGCCCGCCCGTTTCAATTAATGAAACGGTGCGTTTGGCACCCAGTCAATTCCCTCCAAATTCTGAATTGAATAATAGCCATCCGATCACTCTCTTAGTCAAAAGTCTAACACCAAATAAACGGCCATGATTTCGTCTTCTCCAATGGATCTGTGAGAATTAGGGTTTCACCATGAAAGCTCATGCACGAACCAAACTTACACCAATCTGTTCTCACTCTCCATGCCATGAATCAACATGATGTAAACATGAAAAATGCTCAGGATCTCTCCCTCTATAATCCTATAGCACTAGTTTGCTTTGAAACTCATCACAACTCTCAACCCGATCGAGGCAAATTCTGGTCACCATGGATATACTCTGAGATGCATCACCACAATTCTCCCTCAAACCTAGACTAAACTCTTCCATAACTAATGGTGATTAACCTGCGCTAACAACTTAGAATTCTAATGCACTAAGCCACGAGTTCCAAGCCCTAACAGTTTCTACCACCTGCTAACAATCATCACTAATCTACTCCAAATTCATCCTAATTGCTCTACTAACCTTCTACATTACATCTAAACTAACAAAATCACGCTAACCTAATTGAATCAAGCTGTGGCAGAGTAAATGTACCTGGTGTGAAAGCTTGAAAACAGCTATGGAGACTCGTGGATCTGAGGCTTCCAAGGCTTGGATCTTGATCAATTAACTCAGTGATTGATTCTGTATGCAATACTTTGATGATTCTTGGCTTGAATTGTGCTGTCCACTTGAAATTGCACTTTTGATGGTGATGATGGAAGTGCTCGAAAATGGAGGAATCACACTTGGTTCTTGATTGAATTATGATCTATGATGATGAAACAGCATAATGAAGTTGATTTTGATGATGATTTGGTGAAGAATTTGAGGAATTGGAATGAAAATTCAATGAAAAAGAATGAGAGAATTTGGGAGATTCTTGGTGAAAATGAAACCAACCCTTGATCAATCCTCATTTCATGAATATATAGAGCTCACATGAACATTCTAGATCCATCTTGCACATTCCCTTGCCTTCCAACTTTGATCCATTTTTGAAATGTTTCTTAAAATGCAAGTAACCATGAATATCTTTCTTTTTTCCTTCTAAACTCAAAAAAGTGTTTGAACCATTGTTCTTAGAATTGCTTTTCCATTCAAAATCATATATTGGAAGTCTCCATTTGGACTCATAAATCTCCCAAACCATTTTTCACTTTGAATTTCTTTGAATTATAAGCCATTTTAGTTCAACTTTTGACCAATTATGCAACTTCATGTTATGAGCTTCTCCAATAATTTGTGACCTTCTTTCTAGACTTAAAATCCCATTTGGAGCAAGTTTGATGTTGTAAGTTTTTCCATTTGAGGCCTCCTTGTATGAGTTTTGGACATAGGTTAAAATGACCTGTAATTCACAAATGCCCAAAATACCCTTTACTTGCCAAGACCATAAGTTGAGTTCCACACATCATATGAAGGCATACTATACCATTCTAGAAAGCTAAGACAATGAGGAACAATTCTTATGTGGACCAAGAATTCATTTGAAATCTCCTTGAGGGGTAAAAATTGCTTGGAAGTCAAGTCACTTTCACAGACAAAAATTCAGATACCTCAGATGACCTGTAACTTGCAAGGACCATAACTTGAGTTCTATAAATCTCCTTGATGTCTTCCACCACTCAAATTAAAGGTATTGAGATCCTCTACAAGTTTCATGTTGGCCAAGAAGCCATTTGAAGCTAGCATTTTGACTTATCTTGCTTGGAAATTTGACCTAAACTAGGGGATTTTACACAGAAACCCTAATTTAGAAACTCCTCTTCTCCTTGATTTCTCTTGAATTCTCCTTAGCATAACAACATATCCTTACTCTTCATGTCAAATGATGAACCCCACATCTCTCCAATAGCCCTTAATGCCTTTCAATCAGTCAATTGACCTAGGGTTGACCTAGGGTTGACCCAGATGAAACCCTAGTTGACTGTCTTCAGCTATAGCTCTTGTGCTCATATCAATGACTTGTCTCCTTCTCCAAATGACTTTCTAAGCCTCTCATAATGTCTAGATACTCTCCATGCCTTCAATTCACAGCTCACAATCCTCTGGTTGACCCTCAGACACCCTCAGCTAGGAGATGGACTCAAGGTTTGATCTGCTGAACTCTTTGCTTTCAAATTCTTTCCTGATGACTTGAATGAGATTGAATTGGGATAATAACCTCTTGATAGGCTTCTAGAGATGAGAATAATGATTGGTCCCCTGTTGAATGACTTGCTATGCTTATGCTATGCAGATGATTAGTCTATGTACATGACTCTATATGCAAATGCTAATGATATTGAAACCTAAACCAAGTGAATAATGTTGGGCAAATTTCAGGGTGCAACAGCTGCCCCTATTCAAGCGACTTGGACCCGATTGGGTGAAGAGCCCGGAGCCTTCAGACATTCGCGGTACAAGACGGTTGAATACTAGTGAAACCAGAAATTTGCCAACCACAAAACTAAATTGCGCTCCTGCTTGGGGAACGACATTCATCAGCTGAATCTGACTGTTACAGTAACCCACTGATCTCGTGCGACTGTGCTGGGGATTGTCTTCATCGTTCTGAAGAGGATTCTGTCATAACAGATTGCTTGCTTGTCCACGTTAGGACTCTGTCTGTCATCACTACAAAGAAATCTCAACTAAAACCTGTCCACGTTAGGACTCCACTTGCTGTCAACCCAGAGAAATCTCGGCAACCCTGCTGGGGATAGTTCGTCTGCATTTCCATAAACTGAATCGTCCACGTTAGGAATAACACTCTTCCACGTTAGGAGTAACACTTGTCCACGTCAGGAATCATATCTGTCCACGTCAGGACTAACCCTTTCATCTTTCCACGTCAGGAATACAAACCTCTTTCCACATAAGGAGAACTATATCAATCTGTCTACGTAAGGACTCCAATACCACTTGACATGTCCGCGTCAGGACTCCAATCTTTCCACGTAAGGAATACCACTTTGGTTCTGAACCTGTCCACGTCAGGACTCGACTTTCCACGTAAGGAGTACATCATTCTTCCACGTCAGGAATCAACTTTCTTGAGTCTGTCCACGTAAGGACCCCAATTTTTCCACGTAAGGAGTAAATCTTCTTCTTCCATATTAGGAATAACTTCTTTGATCTGTCCGCGTCAGGACTAAACTCTTCTACGTCAAGAATAATCCATTTCTTTCCACGTCAGGAATCAACCTTGATATGTCCGCGTGAGGCCTTAATCTTTCCACGTTAGGAATCAAACCTTGATCTGTCCACGTCAGGACTAAACCTTTCCACGTAAGGATACCAACTTCTTTCCGATCTGTCCGCGTCAGGACTACATTTTTCCACGTAAGGAATGCCATCTTAATCTGTCCACGTAAGGACTTCACTCTTTCCACGTCAGGAATGCTGTCATTTCCACGTAAGGAATCCAACTTGATATGTCCGCGTAAGGACTACATCTTTTCCGCGTAAGGAATCTCCATCTCTCCATGTCGGGAGCACAATCTTAATCTGTCCACGTAAGGACTCTCCTCTTTCCACGTTAGGAATCACTTCTTTTGATATGTCCGCGTAAGGACTACATCTTTCCACGTAAGGAGTCTCCATCTTTCCACGTTAGGAATAATAATTTCTTTGATTTGTCCGCGTCAGGACGTTGATCTCGTCTTGATTTGTCCACGTTAGGACTCAGGCGTCTTCGACCTGCTGAGGAAATAAGACTTGTCCACGTAAGGACTCACACCCTGGTCTGATCTGTCCACGTCAGGACCCATGATTTGCCAACGCAAAGAAAGATAACTGCTGAGAGGAACTGGTCCACGTCAGGACACCAACACAAAGAGTAATCACTTTTGTCAACGTCATGACCTCCCGTTCCACTAATCTCGAAAAACCGAATCTGCCCACGTTGGGACCAACACACCTCACCAATCCAGGGAAATGAACCTGTCCACATTAGGACGCCCACTTCTGAAGAAATCCCGTCAATCTAGGAATAAATTGTCCACGTCAGGACTTAGTTCTCCACTGATCCCAACCCACAAACTTCTTAGCACTGACGTGACAGCGACTTTGAGGCGGACTCTACTGGGGATGTCTGGAAACCAACTATCGGACACCTGTTCTGATAACCGGCGGTGGCCTCTGGAATTCTGACTCATGGACCCGTGATGACAACTAATTCTGCTTGGGGATAAGGAGACATTCTGCCTACTGTCTCTGGCGGGAAAACACGAGAAATTTATAAAGAAGACTTCATCATGATAACCCTGTGGGGAATACTGCCGAAACTGACATTGGATGTCCCATGCCGAGATCTTGAATGTTTGATTGTTCATTTGAGCAAGAGCTCTCTCCACCTGAACTGCTAGAATACAGAAACTGCTTCAGCAAAATAAATGCTAAAGGTAACGCCGACTCCGCCGGGGATAGTCAGATGCTACAGAATTATTCCAGCAAAATAAATGCTGGAAGGGTGAAGTCGACCCTGCTGGGAAATTGGGAACTCAAACCACAAGCCTTGTTGAAGTAACCCCCTGCTGGGGAATAGCAGATGTGCATAGTTCGATCGGACTTTCTGCTGGAACGTGAACTGATATCACCAGTATCCTTGACAAAATAAACGGCAGGAACCACCATCAACTCTGCTTGTGAGAGTCTTAACCTTCGAGTTCCACCGGAAGAAATGAAAACACTTGCAAAGAGAATTCCGCTGGGGATGGGATGATTCTCTTGGGATGAATTAACTGACTTCGCTGGGGGCGAGTGCATGACCCTGCGGGGAAAGACGAACCTGTCTGAATACAGCCTCACGATCTTGGAATCACCAAGCTCTGCTGAGGACGAATAACTTTTCTGGAGCACGTTCTTTGGATAAGCTACGGCTAGCTGGGGAATTCTATCCTTTTTCAGGAAGAACATGCATGACCTGCGTGGGGGACTAAGTCTTTCGTTATCGCAATCTTTTGATCACCTTCCTCGTATGGTTATGAAACCTGCAACAACACAAACAAGACACGACAAGCCTATGCAATCAAATCAACTCAGGTTAGTGACGTTACACTCAGTTAATTCAAAGCTTTAACAACTGTTGGCAAGGGCCAATGATGTTGTACTCATGCTAGTTTCATCAAACTTAGGCGTTTTATCATGCACAAAACAGTAAAGAACAGTGTCAAGTACTGAATAACATATTTTCATTGATTGGGCCCCTGAATGGGCGGAGTTTTTGTACACGGGATGTAACTCCTGAAAAGAGGAAGCTACGCAAAGCAAATACATAATTATGCACAAGAAGCATGAATATTTTGACAAATTAAATTCTGTACACATGTCGGCAACGGGATGCAGATGAACACCACGAACTGATCCTCCCATGACTCGTCCGACTCTAATGCTTTCCCGGTATCCCCACTTCTGAAGAGATTGTATCCGATAACTGACTCCTCAAATGTATTCTCCCGCATTGATGCTCATTGGATTCGGACCGCAGTCATTTGCTTTTCACATCCCTAACTTTTGCGTGAACCGCCCTTTACGGGTTTTCAGTTCACCGGGATACCCTTTTTTGCCGAAGCCGCCCAGTGTAGGTTTTCAACTTCGCGGGTGTACATTTTTTTTCAATTTTATCCCTAACTTTTGCCCGAACCTTTCATTCTGTTTTTGGTTCGCCAGGATGCCCCATTTTTGCCTGAACTCTCTTTTTTTTGTCCAGCGGGTCTATTTCAAGCAAAGTATTTTTTAACTGCGTCCGAATTCACAGGTGACGCAAAGTCTTCTCCGTCCATGGTGGACAACAACAACGCTCCTCCCGAAAAGACTTTGCTAACAACGTATGGCCCTTCGTAGTTGGGGGTCCACTTGCCCCTGTGATCTGCTTGCGGCGGGAGAATCCTTTTCAGCACAAGGTCGCCCGTCTGAAAGCTTCGCGGAAGTATCTTCTTGTCGTACGCTTTCTTCATTCGTCTTTGATACAAACGACCGTATGCCAGAGAAGCTAGCCTCTTCTCATCCATCAAACTCAGCTGGTTCAATCTATTCGTTACCCATTCTGCCTCGTCCAGCTGAACGTCTCGCAATACCCTCAGAGAAGGGATTTCAACCTCTAATGGTAATACCGCTTCCATTCCGTATACCAACGAGAACGGAGTTGCCCCGGTTGATGTGCGTACCGTCGTACGATAACCGTGCAAAGCGAAAGGTAGCATTTCATGCCAATCTTTATAAGTCACCACCATTTTCTGGACAATTTTCTTGATATTCTTATTGGCCGCTTCAACAGCGCCATTCATCTTGGGTCGGTAAGGGGAGGAGTTGTGATGTTCGATCTTGAAATTCTGACAGAGCTCCTTCATCATTTTGTTGTTCAGATTTGAACCATTGTCCGTGATTATCCGCTCGGGAATCCCATATCGGCAAATGATATCTCTCTTGATGAATCTGGCCACCACTTGCTTTGTTACATTCGCGTAAGACGCCGCTTCTACCCACTTGGTGAAATAATCGATTGCTACTAGGATGAACCGATGCCCATTAGAAGCCGTCGGCTCGATCTTTCCGATCATATCGATTCCCCACATCGAGAATGGCCATGGAGATGACATCACATTTAGAGGACTCGGAGGCACGTGTATCTTGTCGGCATAGATTTGGCACTTGTGGCACTTTCTTGCAAACTTGAAACAATCAGTTTCCATCGTCAGCCAAAAATAACCTGCCCTCAGCAGCTTTCTCGTCATAGCATGCCCACCAGCATGCGTACCGAAGGTGCCTTCGTGAATTTCCTCCATGAGAAGCTTTGCCTCCTTCTCGTCTACACAACGCAACAACACCAAATCGTGGTTTCTTCTGTACAAGACGCCATCCGGGTTCAAATAGAAATTACCCGCTAATCTCCTGAGAGTCTTCTGATCTTGACTGGATGCCCCAGCCGGATACTCTTTATTCTTCAGGAAATTAAGGATATCGAAATACCACGGTTTGTCATCAGATGCTTCCTCAATAGCAAATACATAAGCTGGCCTGTCCAACCGAGAGATAGTGATTTGGGGAGCTTCGTTCCAGAAGTTGACTTTGTACATGGAAGACAAAGTGGCGAGGGCGTCAGCCATTTGATTTTCTGCCCGTGGTACGTGATGCAATTCAACCTTGTCGAAGAAAGGCAACAATCTCCTTGCATAATTCATGTAATGTATCAAATTAGGCTGCCGTGTCTCCCATTCCCCTTTGATCTGATTCACCACCAGAGCTGAGTCTCCGTATACGTCTAGATGTTTGATTCGCAAATCAATGGCTTCTTCAAGCCCCATTATACAAGCTTCGTATTCGGCCTCATTGTTGGTAACGGCAAAAGTCAATCGGGCAGTAAACGGGATGTGCGACCCGTGCGGCGTAGTGATAATTGCCCCTATTCCGCTACCGTAAGCATTCACAGCTCCGTCAAATATCATCTTCCATTGGGACCCCAACTCTGGTCCTTCGTCTGGTAACGGCTCTTCACAATCCTTCATCTTGAGGTACATGATATCCTCGTCAGGAAAATCAAACCTCATCGATTGGTACTCTTCAATAGGCTGCTCCGCCAGATACTCAGACAGCACACTCCCCTTTATAGCCTTTTGCGAGACGTATTGAATATCATATTCAGTCAAGACCATCTGCCAACGGGCAATTCTACCTGACAACGCCTGCTTTTCGAATATATATTTGATTGGATCCATCTTCGAGATGAGCATGGTTGTATGATTCAGCATGTACTGCCTCAAACGCTTGGCGGCCCAGGCTAGCGCGCAACAAGTTTTCTCCAGCATTGAGTATCGAGATTCACAGTCTGTAAATTTCTTACTCAGGTAATAGATTGCATGCTCTTTTCTCCCTGTCTCGTCGTGTTGACCGAGAACACAACCCATGCTTCCCTCAAGAACCGTCAAATACATTATCAAGGGTCTCCCTGCCACCGGGGGTATCAAAATAGGAGGCTCCTGCAGATACTTCTTTATTTTCTCGAACGCCTTTTGACAATTTTCGTTCCACGTTACAGCTTGATCTTTCTTCAACAGCTTGAATAATGGTTCGCATGTGGCCGTTAGGTGAGATATGAACCGAGCGATGTAGTTCAATCTCCCTAAAAACCCGCGCACCTCTTTCTCTGTTTTAGGCGTCGGCATTTCTTGAATTGCTTTTATTTTAGCAGGATCGACCTCTATTCCTCTTTCGCTTACGATAAACCCCAGCAGTTTACCCGATCTCACCCCGAAGGTGCATTTATTAGGGTTCAGCCTCAGCCTGAACTTTCTAAGTCTTTTAAACAACTTCAGCAGATTCACCAGATGCTCTTCCTCCGTCTGGGATTTAGCAATCATATCGTCAACATAAACTTCGATCTCTTTATGCATCATGTCATGAAAAAGAGTCGTCATCGCACGCTGATATGTTGCCCCAGCATTTTTCAAACCAAAGGGCATCACTTTGTAGCAAAATGTTCCCCACGGCGTTATGAAAGTAGTCTTCTCCATATCCTCTGGCGCCATTTTAATTTGATTATAGCCTGAAAAGCCATCCATGAAGGAGAATACAGAGTACTGAGCAGTATTATCAACTAACACGTCAATGTGAGGAAGTGGAAAATCGTCTTTTGGGCTTGCTTTATTCAAATCTCTATAATCCACGCACATTCGAACCTTGCCATCTTTCTTTGGCACTGGTACGATGTTGGCAACCCATGAAGGATATTTTGTCACAGCCAGGAAACCAGCGTCCCACTGTTTCTGTACTTCCTCTTTGATCTTCATTGCCATATCTGGTCGAGTTCTGCGAAGTTTTTGTTTAACCGGCGGGCAATCTTCTTTCAGTGGCAGGCGATGCACAACCATATCTGTATCGAGCCCCGGCATATCTTCATATGACCAGGCGAATACATCATTATACTCTCGGAGCATTTCAACCAGTCTTCGCTTGATATCACTCTGCAGTGCGGCTCCGATACGAATATTTTTCTCAACCCCTTCCGACCCCAAGTTGATAATTTCGATAACCTCGTCGTGAGGCAGAATGGCTCTTTCCTCTTGCTTCACTAACCAAGACAGTTCTTCAGGAACGTCGCTATCTTCGACAATCTCTTCTTCGGTCTGGAATACCGGGTGCTCGAAGTCGGGACGAGTCATAGGTGGTTCAAGGATGTCATCTGAAAATGTTATCCTGCAAAAGGAATGGTTAAGTGCTTCAAAATGCGTATAAAGCGAATAACCATGTTGCCATTTTATTGAAAAATACAAAACAGGAAAGACAGAGATTACAGTATTTGCACATGAAAAAACGCCGTTTATTTAATGATTAACACGCAATGTTTATAACAACACAGCCTTAAGCAAATCCTGATGCCCCGGGCAAGACATCAGATTATTCAACAATTAATAAAGCAAAGCATTACTGTTTAAAAGTCACAGGAACAAGCTCCTGAATAGACCAGTTGCACAGTCCTTGTCCTGGCGTGCTTGGCTGAATCCAGGCATCCATATCACAGTCGCTGTCCCCTTCATCAGACTCTGAAGCAGCATTGACAGTTTCATGACATACTCCACTGGCAGAGATGGTGATTGACTTTCTGAAACGGGGGGCCCCCACGGAAGGAGTTGATGACGACGGTCGGTACCCCAGCCCGAACCGGTCCATCTTCACAGGAATGTCCAGCACTTTGCCCCAGCCCTTGGCTTCTCCTGCTTCTACTAGAGCTTGAGCCTCCTTATACGATGAGACAGCTATCTCTGGCACTTTGCTCGGCCCGGGACCTTCGTCCTTGATGCGCAAACCTTTGAATGCCTGGCATGGCGTTTCGTGGATCTCTCCGTCGACTTCCACATATTTAAATGAAGATAGATGGCTGACCAGGATGTCTTCTTCTCCGCACACGGTGACTACGCTGTCTCCGACCATATACTTTAACTTCTGATGCAGGGTAGACGTGACTGCCCCTGCCCCATGAATCCAGGGTCTTCCAAGCAAGCAGCTGTACGCAGGCTGTATATCCATGATATAAAACTCCGTTGCAAACACTTCCGGCCCCACTTGCAGAGGCAAGGTAATCGATCCGAAGACTGTTCTCCGCGTGCCGTCAAACGCTCTGACTACCAAATCACTGGGTGTACACAAAATCCCTCGAACATCCAGCTTCATCATCGCCTTCTTGGGCAGCACGTTCAGAGATGACCCGGTGTCAACCAATACGTGCGACATTACTGATCCTCTACACTCCACAGACACGTGTAATGCCATATTATGATCTCTCCCTTTCGGGGTTAAGTCAAAGTCGGTAAAGCCCAGACTGTGGCCTGCATTCACATGTGCCAATACTCCTTCTAGCTGGTTCACGGAGACATCCTGAGGTACAAAAGAAGTGTCCAGGACTTTCAGCAAAGCGTTTCTGTGAGCTTCTGAACACAACAGCAATGACAAGATAAATATTTTGGACGGTGTCTGCTGCAGATGCTCCACAATCTTATAATCACTTTTCCGAATCAAGCGCATGAACTCTTCTACATCCTTCGATGCTGCTTCTTTTTCATTTGCTTGTACCGGAACATTTTCAACCGCTTTCCCTTTTCCTTTCGCTAGTCTTTCAGCCTCCACTTCAGGAGATATAAAGATCCTGCCGCTCCTCGTCATGCCTCCTGAGCCCACAACATTATCCACAATCTCCGCTGACTGCTTGTTAACATCGATTTTTATCCCGTCACAATACACCTCTAGCCCATATGACCATGGGACTGCTTTCGTGTTCTCATACGGGATTGGCCCGGCCTTAGTTATGGTAATCGGTGGTCGCTGAGCTGGTGCTGCAATAGTGATCGTCTTTCGAGGAATCGTCACCGTGGCCACATCACTCCGATTATCCACTACTGCCCCTGCAGGCTCGTCAGTTGCCGCTCGATCAAACTGCAATATACCCTCATCAATTAAGGCCTGAATGCCTTTCTTCAAATCCTCACACCCCCCAGCTAGGGCCCAACAATCTAAACAGTACTCATTACATCCTGGGTAAACACCTCCTTGTAACAGTCGACTCTTTATCTCGCTCAGCGGCGTCTTTAAATCTTCAACATTCATAATCAGATTCAGACCTTCCTCAATCAGAACGGCGTTCGCCCCATGATTAGGCATGGGTTTCTGGACTATATTCGGACCTGCCGTTCCGAAGTTGATAGTCTTGTTGTCCAGAAGATCTTGCACAACGTGCTTAAAAGCATGGCAACCTTCTATATCGTGGCCCGGGGCCCCAGAATGAAACTCACAGTGCCTGCTCGCATCGTAGCCGAACGGGGGAGCTCCCGTTATCGGCGCCAAAGTTCTTTTCTCTACCAGATTCAATCCCAACAATGTTTGCAATAAATCAGCATAGGTTGAGGGAGGCTTCTCAAACACTCTTCTCGGTTTACTACCCTGAAATCTTCGCTGAGCTTGCTGTGCCCCCTGCTGAGGCTGCTGCTGCTGTGGCATTGGCTGCTGCTGAACCGGTTGTTGTTGCTGGATTGGTTGTTGTTGATATGGGATAGTAACACTCGACACCTGCTGCTGCTGACGATATTGACCTCTTCCCCTGCCTCGGCCTCGGCCTCGGCCTCCAAATACTGCGCTAGCTTTGCCCTGACGGCGCCCACCATAAGCTTTCCTATTACTGCCAGATGCAGTTGATTCCTCGACTTGGAACTTTCCTTGCTTAATATTACGCTCAATCTTTTCCCCCATCAGAATCAGGTCTGAAAAACTGGCCAGAGACGTATGAAACAGCATATCATGAAACAGCCCTGTGAATGTGCCGACAAACATATCATTCATTTCCTTATCTTCCACAGGAGGACGGACCCTGGCAGCCATATCGCGCCACCTTTGCGCGTACTCTTTAAAACTCTCCCCCTTCTTCTGCGAAAGCCCGGCCAACTGGACCCGATTGGGTGCCAGGTCGCTGTTATACTTGTAATGGGCTACAAACGCCTCCGCTAATTGCTTCCATGTCTTGATATCAGTTGGCTCCAACCCCATGTACCACTCTAGGGAAGGACCCGACAGACTATCCTGAAAGAAATGCATTAGCATTCTTTCATCAGTGGAGTATGCAGACATCTTTCTGTAATAAGCTCGTACATGCACTTTCGGACATGTGTCTCCTTTATACTTGTCGAACGCAGGCGCTTTGAATTTAATTGGCACCCTCAAGCCAGGTACTAGGCCCATAGTTGCCATGTCCAAGCCCACAGCACTCTGATTTAAAACTCCCTTCATCTGCTCTTCCAGCATTCTAATCTTTTGGGAATCATCCATCGGCCCTTCAAAACCTCCTCCGGAGAAGGCGTCTTCCTGCTGATCCTCTTGCCACATACCGTTCCCAGCCCCGTACCCATCGTACGCATTATTACGTCCAGCTCTGATCTGATTCATCGCCGGACCTCGGCCTCTGTTGCCGTACCCTTGAACACCTCCAGCAGGACCAAAAGCCATAAATCCAGTACCATTTCCGTTTCCAAAGCCTCCGTAACCCTGATTGACCATACCATAACCATCTTGCCCAAAGCCTTGAGCATTAAAGCCATACTTGCCAGTGTTGTCGAATCCCTGATCGTTGAATCCGAACCCAGTATTGACAAAGCCATTGCCTCCTAGATTATCTGCCAAATTGACATCACCCAGCCCAGCATTATGGACAGCAGTTTCATTCCCCCCTCCGACGTTACCGTTCACAGCAGCGGTAGCGTTGTTGACATTAGCGGCAGGTATATTAACCACAGGCGGAGCCACTGGCGTGGGAGTGCCGTCTCCATGAGCAGTATCAACCCGGACAGACTGATGATCTTCATTACCATGACCAGCGTTGCGAGCCAACAGAGGCTGGACCATGGCCTGCAAATTCTCTTGCCCTTTTGCTATAGCTTCCATGGTCTGCATGAAGAGGGCGAGCTTCTCGCGCACATCCTGCATCTCGTTCTGAATTTGGTCCATGATTTTCCGACAGTTGGAGCGTGTAGAATAACGGTGCGAATGCTGATCTGCAATCCTGTTAAGTACCTGGTACAGAGCAGGAAATAAGACACCATTCAAAGATTACCTGTAATGCAATATGGATATGAATGCAATGCAATGTGTCTGTGCATTAGGGAAGTTCATTCCCCCAGTTCTAGTGCGAAGGTGCCGGTGCAGTGACAGTGCTGACAATAGGAGTATCGGAGCTGAATCATAGAAAGCCTCATATATTGTTGAGAGAATCAATAAGCCCAGGGTACAATATCACTGAGAGTACGAAGAAGGCATGACCTCAACCAACAATCCTGGTGATGGTCAGCACTATGCAAATAAAGCGTACAAGTAACTACATGAAATAATCAAATCCTCCCAAAAGTCTGGTACTCCTCTATCAACTTCTTGGTCTCCGGATGGCTTGGTCGATCCAGCAGCCCTTCAACAAGCTGGTTTCTCCTCTTAAGGACACGGCGTACGTCTTCAGCAGTTTCTTCCCATGTTGCTTCTCCGAAGCAATCTTCTAACTTTCGCTTCTGAGACACTGCTTCATCTCTGGATTTGATTGCCTTGTTCAGTGCATGCTGGACACTATACTGGGTCATCACTTCCTCCTCACACTTCTTGATGCTAGACTTCAACTTCTCTTCGAGGTCGGAAATTTGCTGCTTCAGCTTATCTTCCCTCTTCTTGTTGTTGGTGAGTGTAGCATTCCAAGTCTTATTGCAAGAGGAGATTTCTCGGTGTGCTGCGTCGAGCGCCTTCTTTTTTGATTCCAGCATGTCATGGGAACTTCTGAACTCTTGCCCCAGACGTTCACGCTTTTTCTTCTCCTCAGTCAACTCAGCTCCTAACCTGTTTACCAGCTCGATCTGTTGTTGGAAAGCATATACGGCCTTGTTCTTCTCGCTGCGTGCCTGGGCTAACTCTTGCTCTAACCCTTCATTAATCTTCATTAAGGCTTCTTTCTCCTTCACAACCTGTTCATATGCCTCCCTAGAAACAGTAGTCGGCTCTGCTACCGGAACGGGAACAAGAATTGGTGCATCTGGAAACGGCATCCTCAACTGACTAGCCCTCTCCTGAATCCAAACTTTATAAGGTTCGTAGGCCTGGAAATCGTTCTTTCCTAACAACGGCTTCCCTTTGCGGTTAATACGCGTCCAGGCATGTTGCAACTTGGCTAATAACTCCCCCTTTACGTCTCCGGTGAAGTATAGAGATTCCTGTACTTCTTCCTCCTGAGGTGGGTTCTTCAGCGCATACCCGAACTGACGAATGAATAGAGAGGGGTTGTAATTGATACACCCTTTTCTTCCTATCAGCGGCACATTAGGGTACCCAGAACAACTAAAGATGAGCTCAGATCCCAACAGGTCTCGATCAAACCATACAACGTCTTCGGAAGATAGCCTCATCAGGCGTTCTGACCAACTGGCTGAGGTTGCACTGTCTACAAATGGTCCCTTCGTGGGGAGATGACTCTTGAACCACATATTCAATAGAGGAGTACAGCAGTAAACGACTTTTCCCCTTCGGTTTTCGTTCTTATAGTGCAATGAGTGGTAGAAGTCTCCGATCAAAGTTGGCACTGGGTTGCCTGCAGCGAACAGATAGAAAGCATCCAAATCCACAAAGTTGGGCAAGTTAGGAAACAGCACGATTCCATAAATGCATAAAGCCAGAATAGCATTGAAAACCACCCAACAACCGTTCTTGGCATACTCCCGAGCTTTGGCGACTAAGAAATCCAGAGAGAAACCTGAAACCCCAAGCCAAGAAGTCACTAACAGATCTGCAGCGTTCATATGCAAGGCTTTGGCTAAGTCCTCCAACTTGGGCTCAGCAGCAGAGTGGATAAAGGGAACCTTGTTCTGCACGGGAAGCTCAGTAAACTCCACATACTCCTCAATGGTAGGTCCTAGAATGAAGTCAGCAAAAGTAAAGCATCTCAATGCGGGGTCATAGAACTGCATCAAGGTGTACAGCCCGTTCATCTCATCAGCAGTGGGCTTACAGACTAATCTCAGTAATCTCCCATGGCTCATTCTGAAACTTCTCCTAACCTCCTCATCAGCAAGAGATACCAGACCAAGCAAAGAAGTAATATCAGGTGAAGGCAGCTTATACGCAACTGTTTTCCTCAGACCAGCCATAATCAATACTCAGAAATCCGGGCACTAGAACTAGGGAAATGCAAATGCACCTGCAGCACAGACACACGTTAGTGAAATGCAAATGGTAATGGATATGCAGGCAATGCAATGCAAGTAACATGCAACAGGGACCAAAGCTGCAGCTGAATAGCCTAAACCCAATCAAGAAAGGTCTCAGATAGACCATCCAGAAGTCATCAAACCCTGGTCTCAGATAGACCTAACACAAAGCTCCCATACTGGTCTCTGACAGACCTCAAACCATAACTCCAACTGGTCTCTGATAGACCTCAAATCACATCTCTAATTGGTCTCTGACAGACCTCATAACACATCTCCAAATGGTCTCTGACAGACCTCGGAACACATCTCCAAATGGTCTCTGACAGACCTCAGAACACATCTCCAAATGGTCTCTGACAGACCTCATAACTCTCCATAAATAACCAGGATCTCTGATCAAGAAATAACCGGTATCTGAAGGTCTAGTTACCTGCATAACCCCAAATCCCCTCACGGGTGGGTGGCCCTATAACTGGCACGAGGTACGGCATCCTATGCGGTCGTCGGCGTCACAGACTTTCAGGGTTGATGATACGATTCCCAGAAGGAGTGGCATCATCAAATCCTGAAGAGGCCTCACTCAGCCAATTTCCAAATGATCGGTTCCCGGAGTCGACAATTCAGCTGACCAACAACCCCTTCGACCCAAAGGGTAGAAAAAGAAGCCAACCAGAAGAACCTCGTCCGAGTGTAGATTTCATGAGACACTAATGCAAGCAAAGCCGGCACGCGCCCACTACTTTCTACGCTAATTCTAGGTGCACTCAAGCCCAGGTCCGGCTTATCTCTCAATATCAGAACACCCGTCACACCCCAAATACAGCAATAATAATCAATATACAAAGCTGAAAATACAAGGTTAGAAATATACAATAACTCCATACAACATCCTCGACGGGAAAACAAGCGCTAGGATTGACTCTCTTAAGGGACGTTGGATCCCATATGCATAAGAACTATCGCAGTCCTTAGCAGCCAGGGGACGTTGGATCCCCAGCAGAGTCGCCAGCTGTCGCTACTGCGAAAATCGGCGCCGGCTGAACAGAAGAGTCGCCACCGTGCGTTATTTATCCCACGGGAGGGAAAGGAAACGCTCAGAGTAAACCTCGCACAACACGGGAAAGGTATGGTCGTCGCAACCAAAACCTGGGTTCGGGAGTCGGTTACGCAAGGGGAAGGTATTAGCACCCCTCACGTCCGTCGTACTCGACGGGATCCACGCTTGTTTTCGGGTATGGATTGTTATTCTATCTACGCTAAAGGTCTGGGGTTAAAAAGAAAATAAAATGAAAATAAAAATGACTCGGCAAAGTATCGCACTTTATGCCTACGTATTCTCGCCTGGAACGAGAAATCAGAGTCAACGTAGTTCGCCTACCTACGGGAAAGGAGGGGAAGGTTGCTCGCTAGGATATCGCATCCTATGCCTACGTACTTTCATACGGCATGAAAGATCAGAGCAAACGTAGTTCGGGCCACGTACGACACAAGTCTGTCTTAATTGATTTTATTCTTTCTGAAAAGGTTTTCTTGATTAACAGTCCCGGCGGACAAAAATGACGTCTTGATGAGTTCACATTCTTTTACGGAAGAAGTGTCTTTTATTGTGTTTGAAATCTTTATGTGTTTTTCTGTTTGTTTTGAGAAAGAAGAGACAGAACTCTAACCTACGGTTGCGAAGGGAATCAAACTAACCTAATGTTGTCATGCATGGGTTAAGACCTAGTGTCTATCATGCTCCTCTCTTGCACAGAGAGAAACAGAGATCCTACGAGATAGGCGGAAACAGAAACAATAACAGATATAATAAAGCAGTAAAAATGCATGGATGCAACAGCACAAGCGAGGCAAGGGAGTCCCACTCAACCTCGAACCTAGAAAACAATAGGCGAAAGTGAACAGGCTTCACTTTCAACCCAACAGGGTAAACAGCAAACAATACAGTCCAGAAAACCAATCAATACATCAGCAAATGAAATACAACAGCAAAAGAAACAGCATCAGCAGCTCTGACTCAACATCTGACTTCAAGTAATCTCCAATCAGCTACAGGCTTCAACAAGCATCAATCTCCATCTCCATGGCCTTCAGACAAGGACTTTGGTCACCAGTCTTCCATCTGCAATGGCTTTTCTTCATGCTCAGACCTCCAAGATGAGGGATCAGTCACAAGAGTGAAGTGAATGAATGTTAGACAGTTAATTACCTACCAAGGGTGGTTCATCAACTGTTAACATTAAACAGAAAGTCTCCTCTCAAAAGTTCTATCTTTCAAATATATTCACTGATCCTTCCAAAGGAAGGAGGTGGATATTTAAAAGAGACTTTGAATCATAGAGAAAGGATGGATGCAAACAAGGCAATCCATGTTTGAGAAACAAGCTTTCTAATCTGGAGCTCTGCCTAACTCCTAAACCCTAGTTCCTCTGCAGCTGCTAGCAAGAATCTTCTCTTCAACTCTGGCAGTTGATCTTCAACATCTGGATCTCCAATGGTCTTCATCTCCTCAAGTCTTCAGCTTCCCCAAGTCCCCAGACAAACCCAATACCCAAACAAGCAAGCAATAATCCCCAGAGGGCACACCACACCAGTCAATCAGATATACAGACAGTATTAATAGCAGTAGGGGAGTCCTGACTTTTTCTAAGGGGATCTGATAACTACCCATAGCCCCTATAGTCCCATAACTAATCTAGTTAAATCCTAAGTCCTAAGGGAAATGAATCAAACTTCCTAAGTCATCACCTAAAAACCCTAATTTGTTCATGTTGTTCAAGCCTACATTAAGCACCTAAATTTAATTTCTAAAAATGGGAACTAAATTGAATCTACAAGCTCAATATCTAATCTAAACAATATAAAAAGAATGAACAAAAAATATGAAAGCATTTAATAGAACCAAAATTATTAAAATCATGCATGAAATGAACTATTTAAAATGACATTTATTTAGAAAATATGTAAAAAATATGAAATAAAAATAAAAATGCAATTTTATTTAATGAAAATTTTCTAGACATTTTAATGAAAATGATGTAAAAAGAATGGATTAAGATGAATTTTTTATGAATTTATTATGAATTTATGAAAATGCATAAAAACAATTAAAGAATATAAAAGAAAGATAATGAAATAAAGGGAGGGGGGTCTATTCAGCAAACACGCCCAGTTATAATTTGGAATGGGCCAAGCAGGGTGGGGTGCGCGTAGCACTTTGGTTAAGGCCCAGGAACACTCAGAAATATTGAAAATAAAAAAGAGGCGCAGGGGGTGCATTCAGAAGCAAATTCATATTCAAAATGAGTTGGGCTTAAAATAGGGGGGGGGGGGATTAGCAATATTCGCTCAGGCCCGCCCGTTTCAATTAATGAAACGGTGCGTTTGGCACCCAGTCAATTCCCTCCAAATTCTGAATTGAATAATAGCCATCCGATCACTCTCTTAGTCAAAAGTCTAACACCAAATAAACGGCCATGATTTCGTCTTCTCCAATGGATCTGTGAGAATTAGGGTTTCACCATGAAAGCTCATGCACGAACCAAACTTACACCAATCTGTTCTCACTCTCCATGCCATGAATCAACATGATGTAAACATGAAAAATGCTCAGGATCTCTCCCTCTATAATCCTATAGCACTAGTTTGCTTTGAAACTCATCACAACTCTCAACCCGATCGAGGCAAATTCTGGTCACCATGGATATACTCTGAGATGCATCACCACAATTCTCCCTCAAACCTAGACTAAACTCTTCCATAACTAATGGTGATTAACCTGCGCTAACAACTTAGAATTCTAATGCACTAAGCCACGAGTTCCAAGCCCTAACAGTTTCTACCACCTGCTAACAATCATCACTAATCTACTCCAAATTCATCCTAATTGCTCTACTAACCTTCTACATTACATCTAAACTAACAAAATCACGCTAACCTAATTGAATCAAGCTGTGGCAGAGTAAATGTACCTGGTGTGAAAGCTTGAAAACAGCTATGGAGACTCGTGGATCTGAGGCTTCCAAGGCTTGGATCTTGATCAATTAACTCAGTGATTGATTCTGTATGCAATACTTTGATGATTCTTGGCTTGAATTGTGCTGTCCACTTGAAATTGCACTTTTGATGGTGATGATGGAAGTGCTCGAAAATGGAGGAATCACACTTGGTTCTTGATTGAATTATGATCTATGATGATGAAACAGCATAATGAAGTTGATTTTGATGATGATTTGGTGAAGAATTTGAGGAATTGGAATGAAAATTCAATGAAAAAGAATGAGAGAATTTGGGAGATTCTTGGTGAAAATGAAGCCAACCCTTGATCAATCCTCATTTCATGAATATATAGAGCTCACATGAACATTCTAGATCCATCTTGCACATTCCCTTGCCTTCCAACTTTGATCCATTTTTGAAATGTTTCTTAAAATGCAAGTAACCATGAATATCTTTCTTTTTTCCTTCTAAACTCAAAAAAGTGTTTGAACCATTGTTCTTAGAATTGCTTTTCCATTCAAAATCATATATTGGAAGTCTCCATTTGGACTCATAAATCTCCCAAACCATTTTTCACTTTGAATTTCTTTGAATTATAAGCCATTTTAGTTCAACTTTTGACCAATTATGCAACTTCATGTTATGAGCTTCTCCAATAATTTGTGACCTTCTTTCTAGACTTAAAATCCCATTTGGAGCAAGTTTGATGTTGTAAGTTTTTCCATTTGAGGCCTCCTTGTATGAGTTTTGGACATAGGTTAAAATGACCTGTAATTCACAAATGCCCAAAATACCCTTTACTTGCCAAGACCATAAGTTGAGTTCCACACATCATATGAAGGCATACTATACCATTCTAGAAAGCTAAGACAATGAGGAACAATTCTTATGTGGACCAAGAATTCATTTGAAATCTCCTTGAGGGGTAAAAATTGCTTGGAAGTCAAGTCACTTTCACAGACAAAAATTCAGATACCTCAGATGACCTGTAACTTGCAAGGACCATAACTTGAGTTCTATAAATCTACTTGATGTCTTCCACCACTCAAATTAAAGGTCTTGAGATCCTATACAAGTTTCATGTTGGCCAAGAAGCCATTTGAATCTAGAATTTTGACTTATCTTGCTTGGAAATTTGACCTAAACTAGGGGATTTTACACAGAAACCCTAATTTAGAAACTCCTCTTCTCCTTGATTTCTCTTGAATTCTCCTTAGCATAACAACATATCCTTACTCTTCATGTCAAATGATGAACCCCACATCTCTCCAATAGCCCTTAATGCCTTTCAATCAGTCAATTGACCTAGGGTTGACCTAGGGTTGACCCAGATGAAACCCTAGTTGACTGTCTTCAGCTATAGCTCTTGTGCTCATATCAATGACTTGTCTCCTTCTCCAAATGACTTTCTAAGCCTCTCATAATTTCTAGATACTCTCCATGCCTTCAATTCACAGCTCACAATCCTCTGGTTGACCCTCAGACACCCTCAGCTAGGAGATGGACTCAAGGTTTGATCTGCTGAACTCTTTGCTTTCAAATTCTTTCCTGATGACTTGAATGAGATTGAATTGGGATAATAACCTCTTGATAGGCTTCTAGAGATGAGAATAATGATTGGTCCCCTGTTGAATGACTTGCTATGCTTATGCTATGCAGATGATTAGTCTATGTACATGACTCTATATGCAAATGCTAATGATATTGAAACCTAAACCAAGTGAATAATGTTGGGCAAATTTCAGGGTGCAACAGGTACCGCATTGCATGAGTTGCATTGAGTTGTTGAGTCACATCGATATATGACATATGCATGAAGTGATGCTTATGTGTGAATGATGAGATTGTGGAAATTGTAAGTGTATACATAATGTGGGAAGGCTTTGTGAATATCCATGTTTGTATATATATATATATATATATATGTGTGTGGTAAATATATGACTAAGAGAATGAAGTGTGGTGAGAAATGTGAATATGCGTTACATGATTACCTATATATATATAATCTCATGCTTTGATTATTATGGTTATATTTCTCACCCTTCTGCTGTTTTATAATGCTCTATGAGGCATTGCAGATTAGGATGCTGGAGTCCTTTGTGAAGTTAGTCTTCATTCTTTTGAGTCGGCTGCTCTGATATGTAACACCGGGTAGTTAGACTAGTATAGTCATTCTTTTGTGATACATTGCGATGTATCAGCTTATGTGGTTTTGTAAATCTAATTGAATATGATATATTAATTTGGATAGCTTATGTGTACGTGCATTAATATTTTGGAAACGATTAAATGATTTGATCTTCCGCTTAATTTTGAAATTGTTACATATCTTATGGAGAAAAATGAAAAAGTGTTTTATTGGTGAAATTGTGGCATTCTTCTTTTATACCTTATTATGAAAATTTTTACTCTGATAATTTGTATGTGCTTAATTGTTTTATATGCATTTATTTGGGGTATAGAAGGGGGTGTTACAATAGTGGTATCAGAGCAGGTCGGTCCGTCCGACCAAGTTGTTAGAGTGTTTTTCCCTGTGTGTTATTGATATGCGTGTGATGCATTATCAATATTGGTTGTTCTTACGTGGTTCTGTTGCTGGAATTAGTAAGATGGTTGCAGGGAGGAACGACGAAGCGATTGCGGAGGCATTGACGAGATTGGCGGGGGCAATTGGGCAGAATCCTCCGGCCAATGTGAATGTGAGGAATCATGCTGATGATGGATTCCGTGCTTTGGGGAAATTCCAAAAGAATAACCCTCCAGTCTTCAAGGGAACTCATGAACCGGACAAGGCACAAATTTGGTTGAAAGCTTTGGAAAAGATTTTTCGAGTTATGAATTGCTCGGATGCACAGAAGGTGCAGTTTGGGACTCATATGCTCGAAGAAGAAGCTGAAGATTGGTGGGGTAATACTCGCCAAAGATTTGAGGAAGATGATGTTGTGATTACGTGGGATTTGTTTAGAGAAACTTTTCTGGAGAAGTATTTCCCAGAGGATGTGCGGGGGAAGAAAGAGATCAAATTTCTTGAGTTGAAGCAAGGTAATTCGACGGTTGCTAAGTATGCGGCGAAATTTGAGGAGTTGATCAAATTTTGTCCTCACTATAATACTGGTAATGCTGAGAGGTCTAAGTGCCTTAAGTTTGTGAACGGTTTGAGACCCGAGATTAGACAAGCTATTGGATATCAGGAAATCAGGCGGTTTTCTGAGTTGGTTAACAAGAGCAGAATTTATGACGAAGACAGTAGGGCTAGGTCTAGCCACTACAAGAGCCTAAGTGATAAGAAAGGAAAAGGACAATTCAGAGGAAAACCTTACGTAACTCCTGCTGATAAGGGGAAACAAAAGGTTGGTTTTGGCAAGAAGCCAAGTGGGGGAGTTTCTACCCCGGTTAGGTGTTACACTTGTGGTGAAGCGGGGCATCGTGCTCCGGAGTACAAAAGTGTTGAACCGCGGTGTTTTAAGTGTGGCAAGCCAGGCCACAAGGCTCTAGAGTGTAGAAGCGGTGCGGGTGTTACTTGCTATAACTGTGGTGAGCGAGGGCACATCAGTACCAAGTGCGATAAGCCGAAGAAGAATCAAGGGAGCGGGAAAGTGTTCGCTCTATCTGGATCTGAGACTGCTAGCGACGATCGATTGATCCGAGGTACGTGCTTCATTAATGGTACACCTTTGATCGCTATAATTGATACCGGAGCTACGCATTCTTTTATTTCTTTGGATTGTGTTAGAAGGTTAAATCTTGAGTTGTCTGTGATTGGTGGCGGTATGGTTATTGATACTCCTGCTATGGGTTCGGTAACTACACCGTATGTTTGCTTGAATTGCCCGTTGAGTATTTTCGGTAGAGGTTTTGGGATTGATTTAGTGTGTCTTCATTTAGATCAACTGGATGTCATTCTTGGAATGAATTGGTTAAAATTCAATCGTGTGTATATTAACTGTTTTAACAAAACGGTTATTTTTCCCGATTCGGATGTTGAAAGGGAATTGTTTATGACGAGGAAACAAGTGAAGGAATCGGTACAAGATGGGGCTAAGGTATTTATGCTTATGGAAAATTTGAGGACTAGTGAAAGTGAAGAGATTGATGCTGTGCCCATTGTTAGAGATTTTCCGGAAGTATTCCCTGAAGAGATAAAGGATTTACCGCCGGAGCGAGAAGTGGAGTTTTCGATAGATTTGATTCCTGGAACTAGTCCGATATCGATGACTCCATATCGTATGTCGGCCTCGGAGTTAAAAGAGTTGAAGAGTCAACTTGAGGATTTGCTTGAAAAGAGGTTTATTCGTCCGAGCGTGTCGCCGTGGGGTGCACCGATGTTGTTGGTTAAGAAGAAAGAGGGTTCTATGAGGCTCTGTGTGGATTACAGACAGTTGAACAAGGTGACTATTAAGAATAAGTATCCACTTCCAAGGATTGATGATCTGATGGATCAGTTGGTTGGTGCAAGCGTGTTCAGCAAGATTGATTTGAGATCTGGGTATCATCAGATTCGTGTGAAAGCTGAGGATATTCAGAAGACGGCCTTTCGGACGAGGTATGGACACTATGAGTATTCCGTGATGCCATTTGGTGTGACTAATGCACCAGGTGTATTTATGGAGTACATGAATAGGATTTTCCATCCTTATTTGGATAAGTTTGTGGTGGTGTTTATCGACGACATCTTGGTTTATTCGAAGAGCGAAGGAGAGCATGTCGAGCATCTGAAGATTGTGTTATCTGTGTTGAGAGAGAAGCAGTTGTTCGCAAAGTTTTCTAAGTGTGAATTTTGGTTGAAGGAAGTTAGTTTCCTTGGTCATGTGATTTCTAGTAGTGGTATTGCAGTCGATCCGTCGAAGGTTGAAGCGGTGTCGCAATGGGAGACTCCGAAATCAGTTTTTGAGATCAGAAGTTTTCTTGGTTTAGCCGGTTATTATCGGAAGTTCATTGAAGGATTTGCTAAGTTATCGTCGCCGTTGACGCAATTGACTAGGAAAGGTCAAGCCTTTGTTTGGGACGCCGAGTGTGAAGCGAGTTTTCAAGAACTTAAGCGAAGGTTGACGACAGCTCCTGTTTTGATTCTGCCAAATCCAGAAGAACCATTCGTTGTGTATTGTGATGCTTCTTTGATGGGTTTAGGAGGTGTGTTGATGCAGAATAACCAAGTTGTAGCTTATGCTTCAAGGCAACACAAAGTGCATGAGAAGAATTATCCGACGCATGACTTAGAGTTGGCCGCCGTTGTGTTCGTGTTGAAACTTTGGAGGCATTATCTGTTTGGCGCCAGATTTGAAGTGTTTAGTGACCACAAGAGTTTGATATATCTTTTTGATCAAAAGGAATTGAATGCAAGACAAAGAAGATTGCTTGAACTTTTGAAGGATTATGATTTTGGCTTGAACTACCATCCGGGTAAAGCGAATGTAGTAGCATATGCATTGAGTCGGAAATCATTGCATATGTCGGTGTTGATGGTGAAAGAGTTAGAATTGGTCGAGCAATTTCGAGATTTGAGTTTGGTATGTGAGAGGACTTCTTTTGGATTTAAGCTGGGTATGTTAAAGCTTACAAGTGGTATTTTGGATGAAATTCGAGAAGGACAGAAATCGGATTTGAGCTTAGTTGATCGGTTGACTTTAATCAACCAAGGACAAGGTGGTGATTTTCGGATTGATGAGAATGGTATTATGAGATGTCGGGATCGAGTTTGTGTTCCGAACATGGTTGAGCTTAAGAAGAGCATCCTTGAGGAAGGACATCGTAGCGGATTGAGTATTCATCCGGGTGCTACTAAGATGTATCAGGATTTGAGGAAAGTATTTTGGTGGCCTAGTATGAAGAAGGATATCGCGGAATTTGTATATTCTTGTTTGACTTGCCAGAAGTCAAAGATTGAGCATCAGAAGCCATCGGGTTTGATGAAGCCGTTGTTTATTCCTGAGTGGAAGTGGGATAGTATCTCCATGGATTTTGTATCGGGTTTGCCGAGGACGCCGAGTAATTTTTAGGCTATTTGGGTTATCGTGGACAGGTTGACTAAATCTGCTCACTTTATTCCTATGCGTATGGATTACCCTTTGGAGAAGTTGGCTAAGTTGTATATTGAGAGGATTGTGTGTCTGCATGGTATTCCGTTAAGTATTGTTTCGGATAGAGATCCGCGGTTTACTTCGAGATTTTGGGAGAGCCTGCAGAGTGTTTTGGGTACTAAGTTGCGTTTGAGTTCAGCGTATCATCCTCAGACTGATGGTCAGACGGAGAGGACGATTCAGTCGCTTGAAGATCTTTTGAGAGCTTGTGTATTGGAAAAAGGAGGAGCTTGGGATAGCTACTTGCCTTTGATTGAGTTTACCTACAACAACAATTTCCATTTGAGTATTGGTATGGCACCATTTGAGGCGTTGTATGGTAGGAGGTGTAGGACACCATTGTGTTGGTTTGAGCCCGGAGAGAGTTCTGTTGTTGGACCCGAGTTAGTTCAACAGACTACTGATAAGATCAAGATGATTCAAGAGAAGATGAGAATTACTCAGAGTCGTCAGAAGAGTTATTATGACAAGAGGAGGAAGGCACTTGAATTTCAAGAGGGAGATCATGTGTTTCTTCGAGTCACTCCGATGACAGGTGTTGGTAGGGAACTGAAGTCGCGCAAGTTGTCGCCGCGTTTCATTGGTCCTTATCAGATTTTGCAAAGGATAGGAGAAGTGGCCTATCGTGTGGCTTTACCACCGTCGCTTGCTAATCTTCACGACGTATTCCATGTATCTCAGTTGAGGAAATACATTGCGGATACGTCTCATGTAGTCCAAATAGATGATGTGCAGGTGAGAGATAACCTGACTGTTGAGACATCACCTATGCGGATTGAGGATCGGAAATTGAAGCAGCTTCGAGGTAAAGATTGCGTTAGTGAAGGTCGCTTGGGGAGGACCGGCTGGTGGAAATGTTACGTGGGAGCTTGAGAGCCAAATGAAAGAGTCTTATCCAGAGCTGTTTGAATCAGGTAACATTTTCGAGGACGAAAATTCCTAAAGTGGGGGAGAGTTGTAACAGCCCAAATTTCATTAAATAATTAATTATAGTAATTAATTGATTTAGTGGGGTTTTTATTAATGTTGGAATTAATTTTATTGATTGGAATTAATAGAGAATTGAGAAGGAAATTGGAAGGAAAGAAAATAAAAGGGATATATAAGTGAGAAAGAAGAGAAAGGAAATTAGAGAAAACATTTGGAGAGAAAGAGGAAAGAAAGAAGAAAGAAGAGAAAGAGAGGAGAAGAAGAGGAAAAGTGGAAATCATCAAGAACCAACATCAAAGCTCCGATTAATCGAGGTAAGGGTGAGAAATGTTTCTATTTGATCATTGTATGATGTTATGTATGTTGGGTTGGGGCTTGGTAGAGTTTTCATCACTTTCCAATTAGGGCAAAAGTTGGAATAATCGGTAGATTGATGATTTAATCGGTTGAAACTGAGTAATAATGCCGTAGAATAGTTGGGTAACATGTATTGATGCTGTTTGTACTGATTTTGTTGTGTGAGAAGTTGGATGATGGTGGATTGTGGAAGTGGAACAGAATAGGGTTTTGTTCTGCGCAGGTTCGCTGGCTCTCGCCAGGCGAGCGAAGGCGAAGCTTCGCCAGGCGAAGCCTAGCGAATGTTGGCGAATAATTATATTTAAGTCCCAGTGGACTTCGCTGGTGGGTTCGCCAGGCGAAGTTGGGTAGCGAAGGTTCGCCCAGCGAAGGTGCTGGCGAATGGAGGCGAATGAAGTCAGTAGCTACTGACTTGGGCTCGCTGGGAAGTCTCGCCAGGCGAAGCCTAGCGAGTGTTCGCTGAGGGAGTTCGCCAGGCGAAGGTTCGCTGCGAGGGTTCCCCAGGTGAATGTGGGCGAGTTTGACAGCATTTTCTTTTGCTGTGTTGATCATGTGGAGATGGTTTGGTTGTTTCACATAGATGGATACCTTATGATATGAATATAGATACGATCTATTGTGATAATGTGTGCTATGGGTAGCCTACGGGCGTGAATCCTAGAATTATGATTCAAAGGTTAATTGTATCAAGTATGAATACATGTGAACATAATAAGTGATTATGTGTGTATTATTTGATGAATTTGCGAATGCTTGATGTGTATACAATTATGTAATGGGTATGCATGGGAACATATGTGATATGTGTGCATTGTTGTTGAATATGATGATGTGTGAAATGAATACATTGATAAATGTTTGATATATGTTGTATGTGCAATCATGATGAAATTCTCGAAGGGGTGAATTATTCGAATGCATGAGATTAAGATGTCGGTCTTAAGTGCATTTGTTGTGGTTGATTGTACATGCATCATTTAGTCAAGAGGCAATGTCTGTTAGTTTCGTGGAAACTAGTGGCTTGTCCCAAACCTAGAAGTGTGGGTTTGAAGGCTTAGAGGACGGGCCTTTGTGGTTATCGGTCTAGAAGTGTGGACCCGGTTTAATGTAAAAACCGAAAAAAGATAACGAGAGTCGGTACCGCATTGCATGAGTTGCATTGAGTTGTTGAGTCACATCGATATATGACATATGCATGAAGTGATGCTTATGTGTGAATGATGAGATTGTGGAAATTGTAAGTGTATACATAATGTGGGAAGGCTTTGTGAATATCCATGTTTGTATATATATATATATGTGTGGTAAATATATGACTAAGAGAATGAAGTGTGGTGAGAAATGTGAATATGCGTTACATGATTACCTATATATATATAATCTCATGCTTTGATTATTATGGTTATATTTCTCACCCTTCTGCTGTTTTATAATGCTCTATGAGGCATTGCAGATTAGGATGCTGGAGTCCTTTGTGAAGTTAGTCTTCATTCTTTTGAGTCGGCTGCTCTGATATGTAACACCGGGTAGTTAGACTAGTATAGTCATTCTTTTGTGATACATTGCGATGTATCAGCTTATGTGGTTTTGTAAATCTAACTGAATATGATATATTAATTTGGATAGCTTATATGTACGTGGATTAATATTTTGGAAACGATTAAATGATTTGATCTTCCGCTTAATTTTGAAATTGTTACATATCTTATGGAGAAAAATGAAAAAGTGTTTTATTGGTGAAATTGTGGCATTCTTCTTTTATACCTTATTATGAAACTTTTTACTCTGATAATTTGTATGTGCTTAATTGTTTTATATGCATTTATTTGGGGTATAGAAGGGGGTGTTACAACGATGACCATGAAGACTTTTACAGTCCCCATGAGGATTCGGTTGTGAATGCTTATGGACCACAAAATACTGATTTGGAGAAGAAGTTCAACGCTTTGCAAGAAACCTTTAGAGCAATGTGATGTCCTAGGGTTGGACACTGTTGAAATCTGCTTTGTGCCTAGAGTCAAAATACCTCTGAAGTTCACCATTCCAAAATTTGAGAAGTATAAGGGTAATAACTGTCCTAAGACCCATATCAGGTCTTATTGCAGGAAAATGGCTGCTTACTCAGATGATGAGAAGCTTCTGATCCATTTCTTCCAAGACAGTCTGACTGAAGTTTCCCTAGAGTGGTATATGCAACTTGAGTGCTCTCACGTTAAGAATTGGAAAGAGTTGGCGGACGGTTTTGTAAAGCACTATCAGTATAATACTGATATGGCTCCGAACTGTATGCAACTGCAAAATCTGACCCAGAAGTCTAATGAATCCTTCAAAGACTTCGCACAAAGATGGAGAGGTTTAGCTGCAACAGTGCAACCACCATTGCTTGAAAAGGAATTAACTGATATCTTCATGGGAACTTTTCAAGGTCTGATCCTTGAACGCTTAGCGTCTACCACTTCTACAGTATTTTTAGAACTTGTAATGGATGGTGAAAGATTGAAGAGCCCGATGAAGGATGGAAAAATTCAAAACGTTGGTGGATCATCGAGCGGACACAAAAAGTTGTATCAAGGATTCATAAAGAAGAAAGAAGGAGAGGCTAGTGCCGCTTCTATGGGAAAAGGAAAAGTTCATCAAGGTTATCACCACATTGCTGTTGTTACTCCCTAACAATCACTTTTATCCCTGCTAGCCAACCTATGGCCCAGAAACAAGTCCGACAATAATAACCATATCAACCACGTCAAAACCATTACTAAGGCCAGAGAAAAGATTTGACCCAATTTCGTTAACGTATGCGAGATTGCTTCCATACCTTTTGAAAGGTGGGTTAGTGCAGTTATGGCAGATGAGGGACCCTCATGATGTCCTTCCCCATGGATATGATGCCAATGCATGCTGTGAGTTCCATTTTGGCACTCCAGGCTACAGCATCAAAAATTGTAAAACTCTGAAGTATGTTGTTCAAGACCTTATTGACTCGAAAGCGATTAATTTTACCAGAAATACTCCCAACATCAAGACAAATCCCATGCCATCTCATTATCACTCCACAAAGATGATTGAGGGATTTAGAGGGATTCAATTAATTTCAAACATTGACGAAATGAAGACACCTTTTTCTATTGTTAAAGAGCAACTCTTATTAAAGAGCATTTATCCTGGTTGTCCAGAAAGCTGTCACATTTGTATGTTTAATCCTCAAGACTGTACTAAGCTGAAGAATGGTGTCCAATGTTTGATTGATCAAGGTGTGCTTGTGGTAGAACAAATCTCAAAAGCTAAAGAAGTTTCTACCCTTGATATTCCTTTTGATGCACTGGATATATCGTATGATGATGAAGATGAACCATGGAATCTCTCTAATAATTTGGCTTGTACTCTGTTGACAATTCCTTGTGATGAAGAAGATTGGGATAATGTATATGTTCAGACTCATGCTCCTTCACAGATCCCTTGTGATAAATCATTCGTGGTAGAATTTTTACGCTAACACCACCGCCCGTTAACAATCATGGTACTGCTAGTAAAGATGTTGGAAAGCAAGTTACTGCTGGACAGGGGTAGTCTTCCAAGAAGAAGGTTATTTCGAATGAAGAAGTGCAGGAGTTTCTGAGGATTATACAGAAAAGCGATTATAAATTGATTGATAAACTCAATCAAACTCCCTCAAAGATCTCCATGTTATCACTGCTGATGTGTTCAAAAGCTCACCAAGAGCCGTTGCTGAAATTCTTGAAGGTCGTTCATGTGCCTCAGGAAATATATGTGGTGCAATTTGAAGAAGTAATAGGAAACATAGCTTCCGGCCATATCCTAAGTTTCAATGACGGAGAGTTACCCCCTGAGGGTAAGAATCATAATAAGGCCTTATACATCTCTGTGGAGTGTGTGGACATTATTTTCTATTGAGTTTTAGTTGATACTGGATCATCACTGAATGTTTTGTCTAAAAACGCGTTATGCAAGTTGTCAATTGAAAGACTTACGATGAAACCTAGTCAGAAGATTGTGAAGGCTTTTGACGGAGCCAAGCGGATTGTCATGGGTGAGGTTGACATCCCAATTAAGATTGGACCACACACGTTTATCATCACATTCCATGTGATGGACATATATCCTACTTACAGTTTCCTTCTCGGCCGACCATGGATCCATTCAGCTGGTGCCGTGACATCAACCCTTCATCAAAGGCTTAAATTCATAATCAACAACCAAATGGTTGTCATTGAGGGGGAGGAAGATGTTCTCGTGAGCCATTTATCCTCTTTCCGATATGTTGAGGTGGGAGGAAAAGTGCACGAAACTCCGTTCCATGCTTTTTAAGTGATTAATGTTGAGATGGTTCATGAAAAACCTGCATCTTCAATCGTGACATGGAAGGATGCGAAGACGGTTATTGAAAAAGGACATCCTCGGGGATGGGGAAGAGTGTTGGAATTTCCAGTCAACAAAGATGGTGTCAGTCTAGGCTATACTAACAAGCAAAACGCGTAAGAGAAGAACACCTCTGACAGAGGAAAAGGACTTACAACTCCATTAGTTTTTACTAGTGGAGGCCATCTTGATGATGGTCAAGTCACATTTTGGGAGACAGAAGATGGCATGCCTGAAGAGCTGTGTATGGTGTACCCAAGAGCACTCAATCAAATGCTGAACAACTAGAGCATCATGGAAATCCCTGAAGTGACTCTTTTAGAAGAGTAATTCCCTGTTTTTCTGTTTTCCTAAAATCCTATGCTCTGCCCAAGGCATATGGATCATGTCGTAGGACCCTTTCACTTTAAAAGCATAAACTTATCATCAAAATAACTTTTGCATTCAATTGCGCTCTCTTGCTTTCATTTTTTTTCTTCACATAAAATAAATAAAATGGAAATGTTTTAGCATTTTTCTTTTCCATTTTTTATTAAAATAAAAGCATGAAATCATTCATCGTGCAGATCTTCTTCTGCTCTTGTTGATAACAATTCTGCTATGGTCCAGTATGACTTTGATAACCCAACCTACCACGCTGGTGAAGACTGCAAGGAAGATTGTGATCTTCTAGAAGAGTTGGCTAGAATGCTAAAACAAGAGTCTAAGGTCATCCAATCGTATCTAGAAGAGATTGAAGTCATCAAAATGGCAACTAAAGATGACGCCAAATAGATCAAGATAGGTGCCACCTTAGAAGCAGAGGTGAAGACAAAGCTGGTTGTGTTGTTGCAAGAGTACGTTGACGTGTTTGCTTAGTCCTACAAGGACATGCCCGGTCTGAATGAAGACATTGTAGTGCAAAAACTACCCCTCAAGGAAGATTTCCCGCCGATGAAGCAAAAATTAAGGAGAACAAAACTAGAGATGTCCTTCAAAATCAAAGAGGAAGTCCAAAAGCAGCTAAACGCTGGTTTCTTAGTAGTGTCCAGTTGCACACAATGGGTAGAGAATATTGTTCTAGTGCCAAAGAAGGATAGGAAAGTACTAATGTGCGTTGACTACAGAGATCTCAATAGAGCAAGTCCAAAGGACTATTTTCCTCTGCCGCACATTGACGTACTAGTGAATAACACAACCCAGTTCTCTGTCTTTTCATTCATGGATGGGTTTTCCGGCTATAATCAGATCAAAATGGCTCCCGAAGATATAGAAAAGACAACTTTCATCACCTCATGGGGAACTTTCTGTTACAAAGTTATACCGTTCAGACTAAAGAACGTAGGTGCGACATATCAACGAGCTATGGTTACTCTCTTTCATGACATGATACAAAAAGAGATTGAATGCTATGTAGACGATATGAACGCAAAGTCCCAGACTGAGGAAGAGCACCTCATTCATTTGGAAAAGCTTTTTGCAAGACTAAGAAAATTCTAACTGAGACTAAATCCTAACAAATGCACATTTAGTGTGAGATCTGGCAAGCTACTAGGTTTAATTGTAAGCCAAAAGGGGATTGAAGTCGATCCAGATAAAGTCAAAGCTATCCAAGACATGTCGGCACCTAAAACTGAAAAAGAGTCTGGGGTTTCCTTGGGAGGTTGAATTGCATTGCAAGATTCATATCTCATATGATGGCCACTTGCGAGCCTATCTTCAAATTACTCAGAAAGGATCAAGTTATGGTGTGGAATGACAATTGTCAGAGAGCTTTTGAAAAAATAAAAGACTATCTGCCAGAACCACCAATCTTGATTCCTCCTGTGCCAGGACGACCTCTGATCATGTACTTAACTGTGTTAGAAGGATCCATGGGATGCCTATAGGGTCAGCATGATGAAACTGGTAGGAAAGAACATGCGATCTACTACCTCAGCAAGAAATTCAATGACTGTGAAACGAGATATTCAATGCTCGAAAAGACGTGTTGTGCATTAGCTTGGGCTGAAAAGTGCCTAAGGCAATACATGTTAACCCATACAACCCTGCTGATTTCCAAGATGGATCTTGTCAAATACATATTTGAGAAGCCTGCTCTCACTGGAAGATTGGCTCGTTTGCAAATGGTACTGACAGAGTACGACATCCAGTATGTCACACAGAAGGCCATCAAAGGAAGTGTGTTATCTGACTATCTTTCCCACCAACCTATGGAAGATTACCAATCTATGCGCTTCGATATTCCTGACGAAGACGTCATGTTTGCCCAAGATTATACAACGCTTGGCCCAAATGATGGACCCAAACCAGGATCACGATGGACGCTCGTGTTCGATGGTGCTGCCAATGCTAAAGGCTGTGTGATTAGGGCAATAATTACTTCCTGGACTGGATTTCATCTACCATTTACTGCCAGGTTGTGCTTCAAATGTACTAATAATATGGCCGAGCATGAAGCTTGTATTTTCGGAATTGAAGCTGCCATTGATAATAGAATCAAGATTCTAGAAGTCTATGGAGATTCTGCTCTTGTCATATGCCAAATCAAAGGGGAATACGAAACACTCGATGTCAAGTTGATTCCTTACAGAGATCATGTCTTAAAGCTAATCCCATACTTCGATGAGATCAACTTTCACCACATTCCCAGAGCATAAAACCAATTGGCAGATGCACTAGCAATATAAGCATCCATGTTCCATGTCAAGTGGAAGAATGAGGCACCGATCATTCGTTTAGAGTACCTTGATGAACCTGCTTATTTCCTGGAAACTGATGCCGCAAAGCTTAAAGTTGATGATCATCCTTGGTTCTACGATATCAAGCGGTATCTAGAAACACAAGAATATCCTGAGGGCATCAGCATCACTGACAAGAAATATCTTAGGAAGCTTTCGTCAAAATTCTTCCTCAGCGGCGATGTGCTGTACAAGAGGAACTATGATTCGGTTCGGCTCAGATATGTGGATAGACATGAAGCAGAATGTATCATAAATGAAGTGCATAAGGGGTCTTTTGGGACCCACGCTAGTGGCCACACTATGGTTAAGAAGATCCTGGAGGCAGGATACTACTAGATGATAATGGAAACATACTATTATCGCCATGTCCAGACATGTCACAAATGCCAAATCTATGCAAACAAAGTACATGCTTCACCACTTCCTTTGAATATGTTGACTTCGCCTTGGCCTTTTTCCATGTGGGGCATAGATGTAATCGGATGTATCGAGCCAACCACCTCCAACGGAGACCGTTTCATCTTAGTGGCCATTGATTACTTCACCATATGGGTGGAAGCCGTATCTTATGCCAACATCACTAAGCAAGTGGTGACCCGCTTCATTAAGAAAGAGATTATTTATCGATATGGAGTTTTGAATAAAATCATTACAGATACTGGTTCAAACCTCAAAAATAAAATGATAAAGGAGTTGTGCAAAAACTTCAAGACTGAGCACCACAACTCGACGCCATATCGCCCAAAAATGAATAGAGTTGTTGAGGCGGCGAATAAAAACATTGAAAAGATCGTCTAGAAGATGGTAAAAACATATAAAGACTAGCATGAGATGTTGTCATTTTCCTTTCATGGCTACCGCATTTTAGTGCGCACTTCTACTGGGGCAAACCCATTCTCTCTTGTGTATGGCATGGAAGCAATGCTGCTTATTGAAGTAGAGATTCCTTCCTTAAGGATTTTAGCGAACGCCAAGCTAGATGAAGCTGCATAGGTACAAGCAAGACTCGACCAGCTTAATCTCATTGATGAGAAGCGCATGACGTCCATCTGTCATGGTCAATTATACCAGAAGCGGTTGAAGAAAGCCTTTGACAAGAAATTTCTCCCACAACACAATGAAACAGGAGACCTGGTCTTGAGGAAAATTCAGCCAACTCACACCAATCCAAGGGGCAAATGGACACCGAACTATGAGGGTCCATATATGGTGAAAAAGGTTTTCTCTGGTGGAGCCTTGATTCTCTCGACCATGGATGGTGATGATCTTCCATCTCCTGTGAATTCAGATGCAGTTAAAAAATATTATGCCTAAAAGAGAGACCCAGTGGACCAAAAAGAAAATCCACGCAAAAAATGGGTGTCATGGTGGACCATGTGAAAGAAGAAGGTCTAGGAAAAAATTAGGGACTAAAACAAAAGAAATAACCCGCTAAGTTAAAAACTCGTAAAGGCGACTTAGGCAAAAAGGGGTATCTCGGTAGACTGAAAACCCGAGAAGGACGGTCTAGGCAAAAGTTAAGGATTCAAAAGGAAAAAAACTGCACTCTGAGAAGACATGTGAATTTTCCTCCTTGATTATTAACCTCTAATTGGGAAGGATCAATGCAATCGTTGCACTTAAAAGCAAGGCATGAAGGGTCTTCAGAGATATATGGGTCATATCAGAGTTAAAACTTGATGAAAACCGATTTCAACATTGCCATTGCTATTTCTTATCCATTTTCTTTCAAAGCAATGGCCTCTTTTAGGAATTTCCTTCTCTTGTAATATGCCCGTTTATGGGTCTTCATCAATAAAGATTACTCTTATAAAAAAGTTTTCTCTTTTATTTCTTACCATACGTTTGCAAATTTGGTTTTATCGGTGATAAGTATTGCCCATGTTAATTTTATGATGGAAAGAAAGTATGGGATTACTTCTCCTCTTAAGGTGTCTCTAGGATGACCATGACCCCAAGCAACAGGAAAAAATACCATCAAAATCACGAAATGACTTGGCCGAGACAAGAATCATCAAGCCCTGAGGAAACTGGAATCAAATTGGGAGTCCTAACATCTCTAAAATTTGATTACATCATGAAGAAATGGTGTCGGGAAGTCGAGCTCGTTCCCCATCCAATCTAAAGCACAATCACATTTGGCACCTTTTGTGGTAAAGCCACTTTTGGCTGGAAACTACTTGTAAAACCACCTCTGACTTGTACCTTTCATCTTACATATCCCTTTTCCTCAGTAATCCCAACCATGTTTGGCACAACCCTCACTCCAGACTCTCATATCCCTAGTATTTTGCATACATTTTTGCATCATTTGCACGCTTATTTAGCCAGTCCCTATAGAGGGTAGGGCATTCCCGTGGACATTATCTCTCCTGACGAGTACTTTTGTAACTCTTTCTGCACCTTTTGGCATAGGAGTTACCTTACCTTTTATAGGGTATTTCACTGCCTTTTTGTATGAAATCTAATCCCTTCGCTTTCCTTTTGTGAGCGTCTTCGCTATCTTTTACGCACGACGAAAATTGTGTCTTAGATATCTTTGATAAATTCGAACGCTTGATGCCTATGTGACCAAGAACTGAATGGTTACTATGCAAAGAATGTCATTTCCGTTGTTGAGCCTGTGAGGTTAATGATATTTTGATACCTTATACAAGCGTGGTTTTTCCCTCAACTTACATTTTGTGAGTTTTGTTCATGCAGACATTATAAGACTTTTGGCTGGTGCGTTTTTCACCTTTCCATCACCGGCTGTGCCTTTTTCACATTATCCTCAGCAGTTCATCTTTGCGTATTACGTTTCTCTCCCTACAGAATATCCTACCTTTTGTAGACCTTTGGCTTTGAACCTCTCGTTCTGGTGCTTTTCTCTATCTTTTATAGACAAAATTCGTTTCCCCGAACATTTCATTCTGGTGTTTTTCTCTACCTTTTGTAGAAGAAATTTGTTTCCCTGAACCTTTTGTTTTGGAGTCCTCATTACCTTTTGTAGGAGGAGTTTTCTCATAGCCTTAGCTCAAAAGTCTTTTTCTGCTCATTGCAGAAATTTTCACGATCGTTTCTTCCCTAATGAATATCCTTTACTTGCTATAGTAGGACCGTTTTCTCCAAACCTTTTGGTATGGGGTTCTGTCTACCTTTCATAGAATGAAGTTTCGTTCGAGCCTTTTGTTCTCGAGTCCTCACTACCTTTCGTAGGAGGAAATATCTCCTAACTTTTTGTTCAGGAGTCTTTTCTGCTTTTGCAGAAATTTATTTGATCATGTTATCCAGAAGAGAGTTCCTCTATGTGATATAGAAAGAACTTATCTTTTCTCCAAGCCTTTTATTTCGGAGTCCTTTTCGCCTTTCGCGTAAGGATTCTTTTCTCCAAACCTTTCGTTCTGAGGTCCTCTCTACCTTTTGTAGGAGGAATATTTCACTCTTTGATTGTTAAGAGCTCTACCTTTGGTAAGAGTTATTACATTGTATCCCTTGAGTCCTTGCTACCTTTTGCGGAAGGAATATCTCACTATACACGGCTTGAGGCCTCCTTGCCTTTTGCAGGAGGAATATTTATTAAACCCTAATTATCATTTGTACTGTAAGAGATGCCTCCCATTTCAGGACTGGCAAAACACTTGTGTTCTTTTGCATTGCATTTCGAGCATATCATCATATATCCCTCATAACTAACCAATTCATCAAACTACCTTTTATCTTTTGACAGATGTATTTTTGAAGGCCATCCTGTTATTCCATCTTGATACATTTCACCTCGGTTAGCTGAAAACTTAGGGTATTCTTGTATTTAATTTCCTTGCACCATGACCCTGAGAAGGCCTTTGTCATACTCACTTTCAAGTCCAAGGAGATTAAATAGGGGTAACTGCCACACCCTCTTTTTCGCCCTAACCTTTAGCCTCCATATCATTATCATTTGCATTAGCATTTACACCTAGCATGGATTTTAGACAGGGAATTAAGATACCTTATTCAACAATAAGGAGAAGAGCTTTATCTTAAACGATCAATAGAGAGCTCAAGCTCAACTTTATGACAATCTTAAGACACAAAGTCTCTATCATCATCAAGGCATGTCATTGAACCACTTGAATCAAGAACACAAGCATTGATTCTCTTCCTCATATCTCATGGATAATTGTCCAGTGTTTTGGTTCAAAAGGAGATTGGTGGCTAATTCCTTGAGCAAGACATGATTCTAAGGCTCAACACACACCTTGAGAGTCCTCTACATGAATTATGTCATCACCAGCCATCACAAGAGCCTCAGTCAGTGGAAATGGCCCTAGGGTTTTATCTGGTCAACAAAAGTCAATTGTGATTCAACTAGGTCAAGATCTTGGATCTCAAGGTCATTCAAAGGCATGGTAGTTTTTTTAAGGGATTTCATGTGTTTGAAACAATAAAAGTCAAGGAGAAACATACAATCAAGAGTTTGACCAAATTAGGGTTTTAATTGAAAATTTTCTAAGTGTAGAAAACCCTAATTCTAGCCATCTTGCAACTTCCATAAATTCCTCATTTTTGATCTAGTGAATGAAAACTTGCTATCAAATTAAATAGGACATCATGAACTACAGGTTTATGAAAGGAAACATGTCCAAAAGATTCATGGTTTAAGAGATATGATGAGTTAAAGTTGGAAAAAAAGGAGATTATGACATTTCAACACTTAGAATTTTTTCTAAGTATAGAAAATCAGTTTGAGATACCTACTTTCAAGCTTATTTTACATGATAATTCAAGCTTCAAATGATTTTTCCTTGAATATGAAAGTTGTAGAGAATCATCCACGCTTTCTTTTGAGTACTAGATCATCTCCATTGAATATGTAGGGCTCAACTTATGAAGCTCCCAAATTAGGGTTTCAAAGATGTCAAAATTGACAAGTGGTTAGACAGATTTTTCAACCAAATTTCCAAGACATTTTTCACTAAGTTCTTGACTTCAATTGATTTTCTCACAACTTGAAAGCTGAAGATCATTCTTCAAGCTTTCCATCCATTACAAGAACTCTCTCATTTGATCAAAACTCATCAAGTTATATGGCTTCAAACATAGGGTGTCAAAGTTGCCAAAAGTTCATAACTTAGAATTTTTCTAAGTTACTTTGGGGAAGAAGTTTAGACATCATTTCAACTCAATTTTCCTCATGTTTTAAAGCCTCATTCCAAGTTATGATGAACATGGAACTTATTCGTAACACTTCTAGTTTTCCATTAAACCCAAAACCTCACCATTTGAACCTGAATGCATAGAGATATCGTGCTAAAAGGTTGACCATGTGACTTGTTACATAATGCATCATTCCTGAATTTTATTTTCATGCAACATGAATTATTCTTACAGCAACTCTTTGCCTCACCAATTAATGTGCATGACCCTTCATAAACTTCACCAAAAACATTACTCTTTCTAGACAAGCAAACAAGTGTACCATGTATGCATTTTTTGAAACCATTGGACAAAAGTGGAAAAGAGAAAAACTTTCTCACTAAGAATTACAAAACACACAAACTTTCTGATGCTCTCTTTGCTTTCACTCAAAAAGGATAGCAACAACACCATTTTGACACCATGGTTCGTACTACCTTACCACGACTTCCATATTTTAATTTTTTGCTCAAATCACTAACCAAGTAATTTTACCACATTAACCTTCATTTTTTATACCATTCTAGCCATCATATATAAACCACTAAACCTTAAAAAGAAGGGAAGACCATCGTGAGCATCCAGAACCCACAAAGTTCTCTCTCTCATTCACAATCTTTTTTTCTTCTTTGAATCTTCTTTTGTAAAGCTTGGTGTCTCATTTTCCCATCACCATAATTATCCTTTGAGTTGTGAGAAGCAAGAGGAGAGGTTCAATGAGCCTTTGAAGCAGGTTCATAAACTACAAGGTGCTTCCCTGGGGTAACGTTTTTCTCCAAACTTTTCTCTTTTTTAATGCTTCTTTGTATACATGTTGGTTACATTTTGATATCTGGATTGATATAGATGGTGTTTGGCTTGTTGTTGTTTTATTTTGTGAATGTTCCATAACATGAATTTTTCTTTGTGGCAACTTTTCATCGTGTTAGAGGCATTATAATTAAGATTTGAAGTCACATTTGTGTTCTACATGAAAAGGGCTTCAAAATGATGTCATGGATCTTCATTTTTTGTTGAGTTTGCAATCAGCTCCGACTTGTGTAGCCAGAGAAGATGACCGGAGTTAGGGCTCCAACGTATGGTTTTATTTGCTAAGGTGCAAGGGTTGACCCTGGTCTTTGCCCATGTGGATGCTAGGTCAACACCACTTCAATTAATGAGTGCTGGCGTGGCCTAGTTGGTTTGTTGTTTTTTTTTCTTCAGATTTTGGTTTTAAAAATAACAATGGGCCTAGCACGCTTGCTATCTACACACCATCTTTTTGGCCCAGATATGTTTCAACATGAACCCATGTGTATTCTGTTTTACTGATCCACCCCCTTCATTAGTCTTTTCTTTTATTATTTTATTTTCCTTTTTTTTTCATTTCATTTTATTTTAAATACTTCTACCTATTTTAGAAATATGTAAAAATAGGGTTTTGATATTTTAATATCTTATTTAATTTTTCACATTTTTTATTTTCATTTTTATTTATTTTTTATTATTTTATTTGAATTTAATTTTGTGAGGTGTTTCATTTGACCTAGTTTTGAAATATAGTCTTGTTTCATGACTTTCTCTTGAGACTTTTGATCCAATATTTTTACCATGATTTGACACTTGGTTGAGGATTGTTTGAGGTTTGATTTGATGATAAGACATGATATTTTTGAGGGATTTTTATTTGGTTTTAATTGGTCCTCGACATGTGCTCGATTTACCTCATACATAACTTTGTTTGATTTGATTTAATGGTGCATTTATGCAATACCTTTGGGATATTTTTCATGATGAATCTTATTTGGTCGAAATTGATTGTGAGCTTTGGGCCCATATTTATTTGGACATTTTTCTATTTTTTGAGGAATTTCTAAGTTGATGTTGTTTTGACCATGCTTCTTTGATACTTTTGACCTAATTCTTAAACCATTGTTCTTCCATGATTTCATTTGATTCTTGTTGATCCTAATTAACATAAAAGGCTATGTTTAAGCTTTTTATTTCCTTTTAATCATTGTGTATGGCTTGTCTTTTGAACTACTATGTTTTCATGTGGATGTTTGAACCTTTTTGAGGTTGATATGAATGATGCATGCCTAGTTCTTTGCTCATGTTTTGAGGACGATTCCTATTGAATTTCTTTGATGTCTTGGTGTTGAATATGTATTGAAATTTTTGTGTTTGCTTTTGACTTCCCATGTTCACATGTTCTAATTGCATGATGTTGATCATTGTTGTTTTGTTTCCATGAGATATTTGTTGACAAATGCCTAGTCTTTGTTTGGATTCATGTTGAATGCTTTGATGCCTCTTCATACATCTTTGAGACATGTTAATCATGACATGATATAGGTTCTGAACTCAATTGTCTTTCATCTTGATTGATGCATATAGCTTTGGTTTTTTCATTTATGGATATATGGTTAACGTTTCAAGGCATATGTGCTTGTGCCTTAACTATTTGACTTTGCCTAATTACTTGAGTTATGTTGTGTGAATTCTTTGAGCTTGCTTAGATGATTTGAATGTATAAGAGTATTCATTTGTATATACATATTGTATTTGATTCAATTTTTAAGCATGTTTTATTTTGTATACTTGTTTATTGCATCCTAATTGCTTTGATTGTGTCTCTTGCTTTGGTTGTCTGAAATGGACTCGTGATGATCCTTTCCTTCCATAATTGATACATTTCTATTACTCCTTCATAAATTGCATCTCATTTCCCCCCTTGGTGGGAATTATGTATCCTTTTCCCCCATTACAATGTAATAGTCTAGTTCCTTTTGCTTTTATGCTTGCTTTTTGCTTGTTAAGAAAGATAAAATTGAATTAGACTAGAACACCCTTTTCAAAATAAAGAACAAATAAGGCTTGACCCAATGTCAAGTCATTTTCAAAACCCATTAATTTGATTTACACCTTAGGGTTTCTCCTTCTATTTTATTATCTCTTCCATTAACCCCACACTAACCTTGTATATATTCCACCTTTGTAAGTCTACTGCTTCGCGCGTCGCCATCAACCTACCTTGATCTATTCACCACTCTTTCTTTTCAAATTTTTTCTATATTTCTTTTTGTCTCCTTGAGTCTAAAAACCTTGGTCTTGTACCAAATGCATTTTAAAACCTATTTTCTTAATAAACTTGGATGATTGTGGAGTGGTTAGGCTAAGGCCTTGTCCTATCCCGAGTGCTTGACATTACCTTTAGGGTTCACCGTCATAAAGTACTTACCATCCAAAATCAAAATATTTTTAATAAGAGAACGAAGTTCTCTTTGTATTGAACTAAAGAGAGAGGATTGAGTGAAGACTTCTTCCTCTCCGAGTATTAGGATACTCACTTTAGAGTTTGTGGTCTCAATACTCGTCTTTCAATATGAAGACGTGACTATATTCGCCACACCATTTTCACAATAAATCTTTTGAGATAAATAATTGGGTACTACCTGCAAAGGGGTTACTATCCGAGGACTTATTTCACCCTTAAAAATCAACCCTCAACAAATCAAATGTGACATCTTGCCTTGATCACGAAAACTAATTCTTTTCAAAAAAGACATGTTACGTCTGTTCTATCGCAAACAAGTAACGCCTAAGACTCCACAAGAGAGCTGCAATACACCTAGCTGCTAGGATGCGCATGTTAGCATTGTCTATAAAAAGCACCAACAAACCGTAGTCCGAACTATAGACACCCTGATTCTTTACTCCTTTTAAGTAAAGACACGTAGGCACAAGGGACCCATTCCTTGGTGATCACGCTCGCATATTTTTATCCTTAGTCCTCCAAATTATGTTGACTCTGACTTTTTCATATTTGTTGAGAATATGTAAGCATAGGATCGCGAGGTCCTCCGAGTCTCCTCCCCCTTTCAACTTCTCTTTTCTCTCTATTTTTGTTTCATACCTTTCTATCCCCCTTTAGAACACTTTTAGAAAAGCAGTATTCTTTAAAAACATCCTTACACATAAGACAAGCAAATGGTTCCCATCGAGTACAATAGATGTGAGGGTTGCTAATACCTTCCCTTCACATAATCGGCTTTCGAACCCGTTCTCTTGGTTGCGAGACCATCTTATCCATTTCCTTCTTGGGGTTTTCTCGATGTTTTCCCTTCCCCTTTTGGGATAAATAAATTTCAATGGCGACTTTTCTGTTCTTTCTTTTTCGCCTCTCCGTCGTTGCATTTTTTCGAGTAGCGACAACCCTAAGCGAGGACGAAAGGGGAATTGTCTAAACAAATCCGATGTTGTTCTTGATGCTGTGATTCACAAGTGCACGAATAGCGTCAGAGTAATATAAAAGATTATCGATCCCACAGAGACCAAATGTCAATCTATCGATTACTATTGTTATGGTGTTTATCTAAGGTATGTTAATTTGGAATAGGTTTTTACGAAATAAAAGTAAAGTGCGAAAATAAATTCAATAATAAAACAACAAGCTTGGCTGTAATTCACATAGCTAGGCAGTATTCCAAATGCGTACAAATAGACTTCTTGAGGGGTAATGTTTTCCACTCATGAAAAGAACTAATTTAATGGGAACTGTCGCTTTCGCATAATTAGAACCGGGTTTATCCCCTAATCGACCCCTCTTATTCTCACTTAAAAAAAGGCGCGCAATGCGTTAGAATGATTAAACCTATTTTTAAGAAATATAGTTTCTTAACTTAGTTGAAAAGTATTTTGATCTGGAGTTTCTAACAAAAAGAGGTTCTTGCGAACCGGACTTTAAATCCATAAACGCGTCTGAAAATAGTTTTTAAAATCGTTTTTCTAAAGCATTAAAAATTTCTACTTAACTGGACTAAGCGCTTTCGCTTCCTTTGAACAGTTAAGACTAACCAAATTTATCTAAAGGTTGGACGACTTTCGATCTTACCCAATAGATTTTAAGTGCATAAAATATGTATTAAAAGTCAGAATAACCCCTAAGTGATTCTACCGACAGCCGTATGGAATACCACTTTTAACTATGATCCTCACATCCTAACCTCTAAGATTTAGCCGGACATAGAAACGTAAATAGACATGGCAAATAAAGTGCGAGTAAATAAAGTGCAGGAAATAAATGCGAGTAAATAAAGTGCGATAAATAAAGTGCAGGAAATAAATGCGGATAAATAAAGTGTGATAAATAAAGTGCAGGAAATAATGCGGATAAGTAAAAGAAGAAAATAAATAGAAACCTGCTCCAAATGAGAGGTTTTAAATCTTGGTACAACTTGAAGTAAAAAACTGAAATAAAATGGCGGCAGGATTAACTTCTACCAAAGTGCTCCAAACCCGATTACAGACTCGATTAGACAATGTGATAACCACTTGATTTGAGAAGTTTATCACTTTAGAACAGATGAAAATTTATGGCTTGAGTTCTATTACTAAGCTTGGATTCTTAGAAATGAGGCAGAACTCTTCTATTTATAATGCTAGGAAAGTACAAGGAAAAACTAGAATGCCCCCCCCCCCCCAACTTCTTTTGGGAGGGAAAACAGAATACGAGGGTGGCGCCCGCCATGCCCTTATGGCGCCTGCCATGTGTACTAGAGTGGAAAGAAGTGGGAGACGTGGTAGTTGTCAGAAGTTGGTCTCTTATCCAAGTCATGGCTTCTCCTATGGCGCCCGCCATGGTGAGTGCCATGTGTACAATTTCCAATAAAGCTGGTCTTTTTGCTTGTTTTTCTTCATTTCTTCTTGAGTAGCTCTGAAAATATAAAATCCTGAAAAAGAGACAAAACGGAGGCATAATACAAGAAAACAGAAATAAAATCCTAAATAACACGTGTGAATCGAGTCAAATAAACAATATATTTTAGGTCTATCAAATTCTCCCACACTAAAGCCTTTGCTTGTCCTTAAGCAAAACATGATGACAAAAGAAAGGTGATATCCATAAATAATCTGGGCAAAAAGGGCTTCTAAGTTCAATCTGGGATGAAGCGATAGGTATTAACTCAGTGAACCACAAGTATCGGAATGACACTTCTCCATAAATACGGACATAGGCTTCGTTCTTACAAAAATCAATTCGTACTACCCTATTGTACCTAGGCCTACTTTTAAATCTCCTTTTGGGTCCTTTTCTTCAGGCACAATCACATTAAGCCTGTTATCCATATGTGCTCATAGTGAAGTGACTGGTTAGTGATTCTGATCTTAAGCATGGGGCTTTGGTACAAAAATTGGTGTAACCCCTTTTATTGACCCTATTGTAGTTGCGGGGAATCGGATTGTAACCCGCCCTACCGAGTTCAGCACCAAACACCTCTGAATCAACTATCAATGGGAGGATATTTATTTTGTTTTGATTTTATTATTATTATTTTTTGCTTTTTTTTTCTCGAAATTTTTACAACTTGGGCTAAATGACCTTGTGAGGGTTACCTATACCCGAGTTGCAATTATTATTTTTGAACATGCAGATCATTCACTTATATTCATCGGTCCTTCACTTAGATCACACTTTGGCCAGAGCTAACTGCTGGGATAAACTACTAAGGACTTACTATGAACATTATTATTAAGGCCATGGTACATAGGGTATCGGGGTTGATTTCTACATTCGCGAAGCCTAAGGTGTTACAATGATATCGATGTTTAAAAGAGAGTTTTTCTAAATCATCCGCATCCTAACTCGAACTTTCCTTAAAGCTTAAAAATTTTCAGGATTGTACACTTTTTGTCCTTAAAATTTTTGGCGAGGCTTAAGAAATGAGGGAATGAAGGTATAGTACAAATGACTCGTTAAGCACATGTGTATTCTAAAAAACAAAAAAAAGAAAATGCAAAATGAAAGGGAAATAAGCTAGAATGAAACTAGAAAGTGATAAAAATAAAGAAAATGAAATGTGGGAAAATGCGAGAAAATAAATAAAGTCTCCTCCCACACTTAAATCGAACATTGTCCCCAATGTTTCGAAATAAGATAGGGACGAGTTACCTGAAGGTCCTAAGGCATGTTGTTTGTACTGTCGCCAGCCTGCGGTGAGTACCTAGGACGACGAGATCTACTGCAACGACGATCTCTCTGAGAAGCGTCGAATTCGTCGAATCTAGTGGTCAAAGAAGCCTGTGATTGCATTATTATTTGCATGGATTGGCTCATTTGCTGCTGTGACTCTTGCATAAATCTCATGTTTTCGGTTAACTACTGTTGTATGGTACTGAATAAGTTATCGCGTCTTTCCTCTCTTGCTAACTGGTCTCGCCACATCTGCTCAGAAATATAAAAACCGGGAGCGGTACCTGCAGAATGGTAAGAGGAAGACGGCAGTGTGTGCGGGTGAAACATGGTGAGGCAACATAGGGTGATCGAGAGACTGCTCTCTCCAGTCATACTCGTCGTCGATGACATCGCCGTCACCAACAGGAATATTTGGAGGTACTGGACCCGTAATAGGTGGAGCATCCAAATCGTAGGTCCAATTCCTCGCGATACACACATCCGTACGTCTAGTGCAAGGCAAAACGATAGATGTGATAGCCTTCCCATGGATCATAAGATCAAAGCCCCCTTCCTTCCTTACCTTGCACAGTTTCATGTCTTTTAAGAATTTTAAATTAATTGTGCAAGGAGGGAGAGGCGCTAAAGTGGCTATCTCGGCATCCAAGTTCAGAGCCTTTGTAATAGACGTAATAAGCCCTCTGAAGGCAATAGGTCATGTGCTCTTGATTGCAGCAATCATATGGGCAATCATAAAAGGAACCACATTAAATTTCTTATTTGTAATGCACCCTTGCAGAAATAGAAGTTCTTTTGCATTCACCTTATTTGGATTCTCCCGGCCAAAAGTAGTACATGCCAACATGTAACGAAAAACACGGATGGCAGGGTTATAGATCTGGGAGGCAAGTATTCCTTCAAAAGATGTAATCGTAAAGTTTGACAGCCTGTGCCAAAAGGAAAATGCCTCCACTGACCAATCAGAACCCAAGGGTGCTTCACAAATAACATCCTCACCAAAAGGCAGCCCCAGTCTCTCTTCTAGTTCGTCCGTACTGAACTCGTACTCAACATTAGACATTATAAATTGTATCGTGCCGACGGTACTAGCAGTGTTAGGCCTGACAATATAAGTCAGGGAACTCAAGAATTCTCGGGTCAGCCTTTTGAAGGCAGGATCTTGCCTAGCAAAAATTTCGTGTAGACCTAAAATGTCTAACAGATGAAAAACACTATGGTAAATGCCTAGAGCATACAAACAATTTTTGTCTACGTACCGTGTCGAAGTAATTTCTCGGTTCTGCAATTTGTCGAGAATCTTCCGTTGTCTTTCTCCAGGCTTTCCTTGACGAAGAACGTAACCGTTGTGTTCCATGGATGTACCTTTGGGATGGAAGATAAGTAAAAATGGGTAGTTTTTGGGAAAAATGAAGTTTTGATGGGTTTTTGGTGTAGGGAAGTGAAAATGGAACTTGGAATGGTTAATGCGTTGGTGAGTGGATGATAAAGTTTGGAACTTTTTGGTGCTTGAGGGAGATTTTCGTATGGGTAAAAATGGAGGTTTGAGGGTTTAAAGGTGTAAAAATGATGGTTATGGAGGTTCTGCCCCGCATATAGCCCAGACCCCATGGCGGGCGCCATAGGCTATATGGCGGATGCCATCCTCACTAAAGGTTTGTGGGCCGGATCCTTCTCTTCTCCTTTGGGATTTTGTGCTCCTCCTTTTTTTGGGGTGTGTAGGTAGCAGGCATCATCTGTCCTACTAACATATCTCCTAATATATACATATTTTTTTTATTCTTATTTTTGACATAAAAATTTAGAGAACAAAAATGAGTAAAATAACATAAATTAATAATAACATAAAATAAGAACACAATAATCATCACAAATATAAATATAAAGTGCATAGTCAATGTTATGGAAGAAAGAAACGTGAGCATACAAAAATATAGAGAAGTCTGTAAAGGAAAATAGAAATAACTTAAACTATAAAAATAACGAAAGACGATGTCATCACTGAGTAGGATGCTCTTCTGTCTGGTCTGGATGTCGGAGTGTGTGTAACTCTCGATGTAAGTCTGAGATCTCCTAGTATAAAGTGTCAACTTATGTTGCATGAGTCATGTCAGATACCTGTACCTGCAAAGTAAGGCCAGCAACCGTCTGCTGGAGCTTAGCTATCTCCATGCGCAACTCCGCTATCTGAGCGTATAAGTCAGTCCTTCGTAGTGAATGATTATTAGATAATATTAACGTCCTCGGAGAGGGCGGTGAAGGATGGTACTCTGCTGAAGGTGGTGAGCGCGGCTCATCAACTGTCTCTCTATAACTTTCCAAGGCGTATCTCCAGTTGGAAGGATCATAGACACTGGTCATAGCAGGATCAGGCAATGTAAAATAGTGGATAGTCTGGTAGTCAATCAGGAGTCTGAAATAATCAGGTTGAAATAATGCTCTCCTCATCAACCCTCTGCCTAGATAGAAATCAATGTCCAGTAAGGTGTATCCGCAATATGGAGTCAGGTGGAGCAGTTGGCTGGTAAGTCCTAATGTTGTGGCTATCTGAGTGACGGTGCCTCCTACGTGAATAATCCTTTCAGAGGATCTAGCTGTGCCCTCGAGATGATTCAGCAAGAAGTTCCCACATGCCACTGGGCGTGACCGGTTTGCGCAAAATAGGAAAAAGATCTCTTCCTCACTAACATGAATATCTGAGTCAGCCTTTCCAAGGAAAGTGTGGGCTAGAACCATCTGAAAGTATCTCAAAGTTGGGTTGTGGATGACTGGAGATAAATGAGTGGATGGATCGAGGCTTCCTTCACCTGTAATGTCAATCCAGATTTGGTCGATGTCTCGACTCATAAAATAACCCATCGGCAGATCAGGTATAACATCAGAGGTGGTCTGGAATCCGAGCAGATCACCGAACTCCTTCAAGGTAAAGGCATACTCCGTCCCGAAAAGTCTAAATATGGTCATTCTGTCCTGACCAACGTATGGATCATGGCAGAAAGAGCTAAGGAACTCCAGAGTAAGGTGCCTGTAGGTCTGGTGTAACTCATCAGCATATGCATCCCACTATAGCTGATGACAGAGAAATCTTATGTTAGGCTCAATGCCCAAGGCTTCCATGCAGGCCTGATCTGGGTACCAGGTAGGTGCCATAGGGCGCTGCTGAAGAACTAAGTACCTCTGTCTCTAGTTGTCGTCCCTGAAGGTGACATGCATGTCATCAAGAGGATGCATCCTACAAGTAAAATTTAGAAAATGAGACCTGAAAGTACAAGCATCGTAAACAGTTAGTTGACACATAAAAAAAAGTAATTACTTAAAAAATAAAATAAAATACAATAAAAGATAAGTAAAGAAAATTAAAGAAAACCGTGGGTTTCCCTCCCAGGCAGCGCTTATTTAACGTCGTTAGCTTGACGAGTAGAACCTATGTGGTTGAAGTAGGCAGTGGTGGACCAATCAACGTGTGGCTGGAGTAATCATCGGGAATGTCACCTCCTTCGTAGTATTTCAATCTCTGCTTGTTTACAACGAATGGGCTACATGACTGGCTCTTGATCTCGACTGCTCCTGATTTTAAGACTTTGGTAACTATAAAAGGACCTGTCTACCTTGAATGAAGCTTACCGGGAAAGAGTCGCGATCTGGAATTGAATAGGAGAACAGGGTCTCCTATATGGAAATATTTCTTTATGATCTTTTTGTCATGCCAGGCCTTGGTTCTTTCCTTATATATGATGGCGTTTTCGTAGGCGAATTGGCGGAGTTCTTCTAGTTTATGAATATCAAGGACACGGTTTTCTCCAACAGTCAAATAGTCAAAGTTTAGGGTCTTTATGGCCCAATATGCCTTGTGTTCTAACTCAAAGGGTAGATGACAGGACTTTCCATAGACCAATTGGTAAGGAGTTATTCCAATAGGGGTTTTTAAGGCGGTTCTATAGGCCCATAATGCATCTTGCAGCTTCTGAGACCAATCTTTTCTAGATATAGAAATCATTTTCTCTAAGATCTGTTTGATCTCTCTATTGGATACCTCTACCTGGCCACTAGTCTGTGATGGTAAGGTGTCACTATCCTATGCTTAACTCCATATTTGCTTAAAATCTTGTTGAAAATTCTTGATATGAAATGCGATCCACCATTGCTGATGACAAGACGGGGTGTTCCGAATCTAGGGAATATGTAATTCTTAAACAGCTTTATCACTACGCGTGTGTCGTTGGTGGGTGAGGCCATGGATTCAATCCATTTAAACACGTATTTAACTGCTACTAAGATATATTTGTTTCCTAAGGAAGACGGAAATGGTCCCATGAAATCAATGCCCCAAACATCGAAGAGTTCTACCTCTTGAATATTTCTTAAGGGCATTTCGTCACACCGAGAGATGTTCCCAGTCCACTGGTACCGGTCACATTTAACTATATAGGCGTGCACATCACATCACATTGTGGGCCAAAATAGGCCTACTCTAAGAATCTTGGCGTGTGTTTTGGAGGTGCTAGTGTGTCCTCCGTAGGGTGCAGAATGGCAATGTTCTATGATCTTTCTTACCTCTTTTTCTGGGATGCAACAGTGAAAAATACCATCAGTGCCTCTTTTGAAAAGGAGCGGTTCGTCCCAATAGAAGTGTCTTACATTGCTAAAGAACTTCTTTCTTTGCTGGTAGTTAAAGTCAGAGGGTATAATGTCGGCAGCTAGATAATTTACAAAATTTGCGTACCAAGGTACGCTGTTTACTACCAGAGATCTCTCAGGGGTCTTATGAAGATTTAGGTTATTCTCTTCTATGGCTTCTATCCTAGCTATTAATCTGTCATAGGTAAAATCATCATTTATAGGGGGTGGATCAGGTTCAGATATTCAAGCCTAGAAAGGTGATCGATAACAACATTTTCTGTGCCTTTCTTGTCTCGAATATCTAGATCAAACTCCTGTAATAAAAGGATCCATCGAAGTAACCTAGGTTTGTCATCCTTGTTTAATAAAAAACGAATTGTAGAGTGATTTGTATAAACTATAATTTTGGCTCCTACTAGATAAGATTGAAATTTGTCCATAGCAAAAACTCCGGGAAGAAGTTCTTTCTCAGCGGTGGCATAGTTAAGCTAAGCAGCATCTAGCGTCCTACTGGTATAGTAAATAAAATGAAAATTTTTATCCTTTCTTTTCCCTAGAACAGCTTCTACAACGTAATCGCTAGCGTCACACATGATTTCGAAAGGTTCGGCCCAATCTGGAGGTTGGATAATGGGTGTCGAGATCAATGTTTGTTTTAAAAAGTTAAATGCTTTGAGGCATTTTTCATCAAAGTTAAACTCTATATCCTTCATTAGGAGGCCGGTTAAAGGTTTGGTTATCTTAGAGAAGTCTTTGATAAAACGCCAAGAGAAACCAGCATGTCCGAGAAAACTTCAGACTTTTCTGACGGTGTTAGGGGGTTTTAGGTTTTCTATCACTTCTATTTTTGCTTTATCTACTTCAATGCCTCTTTCAGAGACTACATGTCCTAAAACTATACCTTCGGTGACCATAAAGTGACATTTCTCCCAGTTCAACACCAGGTTAACATCAACACATCTTTTCAGGATTTTCTCAAGGTTAGCGAGACAATTTTTGAAATCAAATCCGCATACTAAGAAATCATCCATGAACATTTCCATACTTCCATCGAGTTAATCAGCGAAGATTGCCATCATACAACGCTGGAAGGTTGCTAGTGCATTACAGAGGCCGAAAGACATTCGTCTGTAGGCAAAGGTTCCATAAAGGCATGTAAAGGTAGTTTTTTCTTGATCTTCTGGATGGATAGGGATTTAGAAAAATCCTGAATATCCATCGAGATAGCAAAAATAGGAGTGTCTGGCTAAATGTTCCAGCATCTGATCTATAAATGGTAGGGAAAATGGTTTTTTCTAGTAGTTTTGTTTAGTTTCCTATAATCTATGCACATACGCCATCCTCCTTCTATCAGTTTCGCTATATGTTCTCCTTTCTCATTCTGCATGACTGTGATTCCTCCCTTTTTTGGTACTACATGCACCGGGCTCACCCACTTACTATCTGAGATTTGATAAATTATACCCATTTCTAATAACTTGAGAACTTCCTTTTTTACAACATCACTCATTATAGGGTTTATCCTTCTCTAATGCTCTCTAGAGGGTTTTGAGTCTTCCTCGAGTGAGATCCGGTGCATGCACACGGATGGACTTATACCTTTTAGATAATAAATGTTATATCCTAAGGCTGAGGGGTATTTAAATAAAACATATAAGAGTTGGTCTGTTTCTACCTGGTCTAAGGCAGCACTGACTATAACCGGACGGTTCATTTCTTCATCCAGAAACTCGTATCTTATATTCTCAGGTAGTTCCTTAAGTTCTAAAGTAGGTTTCTTAGGGCATGGCATTGGATCGGGGGTAAGGGATAAACATTCATGTAGGCTATCATCAATATAGGGTTCCATAAATCCATCATCTTCCTTTATGGAGGTTGAAGGCAGTAAGATGGTTTCTTCTAATTCTAGCTCCCTAACGCATTCATCATGATGTCTATGGCATAACATGCATCTCCTAATACTGGTTCCATAAGAAACTTCGATAGAACGAATTCTATCTTTTTGTCACCTACCTCAAAAGTCAACTTCCCTCTCTTGACATCTATTATGGCTCCTGCGGTTGATAAGAATGGCCTACCTAGGAGGATTGGAATGTCATCATCTTCTTTAATGTCCATGACAACAAAATCGACCGGGATGAATAATTGGCCGATCCTGATTGGGACGTCTTCCAATATGCCAACCGAATATTTGACGGATCTATCAGCTAACTAAAGAGACATCTTTGTAGGCTGTAGCTCTCCTAGTTTTAACCTTTCAAAAACTGCATAAGGCATTAGGCTTACACTAGCTCCTAAGTCTAGAAAAGCTTTATTGATGACATGACTCCCCATAATACAAGGTATGGAGAAATTTCCAGGATCTTTCTCCTTTTTGGCAAGTTTATTTTCGAAAATGGAATTGCATTCCAAGGGTTTTGGATCGTCAAGTCTACGCTTATTGGTAAGGATGTCTTTGAGGAATTTTGCATATGATGGTATCTGGGTGATGGCTTCTATGAAAGGGATCTCCACATGAAGTTTCTCTATGACTTTAATGAATTTCTAATATTGGTTATTGATCTTGGTTTGTTTTAATCTTTGTGGATAGGGTATAGAAGGTTTATGCGGAGGAGGTGGTTCATTAGTTTTTTCTAAAGTTTTTTCTTTGTCTTGGTTTTTCTGTTTTTCGGATCTTACTGGTTCCTCTACTTCGTCCGTGGTTACTATGCATTCTTCAGAAGTCTTGGGTTCGCTCAATGTCGGGTCAACTGGTTCATCGTAAGCGGTCCCACTTTGTAAATTAATTGCGTTGGCTTGCCCTCGGGGGTTTTGTTGAGGTTGTCCAGGGAATTGCCCTCCGGGTGTAGTTTCAGGGGCTTGTTTTAAAGCTATCTGAGAGATCTGGGTTTCAAGCATCTTATTGTGGGTGACTATTTGGTCTACCTTAGTTCCTAACTGGGTAATTAGTTCATTAACATGGATGTTCTGGTTCATGAATTCTTTGTTTTGCTAGGTTTGAGCCGTAATGAAATTTTCCATGATTTTCTCAAGGTTCAGCCTAGGTTGCACAACTTGCATAAGCGGGTTTTGTCTTTGAGCTTGAAAACTGGATGGTCTCGGAGGTGTAGGGTTTTGGATGGGGTTATTATTTTTATAAGAAAAGTTTGGATGATTCTTCCATCCAGGGTTGTAGTTGTTTGAAAATAGGTTCCCTTGGGTATAGTTGACCTCTCCTAAATGAGTTTCATTCAGCAGATTGCATTCTGCTGATTGGTGGCCTTTGGCTCCACATAATTCGCACTCAGTCGAGAATGCTGCTGCAACAACTAGATTTGCGTACATATGTTCGACCTTAAGGGCTAAAGCGTCCATTTTGGCTTGCATCATGTCTATAGAACTTATCTCATGTATTCCTCCTTGGGATTTTTTCTTCTCAACCGCTGCTCGCTCTATCCCCTATTGACAATGGTTTTGAGCCATATCCTCGATGAGAACGCTGGCTTCAGGGTAGGGTTTATTCATCAGAGTGCCACCTGCGGCAGCGTCGTTGTTCATCTTAGTGTTATAGTGAAGTCCATTATAGAAGGTGTAAATGATTAGCCATGATTCCAGGCCATGGTGTGGACATATTCTCAATAGGTCTTTATATCTCTCCCAAGCCTCGAAGAGTGATTCACCTTGGTTTTGAGTGAATCTGGTTATTTGGTTTCTAAGAACAACTGTTTTGCTTGGGGGGAAATATCTAGCAAGGAAAACTCTCCTAAGGTCTTCCCAGGTTGTTATAGAATTGGCTGGAAGGGAATCTAACCAAGTAAGGGCTTTGTCTCTGAGGTAAAAAGGAAATAGTATTAGACGAATCGCCTCAGGAGTAGCACCATTGGTTTTAAAAGTGTTAGCTAATTGAATAAAGGTTTTTAAATGTTGGTTCGGGTTCTCTGTAGGGAGACCTGCGAATTGGTTTTGTTGTACTAATTGTAATAAGGAGGGTTTTAGTTTGAAATTGTGAGCAAGGATATTGGGGTTCATAATACTAGAACTAGGTTCGTCATTAGATGGTTGGGCAAAATCCTTAAGGGGTCTTTGGTTATGGTCTTCGTCCATAGCTTTCTTAATTCTACAAAATAAGAGACGTGCACGCATGTAACGTTCATGTTCCTCTAAAGGATCTATAAGATTATCGGTGCTGCGAGTTCTTCACATTGACCAGTAGCTAAAACCTTAGTCTAGAAGGTGTAATGATAGGGTATGAAATTTTGACGTAACTGGTCCCTGACAACGGCGCCAAAAACATGATGTTGTGATTCGCAAGTACACGAATAGCGTCAGAGTAATATAAAAGATTATCGATCCCACAGAGACCAAACGTCAATCTATCAATTACTGTTGTTATGGTGTTTATCTAAGGTAAGTTAATTTGGATCAGGTTTGTGCAAAATAAAAGTAAAGTGCGAAAATAAATTCAATAATAAAACAACAGGCTTGGATGTAATTCACATAGCTAGGCAGTATTCCAAATGCGTACAAATAGACTTCTTGAGGGGTAATGTTTTCCACTCATGAAAAGAACTAATTTAACGGGAACTGTCGCTTTCGCATAATCAGAACCGGGTTTATCCCCTAATCGATCCCTCTTATTCTCACTTAAAAAAAGGCGCGCAATGCGTTAGAATGATTAAACATATTTTTAAGAAATATAGTTTCTTAACTTAGTTGAAAAGTATTTTGACCTGGAGTTTCTAACAAAAAGAGGTTCTTGCGAACCGGACTTTAAATCCATAAACGCGTCTGAAAATAGTTTTTAAAATCGTTTTTCTAAAGCATTAAAAATTTCTACTTAACTGGACTAAGCGCTTTCGCTTCCTTTGAACAGTTAAGACTAACCAAATTTATCTAAAGGTTGGACGACTTTCGATCTTACCCAATAGATTTTAAGTGCATAAAATATGTATTAAAAGTCAGAATAACCCCTAAGTGATTCTACCGACAGCCGTATGGAATACCACTTTTAACTATGATCCTCACATCCAAACCTCTAAGATTTAGCCGGACATTGAAACGTAAATAGACATGGCAAATAAAGTGCGAGTAAATAAAGTGCAGGAAATAAATGCGAGTAAATAAAGTGCGACAAATAAAGTGCAGCAAATAAATGCGGATAAATAAAGTGCGATAAATAAAGTGCAGGAAATAAATGGGGATAAATAAAAGTAGAAAATAAATAGAAACCTGCTCCAAACGGTAGGTTTTAAATCTTGGTACAACTTGAAGTAAAAGACTGAAATAAAATGGCGGCAGGATTAACTTCTACCAAAGTGCTCCAAACCCGATTAGAGACTCGATTAGACAATGTGATAACCACTCGATTTGAGAAGTTTATCACTTTACAACAGATGAAAATTTATGGCTTGAGTTCTGTAACTAAGCTTGGATGCTTAGAAATGAGGCAGGACTCTTCTCTTTATAATGCTAGAAAAGTACAAGGAAAGACTAGAATGCCCCCTAACTTCTTTTGGGAGGGAAAACAGAATACGAGGGTGGCTCCCGCCATGCCCTCATGGCGCCCACCATGTGTACTAGAGTGGAAAGAAGTGGGAGACGTGGAAGTTGTCAGAAGTTGGTCTCTTATCCAAGTTATGGCTTCTTCTATGGCGCCCACCATGGTGAGTGCCATATTCCTGAAAAGCTGTTCATTTTGCTTGTTTTTCTTCATTTCTTCTTGAGTAGCTCTGAAAATATAAAATCCTGAAAAAGAGACAAAATGGAGGCATAATACAAGAAAACAGAAATAAAATCCTAAATAACACGTGCGAATCGAGTCAAATAAACAGTATATTTTAGGTCTATCAGTTCTCTATTTCTCTATCTCTTTACATTGAATTGTTAACGTTTGTGTAATACCAATTGATTGATAAAATTCTGTTGCAGTGTAGTACTGAAAATCTGGTTTGAAAACTCAATACAATCACTTAGATTGTAATTGCAAAAATTCTACACTTACATTACATAGGAAATAACACTTGGTGTGTTTTGCACACCAAGTGCTCGACGAATTGATCGCACATAAATTGTTTGCCTTATTGTCAAATTAAATTTACACTTTATAAGTCATTGGAAATTGAACACTCTAAAGTGCCATTATTTGTATTAATTAAGTATCAAATTATTTATTTTGTTTCTCATTCAATTTGTTTTTCCATTTGACTTGTCGCATATACGATCTTTTCGGTCACGGTTCATTTAGACAACTTGGTTCCTTGGCCGCTTCCAGATAAATTTTTTAAAACCAAAATTTTAAGCGCCGACTCTTGTAATAAACTAGTGATCTATTCAACCCCCTTTCTAGATCATTTCCATCTTCTAACAAGTGGTATCATGAGCACCGGTTCAGCTAGTGCTTCACATATAACTTTTTAGAAAATGGCTAACGAACCAAAAGGGGCTTACAATAGAGCACCAATTGTTATAGGTGAGAACTATAGTTATTGGAAAGATTGTATGTGTGTGCATATCTATTCCATTGATAGAAAGGTATGGAACGTTATTCAAAATGGTCCTATGGACATAACCATGACCGATACGAATAATGTTGTTGTGCCTAAGCTGGAAGTACAATGGAACGAAGAAGATGAGAAAAAGTATAGTTACGATTGTAGACCTGTTTCTAATGAAGTTGCTACTAATAAAATTTTGAGATGTCATAATAGGGAATGACAACCAAAGGTCACGATGATCAAGGAAGCCAATGATCTCACTATATTGGAAATCACAACTTTATTTGGTTAGCTTGATGAACATGATCAAGTTCACATTAGTCTTGACAAACATGAGAAAAGAGAAAAGAAAGAGAAGGTGAAAGACACAGACAAGAAGTCTATTGCTCTTAAGGCTTCTAGCTCAAAGTCCTCAACACAAGTGCAAAATGGAAGTGAATCTAATGATGATGAGGAAGATACGAGTGAAGATATGGGACTGTTTGTGAGAAGATATAATAGATATATCCGGAAAAATGAAATTCAACACTCGGACGAGAATCTCATCAACTTCCGACGATAATCAAAGTCCTCTAAGAATGAAGGCAACAAGAGTGGCAAATCGAAAGGGTCATGCTACAATTATGGAAAGACCAGTCATTATAAGTCGGATTGTCTATTGATAAAGAAAGAAAAAGGAAAGGAGAAGAACTTTCAACAAAAGAAATCAGGAAAACCTAGAAGGGCACACATTGCTTGGGAAAGTGATAGCGAGTCCTCTAGTGAAGATAGCTCAAGCGATGAAGACGAATTCGTCAACCTTTGTCTCATGGCTCATCATAGGAAGAAAAAAGAGGTAAGACAATCTAAATATGATCACTCTAATAAAATGTCTCATTTGGAATTGCGAAAGGCTTTTGATACTTTACACCATAAGGCTAAAGAAGCTTTTAAACGCTTAGCTTAAAATAAGCAAATTTTTACACATTTAGAGAAAAATATTTCTGATTCTGAAAAGGAATTAGAAGCTCTTAAAACTCTATGGTGGAAGCAACAAAAGCTGAAATTGAAGAGGACAAAAGTACTTGGTTAAATTGGGGTTGTGAAACTTGTCATATTTGGCAAAAGGAGGTTAGATCTCTTAAAGCTAAATTAGACAAGGCTCTAAAACCTAAAGTCACATTTTCTATTGATTGCTCACATTTTAGAGAAACTATGAATGATCCATATCAAAAGTATACCTATGTGATTAGAGATAAAGATAGCAAATGTAACTTCTATATTAACTGTACTTGTTTGTATTGTTGCAAGAAGGGTCACACCATTTTCAAATGCCGATTTAGGAGATTCTTGGCTCCTAAAGGTATTTTCCAATGGTTTTCCAAATGCAACCAAAGGTTCACTCACACCCAAGGACCCAATAATAATCGAATACCTATTTCCCTTGTTTAAATTGTGTATGTACAATGTCTTGAGCCTACAGAGAGAAGATGGTTTCTTGATAATGAATGTTCAAGCCACATGACGGGAGACATTTTCTTATTCACCAAATTTGTGGCGAAGAAGAAAGGATTTGTGACCTACGGTGATAATAACAAGGGAGCTATACTCGATAAAGGTAGTGTAGGTAATCCCTCTTCTACTATTATCTTAGACGTGCTATTACTTGAATGAATTAAGCACAATCTAATTAGCATTAGTCAATTGTGTGACAAAGGGTATAAAGTTTCATTTTCAAAAGATTATTGCATGATTGAACATAATGATAACTAAGATGATGTGTTCAAAGACATGAGGGTTACCAATGTCTATATGCTTGACTTGAGTGAAGTTATGTTGAGTAGTACTAAATGTCTTGTCACCATGGGTGAAGATTCATGGCTATGGCGTAAGCGTTTAGCGCATGTCAACTTTGATTTGCTAAATAAAATAGTCTCTAAGGATCTAGCAGTCGACCTACCCAAAATCAAAATTTCAAAAGATCACTTATGTGATGCTTGCCAAATGGGGAAGCAAACAAGGATCTCGTTTAAATCTAAAAATGTTGTTTCTACTATGAGACCCCTTGAACTCCTCCATATGGATCCTTTTGGACCATCTAGGATCAAAAGCTTAGGTGGTAATTACTATGGTTTTGTGATAGTGGATGACTACTCTAGGTTTTGTTGAACTATTTTCTTAGCAAGTATTAGTGATACTTTTTCAGCTTTTGAGAAGTTTGCCAAGCTCTCTCAAAACAAATTGAACACAAATATTATTACAATCTAAATCGATCATGAAGGTGAATTTGAAAACCACTCTTTGAAGAATTTTGTGATAAGCATGGAATTGATCATAAATTTTCAACTCCACGTACTCCTCAACAAAATGGAGTAGTGGAACGTAAAAACCACGTTTTGGAAGAACTTGGAAGAACTATGATCAGTGAGAGTAACCTTCCTAAATACTTTTGGGCCTATGCTATTAGTACGGTGTGTTGTGTTTTGAATAGGGTGCTTATCCGTCCTATTCTCAACAAAACTCCATATGAGCTTTTAAAAGGAAAGAAGCCTAACGTATCACATCTTCATGTTTTTGGTTGTAAGTGTTTTTTGTTGAATAATGGTAAGGAGAACCTTGGCAAATTTGATTCAAAGGCCGATGAAGGTATCTTTCTTGGATACTCTCAAACTAGTAAGGTGTATAGGATATTTAATAAGAGGTTGCTTACTGTTGAAGAATCCGTACATGTTATTTTGATGAATCTTATCTGAAAAATGTTGGAAAAGGTATTTCTTTTCATGGTGCAGGTGTATCTTCAGAAGACTACTCAAGTACACTAAAAAAGGGACTGATCAACCTAAAACACTGAAAGTTGAGGAGGAAAAAGATCACCATCCTAAGGATATTGAGAAGGATCACCGACTAACAACGATGACCTTCCTCCAACTTGGAAGTCTTCTAAAGACCATCCTATTGACAACATACTCGGTGACATTTCAAAGGGAGTCACTACATGATCCAAGCTAAGTAACTTTTGTTATCACTTTGTTTTCGTCTCTCAGGTTGAGCCTAAAAACTCTAAAGAAGCCTTACTCGATGAACATTGGATTTTGTCAATGCAAGAGGAATTAAATCAATTTAAAAGGAATGAGGTTTGGGACTTTGTCTCCCCTCTGCGAGGCCATCGAGTAATTGACACCAGATGGATGTTTAGGAACAAACTTGACAAAAATGGAGTCATAACAAGAAATAAAGTGTTCTTAGTGGCGCAAGGGTATAACCAAGAGGAGGGCATAAAATATGAGGAAACTTATGCTCATGTTTCCCGACTCGAGGCTATACGTCTTTTGCTTACTTACGCATGTGCTAAAAATTTCAACTTATTTCAAATGGATGTAAAGAGTGCTTTTCTAAACGGATACATTAATGAAGAGGTATATGTAGCTCAACCTCCTGGATTTGAAAATCACGAGTATCCTGATCATGTTTATAAGCTTAAACATGCTTTGTACAGTCTCAAGCAAGCCCCTACGGCTTGGTATGAGCGTCTTAGCAAATTTTTACTAGACCAAGGGTACTCAAGAGGGAAGTTTGATATAACTCTCTTCATTAAAATTCAAGGAAAACACTCCATTTTGGTACAAGTATATGTAGATAATATAATATTTGGATCTACTAACATAAATATGGTCAAGGAATTTTCTAAGTTGATGCAAAGAGAGTTTGAGATGAGCATGATAGGGGGAGATAATCTACTTCCTTGGATTTCAAATCAAGCAATTCTAAGAAGGAACGTTCGTGAGCTAGACGAAGTATTGCTATGAGCTACTCAAGCGCTTTGACATGGCTAACTCTAAAGCAATTGATACTCCAATGCCTACATGTGTAAAATTGAATCGAGATATGTGGATGTAAAGAAATATTGAGGTATGATAGGTTCTCTACTCTATCCTACCGCTTCTCGGTCGGATATCATGTTTAGTGTATATATGTGTGCTAGATATCAATCATGTCCTAAGGAATCTCATTTAAAAGCTGTCAAACGCATACTTAGATACCTATGTGGTACTCCAAAGTATAGATTGTGGTATTCCAAGGGAAGTGATTACTCTTTGGTTGGCTATTTCGATTTCGAATTTTCCGGTTGCAAATCGGATAGGAAAAGAACAAGTGGTACTTGTCATTTTTTCAAATTCCTTAGTGAGTTGGCATAGCAAAAAGTAAGTTTCAGTTGCTTTCTCAACAGTCGAGGTGGAATTCAGTGTGGCCGGTAGTTATTGTGCTCAAGTCTTGTGGCTCAAGCAACAATTACTCGACTTTAATGTTAAACTTGAACATATTCCCATTTTGTGTTACAATACAAGCACCATTAACTTAACCAAAAACTCTGTACTACATTCACGCACGAAACATATTGAAATTCACCATCATTTCCTTAGGGATCATGTAGAGAAAGGTGATGTTTTATTTGAGCATGTTGATACCAAGAATTAACTTTATGATATTTTCACAAAACCACTTGCGGCAGAGCCTTTCCTTAACATCCGTAGGGAACTTTGTCTTCTCGATATCTCGGATCATGTCTAAAATTGTATGATTGCATGCTCTATATCTATGCTTGCCAATATTTTTGATTAACAATATTGAGAATTTTAAGCTATATGTGAGGGCATCCATCATCAATCGTCATTGGAGGTAATATCGTTCCTCTCTAGTTAACTATTCTTGATCACATATATATGTAAGAAATTGTGCCGTGATGTGTGTTATATTGTTGTTCATTCTATGGTTTGGATCTATTTTAATCCATTTTTTTAAGTTTGAAATATGTGTGAGCTTCTTATTTATGATTGGTTGATGCATATATGACTTCAAATTTTATTTTTTTACACGTTTGCACTGCATGAGTCGACCAAAACAGGGCATATGTTGACTCATGGTCTCTCTATTTTCATAGGTTTTAATCGGGTAAGCACAGATCGACCCATAGGCCGACTCAAACTGTGAAGCATTTAAATTTATGCATTTTTGTACAGCATGCATCAATGCATGGTAGGTTAGATCGACACGTCGATACGTGATGGTGAAAAATTCTTGAAAATTGAGGCGTTTTCTTCACTTTTTCTTAGGAATTTTTTACTCATTAGTTGTCTTGACTCATTCAAAGCATTCAAATCATCATCATTTGCATCTAGACATCTCTTCCTCCTACTTCTCCTCTCCTAAAACTCTCTACAAAACCCTCAAAACCCATTTCCAAAAGTTCATCAAAACAAAAACTTTCAACATTCACAAGGTTTCATGTGGGTTACTCATCAACAAGTTCATACTCTGGTAGTGTTCATCTTCCCCAAAATTTGAGTTTTTCATGACTTCTACAAGAGTTACAAGCAAAAGAACCACAAAAGCTTCACCCGCTAGGGCATGTGCTTCTCAACCCAGGTCAAGTGTTTCGGTAAATTCTCTTTCCTTGCTATCTGATGGATTGGATGCAACATATATAGATAAGTTTAGTAAAATATCAATTATTAAGAAATTTGTGCATTACTCGAAAGTGGTGGAACACATGCATACTCAGAAAGTTGTAGAACTGCTTGATTCTCAAAAGATTGATCAATTTTTAGAATGTGATACTAAGTATAATGAAGATTTGGCCCGGTTGTTCTATACGGGTATATAGGGTAAGTTTGATGGTTATGATTATCGCTGTAAGATAGGCGGTAAAAGTGTCATTGTTGATGCTAATGTATGGAAAGATTTATTCGATATGTGTCCACGGTTTTCACTTCGTCCTAAGATCACCGATACAAAATTTGCTGAGGGATGTGAGTTTAAGACTGCTATGAACTAAATGATGAAGAATCCCTATGCTGATCATATTGTAGCCAGTGACTTGTTTCTTAAAACTATCACTATGGGTCGTTGTAAGCCTATTGATAGAATTATACAATGGATCATCTCTCACATCCTCCATCCTAAAAAGGGAGGTTACTCGCGAGTTGATTAAGCTGAGGTACACTTAGTTTATATACTGAAGAATAAGATAAGAATTCATTGGCCTCATTATATTTCCAGTAGGATATTTGCTTTGAAGGATTCTGGTCGCGGTACTGCTTTGTGTTATGCCTCTTTTATTCAAGTGTTCTTAATACAGATGAAGTTGTTGTCCAAGGTATTCCTTATGTGTCTCTGACAGCTGATAAGGATTTCAGTCAAAAGACTTTGACTATGATGGGTTATATTTTAGATCGGGAAGAAAAACATTACATGTTCAAGGTGAAGGCCTCTAGTTCAAGGGTTCAAGATCCAGATGAAGATCAAGATGAAGACAAAGACGAAGGTGAATAGGAAGAAGAAGTGGCTCATGAGATGGAAACTGACCATCATGATGCTGAACAAGATAATAGTGAGTGGTTGGGTCACTCACCTACTCAAGATCCCTATGCAAATCTGGGATGGGGTGAGTGGCAACACACGGACTGGACATCTCTAGGTTCATCCTACTTGCCTCCAACAAATGACTGGAATCAGCAAGAGTCATACTACATGCCTCCTTCTCCATCGCGACCTCAACAAAATAATGATAAAGTTCTTGAAATGTTAAGAAACATGCAGCTCCAATAACATTTTTTTATTACTGCTCAAGAGGAAAGGTACACCGCTCTCACGAATCAACTTCAAGCTCAAAGTTGGAGCTTTAACTTGTTTGCCTCCATTATGATACAAATATTCGATAATTTGGCTGAAATCGCTGATGGTCAGAATCGTGCTCTGACAATCAGTTTCAACACTCTCAACAGGGTTGTCTTGGAACTTACCGAACAATTGGATGAGCAACAAGCACCGCCTCTAGATCACCATTTCAGAGGGAGGGGTTATCCATATAGGGGGAGGCATTGAGTTGTTTGGATGTAGTGCAACTCATGTTTTATATTTTGCATGTCATCTTATTTTTTGCTAACTTGTTTGTTTTGTGGCTTAGAGTTGTATCGAATATTTTTCCTATGTAATGCACTTAATTTTCATTATATGCTTCATGTCTTATTTATCTTCGTATTACTTGCACTAACATCATTTTATGTGAATATTTCTTAATGTGTATTTGTTGCAAAATATATGATTGTGTTCATATGGATATATTCTGTTTTTCTTTGACCTTCTGCTTCTCTTTATTTGATGTTGTCAAAGGGGGAGAAGAGAATATAAGCAACACTAGCACTTCATTTCATAAAGATTGATCAAAGTTTCTTTTGGAAGAATGCATAAAATCAGGGGGAGGATGATTCTCAAAGTACTCGATAAGCTGAAGATTTTACAACTGCTTTGCCATCATCAAAAAGGGGGAGTATGTGAGGGCAATGTTCCTAAGTCCTTATTTTATTGATTTCAAAATGTGTATTAGCTCGTACTTTGTAATTTGGACGGTATCATTGTGTCTTAGTTTGCTTTCATACTTTACAATGCACAAAATATTCAAAAATCATGTGTCTATACATATAAGAGCATCTCATATATGTTTTGTGTGTATTTGATCATATTAGGTGACTTAGGTATGCATAAACATAGCTTAGGTGGACCAAACTATGAGCAAAATTTCATTTTTGGAAGTTTAGGGTGTTTGAGTCGACTCAAACCCTTGCTCTAGTCGACTCATATAAGTTGATTTTCTATCATTTGATTTCGGGTGTGCTCGCGTCGACCCTTTGGTCGACACATACTGTAAGTCTTTGTGTTTGTAATTTTTAGGCAAGCTTGTGCCGATGCATGAACCCTGTTCTAGTCGACGCACAACTTCAATCTTTGCATAGTCTTGCTCGGGTGTGCTCAGTTCGACCCCTGTTGCACACCACATTTTAGCCCCTTAGATTCTCATTATCATTTTAGGAGCATACTCATGAACTATCTAACCCTAACCCAGTGCAAGTTTGTCTTTGTCAAGTTACAGATGAATCAGGGTTTTGTACAGTCAAATCGAATCTTCAGGGTTTGTGATTAGTCACTGTTTTGGGCTAATTCAATCATGAAATGAAATCAAGGATATCATATGAAGACAAATGAGAATCCAATTTGAAGTGGCCATTCCAGAATCAAGAACAGTGCAGTCCAGGGGTCCCAATTAGGGTTTTTGACTAGTAAAAGTCAACTGTAGTTTGACTTTGATGTTGGGAGATGTTTAATGGTGGGATTATGATTCATGAAGTTCATATACCTCAATAAAGTTCATTCAAGAAGTTTCAAAGTCTCAGGAGGTCCAGAATGTCAACAGGCGACTCGGTAGCCACCGATCGATCGTACGGTTGACCAAAAGTCAACTCTTCAAATTTTAGGAATTGGACTTCAAGTTGTGAAACAAAATTGTTCCTTATGTCATATTGGACTTGCATATCAATTTTCATGACCATTGGATCAAGGATGAAGGAGTAATCGAAAAATCGGGAAATTAGGGTTTTGAAAGGGGCTAAATCATAACTCCATAACCACACATCCAATTGAGTTGGTTCAAAGCTCATTTGGAAGCTCTTGACAAATCCTACAAAAGTCCCTAAGTGGTCCATGATCATAAAATGCATAGATTTGGAGTTATGATCAAATTCACTTTTAAGTTCATTTTTTAGCAACTTTGGGAGACTTTTTGGCCAAGTTCCTTTGGGAAATTGAAACTCATGAAAACATTAATGTTTTAGAGCTATTTTAGGGCTTTCTAAAAAATACTAGCATATCTCAAAAGGATTTGTGAGCTGAAAGTTACGGTTATGGCAAGTTGAGGTTTTCATACTTTAGTCCCACATTGTCAAAATTCAAAAATTCATTCTTTCATCAAAATTGACCAAACTCAGCTGGTGAATCATGTTGTATCTGATATGTAGGGAGTTTGTAGCTTGAAAAACAAAGGAATTATGCAGAAGAGAAGAAAAGCCAAGCTTACAAGTTGCCTTGCAAGTGGCTTTGCAACTTGCATCCAAAAGTGAAAAGTAAGCATGAGGTGTAAAACAATTCTGCCATAGCCCTCAAGCTACATATCTAGCCTGCAGTTAGCCATACTAATTCATCATTTTTTTTACTATTGAGGCTTGCCTATCAGCCAAGAAAACCCTCTTGTGGAGGTTTCATCCAAAAAGTGAAAAACTTTTCTTCAAAGTGAAGAAATCTTCAAATCTGCCCCAAGCCACTTCCTTGCCTATAAAAGGAACCCTCACCACTTCATTTATTACACAATATCAATTCTAAAAACCAGAAAAAAGCTCAAGCTTCCATCCTTGTGCACTTTGCCTCAAAATCTCAAAATCTCATTTTCACAAAAAACCTTCAAAATCTGCCTTGGGAGATTTGCTGCCAAATTCAGTTTTCTACATTCCAACACCCCAACAATCATCCACACAATCTCTAAATATGATATAGAAGGTGTTCCAACCTTTGAATCACTCAAAAACATCACCATTCAAAAAGTCAAATTCATCACCAAGTTACTTTGACCAAAGCCACAAAATCAGCCATATCTTGTTCCATACATTTCCTTGGTGTTCTAATCATCCTAACACCTCTCATATATCATTTCTCAACTGTCCAAAGCATTGAGGATCATTGGTGGAGTTTATTTCTCCAATTGTCTTGAAATTTGCTCTCTTACTTCACAAAGAAGAAACCTCTCAAAGGTTAGGAGCACTTGAAGTTCCTCTGGGTTTCTTGGTGTTTGAACTTGCTCAACACAGGCTACTAAGGTATGTGAATACTTCTCTCTTACTTTGCACCATAATTCCATGAGTTGGCATTTTTAGCTCATTAAGTGAAAGCATGTTATGTGTGGTTTTGTGTACAAATTCTGTCATGACATAAAGATAGTTGTTTGATTAAGTTGAGACACCTTTAAAATCATGAATATGTTGGATATATATGTGTGGTTTGAGCTGATTGCATTTGGTTTATGTTTTCATTCACAAAGTGCCATGTTTGGCATTTTTATGCCATAGCCATATCAGTTTGGACTGCAGGCCTGAACATGCTCAAGATTGAGTTTAGAATCATTCATTTATACATGTATGACTTGTGTGTACATTTGATTTGGGTTAAAAATGATTGGAAACCGGTTTGCTTATTTTCATGAATTTACAAGAACTTCAATGTTGCAGCCATTTTTCATTTCTCACACCAGGTTGTTTCAAGCCAGTTTGGGTGTTTAAGATCACTTATATTCACATATGTGACTTGTATGTATGATTGATTTGGCCTACATGTGCATAAACTTGAACTGAACCTTCTTCATGCCTCAAAATGCCAATTTTTGCAACTCTGTTATCATTCTTTGTGGCAGCTTGTTTTTGGTTTTAAATTATGTTCATACACATTCAATATCAGGAATATGTGGTGTATAGATGTTTGATTTGACCTGAAAAAGCATAGAACCAAAACTGAACCTCAACACTTCTTTTTCAAATCAACTTGCAACTTGACATGCAATTTTTCATGATAGCTTGTTTTAAACTCTTCTCTTGCTTGATATTCATCCAACAACATATATGTGAACTGTTTGAGTGATTATTTTGATCAAAATATGCCTGTAACATGATTTGAGATTCTCATACTTTTTCAAAATGCAGTTTGCATGTCAATTCTCATACTAACCAATTTGAAACCACTTTCCCTGTTTGAATGCATTTGTTTATATATATATATATATATATATATATATATATATATATATATATATATATATATATATATATATATATATATATATATATATATATATATATATATATATATATATATATATATATATATATATATATATATATATATATATATATATATATATATATATATATATATATATATATATATATATATATATATATATATATATATATATATATATATATATATATATATATATATATATATATATATGTGTGTGTGTGTGTGTGTGTGTGTGTGTGTGATGTGCAGATGTTTAAATTGATCAGAATATGCATACAAATAAGAACTGCATCTTTCATGCATCATACTAGTGTCAAAATTGCAATTCAAGTACCACTTTTCATAATAGTTGTTGTTTGACTTCAAAATGTGTTTGGTTCCTCTCAATATCATAATTGTGTTGTGTATACATGATTAGCTTGATCTGAACAGGTCTAGACCTGAAACTTGACTTCACACTACACTTTTGTAAACCATCTCATTTCATTAACAGCTGGATGATTACATGGCAGAATTTGTTTCCTTGCTTTAATATTATTCATGAAGAATGTGTTTGCAAGTTGCACTGGTATTTGTTTGAGTTTAGCAGGAAGAGGAGGAAACTGTTTTGATCATTTTGTGTTTGGTCATAGCCAATTCATACTTTTCATCGCCACTCACATGCCCTAATTTTTGCACTGATGTTTTTTTTACTGATCTTCTTGCTAGAACTCTTTCTATAGCATATTTGTGGTTTGCTCAAACCTGTACATAACTTTAAAAGCACTTGTATTGATCATTGTGTCTCAAAGTACATTTTCAAAACATCACTAGCAACTCATGTGCTATTTCTCACTCTGATTATGTTTTGCTTAAAACTAACTATTGGAATTCATCAAATACATCATTCATAACATGTTCAGGCCCTCACTTGATTGTAATAACAGTTGGTTTATGTTTTGGATTTCAAAATACATAACAAAATGTCAATTTGCATGAGCTTTCGAGTTTTTGAATGTGTGAATTATCTAGGAAAACCAAAATCACCATCATGTTCCTCATGTTTTTCTGGTCAAGTTACATATAAGTTTCATCTCAATAGGTTGAGAATTGAGAAAGTTACAGTCGAAAACGTAAATCCTTGTTTTTGTTCTTGTTTTGCCCAAGATGACATGATTTTCACCCTTATAATTTAATGGGGTGGCATTTACAAACGTATGTATAGCCACCCCAGTGGTAAGACCATTAAGCCAAAACACGCCTTGTACCAAGAGAGCATGGGTTCGACCCCTGAGGAGGGCAACCCTTTTTATTAAATTTTGTCATTTTTGAACCAATCTTTGAAAAATCATATATCTCTCAATTTTAATCATTTTTCACCAATTCTTTTTGCATTGTGTTCATCTTGATGTCTACTTTCTGTCATACCCCAAATTTGTCCTACTTGTACCACTTTCATTCAGTACATCCACTCTCAAGTTATTATTTGCAAAAATCCAAAAAATGTGTGTTGCTTTTGCTGGTGGTCTAAACTTCGGGAAATGTAAGGTTGGGTTGCATTAAGTTAGGCGTTTGAGGTTTCATTCTAGAGATTTACGTGTTAGTGGTTTGATGAGACTGATTCATTGCCTTTCTAAGATAGTTCACTCATATCCTCTTTCATTTTAATCACGGTATCCAGTCCAATTGCTATTATCCACTTGCCCGTTCTTTTAGTCTTTTTTTATTTCATTATTCACTTGAAATTAAATAATCCATTTGTAGACTTTTTCAATCCATATTCTTTCAATTCCAAATTCTTATACCAAATTTTCTTCAAATTCATTTGTTCTCTTCCCATTTGTATATCTCATTATAAAGATGTTACTAGACCAAATTATAATTTCAAAATTTCATATATCTAACATATATTACACAAAAATCTACAAAAATTTGTCCTCATGAAAATATATTCCACAAGCCATAATTCACAACATATACTCCATTGTTTGTTAATTACAAAGCCCATGGTACCAAACTTTCGTTGAAACTAATCCAACAGCTCAAGTCAATACTTCTCGTCAACAGGCAAAAAAAAAGGGGTCACTAAATGCCACGTAACACCAATGTAATCTCCATACATTTTTTGGTTGCAAGCACTTGCGATATTTCAAGCTAAACTGTATTCACAACCTTGACTTTCCACACACACGTTATGACATCCTTCAGCTACCACACAACGTGCCTCCAATTTTTTGCTACACTAAAACAACAGTTGTTACAGCAATACATCCAAGAGGAGAAATTACAGAAAACTCCTAACAAATCCACCGCCAGCCTTAGCCTGCAAAATGACAAAAAAAACTCAGTGACCCACTCCTCACAAATGCTCTGCAGCAAGAGGACATATGGTAACCTTCAACCTTGAAAACCACAAAAACTGCAGCAAATACGAAAATCAAATCACGTTGCAACAACCTTACCACATAACTACATCACAAGGCATAGTTGGAAGAATTTGTTGCGTAAACGACAAGAGAAATAATCCTGCATCATAGACAAAACGTACACAACGCATATACCAAGTTGTTCACGCAAAAACACCAGTACCTGCATATTGGTACCTGCAAAATCAAAAAGCAACAAGTTAACACACAACAAAGCCATTTGAAATTCTTGTCATGTACATCCTGTAAAGAAATTAGAGGACAATAAATACGGACCTGCCCTCACCAATTCTGCTCTACATGAATTCACAATGTCAAGTTACAAATAGGGAAGATAAAGGTTCACAACCACCATTCACAACAGACAAAAACCATATGAAGGAAAAGTTGTGGAAGGACGATAGCAGTCTGTGAATACTGCAGAATTGCAATAGCAAAACCAGTACTGCTCAGCAACAAATGGGTCCCTCACACAGTAGGATGTTCACGCGCGCCTTTTACAAAATGAAATCCCAAAACCTCCCCTACAAAACCTGTGCCAAGGTACTAAACCAGGGACCTTCACCTTTTGAATAACACTCCAAAAATAAAAAGTTGCAGCCGACAACCATATGTATTGGACCCCCACACACCTCCACTACAAAACCTGCAGCCATGTACCTGCAGCAGCTTTATTGAGGCAAGCCACCCAATTTCTCTTGTTGGCGACCTCGACAAACCACTCCTCACCAAAGGCATAAGGGACCATATATCTGCAGAACCATTCAAAATAAAAAAAAATAGTAGTTGAGGGGGTTTTTGAGCTCTCGAAATCCTTCATTTTCTTCCCTTAATCTGACCTCCTCATTGGAAACTTTTCAATCCTCATGAATTTAAAAACCTCACCTCAACCTCAATTAACCTTCAGATCTTCACTTACAAACCAACAAACTTCCTCCTTCAAAACAACCTTCGAAGTTCATACCATCTTTCACCTCAAACCTTCACGCGAACCCCACAACAATCTTTCATCCCATTTTTACCTCTTCAATCTTCCAACAGCCAACAACGTATCAACCTCGTTTCATCGTCAACCACTGAAAACACCAAAACCTGTTCAAACATGAAAGCTTCTTCAACAACTTCAACACAACGCAACCATCAAACTCAACCCTCCGCCATCCAAAACCACCGTAAATCAAACTTCATCGAACCTTCAGCCTCTTCCATTTTTTCCTCAAAACCAGAACCGCAACAGCTAAAATCGAATCTCTATCTTAAACCACACGCAACCTTCAACATCTGTGACAAAAAAAACTCACATTTTATCACAACCTTCAACCATCAACTGCAAATTATAGCTTCAACCCCACAAACCCCTTTAAACAAACAAACCCTAACCTCCTATTCTTCAACTCAACCTTCAACCTATAACTATTCAAACCCCCTCCGAACTTCTTCAAACCCGTTCACCTTCAACAACTTCTCACTCATTAACAAAAAAGTCAACATAGAAAACCATGACAATGAAGTTTTAAAGCGGACTGAGATCTTCCCCTTCACAAAACCTCCGAACCAACATCAACGATCCCCAAGTTCCTCCAAACCTCACCCTAAAATCCCTTCTTCGAATCATCAACCACAACTTTCAACCAACAAGCTCAAACCCCTAACCATAATGACTCATTAAACCCGTGAAACAGAGTAGAAAGTCGAGGTAGAGATAAAGAGAAACTTCGAGAGGTGAAAAGAACCTGGTTACATTGATTCAAAGTCAAGCTAGAAACCGAAGCCAAATCAGATCTGAGCGAATCGAAAGGTTAAGGCGAGTTGTGCGAAAGAGAGAGGCGAAACAATTTGCGGACAAATTTCATGGTGTCGACGATATCAGAAAGGGATGAGAGGCTCTTCTGGCTTGAGTTGGTGACGCTTTTACCCATTAACTTAATTTTTGCGCAAATGTATTGTGTTAATGCTTTGACATAAGTTTTGTTCATTCATTATTTAATTCGTTTTTCCCCTTTGTATAATGCTGAACCACGCCTCTTTTGTTTATGTTATTGCAACAATGATTGGATCGATGGACCCATTGGTTCTGTTTGATCTGCTTTTTTTTTTTCTTCTTATCTTTCACCAAGTTCTGGTAGCGAATGATGGGCCTCAACAAGCCCATGTGATTTTGCTCTCCCACCTTCTAATCCCAACATCCTTTTCAATTGTTCATACCCCCTTTTTTCTTCTCTCTTAATTTCTTTTAAAAGTTTAAATATAAGGTTTTACAAATGATTTTACTTTAAAAAATATTTTTGATAACTTCAATTTTATGTATATTTTTCTTTTGTTAATATTTTTAATTAATATTGTAAAAACTCGTTAGTATAATTTTGGGGTATATTGTTGATTATATTTTCATTCATTTCTATCGTATTTCGGGGTTGATGATGATACTCCAAAGTTATTTTTCTGTCAAATTATTGATGAACAATAACAAACCCGAGACCAACCTTTTTCAAACTTTTCATTTTTTATAAAAATCGATTTTTATCCATTTTTTCATATTATCATATTTATCTTACTATGTATTGTTGTCATATTCATATTATCATATTTATTCATTCTTATTCACCCATATTCGAAAATACCTAATAAATTATCGAAACTCCTAAAAGCCAAATTGGTGGACTGTTGGATCTTTGGTCATTTGCAGGTATCCTAACTTTGAGTCGTGCCCGACTTTTCTCAAGGCGTAGTTTAGGACACAAATGCACACACACGGCTTTCTCTTGGGCTACCTGACAATGAGACCCCTTTATTTCGTGCAATCCCGTGTAACTTACATGTATCCCTTCCCCATTCCGATGTATGTTTCGCGTTTCTTTGATCATTAGTTTATCTCCTAGGAGCACCCACAGGGACTAGAGCGGATTAAACTATTTTCAAACTAATTCTCAATTCATCATCGAGCCACTTTCAAACAACCCGTAAGTCGAGTGCTCATACGCATTCGCCATCAACCTATTACAACTCGACCCTTGATGCGTAAGTCAAGTCGGTCTCTTTTTCAAACAATTTCATTTTCAACACGCGTTGCACGCAATAATGAGTCAAACCCTTAATCCAACGTCAAGTGGATTTTCGTAACAAACTAACAATCAATTAACAACTATTCGATTCTTTTCAAGGTGTAAAGAGTAGGTTCAAGTCTTTGATCTTGCTTTTAGTTGCTTATATGCGAGTTATCTTCTTCGTGTATGAGCAATTGACGCCTCTAAATAATATTAAACTCGACAATATTCAACCATCTCCAATTACTCATCCTTTCACTCACCTTTCAAACAACTTCTTTTACGATGAAAAAGAGAGTGTCCCAAGTCTTTGGTTCGCTCTCCCGACTACTTGGATTCGAGAAGCCTTTCTCAAGCTTCAAGTAGTCGTCATCCGACCAATCTCATCCTTCTATACACCATTTCAAATTCAAACAACTTCTTTTACGATGAAAAAGAGAGTGTCCCAAGTCTTTGGTTCGCTCTCCCGACTACTTGGATTCGAGAAGCCTTTCTCAAGCTTCAAGTAGTCGTCATCCGACCAATCTCATCCTTCTATACACCATTTCAAATTCAAACAACTTCTTTTACGCTGAAAAAGAGAGTGTTCCAAGTCTTTGGTTCGCTTTCCCGATTATTTGGGGTCTGTGAAGTCTTTCTTAGGCTTCAAGTGATCGTCATCATTTCAACCTTATCCTTTCAAACACATCATTCCTTCATGATGAAAAAGAGAGTGTTCCAAGTCTTTGGTTCTCTCTCCCGATTACTTAGGTCCGAGAAGTCTTTCTTAAACTTCGAGTAATCGTCATTCGTACCCCTTCAAACTCAATTCAAATCCAGTTTCTTTCGTGGTTGTTACCATGAACTACGACTGCTCTGATTCTTTATTCCCTCTTGAATGTAAGATACGTAGGCACAAGATTGCGACAATCTTGGCGGGCACAATCCCCTCCATCTTCCATTTCCCCCATCCTTTCCCGTAGTCGAACTACGACGCTCTGATTTCTCATTCTCGTCCGAATGAGCATACGTAGGCACAAGGGCCCCAATCCTTGGCGAGCACCCTATCCTCTAACCATCCCCCTTTCCCTTAGCGTCTTTATCCCTTTGGTATCGTTATAGTATTTAGTAGTGAGAAGAAAAGAATTAAGCTTAGCTAACATCCATCACAACTCGAATTAAGAGGTTCCCGTCGAGTACGACCGACGTGAGGGGTGCTAATACCTTCCCCTCGCGTAACCGACTCCGAACCCAGGAACATTTGGTTGCGACGGCCGTGTTCCTTCCGTGTTTATGAGGTTTTCTCGATATTTTCCTCTCCCGTCTATTCGGGAAAAATAAAGTTCGGTGGCGATTCTGTCGAACCGCATTTCCGCGCCTTTTGCGTGAGGGTCGTATGTTCGAAACGAATTTTTCGAGGTGCGACAGGTGGCGACTCTGCTGGGGACTATTGCTCCATGCAAGAGAGAGTCAAGCCTATCTTAGTTTGAGTTGTTAGCTTGTTGTTTTTTCTCGCTTTCTATTTGTATCCTTATCTTGGTTACTTGTGCTTGTGGCATTGTGGGGTTGTTCTGCTTATGGTTATTTTGTGAGATGGCTCTACACCCGAGTCCGAGTATACCCCTAGGATTAGGATGGTGGTTGTGTAGTGGAGACTTGCGTGGAGTCTTTCACGTTGAGTTGAAGCGAAAATCCCGCTTGGAGTAGATTCCTTGGAGATGTTGTTGTTGTGGTGAGTCTTTGCCATGACAATAATGTTTTCGAGTTTGAATCGTTGATCCCAAGGACCATAAACCGTTTTGTCCATGGTGGTTGGTAGTGTTAATTCTTTGTGAATTAATACGAACGCCCCAATCAGATGAGATCCCTTGAACGTATTACTTTCTTACAATAATATTTTCAACCTCGATCTATGACTCTGAGAACCTTTTTTAGAATCCGTGTGTCGATGGTTATGTAGTTGATGCCTCCGAGAAGTCTTTCTCGCGTGGAAGATACGAGAACCTCACCTAGAGGAGATTCTATTGAGGATATTATCGTCGTGATGAGGCTTTGTCATGGCAGTAATATCTTTGAAAGATGTCCATGACTCTAGGCACCTACCCATTTTAGAATCCTACCTGTGGGGGGTTTCTTTGAGCAGTGACTGTGATCCTTGAACCGTGCACCCGGCTATTCTCAGAATTGTTTGAATTTGTGATCCTGTGATCCTGGATCTTGCATATTGCATTGCATATCATTTGCATTGCATCTCATTTGTTGTGCATCTTGCATTCTCCTTCCTTCAGCAGTTTCTCATGTTTCTCTTTCCTTCATATCCAGTAAATCAAGCTGAGTCCTCGACACCAGTATGCAACTAGAGCCAATACAAGACGAATGATGGAGCAGATTCAACAGGAGCAAGCTACCTTCAGGGAAGAGTTGGATTCTATGAAAGGAAAGATTGACCAGATCCTCGAAGCCATCCTCGCGGCCAGAAGAGAGGAAGAACAGCGTGAAACCGCTGCTGTCGTCAACAACAATGGTCAAGGACAAGGGTCTACTGCCATCCCTTTGGTTCCAATTCCAAATCCTCATGGGATGCTGTTGAACTTCAATAACGCAGCCGAAGGGAACACTTCTCATCCAACCCCAGCGCCCGGAGTTACCATTGGAGCTATCCCGCAAGCCCAGCCTACTGTTGTGCAAATCCCAGCTCCCCATATTGAAGATACTCTGATGGATCATTATGACGACGTTCAGAACTATCATGCTGCTATCCCCATTTCCAGTCCTGTTGTTGTTCAGGATTCAGAAGCCATGAAGATGTGCCAAGATCTAGCCGAGAAACTCCGAGCCATGGAGGGGCACAGTTCAAATTCTTTCAGTGCTTTGGAATTATGCTTGGTGCCTGATGTTGTCATTCCTCCCAAGTTCAAAGTGCCGGAATTTTCGAAGTACGAAGGTCTCAGTTGCCCAAACATTCATCTGAAGATGTACTGTCGCAAGATGGCTGCCTATGCCAGAGACGAAAAGCTCATGATTCATTGCTTCCAAGACAGTTTGTCTGGGGCATTACTCGAATGGTATATGCAGCTGGAACGCAACAGTGTGCGCACTTGGGTCGAGCTAGCTGATGCATTTGTCAAGTAGTACAAATACAACACCGGTCTCGCTCTGAATCGTACTCAGCTTCAGAGTATGACTCAGAAGGACAACGAATCCTTCAAGGAGTACGCGCAACGATGGAGAGAGCTAGCCGCAAGGGTGCATCCACCTCTTGTTGACCGTGAACTAATTGACATCTTCATGGGTACTTTGCAAGGCTAGTACTATGAAAAGCTGATCGGCAGTGTCTCCTCTGGATTCTCTGACTTGGTGATCGTTGGTGAGAGAATTGAAGAAGGGTTGAAGAGCGGAAAGATACCAGGAGGTTCTAACAGCCAGGCCAACACCAAGAAGCCTTTCAATGGATACAAGAAGAAAGAGGGCGAAACAAATTCCATCTTTTTGCAGAAAGGGCAAGCTTCTCAACAAGCTCCCGCTCATATGCCTTATCAAGTTCCCTACTATCAGTATCCATATGTTGCTGCTGCGCAATATGCTCCAATGCCTTATCAGCCAGCTGTTCAAGCAGTGCAAGCTCAGACGCCACGACAATAGGCTCCTCAGCAACAAGCCTACAACCAGCAAGGATATCAGTATCCTCCTCAGCAACAGCAGATGCAAGCTACTCAGCAATGACAAGGTACTCGCCCACAGCATCCGCAGAGAACATGGAGACCAGATAGAGTCTTTGATTGTCTACTAATGACATATGCTACAATCTTTGCTCAGTTGATGGAGAAGAAAGCTGTTGTTCCGAGAGATTTGGCTCCTCCAACTGTCATTCCTGCCGATTACGATGAAATGCTCATTGTGAGTTTCATAAGGGCGCTCCAGGTCATACCATTGAGGGCTGCAGAGCTTTCAAGCACATAATTCAAGACATGATCGACAGGGATGCTATCAACTTCAATGGGAAGTCTCCAAATATCATCAACAATCCGATGCCACCAATCAACTAGTGCTAACGTCATATCGATTCCAGTCAAGTTCATTCCTTGAAGAAGGCCGTCATATTGCCATTTCATATTTCTCATTTCTTATGTTTTGTCTTTGCTTATTTAAGTATTGTATGCTTTGAACAATTGCCATTCGTATTTGGTTTTCATTAATGTATCGTTTATGCATGTTTTGAATTAGTTATGTCGTATTCACTCATTTTTCACTTATCACCGACACATTTATTCATTGTTGTTTAGCTTTATTTGAGGGAGGATGATGAAAGAGAAATACCCATAATTGCGAACTCATATGCTTTCAGATAGAATCTCGCCAATGATGTACAGGCATTGCTTCAATTCCCCAAACACTGGAGATATAAGGAGTTAATCCCTAGTAAACCTCTTCGAGCCTAGGAGTAGCAGTTTCCTTCGGATATTCGAACCTTTACACTCAACCTGGGGCAGGGTAGTGTTCAGTTAATTCAACCCCACACTCGAATCGACAAGCAAAATCCAGAAGACGGTTGTTCTTCAATGACCCATAACATGGCAGTCACAACCTTCCAACAAAATCCAAAAAAAAAAACATCGAAAGCCTGCTAAGTTAGACACCTTAGAGGGGACTTAGGCAAAATCAAGGCAATCCCGATGGATCTGACAAGCAAGGTCAATCCATGCAAAAGTTAGGGATCAAAAACAAAAGTAAAAGAGGACCCCGAAACCCTCAACAACAAAAAAGATTCAGTGGCCACCCAGATCAAAGGGGCACTAGCATCCATCAAAATAAGGTGACTGCCATGTCGAGCAAACCTTGAACCTTCAAGCTTACACCGTCCAGACAAGTGTAGAATTAACTGAGCGTAGGATTGGAGATCATTAAGAAGAAGGGGTGGGTACAAATGATACTTTGAGCCTAATATCCTTTGTTTCATAACCGTGAACCAGACCACGTTACAACCCTCGAAAGACCTAATTGAGGCGGGGTTTATTCTGAAAAGCATACTATCGCAAGGTTGCGTAACCTGACTCCTCACATGATTTCTAATCATCAACATCGGTGTCATTATCCTTGTTATATCTTCTACACCAATCAAAAGTAGCACAATGTTTGGGCTAATGGTCCATTCATCTCACTATCACAACACTTCAATAAACGATACTTTTTCAAACTTGCATCGAACTTTGCATTAATTATTACCATTTGTAAATGTACAATTTTAACTGCAAAACAGTGCTAGGTATCCAAAGATATTTCAGCAAAGGGCAATCAAGGAGGAACTTGACTTCTAGTGGTTGGCGCAAAGCAAGACTACCTCAAAACCCACAGACTGGGGCAAATCGCTCAAGAGCTTGAGCAGGGGCAAACCATTACCATGTTCAGACTGGGGCAAGACCAGGTCGTCCTGACCGTCAAGCAAAGTTGCAACCTTCTTTGAAGGAAATTCACAACAAATCACCAAGTACCCAGACTCGGGGCATATAGAGTATCTTCGTCTGCTTCAGTCATGGCATCTTCAATAAGCTGCGTGTCGAGGAAGTCAATCCCTCCCACCACCCGAAGTCCAATCTGCATTGGCAACTACCAAAATCTACCATGCTGGCGTCTCCCTGCATTTCCAATTACCTGTCTGCAATCATATGCATCATACGCATGACATTCACTATCATAAGTACCCTGCATCATATGCATACTCCAATCGTATCTTACTTCCCCAGCTCTTGCATCTCCGCGTGTCGGCATTTGCATTTGCACTTCCACTCGTATGGAATATCATTCATCATCCAGCATTCATATATGCAAGTCAAGGTCCAGGATCAATCTTGAAGATTTCCAATACCATCATCAGCCCGGTCAGGGGCATCTCCCACGAATATCAGGAGCTTCAAAGCAATCACCAGCCCAGTCAGGGGCAATTTTCTGCAATTGTGGGTCTCTCCCATCAAAATTCGAAGTTATTCAAAGCAAGATTCAGCCCAGTCAAGGGCATTTTTCAAAGACCATGGGCGTCTCCCATGACGAATTTCAACCTCGTGGTTGATCCGATATGCAAATCAACATTCAACCCAGTCAGGGGCATACCATTCAAAACTATGGGCGTTCCCCACGAAGTTGTTCAACCTTTTGTTGGGCGAGTCCAAGAAGTTCAGTGCAAGATTCAACCGAGCAGGGGCATCTTCAGCAAAGCCGTGAGCGTTCCTCATGAGGTTGTTCAGCCTTTCGTTGAGCAAGACAAGGCATCAAGACAAACTCAGCCCAGTCAGGGGCATCCTCTTCAGATTCATGGGCGTAACCATGAAACCATTTCAGCAAAACTATGATTTCCAAGCAAAGACGGTGGGCGTACCCCGTTGACTCATTTCAATTCAATTTTCCTCTTGGGGGGTTCCCCAATGAGTTGTACCCAGCAAGCGTGACCGTTGTCAATTTCCTTACTATCATCCTTTTGGTGATAGTCGAACCTCGTCAATTCAACCTAGCCTGCATCCTTTTGGTGTTGGTAAACTTCAAATCTGTGTTGTCTTATCATCCTTTTGGTGATAGCGACCTGTTGGTGTGAGTTTCGCTCCGTCATCCTTTTGGTGGGGGGTCTATCATGGTCATTAATGATAGATTGTGCGATGTGTTTCGCTCCGTCATCCTTTTGGTGGGGGGTCTATCATGGTCATTAATGATAGGTTGTGCGATAGTTTATTTGTGTTTCGCTCCGTCATCCTTTTGGTGAAGAGTCTATCATGGTCATTAATGATAGATTGTGCGATGTGTTTTGTGTTTCGCTCCGTCATCCTTTTGGTGGGGGGTCTATCATGGTCATTAACGATAGATTATGCGATGTTTGTTTGTGTTTCGCTCCGTCATCCTTTTGGTGGGGGGTCTATCATGGTCATTAATGATAGATTGTGCGATGTGTTTGTTTGAGTTTCGCTCCGTCATCATTTTGGTGGGGGGTCTATCATGGTCATTAATGATAGATTGTGCGATGTGTTTAGTGTGAGTTCGCTCCGTCATCCTTTTGGTGGGGGGTCTATCATGGTCATTAATGATAGATTGTGCGATGTGTTTTGTGTTTCGCTCCGTCATCCTTTTGGTGGGGGTCTATCATGGTCATTAATGATAGATTGTGCGATGTGTTTATTTGTGTTTTGCTCCATCATCCTTTTGGTGGGGGGTCTATCATGGTCATTAATGATAGATTGTGCGATGTGTTTTGTGTTTCGCTCCGTCATCCTTTTGGTGGGGGGTCTATCATGGTCATTAATGATAGATTGTGCGATGTGTTTATTTGTGTTTCGCTCCGTCATCCTTTTGGTGGGGGGTCTATCATGGTCATTAATGATAGATTGTGCGATGTGTTTTATGTTTCGCTCCGTCATCCTTTTGGTGAGGGGTCTAACATGGTCATTAATGATAGATTGTGCGATGTGTTTAGTGTGAGTTTCGCTCCGTCATCCTTTTGGTGGGGGGTCTATCATAGTCATTAATGATAGATTGTGCGATCTGTGTTGTGTTTCGTCCCATCATCCTTTTGGTGATGTCGACCTTTTGCTAATTATCCACAGTTTGCTCAGAGGCATACCTCATCCATCATTTCAATCCTCGAGCATCTCTTTTCTTTTTGGACAAATTCAGGGTCTTCTTTATATCTAATTGACTTCTACCTCGGGAGAAGGAACGTTGCAACAGTTTATTTCCCTAGGTTTAAGCCAATTAGACAGGGGCATCTGTCATACCCCAAATTTGTCCTACTTGTACCACTTTCATTCAGTACATCCACTCTCAAGTTATTATTTGCAAAAATCCAAAAAATGTGTGTTGCTTTTGCTGGTGGTCTAAACTTCGGGAAATGTAAGGTTGGGTTGCATTAAATTAGGCGTTTGAGGTTTCATTCTAGAGATTTACATGTTAGTGGTTTGATGAGACTGATTCATTGCCTTTCTAAGATAGTTCACTCATATCCTCTTTCATTTTAATCACGGTATCCAGTCCAATTGCTATTATCCACTTGCTCGTTCTTTTAGTCTTTTTTATTTATTTCATTATTCACTTGAAATTAAATAATCCATTTGTAGACTTTTTCAATCCATATTCTTTCAATTCCAAATTCTTATACCAAATTTTCTTCAAATTCATTTGTTCTCTTCCCATTTGTATATCTCATTATAAAGATGTTACTAGACCCAATTATAATTTCAAAATTTCATATATCTAACATATATTACACAAAAATCTACAAAAATTTGTCCTCATGAAAATATATTCCACAAGCCATAATTCACAACATATACTCCATTGTTTGTTAATTACAAAGCCCAGGGTACCAAACTTTCGTTGAAACTAATCCAACAGCTCAAGTCAATACTTCTCGTCAACAGGCAAAAAAAAACGGGTCACTAAATGCCACGTAACACCAATGTAATCTCCATACATTTTTTGGTTGCAAGCACTTGCGATATTTCAAGCTAAACCGCATTCACAGCCTTGACTTTCCACACACACGTTATGACATCCTTCAGCCACCACACAACGTGCCTCCAATTTTTTGCTGCACTAAAACAACAGTTGTTACAGCAATACATCCAAGAGGAGAAATTACAAAAAACTCCTAACAAATCCACTGCCATCCTTAGCCTGCAAAATGACAAAAAAAACTCAGTGACCCACTCCTCACAAATGCTCTGCAGCAAGAGGACATATGGTAACCTTCAACCTTGAAAACCACAAAAACTGCAGCAAATACAAAAATCAAATCACGTTGCAACAACCTTACCACATAACTACATCACAAGGCATAGTTGGAAGAATTTGCTGCGTAAACGACAAGAGAAATAATCCTGCATCATAGACAAATCGTACACAACGCATATACCAAGTTGTTCACGCAAAAACACCAGTACCTGCATATTGGTACCTGCAAAATCAAAAAGCAACAAGTTAACACACAACAAAGCCATTTGAAATTCTTGTCATGTACATCCTATAAAGAAATCAGAGGACAATAAATACGGACCTGCCCTCACCAATTCTGCTCTACATGAATTCACAATGTCAAGTTACAAATAGGGAAGATAAAGGTTCACAACCACCATTCACAACGGACAAAAACCATATGAAGGAAAAGTTGTGGAAGGACGATAACAGTCTGTGAATACTGGAGAATTGCAATAGCAAAACCAGTACTGCTCAACAACAAATGGGTCCCTCACACAGTAGGATGTTCACGTGCGCCTTTTACAAAATGAAATCCCAAAACCTCCCCTACAAAACCTGTGCCAAGGTACTAAACCAGGGACCTTCACCTTTTGAATAACACTCCAAAAATAAAAAGTTGCAGCCGACAACCATATGTATTGGACCCCCACACACCTCCACTACAAAACCTGCAGCCATGTACCTGCAGCAGCTTTATTGAGGCAAGCCACCCAATTTCTCTTGTTGGCGACCTCGACAAACCACTCCTCACCAAAGGCATAAGGGACCATATATCTGCAGAACCATTCAAAATAAAAAAAAATAGTAGTTGAGGGGGTTTTTGAGCTCTCGAAATCCTTCATTTTCTTCCCTTAATCTGACCTCCTCATTGGAAACTTTTCAATCCTCATGAATTTAAAAACCTCACCTCAACCTCAATTAACCTTCAGATCTTCACTTACAAACCAACAAACTTCCTCCTTCAAAACAACCTTCGAAGTTCATACCATCTTTCACCTCAAACCTTCACGCGAACCCCACAACAATCTTTCATCCCATTTTTACCTCTTCAATCTTCCAACAGCCAACAACGTATCAACCTCGTTTCATCGTCAACCACCGAAAACACCAAAACCTGTTCAAACATGAAAGCTTCTTCAACAACTTCAACACAATGCAACCATCAAACTCAACCCTCCGTCATCCAAAACCACCGTAAATCAAACTTCATCGAACCTTCAGCCTCTTCCATTTTTTCCTCAAAACCAGAACCGCAACAACTAAAATCGAATCTCCATCTTAAACCACACACAACCTTCAACATCTGTGACAAAAAAAAACTCACATTTTATCACAACCTTCAACCATCAACTGCAAATTATAGCTTCAACCCCACAAACCCCTTTAAACAAACGAACCCTAACCTCCTCTTCTTCAACTCAACCTTCAACCTATAACTATTCAAACCCCCTCCGAACTTCTTCAAACCTGTTCACCTTCAACAACTTCTCACTCATTAACAAAAAAGTCAACATAGAAAACCATGACAGAGAAGTTTTAAAGCGGACTGAGATCTTCCCCTTCACAAAACCTCCGAACCAACATCAACGATCCCCAAGTTCCCCCAAACCTCACCCTAAAATCCCTTTTTTGAATCATCAACCACAACTTTCAACCAACACGCTCAAACCCCTAACCATAATGACTCATTAAACCCGTGAAACAAAGTAGAAAGTCGAGGTAGAGATAAAGAGAAACTTCGAGAGGTGAAACGAACCTGGTTACATTGATTCAAAGTCAAGCTAGAAACCGAAGCCAAATCAGATCTGAGCGAATCGAAAGGTTAAGGCGAGTTGTGCGAAAGAGAGAGGCGAAACAATTTGCGGACAAATTTCATGGTGTCGACGATATCAGAAAGGGATGAGAGGCTCTTCTGGCTTGAGTTGGTGACGCTTTTACCCATTAACTTAATTTTTGCGCAAATGTATTGTGTTAATGCTTTGACATAAGTTTTGTTCATTCATTATTTAATTCGTTTTGCCCCTTTGTATAATGTTGAACCACGCCTCTTTTGTTTATGTTATTGCAACAATGATTGGATCGGTGGACCCATTGGTTCTGTTTGATCTGCTTTTTTTCTTTCTTCTTTTCTTTCACCAAGTTCTGGTAGGGAATGATGGGCCTCAGCAAGCCCATGTGATTTTGCTCTCCCACCTTCTAATCCCAACATCCTTTTCAATTGTTCATACCCCCTTTTTTCTTCTCTCTTAATTTCTTTTAAAAGTTTAAATATAAGGTTTTACAAATGATTTTTCTTAAAAAAATATTTTTGATAACTTCAATTTTATGTATATTTTTCTTTTATTAATATTTTCAATTAATATTGTAAAAACTCGTTAGTATAATTTTGGGGTATATTGTTGATTATATTTTCATTCATTTCTATCATATTTCGGGGTCGATGACGATACTCCAAAGTTATTTTTCTGTCAAATTATTGATGAAGAATAACCAACCCGAGACCAACCTTTTTCAAACTTTTCATTTTTTATAAAAATCGATTTTTATCCATTTTTTCATATTATCATATTTATCTTACTATGTATTGTTGTCATATTCATATTATCATATTTATTCATTCTTATTCACCCATATTCGAAAATACCTAATAAATTATCGAAACTCCTAAAAGCCAAATTGGTGGACTGTTGGATCTTTGGTCATTTGCAGGTATCCTAACTTCGTGTCGTGCCCGACTTTTCTCAAGGCGTAGTTTAGGACACAAATGCACACACACGACTTTCTCTTGGGCTACCTGACAATGAGACCCCTTTATTTCGTGCAATCCCGTGTAACTTACATGTATCCCTTCCCCATTCCGATGTATGTTTCGCGTCTCTTTGATCATTAGTTTATCTCCTAGGAGCACCCACAGGGACTAGAGCGGATTAAACTATTTTCAAACTAATTCTCAATTCATCATCGAGCCACTTTCAAACAACCCGTAAGTCGAGTGCTCATACGCATTCGCCATCAACCTATTACAACTCGAACCTTGATGCGTAAGTCAAGTCGGTCTCTTTTTCAAACAATTTCATTTTCAACACGTGTTGCACGCGATAATGAGTCAAACCCTTGATCCAACGTCAAGTGGATTTTCGTAACAAACTAACAATCAATTAACAACTATTCAATTCTTTTCAAGGTGTAAAGAGTAGGTTCAAGTCTTTGATCTTGCTTTTAGTTGCTTATATGCGAGTTATCTTCTTCGTGTGTGAGTAATTGACGCCTCTAAATAATATTAAACTCGACAATATTCAACCATCTCCAATTACTCATCCTTTTACTTACCTTTCAAACAACTTCTTTTACGATGAAAAAGAGAGTGTCCCAAGTCTTTGGTTCGCTCTCTCGACTACTTGGATTCGAGAAGCCTTTCTCAAGCTTCTAGTCGTCATCCGACCAATCTCATCCTTCTATACACCATTTCAAATTCAAACAACTTCTTTTACGATGAAAAAGAGAGTGTTCCAAGTCTTTGGTTCGCTTTCCCGATTATTTGGGGTCTGTGAAGTCTTTCTTAGGCTTCAAGTGATCGTCATCATTTCAACCTTATCCTTTCAAACACATCATTCCTTCATGATGAAAAAGAGAGTGTTCCAAGTCTTTGGTTCGCTCTCCCGATTACTTAGGTCCGAGAAGTCTTTCTTAAACTTCGAGTAATCGTCATCCGTACCCCTTCAAACTCAATTCAAATCCAGTTTCTTTCGTGGTTGTTACCATGAACTACGACTGCTCTGATTCTTTATTCACTCTTGAATGTAAGATACGTAGGCACAAGATTGCGACAATCTTGGCGGGCACAATCCCCTCCATCTTCCATTTCCCCCATCCTTTCCCGTAGTCGAACTACGACGCTCTGATTTCTCATTCTCGTCCGAATGAGCATACGTAGGCACAAGGGCCTCAATCCTTGGCGAGCACCCTATCCTCTAACCATCCCCCTTTCCCTTAGCGTCTTTATCCCTTTGGTATCGTTATAGTATTTAGTAGTGAGAAGAAAAGAATTAAGCTTAGCTAACATCCATCACAACTCGAATTAAGAGGTTCCCGTCGAGTACGACGGACGTGAGGGGTGCTAATACCTTCCCCTCGTGTAACCGACTCCCGAACCCAGGAACGTTTGGTTGCGACGGTCGTGTTCCTTCCGCGTTTATGAGGTTTTCTCGATATTTTCCTCTCCCGTCTATTCGGGAAAATTAAAGTTCGGTGGCGACTCTGTCGAACCGCATTTCCGCGCCTTTTGCGCGAGGGTCGTATGTCCGAAACGAATTTTTCGAGGTGCGACACTTTCATTTCATATTTTTTATTTTCATGTTTGCATAATTTTTCATCTCTTTTGACTATGTGCAAGTTGTGTACTTTCTGTGATCGTTTTGACAGATGCAGATGAAATTTTCTCTTGATGTACTTGTAATTTTTTGTGATACTTGTTTGCATTCATACCCTTAAATGTTAGCCAACATGTTAAAACTTCATCTTTGATTGATACCATGTTCATATTACTTCATCTGTTAATTTCACCTGAACTTGATCTGTCATCACAGTTCCTGTTTTGTTTATCTGCTTTGATTGTCATCAATGCATTGTCATTCTTATCAATTTCATATACCCATTTAATGGTTGTCACCATAAATGCATCTTTATTACGTTGTTAATTTTCCTGTTATTTTCTTTCCCCAAGTGATGAAGCTTGTTAGCTCTCATCCAGTTGCCTCTCCTGTCCCTTCCAAAGGAAAGGTCTTTCAATTAACCCTTGTGTCATGAATACATCCTTCATCCCTCTCTTGAATTTTCTAAGTCACTTTAACCCTAGATTAGAAGCCATTAGACTTTGCTTCAAGTCTAAGAAACCCACCTGTACTAGGAGTGTTCTTCAACTAGAACCCTATGGAAGAGTTTGTCGACTCTGTGTAAGAATCATTGTCATGATTTCTTACTTCCCCCTTTTAATGTTACAAATTAGATTAGGGAGTTTTGTTAAACTCCACACAAACATTGTCATGTTTGTTCCCCTCTGAACCTTAATCATAATCAAGTGTTCTTCTCCTCTTGTGAGGTGAATTACGATTGCTCTGATTCTATCCTAGTTAGGATACGTAGGCAGAAGACGCGACGTCTTTGCGAGCAAACTTAGTGTATATAACTTTAGGTTTCAAATCATATCTTTTCCCAGTCCATCATACACATTTCACAAACTTAGCAATCAATCAAACGAAAGGTTCCTGTAGAGTACTACAGATATTTAGGGTGCTGACACCTTCCCTGGGTATAACCAACCCCCGATCCCCGAATCTCTTAAGCGTTGTCGTTACATCGCGAAAAAAGGTTTTTCATTCTTTAGACCTTCCCTTTGGATAAAATAAAGTTCGGTTGTAAAAGAATTAAGATTCAAGTTAATTTAATAGCTTGATATCCAATTTTCACCGCAATAACCCCCTTCAAGCTTAGGTCATCCGTTCGCTAAATTCTTGCTATTTATCTGATCTGTCTCACTTCAAATTGATGTTATGTTTGTTAGTTGGTCAAGACATCATATATATATACATTTTGTCTCATCATTTTAAAAACAAACAATAAGAAAAGTGAAAGATATACACCAAATTATTCTCATCATCTTCATCCTCATTCTTGCATTTTCTCAACAATTACAAATAACAATTTTTGTTGATCTTTTGTATCATTGAGGTGATAACGTCCAAACGTATAATTTTGTATCTTGTTTTGGGTTGAGATTTTGGTGGGTTTTTCTTGAATAAAATCGTTGGGATTTTGTCCTCCAAGATCTTGAGGATTGGGGGGGGGGGGGGGGGTTGCACAAGTCTTTGCTTCACAAATTCAGCCGAGTGAAGGGGGTTGAAGAATGGTGGGTTCATTCAATCAAGTAGCATTAACCGAAGGATTGTGTATGGAAGATTTGGGTTTGAACTGTGTGTGTTGCACCTCAAAATTTTCCAAACCTTTTCTAACTTGGTTTATGATGCATCTGCATCTACATAGCATTGTTCATTTGCAGGGGGTCAAGAGAGGTGTGTATAGCAAGAGAAGGTTACCAAATGTCCGAGCCTAAGCAAGAGGTTTTATTCAAGTGGCCAGGTGTTCATCATCATTAGGAGAGGATCAAAGCTCTTTGAGAAAGGAGATGGACAGTTGTGGTTTACCTCCTATCTTGGAGGCCAATTGAAGATCATGAGTCCATGGTTGTGGATGGAGAATGTGGTGGAAGCTCATTGAATGCTTTGAGAGCCATTGTTGAGATTATCCAAGTGATTATATCATGTATAAGAGGTTGCAATCAGAAGATTACACACCTAGGGTTTCATCTGCCTAGTGCAAGGTCAACTGTGGATTTGAAGCGGTTTGAGACTTAATTCCAAGTCATTGTGATCATGGAAAGTTTTGTTGAAGCATCTAGGATGTTATTTTGAGATCCATTTAAGAAGAATCAAGAGTGTGAGAAGTTGTTGAGCTAGGGTTTCTAAGCTTGTCAGTGTAAAATCCCCTACTTAGTGCCTAACTTCAAGACCACATATCTCAAGATACAAGTTTCATATCACTTTGGTGCAAACATGAGACTTGTATAGCATGTTCTTAGCTTTATTTTGAGTACTAGAACTCATCCATCTGATTTCTAGAACTCAAGTTATGATGCTGACAAGTTACAGGTCCCTAGATAAATGTATTTTCAGTCAACCAACTTTCAAGGCATTTTTGACCTAGAATCATGTTTCACCTCAACTTTTGATGAACATGAAAGTTGTTCCTTATGATCTTAGCTTTCCAAAAAGTCATAGAAGGCCTTCATCTGACTTGTAGAACTCAAGTTGTAAAGCTTGCAAGGTAGGGGTATTTTGGGAAAGTAAGATTACAGGTCACTTTCATTATAGGTCCATTTCATGACTTTGGGCACTTCAAATGGAAATTTATCCAACATGAAACTTGCATCAAATGATGCCAATTTCATCATTAAACCTCAAGTTGTCATGGATTTGGCATGTATGTGAAGATTGGTGAAGGAATTCCATGGAAAGAGGACTTTAAAGGCCAAGATTTGAATTGGATTGATTTAAATCATTTTCATACCATATTTGTGCATTTTTTGAGTCACTTTATCATAATAAGAACAATGCACAAATTAAATTGGAGCCATGATGTGTGAAAATTCATGAAATCTCAAGTTACTTCATGTTGAAGTTACACATTCAATATCAATCATTGGATCATTTCAAGGGATGATTCTCATCCATTTGATCAGAATGGATCACAAGCAAGCTGTTTGAATCAAAACCAAAGCCTTTGGAGCCATTTCTCACCTGTAATTTGACGCTTGAATTCACAACTTTGGATTTTTCAATTCTCTATAACAGGCCATGATTGGGCCTCCAATTGATCTCAGATCCAAAATATATAAACTCTAGATGAAGAACAAACCCTCATTCAGCCATTTTTCATGAGAATTGGAGCAAAATCAGTTGAGAAATTCCAAGAAATGCTGGCTTGGTGAAAACCGTGTCTCAGTTCTCCCAATGTTATGAAACGTTGGTGAAAGAATTCATAGTCAATCAATCAGGTGCATGTGCTGATAGTAAATCCAGTGAGTTTGGCAAAGTATTTGTAAGAGGTGAATGTATCAACTTTACAACAACTATCATCAACAAGTACTTGGGGAGACCTAATGAAGGCCTGACTGAACTAAGAGTCTCAAACCATCAAGTATGTCAGGAAATAACTGCTAACCAAGTCAAGAAGTGGCCTTCCAAAGGGAAGCTAGTAGCAAGCAAACTAAGTGTTAAATATGTTATGCTTCTCAAAATTGGTGCTGCAAATTGGGTGCCCACCAATCATAAGACATCAGTGGCAACCATTCTTAGAAGGTTCATATATGTTGTAGGAACTAAGGCTAAGCTCAACTATGGAACATACATTTATGAACAAACCATGAAGCATGCTGGTAGCTACAGTATTAAAGGCCCTATTGCTTTTCCCTCTCTCATTTGTGGAATCATCTGTGATCAACATCCCAACATCCTAAAGAAGAATGATGTTGCAAGCAAGAGAGAAACTGCATTGTCATTTCATCACAAACTATTTCAGGGAACTCATGTTCCTGATATTGTTATGACATCAGCTGAGACATCAAAGGGATCGTCAAAATCAAGAAAAGATGAAGTAATTACAATATTGAAGGAAATTTGCAAGGTACTGGATACTAGAAAGAAAAATCTTGAAGAATTAATCTGAACCCTTGAGCAAGATGAGGGGTCTGAATTCACTGATGAAGAGAGAGATGGTAGTGGTTCAGGTGATAATGACCAGGAAGCAGCGGATGATAGTTCTAAGGAAACCAGTGGTGAAGATGAGGAAACAGGCGAGGACAGATCCGAGGAAAGCAGTACTGAAGACACTTCAAAGGAGAAGTCCAGCTCTGCTGAAGAGGAGGAAAAGTAAATGTTGGTGAAGCATGACTCAGGCTGCTATTCTGCTGAGCTGATGAAGCTGTATGCTATTGGTCTGATCTTACTTTAAGGTCTTGTGTAAAGAATTGTATGACTTTATATTTGTGATGCTCTTCAAAGAGCAGCTTTGCTGTAATGTAACCCCTAACAATTGTGATGTTACCTATGATGATCTATGGTATTTGGATCTTAATTTATAGCTAAAAATGGGGAGAGAATGATAGATAACTGCAGGTACAGCAGATATTCCAGAACAGGTGCAGGTAATGTGTAGAACGGTGAAAAACAGGTGGATAGCTTGAAGAGAATATGTGCTAGCATATGTGTGAATTTCTAGTTAGATTGTTTTGTTGATTATGGATGTTGCTATGTTGCTAACAATGTGGACAATGGGTAATCCTAGAAGAAATTTAGGAGTGTGTGTGACTGCATGATAGTAGCAGAGAATCTTGTGCAACACTTCAGGGGGAGTAGCACAAGAGTGTGTGACTTCAGGAAGTCATCCTGAATGTCAAGACATCCTGAGCAGACTGCAGAATGATCTGCAGGTTATGTGCCCAACTGATCTGATCAGTTGAGGGGGAGAACACCAGAGTGTTACTCAAATAGATGTGACATCTGTAGTGATAACTACCAGATGGTTAACAGAGTGAGAGACTCAGAGTGGCTTGAGCTAGGATCTATCCTGCATGACAGGAAACATCATAAGTCTTCTGCTGTGTGTAAACTTTGATATGTTAACAGGGTGTTTTAGCCAAACATTTGCCAAATGGGGAGTTTGTATGTGCTCTTGATTGGCTGCATTTTGTGGCAAAACTTTAGAGTGTGCATGTATGTCATACTAAATATTAGGACATACTTAATGATGTGTGTGCAGGGTAAGTTAACTATAAGTTAACTTAGTTAAGCTGAATGTCATACAGAATGTCATAACATTAAATGTATGACATCCAGCGGGCAAGGTGGTTTTTCTGGTATCTATTAACCAGGAAACAGAATAGGAGCTCAAGCTGGATATCAGGAGATTTTCTAGAAGCCCTAGGCGAACTAGAATATACCTGAACTAAGTGGCAAGCGTGCAGATCATGGAAAATAGGTTTGTTATAGATAAAACCTAATTAATGCACCAAGGCCCAAAAGGACTAACAACTGCTATAAAGATCAGAAGATGAAATCCTGAATAGCAGCACTGAATAATAGAAGAACATAGAGTGCAAATTAGAGAGTCCTTGGAAGTGAAGAAGGCTAGTCTTCACGTGTGGATTCTGTCTAGGAATACTTGTAATCCAAGTAATTGTCTGGTGGATGATTTGCATTGGATAGGTAGATTCTAAGTTGTGTCTCACTCGAAGCTTTGAAGCAAGAGTGTGTGAGTTCCTTGATCAAAGTTGTGAAGTAAGATCAAGGTGTGTATGAAGTGTCTCTTCATATTATCTTCTGTAATTGTTTGATATCATTGTTGTGTGATTGAGGGGGGGGGGGGGGGGGTGAATAGGTATACTCAGGTCTGGAATGTCTCTAGGTTGAAGTGTCATTAGGTAGGGATTAAGTGAGGAGTGTAAACTGGAGGTTTAACTCTGAATTGATTCTACTGATAGTGAATTTCCTCCCTGGCTTAGTAGCCTCCAGATGTAAGTGTTGTTGACACTGAACTGGGTAAACAATTGCTGTGTTATTTACTGCTTTTATTATTACTGAGTATTAGCTGTTAAGTAGCAGATGTCACAATGGATGTTATAACCTTGGGAATAACATCCATCGTGTGCTTGCCAGAATTTTCACATCCCTTTCTTCCTTCTCACTTGTGATTGATTTATCTTGTGTTTACTTGGTTTTCTTTGCCATGATCCCTTAGTATTCCTAGTCCCTCGGGAGTAGGAGAGACATTAAGTGTTCAATCCAAGCATGATAACATTAAGATAGTTTTTCCCCTTTTAATCTCAATCATAGGAGCACATTGCATGATAACATTAGGGTTGGGTTAGTTTCCCTTTAGTTGTGTCTTCTCTCTTCTCATCTCAAAACTTCTTCAAAACATGTAATAAATGATGATGAGTGTTGTATGCTACGAGCCTTAAGCATTTGGGAAGTTATGATTGGGGGGCCTCCTCTCAATTGTCTAGAGTGTTTAGTGTATACCCTTTGGGCGATATGCGACGCATTCGCTCCTAAGTCATAGTCTTTAGTGCAACATGAATTACAAACACAATTCAATTCACTTCCTCTTCATAAAAGACTTAAAAATAAACATCAAACCTTTTTATCCTTCGGGATTAATTGAAAACCTTTTTCCTAAAGAGAGTGTTGTTAACTCTTGGTTCTACCGCAAACAAGTAATGCCTAAGTCTCCAATGGTCGAGCAGCAATACACCTAACTGCTAGAATGAAGGTTTAACCCTCCTCGGGTAAAACACTTGAACCAACCTGTGGTCATGTCATCCCGAAGTACGTTTGCTCTGATTTATCGTACTAGATGAGGATACGTAGGCACAAGATGACGATGTCTTGGCAAGCAACCTTCCTCACCTTTCACCCGTAGTTTTCCGAACTACGTTGACTCTGACTTTCCCATTGCACGAGGGAGTACGTAGGCATAGAGCGGCGATGCTCTATCGAGTCTCTTTTCTTTTCTTTTGTTCGCGTGGCCTGTAGCTTAGATAGATTAACACCCCTTTAGATAGACAACAAGTGTGGATCCCGTCGAGCACGACGGACGTAAGGGGTGCTCATACCTTCCTCTTGCGTAACCGACTCCCGAATCCAAGATTTGGTTGCGATGACCTGTCTTTTCCCTTTTTCGTAGGTTTTCTATGATCGTTTCCTTTCCCTCTCTTTAGGATAAATAACAATCGGTGGCGAATCTTCTGTCCTTGCCGGCCCCTCTTCGCAGCGATGCAACACTCGCCACACGTGTAACACTTAACAGAAGCGAGATCTGCTCCCCTACTTGCCTTCTTCCCATGTGTAACCTTTGTTTCCCTTTATCAACTAGATTCACATAAGGCTTTCCTCTAATATGTCCTTTATCTTTCTTCTCACTAAGATTCTTGTAGTGAGCATATTGAGCTCGACTATCCTCATCATAGATCCTACTCTTATCCACTAGCTCAACATACCTGTGAATCTGTTGGTATCCAATACCCTTCTTAATCCCTGGTCTCAGTACATTCTCAAACTTGAGACATTTAGACATCTCAGCATCAACATGGTTGTAATGCGGACAAAACTTCACCAACGCCTCAAATTTTGCAGCATACTCTGCCACAATCATGTTTCCTTGCTTTAGTTCAAGGAACTCCATCTCCTTCTTGCCGCGAACATCTTCAGGAAAATACTTTCCCAAAAATTCTCTCTTGAATACAACCTAAGTTATCTCAGTACCAACATCCTCCAATCTCGGACGGATGTTATCCCACCAATCTTCAGCCTCTTCCGATAACATATGAGTACCAAATTGTACCTGTTGCACGTCAGTGCATGCCATCACTTGGGAGATCTTCTCAATCACTTTGAGCCACTTCTATGCACTCTATGGATCATGGATGCACACGAAAGTTGGCGGATTGTTCCTTTGGAACTTCCCCAAAGCACGAAACTCATCAGGAGCCCCTCCATTTTGATTGTTCTGAGCCATCACTTAAAAAAGTGATTCCAACGCGTCAGTAGTAGCACGATAATTTCTCCTAGCCATTCTGCAAACCACCAACAATCTTAGAAGGGACAATCCATCGACAATGTACACACACTCATCAGCCAATAAGGACTGACATCATACAAGACCTGACCGGATGGACCGACCTGCTATGATACCACTAATGTAACACCCTTCTACCCCCAAAGAATATTCACGATAAGTATAAGCAAATATATCAGAGTATATCACCATAAGGGTGCTACATTTCGTCAAAAAACATCACATTAACGTCTTACTCCGTAACCCGAGTTCTGTCAACATAATTTAAATCAAATACTACACAGTGGAAAATCACATTACAACATAAATCATAACTCAAAAGTATTAAAACAAGAAACTCATAGTATCATGGGGTCAACAACAAAATGAACACAATGGTTCGACTCAAATGTCCCGACCCGACGTTACATATCAGAGCAAGACCATCTAATCAACAGAAAATGACCAAAGTACTTCAAGGCTAACTCTTCACGCTCCAAAAGAGCTAATCCTGATCACCTGCACGTTACCCACATGGAGACAACATTCAAACAGGCAGGATGAGTAATCACAAATCATCATACAAGATATAAAGATAAGATATATTAAGATGACATTCAGCATACAAAAACAACATCATCATGAAATTTATACGTCACCATTCACCAAGTATTATACTCACACCTTCATATCATATCACCACATATACATCTTCATTCATAAAGTCATCACATCAACAACTCATCATCAAAGCGTCTCTTAAGTCATAGCATCATCACACGTCATTTTAAGATCACCCCATCAATATAACAATCATTCACATAGATGCAATGCCACATAGCATGAAATGCAATAACATAGAATCATGCATGTGGTACCAAATCAACATGTTAATGGACAATAGGCCATCATCCTCCAAAGATCCCCACCAGAAGGATCGATTCTACACAAGAACCGGAGCACAACATAAACACCTTAATCCACATAATAGTATTGAAGCCAACACTAGACCGAAGTCCTATCAACAACACTAAACCGAAGTCCTACTATGCCATGAATGCATGATGCCAAACGTCATAATCATCATCATCACAGGATCATCAAGGTTGCATCATCATTCATAAAACTCACCAAAACATCATAAAATTATATCATCATTATGCATCGCAATTCTTCATATGACATCACAAATCAACATGTTATAATCATCAAAACACAACATATCAAATTCTCAAAGAATAAAGACAACACGACACAAGGCAGCACAAAAGAAGGAAAAGAAAAAAAAACACAGCTCCTGCTCACTTACTATTCGCCCGACAAAGCTGCTCGCCTGGGTTTCGCCTGGCGAAGTAGGGGCGAATTCCATTCCCCTGAGAAAAACCAAGAGCGCTCATTTTTCACCCTTGTCTCGCTCCCACTTTCGCTCGACGAGACTAGGGAAAATTGCTTTGCCCAGCGAGATGTGAAGTTCGCTCAACGAAACTGCGTGAACCTGCAACTTCTCAGTTGCGATTCTGCACTAGTTCAGACCCAAAATGACCTGCGATTTCAATACCAATCAGTCCAAAATTACTCATAAATTCCAATGAAATCAACACGATAACAACAATATATCACAATAGGTTTCATACATATCATCTTATCATGTTCCCCAAAATCCCCAACTACTTACATACATCTACCCATATCAATTATAACGACAAATGATACTCCCCATACCTTAGAGAACTCGATTGTGATCCTCCTCTTGAGTTCTTCCAAAATTGTTTTGAGCCCTAACCTTTTCTTCTACTCTTTCTTCAGAGCTCTTATCCCAAAATACGATCGTACCAAAATGATTTCTTTTCTCTCTATCTTCCTTTTTACCCTAGGACCCCTAATATGTGTTTCCAACTTTGTCCTCACTTAATCCACCCAACTTTACCCTTTTACCCTTAGTGTTCTACTTCTTTATTTAAAATAATAATAATAAGATCTTCACATTATCCACTATTATTATTATCAAAATAATTCTAATAAATCATATACTTCTAAATATCCTCAACACCCTCTTAATATCAACAGTATCCCCCAACACAAATTATCAGACATCAAAATATTTCACCAAAATCATGAATATTTAGAATAAGTAAATTAAATAAATATTCTAATTATTTTGGGGTGTTACGCACTATACCAACTGTATTTGTTCCTTATATAAGGCATATCAAAATGTTCATTTCTTCTATAAATTATTTGAATTCCCTCATTTTGGAGTTCCTATTATTAGCTAGATTTCCCTTTTTTGTTTTCCCTAGGTTTGACAATGGAATTAAAATCACCACACAAACATCAAACCCCATTTACAAATTTCTTCTTAATCTCAAGAATATCCCTCAATAACTTCCTCTTCAAAATTATATTGCAAGGGCAATAAACATTGACAATATAATAAATATGGTCCACCCGCTTCAATTTAATACCTAAATACCCTTCACCACTAAAACTACATATAATTTCTACTGAATCCTCATTCCAAATCATTATAAAACCTCCATATCGATCTATAGTATTAGTATATGACCAACCCACTTACTCATGACCCCATATACTATGAACTATAGAGTTATTAGAACTTTGAGTTTAGATTCGTGAATGAGAAAAATGTCAACTTTAACTAATATAGTTACATGACTAATTCTCACGCGCTTTGACTTGTTGCCTCCTCCTCTGATGTTGAGAGAGCCAATATTCATATTGCTAATTGGTTTGCCGCCTTTGGAATCTCTTTCCTTTCTTTATCTTTTGCCTCCATTTCTGATATCTTCTTATAATCTTTGCTCTTATCCTTTGGCATTATACCTAAATTGGAGATTGTCTTCCGAACTTTGTCTCCCACATTTGATTCTAAGTTATCTCAAAGTATGATATTACTTTGACGAACATCTAAATCTAAGGTCAACCACAACACAAAATAGATTTTCCTAAGAAACAATCTTCATCCTCCTTAAATCTAGATGGGGTTACAATTTTGAAAGAAGATTTTGATTTAGCTTTGGATTTTGGTTGTCTCAGAACTGTAAAGTAAGAAAGTTGTGCTAGGGTTTCCAATTATTGGTCAGGCGAATGAGTTTCCTTTGATGACTCTTTCAACAAAATGTGAGTATTAGGCAGTAAGGTTCAATTGAGATGGGCACATCCAGTTCTAAAGCTTCCTTGTCATTATGGACTTCAACACCACAGGATGTGCCTATTTGTAATACCTCCTTCTCCCTTCATGGTTCATTGAATTTGAAAAAAGTATCCAATGAAAAGTTCTCCCAGTGTCCTCTTTCTCGTTGACTTTGATTTGATTAGGTGCCCCCACTAGCTTTTAACCTCTCTTCTTTTTCCACTTTTGCCGCCTCCAATGGTGAGTCTAAATCATTGCTAACATTTTTCTGCTTCACTTTTGGAGAAGAATCTTGACAATTCTTTCCAAAATATTTCTTTACGGCTCTAGTCGGCTCCTGAAAATTATCCTCCTTGAATAGTCTATCAACACCTTTTCCTCCTTAAGATTTGCTTGAGGTTCTCTTTGAAATCCATTCTTCTACTCCTTCCAAGTTCTCTTTACCCCATAAACTTGTTGAATCCGAGCTTTTTTTCGACCGGTTCGATAACTGATAAGAATGTTTCAAGGAAATACGCATAGGAGCGTGGGAGTCTTCCGTAATTTTATTTCCTGAAGAACTCATCAGTTATCTTGACATTGAACGTTTATTTAAGAACTACCGAACATTTAGTTCTAACCAGAAACCTCAATATGTCCATGCATTCAAGTTACTATTTCCACCCAAAAATGGAGTATTCCACGCATGACAAGGGATGCCAAAATATCTTAACTAAGTTAATATTTACTTGTCAACATCGTCTTCCTTCCATTCCCTAATTTTAGAGAACCATTGACTCCATTGATCTCTCCTTGCTCGCTTTCTTCCCATAAGCAAATATTAGCTCTGAGAGGAGTAACTTTAAGGGATAAATATCTTTATGTTTCGAAATTACATCGAATGTTGTATGACCTTCTTGGATTAACCACAAACCAACGAAAGCCTTCTTGTATCTCTCAAGGTCTTCTTATTTAGAATTGAACTTTAGATGTGCTAAAGGTTTTCTGAAGAAGTTTTCAGAATATTTTTCTTTGTTGCCAACCACCTCAACAAAAGATCTTATTTCCATCGATCCTCCTTTGGATCCCATTCTTCTTGATATGGCCCCATCATGATCCAATGTACCTCTTGATATTAGCATGAATCTTTTTGTTATCAATAAATATATTGTCCAGTCAGATCGCTAACATTCTATCATCTTCTACTTCTTTATACCTAACAAAACCAATTATTCTCCAAAAATTGTTCCTCTTAGGAGGAATAACTACTTCTAAAATGTTGCCATGTTTCTTGTAGAGGTGGAAAATGTCTTTAGCCCCTACAATGATCCAGAAATTCTGAAAAATAAATTGAAAAAAATGCAATCTTCAGAGCCACCTTGCATTCTTTCCCCACCCCCAACTCAGGAGAAGCTTCCCTCTTCTTCTATCACCTCTCCTAGAAACTTTTTGCCATTCCATTCTCAATGACAAAGAGAACCAGTCTGAAAAGTTTGTATTATGATAACAAAAGGTGTTTTGAAAGGTTTAAAATGAAAAACAAGTTTGGTTGAAAGAGTTTGAGTATGAGACGGGTCTAGGTTAGGTAAAATTCTAGAGAGTAGGTAGAGCTTCTCTCTAACCAACATCTGTGAACCAATTTTGACAATGTTCTTGTCCAGTTTTGTAGTTTTAAAGTAGTTTTTCTCTTTTTTCATATGCTTGAGATATGATACAAAAATCGTGTATCCTAATAACAAATCATAGTAAAATAAATATAATAGCTTTGGATGAAATAGCATTCACAATCATAACTTTTTGCTTAAGGTTAGTAACTGTGTAAATGAGTTCCGTACCAATGTTAATGATTATTGTTAGGTTATCCTTAAAGAATATATCGTAATTTATCAAATTATATATGAACATATATCGATAAACGCAGATAACATGCATATATGCATCTGAATTTCAAACAATTTCATAACTGGTTTAACATTCAATAAAACTGCACCAAAGTAACAAAATTAACAAGACATTGGAGGAAGATCATAAGGCTCATCGTGGTGTTGTTTTCTGAAACCACTGCCAGAGAAGAAGAAACCAAGAGCATGACCAAGCACAGCAACCAAGAACACACCTCCATTGAAAGACATGAGTGCCAACATAACCAAATAAGCTAGGCCAACCCTAAGAACATGCAAAAGGGTCTGAACCAGACCGGCAACAACAAGGTTTGAACCGGGTTTGATGATCCGGGTGTGGGAGAGTAACTCGATGAATACCGACATGAAGAAAACAATGATCAAGGCCAATGCATACATACCAGAATTACCAGCAGGCCATTGGTCGAAGAGAATCAACGCGTCCTTTCCCCAATAAAATGTCATGTGCATCATGTCGTGCATCTTTTGACCCGTCATCATCGTGCCATTGGTGGATGATGATGAGTTTGGTGCCATTGTCATTCCATCGTGGCCGCCGTGCATATCCATGACTGCGTTTGATCAGAAGAGGGTTGGTGATGAATCTTTATATATTTATTGTGATGGTGTGTAGTACAGTCATGGTTTAATATTGTACTGCATTATATTTTTCTTTTTATTAATATTGTACTGCATTTTATTACTTTAAAGAAAATTATAAGCTTAGGTGTAATTAAATTGTGATTTATAATTTTTAAAATAAAAATTGTGATCATATAAAAAAAACATTTGTTGACTACAAATTATTCATTTTAACAATAAAGTTAAAAATCAATTTAAAGAGGTCATTTATCAAAACTAAATAGCTTCTCACATAGCATAAATTTGACATATTTAAATAAATAGACTTTATAAAAAGTTTAAGTTTAATTTTTTTACTAAACAAGTTAGAACGAGACAAATTTTAAGTAGGTCTATGAGATGGCCTGATCTATTTGTGATAAGTAAAATGTGTGTAATCATACGTGTGATATTTTGAATAAGAGGTTTTTAGGATTCTGGTATCTAAAAAAGTGATAGGTGTGACTTAACTTGTTAGGTAGTTATGTGTAGCCTATGTGTCCTAATAAAACATGTCGAGTCTTAGTCTACAATTTCAATCATGATTTGTACGACCTTGTTTATTAAGGAGTGTGATGCATGACACATTAGCAGAGATATACCAAGACGTGGCAGTAAAGTGCCTAAAATACTTGAGCTACATTCTCGGTTATAACATAAACGACCACGCTCTATTGGGGAGCGTGAAGACCATCTCATTAGCAAAAATGTGGGTTGGGATCCACTCCATTTCTTTGTCCCTCCATTTTCTCCATTACTATAGTTTTGTGTGTAAATAACACACATTTCTAAGACATGTGACATATAATTAATATTTAGTTAATTTTATATACATAAAAACTATAGTAATGGAAAAAATAGAGGGACAAAGAAATGGAGTGGATCCCAATCCCAAAAATGCAGCATGATGTGGCGAGCTTGCCTAATTGTCAGGCATGTGATCTAAATTGTCTAACCTCATTTATGTCGTCTTCATGCACCTTTAGTGGTCACAAGCGAGTGGGTCAAGATTAATGATATTATTTGGGCATGGAGCATAATAGCCCACAACTCTCCAAGCACGAAGCATGTAAGGGGCGGAGTGATTAAGACATTGTGTGGGTTATGATATTTATAACAACCTATACCTCCTGTAACATCCTACTTCCCGACTCGACAGTTAATTAATAAAACATGTATAAAAATTAAATATTCACCCAGCTAGATGTTATTTACAACCATCCAAATATTTTTTGAATCACATAATAAAGAAACAACTCATTTGATAAACAACAAAATTACAAAAACACTTGGCATAAAAACCTCAATAGTATTATTAGTTTAAAAGGCGGTTCATTAAAAAATGAAATCAAACAAAAAGATACACAACATAAACAAGAATATAGGACAACATTTTCCCCTCGTGTTACGTATCAGAGACTCCAACAGTAGACTCGAACGATAAGCAACTAAAGAGGTACAATATCATCCTCAACCTCAAGCTCCCACTCAGTTACTTGATTATCTGTACTTTATAGGAGCAAAGATGCAACAACACACAAAAAAAGGGTGAAAATCCTTCAAATAATAAACGGTGTAACACCCTTCTAACCCCACGGAAAAATACATAATTAATTAGAGTAAAATAACATGCTTTTACAAAAGGGCATCACACAATTTTATAAAATCTCAACATTCACCTGTCATGCTCATGTAACATTGAAATAAATAGTCATGTTATTAAATTTTTCATCTTGCATGTAACAGCGGATTCAATTTATTTACATAAATCCCTTCACAGAATATTCATGTTCATCACATAATCATCAACACTTAGGCACATAGGCCATTATCACATATTTCAAATACATTTAAAACACAACTTAGAATACACAATATCTCTAAGGCATAACCCAACGATCCCAGTGTTACATAACCAGAGCATGACCTGACCCAACATAATTAAATACTAAACAACTGCACCAACAACGAACTCGCAACTACTAGCCGTACTACACCAAGATACCTGCACGCTGTCATATAGGACATCATTCCAGCAGAAGGGTGAGAAATATTATCATAATAATCAATGCATACAATTATATATATATATATATATATATATATATATATATATATATATATATATATATATATATATATATATATATATATATATATATATATATATATATATATATATATATATATATATATATATATATATATATATATATATATATATATATATATATATATATATATATATATATATATATATATATATATATATATATATATATATATATATATATATATATATATATATATATATATATATATATATATATATATATATATATATATATATATATATATATATATATATATATATATATATATATATATATATATATATATATATATATATATATATATATATATATATATATATATATATATATATATATATATATATATATATATATATATATATATATATATATATATATATATATATATATATATACACAAGTATAGAATACATATAACCCACATTATCTCACCCTAATTCATTTCCATTATCAGATGCATCACAACGTGCATATAAACAACATAGGCATTCATCAAGCATTATCATCATGCATACTTCCATAAATCTCAACATCCCACATAAACATACACATGTTATGTTTTATCCACTAATTCACTATTACACATTCACATTTCTCAATTACACAAGTAATGCACATACGCATATTCCACAAGTCTCAACATACTTCATCATAACTCATTATATACTTTACCAAGCATACTTATATAAACAAATATGGACAATCATCAAGCATATTCATCATGCACATATCCATAGTCCTCATCAATCCACATAACATACACATAAGCATTTTTGCATACAACAATCTTATATTCACACTCTCAAATCAACAAGTCATGCACACACGCATGCTTCATACAACAATAAAAAATGTGTCACGTGACTCAATGCAACTCATGCCATGTGGTACCAACACATGTTATCATTTTTTGGTTTTTACGTTTAAATCGGGTCCACCCTTCTAGACCGATAACAACAAATCTCATCCCCTAGGCTTCAAACCCAACCTTCTAGGTTTGGGACAAGCCACTAGTCTCCACGAAACTAGCAAGCATTGCCTCTTGACTAAATGATGCATATGCAATCAACCAACAAAATGCACTTAAGACTGTAACACCCCCTTCTATACCCCAAATAAACGCATACAAAACAATCAAGCACATACAAATTCATCAGAGTAAAAGTTTTAGAATAAGGTATAAAAGAAGAATGTCACAACTTCACCAATAAAACACTTTCACATTTTTCTCTATAAGATATGTAACATTTTCAAAATTAAGCGGAAGATCAAATCATTTAATCGTTTTCAAAATATTAATTCAAATGCACATAAGTCATCCAGATTAATACATCATATTAGTTAAATTACAAAACTACATCAGGTGATACATCGCAATGTATCACAAAAGAATGACTATACTAGTCTAACTACCCGGTGTTACATATCAGAGCAGCAGACTCAAAAGAATGAAGACTATTCTTCACAAAAGGACTCCAGCATCCTAATCTGCAATGCCTCATAGAGCATTATAAAATAGCAGAAGGGTGAGAAATATAACCATAATAATCAATGCATAAGATTATATATATATAGGTATTCGTATAACACATATTCACATTTCTCACCACACTTCATTCTCATAATCATAATCATATCACGTTCACATATATCAACATTATGAACATCCACAAGCACATCCCTTCATGCCTGACTTCACAATCATTCACAAGCACATTTGTATCACAACTATATTATGCAATGTGACTCAACATATTCAATGCAACTCAATGCTATGCGGTACCGACTCTCGTTATCTTTTTTCGGTTTTCACATTAAACCGGGTCCACCCTTCTAGACCGATAACAACCAAGCCCATCCCCTAGGCTTCAAACCCACCCTTCTAGGTTTGGAACAAGCCACTAGTTTCCACGAAACTAACAGACATTGCCTCTTAACTGAATGATGCATGTACAATCAACCAATCACAATAAATGCACTTAAGACCGTTCCCGCGTCTTAATCCCATGCATTCGAATAATTCACCCCTTCGAGAATTTCATCATGATTGCACATACAACATATATCAAACATTTATCAATGTATTCATTTCACACATCATCATCATATTCAACAACAATGCACACATATCACATATGTTCCCATGCATTCACACAACAATCGCATACATATATGCACTCACAATTCATTAGACGATACACATACATTCCTCAGTGTATTCCCATGTATCTCTAATTATCACAACAATCAAGGTATTCACATCGCAATACCAATCATACAATTATAAGTTATGCACACATATTCAAAATGTTATCATGCATACTCATTACATAATTGTATACACATCGAGCATTCGCAAATTCATTAAATAATACACACATAATCACTTATTATGTTCACATGTATTTACACTTGATGCAATTAACCTTTGAATCATAATTCTAGGATTCACGCCCGTAGGCTATCCACAGCACACATTATCACAATAGATCATATCTATATTCATATCATAAGGTATCCACCTATGTGAAACAACCAAACCATCTCCACATGATCAACACAGCAAAAGAAAAATGCTGTCAAATTCGCCTTCGTTCGCCTGGCGAACCCTCGCAGCGAACCTTCGCCTGGCCTTCGCCTGGCGAACTCTCTCAGCGAACACTCGCTAGGCTTCGCCTGGCGAGACTTCCCAGCGAGCCCAAGTCAGTAGCTACTGACTTCATTCGCCACTCTTCGCCAGCACCTTCGCTGGGCGAACCTTCGCTATCCAACTTCGCTTGATGAACTCGCCAGCGAAGTCCACTGGGACTTAATCATAATTACTCGCCAGCATTCGCTAGGCTTCGCCTGGCAAAGCTTCGCCTTCGCTCGCCTGGCGAGAGCCAGCGAACCTGCGCAGAACAGAACCCTATTCTGCCTCTCCTTCATCAATCCATCATCAACCCTCTTTTACACATCCAAATCAGTATAAACAGCATCAATATGTTACCCGACTATTCTACGGCATTATTACTCAGTTCCAACCGATTAAATCATCAATCTACCGATTAATCTAACATTTGCCCTAATTGGAAAGTGATGAAAACTCTACCAAAACCCCAACCCAACATACATAACATCATACAATGATCAAATAGAAACATTTCTCACCCTTACCTCGATTAATCAGAGCTTTGATGTTGGTTCTTGATGATTTCCACTTTTCCTCTTCTTCTCTTCTCTTTCTCTTCTTTCTCTCCAAATGTTTCTAATTTTCTTTTCTTTTCTTCCTCACTTATATATTCCTTTTATTTTCCTTCCTTCCAATTTCCTTCTCAATTCTCTATTAATTCCAATTAATAAAATTAATTCCAATATTAACATAAAATCCCACTAAATCAATTAATTACTACAATTAATTATTTAATGAAATTTGGGTTGTTACAACTCTCCCCCACTTTAGGAATTTTCGTCCTCGAAAATTTTACCTGATTCAAACAACTCTGTATAAGACTCTTTCATCCGACTCTCAAGCTCCCAAGTAACATTCCCACCAGCCGGTCCTCCCCAAGCGACCTTCACTAAAGCAATCTCTTTACCTCGAAGCTGTTTCAATTTCCGATCCTCAATCCGCATAGGTGATGTCTCAACAGTCAGGTTATCTCTCACCTGTACATCATCTAATTGGACTACATGAGACGGATCCGCAATGTATTTCCTCAACTGAGATACATGGAATACGTCATAAAGATTAGCAAGCGACGGTGGTAAAGCCACACGATAGGCCACTTCTCCTATCCTTTGCAAAATCTGATAAGGACCAATGAAACGCGGCGACAACTTGCGCGACTTCAGTGCCCTACCAACACCTGTCATCAGAGTGACTCGAAGAAACACATGATCTCCCTCTTGAAATTCAAGTGCATTCCTCCTCTTGTCATAATAACTCTTCTGACGACTCTGAGTAATTCTCATCTTCTCTTGAATCATCTTGATCTTATCAGTAGTCTGTTGAACTAACTCGGGTCCAACAACAGAACTCTCTCCAGACTCGAACCAACACAATGGTGTCCTACATCGCCTACCATACAATGCCTCAAATGGTGCCATACCAATACTCGAATGGAAACTGTTGTTGTAGGTAAACTCAATCAAAGACAAGTAGCTATACCAAGCTCCTCCTTTTTCCAATACACAAGCTCTCAAAAGATCTTCAAGCGACTGAATCGTCCTCTCCGTCTGACCATCAGTCTGAGGATGATACGCTGAACTCAGACGCAACTTAGTACCCAAAACACTCTGCAGGCTCTCCCAAAATCTCGAAGTAAACCGCGGATCTCTATCCGAAACAATACTTAACGGAATACCATGCAGACACACAATCCTCTCAATATACAACTTAGCCAATTTCTCCAAAGGGTAATCCATACACATAGGAATAAAGTGAGCAGATTTAGTCAACCTATCCACGATAACCCAAATAGCCTCAAAATTACTCGGCGTCCTCGGCAAACCCGATACAAAATCCATGGAGATACTATCCCATTTCCACTCAGGAATAAACAACGGCTTCATCAAACCCGATGGCTTCTGATGCTCAATCTTTGACTTCTGGCAAGTCAAACAAGAATATACAAATTCCGCGATATCCTTCTTCATACTAGGCCACCAAAATACTTTCCTCAAATCCTGATACATCTTAGTAGCACCCGGATGAATACTCAATCCGCTACGATATCCTTCCTCAAGGATACTCTTTTTCAGCTCAACAACATTTGGAACACAAACTCGATCCCGACATCTCATAATTCCATTCTCATCAATCCGAAAATCACCACCTTGACCTTGGTTGATTAAAGTCAACCGATCAACTAAGCTCAAATCCGATTTCTGTCCTTCTCGAATTTCATCCAAAATACCACTTGTAAGCTTTAACATACCCAACTTAAATCCAAAAGAAGTTCTCTCACATACCAAACTCAAATCTCGAAATTGCTCGACCAATTCTAACTCCTTCACCATCAATGCCGACATATGCAATGATTTCCGACTCAATGCATCCGCTACTACATTCGCTTTACCCGGATGGTAGTTCAAGCCAAAATCATAATCCTTCAAAAGTTCAAGCCATCTTCTTTGTCTTGCATTCAATTCCTTTTGATCAAAAAGATACTTCAAACTCTTGTGGTCACTAAACACTTCAAATCTTGCACCAAACAGATAATGCCTCCAAAGTTTCAACACGAACACAACGGCGGCCAACTCTAAGTCATGCGTCGGATAATTCTTCTCATGCACTTTGAGTTGCCTTGAAGCATAAGCTACAACTTGGTTATTCTGCATCAACACACCTCCTAAACCCATCAAAGAAGCATCACAATACACAACGAATGGTTCCTCTGGATTTGGCAGAATCAAAACAGGAGCTGTCGTCAACCTTCGCTTAAGTTCTTGAAAACTCGCTTCACACTTGGCGTCCCAAACAAAGGCTTGACCTTTCCTAGTCAACTGTGTCAGCGGCAACGATAACTTAGCAAATCCTTCAATAAACTTCCGATAATAACCGGCTAAACCAAGAAAACTTCTGATCTCAACAACTGACTTCAGAGTCTCCCATTGCGACACCGCTTCAACCTTCGACGGATCGACCGCAATACCACTACCAGAAATCACATGACCAAGGAAACTAACTTCCTTCAACCAAAATTCACACTTAGAAAGCTTCGCGAACAACTGCTTCTCTCTCAGCACAGATAACACAATCTTCAGATGCTCGGCATGCTCTCCTTCGCTCTTCGAATAAACCAAGATGTCGTCGATAAACACCACCATAAACTTACCCAAATAAGGATGGAAAATCCTATTCATGTACTCCATAAATACACCTGGTGAATTAGTCACACCAAATGGCATCACGGAATACTCATAGTGTCCATACCTCGTCCGAAAGGCCGTCTTCTTAATATCCTCAGCTTTCACACGGATCTAATGATACCCAGATCTCAAATCAATCTTGCTGAACACGCTTGCACCAACCAACTGATCCATCAGATCATCAATCCTTGGAAGTGGATACTTATTCTTAATAGTCACCTTGTTCAACTGTCTGTAATCCACACAGAGCCTCATAGAACCCTCTTTCTTCTTAACCAACAACACCGGTGCACCCCACGGTGACACGCTCGGACGAATAAACCTCTTTTCAAGCAAATCCTCAAGTTGACTCTTCAACTCTTTTAACTCCGAAGCCGACATACGATATGGAGCCATCGATATCGGGCTAGTTCCAGGAATCAAATCTATCGAAAAATCCACTTCTCGCTCCGACGGTAAATCCTTTATCTCTTCAGGGAATACTTCCGGAAAATCTCTAACAATGGGAAAAGCATCAATCTCTTCACTTTCACTAGTCCTCAAAGTTGCCATAAGCAGAAATACCTTAGCCCCATCTTGTACCGATTCCTTCACTTGTTTCCTCGTCATAAACAATTCCCTCTCAACATCTGAGTCGGGAAAAATAACCGTTTTGTCAAAACAGTTAATATACACACGATTGAATTTTAACCAATTCATTCCAAGAATGACATCTAGTTGATCGAAATGAAGACACACTAAATCAATCCCAAAATCTCTACCGAAAATACTCAACGGGCAATTCAAGCAAACATACGGTGTAGTTACCGAACCCATAGCAGGAGTATCAATAACCATACCACCACCAATCACAGACAACTCAAGATTCAACCTTCTAACACAGTCTAAAGAAATAAAAGAATGCGTAGCTCCGGTATCAATTATAGCGATTAAAGGTGTACCATTAATGAAGCACGTACCTCGGATCAATCGATCGTCAGTAGTAGTCTCAGATCCAGATAGAGCGAACACTTTCCCGCTCCCTTGATTCTTCTTCGGCTTATCGCACTTGGTACTGATGTGCCCTCGCTCACCACAGTTATAGCAAGTAACACCCGCACCGCTTCTGCACTCAAGAGCCTTGTGGCCTGGCTTGCCACACTTAAAACACGTCTTCTCAACACTTTTGCATTCGGGAGCACGATGTCCCGCTTCACCGCACCTATAGCATCTCACCGGAGTAGAAACTCCCCCGCTTGGCCCCTTGCCATAATCCATTCTCTGCTTCCCTTTGTCTGCATGAGTCACATAAGGTTTTCCTCTGAATTGACCTTTTCCTTTCTTATCACTTAGGCTCTTGTAGTGGCTAGACCTAGCCCTACTGTCTTCGTCATAAATTCTGCTCTTGTTAACCAACTCAGAAAACCGTCTGATTTCCTGGTACCCAATAGCTTGTCTAATCTCGGGTCTCAAACCGTTCACAAACTTGAGGCACTTAGACCTCTCAGCATTACCAGTATTATAGTGAGGACAAAATTTGATCAACTCCTCAAATTTTGCCGCATACTCAGCAACCGTCGAATTACCTTGCTTCAACTCAAGAAATTCGATCTCTTTCTTCCCCCGCACATCCTCTGGGAAATACTTCTCCAGAAAAGTTTCTCTAAACAAATCCCACGTAATCACAATATCATCTTCCTCAAATCTCTGGCGATTATTACCCTACCAATCTTCAGCTTCTTCTTCGAGCATATGAGTCCCAAACTGCACCTTCTGCGCATCCGAGCAATTCATAACTCGAAAAATCTTTTCCACAGCTTTCAACCAAATTTGTGCCTTGTCCGGTTCATGAGTTCCCTTGAAGACCGGAGGGTTATTCTTTTGGAATTTCCCCAAAGCGCGGAATCCATCATCAGCATGATTCCTCACATTCACATTGGCCGGAGGATTCTGCCCAATTTCCCCCGCCAATCTCGTCAATGCCTCCGCAATCGCTTCGTCGTTCCTTCCTGCAACCATCTTACTAATTCCAACAACAGAACTACGTAAGAACAACCAATATTGATAATGCATCACACGCATATCAATAACACACAGGGAAAAACACTCTAACAACTTGGCCGGACGGACCGACCTGCTCTGATACCACTATTGTAACACCCCCTTCTATACCCCAAATAAACGCATACAAAATAATCAAGCACATACAAATTCATCAGAGTAAAAGTTTTAGAATAAGTTATAAAAGAAGAATGTCACAACTTCACCAATAAAACACTTTCACATTTTTCTCTATAAGATATGTAACATTTTCAAAATTAAGCGGAAGATCAAATCATTTAATCGTTTTCAAAATATTAATTCAAATGCACATAAGTCATCCAGATTAATACATCATATTAGTTAAATTACAAAACTACATCAGGTGATACATCGCAATGTATCACAAAAGAATGACTATACTAGTCTAACTACCCGGTGTTACATATCAGAGCAGCAGACTCAAAAGAATGAAGACTATTCTTCACAAAAGGACTCCAGCATCCTAATCTGCAATGCCTCATAGAGCATTATAAAATAGCAGAAGGGTGAGAAATATAACCATAATAATCAATGCATAAGATTATATATATATATATATAGGTATTCGTATAACACATATTCACATTTCTCACCACACTTCATTCTCATAATCATAATCATATCACGTTCACATATATCAACATTATGAACATCCACAAGCACATCCCTTCATGCCTGACTTCACAATCATTCACAAGCACATTTGTATCACAACTATATTATGCAATGTGACTCAACATATTCAATGCAACTCAATGCTATGCGGTACCGACTCTCGTTATCTTTTTTCGGTTTTCACATTAAACCGGGTCCACCCTTCTAGACCGATAACAACCAAGCCCATCCCCTAGGCTTCAAACCCACCCTTCTAGGTTTGGGACAAGCCACTAGTTTCCACGAAACTAACAGACATTGCCTCTTGACTGAATGATGCATGTACAATCAACCAATCACAATAAATGCACTTAAGACCGTTCCCGCGTCTTAATCCCATGCATTCGAATAATTCACCCCTTCGAGAATTTCATCATGATTGCACATACAACATATATCAAACATTTATCAATGTATTCATTTCACACATCATCATCATATTCAACAACAATGCACACATATCACATATGTTCCCATGCATTCACACAACAATCGCATACATATATGCACTCATAATTCATTAGACGATACACATACATTCCTCAGTGTATTCCCATGTATCTCTAATTATCACAACAATCAAGGTATTCACATCGCAATACCAATCATACAATTATAAGTTATGCACACATATTCAAAATGTTATCATGCATACTCATTACATAATTGTATACACATCGAGCATTCGCAAATTCATTAAATAATACACACATAATCACTTATTATGTTCACATGTATTTACACTTGATGCAATTAACCTTTGAATCATAATTCTAGGATTCACGCCCGTAGGCTACCCACAACACACATTATCACAATAGATCATATCTATATTAATATCATAAGGTATCCACCTATGTGAAACAACCAAACCATCTCCACATGATCAACACAGCAAAAGAAAAATGCTGTCAAATTCGCCTTCGTTCGCCTGACGAACCCTCGCAGCGAACCTTCGCCTGGCCTTCGCCTGGCGAACTCTCTCAGCGAACACTCGCTAGGCTTCGCCTGGCGAGACTTCCCAGCGAGCCCAAGTCAGTAGCTACTGACTTCATTCGCCACCCTTCGCCAGCACCTTCGCTGGGCGAACCTTCGCTATCCAACTTCGCTTGGCGAACTCGCCAGCGAAGTCCACTGGGACTTAATCATAATTATTCGCCAGCATTCGCTAGGCTTCGCCTGGCGAAGCTTCGCCTTCGCTCGCCTGGCGAGAGCCAGCGAACCTGCGCAGAACAGAACCCTATTTTGCCTCTCCTTCATCAATCCATCATCAACCCTCTCTTACACATCCAAATCAGTATAAACAGCATCAATACATGTTACCCGACTATTCTACGGCATTATTACTCAGTTCCAACCGATTAAATCATCAATCTACCGATTAATCCAACATTTGCCCTAATTGGAAAGTGATGAAAACTCTACCAAAACCCCAACCCAACATACATAACATCATACAATGATCAAATAGAAACATTTCTCACCCTTACCTCGATTAATCGGAGCTGTGATGTTGGTTCTTGATGATTTCCACTTTTCCTCTTCTTCTCTTCTCTTTCTCTTCTTTCTCTCCAAATGTTTCTAATTTTCTTTTCTTTTCTTCCTCACTTATATATTCCTTTTATTTTCCTTCCTTCCAATTTCCTTCTCAATTCTCTATTAATTCCAATTAATAAAATTAATTCCAATATTAACATAAAATCCCACTAAATCAATTAATTACTATAATTAATTATTTAATGAAATTTGGGCTGTTACAAAGACCGTTCCCGCGTCTTAATCCCATGCATTCAAATAATTCATCACTTCAAGAATTATAACATGATTGCACACACAACATATTCACACAATCAAAGTATTCATACTTTAAATCATCACATTTATCAAGCAATGCACACATATTCACCAATATGTTCCCATGCATTCTTCACACACAAACACAAGCAATGCACACATATTCACAATATGTTCTCATGCATTCTTAACATACAAACACAAGCAATGCACACATATTCACAATATGTTCCCATGCATTATTTACATACAATCGCATACAAACAATATGCATTCACAATATATATATATATATATATATATATATATATATATATATATATATATATATATATATATATATATATATATATATATATATATATATATATATATATATATATATATATATATATATATATATATATATATATATATATATATATATATATATATATATATATATATATATTCCATAATATATATTCATCATTCATCACATACCATTTCATACAAGGTATACACATTCACAGTCAATCTCATCATGCATTCACGTTTAATTCAAACAATGCATATATTGCCAAACGGCCACAAAATCACAATCGATTCCAGATTCTAGGATTCACGCTATACGGCTACCCATAGTACACCATACAACAACATATAAGCTACTCATACAAGAAGAGGTCGATCGCAACCGAACGCTCTAATTAATTAAGCCTCACTTACTTAAAATAATTAATCTTGATTAATCGTTAAAATCGGCTAAAAGTCGGCTAAAAATAATATTTCTTTTCACCAAGTTATATAACATATTATTAGCTTCAGTTTGATATAAAGAACGACAAAATCCGATAAACGGTGAAGAAGCTATGAATTTTCGAAGTTTTGAAAATAATATTTTCTCACACTTACAGTGTTAATCGGTTAACGCATATGGTTAACCGATTAACCACTCCAAAAACTCAGTTTTTAGGCCCCCAACACTGTGTTAATCGGTTAACGTATATGGTTAACCGATTAACACCTGAAAAACTCAGAAAAACAGCTACGGGTTCGGGCTTAAAAGCCCCAAAAAGTCGCTCGATTAAATAGTTTTTACGGGTTCGGGCTTAAATACTCATAAACTCGATCAAATTCACTCAAACGAAACTCAATACTCTCGGCTAAACACTACCCGACTAAACTACGTAATTTATTTCGAGTTTCATCCGCTAAAACTCGGTTTCTATCGATTTAACTCATTTGCCCTATAAATGGAAAATAGAGAAAACTACCAACAAATCCAACACAACTCATACATAATCATACACATTGATCAAATAATAATGTTTCTCACCCTTACCTTGATTGGATTGAAGCTTGAAGTTGATTCTTGATGATTTCTCCAAGTTTCCCTCTTCTCTTCTCTTTTCTCCTCTTTCTCTATTCTTTCTCTTCTATTTTCTTTCTATCCAATTCTTTCCACTTATCCGTTATATACTTCTATTATTTCTTTCCTTCCCATTTCTCTCTTCAATTATCTACCAAATAAATCCATTTAATCCAAATCATTAAGATTAATTCCAATAAATCAATTAATTAACATAATTAATTAATTAATGAAATTTGGGCTGTTACAACCCTCCCCCACTTTAGGAATTTTCGTCCTCGAAAATGTTATTTGATTCAAATAACCCTGGACACGACTCTCTCGCATCCCAATCTCCCAAACTACTTCTCCCAAAGGAATCCCTTTACCTCGAAGTTGCTTCTCGTTCATCAACCTGAACTAGCAATGCCTTAACGGTCAATTCCTTTCTCACTTGTACACCATCTATCTGAATGAATGCACTTGCACTTCCTCAACTTAGGTACATGAACATATCATGCAATTCCCACAAGTGACAGTGGTAAAACAGTCTAACATACTACTTCTCCCACGCTTCCGCTGCGCCACTCTGATACAAATAAGCAAAACACGGTGGGTGCTTCCGAGACCTCAAGCTCGACCAACACCAATTACTATTGTAACTCTTGAAACACGTCTTTTCTTGGATCCTTTTGATCATTCTAGTCGTCTCTTGCACAATCTCAGGTCCGAGTACAACACTCTTTCCTGGCACACATCAACACAAAGGATTCCTACACCTCTTACCGTACAAAGCCTCATACAATGTCATTCCGATACTAGAATGATCATTGTCATTGTAGGTAATTCAAGCAACGATAGTTAACTATCCCACGATCCACCTTGATCCAACAGACAAGCTCTCCACAAATCCTCTACATACTGGATAATTCTCTTTGTCTACCCATCCGTCCACGGATGCTAGACAGAGATTATCATCAACATATCGCTCAAAGCGTCTGCAACTCTCTAAAAATCCCAATGAAAAACTCTGATTCCCATTTGACACAACATTCGACGGTATCTCATACCACTTCGCAGCTTCCTCAATATACCTCCTAGATAGCTTCAGCATAGGATGATTCATCCTCATTGGTAAGAAATGAGTTAATCTTGTCAATCCATCCATAACCACCCAAATCGAATCATACCCCTTCACATTCCTTCGGAAAACCCAACACAAAATCCATGGGAATAATATCCCATACCATTTAGAAATATTCAACAGTTGTATCAGGCCCAACAGCCTCTGATGTTCACACTTCGACTTTTAACAAGTCAAACCAGCACATACCACTTCAACCACTTCTCTCTCCATCTATCTCAATGTTCTTCTTCCAGAGTTCTCTTATCCAACTCACACTATTTGGAACACACACTCCATCACGACATCTCATGGTACCATTCTCATCAATCCGAAAATCAGCTCTTCGACTTCAATTCATTAAATTCAATCAATCTATTAACTCAAATTAGAACTCCGACTTATTCGAATCTTATCAAGAATACATATAGTCAGTCTCAACATACAAAGCTCAACTCCCTAAGAAATTTCTTCACAGACCAAACTCATATCCCGAATTTGCTTCATCAATTCTAACTCATTACCATCATCATTGGTATATACAACAATTTCCAATTCGATACCTCTGCTACCACTTGGTCTCACTCGAATGGTAATTCAACCAAAACCATACTCCTTCAGAAGTCCCTATTTATTTCCTCTGGATCATATTCAACTCTTTTTCAAATCAAAAAATACCTTAAGTTCTTAAGATCACCAACCATCTCAAATCTCAACTAAACAATTGAGGCTTCCAAACTCCGGCACAAACACGCAACAACAACCAACTCCAATTACTTGTCAGATAATTCCCTTATGTATTTTAAGTTGCCATAAAGCATAACCAAAACTCGTTGATGCTGTACTTAATATATCCCCCAATCATATCAACCAAACATCACAAAACACAACAAATAGTTCTGTCGGATTCGGCAAAACTAATACACGAGTTGTTGACAACTTTCCCAAAAATTCTTTAAACTTTCTTCACAGTAGAATATCACTACTTCTTCTCCAACATTGATAACTCAAGTTCCCGATGCTCAACACGATCCTCTATACTCTTAGAGTATATCCAAATATCATCGGTTACACAACCATTGACTCACTCAATTAAGTATGGAAAATCCCATGCCAAACAGACACTCAATCTGTGAGTTATGGCGGAAACACGAACCGCGCTTACCACGATATCCAAACGTATTCCATCAATAAATAATTTAATTCCATGTCACTACTTCACCATCACATAGAGCATTGTAATAGCTTCCAACGCTTCTAATTTTGCGTCATTCTGAGTCACGGTTCTCCCGTTACGAAAAAATGCAAAAACAACATCATCACCATTAGAAGGTCATTCAACACATCTTCAACTCTTGAAATGTTTAAATTCCAATTACCAATATAGTATTCCACCTCTTACTTTCTTTAATAATTACCAGAAGCCACTAACCACCCTTTACATACTCGACCTCACAATCTGTTGCCGTAGCACATACCAGACGCAAGTCTCAAACCACTCAATCAATTTAATTCTTTGACTGTCCAAACAGACATAATTAATCGGCGAACCGCCAACCTCCCACTTTCATTAGCACTCCAAATTCCCATCAAAATTAACCACCTCATCACTGTCATGCGCCGACTTATCAAAACAATTGTTAAGCACTTGGCTTAACTCCAAACAATTCTCTGCTCACGCCATCTAAGCTTGCAAGACACGCCCAACCCATCCAACACAATCCCAACTACTATCAACAAGAGATTAAGGGTGATCAGTTCCTCAATTTGTCAATAGACAGTCGAAAATCATGATGGGGTATAAACCATCTTTACCAAACTATAAGAGCGTTCAACCATACACTGAGCTACAACTCCACACTTGCATCATCTTGGAGAAGCACCAGTTTCTCCCCCACTAGAATCATTCTCACTCTTGCAGACAAAGGTTAGACAACAAACATGTATCGACAGTGTTTTCACACACATGTCGTATACCATGGAACAAACAATATTAGACAATTTGGCCGAACGGACCGACCTACTATGATACCACTAATGTAACACCCTTCTAACCCCACAGAAAAATACATAATTAATCAGAGTATACAAAAGGGCATCACACAATTTTACAAAATCTCAACATTCACCTGTCATGCTCATGTAACATTGAAATAAATAGTCATGTTATTAAATTTTTCATCTTGCATGTAACAGCGGATTCAATTTATTTACATAAATCCCTTCACAGAATATTCATGTTCATCACATAATCATCAACACTTAGGCACAGAGGCCATTATCACATATTTCAAATACATTTAAAACACAACTTAGAATACACAATATCTCTAAGGCATAACCCAACGATCCCAGTGTTACATAACCAGAGCATGACCTGACCCAACATAATTAAATACTAAACAGCTGCACCAACAACGAACTCGCAACTACTAGCCGTACTACACCAAGATACCTGCACGATGTCATATAGGACATCATTCCAGCAGAAGGGTGAGAAATATTATCATAATAATCAATGCATACAATTATATATATATATATATATATATATATACACAAGTATAGAATACATATAACCCACATTATCTCACCCCAATTCATTTCCATAATCAGATGCATCACAACGTGCATATAAACAACATAGACATTCATCAAGCATTATCATCATGCATACTTCCATAAATCTCAACATCCCACATAAACATACACATGTTATGTTTTATCCGCTAATTCACTATTACACATTCACATTTCTCAATTACACAAGTAATGCACATACGCATATTCCACAAGTCTCAACATACTTCATCATAACTCATCATATACTTTACCAAGCATACTTATATAAACAAATATGGACAATCATCAAGCATATTCATCATGCACATATCCATAGTCCTCATCAATCCACATAACATACACATAAGCATTTTTGCATACAACAATCTTATATTCACACTCTCAAATCAACAAGTCATGCACACACGCATGCTTCATGCAACAATCACAAATGTGCCATGTGACTCAATGCAACTCATGCCATGTGGTACCAACACATGTTATCATTTTTCGGTTTTTACGTTAAAACCGGGTCCACCCTTCTAGACCGATAACAACAAAACCCGTCCCCTAGGCTTCAAACCCACCCTTCTAGGTTTGGGACAAGCCACTAGTCTCCACGAAACTAGCAAACATTGCCTTTTGACTAAATGATGCATATGCAATCAACCAACAAAATGCACTTAAGACCGTTCCCGCGTCTTAATCCCATGCATTCAAATAATTCATCACTTCAAGAATTATAACATGATTGCACACACAACATATTCACACAATCAAAGTATTCATACTTTAAATCATCACATTTATCAAGCAATGCACACATATTCACCAATATGTTCCCATGCATTCTTCACACACAAACACAAGCAATGCACACATATTCACAATATGTTCTCATGCATTCTTAACATACAAACACAAGCAATGCACACATATTCACAATATGCTCTCATGCATTATTTACATACAATCGGATACAAACAATATGCATTCACAATATATATATATTCCATAATATATATTCATCATTCATCACATACCATTTCATACAAGGTATACACATTCACAGTCAATCTCATCATGCATTCACGTTTAATTCAAACAATGCATATATTGCCAAACAGCCACAAAATCACAATCGATTCCACATTCTAGGATTCACGCCATACGGCTACCCACAACACACCATACAACAACATATAAGTTACTCATACAAGAAGTGGTCGATTGCAACCAAACGCTCTAATTAATTAAGCATCACTTACTTAAAATAATTAATCTCGATTAATCGGTAAAATCGGCTAAAATTAGGCTAAAAATAATATTTCTTTTCACCAAGTTATAGAACATATTATTAGCTTCAGTTTGATATAAAGAACAACAAAATCCGATAAACGGTGAAGAAGTTATGAGTTTTCGAAGTTTTGAAAATAATATTTTCTCACACTTACAGTGTTAATCGGTTAACGCATATGGTTAACCAATTAACCACTCCAAAAACTCAGTTTTTAGGCCAAAAACTCAGTTTTTAGGCCCCCAACACTGTGTTAATCGGTTAACGTATATGGTTAACCGATTAACACCTGAAAAACTCAGAAAAACAGCTAAGGGTTCGGGCTTAAAAGCCCCAAAAAGTCGCTCGATTAAATAGTTTTTACCCGATTAAATACTTACTCATCATCACCACTCATATAGGGATAATTTATGATCATAAAACACTAATTCTACGACTTCCGAATTTCACCCAAAATCTTAACCTCCAATTTCTCCAAAAATGACAAAACTCATAAACTCGATCAAATTCACTCAAACGAAACTCAATACTCTAGGCTAAACACTACCCGACTAAACTACGTAATTTATTTCAAGTTTCATCCGCTAAAACTCGGTTTCTATCGATTTAACTCATTTGCCCTAGAAATGGAAAATAGAGAAAACTACCAACAAATCCAACACAACTCATACATAATCATACACATTGATCAAATAATAATGTTTCTCACCCTTACCTTGATTGGATTGAAGCTTGAAGTTGATTCTTGATGATTTCTCCAAGTTTCCCTCTTCTCTTCTCTTTTCTCCTCTTTCTCTATTCTTTCTCTTCTATTTTCTTTCTATCCAATTCTTTCCACTTATCCCTTATATACTTCTATTATTTCTTTCCTTCCCATTTCTCTCTTCAATTATCTACCAAATAAATCCATTTAATCCAAATCATTAAGATTAATTCCAATAAATCAATTAATTAACATAATTAATTAATTAATGAAATTTGGGCTGTTACAAACGGTGCATAAACATTCATGATATATTCACATATATATAAAATCACTTGCATACATGAAGCACTTCAACTTCAGGTATTCACATCTCACCCACAACACAATCATCCTATCACAATCATGAAATATAATGAAACAATGACTCGACTCATGCTCTTCACGGTCCTCACTCTGAACCGGACTCATAACTCAACTCTATGTGAATGCGATATCGAACAAACGATTGGTTCTTCATACAAACTAGATACCAATTTGAGTGAACCCCGAGTCCCCACTTTGAGCTTCAAGCCCCCACTCAAGGCTTGGGACAAGTCACTGGTCCCCACTTTGAACTAGCAAGCATTCCTCTTTCAAAACAATGACACATATGTGTCATGCCCTAAATTTTACCCTACATTTTTTCATTTTTATCAACATACCATGATCATTCCATGTGATCATGCATCTCATCAATCATGAACATTCATCAAGAATCCTGGCATTTCATCTTATTTTAGTTGCATGCATTTCATCATGAATAATGCCTAAAATGTCAGTCAGAATGAATTTTTGGACATACTGACAAATCGGTTGAATCAATTGTCAAATACAATTAAAATGAGTGGATGAAAAGTTTCAAAACTGAGCTTGCAGATGTCAGTAATATTAATCTACAATTCACGTAGTTTAAACTGGTGCGCTCGTTTTATTTTTCGCCAACTTTTTTAGTCACATTTTGATCACTCGGAGTCTTTTAACCGGTCGAAATTTATTTCAAAATCTGACCAAACACTGTATTTTTCTGATAGGTTTATTCCATGATGATCATTTTAGTTCAATCAGTTTAAATTTTCTGGCACTTTGGCACCCGACTTTTATTCATTTTCAGTCGATTTATTTTTATCTTTTCGCCAAATTATTCAGAAAAATAAGATAGAATTTTCCATGTTTGCATTTTAATTTTATCATGTATTTAGAAAGATGTAAACTTTATTTGATTTAATTGATTTAATCCCATTTAAATAAATTAAATCATCTAAAATGGGCATTTTAGGCATTCTTAATTGTCTTACAATGTGTGTTTCTTTGATTTAATCTTAACCGTTAAATCAAGATTTATCAAAGTTCTATGTTTATTATCCATACTTTATTCATTCATCCAATATCATTATAAATTAATAAAAACTAAAAAAAATCATAATATTAATATTAGTTAATAATAAAAATTAGAACAAATTAAAAATATCTTCTCCTACCATTAGATGTGTAAAAAGTGTCTCATGTAGATTCTTCCTCTCGGAGATGCGTGTCAGGTAGATAGTGGAGGATTGGGAAAATCAATTTCTTTGAAACCAACTTGATCCAAACGCGTCCTGAGGACAAAAATGAAAAAAATTCACTCACTCCCACCCTTCAATACTCTCTCTCTCTCTCTCTCTCTCTCTCTCTCTCTCTCTCTCTCTCTCTCTCTCTTTCTCTCTCTCTCTAAGATTTCTTTGAAAACATTATCTCAACCGCAGTTTATTTCCTCTTATCTCTTGCTCACCACTTATGATGCTCTTCTCCTCACTCCCTACAACAACAAAAAAGAACCGTACACCTTTACAATTCTCACCGCCTCCATCATGGCACAATCCCTTCGACGTGTTCCTCCAACATAACTTATAACCTTCCAAAACCATCCTAACAAACCACCCCTTTTCACCACCTTCATTGAGACTGTTCATCCAGCTTCAGAACAAACCTGCTTCAATCATCTCTCTCAATGAAACCCATACCACTATTTCACTACCAACGTTCCGCACGAACATCACCAATCTCACCTTACAAATCTCTTCAACCCTCATCGTTTTCACCTCAACAACAATGTCATGCATCATCACCTCAACCTTACAACTCAGATCCAACAACCTCAACTCCAAATTGCTCTAGCACCGACAACAACATAACAACAACGATTTGCAACAAAGGAGAAGCGTTACCTCTGTTTCATCACCAACACCCCAAAATGCAGAATCACAATAACAACAACTGAAATCGCATCTTTCAACTGAACTCTGCTTTGTTCTTGTTGACACCGCAGGCTTCTGTTTCTGGTTACACAACAATAACTTTGGGCAGCCGTGTACATAAGGGGTAGTATTTCGATTCCAAAGTTCTGCTTATGTTTGAGTTATTTATAGAATTTATTTGCTTAAGTTTGTGATTTTTTAAGATTTTTTTAAGCATGAGGAATAAAATAAACAAGAAAAGAAATAAATTATTTTTGGGTTTCTTAAAGTTTTAATTAAAATAACAAAATGAGCAACTAATTTAAATAATATATTTTTTGTGGATTTTTTTAATTTAAAAGGTAAAAGAAAAAAAAAAGAATAAATAATAAAATATTTATGGTTTTTTAAAAGTGATATTAAAATAAAAATTGAAAATTAAAATAAGGTAGAAACAAATAAAGAAAGAGAATAAAAGAAATTAAATATAAAAAAAGAAGAAAAGAGAAGGACAGAAGAAAGAAGAAGGAAGGAAAATGTGAATAAAAGGGAAAAATGAACAAAAGGGCCTGAGGGAACCGAACCCAGAACCCTCTGCCTACACAACACACTAGACCTACATCACAACCATTATGCCAAGGCTAGCTTGCCAATTAGCATGCGTGACCATGAAATAATATAATAAGACAAGATTTAAAAAATAAATATGGCGTGCTAACACCATCGTCTTCCACCTTGAAACATCAATGGAAGTTCAAAAACATGAAAATCTTATTCCTGCATTAAATCAAACATGTAGATACAGTTTCTCACTCAAAATTTTGCAAGGAATTCAAATATGCCATTAGATTTCATTTATTTAAATTGTAACTCAAGAAATCAGTCAAATACTAGAAGAACCCTAAACTTTCAAAATGAAATTAAATTCCATACACAATCAAGCAATGTCCATTTTCATGGGGTTTTCAATCGACATGTTAATGCAAGTAAAATGGTATCTTGAATGGATGAAAATTATGCCTTAAATAGAGAGTTTAGAATCACGGAAATTTACCTATTGGAGTTTGTCCAATGCACCTTCTAAAGCAACTTCATATGAGAAATAACAATGCCTTTAGCTTCCTTAAATCTTCAGTAGTGTGTTGATGTCTTTACTTTGACTTGAAACCTTCTGAATAGCTCTATCCAAATCAACGTGCAGGTGAAGAAAGTGAAAAGTGGTTATGGAGTTTGAGGTATTTCAGCTCATGTTTGATGCATGCAAAAGCTTATGTGTGGTCTATGGAATGTGTTTGAGGTGTTAAATTGGATGGAAAATGCAACAATCAAGAGATTCAAAGTTTTGGCTTAGTGCTCAATAATAGAGTTTTGGGATTTTGGATTTCTGGTTCTGGGTGGAATGAAATGTTCTTGTGTGTTTCAGAAGTTTATTTGATGTTTATGAAAGGTGTTTGAATGGAGGAAATGGATGTATGGTGGCTGTGTGGGTTGGAAATTTAGAATGGCTTGAAAAATATGAAAAACGCAAGAATGATACAATGTTTTTTCTTGCTTGATGATGTAGGTTCTTGGTAAGGTTTATCTATGTATTTGTTGTGTCTTTGCAATGAAATGAAGTGAGTTTATATAGAGGATGATTTCTGATGAAAGAATAAAGTTTTGGACAAAGCAAATGAGTTATTTTATGGACAATGCAACTTTTTCATAAAGTTGGTGAAAGGTATAACAGAGCTCTTGCTTTTGGTACATCTCCTAAGTTGACATTCTGAGAAATCACTCTTGATTGAATAAACTACCTTTGATGTTCATATGAGTTACATAACTTGTGGAAAAGGTTTTGATAAAAAATTAATACTTATGTGATGCACAAAATGTAATTCAATATGGACCATTGGAGTGAGCTTTTACACTCTGTATTGAGATCAATCTCTCACAAATTTGGCACCATTCTGAAGATTTCATGGGATAATACAAGTTTCATGTTGGTAACATCTTGGTAAGAGGCTTGGAAATTTGTCAAAAGTGACTTCAAATTCGTGTGGCACAATCTGGCTAGGACTTAGAAATATCTGGTTTAGTTTGGACTAAGTTGATCATGATGAAACCTCTAATTTGGCCAACCATATCTTTCAATTGGTAAGGACTCTTTGATCCATTTTTTCACCTAGATGAAGTAGGGAATAATGTAGCTATCAAGCATCAAGATTGGTTACTTGAATTGTTCACAAAGTGGCCACAAAGTTATGCACTTGACAATGTTAATAACTTAGAAAATCTTTAAATGTTTTGGATTTTGTAACAACTTGAAGCCCTAAATTTGATCATCTATATCTTCCACTTCAAGAAATCCTTTGGCTTGTAATTTTCATCAACTTGCAGTATCAAATTCCATATTTAAGTGAAGCTCTCAAGTGTTTCCATTGGATGCTTGAATAAAGTCATGGCCTTGGAAAGTAGGTCACTTGATCATGGAAATTTGTACTTAGAAAAATTCAAGAACCCTAATTTTTGGAAAATTTTCATCTTTGAATGATTTCTTTGATTTAGCTTGATCAAAATCAATCATCTTCCATATTTTCTTGATTATTGACTTGAGAAGTCCATGGTTGACCAAAAATGTCAAAAGTCAAACTTTGACTTTGAGCCTCTGTTGACTTTTATCAGTTGAATCAAAATTCTTCAATTATCAATGAATCAAACTTCTCAGGCTAATAGGATCACATGAATGTGTCACAAAGGTGTATTTGGATCTCTTGAATCATGTTCCATGCCATGAGATCATGCTCAGATGAAAAAAGTCAACACCAAGCTACCTTTGGTCAAAAACCCTAATTTGGAGTACTAGATGAATTGGAGCTTGATGAACTTGAATTGGTGCAATCTTGCACTTGATTGCTGGTGAAGGGAATCTCTTGATCATCATGAATGAATGAGAGCTTAGGATATTGAGGATCATACAAAACCATGATTGACTAACCACTTGAGCTTCTTGATGCAAAACCCTATCTTGTAAACAAAGCAAGCAAGGCATATATTCTTTGTTTGTTCAATGGGGTTAGTAAAACTTGAAAACACAAAAAAAAGTGGTTGATGCTATGCAAATGATGAAAATGAAGATGGGATCTTAGGATTAACAATTAGGGTATGACAATACTAATATGACCCCGCTCTCGACAGTTAAAGCAAGTCAGGTTATTACCCCTACAGCCAGCAGCTTGGTGACATGGCTTCCCATTGAAGCAATTCACAATTGTGCTCTTGCACTCAGGAGAACGATGTCCAAACTCACCACACTTAAAACATCTCACAGAAGTAGGGGCCCCTCCCCCACTTTACTTCCTCTCATCTGGAACCATCTGCTTCCCTTTGTCAGCTGAAGCATTGTACAATTTCCCGCAAATTTGAATCCTTCTTTTCCTTTCACTAATACTCTTATAGTGAGCACATCGGGCTCTGCTATCCTCAACATAAGTTTTGCACTTATTCAAAAATACAGAAAAGCTTCGGATCTCCTGATAACCAATAGCTTGTTTGATCTCAATATGCAACCCACTTTCAAACTTAATGCACTTTGAACACTCAACAACAACACTATTATAATGCACACAAAACTTCACTAGTTCTTAAAACATGGAAGCATACTCTGCAACCATCAAATTTCCTTGCTTCAGCTCAAGGAATTCAATCTCATTCTTCTTACGCACATCTTCATGAAACTACTTCTCCAAAAACTGTGCTCTGAATACAGCCTAAGTAATCTCAATACTAGTAATGTCTAGTCTCTGGTGTGCATTATCTCACCAGTCTTTAGCTTCCTCAGACAAGATGTGAGTACCGAACAATACCTTATGTTCCTCAGTATAAGCCATCACTCGGAAAAAATTGCAACTTCTTTCAGCCATTCATGGCCACCATCCAGTTCATATCTTCCTTTGAACGTTGACGAATTATTTCTCTGAAATATTCCAAGTCCAAGGAACTCATCCCCAGCCTAATTATGATGTCCATGCAGCACATGAGCCACTAACTCCAAAGCATCAACAATTGTGTGACCGTTTCTTCCAGCTATGCTGCATATCATCAAATAAACATTAGAAGAAGCAATGCATCGATAGTGTACAAAACATGTTGCATACTAGGGAACAATTAACATGTCAAAAACCTGGACGGGTGGACCAACTAGGCTCTAATACCACTATGTAATACCCTACTTCTCGACTTGATAATTAATTAATAAAACATGTATAAAACATAAATATTCACCCAGCAGGATGCTACTCACAACCATTAAAACTTCTTTTGAACCACATAATAAAGAAACAAATCATTTGATAAGTAGCGAAATAATTACAAAAACATTTGGCATAAAATCCTTAAGAGTATTATTAGTTTGAAAAGAGGTTCATTACAAAATAAAATCAAACAGAAAGATGCATAACATAAACAAAAATATAGGTCATCCCGATCCCCTTGTATTACGTATCAAAGTGACTCCAACTATAGACCCGAATGACAAGCAACTAAAGAGGAACAACATTATACTCAACCTCAAGGTCTTACTCAAGTACCTGATTATCTGTAATTCATATCTCAAATTACGTATCTCAATAACTCATGAAAAAGTATGCACAATAATCCACACCATATCATACTTGTATTTTTGTCACACATATTCACAATTACACATAACACCCATTTATGCATAATATTGTTCAATTAATTATATGATTTAATTAATTAGCTCATATTCATCATAATACATCAAACAACAGCCCATCACTAACCATTCGACAAAACCATCCCCAGAACCCAACTCAACAGTTCATAAAACATCTTCTGACACGATGACAGGTGGCCAATCACCGTGATGACGCCCATCATCCTCCTCCATCCATTAACACGTCACACTTGTGACATCCGGCAAGACCACGCGTACCTGGAGATCGTGACAGTCTCTCCATCATATTCCTGAAACTCGTAGTGCTTTACAGCGCATGGCGCCTAGGGCGTCATACCAATGACGCCTATCACCCTTCTAACAGAAGCAGAACCACATTCTTCACTTGCAGAACCTCAAAAATCCTCATAAAACAACTCCAAACACTTCCAAACAATATATAAATGTTACCCACGTGATTACCACATATTATAAAGTTATTTCTTACTAATCTAACATGTTATTCCAATGATTTAATCATAAAAACCAGTATTAAGTCATGCTTTGAAAATCCCAATTTCATGTCCAATCTCATGTTCATGAACACATAGCATATGAAACAACCACCATAATTACAATACACGAATTTATAATTAAATCATGGCATAAAAACAAAGTTGCAATCATCTGATTCATCAAATAACACAATCAACAAAAGATAGAAAATCCTATTGGAGGTTAAGGGAAACCTCTCAACCCTTTCATGAATTAAGCGCCCATAGAGGAAGAATCACCATACCTTGTAATTATAGCAAAATTCAAAAAGGCAAGCTTCTAAGGATCTCTTCTCTCAAGCTTTAGCTCCCCCTTTCCAATCTCTTCTCTCAAATTCCCTTGTTTTCACGTACTGATAGAAAGTCCTCTAAAAACCTTTTTTCCTAGCTTTTAGAATGTATACTATTTTATTTAGTTTCTCTTAATTATACTTTTTGCCCAACTAAATTTCAGTTGTACTGCACTCACCAATTAATTCTCTCAATTCACAAAACTGGACAAATTTTACATATTCTCTCAATCTTCCGATTAATTAATTAATTAATTCTCAACAAACTAATTAATTAACACAAAACACCATAAATATAGTCACCGACCAAACATGTTGTACCCCAAAATTTGCCTTTCGTTTTAACCGTAACTGGCTTTTGTTTCTTTGCATTTTGCATATCATAGCATTTGTCTCGAGGCATGGGATCAATGTATTCCTGTGCCTCAAGTTCATTTTGGCGCAAAGATTGAACAACGAACAACGAGCATCAGAGGCTCGAGCATTTATTTTGTCCAGCGGTCAGATGGCCGATTTTATTTTATTTTGCAGGAGAACAGCAGTTCAGAAAGCAGCACTCAGGCTCATGTCAAGCATTTTCACAGTGATAACGTTCAAAAATGAGGTTCAGAAGCTAAACAGAGCTCAAAACATCAAGAAACGGGCAAACGGGCAGGTTTTCCCTCCAAAAGGCGCCAAATTCAAAATTCAAAGGTGTTAATCGGTTAACGCATATGGTTAACCGGTTAACCAATGCAAAACTAGCCCAGATTCAAAGTTTCAGAGGTGTTAACCGATTAACCTGTATGGCTAACCAGTTAACCAAAGTAGATTTTGCCTTGCACGTGAGATTTCAAGCAATTTTCATTTGGGGCTCATTTTTGGCCTTTGAAAATTCAAATTTTGCATGTGGGAAGGATCTAGAACCTCTTTAAAATTCAGATTTCCCTCCAAATGCCCACTCCTCATTCCAAACCTTGATTTCCAACCCAAATTCCCAAACCTAGCTTTGGATCCAAACCAAGAGAGTACTTAAGTGATTTACTCTAAACCAAACCATCTAATCTCTCATAATTCCATTCATTTTTCAGAATTCACTCTTGAGCTCTCAATTTTCTCTCAGCTTCTCCATTCCCAAAACCCTCACTCAAAGCTCTTCATCATTTGGATTCATTTATTTTTCATTGAAATCAATGGATTCTTGAGCATAAACCTCCATTTATCATCATCATTGAACCAATTTTCACAATCAATTTTCGTGCAAATTGAGATCTGATTTTGGAGCTTGAGTTGGAAGTGCTTATTTGGAGTAATTTGGCTTAAAAGTGTTTGATCTTCATTCCTCTTGCAAGAATTATTGTGGATCTTGAATTTTTCCGAATAATCTTGTTTGGATCTGCTTCGAAGGTTGGAATTCTCAATCCGATTTAATTTTTGAGCTTATCATGTTAATCTTCATATTCGATTGAATTTTGCTTGATTTCGATCCGTTTGAATTGTGATTGTGCTGTGTAGACATGTTTGCATGTCCATTGGTTTTCTGTTTGCAGGTGTAATTTCGAGCTTATTTGATAAGCTGATCTTTTGGATCATTTGGTTAATTGTTTTTGTGCTGAAAGTGCTTTTTCTACTGCTATTTTTGGCTTCTGGTACAGTGCTAACCGGTTAACCATTTCAAATTTTCAAAATTTTCTCAAACGTTAACAGTGTTAATCGGTCAACGCATATGGTTAACCGATTAACCTGTTCAAAATTCCAAATTTTCCAAACTTTTTAAGGTGTTAACTGATTAACCCCAGGGGTTAACACTGTGCCAGAATGGTATATTTGCTGTTTTGCTTGCTTGTTTGCATACCGTTTCGATTCGAATCATCATAGATCAGTGTGATGCATTAGGATTGAAACATTTTTGATATTTGTCACTGTTTGTGGTTGGTTAATCATGATTTTTTTGACATGTGTGTTCATTTTACACTTGGTTGCATGCTTGTGTATGTGGTTCGAATTGGGCAGTTGTTTGCATGTTCGTTTGCTTTCATCTCTTTTACGCTTCCTTCATGTTTGCATCATTTTTGCATCGCTGTTGACGTCGAGACGCGCTTGTGGCGGCTGCTGCCCCACACATTTTTCCTCCCTCCCACCATTCTAAATATGCATTTTCATGTTTGTATTCTTTACTTGTGATTGAATTTACTTGGTGCTTTCTTATGCTTTTTGCCATGATCCCCATAGGGTTCCTAGTCCCTCAGTTTAGGATAGGAGTAGGAGAGACATTAGGTGTTCAATCCAAGCATGCTAACATTAGGGTAGATGTTTCCCATTTTCATCCGAACCTTAGGACCACTTTGCATGACAATGTTAGGGCCGAGTTTCCCTTAGACCTTCCGTGCGTCTATCTTCTCATCTCAAAACAATTCTAACTCATCTAATAAAGGCGATAAACATTGCGCACTATGAGCCTTAAGCTACATGGGGAATGATGAGTGAGGGGTCTCATCTCGTTTATCTAGAGTGTTTAGTGTACGTCCCGTTTGGGGGCGATATACGACGCATTCGCCTCCATGTCATAGTATTTAGTGCAACGTGAATCATAAACCGAATTAATTCACTTCACTAAAAAAACACAACAAATTTCAAACCTTTTTCCTTCGGGATTAATCGGAAAGCTTTTTTCATAAAGGAGTGTTGTTAAGCTTCGGTTCTACCGCAAACAGGCTTAGTCCCTAACTGCTGGAATGAAGGTTTAACTTTACTCAATTAAAACACTTAATCAACCTGTGGTTTCGTGTCAACCTGAACTACATTTGCTTTGATCTTTCATACCAGATGAAAGTAAGTAGGCACATGTCGCGATGTCTTGGCGAGAAACCTTCCCCCCTTTTCTCCCATAATTAGCCGAACTACGTTGACTCTGACTTTCCCATTGCACGAGGGAATACGTAGGCACAGAGCGGCGATGCTCTGCTGAGTCTCTCTTTTCTTTTCTTTTGTCCCGCAAGCCTGTAGCGTAGATAGTTTAAACACACCCTTAGATAGACAACAAACGTGGATCCCGTCGAGTACGACGGACGTGAGGGGTCCTAATACCTTCCCCTTGCGTAACCGACTCCCGAATCCAGGACTTGGTTGCGATGACCTCGTCTTTCCCTTTTTCGTCAGGTTTTTTCGATTGTTTCCTTTCCCTCTTGTTGGGATAAATAACGAAATGTGGCGACTCTTCTGTTTTCTGCGGGGTGTTTTTTGCAGTTGCGACAGCTGGCGACTCTACTGGGGACTCTGGTTCCCTATGCTAGTCACTCCTAGCGCTTGTCTGTTGCGTCTTTGGGTGTTTACTTTTGTACAGTTTTTTGCTTTATGTACATTATCTGTTGTATATTATTGCATTTTGCATTCTTGTTGCTGTTGTGTTGTGGGTTGGGTTGTTCCATTGAGAGATAAGTCGGACCTGGGCTTGAGTATACACATAGGATTAGAGTGGAGATTAGCGGGAGCTTGTGTGGCGTTTGGCTACACAATAGCTCGCGTGAAATTCACATTCAGACGAGGTTTTTCTTTGGAAATATTATATCCTGCGCGTCTGGTGCAGTTGAGGGAATATTGACTTAGAGAAAATATCGACTCTAGAGACTGTTCATTTGGGGGGTCAGCTAAGTGAGGCCGCTTCGTTAGACTATGATGCCAAACCAGAAATGGTGAACGTATCATCGTTTCTCGAAAGTCTGTGACGCTGACAGCCCACATAGGATGTCGTACCTTTCAAGACTAAAACCCACATGTGATAGGGATGGGTTTTTGCAAGAAACCTGGCCTTCAACCAACCCTGGTTTTCTCGTCAGTGCAGAATATTGATCCTGAGTGTTCTATCCAGTGTATTATCTCAGTGTTCTGATTAGAGTAGGGCTCTGGTTGAATTCAGTCAACGGCACAACAACGAGTTTGAGCATTGGATACCTTGATCCCATGTGTGCATTTGCATAATCATTATGCATTTAACATTGCATGTTTATGTGTGTTACGGGTTCTCGTCTTTCCCTTGATTATGGTGCTGGTCTTCTTTAGAGATGGAAGTTAGCAGAAAGAGGATTGTTGTGTACAAGTTTCCGGCACCTGAGTTGGGACCTTTATTTGGTCTGAATTCCATGGCTGATCCTTGCATTCTTGCAGCTTTCAGGGAACAGTATGGTGGAATTCTGAAGTTTGTCTGTAAGCTCACGACTTATGAGCATGAAGCTATTCATACCCTGTTGCAGTTTTATGATCCTCCACTGAGATGCTTCACTTTTCCGGACTATGTGTTGGTTCCGACTTTGGAGGAATTTGCTTACATCTTGGGTGTTCCGATTCTGAATAAAGTGCTTTTCTTCAACTCCGAAGAGGAACCTAATCTCGAGAAGTTGTCCGCCGCTCTTTATTTGAGCGCCTCTGACTTGGTAGATCATGTTATCAGTAGAAACGGAGTTTCTGGATTCACTTTACCCTTCTTGGTCGACAAAGCGCGAGAGTATGCTGACAAGGGTTGTTGGGTGGTTTTCAGTGCTATTTTGGTTCTGTGTGTCTATGGCATTGTGTTGTTCCCCAATTATCGCTACTGCGAAAATCGGCGCCAGCTATGACAGAAGAGTCGCCACCGTGCGTTATTTATCCCAAAAGAGGGAAAGGAAACGCTCAGAGTAAACCTAACGCAAAACGGGAAAGGAATGGTCGTCGCAACCAAATTCCTGGATTCGGGAGTCGATTACGCAAGGGGAAGGTATTAGCACCCCTTACGTCCGCCGTACTCGACGGGATCCACACTTGTTTTCTGTCTAAGGGATTGTATGCTATCTATGCTAAAGGTCAAGGGACAAAAGGAAAGAAAAGAGAAAAGAGACTCGATAGAGCTTCGCCGCTCTATGCCTACGTATTCCCTCGTGCAATGGGAAAGTCAGAGTCTACGTAGTTCGGCTACCTACGGGAAAGGAGGGGAAGGTTGCTCGCTAGGATATCGCATCCTATGCCTACGTACTTTCATACAGCATGAAAGATCAGAGAAAATGTAGTTCGGGCTACGGAAGACACAAGCTTGTCTGACTGTTTTTTATTACCTTATGAAAGGGTTTTTCTTGATTAAGAGTCCAAGCGGACAAAAATGACACTTTGATGTTTGTTTTGAATCTTTTACAAAAGAAGTGTTTTTTTAGTTTGTTTGCAATCTCTGACACACTATAGACTATGATTTGAGAGTGACTACGTCGCGTGTCACCCAAAGGGTGCCACACTAAGCAGCCAGACTACTGGAAAGAAACTCTCCAGCAACCTTTCTCAAATAGCTTAAGGCTCGTAACGTACGACATCGATTAACCTTATTACTGTATTTTTGAGTGGTTTTGAGATAAGAAGAGAAAGAAGCTCTAAAAAAGCCTAGGGTTGAAAAGGGAATAAAAAGTAACCTAATGTTGTCATGCATGGATAAGAATCCTAATGTCTGTCATAATTCCCTCCTGCACAGAGGATATCAGAGATCCTAGGGGATAAACGGAAAAGAAAGCAAGCAAATACAGTAAAATGCATGCAATGCAGCAATACAAGCGAGGCAAGGGAGTCCCGCTCAACCTCGAACCTGGGAAAACAACAGGAAAAGTGAATCAACATTAACTTCAAACCTAAAGGGCAAGCTGCACAAGCTAACAAACAATACAAAAAATAAAACAGAGGAGGCAGCCCAAGCAGCAGCACCAAACTCCTACAGCAAGCAGCAGCTCTGACAACAACAGTTGATTAAACAGCAAAAAGTTGACAGCAACAACCTTCATCTTCATGAATAGCTTCAACAAACAAAATTCAACAAGCTTCTATCTTCACACTCAACATACTTCAACAAGCTTTAACAAACACCTAGCTTCAACCAGTAAACAACTTCATCAAGCAAGATGCTTCAACAAGCAGACAACTTCAACAAGCAACACTCCTAGCTTCAACAAGCTTCTAGCTTCAACAAGCACAAACTTCATCTTCAACAAGCTTCAACAAGCAACCTCATCTTTACCAAGCTTCCACAAGAACCTCTAAGGGGGAATCAAGTAACAAGATCAGGTTGAAATGTTAAGTAACTTAATGACAACCAAAGGAAGCCACTAAGAACTTAACATTATAGTAGAAAAGTACCCTCAAAGTTCTACTCTTAAAGCATGCCATTCATCCCTCCAAACGAGATATGTGACTTCTTTAAGAGGACTTTATGTCATTGGATTGAATGGAGATGAACAATATACTCCATGTTTGAAGAAACAAGCAAAACTAGTCTAATGCTCTTCCTAAAACCCTAGTTTTCCTAAGCTCCTGACAAGCATCCACCAGATGAGAAATTCTTCATGTCCATGCTCTTTCAAGCTCTCCAAAGCATCTTAAATTGGTCTTCATCTTCATCCAAGCACCAGAGCACCACCACCCTAATCTAAGAGGAACTATTTAATTAAACTAGTCAAGTTAGTTCATTAAAAACACCTAGAAGTTAGTCTTAAAACTAAATCTAATTAAAATACCAAAAGTGATTGGAAAATCCTATAAAAAATTCTAAGGGTTCCTAAACCTCTTAAGAATCTCTCATACAAAAACCAGGGGGTTAACCATTCATTAAGACCTAAAACTATGTCCTAAACCTAAGGGTACTATCTTAAAACCCTAATTCTAAACCACCTATTGTTTAATGTTCAAAACAACCTAAAATTATCTCACAAAAATATGAGAAAATTTCTAGAGGTACATGCATCTCTAAACTAATCCTACACAAAAAATCAACTCAAAAATCAACACCAAATGGCCATGCAAAAATCAGCAAAATAAGGTATCAACCATATTCAAAATAAAACCAATTAAACTTCCAAAATGCAATTAAAAAATAAAATGCATGAAAAATGAATTTATTAAATTCCTAAAATTCTAGACTCTTTCAAGAGTCAGGGGAAAAATCTAACCTAAAAATACTAATTTTTCTATTTGTTATGATTTATTTTCTAACCATGTGCAAATGAAGAAAATAAGAGAAAATCCATTAAAATGATGAAACACGCGTGAAGAATAGCAATAAAATCCAGTTGTAATCCCAGGCTGGGCCAAAAGTGGGGTGCGCATATCAAATTGTCTTAAGCCCAAACCAAACTAAAAACAATCAGGATAAAGGAAATGGAAATTGGAAAATATGCGTGGTGAATAGCAAGCCATCCTAGTTCAATTCCTCAATGGGCCTAAACGCAGGGTGTCAATAGCAACAACTCAACAAAGCCTACAACCAAATGTTTAATGAAACGCATTGTTTTGTTATCATTCTCACTCTCTTCAGATTTTGTGAAGCAATCGTGGCCATTGGATGGGATCCTCAGTCAAAAGTCAAGCAAGATCCTAAAGCCAAAACTTCATCTTCTCCAAAATTTGAAACTGGGAGGGAAAGCTTGGGACGGTGGCATGAGCTTTGCGCCACCGTCGTCTCCGGTTAGGTCATCCCCAAAGTTCATCAAACAACAAAACTTAACACCCAATCCTACTTAAAATCCACCCCTGAGCACGAATATGATCTCCAATTTCATTGATTCTTCCTCTAAACCAACACACGAGCCAATACTCAGAAATGGTGTCCAACTTCAAATGTCACGATTCTTGCCAATAATGATCCTATTCTCATCTACTCTCCTCAGGCTTCAATTCTACCCATCCAATCACCATTACAACTCCAAGAATCGTGAGATATAGGCTTCAACAGAAATCTTGTCACACCTAGTTTGGTCTCTAATTGCTCAATTCTTGTGCCTAAATCCTTCCTAGCAAAGTCTATAATCTATCCACATGATCATTTCTACCTAATTCCCTATAATCTAGAGCAAAAATTGAAAGATGCATACCTAGTGTAAATGGATGAACAGAGTAGGTTCTTGCTCGATTCAAGCTCCAATCTCTTCCAGATTCACTCAAGAACACACTCTAAAGCTACTCCAATCATCAATTTGCTTTGAATCCTCTTCAATCTCAAAACCCGATTCTGATATGCAATGAAGAAATCTCAATTGCTTCCTCTTGATTCTCTTCCCTCCTTGCCCAAAAAACTTGCTGAATACATTGCAATGGTTATATAGAAGTGATTGGAACACTCTAGAACTTTCTGTAACTAACCAAATGAGAAATTGAAAATCTCATGCTCCTTCAAAAACTCATATACCACAGTTGCGAATTGCTCTGTTCTAACTCTCAATTTTTCTTGAAATGATTATCTCATGAGATTTAGAAATGAATGACTATGAGAGCTTCCTTGTTTTTGATCTTATGGTGTGCAATTCAAGTGTTGCTTCAACCTTAAGTTACAAAAGGGAAGTGCTTGAAAATGGACTCAAATGCAAAATGTAATATTGCCAACCTTCTCAAAATGCATTTTTTGATCAAAATGACATATAATATGGACCTGTTTGGATATCAATCAAGAAATCACATTTTTTGGCCTTTTAATGCTTATTTTTTCCTTCTTTCAAAGCCATTTCATGTGAATTTGTGTTCCAATCCAAAACAAACTCTCATGACCACTTGGTTGCACTCAAAACATTATTTTGAACAAGTTTCATGTTGAACAATTTTCCATTTGAAGCTTGCAAGTTGGAGTTATTGACCTATGATTGAAATGACCTATAATCTCACTTTTCCAAAATACCCCTGGCTTGCAAAGATCATAACTTGAGTTATACAAATCCTATCAAGGACTTCTAGTACTCTATGGAAAGCTACGATCAAGAGGAACAACATTAATGTTAACCAAAAGTCCATTTGAAAACTCCTTGAAGGGAAAAAGTTGCTTGGAAATCAAGTGACTTTCATAGATAAATTTCATAGTCATCTGATGACCTGTAACTTGTCTGGACCATAACTTGAGTTCTATAACTCCCCTTGAGGACTTCTAGTACTCAAATTAAAGGTATTGAGATGTCCTACAAGTTTCATGTTGGCCAAAGATCCATTTGAAACTTGTATTTTGACTTATGTGGCTTTGAAGTTAGGCACTAAACAAGGTGATTTGCACTAAAACCCTAATTTAGCAACTCCCCACCTTCTTGATTCTTCTTTGCTTAACCTTGGCACAACACCACACATGTATCAACATACCATTCCATGAACCCCATGACCTCAAAGTAGGCTTTGATGCTCTCCAATTACTCCATTGACCTAGGATTGACCCAGATGAAAACCCTAGTTGACTGCACTTCAACTGTGGCTCTTGTACTTGAATCAATAACCTGTCTCAACTTCAATAGGGCCCTCTAGGCATTCCATGAGATCCATACACACCTCAAATTAACATTCCATGTTTCACATCCCACTGATGATTCTCAATATTCCTCAAGATAGGAGCAAAACCCACATGTAGGCACTCAAACTTCTCAAGACTTCAAATCACTTCTTGATGGCTTGGATGATCTCTCAAACTTGGATAAGACCTCTTGCTAGGCTTCTCCTGAGAAGAATCACACTTGACCCTATGTTGGATGAGTGATATGCTATGATATGCAATCAATTAGAACTATGTGAATGATGTAACTATGTAAATGAAATGCAATGAAACATAAATCAGGCAAGAAAAGGTTGAGCAAATTTTGGGGTGCAACAGCTGCCCCTATTCAAACGGCTTGGACCCGGCTGGGTGAAGAGCGAACGACCTTCAAACAATCGAGGTACGAGACAGTTGAATACCAGGAAACCCGGAAATTTGCGAACCGCAGAAATAAACTGCACTGCTTGGGAGCAACATCCCCTATCTGAATCTGGTTGTTACGGCAACAACTGATCCAACGTCTGATAATAATTATGATTTCAACCACCTATGTAACGCCACAGGCACAAAACAATTTTTTTGCGAAAACCCCTCCGTCCACAACTGGACTAACCTTGTCAACACAAGAAGATACATGAATTCGTCAACACGAATAGAGATTCTGTCATCACAGGAGTAACCTTGTCCACATCTGGACCCAAATTTCGTCAAATCACGAAGAAATACAAATCTGTCCACGTCAGGACTCACATTTCGCCAACCCGAAGAAATCTCAACAACACAGGAATAGAACTTTGTCCACGTTAGGATGCTTGTTTCATCAACACGAAGAAATCCCCTCAACAAGAGCAAAACTTTGTCCATGTTAGGACACACACTTCGTCAACACGAAGAAATACCATCATAAACTTGTCCACGTTAGGACTCAAATTTCGTCAACACGAAGAAGTCCTATCGTCATAGGAATAAAACTTGTCCTCATCAGGACTCCACATTCCGTCAACACGGAGAAATCCTATCATCATAGGAATAAAACTTGTCCTCATCAGGACTCCACATTCCGTTAACATGGAGGAATCCCGGCAACTTCGCTGGGGATGAGTTGTCCGCATCTCGTCAACACGAGGAGATCCTATCGACATAGGCAATAAAATCTTATTTGCGTCTCGTCAACACGAGGAGCTCCTATCAACATAGGAATAAATTATCCACGTCAGGACTCACATCTCGTCAACACGAGGAAATAAACCCGTCACCATGAAGAGAAATAAATTTGTCCACGTCAGGATTCCATCTCGTCAACACGAAGAACGGTAAACTTGTCCACGTCAGGACTCGCATCTCGTCAACACGAGGGAAGGTAACTTGATTTGTCCATGTCAGGACTCACATCTCGTCAACACGAGGAAATCCTATCAACATAGGAGTAAATTGTCCATGTCTGGACACCGTTTCGTCAACACGAAGAAAGATAAATTTGTCCATGTCAGGACTCGCGCATCTCGTCAACACGAGGAACTATAAACTTGTCCACGTCAGGACGCACATTTTGCTAATACGAAGAAAGATATCTGCTGGGGATAAATGGTCCACGTCAGGACACCATTTCATCAACACGAAGAGTAATCAATTTGTCCACTTCAGGACTTCACATTCCGTCAACACGGAGAAATCAAATCTGCCCACGTTAGGACTAGCACATCTCGTCAACACGAGGAAATCCCGTCAATACAGGAATAACTTGTCCACGTCAGGACTCATATCTCGTCAACACGAGGAACTCCTATCAACATAGACAATAAAATTTTGGCGACTTCCGGGGAAATACTTCTGTCAACCAGTAGGAAAATACATTCGTTTATCCATAAGGGAAGATACTCTGAATACAGTTCTCTGCTTATCTCTGCAGTAGCTAACTCCATTGGTCCCAACCCACAAACCTTTTAGCGCTGACGTGCCAGCGAATTTGAGGAGGAATCTACTAGGGATATTTGGAAACCAAACTGTCGGACGCCTGTTTCGATAACCGGCGGCAGCTTCTGAAATTTTGATTCATGAAACCCTTTGACGCTGCCGTAACAGCAAATTTGAAGAAAATAATCCGCTGGCCGGATAAGAGAAACTTCAACAAGCAACTCTGTGGGGAAAATAGTAAGATGAACCGTATCATCACACATCTCACGGCGAGACCTCGAATACCTGGTAATAGATCTGAGCTAGAACTCCGTACTCCTACTGAGAAAACACACCTGAAAGCAAAAGGTTAACCAACCTGATTTATGTTTCAAAATGCGTATGTTTGAAAATGGCGTAATGCTCCGTACGGCACAGAAATGCTACGCGTTTGAGTAGATGCAAATATGACGATATATGCAAATGCAAATGCAGGCTCAAGCTGCCGAGGTCACTCTGGTAAGTGTTGTCTCAACAACATGAATGCTGAGGATAAAGCCAATTCCGCTGGGGAGAACAAGTATCATAAGGTATTCCGGTAAAATAAATGCCGGAAACACAACCAACTCTGCCGGGGAGAGATTAAACATCAATTTCCACTAGGAGGAAAGAACAAACACCCTGCTGGTGAACAAACTTATCTGGGGAAGAAGCGACACTTCTGGGCAAAGCACACTGTCTGGGAACAGTTTACACATTCAGAGTTACCAATCCACTGGGGACAATCATCCCAACGGAGGCAAGACGACCTGTGGGGAGCAAGAAAACCATCCTTTGCGGATATAAACCTTTCGAACCAACAACTTGGTTAACTATTGCGGGAATCTCCCATGCTGGAGATTGAACGTGCACATCTTCGATTCGCTGAGGAGCGCAACCTCTGCAGGGGACATTGATTTTGACTCGCTGGGGTTAATTCTATGGACGGATTTCCATGAGGACACTCTCTTGGGGAAAATAATTCCCTCCTTCGGGAAGGGATAAATTTCATTTCAACTCTCTGGGGATAAGCTGCGACTAGCTGAGGAATGACATCAACTGGAGTCGGGTCTTACGTCAAGCGACCTTGGCTGGGGAATTCAATTCCTGGCTGTTTGCTCCAAAGGTAAGACCCTGCAAAACACAAACGAGACAAAATAGGCCTATACAACAGAATCTATCCGGGTTAGCATCTGTGACATTACTTCAGTCAATTCGAAGTTTTAGCAATTATTGGCAAGGGCCAGCAAGATTATGTAAGTGCAAGTTTATCAAAAACATCGGCGTCTTTCACAAACAAAACAGTAAAGAACAAGCATCAAGTACTGAATAACATGTTTTATTGATAACGGGCCTCTGAATAGGCAAAGTTTTGTACACTGGATGCAACTCCTGAAAAGAGGAAGTTACGCACACACACATAAATATATGCACAAGAAGCATAAAGGAAATACAAAACAATATTTGTATACATGTCGGCAACGTGGCACAGACAAACACCATGAGCTGATCCTCCTATGACTCGCCTGACTCTGCGCTTTCCCGGTACTCGATCATCGGAAGAGATTGTTTTTGGATAGACGGCCCCCCAGGTACTCCCAAACCACTAAGCAATGCCGTATCAAATCCGGACCGCAGTCATTTGCTTTTTCAATCCCTAACTTTTGCGTGAACCGCCCTTTGCGAGTTTTCAATTCACCGGGATACCCTTTTTTGCCGAAGTCGCCCTTTTCATGTTTTCGACTTCGCGGGTGTACATCTTTTCCATTTTATCCCTAACTTTTGCCCGAACCTTTTATTCATTTTTTACGGTTCGCCGGGATGCCCCATTTTTTCCTGGACTCTCTTTTTACTGTCCAACGGGTCACTTTCAAGCAAGGTATTTTTTAACTGCGTCCGAATTCACAGGAGACGTAAAGTCCTCACCATCCATGGTGGATAGTAACAAGGCTCCTCCAGAGAAGACTTTTCTGACAACGTAGGGACCTTCGTAATTGGGAGTCCACTTGCCCCTGTGATCTGATTGTGGTGGGAGAATCTTTTTCAAAACAAGATCGCCCGTCTGAAAGCTTCGAGGGCACACCTTCTTGTCGTAAGCTTTCTTCACCCGACTCTGATACAACCGACCGTATGCTAGAGAAGCCAGTCTCTTCTCATCCATTAAGCTGAGCTGATTCAGCCTATCTTTAATCCATTCTGCCTCGTCGAGTTGGACATCACGTAAAACCCTCAGGGAAGGAATCTCGACATCTCATAGGTAACACCGCCTCCATCCTGTATACCAATGAGAAAGGGGTTGCCCCGGTTGATGTGCGTACCATCGTACGATAACCGTGCAAAGCGAAAGGTAACATCTCGTGCCAGTCCTTATACGTCACAACCATCTTCTGAACAATCTTCTTTATGTTCTTATTGGCCGCTTCGACAGCGCCATTCATCTTGGGCCGGTAAGGAGAAGAGTTGTGATGCTCAATCTTAAAATTCTGACACAGCTCTTTCATCATTTTATTATTCAAATTTGAACTGTTGTCAATGATAATCCGCTCAGGGATTCCATATCTGCAGATAATATCTCGTTTGATAAATCTGGCTACCACTTGTTTGGTCACATTGGCATATGATGCTGCTTCCACCCATTTGGTGAAGTAATCGATTGCCACCAAAATGAACCGGTGTCCGTTTGATGCCGTAGGCTCAATCTTGCCAATCATGTCAATTCCCCACATCGAGAAAGGCCACGGTGATGACATCACATTCAGAGGACTTGGAGGCACATGGATCTTGTCTGCATAAATCTGGCATTTATGACACCTCTTTGCAAACTTGAAACAATCTGTTTCCATAGTCAGCCAATAATAACCCGCCCGCAGTAACTTTCTCGTCATAGCATGCCCACCAGCATGTGTACCAAATGTACCCTCGTGTATCTCTTCCATGAGCAACTTCGCCTCTTTCTCATCTACACAGCGTAGCAACACCAAGTCGTGGTTTCTTTTGTACAGGACATCGTCCGAATTCAGATAGAAATTGCCATCCAATCTCCTGTGAGTCTTCTGATCTCAACTGGATGCCCTAGTCGGATACTCCTTGTTCTTCAGGAAATTCTGGATGTCAAAATACCAGGGCTTACCATCGGAAGCTTCGTCAATGGAAAATATGAATGCAGGCCTATCGAGCCGAGAGATAACAATCTGGGGAGCCTCGTTCCATAAGTCAACTTTATACATTGAAGACAATGTCGCAAGGGCGGCAGCCATTTGATTCTCTGCTCGTGGCACGTGATGCAATTCCACCTTGTCAAAGAAAGGCAACAATCTCCTTGCATAGTTCATATAGGGTATCAAATTGGGCTGACGTGTCTCCCATTCTCCTTTAATCTGATTCACCACTAGAGCCGAGTCTTCGTATACATCCAGGTTCTTGATTCTCAAATCAATGGCCTCTTCCAGACCCATGATGCAAGCCTCATATTCGACCTCATTATTGGTAACAGGAAAATTCAATCGGGCAGTAAATGGGATGTGCGACCCATGAGGAGTAGTGATAATTGCACTTATTCCGCTACCATAGGAATTAACTGCTCCGTCAAATATCAACTTCCATTTGGAACCCAACTCTGGTCCTTTGTCCGGCAACGGTTCTTCACAATCCTTCATTTTTAGGTACATGATATCCTCGTCAGGAAAATCAAACCTCATCGATTGGTAGTCCTCAACCGGCTGCTCAGCAAGGTACTCTAACAGAACGCTACCTTTAATAGCCTTTTGCGAGACATATTGGATATCGTATTCTGTTAACACCACCTGCCATCGGGAAATTATTCCGGAGAGTGCTTGCTTCTCAAACACATATTTGATTGGATCCATATTTGAAATTAGCATGGTTGTATGATTCAGAATGTATTGCCTCAAACGTTTGGCGGCCCAGGCTAGCGCGCAACACGTCTTCTCGATCATTGAGTATCTGGACTCACAGTCAGTAAAATTCTTACTCAAATAGTAGATCGCATGCTCTTTACGTCCGGTCTCGTCGTGTTGACCGATAACACAACCCATACTTTCCTCAAGAACCGTCAAATACATAATCAAAGGTCTCCCGGCCACTGGGGGTATCAAAACAGGAGGTTCCTGCAAGTATTCTTTTATCTTGTCGAACGCCTTTTGACAATTTTCATTCCAGGTCAACACCTGATCCTTTTTCAACAACTTGAATAATGGCTCGCATGTCGCAGTTAGGTGAGATATGAACCGAGCAATATAGTTCAACCTCCCTAAAAACCCACGCACTTCTTTTTCTGTTTTAGGCGTCGACATTTCTTGTATAGCTTTTATCTTTGTAGGATCAACCTCTATTCCCTTTTCGTTCACAATAAACCCCAACAGTTTACCCGATCTCACCCTAAAGGTGCACCTGTTAGGGTTCAGTCTCAACCTGAACTTCCTAAGTCTTTTGAACAGTTTCAGCAGATTAACCAAATGCTCCTCCTCTGTCTGAGATTTGGCAATCATATCATCAACATAAACCTCGATCTCTTTATGCATCATGTCATGAAAGAGCGTCGTCATTGCATGTTGATATGTTGCCCCAGCGTTCTTCAGTCCGAAGGGCATCACTTTGTAGCAAAATGTTCCCCAGGGAGTAATGAAGGTAGTCTTCTCCATGTCTTCTGGTGCCATTTTGATCTGATTATAGCCTGAGAAGCCGTCCATGAAGGAGAATACGGAGAACTGAGCAGTGTTATCAACCAGCACATCGATGTGAGGAAGTGGAAAGTCGTCTTTGAGGCTCGCCCTATTCAAATCACGGTAGTCTACACACATTCGCACTTTACCGTCTTTCTTCGCCACTGGTACTATATTAGCGACCCATGACGGATAAGTTGTAACGGCTAGGAAACCAGCATCCCACTGTTTTTGAACTTCCTCTTTGATTTTCACAGCCATGTCTGGTCTGGTTCTTCTGAGTTTCTGCTTAACAGGCGGACATTCCTCTCGCAACGGCAGACGGTGCACAACCATATCTGTATCCAACCCAGGCATATCCTCGTATGACCAAGCAAATATATCACTATACTCTCGCAGTATCTCAATCAGCCTTTGCTTGATGTCGCTCTACAGCGCAGCCCTTATACGGATATTTCTCACAACTTCTTCCGACCCCAAGTTGATAATCTCAATTTCCTCCTGATGAGGCAGAATGATTCTCTCTTCCTGTTTCAACAAACGAGTCAGCTCCTCTGGCAAGTCGCTATCCTCAACAATCTCTTCCTCTGCTTGGAATACCGGGTGCTCGAAGTCAAAACGAGTCATAGGCGGTTTGTAGAAGATGTCATCTTAAATATTAGTCCTGCAAAGGAAATGGTTAAACGCTTCAAAACGCAAACAAAGAAAATAACCACGTTGCCATTTATTGTTAAGTAAAAACAAGAAAAACAGGGATCACAATATTTGTATATGAAAAACGCCTTTATTTCATGATTAAAACAGTGCAATACATATAATCAAGTAGCCCTAAGGTAAAATCACTATGCCTCGGGTAGGACATAGAATTATTCAACAATTGACAAAACAAATCATTACTGTTTAAGAGTCACTGGAACAGTTTCCTGGATGGACCAGTTGCAGAGACTTTGTCCTGGCACGCTTGGCTTGATCCACGCGTCCATATCGCAGTCACTATCTCCATCTTCAGGATCGGGAATAGCGTTGATTGTCTCAAAGCACACCCCGCTTGGCGTAATCGTTATCGGCCCCTTGAACCTGGGCGCTCCTGAAGATGACGCTGCCGACGTCGGTCGATACCCTAGCCCAAACTTGTCATTCTTCACGGGAATCTCTAGTACCTGCCCCCAACCTTGAGTCTCACCAGTTTGCACTAAAGCCTGAGCTTCTTTGTAGGATGACACCGCCACCTCTGGCATTTTGCTGGGACCCTGAGCTCTGTCTTTAATTCGCAACCCTTCGAAGGCTTGACAAGGTGTCTCGTGTATTTCTACGTTGACCTCAACATATCTGAACGATGACAGGTGACTGACCAAAATGTCCTCCTCCCTGCAAACGGTAACAACACTATCACCCACCATGTACTTCAACTTCTGATGCAACGTGGACGTTACGACCCCTGCAGCATGGATCCATGGGCGCCCAAGAAGGCAGCTATAAGCCAGATGAATATCCATGATGTAGAATTCGGTATCAAATATTTCTGGCCCCACCTGAAGCAGTAATGTTATTGACCCAAACATTGATCTTTTCGTCCCGTCAAACGCCCTCACAACCAAATCGCTGGGCGTGCAAATAATTCCCCATATGTCCAATTTCATCATGGCTTTCTTTGGCAATACGTTCAACGACGATCCGGTATCCACCAATACACGCGACATTACGGTGCCCCAGCATTCCACCGATATATGCAAAGCCATGTTGTGTTCTCGACCCTTGGGTGTTAGATCAAAATTTGTGAAACCCAGGCTATGTCCAGCATTGACATGTGCCATTATCCCCTCTAACTGATTTACAGAAACTTCTTGAGGCACAAATGACGTATCCAGAATCTTTAGCAAGGCGTTCCGGTGGGCCTCCGAACATAACAACAACGACAAGATAGAAATCTTCGACGGCGTCTGCTGTAGGTGTTCAACAATTTTGTAGTCGCTTTTGCGAATCAGTCTCATGAACTCCTCTACGTCCTTGAGTGACGTATCCTTTTCTTTCAACTGAGTAGGCCCGCTTTCATTTACTTTGGCTTTGCCTTTGGCCAATCTCTTTGCTTCTATTTCAGGTGAGGTAAAGATCCTTCCGCTACAGGTCATGCCCCCCGTTCCAACGAAATTATCAACAGCCCCAGCTAGCTGGCTATTCACCATAATCTTTTCACCGTTGCAATATGCTTTTAATCCGTATGTCCACGGGACAGCTTTCGTACTCTCAAAGGGCACAAGCCTTGCTTTGGTAATCGTAATAGTTGGTCGTTGGGCGGGCGCCGTTATCGTTATAGCCTTCCTCGGGATCGTCACCGTTGCAATATCATTCTGCTTATCACATAATGCCTCCACAGGCTTCTCAACCGCAATTTGATCAAATTGCAAGGTCCCTTCGTCGATCATGGCCTGAATGCCCTGCTTCAAATCAGTACAAACCTCAGGCTGGGTCCAACACTCTAAACAGTATTCATCACAACCAGGGAATACTCCCCCTCTGAGCAACCTGCTTTTCACCTCACTCAATGGTGTCTTCAGTTCGTTAACATCCATCACCAAGTTCAAATTTTCTTTTGTCAAGATGAAATTTGCCCCATGATTGGGCATAGGCTGTTGTACAGTATTGGGCCCCACCTGGCCAAAGTTGATGGCTTTACTGTCCAACAAGTCTTGAACTTTATGCTTGAAAGCATGACAAGATTCTACGTCATGTTCGGGCGCCCCGAAATGGAATTCGCACTGCTTATTAGCGTCATACCCATAAGGAAGTACCGGTCCTGTAGGCGGTTCCAATGTTCTTTTCTCGACCAAATTCAACCCCAGTAGTGTCTGAAGAAGCTCTGCATATGTCGACAGAGGCTTATCAAATACCCTCTTCGGCTTTACATTCTGAAACCTTCTCTGACCCTGATTCTGCCTTTACTGCTGCTGTGGTTGTTGTTGTTGTGGTTGGATTGGAATAGTAACACTGACTATTTGTTGAGGTTGAATGTACTGATTTCTGCCTCTGCCCCGGCCTCTGCCACCAAATACAACGCTTGTATCACCCTGTCGTCTTCCGCCGAACACTTTTCTCGCACCCCCAGCTGAAGTAGATTTGCCTGCCTGAATCTTTCCAATTTTAATTCCATTTTCGATCCTTTCTCCCATAAGGATCATATCGGAGAAGCTACCCATCGAAACATTGAGTAACTTGTCATAGTACATCCCTGTAAATGTGCCCACAAACATGTCATTCATCTCCTTTTCAACCAAAGAAGGGTGCACCCGAGCTGCCATATCGCGCCACCGCTGCGCGTACTCTTTGAAACTTTCACCACTTTTCTGCGACAGACTCTGCAACTGAACTCTGTTTGGCGCCAAATCGCTGTTATATTTGTAATGCATAACGAAAGCATCAGCCAACTGCTTCCAGCTTCTAATCTGAGTGGGCTCCAGTCCCATGTATCATTCCAATGATGGTCCCGACAAGCTATCCTGAAAGAAATGCATGAGCATCCTTTCATCATTGGAATATGCAGACATCCTTCTATAATAAGAACGTACATGGACCTTTGGGCAGGTATCCCCTTTGTATTTGTCGAACGTTGGAGCCTTGAATTTTAATGGCACCCTCAGCCCTGGTACCAACCCCATGGTAGTCATATCTAACCCAGCGGAGTTCTGATTAACCACACCTTTCATCTGTTCTTCTAGCATTCTGATCCTTTGAACAGGGTCAATGGGGCCCTCAGGTCCCATACCTCTTCCCGAAAAAGCGTCATCCTGGTGATCCATATTCCAGTCATTGCCATACCCATCGTAACCCATGTTACGGCCAAATCCTTGCTGATTGAACATAGGACCCTGTCCTCGGTTGCCGAACCCTTGATTGACCCCAGCAGGTCCAAAACCATTGTTGAAAGGAAATGCTCCAGTGTCGTTGTTATTCACATTACCGAATCCACCATTACCGTGGCTATACCCCTGATTGTTGCCGTAACCGTCATTACCAAAGCCTTGATTGTTGAACCCGAAGTTCCCGTCCTGATTGACATTGCCATACCCATTGTTTCCAAAGTCAGCATTGTCACTGAATCCTTGATCGACATCCCTAGTGTTGCCTTTGTTGTTAACAACATGCCCATCACCACCATTTCCAGTATTGCCATTACCAGCGCCAGCACCTGCACCAGTACCAGTGTTTCCGTTGACAGTCGCAACAGGTGGAGTAACTACTGGTATCTCATCCTCCCGGCGAGGAGTTCCAACAGAATTGTGGTCAGTATTGCCATTTCCGTTTGTCCGCGTCAGCAGCGGCTGCACCAAGGTCTGAAGGCTCTCCTGACCCTTGGCCATGCTCTCCATAGCTTGCATGAACAGAGTCAACTTCTCACGGGTTTCCTACATCTCGACTTGAACTTGATCCATTGTTTTCTTACAGTTGTTTCTGGTTGAGTAGCGGTGGATTCTTTGGTCGTCAATCCTGAAAAACCTGTGAGATGCAGGAAATAAGATACAGATTCAACAAGTAACTGGCAATGCAAAAAATGAATATGCAGATGCAATATGTGTCTATGCGTTAGGGAGATCAACCCCTGATTCTAGTGCCAAAGTGCCAGTGAAGTGATGTGATAAGAAGCTGGAATCCACTCATGGAAGAAACATCTCATATATTGCTGAAAAACCCATCAAGGCAGAAATACAATATCACTGAGTGTTCAATAACAAGAAGGCATGACCTCGACCAACAAGCCTGGTGATGGTCAACACAATGCAAATAAAGCATATACAACAGTGCATAAGGTAATCAAGTGCGGCCATATGCCCGTTACTCTTCTAACAATCTATTGGTCTTGGGATGGTCCGGCTGAGAAAGCAACCCTTCGACGAGCGAGTCTCTTTGCCTGATAACACGCTGGAGATCCCCAATGGATTCCTCCCAAGAACCCTCTCCAAAGCACTCCCCTAGCTTCTGCTTCTGGGATGCAGACTCTTTCTTGCGCTTGACAACTTCGTTCAAAGCATTTTGAACGTCATATCTCCGCATAACCTCTTCTTCAAACTTTTTCTGGCTAGCTTTCAACTGATCCTCTAACTCGGAGATTTGCAACTTCAGCTTATCTTCTCTCTCCTTGTTGTTGGTCAATGTAGCATTCCAAGTTTTGTTGAACATAGAGATCTCCAAGTAAGCTATATCAAGTTCTTTCCTCTTAGACTCCAGCATGTCATGAGAGCTCTTAAAATCTATCCCCAAACGTTCACGCTTCCTTCGTTGTTCAGTCAGTTCTGCACCTAACTGGTTCACCAGCTTTGTTTGCTGCTTGAAGGAATATACGGCTTCATTCTTTTCGCTCCTGAGCTGAACTAGCTCTTCTTCCAACTTCTCGTTGGCTTTCATCAGCTCTTCTTTCTCCTTCACAACCTGCTCATATCTCTCAATAGACACAGTAGTTGGCTCCTCAAACACGAGGGGATTAGGAGGTAATACTGCAGGAAACGGCATCAGCGCCTGCTTTGCCCTATCTTGGATCCAGACTTGGTACATAGGATAGGCTTGGCTATCATTCTTACCCAACAACGGTTTCCCTTTCTTGCAGATGTTATTCCAAGCATGCTGAAGCTTGGATAACAATTCTCCCTTCAAATCACCTGTGAAGTATAGAGATTCCTGCACTTCCTCCTCTTTTGGAGGGCTTCTCAAAGCATAATCGAATTGCCTGATCAACAATGACAGATTGTAGTTAATGCACCCTTTCCTCCCAATCAGAGGAACGTTAGGATATCCTGTGCAGCTGTAGATAATCTCAGATCCCAGTAAATCCCTATCAAACCAGACAACATCTTCTGACGAAAGCCCCATCAGACGCTCAGACCATTCCACCGTAGCTGCAGACTCAGCAAAGATACCCTTCTTGGGCAGGTGACTATCAAACCACATATACAACAAAGGCACACAACAAGAGACGTTCTTTCCCCTCCTACTCTCGTTCTTATAATGCAGAGAGTGATAAAAGTCTTCAATCAGTGTAGGCACAGGATTGCCTGAAGCAAATATATGGAATGCATCCAAATCAACAAAGTCAGACATATTAGGGAACAATACAATGCCATAGATACAAAAAGCAAGGATAGCATTAAACACAATCCAACAACCACTCTTGGCATACTCTTGTGCTTTCCCAACCAAGAACTTGAGAGAAAAACCAGAAACTCCATTCCACGAGGTTAACAGCAACTCTGAGGAGTCTAAATGCAAAGCAACAGCCAAATCCTCCAGCTTGGGCTCAGCATCCATATGAATGAAGGTTACCCTTTTCTGAATGGTTAACTCCAAGATCTCAGCATATTCCTCCATGGTCGGAGCCAGAATGAAGTCAGGGAAAGTAAAACACCTCAGCGGGGGATCATAAAACTGCATAAGTGCATATAATACGTTCAGCTCATACGTAGTTGGTTTGCAGACCAACCTAAGCAGTTTCCCATAACTCCTCCTGAAGCTTCTCTTCACATCATCATCAACCAAGGATATCAAACCAAGCAAAGAAGAAACATCTGGAGTAGGCAACTCGTATGCCACAGTCTTCTTCAAAGTATCCATAATATCAGCAGACAGAAATCCAGGCAACTAGAATCAGAGGGTATGCAATGCACCTGCAGCACAGACACATGTTAATGATATGTAAAATGAGTATGCAACAATGCAATATGCAAACATGCAACAGGGATCAAGTGATATATTGCTGAAGAGATCCATCCACAATATCTGTCTCAACAGACCCACAACATTGCTCAAACCTGGTCTCAATAGACCCATAACAATGCTCCAACCTAGTCTCAACAGACATATAACAAAGCTCCAACCTGGTCTCAACAGACCTATAACAAAGTTCCAACTTGGTCTCAACAGACCCATAACAATGCTCCAACCTGGTCTCAACAGACCCATAACACTGTCCTGATGAAGAACCTCAAGTAACCACACATACTGATCCAATATCAAGAAAACCAGGTAGTCTGGAGGTCAAGTTTCCTGCATGCCCCAATCCCTCTCACAGGTAGGTGTCCTATCAACTAACACAAGGTACGGCATCCTATGCGGTCGTCGGCGTCACATACTTTCTAGACTGATGATACGATACCCAGAAGGTGTGGCATCATCATGTCCTAAAGAGGCATCACTTAGCCAACTTCCAATTGATCGATCCCCAGAGTCGACAATCCAACTAACACACAACCCCCTCAACCCAAAGGGTTGAAAAAGAAGTCAACCAGAAGAACCTCGTCCGAGCGTGGATTTTGCGGGACACTAGTACATGCAAAGCATGCACGCGCCCACTACTTTCCACAACTAATTCTAGGTGCACTCAAGCCCAGGTCCGGCTTATCTCTCAATCTGACCCCCTACCCAACACAAATAATAATATATAGTACTGAAAGTAAAGACAGAAAGGTAAATCCATACAAAACCCACGACGGGAAAACAAGCGCTAGGATTGACTCGCGTAGGGAACCGTTGGAGTCCCCAACAGAGTCGCCAGCTGTCGCTACTGCGAAAATCGGCGCCGGCTATGACAGAAGAGTCGCCACTGTGCGTTATTTATCCCAAAAGAGGGAAAGGAAACACTGAGATTAAACCTAGCGCAAAACGGGAAAGGAATGGTCATCGCAACCAAATTCCTGGATTCGGGAGTCGATTATGCAAGGGGAAGGTATTAGCACCCCTTACGTCCTCCGTACTCGACGGGATCCATGCTTGTTTTCTGTCTAAGGGATTGTATGCTATCTATGCTAAAGGTCAAGGGACAAAAGGAATGAAAAGAGAAAAGAGACTTGATAGAGCTTCGCCGCTCTATGCCTACGTATTCCCTCGTGCAATGGGAAAGTCAGAGTCTACGTAGTTTGGCTACTTACGGGAAAGGAGGGGAAGGTTGCTCGCTAGGATATCGCATCCTATGCCTATGTACTTTCATACAGCATGAAAGATCAGAGCAAACGTAGTTCGGGCTACAGAAGACACAAGCTTGTCTGACTGTTTTTTATTACCTTATGAAAGGGTTTTTCTTGATTAAGAGTCCAAGCGGACAAAAATGACACTTTGATGTTTGTTTTGAATCTTTTACGAAAGAAGTGTTTTTTTAGTTTGTTTGCAATCTCTGACGCACTAGAGACTATGATTTGAGAGTGACTACGTCGCGTGTCACCCAAAGGGTGCCACACTAAGCAGCCAGACTACTGGAAAGAAACTCTCCAGCAACCCTTTCTCAAATAGCTTAAGGCTCGTAACGTACGACATCGATTAATCTTATTACTGTATTTTTGAGTGGTTTTGAGATAAGAAGAGAAAGAAGCTCTAAAAAAGCCTAGGGTTGAAAAGGGAATAAAAAGTAACCTAATGTTGTCATGCATGGATAAGAATCCTAATGTCTGTCATAATTCCCTCCTGCACAGAGGAAATCAGATATCCTAGGGGATAAACGGAAAAGAAAGCAAGCAAATACAGTAAAATGCATGCAATGCAGCAATACAAGCGAGGCAAGGGAGTCCCGCTCAACCTCGAACCTGGGAAAACAACAGGAAAAGTGAATCAACATTAACTTCAAACCTAAAGGGCAAGCTGCACAAGCCAACAAACAATACAAAAAATAAAACAGAGGAGGCAGCCCAAGCAGCAGCACCAAACTCCTACAGCAAGCAGCATCTCTGACAGCAACAGTTGATTAAACAGCAAAAAGTTGACAGCAACAACCTTCATATTCATGAATAGCTTCAAAAAACAAAATTCAACAAGCTTCTATCTTCACACTCAACATACTTCAACAAGCTTTAACAAACACCTAGCTTCAACCAGTAAACAACTTCATCAAGCAAGCAGCTTCAACAAGCAGACAACTTCAACAAGCAACTGGCTTCAACATGCAACACTCCTAGCTTCAACAAGCTTCTAGCTTCAACAAGCACAAACTTCATCTTCAACAAGCTTCAACAAGCAACCTCATCTTTACCAAGCTTCCACAAGCACCTCCAAGGGAGAATCAAGTAACAAGATCAGGTTGAAATGTTAAGTAACTTAATGACAACAAAAGGAAGCCAATAAGAACTTAACATTATAGTAGAAAAGTACCCTCAAAGTTCTACTCTTAAAGCATGCCATCCATCCCTCCAAAGGAGATATGTGACTTCTTTAAGAGGACTTTATGTCATTGGATTGAATGGAGATGAACAATATACTCCATGTTTGAAGAAACAAGCAAAACTAGTCTAATGCTCTTCCTAAAACCCTAGTTTTCCTAAGCTCATGACAAGCATCCACCAGATGAGAAATTCTTCATGTCCATGCTTTTTCAAGCTCTCCAAAGCATCTTCAATTGGTCTACATCTTCATCCAAGCCACAGAGCACCACCACCCTAATCTAAGGGGAACTATTGAATTAAACTAGTCAAGTTAGTTCATTAGAAACACCTAGAAGTTAGTCTTAAAACTAAATCTAATTAAAATACCAAAAGTGATTGTAAAATCCTATAAAAAATTCTAAGGGTTCCTAAACCTCTTAAGAATCTCCCATACAAAAACCAGGGGGTTAACCATTCATTAACACCTAAAACTATGTCCTAAACCTAAGGGTACTATCTTAAAACCCTAATTCTAAACCACCTATTTTTTAATGTTCAAAACAACATAAAAATATCTCACAAAAATATGAGAAAATTTCTAGAGGTACATGCATCTCTAAACTAATCCTACACAAAAAATCAACTCAAAAATCAACACCAAATGGCCATGCAAAAATCAGCAAAATAAGGTATCAACCATATTCAAAATAAAACCAATTAAACTTCCAAAAATGCAATTAAAAAATAAAATGCATGAAAAATGAATTTATTAAATTCCTAAAATTCTAGACTCTTTCAAGAGTCAGGGGAAAAAATCTAACCTAAAAAGACTAATTTTTCTATTTGTTATGATTTATTTTCTAACCATGTGCAAATGAAGAAAATAAGAGAAAATCCATTAAAATGATGAAACACGCGTGAAGAATAGCAATAAAATCCAGTTGTAATCCCAGGCTAGGCCAAAAGTGGGGTGCGCATATCAAATTGTCTTAAGCCCAAACCAAACTAAAAACAATCAGGAAAAAGGAAATGGAAATTGGAAAATATGCCTGGTGAATAGCAAGCCATCCTAGTTCAATTCCTCAGTGGGCCTAAACGCAGGGTGTCAACAGCAACAACTCAACAAATCCCACAACCAAATGTTTAATGAAATGCAGCGTTTTGTTCTCATTCTCACTCTCTTTAGATTTTGTGAAGCAATCATGGCCATTGGATGGGATCCTCAGTCAAAAGTCAAGCAAGATCCTAAGGACAAAACTTCATCTTCTCCAAAATTTGAAACTGGGAGGGAAAGCTTGGGACGGTGGCCTGAGCTTTATGCCACCGTCGTCTCCGGTTAGGTCATCCCCAAAGTTCATCAAACAACAAAACTTAACAACCAATCCTACTTGAAATCCACCCCTGAGCACGAATATGATCTCCAATTTCATTGATTCTTCCTCTAAACCAACACACGAGCCAATACTCAGAAATGGTGTCCAACTTCAAATGTCACAATTCTTGCCAATAATGATCCTATTCTCATCTACTCTCCTCAGGCTTCAATTCTACCCATCCAATCACCATTACAACTCCAAGAATCGTGAGATATAGGCTTCAACAGAAATCTTGTCACACCTAGTTTGGTCTCTAATTGCTCAATTCTTGTGCCTAAATCCTTCCTAGCAAAGTCTATAACCTATCCACATGATCATTTCTACCTAATTCCCTATAATCTAGAGCAAAAATTGAAAGTTGCATACCTGGTATAAATGGATGAACAGAGTAGGTTCTTGCTCGATTCAAGCTCCAATCTCTTCCAAATTCACTCAAGAACACACTCTGAAGCTACTCCAATGATCAATTTGCTTTGAATCCTCTTCAATCTCAAAACCCGATTCTGATATGCAATGAAGAAATCTCAATTGCTTCCTATTGATTCTCTTCACTTCTTGCCCAAAAAACTTGCTGAATACATTGCAATGGTTATATAGAAGTGATTGGAACACTCTAGAACTTTCTGTAACTAACCAAATGAGAAATTGAAAATCTCATGCTCCTTGAAAAACTCATATACCACAGTTGCGAATTGCTCTGTTCTAACTCTCAATTTTTCTTGAAATGATTATCTCATGAGATTTAGAAATGAATGGCTATGAGAGCTTCCTTGTTTTTGATCTTATGGTGTGCAATTCAAGTGTTGCTTCAACCTTAAGTTACAAAAGGGAAGTGCTTGAAAATGGCCTCAAATGAAAAATGTAATATTTTCAACCTTCTCAAAATGCATTTTCTGATCAAAATGACATATAATATGGACCTGTTTGGATATCAATCAAGAAATCACATTTTTTGGCCTTTTAATGCTTATTTTTTCCTTCTTTCAAAGCCATTTCAAGTGAATTTGTGTTCCAATCCAAACCAAACTCTCATGACAACTTGGTTGCACTCAAAACATCATTTTGAACAAGTTTCATGTTGAATAATTTTCCATTTGAAGCTTGCAAGTTGGAGTTATGGACATATGATTGAAATGACCTATAATCTCACTTTCCCAAAATACCCCTGGCTTGCAAAGATCATAACTTGAGTTCTACAAATCCTATCAAGTACTTCTAGTACTCTATGGAAAGCTAAGATCAAGAGGAACAACATTCATGTTGACCAAAAGTCCATTTGAAAAGTCCTTGAAGGTAAAACGTTGCTTGGAAGTCAAGTGACTTTCACAGATAAACTTCATAGTCATCTGATGACCTGTAACTTGTCTGGACCATAACTTGAGTTCTATAACTCCCCTTGAGGACTTCTAGTACTCAAATTAAAGTTATTGAGATTCTCTACAAATTTCATATTGGCAAAGATCCATTTGAAACTTTTATTTTGACTTATGTGGCTTTGAAGTTAGGCACTAAACAGGGTGATTTGCACTGAAACCCTAATTTAGCAACTCCCCACCTTCTTGATTCTTCTTTGCTTAACCTTGGCACAACACCACACATGTATCAACATACCATTCCATGAACCCCATTGTCGCTACTGCGAAAATCGGCGCCGGCTGACAGAAGAGTCGCCACCGTGCGTTATTTATCCCAACGGAGGGAAAGGAAACGCTCGAAGTAAACCTCGCAAAAAACGGGAAAGGTATGGTCATCGCAACCAAAACCTGGGTTCGGGAGTCGGTTACGCAAGGGGAAGGTATTAGCACCCCTCACGTCCGTCGTACTCGACGGGATCCACGCTTGTTTGGTTTGTCTACAGGATGCAAAAACAATCTATCTACGACTGCTAAATCTAAACGGAAGGGAATTGACTCGATAGAGCGTCACACTCTACGCCTACGTATTCTCAAAAGAGAAAGTCAGAGTCAATGTAGTTCGGGAAACTACAGGGAATTGGCTCGCCAAGACCTCGCGTCTTGTGCCTACGTACTTCCACACTGCATGGAAGATCAGAGCTTACGTAGTTCAGGCTAACTACGGCTAATCTGGGTATTCTCACACAGCAGTGAGATATCAAACTGGTTTTAAAGGTACGGGAACCTATGGGGAAAAACTATGGTCTGGTCTCAAATGCACTCGGGCAAGGGAAAGGGATAACATCAGTCGTAAGCGGGAAAGTCTCGATCGCACAACAGCGAGATAACAAAAGGTTAGTTGTTAGTGTGCTCGCTAGGATATCGCATCATATGCCTACATATTCTCGTCTGGTACGAGAAATCAGAGCAGCTGTAGTTCGGCTACTTTCGGGACCACAGCTCAAATCTCGTTTTATTAATCTTCTGAAAAATGGTTACAATGATTGAGAAACTGAAAAATAAACTCCTAGGAAATACTATCCTATCCTATCCTGGAAAATCAAATGGAAAATAGTCCCCTAACAAGTGGACTTCTAAAACTATCCCAAAAATAAACTCCATGAAGAAAATATACTCTAAAAAAATATTAAATGTACCAACTAATATTTTTCTATTTTTCCCTCTATTCTTTTTTCAACTATTTTCAACATTATTTTTCTCATTTTCATTTTTCAATATTTTTTCTATATTTCTTTTCTCTTTTTCATATTCTTTTCTCTTTTTTCTCTTTCTTTTTTCATATTATTTTTCAAGTATTTCTCACATACTCTTTTCCAATATTATTTTTCCCTTTTTTTTTCAATATCTAAAAAATGAATATAAAAGAAAATATTACAAAGGTAATTAAACTAAAAAAAAACAGCAGGGGGGGGGGGGGGTATTATCATAGCAGGGGGTTACACCAGCAAAAAATAAGACAAAACTGGGCCCAGCCCAACAGCTAATGCTGCAAAAAACAAACAGAGGGGGTGCAGCGTTGAACTGGGGGGTGCGCCAGTAAACAAGTATTGGGCCCAGCCCATATTCACCAAAGAACACACGGAGGGGGGGGGGAAATAGGAAATGGGAGTGTGATTTGCAAGACAATTGGGCCTCAGAAGCCCAAATCCAGCCTAACGCATCCACTTCAGAACCCTAATTATTTCCTCTTCACTAACAATGTTCATCCTCTCGCGCCGTTTCCCTCTTGCTCTCTCGTTCTCTCTCTCTCAATATTTCTCTCCTTTGCAATCTTCGTTTCATCTCTCAACATACCCAAAACCACCCGATCCATTGTAATCCTCAACAAGAAATAAAAAAAACACTGTGAAAACAATAAGTGGAGACGAAGATCCATGGAGTTGTTGTGGATTTCTCATTCACATTCGATGGAGATCTCAGATGGTTGGCGAATGTTCTTGAGGGAGGCTTTTGGAGATTTGATTGAAGGTGCGAGATCGTGCGAAGGTTGTTGACGTTGACATTCGAAGGTTTTTTTTTTGAACGAAGAAATTTTCTGGCAGTCGATGATGAAGAAGTTGATCGAGCTGATGGATCTTGGAAACTTCTAGAGGTTGCGAAGATAGGTTCGCTACTCTCCTTGATGAAGATCTATGAAGTTTCTGGTGCATGCAGATTAACGAAGTTGAATGTTCTTCAAGAACTTCTGGAAAATACGAGGAACTTGATGATGGATTCTGGAAACTTGATGAAGAACAAGCGAAGAACACCTACAAGATTCTTACGAAAACTGGCAAAAATATCTAGAACGGTGGAGGATCTTCAAGAACGGATGCTGATCTTGGATGATGTTGATCGGTTGGAGAATCCTATGAATGTTTAGAGTTTCTGGAAGCAAAACGGATGAATCTTGGAGGATGTTCTATGGATCGTAAGACGAAGGTGATGATGATGAAGATCGAACGATTATTGATGATGATCGGTGAAGAAAAAAGATGAAGATTTGTGGTTTTGGTTTTCCGGTGGGTTGTTGCGATGGTCGGAGGAGGTTACGGCTGCCGGCGGTGACCGTTACCGGTGCTGCATGCCGGTCAGCGGAGGGATTTCGGCGAGGGCCACTTGGCACCACGCATGCAGAGGGAGAGGGAGAAGTGAGCACGTGGAGGCTGGTGAAGCGAAGGGGAGACACGCGGGTTGTGGCGTGGCATCAGGAGAGAGACGGAGGGGATGAAGTGTCGTGATGTGAGCGACTGAGAAGAATGAGGTGGCCACCCCTAAATGATACGTGTGGCATTGGCTAAATAGGACAAGCGTCCTGGACTGAAGAATGAATTGGGCCTCCATGAACTATTTCCGGCTTGGGCCCAACGAAATTGGCTAAGACTGAACTATGGACTAAAAGCTGAATGGCATTAATGACCTGCTTAATGAAAATTAACGGACTAATTAAATGCTGATTGATCAAATGCAATGGATTAATACTTAACGTGAGTAAACACAAAATGGTTAATGGAAACTGAAAACACTGCTAATGATGGTTATCAGACTCAATTAAGATTGACTCAATAAAAGCTAATTAACACCCACTCAATTAAACCAATTAAACTCTAATTAAATCCAATTTAAAACCTAATTGAATCTAATAAGGTCTAATAAAATCCAGAAAATTCTTAATAATTCCCGAAGGAACAAAAACTGTACAAAACGACAAATAACACTGCGAGAGCGCACCGGGACAACCGGTAAAAATCAACGGACACCGAAATATCCCTAAAAACAACAGCGCCAGCTGCAAACACCAGGAAGAGCACGACTTCCCAAAAATACAATTCTACCTATCTGAACCGACTAAAAACACCTGAAACGCGGGACGAGAGCTGTGATCCCGATAAACTCAATATAACTGGAAAAATGCACTGTATGCGATATGCGGATGCGAATGCAGTCATGCGTCGAAACATAGAACCAGATACGGGACCCGGTTGGTCAAATTTTAGGGTGCAACAGCTGCCCCTATTCAAGCGGCTTGGACCTGAATGGGTGAAGAGCGCTCAGCCTTCAGACATTCAAAGGTAGAAGGCGGTTGAATACAAATGAAACTCTGAAATTTGCCAACCGTAGAAATATACTGCAAAATAGCTTGGGAAATAGCCTCCAATGAACTGAAGTTTGATTGTCACGGCAACAACAGGTCAATTATCTGATAAATTTCTCTCCTTTTCAACACCAATCACCTGTGCGACGCCACAAGTATTGGAATAATGCTTCAGAAAGCAAACAACTTGATTCCCATCTCTCTTATGGGATCAAATCCTGTCATCTCACAGTTCACAGCGAACTTGAGGACAATTCTCCTGGGGAACTTCTGAATCGACTGCTCGGCACCCATTCTGTCAACAGGCCGCAGCTTCAGAAACCTGATATATGTCAATCTTTTTTTTCCAGTGCCGACGTAACAACCAAATGTGAAGAATCACTCCGCTAGGGAAGAAGAGAAGCTGAACCAAACGACTCTGCGGGGGAACAAATTCGAAATCCAATAGGTAACCAACCTGGTCCATGTTTCGAAATGCGTATGTCTGAAATGATGCAATGCCCTATATGACATGGAAATGCTATGCATTCTGTTTGAAAGTGCGATGCCCAGACGGCATGGAAATGCCATATGTTTGTATGAATGCTATGGCGATATATGCAAATGCTGATGCAGGCTCGAGCTGCCAGAGAACATCAGGTCTGAAACCACTTGGCAAAATAAATGCCGAAGGCAACGTCAACTCCATTGAAGGTAATCTGATATCACAGAATCATCTCAGCAAAATAAATGCTGGAAAAGGGAAACCAAATCCGCTGGGGATAACCGTCCTGCTGGAGATATGGAAAGGCAACCCTGCTTGGGGAGAAAGAAAAAACAACCCTACTTGGGGATGCTCTCTTCAAACCATTGGCAACTGATTGTGCTCTGCGGGGATTGACCCAAACTGAGGTTGATTGCGCGCAGCACGCTGCTGGAAATGCCCCTACTATCAAGGATATCAGTCTTAATCTGCTGAGGATACTCCTGATCCCGCTCTGATACGAGGTAAAATGCGATCTCAACTCTTCCAGGGATAATACACAACTTTCATCTGCTGAAGAGTAGCAATTCTGATTTAACAACATCCACAAGGAATTCAAACATTAATCGGAGCACTGGTATCCGTCGAGCTTCGTATTGGGGAACACGACAACATGCGAGTCATTGGTAATTACTGGGTCAGACACCTTTAGGTTTTTATTTTTCTGGTTTAGGATAAACATGGACTATGTACATAATGGAAGATATGGAAAATACTAGACGAGAACTAGCATTCAAAGGTAGGCTACCAGACGAGAACTGATAGGAAAATAAGTTATCGGATGAGAATTGATTTTTGCAATGACATGTACCAGACGAGAACTGATACAACACTTGAAGAAACGGTGACCAGACGAGAATTGGTTACAATAAAGTACACCAGACGGGAACTGATGCTTACAATAAACTACGCCAGACGGGAACTGATGCTTACGGAAGGGTGGGCCAGACGAGAACTGGTTACCGGTTTGCCAGGCGAGAACTGGACTTTGGAAACGACTGGTTACTGACACTCAACAGGTTTAAACTGTAGGATAATGATCCAACGACAGCAAGGCCTTTTTCGGAATGTTAAGGTTTTTTGATAAGGGTAATGACACGATTCCCCGATACTCAACTCCGGCTGGGGATAAACAGACTGGCTTGAATAACTTGCCCCGGTACAATTCAACTTGCCCCAATCTAACTTTTGGGAATATTGCTCTGAACAGCTCTCTACGAGACGACCTCGAGATTACTTGCCCCGGTATCTATACGACCAAAGGATTCAATCTCCATTAGACCATCGTCAACCTAGCTGGTTTCAACACTCTCTGCGGTGACTTGCCCCTGAATGAGCGTTCTAGCGACTTAACCTGATCTGATTATCCACCTGAAGTATCTGCTTTCAAATCTCAACGCTCTGTATAAATGCCCCTGATTGGCTCTCGAGAAGACTCACTTCTGATCAACTGCTTCTCAAGCATACTGCCCCTGATCCACTGAAGCTTCAGGACTTGTCCTCAGACTAACTGATTCTGAACTCACTGGAAGTCAATGCCCCTGATTCACAGGGTTTCACAACATACACCATCCTGGTTCAGACTGCTGAATTACTCAGTCCTGCTTGACGATTCCCTGCTGGAATTTCTTTCATGCCAACTACTAACCTGCAATTAAAACTGTCTAATCACGAATGGTAATCTTAATGCAGTGTTTATGCAGATTTTGAAAATTTTTGAGCTGTCACTCATTTACATGCCATGATTGTGAGTGACGAATGAACCAAAGTTCAAACGTAGTGCTTACGTGGTTTGAAAAGTGAAAGATACAACAAGGATGTGACTAGCAAGTCATGAAGGAGTCAGGTTACTCAACCTTATCGTAATACGCTTTCAGAATAAACCCTACCTCAATTAGGTCTTTTAAGGGTTGTATCGTGGTCGGGTTCACGGTTCGTGAAACAAAGGATATTTGGCTCAAATTTTGATTTGTACCCACCCCTTCTACGTGATGATCTCCGATCCTAAAGTTCAGTTAACCTGGCACAAGCGCTCGCCTCTTCGAGAGGTACGTTGAATGGTAAGAACCATAACTAAGGAATTCACAAGACTTTTCCGGAGTGATAGTTACTCCTTTTCGTTTTTGGTGTCTGTATACACGACTTTGTGACTTGCTGGGGAAAAAATTTCTATCCCTCTTTTTCATTCTTTTGATTCCCTAATTTTTGCCTGGACTGACTCCTTTTGAGTTCTTTTCGATTTTTCCTTTTTGAAGTCCAGCGGGATGCCCTGATTTTTGCCTAACTATTAGCTCTCCCAACTTTTTCTTTCTTTTTACTTAGCGGGCTTTCTTTCTTTTGGAACAAAGTCGTGTGACACTGGTTGTCTTGATTGCTCCGAAAGGATTGTAACTGTCTCACTCCTGATTGGTGAGGTATGACCTCTTGAAAGGTATAAACTGATTGATCCTCGAAAGACAACACTCCTCTGTAAGACTTGAACGCTCGATCAAGCTAACTGACAACTACCCTGCCCCGGGTTAAGATGTGAGGGTTTAAAAAAGTCCGAAAAAACTTCTACTTCTTGGCTCGAAGTGGTTAACAAGGGACTAACTCCTTATATCTCCAGTGTTTGGGGAATTTGAAACAATGCCTTGTACGTCATCGGTAAGGTCTTATCTGAAAGTATACGATCATCGGTTATGAGTTTAGTTTCGTCATCCTCCCTCCAATCTTTGCTAATCACAATGATAAAGTGGAAGTGAATAAAATGCAAGTGTCAGTGCAATGCAGTAAATGAGCGACAGCGACATGATTAATTCAGAAAAATGCATAGTCACTTTATTAATATCACCATTCGAAACATACAATGCTTAAAAGCAGGTAGTAACTAACAGAAAAGAAACTACAAATGCAAATGATATAAAGTCTGAGGACTGCCAATGCTGAAGGCGCCTGCCTATCTGGACCACTGGCTTTTGCTGGGGAATACTTTCCGAGCCTACGAGCTTAGATAGCTGAGCGGTTGGTATGAACAAACATAAGTCCTTCTCGAAAGGAAATGCAATCTTGGTCGATCAACTGCTGTACCTTCGCCTGAAACGCTTTACAATCTTCTGTCGAATGCCCGAGAGAGCCACCATGGTAACCACACTGAACGTGGGGATTGTACCCAGGAGGGTAAGGTTTTGGAACTGGCTTAAGAGCTTTAGGTTCCACCAAAGAACTCTGGATCAAGGACGGTAGCAGTTGGCTATACGACATAGGCACTGGACGAGAGGGAGCATTCCTTCGTTCCAAATTGTTACGAGGTCCGTTCTGATTTTGACGCTGATCCTGATAACCTCGACCACGAGTTCGCTGATTTGCAAGGGAAGCGACAAGACGTTCCTGATACAGTGCCCTAGGCACAGTTGTCTGTCCAATATAACAAGGCATAGAAGATACTGATCCAACAGATTTCACCAATTCATCTCGAGAATACCCAACATCTGGCATGATTGCATTGATCGCAACTCCTTTTTCATTCTGATAGTCCTGGAGAGGTTCAGTTTCACTAGCCTGGCTGCTTGAATCAATCTGGATTTTCCCAATTCTTATGGCATACTCAATACGTTCTCCAACTCCCACTAATTCGGAGAACTTCAGCGAAACTCCAAACAATCTCTCAAAGTACGGGCTTTGCAATGAGTCTACGAACATGCCTGCTAACTCTCGGTCAGGGATCGGTGGTTCCACTCTGGAAGCAAAATCCCTCCATCTCCGAGCATACTTTTTGAAAGGTTCATTGATCCCCATAGACAAAGATTGCAACTCCATGCGAAAGGGAGCTATGTCCATATTATAATCATACCGCTTCAGGAAAGCTCTGGCTAAATCCACCCATGACCGAATTTGATCCTTCTCTAACTGCATATACCACCTCAAAGATGCCCCAATCAAACTGTCCTGAAAACAGTAAATCATCAGCTTGTTGTTTCGCACAAACGAAGTCATCTTTCTGCAGAACATCACCAAATGTAGCCTCGGGCAGCTATCTCCTTTATACTTTTCAAACCTCGGCGTTCTGAATTTAGGAGGTAACACTAGGTCAGAAACCAAGCACATATCTGAAGCATTGAGACCAGCATCGTTCTTAACTTCCAGGGCTTTGACTTGTTCCTCCAATGCGCGCAACCTCTTAGCTTGCACAAGAGCTGATGGATTATTAGTCCTCACTATCGGAACTTCTCTCCGGGAGATCAAACCAGCAGGAATAACATTCTGATAATTTGTGGCATCAGAAGAAGAACATTCACTTGGGATGACAAATTGTTGGTGCAGATTTTGGCCTTTAACAGAAGTCTGCACAAGTTGAGCTGCAGTAAGGTTATTCACTTGCGGAAATCCTTCGTCAGACGTGGAATCATACAAGGGATTGGACGTCATAGTAAAGCCTGACAAGGCATCAGCAATCTGGAAATCGTTCCCTGACATGACTATCAGCAACTTTCAACTGACGGCACTGCTTGATTCTGCTTGATCCGTTTCAACCCCTTGGTCGTCTTCTAACAATCCACACTGCCTCGAACAATCCCCGGATAATCACCTTCTGAAATCAAACAACGGCTGGATAAGAGCTCTGGCCAGCTGGAGAAATGCTATGCAATATGATGCAAAGAGCTTATGCAAATGCAATGCAATGCAGCAAACACGGGATCACAGCCCCCACACAATCTGAATACTGCTGCACTGCTGACAGAGTACGTTCACTCTGAAGAGAATGCCAAAATAACGGGTAGGCTGGAAGTCAAGTTTCCTGCAAAAACCCTCCCACTCACGGGTATGGACCTAACTCTGACAAGGCACGGCATCCTATGCGGTCGTCAGCGTCACAGACTTTTAGGATTGGCGATACGATACCCAGAAGGTGTGGCATCATCAAATCCTGAAGAGGCCTCACTTAGCCAACTTCCAAATGATCGGTCCCCGGAGTCGACAATCCAACTAACCAACAGCCCACTGCACCCAAAGGGTGAAACAGGAAGTCAACCAGAAGAACCTCGTCCGAGCGCAAATTTCGCGGGAAGCTAGTACATGCAAAGCATGCACACCCCCACTAATCTCTACTCTAAGTCTAGGGTGCACTCAAGCCTGGGTCTGGCTTCTCACTCAAAGGAACATCCCCTGCCCAACAGCACAACAGCAACAGATAACAGCAACAGATAATAGCAACAGATAATAGCAATACAAAAGCAGTGCAAGAGCAGTACAAAAGTAAACAACCAATAGACAAGCAAACAAACGCTAGGATTGACTCTCCTTAGGGGACGTTGGATCCCACATGCATAAGGAACTATCGCAGTCCTTAGCAGCCAGGGGACGTTGGATCCCCAGCAGAGTCGCCAGCTGCTGGGGATGACCCCAAACAGCCAGGAAAAAACCTAAGGCGAGACTCGAATAGGGAACTATCACCATCCCCAGCAGAGTCACCAGCTGTCGCTACTGCGAAAATCGGCGCCGGCTGACAGAAGAGTCGCCACCGTGCGTTATTTATCCCAACAGAGGGAAAGGAAACGCTCGAAGTAAACCTCGCAAAAAACGGGAAAGGTATGGTCATCGCAACCAAAACCTGGGTTCGGGAGTCGGTTACGCAAGGGGAAGGTATTAGCACCCCTCACGTCCGTCGTACTCGACGGGATCCACGCTTGCTTGGTTTGTCTACAGGATGCAAAAACAATCTATCTACGGCTGCTAAATCTAAACGGAAGGGAATTGACTCGATAGAGCGTCGCACTCTACGCCTACGTATTCTCAAAAGAGAAAGTCAGAGTCAACATAGTTCGGGAAACCACAGGGAATTGGCTCGCCAAGACCTCGCGTCTTGTGCCTACGTACTTCCACACTGCATGGAAGATCAGAGCTTACGTAGTTCAGGCTAACTATGGCTAATCTGGGTATTCTCACACAACAGTGAGATATCAAACTGGTTTTAAAGGTACGGGAACCTATGGGGAAAAACTATGGTCTAGTCTCAAATGCACTCGGGCAAGGGAAAGGGATAACATCAGTCGTCAGCGGGAAAGTCTCGATCGCACAGCAGCGAGAGAACAAAAGGTTAGTTGTTAGTGTGCTCGCTAGGATATCGCATCCTATGCCTACATATTCTCGTCTGGTACGAGAAATCAGAGCAGCTGTAGTTCGGCTACTTTCGGGACCACAGCTCAAATCTCGTTTTATTAATCTTCTGAAAAATGGTTACAATGATTGAGAAACTGAAAAATAAACTCCTAGGAAATACTATCCTATCCTATCCTGGAAAATCAAATGGAAAATAGTCCCCTAACAAGTGGACTTCTAAAACTATCCCTAAAATAAACTCCATGAAGAAAATATACTCTAAAAAAATATTAAATCTACCAACTAATATTTTTCTATTTTCCCCTCTATTCTTTTTTCAACTATTTTCAACATTATTTTTCTCATTTTCATTTTTCAATATTTTTTCTATATTTCTTTTCTCTTTTTCATATTCTTTTCTCTTTTTTCTCTTTCTTTTTTCATATTATTTTTCAAGTATTTCTCACATACTCTTTTCCAATATTATTTTTCCCTTTTTTTTTCAATATCTAAAAAATGAATATAAAAGAAAATATTACAAAGGTAATTAAACTAAAAAAAAACAGCAGGGGGGGGGGGGGGTATTATCATAGCAGGGGGTTACACCAGCAAAAAATAAGACAAAACTGGGCCCAGCCCAACAGCTAATGCTGCAAAAAACAAACAGAGGGGGTGCAGCGTTGAACTGGGGGGTGCGCCAGTAAACAAGTAATGGGCCCAGCCCATATTCACCAAAGAACACACGGAGGGGGGGGGGGAATAGGAAATGGGAGTGTGATTTGCAAGACAATTGGGCCTCAGAAGCCCAAATCCAGCCTAACGCATCCACTTCAGAACCCTAATTCTTTCCTCTTCACTAACACTGTTCATCCTCTCGCGCCGTTTCCCTCTTGCTCTCTCGTTCTCTCTCTCAACATTTCTCTCCTTTGCAATCTTCGTTTCATCTCTCAACATACCCAAAACCACCCGATCCATTGTAATCCTCAACAAGAAATAAAAAAACACTGTGAAAACAATAAGTGGAGACGAAGATCCATGGAGTTGTTGTGGATTTCTCATTCACATTCGATGGAGATCTCAGATGGTTGGCGAATGTTCTTGAGGGAGGCTTTTGGAGATTTGATTGAAGGTGCGAGATCGTGCGAAGGTTGTTGACGCTGACATTCGAAGGTTTTTTTTTTTGAACGAAGAAATTTTCTGGCAGTCGATGATGAAGAAGTTGATCGAGCTGATGGATCTTGGAAACTTCTAGAGGTTGCGAAGATAGGTTCGCTACTCTCCTTGATGAAGATCTATGAAATTTCTGATGCATGCAGATTAACGAAGTTGAATGTTCTTCAAGAACTTCTGGAAAATACGATGAACTTGATGATGGATTCTGGAAACTCGATGAAGAACAAGCGAAGAACACCTACAAGATTCTTACGAAAACTGGCAAAAATATCTAGAACGGTGGAGGATCTTCAAGAACGGATGCTGATCTTGGATGATGTTGATCGGTTGGAGAATCCTATGAATGTTTAGAGTTTCTGGAAGCAAAACGGATGAATCTTGGAGGATGTTCTATGGATCGTAAGACGAAGGTGATGATGATGAAGATCGAACGATTATTGATGATGATCGGTGAAGAAAAAAGATGAAGATTTGTGGTTTTGGTTTTCCGGTGGGTTGTTGCGATGGTCGGAGGAGGTTACGGCTGCCGGCGGTGACCGTTACCGGTGCTGCATGCCGGTCAGCGGAGGGATTTCGGCGAGGGCCACTTGGCACCACGCATGCAGAGGGAGAGGGAGAAGTGAGCACGTGGAGGCTGGTGAAGCGAAGGGGCGACACGCGGGTTGTGGCGTGGCATCAGGAGAGAGACGGAGGGGATGAAGTGTCGTGATGTGAGCGACTGAGAAGAATGAGGTGGCCACCCCTAAATGATACGCGTGGCATTGGCTAAATAGGACAAGCGTCCTGGACTGAAGAATGAACTGGGCCTCCATGAACTATTTCCGGCTTGGGCCCAACGAAATTGGCTAAGACTGAACTATGGACTAAAAGCTGAATGGCATTAATGACCTGCTTAATGAAAATTAACGGACTAATTAAATGCTGATTGATCAAATGCAATGGATTAATACTTAACGTGAGTAAACACAAAATGGTTAATGGAAACTGAAAACACTGCTAATGATGGTTATCAGACTCAATTAAGATTGACTCAATAAAAGCTAATTAACACTCACTCAATTAAACCAATTAAACTCTAATTAAATCCAATTTAAAACCTAATTGAATCTAATAAGGTCTAATAAAATCCAGAAAATTCTTAATAATTCCCGAAGGAACAAAAACTGTACAAAACGACAAATAACACTGCGAGAGTGCACCGGGACAACTGGTAAAAATCAATGGACACCGAAATATCCCTAAAAACAACAGCGCCAGCTGCAAACACCGGGAAGAGCACGACTTCCCAAAAATACAATTCTACCTATCTGAACCGACTAAAAACACCTGAAACGCGGGACGAGGGCTGTGATCCCGATAAACTCAATATAACTGGAAAAATGCACTGTATGCGATATGCGGATGCGAATGCAGTCATGCGTCGAAACATAGAACCAGATACGGGACCCGGTTGGTCAAATTTTAGGGTGCAACACCCATGACCTCAAAGTAGGCTTTGATGCTCTCCAATTACTCCATTGACCTAGGATTGACCCAGATGAAAACCCTAGTTGACTGCACTTCAACTGTGGCTCTTGTACTTGAATCAATAACCCGTCTCAGCTTCAATAGGTCCCTCTAGGCATTCCATGAGATCCATACACACCTCAAATTCACATTCCATGTTTCACATCCCACTGATGATTCTCAATATTCCTCAAGATAGGAGCAAAACCCACATGTAGGCACTCAAACTTCTCAAGACTTCAAATCACTTCTTGATGGCTTGGATGATCTCTCAAACTTGGATAAGACCTCTTGCTAGGCTTCTCCTGAGAAGAATCACACTTGATCCCCTGTTGGATGAGTGATATGCTATGATATGCAATCGATTAGAACTATGTGAATGATGTAACTATGCAAATGAAATGCAATGAAACATAAATCAGGCAAGAAAAGGTTGAGCAAATTTTGGGGTGCAACACCAATGTACCAGACTTTGTGGATTTTGATGCTTTTCATATCTTCGCTTCCAAGAATCCCGTACCTACTCTTCTAGGAGACTTGTATCATTCAGTGCATTACAAGAACGAGAAAAGAAGAGGAAATATGGGTTCTTGTTGCGCATCGTTGTTGCATAAGTGGTTTGTTGATCACCTTCCTCGTTCTGGAGCTTTTGTGGATTTCGCGAACTCATCTGAATGGTCGAAGAGGCTTATGGGTTTAATGGAGAAGAATATTGTCTGGTTCAACCGAGACTTGCTGCGTCGTGAGCTTATCTTTAGTTGTGATAGCTTTCCTAATATGCCCTTGATAGGGAGGAAAGGCGGTATCAACTATAATCCTTCTCTTGCTGTAAGACAATTCGGTTATGCTTTGAAAGAACCTTCGAAAGAAGATGAAGTGTAGGAATATCTGTACTTCACGGGTGTAGCTGATCCTTGTATCTCGGCCAGATTTATGGACGCTTGGGGTAAGATTCACAAGAAGGGAAAGCTTTCTTTAGGCAAAGGAAATTGTAGAGCCTATGATCCATACTTGGATTGGATTCAGAAGAGGGTTGACGAGGTATTATTGTCATTTCCTGTTGAAGCACCATTGTATCCCTTAGTCATTGAGCCGCCTAAAACTGTCGATATCCTGAGATATACCAAGCTTTGGGCAGAGAAGAAAGAGCTGCGCAAAGAGAATGAAGAGTTGAAGCAGGAAATCAGTCAGCTGAAGCATGATAAGGGTGAAGTTGTTTATTTGGCCAAGACAAATGCAGAAATGTTGACTAAGTTGAAGGAATAACTTGCTGATCAGGTACAAGCACGGAAGCAAGTCGGTCTTGATCTGAAAAGCACTTGTGATGTTCTGAGGAGTAAGAAGGAGGATTTAGATAGAGCCTATCTAAAGATATCCAAATTCAATGAGCAATGGAATGCTACCTTGACTGCCAAGAAGAATAGGGAGGACCAGCTTCGTGTTTAGGTCGATAAGTTGAAGGCATAATTCAAGGCTAAGGAGAGAGAGGTATTGGTAGAAACGTTCTGCAGAAGTACGATCGAGCAGAAATACCAAGAGACTTTGTCAGCACTTGAAGAGTTCAAGATTCGGACCGAGGTGAAGAAACCCAGGCTTGAGGATGCCTTCGGGGAAGATGCTTGGGAGGATCATTGTCATTATCTCTAGGATGTGATACGCAAGAGGGAGGTCCTCATTCGAGAGCTGATGGAGAGACCAGACCGCCCAGATACAAAGGAGATGCTTGAGGAGTCTCAGGAGTGGCGTAGAGATCATGGCTACTAGGAGTTTTTATCTTTTGTAGTTTCCTTTGCTTTTGTACCTTGAACATCACCAGAGATGTTGGATGAGATCAATACCTCTTTGTATGCGGATATTTCTCATTTGGTTGTATTGTTTCAACTTTACTTGATATATGGGAAGATTTATTGTGGTGTTTTTATCCATCTCGGTTGTTCTTGTTTATTGAAACCAGAATCAAGGGGGAAGATCTCCTTGTGCATACATAGACATGTTTGCATTTTGCATCTTGCATTCTCATTTGCATCACAGGTTGTTCTTGGCGGCCTTGTGTTCTTATCTCTGCTTGGTTTTCTTCACTTCAGGATTGAGGAGTTCAGTTTCCACAGGTTTTCTACTCGATGGAATCAGCAGAAGGTGATGGATCGGGTTCAGGCAGAATTGCAGAAGGTCAGGGCGCGCATGGCCCAATTCATGGAGCTGATGCAGACTGTTGCTAGTCGACAGGAACAATTGAGAACTCTAGTCCAGTCGTTGATAGCACGGGTTGATGAAGAAGGTGTTTTGCACGAAGGAGCCGGTGTTGTTCATCCTCTGATTGGTGGGTGTATTCCTCAGGGCATTCCTACTGTTGTTGTACCTCCAGGCGGAGGAGCTACTTGTGAGAATGGTAATATTGCTGGTAATGGCAGTGTGTACATTGTGCACGGGGTTGTTGGGCCTAATTGGGAGGATAATCAGGATGATATATTTTCTATGAAAGATCTGGAGGGTGGTTTGCCGACCGAAGCTGACCGAAGGTTCAAACTGATTGAGGAGAAGATGAAATCGTTTGAGAATCAGAACTCTTTGGGCCTGGATATGTCTGATCTTGGTTTGGTTCCTGGGGTCAAGATTCCCCCCAAATTTAAGGTGCCCGATTTTGATAAGTACAAAGGGACGACTTGTCCCAGAGTACACATTCGGGCATACTTCAGGAAAATGTCTGCTTATTCCAGGGATGAAAAGCTGCTGATGCATTTCTTCCAGGATAGTTTAGCAGGGGCGTCGTTGGAATGGTATATGGGGCTTGAGAGAACCCATATCTGTAGCTGGAAAGAATTGGCTGAGGCTTTTGTGCGTCATTATCAATATAATAGTGATCTGGAACCCAATCAGGTACAATTGCAGAGTCTATCACAGAAAATTTTGAGAGTTTCAAGGAATACGCCCAAAGGTGGCGGGATCTGGCCGCAAGGGTGGAACCTCCTTTGGTTGAAATGGAGTTGATCGACTTGTTCATGGCTTCGTTACCTGGCGTGTATTTTAAGAAGTTGATAGGCTGCATGTCTGCAGGGTTTCCTGATCTGGTAATCGCTAGTGAAAGATTGGATAGTGGAATCAAGCTTGGTAAGATTTCAAATGGTGGTGGATCCTCGTCTGGGGGAACGAAGAAGCCATATTCTGCAAACCCCAAGAGAAGGGAGGGGGATACAAATGTTGTTTCTCACAAGGGTAAGGGTAGAGCTCAGTCCCGTTATACTCAACAAGTCGCTACAGTAGATATCCCGGCTGCAGCTCATCAGTAAGCCAATGTTCAATGACCTTATGCTGCCAGGCAAAGAACGGCTAATAGGCAGTTCGCGGATCCTCCTATGCTGTATTCTCAGTTGTTACAATGATTGCTGCAATTACAGTTGGTTCAGAAGAGGACCTTGGCTCCTCTCACTGGTCTGCCACCTGCTGGCTACGATGCGAACACTAATTGTGATTTTCATTCGGGTGCTCCAGGGCACGATATTGAACATTGCAAGGCTTTCAAGCATAAAGTGCAGGACTTGCTTGATTCCAAAGCTATCAATTTCACCAATGAGGGGCCTAATGTGACTCAGAACCCGATGCCAAACCATGGTGTGGCTGGAGCCAATGCCATTATTGAGGGGGAGAAGTTGAATCTGATAACTGATGTTGAAGATTTGAAGACTCCACTGGGTTTTGTGAAGGGTTGTCTGTTGAAGAAGGGGGTGTTTCCTGGTTGTTCTGCTGACTGCTCGAAATGTGAAGCGCAACCAGAGGGTTGTGATCTTTTAAAGAAGGGTATTTAGAGAATGATTGATGAAGGTTGTTTGCAACTCGATAAAGTCGTGAAAGAAGATGTCGTGAAAGAGGTGCGTAATGATGGAAACGAAGTTGCTACGATTTCCATACCATACCGGACTATCAATATTTCAGCGCCTGCTAGGCCAGCTCCGGTTACCATTACTGTACCAGGACCCATGCCGTACGAGAGCACTAGAGCTATCCCATGGAATTATGGGGGAGAGGTTGTTAGAACACAGATTGGTTCTTAGTTATATCTCTATGTTTTGATGATAACTCTAATGAAATTTTGTATTAAGAAATTATATACTCTAAATTTGTTCAAGTATTTTTGCTGCAGATATTAAATTTAATATTCTTCTGAAATAAAAAATGGACCTGAACGTTGAACTACACAAGGCTCTGAAGCGTCAGAAGCATCTCTTAGAAGACTCTGAGCGCTGCCTACAGAAGGATCTGAAGCAGAAGCTGCAGAAGCATCTGAAGCGTAGACTGAAGACTTTGTATGAAGAGTTTCAGGCATTGTTTTTCAGAAGACTCTGATAGTACTGTTTGCTGCAAGTACTGAGGATCTGATCTCCAAACTCTGCTCTGATTAATTACACGCTGAAGCACACTTGCTGCCACACTCTGATACAACAAACTCTGAAGACATCAAGACTCTGATCACTCAAGGCTCTGATGTTGATTGCTGTAAAATAGAAACTTGTTGAAGAAGATTATTCAAAGTTATATCCATTGGTTATGCGAAACGACTCTTTCCTCTTCTATGCTAGACACAAGAACTAAGGCAAAAAGGATTTCTCTGAATGTTCTACTTCTAGGAAAGGTCAAGTGATGTGAAGACAAAAGGCTACAGCTACTTTGCAGTACACAGTCTTCAAGCTTGCAGCGTCTTGGACTTCTTAGTCTATAAAAGCAAGTCTTCAACAAATTTCTTTAGTTGACGTGCTTTGACAAAAATTCATTGAAAAGCTCTCATACAAATTATTACTCTTTGCTGAATTTATTTCATACGTTCTTAAACTTAAATGTAAATGACAGTTGTGATATAGCTTTCTTAGAAGCATTTCAAACACTTGTTTAGTTTACATTTGATTGTAAAAGTTCCTTGAGAAGACCAAGTTGTGGTCAGTAGTTCTTGAGAAGACTAAGACAGCTGTTCTTAGTGGTTGATATTGTAATCAGTTTGATTATAGTGGATTAAGTCCTTGTGGAGAAAGACAAATCACTCTTGATAGGGTGGACTGAAGTAGTTGAGTTCAACGAACCAGGATAAAAATCTTTGTGTTTTTATTGCCATATTTTTTTTCTAAATCCTTATTCAACCCCTCTTCCCTTTCTAGGTATTTTCTCACCTTCAGTTGGCATCATAGCTCCGATTCTTTGTGTGCTATCACTTCACCGTGAACAGAAAAGATCCAATGAGAAAACTCTTGATATTTCTTGGTTGATATTATGGCTGAAGCTTCAACATCCAACAGCAACAACAGATATGAAGAAAGGGATAGAATCGGCACAAAACCCCCTATGTTTGATGGGGAGAAGTTTGACTATTGGAAGGATAGAATAGAGAGTTTCTTCCTTGGTTATGTTGATCTTTGGGACTTAGTCATTGATGGTTATGTTCACCCCACTGATGGGGATGGCAAGAAAATTCATAGAAAATCTATGACTGAAGCTCAGAAGAAGGAGTTCAGAAATCATCACAAAGCAAGAATAATCTTATTAAATGTTATATCTCATACTGAGTATGAGAAGATTACCAACAGAGAAAAAGTATTTGATTTGTTTGAATCTTTGAAGATGACCCATGAAGGGAACTCACAAGTTAAAGAGACCAAGGCTCTGGCGCTGATCCAAAAATATGAAGCCTTTAAAATGGAAGAATCTGAATCTATAGAAGATATGTTCTCTAGATTCCAGATCCTCACAGCTGGATTAAAAGTGTTGGACAAAGGCTATTCAACTGCTGATCATGTGAAGAAGATCATCAGAAGCTTGCCAATCAGATGGAGACCTATGGTCACTGCTTTGAATCTAGCTAAGGATCTGAACAAGATCACATTGGAGGAACTAATCAGCTCTCTGAGGAGCCATGAAATTGAACTTGAAGAAGACGAGCCTCAAATAAAAGGTAAGTCAATTGCTTTAAAGTCTAACAAATCTGTGAAAGCATTGCAGGTGTTAGAAGAAAGTTCTGAAGAGTCTTCTTCTGAAGAAGAAGATGATTTGTCCTTGCTGTCTAGAAGGATCAACAAACTCTGGAAGCACAAATAGAGGAAGTTCAAGAACTTCAAGAAGCCAGATCAACGCAAAGAGTCCTCTGGACACAAAAGATCTGGAAAGAAGGAGGTTGTTTGCTATGAATGCAAGGAACCTGGTCATTACAAGAATGAATGTCCAAAGCTTCTAAAGGAAAATCCAAAGAGGAAGTTTGACAAAAAGAAGAAGGTTCTAATGGCAACCTGGGATGATTCAGATGAATCTGAATCTTCATCAGAATCTGAAGAAGAATGCGCCAACATGGAACTGATGGCAGGCATGAAAGATCAGGATGAACGAACATCTGGATCTGAATCTGATTATGAATCTGACACAGAAGAGTTACTTTCTGATCTCTCTAGGGAAGAACTTATTAAGGTTTTATCAGAAGTCCTGAATAACTACAACCAGATTAAGCTCAAATGCAAGAAGCTTAAATGCAATCTTGAATCTGAGAATAGTCTGTTAAAGTCAGAAATTGCTGAGCTCAAAGAAAACAATTTAAAAATCAAAAACAATTTTGAAAAAGCTCAACAAGACTCTGAATCTGAAACTAAGTCAAAATGTAAAAACATTTTAGAAGAATATGACTATAATTTTCAAAAGTTTCTGGCTAAAAGCATAGATAGAAGCAAGATGGCTTCAATGATCTATGGAGTTAACAGAAACAACAGGAAAGGAATTGGATATGAATCTTCCTCTGGAAAGGATTTAAATCCAATACCTGTTGATAAACTTATCATTAAGAAGACTCCCTTATATTCTCATTTTAAGTTTGGTCATCTGAATGATATTAAACATACACGTTCTAATCAGAACGTTCCTGTGTTTAAACCAAAAGTTAGTCAGAACAAACCTGTTGTAAAAAGACAGAAGTTCAAACAAACTTTTAAGGCAACTAACCCAAAAGGACCCAAAAAGATCTGGGTACCTAAGGATAAGATAATACCTGTTGCAGATGTATTTAGCAGCAAAGTCAAGACGCCAGTCATTGTACCTGGACTCTGGTTGCTCACGTCACATGACCGAAGAAAGGTTTATGTTCCAAAGCCTGGAGCTTAAATCTGGAGGAGACGTCAAGTTTGGAGGGAACTAGAAGGGCAAGATAATTGGCTCTGGTACTATTGGCAATGGTAATCTTCCCTCTATATCTAATGTTTTACTTGTAGAAGGATTAAAGCATAATCTATTGTCCATAAGTCAATTAAGTGACAATGGTTATGACATAATCTTTAATAAAAAATGTTGCAAGGCTGTTAGTCAGAAGGATGGCTCAATCCTATGTAATGGAAAGAGGAAGAACAACATTTTTAAAATCAATCTTTCAGAACTTAAGGTTCAGAATGTTAAATGCCTTATGTCTGATGAGCAATGGGTCTGGCGCAGAAGATTGGGGCATATTAATATGAGACGTGTATCTCAGATTAATAAACTCAATCTGGTCAGAGGACTTCCTAAGTTGAAGTTCAACTCAGATGCTTTTTGTGAAGCATGTCAAAAAGGAAAATTTTCTAAATCTTCTTTTAAAACTAAGAATGTTGTTTCAACTTCAAGACCATTAGAGTTACTTCACATTGATCTGTTTGGACCAGTGAAAACTGCATCCATCAGAGGCAAGAAGTATGGATTAGTCATTGTTGATGAATATAGCAGATGGACATGGGTGAAATTCCTAAAACACAAGGATGAGTCACATTTTGTGTTCTTTGACTTCTGCAAACAAGTCCAGAATGAAAAAGATTTTAAAATTGTTAAAGTCAGAAGTGATCATGGTGGCGAATTTGAAAATAAATATTTTGAAAAATATTTTAATGAAAATGGCATTGCTCATGATTTCTCCTGCCCTAGAACTTCACAACAGAATAGAGTTGTAGAGAGGAAAAATAGAACTTTGCAAGAAATGGCCAGAACCATGATCAACGAGACTAATCTGGCAAAGCATTTTTGGGCAGAAGCAATAAACACAACTTGTTATATTCAGAACAGAGTGTCTGTAAGACCTCTTCTGGAAAAGACTCCCTATGAATTGTGGAGGAACAGAAAGCACAACATTTCTTATTTTCATCCTTTTGGATGTATATGTTGAACACTAAAGAGAATCTAAACAAGTTTGATTCTAAAGCACAGAAGTGTTTCACGCTTGGCTATTTTGAACGCTCTAAATGCTACAGAGTATACAATACTGAAACACAGGTTGTGGAGGAATCTATACATGTTATATTTGATGATAATCTTGGCATTCAAAAGCCAAAGCAGTTTGAAAGTTCTGCAGATAATGAAGTAATTCTCACAGACTCTGAAGGCTCAGAGGCAGAAAAGGTTCAAGTGAAAGAGCCAGAAGCAACGCCAGATGCAACTCCTTTAGCTTCTCAAATGAACAACTTGAATATTTCTGAAGAATCAAATGTTAAAGGATCATCTTCTAGAATCAAGGCCTCTCACCCAGAGGATATGATCATTGGAAAGAAGGATGACCCTATAAGAACAAGATCCTACCTCAGATCATCTGAAGCGTCATTATTTGGTTTGGTGTCAGTTGTTGAACCAACTTCTGTGGATGAATCTCTGCAAGATAATGACTGAATAATTGCCATGGAAGAAGAGCTCAATCAGTTCACAAGAAATGATGTTTAGGATTTGGTTCCAAGACCAAAAGGATTTAATATAATTGGAACTAAATGGGTCTTCAGAAACAATTTGAATGAAAAAGGAGAAGTTGAAAGAAACAAAGCAAGGCTTGTTGCTCAAGGTTATAGCCAGCAAGAAGGAATTGATTATACAGAGACTTATGCTCCTGTGGCCAGGTTAGAGTCTATTTGTTTACTCATTTCTTTTGCTGCACAATATAACATCATTCTATATCAGATGGATGTTAAGAGTGCCTTCTTAAATGGGATTATAGAAGAGGAAGTTTATGTTCACCAACCTCCTGGTTTTGAAAGTGATAAATTTCCAGAACATGTTTTTAAACTCAAGAAATCTCTTTATGGTTTAAAACAAGCTCCCAGAGCTTGGTATGAGAGATTAAGCAATTTTCTTTTGGAGAAAATTTTTATCAGAGGAAAAATGGACACAACTCTCTTCTGTAAAACATTTAAGAAAGATCGGTTAATTTGTCAAATATATGTAGATGATATTATATTTGGATCTACCAATGTTATGCTGGGAAAGGAGTTTGGTCAATGTATGCAGGCTGAATTTGAGATGAGCATCATGGGAGAATTGAGATTCTTTCTGGGAATTCAAGTCAACCAGACTCCAGATTGCACTTACATTCATCAGACTAAATATGTAAAAGAGATTCTGAAGAAGTTCAACATGACTGATAGTAAGATGGCAAAGACTCCTATGTATCCAACAAGCACTCTTGGTAAGGAAGAGGTAAGTAAGAAAGTAGATCAGAAACTCTACAGAGGTATGATTGGATCTCTTATCTACTTAACTGCTTCTAGACCTGACATTTTATTCAGTGTATGCTTGTGTGCAAGATTCCAATCAGATCCTAGAGAATCACACTTAACAGCTGTTAAGAGGATTCTAAGGTATTTGAAAGGTAATTCTAATGTGGGTTTGTGTTACAGAAAATCTGATGAATTCAAACTAGTTGGATTTTGTGATGCTGATTACGCTGGAGACAGAGTTGAAAGAAAAAGTACTTCTGGAAGTTGTCAATTTCTGGGAAGAAATTTAGTCTCCTGGTACAGCAAGAAACAACCTACAATTGCTCTATCAACTACAGAAGTAGAATATATTGCTGCTGCTGGATGTAGCACTCAGATGCTCTGGATGAAAAGTCAGCTAGAAGACTATCAGATCTTTGAGAGTAATATTTCTATATTCTTTGATAATACTTCTGCTATATGCTTATCTAAAAATCCAATTTTACACTCTAAAGCTAATCATATAGAAATTAAACATCACTTCATTAGAGACTATGTTCAGAAGAGTATTATAAAATTAGACTTTGTTGATACAGATCACCAATGGGCTGATATTTTCACAAACCCCTTGCTGAAGATAGGTTTAAGTTTATTCTGAAAAATATCGGTATGGAATTTTGTCCAGAATAATATTTATCAGAAGTAACTCTCTCAGATGCAAAATGCTTAAGACTCTGAAGTATTTCATCTGTTAATTCATTTAATTTCTTGAATTATTATTTTTGTGTGTATCTGAACTAACAAGTCTCAGAGGATCTGAACGTTGGCTAACATTTCATTTCTCAAAGAGGTTTCAAAAGAACATGCAAGCAAACATGTGTCACTCTGAATCTGAAAAGATGGCGCTCAATTTACTGAAGAGACGTTTGAGGTACTGTTTGAATAGTTGGTTTCTCGTTTTCCCCCTAAATTGTCAGAATCATTAATGCTTTGAAATGATTATTTTCTTTTTATTAAATGTCATTAAATGCTAAGTGTGTACGTGCTGAACGTGTGACCTTTTGTGTGCCCTAAATTTTCTTCTATAAATTTCACAAATCTTAACATTTCACACTTTTCATTCTCACAAACACATTTATGCATTTCTGCTTGTTCTTTTGCCTTCATCTTAACCCTAAACCCAAATTTGTTCGTAAATCCATTTCTTCAACATCTTCAACAATGGCTACATAATCTTCAACCTCATCTCAGTTCCAATCTTCAATGGTTGTTGTTCCCTTTAAGGAACCAGTGAGAACTCTTTTAACACTAGTTGATAAGCTTCAAGTCTTATGTGAGTAAATGATGGAATTTGACTCCTTGGCTGATAATGGTTTTGATTTGCGTCCTATCATTGATGCTCAAGGCTGGGTGAAGTCCTTTGATAGATTGTTTGGACTAGTTTATCCACATTTAGTGAAATAATTCTGGATTCACGCATCTGTTTACCCCAAGTTCATAATCTCTTCAGTTCTGGGAAAAGAGATTAAATTTAACTGAAGATTTGATCAGAAAACTCATTGGGTATGAAGAAACTGATGGAGTTTCTCATCTGCCAGCTGGGCGTGTTGACATGGATGAAGTTTATGCTGAAGTAGTTTCATCTGGACAAGCTTCCAACAAGTTCAAGGATCTGAAACCTGAATACAAGATCTGGGCCAAGATTTTTCTAGGCTGTATAAACCACAAAAAATCCACAAACTCTCCTGACTATGTTAACAATGAACAAATTTACTTCATGTACTGCTTGAGTCAGAGTACTAAAGTGGATCTGCCACACATTCTTTTCATGCATTTGTGGAATCACATTAATGCCTCTAGAGAATCTGTTAAGACTAAGGGTCAGAAGATCAGAACTTGGATCCCTTTTGGAAGATTAATCTCAGACATTCTAACAGAGAATGGTATGGTAGCTCATCTGTATGAAGCTGAAGTGAAAGAAGAACTTGCTTCAATTATAGGAAAACCTTTGAATGGGAAGAGTCTCCAAAGGATAAGAGTTGTGGATGAACTCACAACTATTCCTACTAAGATGAATATTACTGAAGTCAGTCAAAGGAGGATTCCAATAAAAGACTTTCCTATTTTTGGTGCTGAGGGACCTAGAGATGCAATTCTTCTGTACATTCAGATGTGCAAGGCAGATGGAACACTTGTACCTACTGATATTCTGCTACGTGCAAGAGAACCAATTCCATATGTTTATAAGGAGAATATGAGGAAAAGAAGACATTTAGAGGTGGAAGAAACTGCTGATCAAAAGAAACAGAAAACTGCTGAAAAACCACAGAAGATGATGAAGAGAAAAGCTTCTGGAGAAGCTTCATCTGTGAAGACCAAGCGTGTCAAGATAAGAGGTACTAAAACATCTTTACCTATTATTTCTGAAATTGCAGTAGAATTATCAACAGTTAGATCTGTTCCTAAACCTCCATCTTCTCAAACTCAAACCATTCCTACACCATCTCAAAAATCTGAATAACCAAAATCCTCTGAACCACCAACAAATAGTGAACTCATTACATCTGATCAACCTGAACAACCAACAATTTCTGAATCACAAATTCCAACTGATTTTGTTCCCACTAAACCTATATCTCCTACACTCCTAGAATCCATTCAACCAAAATCTGCATCACAACAATCATCTGAAATTCCTTCATCAGAACCACAAATAACAAAACTAGCAGAACCAACTCCAACACCACAAGTACCTTCTCCACAACAATCTGAACCTATTGTATCTGAACCACCAAAATCTATACCTTCCAATCCACAACCTAATCCTCAACCAGAACAACCCAAACCTACTGAATCATACATATCTAATTATGAGGTTCTGGACATCCAACCCCTCAAAATTATGTTTGACGTATCTTCCACATCTTGTCCCTCTTCTACCTCATCTGATTCATCTGAATCTGATGTTCACCCAGAAGTAAGCTCACCCCCTCTCTTAGAGGATATGAACCAAAACAACAAGATACATCTACTTCATCTGATGCTATCATTCCTAAACCCACTCCAGAACCTAAACCTAGTTCATCAGCTTTTGTTCCATACTTTGATGATCCAAGAGCTGTCATTCCATCCATTCGCAAAATTAAACCATTCTTTCGCATCATGCCTTCTCAAAAGAAACCATCTTATCCTCACCCTCTGTTCATCATCCCAAAATTTACCATACCACCCCCACCAGTTCAATCCAAACCATCCATTCTTGAAGCCTTTCTTAAACCTAAACCAAGGCTAAATGTTGATATTTTATTTGCTAATTTTATGAAAGAAATAAGGATGAATTTAGACTCTGTGAAGAAGAGATGCCTTTCAACCATGAACTCAGATGAATCTAATGCTATTTGGAATAGCTTCATGTCCAGATTCAACACTGTTGCTTCAAATCTGAAGAGTGTTTGCTCTGATGATGCGAATGTCAGATTTGCTGAGACTGCCAGACCCATGCTATGGAATTTGAAAAGATCTCCAACTTTGCTACTTGAGGATGCACCTTCATATTTTGGAGTGTCTGCCACTTCTGAGACTCTTGAAGGATCCGCTTCTGAAGTCATTTTGGAAGAAAATCCTTTAGCTCTGACAACTGTGGACAAACCCTCTGAATCTGTGGTTCCAGAATCTGCAACTCCAATGGAAATTGACTCTGCTCCTACTCTTGCATCAGTATCTGCTCCGTCTACTTCTTCTGAGATCAAGAAAGAGAACCCAGAATTAGAAGATAAGATTGTTGTGTTGGAAGCTGGTCAATCTGAGATCAAGTTCTGGATTGAAAGGCAAGATCAGAAGACTGACAATATTGAGAAGTGGATGTCCAAGCAAGAAGAATCTTCATCTGAGATCACCCACCTTCTGAAGATGCTTCTTTCCAAAAAATCCTAGATTTATGTTTTCTTTATCTGATATTTGAGCACTTGTTTTGAATTTATCATATGCTGTTTTGTCTGTTCTATCTGAATATTTGAATTAATGAATCTGAATGTTTTCTCTACCTAATTGTATCTTTTCTCTCTGTTTCCTTTTGTTTGTCTTTAAAAGTTTTCTTTTTGATTATGACAAAATGAGGGAGAAATGAAATTCTGATTGTTCAAATAAACTTTACCTGAATGGAACTCAGACATATCAAATCACAACTAACATGAATTTTTAGTATTTCAGAACTATAATGATAAATCTGACAAAATTCGTTAAAGTAACTCTGAGATCCCCAGATCAAGGTTTAACCAATCAGGCTCTGATTCAGAAATATTCATCCAAATCAAGCTCTTATTTTGAACATTCAGACTCTGATTCTGAAAAGAATACTCATGCAAAAAGGGAAGTTTCTATTCTTTCTTAGTATTCAATTCAGGGGGAGATTCATAATCTCAGGGTGAGTTATATTTATTTTTTATTGAACAAAATTTCCTATGTTTTTGTCATCATTAAAAAGGGGGAGATTATTAGAACACAGATTGGTTCTTAGTTATATCTCTATGTTTTGATGATAACTCTAATGAAATTTTGTATTAAGAAATTATATACTCTAAATTTGTTCAAGTATTTTTGCTGCAGATATTAAATTTAATATTCTTCTGAAAGAAAAAATGGATCTGAACGTTGAACTACGCAATACTTTGAAGCGTCAGAAGCATCTCTTAGAAGACTCTGAGCACTGCCTACAGAAGGATCTGAAGCAAAAGCTACAGAGCATCTGAAGCATAGACTGAAGACTTTTTATGAAGAGTTTCAGGCATTGTTTTTCAGAAGACTCTGATAGTATTGTTCGCTGCAAGTACTGAGGATCTGATCTCCAAACTCTGCTCTGTTTAATTACACGGTGAAGCACACTTGTTGCAACACTCTGATATAGCAAACTCTGAAGACATCAAGACTCTGATCACTCAAGGCTCTGATGTTAATTACTGTGAAATAGAAACTTGTTGAAGATTATTCAAAGTTATATCCGTTGGTTATGCCAAACGACTCTTTCCTCTTCTATGCTAGACACAGGAACTCAGGCAAAAAGGATTTCTCTGAACGTTCTACTTCTAGGAAAGGTCAAGTGATGTGAAGACAAAAGGCTACAGCTACTTTGCAGTACACGGTCTTCAAGCTTGAAACGTCTTGGACTTCTTAGTCTATAAAAGCAAGTCTTCAACAACTTTCTTTAGTTGACGTACTTTGACAAAAATTCATTGAAAAGCTCTCATACAAATTATTACTCTTTGCTGAATTTATTTCATACGTTCTTAAACTTAAGTGTAAATGACAGTTGTGATATAGCTTTCTTAGAAGCATTTCAAACACTTGTTTAGTTTACATTTGATTGTAAAAGTTCCTTGAGAAGACCAAGTTATGGTCAGTAGTTCTTGAGAAGACTAAGACAGTTGTTCTTAGTGGTTGATATTGTAATCAGTTTAATTATAGTGGATTAAGTCCTTGTGGAGAAAGGCAAATCACTCTTGATAGGGTGGACTGGAGTAGTTGTGTTCAACGAACTAAGAAAAAAATCTTTGTGTTTTTATTGCCATATTTTTTTCTAAATCCTTATTCAACCCCCCCCCCCCCCTTCTAAGTATTTTCTCACCTTCAGAGGTGTACTGTAACGGGCAAAAGCAAGAAGGGACAGAATCGGCAAGCGGAAGTTCGTCGGTTGAGAATATAGTGGGTGTCGGAGGTATTACCAGAAGTGGTAGGGTCTTTTCTCCACTGGAGGTTATTGCTAATAAGAATGACAAGGGTAAGCGTAAGGTTGTGATTGAAGAGAATGTTCAACCACCGGTTGGTGATCTTTCAAAGGACGCAGAGGAATTTATGAGATTAATTCAGAAGAGTGACTACAAAATTGTGGATCACTTGAATCAAACTCCATCGAAAATTTCTATCCTATCATTGTTGATGAGTTCGGAGGCGCATCGTAACGCTCTACTGAAAGTCTTGAATGCAGCGTATGTCCCCCAGGAGATTTTTGTTAATTAATTGGAGGGGGTAGTCGGTCATGTGAATGCCGGTAATGGTCTCGGCTTTACTGATTTGGATCTGACTCTTGCTCGTAGGAACCATAACTGTGCTCTGCATATATCATTAGAGTGTAGAGGATCTCTGATGTCACATGTCTTGGTTGATACCGGATCATCCCTCAATGTGCTTCTGAAGAAGGCATTGATGAAGTTGGACATTCAAGGTTTGTTGTGCACGCCAAGTGATTTGGTCGTGATGGCTTTTGATGGATCTAAGAGATCAGTGTTCGGAGAAATCACGCTGCTAATTCAGATAGGGCCAGAGATCTTTGATGCGACTTTCTATATTATGGATATCCAGCCAGCATACAATTATTTGTTTGGCCAACCTTGGATACATGCTGCTAGGGCAGTTACCTCAACATTGCATCAAAAGCTGAAATACATGGTGGAAGGGAAGATAGTCACCGTGTGCGGTGAAGAGGACATTATGGTTAGCCATTTATCATCCTTCAAGTATGAAGAAGTGGATGATGAGATCCACGAAACGCTCAGCCAGGCATTCGAAACAGTTCAGATTCAGGGGAAGTCTCCTGTAGAAGCCAAGGGCCCAAAGGTTTCGATGTCGTCGCTCAAGGAAGCCCGTGCTATCGTAGAGTCCGACTCGTCAGTGGGGCCATGTTCTTGATGTTCCTGTCAAGCAGGACAAGTTCGGCCTGGGATACAAACCCTCCAGTTCTTCTCAAATTCTGAGATACAGGGGACCTGTGCAGTTCACCAGCAGTGGTGTGATATTCGACAAGATCAACGCTGTTGAAGACGATGAAGAGGACAGTGACTGTGACATGGATGCGTGGATTCGTCCATGTACTCCCGGCCAGAAGCTGTGCAACTAGACTACCGAAGAAGTCATTCATGTTATTGCTGCAGAGTAATTTTCATTGTTTTGATTATGTTCAGTCCTGCGTTCTGCCCAAGGCGTAGTGACCCATTTGTGGGGCCTTCTTGTTATTTGCAATTTATCATTAAATAAAAGACGTTTCGCATTCAAATTTTGTGATCCCTGTTTTTCTTGCTTTTGTTTTGCATTTATACTTAGCAGAAAGATGGAAATATGTTTTGTTTGTTGCATCGCATAATAAACATAACATCCTCATGTAGGTCTTTTCTATCAGATGCCATCAATTCAGGTTCAGCTATGACTTTGTATGACTTTGATAATCCCATTTATCAAGTTGAAGATGAGACTGACGAAAACTGTGAACTACCCGAAGAGTTAGTCAGACTTCTCAAGCAGGAGGAAAGGGTCATTATGCCTCATCAGGAGGATATTGAGATTATCAATCTGGGTACCGAGGATGATAAAAAAGAGGTTAAAGTGGGGGCTGCATTGGAAGAGTGTGTCAAGAGAAGATTGGTTGAAATGCTCTGTGAGTATAAGGATATCTTCGCTTGGTCTTACCAAGACATGCCTGGTCTGGATAAAGATATTGTGGTACACCGGTTACCTCTCAGAGAAGAATGCTCGCCAATCAAGCAAAAGTTGAGACGGACAAGGCCTGACATGGCATTCAAGATCAAAGAAGAAGCTCAAAAGCAGTTGAATGCTCGGTTTCTTGCTGTCACGAATTACCCTCCGTGGTGTCGCTACTGCAAAAAACGAGGTCGGCAAAACAGAAGAGTCTCCACCTCTCGTTATTTATCCCTCAGAACGGGAAAGTAAACGATCATGAAAAACCTGAAGAAAAGGGTATAAGACAAGGTCATCGCAACCATTGTCAGGGTTCGGAAGTCAGTTACGCAAGGGGAAGGTATTAGCACCCCTCACGTCCATCGTACTCGATGGGATCCACGCTTGCTGGTTTGTCTACGGGTGAAAAATAATCTATCTACGGCTGCTAAAGCTAAACGGGAAGAAACTGACTCGATAGAGCACCGCGCTCTATGCCTACGTATTCCCTCGTGCAATGGGAAAGTCAGAGTCAACGTAGTTCGGGAAACTACAGGGGGATTTGCTCGCCGAGATATCGCATCTTGTGCCTACGTACTTCCACGCGGCGTGAAAGATCATAGCTTGCGTAGTTCGGGATAACTACGACTAGACAGGGTGTTCTCGATCACACAGGGGTGAGAGAAAGGATTGACGATACTAGTGTACGCATTCTAGCAGTTAGGTGTATGCTACTCGCTCGATGGAGACTTAGGCGTTACCTGTTTGTGGTAGAACGGACGTAGTATGTCGGGTTTAAAGGTATGGGAACCTACGGGACTTAGAACTACGGTCTGGTCTCGATTACGCTCGGGCAAGAGAAAGGGAAACATCAGTCGTTAGCGGGAAAGTCTCGATCGCACAGCAGCGAGAGAACAGAGAAGTTAGTTGTTAGTGTGCTCGCTAGGATATCGCATCCTATGCCTACATATTCTCGTCTGGTACGAGAAATCAGAGCAGCTGTAGTTCAGCCAACTACAGCAACACAGGGAAATGGTAGAAGGGAGCTCGCTAGGATTATCGCAATCCTATGCCTACGTACTCTCGTCTGGTATGAGAGATCAGAGTAAACGTAGTTCGGCGCTACAGGAAAGCAAGTCTCGATTGCACAGGGGCAAGAGAAGGGGTCTCAATCGCCTGAACGCGAGAGAAAAGGGTTTCGATCGCACCGGGGCGAGAACAAAGAGGAAGCATGCCTAACACGCCTAAACGGGAAGGAACTCGGGACACACACGCAAGAACCTAAGGCATAGGAGCGAATGCGTCGTATGTCACCCAAGGGTACCATGCTAAACACCCTAGACGATTGAGAAGAAACTCCTCAACTGTCATTTCCTACGTATCTAACGATACAGCTCACAACACTCAATGGTTGCACGAAGACCTGAATAAGAAAGATGATAACGAACGAAGCGGCTCCGTTGGCTCCTGACATGTGCGCAAGCTCCATTCCAATCTTCTCCTCTCTGGATCCTTGATGAGGACGCTCGAATCAGGAACAATGTAGCGCTTAGACCGCCATGGTTCGACTTATACGAGAAATCGAACTCTAAGAGGTAGTGTATTGATGTCCGTGTCAAAGACAAGATAGAGAAATGATATCGAAAATCATTCTCCAATTGAATCATGTCACACGGCCAGCCCGAAATAAAATCGAAGATAAAATCGGATAGAAAATAAAATAGGAGAGAAATCCAACACTAAATGGAAATAATATCCTACTCCTAAATTACGACAATTAATTCCTACTAGAAAATATTCTAAAGAAATATTAAAAGGAAATTGTATACGAAAAATAGAATGAAAATTCTACCCTAAAATGATATAACGTTCTATAAAGAAAATAGAATGAAAAACTCCATACACAATAATATTCTAAGAAATACTATTTAAAGAAAATGGGAAATTCTATGTAAATTGCATACTAGAAAATATCCTAAAAATTCTATAATATTCTATAAAGAAAATAGAAAAAATTCTATATTAAAATCTATATATCCTATAATTCTATAATTTCCTAAGAAAAAAGAAAAAAGGAATATAAACTCTACAATTATTACAATCAATCATCCAATACAAAAGAAAAAAATGTAAAGGGGAAGGGGTACAACCTGCAAAAGGGTGGTAAAGCAGCAAAAAGAAACCACCACTGGGCTTTAAGCCCACAATACAAAAATTCAGCAAAATAACAAAACAAAGAACAAGGGGGTGCGCTGGGAAATTGGGTGTATAGTCAGTAAAAAAACGAAAATGCTTGGGCCCGGCCCAACAACCAATTGCAGCCAAAAATGGAGGGGCGTGATAGTAAATTGGGAGGTGCAGACTTTAGCAATCAGTTGGGCCAAGCCCAACAAGAATCAAAACAACCAAAAAACGGAGGGTGAATATGGAAATGGGGAGTGTAAGTCCCAAACATGAAATTGGGCCCTAAGCCCAAAGAACCTCAACCGGTCCAATCCTTGTCTTCCTCTTTCTCAATTCCAACAGAAACCCTAGGGTTTCTTCTCCTTCATCGCCGCCGCCATCAGACTTCTCCCTCACCGTCTCCACTCCGTCAATCTCCACTCACAAAACTCCTCCCCTCAACTTTCTTTCTCTCATCCATCCAAAAACAAAACCCTTGCGAAGGCCTCATTGCGCGTGGATCATGAAGAAGGTGATGATCGATGGAGCGTGAGGATCTTGATGCAGTTACAATTATTGTTCGCGAATGAAGACTGTGAAAACCTGGAGTGAAGGTTCTGAATGTTCTTATGGATGAAGACTCGACGGAGATCTTGACGAAGATCTGATGAACGATTCATGAAGTTGAGACAAAATTGAAGTTTTTGGCGTTGGGATGATTGCGTTTGAAGGAGTTCTTGAAGGTGCGATGAAGATGATGAACTTGAAGATGATGAAAACGGTTGCGCGATCTTGAAGGTTGATAATGACGAAACAGATCTAGAAACAAAGTGAGGGTGTTGGATGTTTCTTGGAGATGAGGATGAAGCTTGATGAACTCGCATGCAGACGATGAAGAAGATTCTTGGAACAAGTTATTGAAGGTGATGAACACGATGAATACCTCATGGATTTTCTGGGGAAACGATGGAGGCTTGATTCAGATCTTGAAAACCTTGCGAATAACATGATTATGTTCTTTAAGATCTGGAAAAAAATGAAGAACTGATGAAATTGTTGAATGTTCATGGTGAACATGACGAAGGAGACGAGTTGGATGCATATTCACGGCGGTTGAAGCTTTCCGGTGGCAGTTACCGGCGAGATTGATGAACATGAGGTGAAGATCCTGGTGATTGCTGGAGAAACGCTGATGAACACGAATAACGCATCAGTTTTCCGGTGAGCGTATGCAGATTCCGGCGAGTTTCCGGCCGTGAATTGATGAGTTTGATTTTACCGGTGAGAAGTCCGGCAAATTTGCATGGCCGGAAGGAGGGATGAGTCTGGGAGCACACATGTGAGACGCGTGGCTACACGCATGGAGAGAGGGAGGGTGAGGTGGTGTGATATGTGTGCATGCAGAAGTGAGTTGTCAAGAATGTGGGGCATGCAGAGGAATGAAGTGGCGGAGAGAGAGAGAGTGAACATGTGGGCTCTTTATAGCGTGACATGTGGCACCAGACTGAGCCCCCAAAACCAACACTTGGCCCACGAAATGAATGAAAGGGATTGAACACTGATTAGAATGGATTAATGGGCAATTAAAGCTGAATTAGCTGGACTGAATTGGTTGGACTGATTAACTAGATGAAATTATTACAAAGCTAATGACTAAAATTAACCAACTAATGTTAAAACAAAATCTGATTAAAGACTAAAGGTTAGACTAAAATGCTGGAATTAAAATAAATCCTAACTAATACTCTAAAATCAAATAATATCCTAAAAAAATAGAAAATGACTATTAAAAATCTATTAATATCTAAAATAAAACAATTAAATTCTAGAAGAAATTACTAAAAAGAAAAATTGCTATAAAAACTAAAAATATATCTAAACGCAATTGCAATTTAAAAACTAAAGAAATGAATTCTAAAAAAGGAATAAAAGCTATTAGAACTAATTAAAATCTAGAAATATTCTAATAACCCCTAAAATATAGAAAAACTATTAAAATTCTATCAGACCCTAAACCTTAATTTCTATGCTAACAAATTAACAGGATAAATCCTAGGAAAATGCTAATAATTCCATAAGGAACAAAAATGATGCAAATTGATTAAATCGATAAACAAGAGTGCGAGAACGCAATGAAATAAATGGTAAAAACCGGACACCGAAATGTCCTCAAAAACAACAGCAAGAGATGAAAACACCGGGACGAGCACCAATTCTCAAAACAAATCCTCGTACTCGAACGAGACTGAAATGTCTGCAACGCCAGGAGAGGCTGTAATCCCGGTAAATTCACTCTGACTGAAAAAAATGCATTGTATGCAGTATGTAAATGCAGAATGCAAAATGAGTCGAAACATAATCCAAATGCGATAAATGGTTGGTCAAATTTTGGGGTGCAACAGCTGCCCCTATTCAAACGGCTTGGACCTGAAGGGTTGAGAAGCGACCGACTTTCAATCATTCAAAGGTAGAAGACGGTTGAATACAAAAGGAACCCATAAATTTGCCAACCTGCAGAAATAAACTGCAAAAACTGCTTGGGGAAAATATCCAGAAAACCGAATCCAGTTGTCACAGCAACAAACTGATCAATCATCTGACAAAGAAACTGACTTTAGCACCAGTTACCTGCATGACGCCACAGATAACAAACCCGAAGGTTGGATCAACATGCACTTGATCCTCTCACGTCGTCTAATGATAGACAGGAAGAGAAATACTCACATCGTCCACTGATAGACGGAACATACCATCAAAATCTCGTATCGTCTAATGATAGACGAAAGGAACATCATATTCAAATCTCGCATCATCTAATGATAGATGAGAGGAAAACCTTATTCAAATCTCGCATCGTCTAATGATAGACGAGAGGAAAATCGACCAAAATCTCGCATCGTTTAATGATAGACGAGAGGAGAATCCTATTCAAATCTCGCATCGTCTAATGATATACGAGAGGAAAGTCATATTCAAATCTCGCATCGTCTAATGATAGACGAGAGGAAACCTTGTCCGAAGAGCCACATCGTTAGTGAGACCTAGCGGAAGGAAAACCATATAAACTTCAACACTACCCATCAAATTTCAGAATCCTTTCGTCTATAGGAGTTGATGGAAAGAACAATATCCTCGAAGGGGCCACATCATCAATAAGGATTGACAGGAAGAAAACCACCTTCAAATAGCCTTGTCATCAATCAGGATCAACAACTAGGAAAACTAAACATTCTTCAAAGAGCCTCAACATTAATAAGGATCGACGGTCAGAAAAACACTTCTTGAAATGTCATCTCATCCGATAAACAGAAAGAAAGCCAATATCCGAAAGATCGCCTTGAAACCTCTCAACGTCTAAAGATAGACGGAGAAAACTATGCTCAAACTCACGATGTCTAATGATAGATGGAGAAAATATATTGCTTAAACTCACAACGTATAATGATAGACGGAGAAAATATATTGCTCAAACTCACGACATCTAATGATAAACGGAGAAAATATCTTGCTCAAACTCACAACGTCTAAAGATAGACGGAGAAATCCATACTCGAACTCACGACGTCTAAAGATAGACGGAGAAAATTCCTGCTGGGGAAATACATCGTCAATAGGAATTGATAGGAAGAACAGTCTGTCTTCATCAGATGATCGATAGACAAAGCATAACCGTCGTATGATCTGAGAATCAAATAAACCACAGAACTATCTGAACAAAGCTGCTAGGTAATTGCCCCTGAACTGATTGCAGAGCGATTCACATTACCATAGAAGGCTGATAGAAAAACTGGCTTATGCTTCGTATGCATGTGCGTATGTTTGAATTTTTCTATGGCGTAATGCTCCATATAGGATGGAATGCTACACATTTGAGGATGAAATGCAAATATGATGCAAATATGATGATATATGCAAGATGCAAATGCAAGCTCGGGCTGCTAGAGAAAGCTGTACACAGAAGGACCATTCCAGCAAAATAAATGCTGGAAAGGTGAAGTCAAATCCGCTGATGGAGAAACTGGATACATAACCGCTTCAGAAAAATAAATGCTAAAGACAAATCCAACTCCGCTGGGGATAACCGGGTATCACAGAATTATTCCAGCAAAATAAATGCTGGAAAAGTGAACCGAATCCGCTGGGGATAACCAAATGTGCTAAGCATGATCGAACTTCCCTGGGGATAGCTTACATGTACCGCTGACAATTGGACGTCGACTGGAGAAAACTGACGGAGTCTTCCTGCGTATTAATGAAAATTGGATTTTGAGACTGATGCACCGACACGGATTGGGCTTCACGGTGATCGCCAATATGGATTGGGCTTCTAGACTATCTGTGATGGGTCAGGTACGAATGACGCTGGAAAACATCCTGTCTGAATTCACGGTCTCTGGTTGAAGGGTTGAGGGATAATAGCATGACTTCCCGACATTCGTCTCACACTTGAAAATTGGCTGAACCCGCTTGAGTAGCTCTGAGTAGCTTTGATGACACGGAGAGGAACAATTCCTTTGCTTCTGATATGCCCCAGCCTGTGGGAACCTCTGTGGGGATATTCCTCAAAAGGACATCTAAACATTTGTACCCTGATGGTCTGACATGAAATGCCCCAGCACTCTGAACCTCGGAGAGATGCTTCAGATCACATGCCCCTCAGGCAAGGAACAACTTCTGCACTTTTCTTAGAGTGGCCTGCCCCCAGTCTGCAATGACTTTTCCCTTGATTGGCTGATCTGCGGGGAGATACACTGGTTGTCCTCGAGAGATTCATCAAATCTTGACCTGACTGCTTCAGAATAACCGACTTCGGATGGATGACATCCCTAGGGATTACTCGATATAGCTTTCCCCGGTTCATGGAGGATTCGGGCGTTCTGCATTCCATCCTGATCAGACTTCCCACTGTAGGAAACTTTCCTGTTTTCAAACGCTTACTCGCAAGTAAAACGAGTTGTTCTGCATAAAAGATATATTAATGCAATGCATATGACAATTTTGACATCCAATCTGTTCACTGGAAAGGAAAAACATTTTATGGCATATAATGAACAAATCATTAATCAGAATACCAACATCAGTACCAACATGGTAAGAAGAACCCTTTTAGGAGTCAGTTTCGACGCGACCTTTACCAAAGTATGCCTTCGAAACAAACCTGCTTCAATTAGGACTTTCTCTGGTTGTAACGTGGTCAGGTTCACGGTTTTGAAGGAAAGGATAAAGGCTCAAAATTTATTTTAACCCACCCGTTCACCTTGATGTTCTCCAATCCTACGTTTAGCTAATTTGACCTTAGCGCTCACTTCTCATAGGTTGAAGGATAGGAGTGATGGTTCAAGAAACTATGAGTTTTTTGGAGTGACAGCCACTCACTTTTCATCTTTGACACTTGGGGTCACACGACTGGTATTTTGTTTGAGGATTTTTCTTTTGTGATCCTTTTCGTTTTTTCAGTTTTTTGCTTTCCCTCATTTTTGCCTGGACTGACTCCTTTGAGCTTCTTTTGATTATTAAGTCCAGCAGGATGCCCTAATTTTTGCCTAAGTCATTTGTTTTCAAATTTCGACTTAACGGGCTTTTGATTCTTTTTGCTTTTCTCTTTTTTTTCCGAACAAGTTGTGTGACACTGGTTGTCTGACCCTTCGGGGAATAATGTGATTGTTTCACTCCTGATGTTTAACCATTGTGGTTTTTTTCTAGGAACGACCTCTAGAGGTGTGATTGATCCTCGAACGGACACTCCTTTTGCAATTTGGACGCTCGGTCAAATTAGCTAACACCTACCCTGCCCCGGGTTAAGATTAAGGGTTTTTTCGTTTTCCGAAAGAAACTCCTACTACTAGGCTCAAAGGGGTTGACAAGGGATTATCTTCCTTATATCACCGGTGTTTAGGGATTTGAAACAATGCCTGTACATCATCAGCATGTTTTATTTCAAAAGCATACTTTCGGAAGCTTGCGCATCTTTAATCTTCGTCATCCTCCCCGGGTTCCTCTTAACCAAGCGTTGGATATCTGTAAAAATTGAGTGAACACGACTGGATTAAATCAAAACATGCATACTCATTTCATTGTCAATATTAATTGAAAACAATACAAGTTTTACGAATGCAATTTGTGCTTTAACAGAAAATAATCTACAAATGCAAAGACATGACATGATAAAACAAAGATTGCCAGTTGCTGGGAACCGGGCTTTTCGAACTTGATTTGCTGCTGAGCCAGCCATCTTCAGAATTGATCGTCGAAGTCATCCTGATACTCCTCTGAACATCTGCTATCAGTGAACTCTCCCATAACCTGAACAGATTCACCCACTTGGCTGGATAAAGGAAGGTCGACACCCTGAGGCGTGACAGATATCCTGTTAGAGTCCAGCAAGGCTTGAATCTGGCTTTGAAGCACCTTACAGTCATTTGTTGAATGCCTCTGTGCCCCAACATGGTACTCACAACAAGCGTTGGCATCAAAACCTGGAGGGTGAGGCGGGATCATTGGATCGGCCTTCTTCGACACTATCAGCCCACTTTTGACCAAATCCGGCAACAATTGACTATACGACATCGGTAGCTGAGTAAACTGCCTTTCAGGTTTCCTTGGTCTTCATCGGGCGTGCTGACGCGGTTGACGATGATACGACTGTTGACTCTGGCGGGTAACAGATATCTGACGTACAGACCTAACCGGTTGCTGACTCTGAGCACTCGAAGTGTCTGGATACTGAATCTGAGGTACGGGAGATTCTGAGACAACATCACTTCCTTTCTCCCATTCTTCTTGAGAACTGACAATTGATTCATCTTCATAAACTGCAGTATAAGGAATATCTTGAATCTTTCTTCTCTTGATTCCGCTCTCAACACGTTCTCCTACTCTTATCAAGTCCGCAAAGCTTGCATTTCCACAACTGAACAATGTGTCATAGTAACGGCCCTTTAGAGTACCCACGAAAAGGTCAACCATTTCTCTATCCACAAGTGGTGGTTGAACACGAGCAGCCAATTCTCTCCATCTCTGCACATACCCTCTAAAGGATTCGTTCTCCGCCTGAGATAATTCTTGCAAATGCACGCGACTAGGAGCCATATCCAAGTTGTAGTCGTACTGCTTCATGAAGGCATTGGCTAAATCAGACCATGATTTGATACTGTCACTCTTCAACTGCATGTACCAATCTAAAGATGCTCCGATCAAACTATCCTGGAAACAATGAATCATAAGCTTGTCATTGGTGACATGCGAAGTCATTCTTCTGCAGAACATAACCAAATGTAGCTTCGGACAACTATCCCCTTTGTACTTCTCAAAATTGGGTGTCTTGAACTTCGGAGGCAACACAAGGCCTGACACCAAACACATGTTCACAGCATTCAGGTTGAGAATATTCTTATTTATCAAGGCAGCCATCTGATATTCCAACAGCTGGATTCTTCTCATATGCTCAACAGTCCGCGGGTTCTCAGCATTTACCTTCAGAGCAACCCTCTGACAATCTGGCATAGGGAAAGTGAAACGCTGATAATCTGTGTCACGGAGAGAAGATGCGTCTCTGTCTCTGACAGAAATCTGCGCTTGAGCAACATTGTTTACCGGAGTCTTCTGAATGTTGTTCTCTCCTCTAGTCATGGCTGTTATGGCTTCCATGACCTGACTCAACTGGTTCTTCAACAATTTAAACTCGGCCCTGGTAACAAACTGATTCTGCTCTTCGGAGTCCATGATCCTTCTAGAAACTAACTCAAGTCCAATGCGGATGCCGGGAAGTCAACTGCGAGTTGGACAAAAGACTAGTAAGCTCTCTGTTCCGGCCGAGGATGGACATGCAAGCATGAGATGCACATGAAATGAAATGCAAAATGCAACAAACACGGGATCACGCCCCCCACAAATCTCTGAATACTGTTGCGCTACTGACGGGATAAGTTCGCTTTGACGAGAGAAAAACCAAAATACCAGGTAGGCTGGAAGTCAAGTTTCCTGCAAAAACCCTCCCACTCACGGGTATGGACCTAAACTGACACAGGTTCGGCATCCTATGCGGTCATCAGCGTCACAGACTTTCATGAACGATGATACGATACCCAGAAGGTGTGGCATCATCATCTCTTGAAGCGGTCTCACTTAGCTGAATCACAAGTGATCGGTCCCCAGAGTCGACAATCCTCCAAACCAACAACCCCTCAAGCCCAAAGGGCTGGAAAAGAAGTCAACCGGGAGAACCTCGTCTGAGCGTGGATTTCATGAGACACTAGTGCCTATAAAGCAAGCACGCGAGCATTAATTTCCACAACTAATGCTAAGTACACTCAAGCCTGGGTCTGGCTTCTCACTCATCAGAGTTCCCCTCCCACAACAGCACAATAGCAACAGATAAAAAAGTGCGGAAAATGTAAATACAGCAGTATACAACATACAACACAAAAATAAACACCCATAGGCAAGCAAACAAGCGCTAGGATTGACTCTCTCAGGGACGTTGGATCCCCCGATTGACTCACATAAGGGACGTTGGATCCCTAGGAAACTATCGCAGTCCCCAGCAGAGTCGCCAGCTGTCGCTACTGCAAAAAACGAGGCCGGCAAAATAGAAGAGTCGCCACCTCTCTTTATTTATCACTCAGAACGGGAAAGGAAACGATCGGGAAAAACCTGGCGAAACGGGTATAATACAAGGTCATCGCAACCACTATCAGGGTTCGGGAGTCGGTTACGCAAGGGGAAGGTATTAGCACCCCTCACGTCCATCGTACTCGATGGGATCCATGCTTGCTGGTTTGTCTACGGGTGAAAAATAATCTATCTACGGCTGCTAAAGCTAAACGGGAAGAAACTGACTCGATAGAGCACCGCGCTCTATGCCTATGTATTCCCTCGTGCAATGGGAAAGTTAGAGTCAACGTAGTTCGGGAAACTACAGTGGCATTTGCTCGCCGAGATATCGCATCTCGTGCCTACGTACTTCCACGCAGCGTGAAAGATTAGAGCTTGCGTAGTTCGGGCTAACTACGTCTAGACAGGGTGTTCTCGATCTCACAGGGGTGAGAGAAAGGATTGACGATACTAGCGTACGCATTCTAGCAGTTAGGTGTATGCTGCTCGCTCGACGGAGACTTAGGCGTTACCTGTTTGCGGTAGAACGGACGTAGTATGTCGGGTTTAAAGGTATAGGAACCTACGGGACTTAGAACTACGGTCTGGTCTCGATTGTGCTCGGGCAAGAGAAAGGGAAACATCAGTCGTTAGCGGGAAAGTCTTGATCGCACAACAGCGAGAGAACAGAGAAGTTAGTTGTTAGTGTGCTCGCTAGGATATCGCATCTTATGCCTACATATTCTCGTCTGGTACGAGAAATCAGAGTAGCTGTAGTTCAACCAACTACAGCAACACAGGGAAAAGGTAAAAGGGAGCTCGCTAGGATTATCGCAATCCTATGCCTACACTCTCGTCGGGTACGAGAGATCAGAACAAACGTAGTTCGGCGCTACAGGAAAGCAAGTCTCGATTGCACAGGGGGAAGAGATGGGGTCTCAATCGCCTGAACGCGAGAGAAAAGGGTTTTGATCGCACGGGGGCGAGAACAAAGAGGAAGCAGGCCTAACACGCCTAAACGGGAAGGAACTCGGGACACACACGCAAGAACCTAAGGTGTAGGAGAGAATGCGTCGCATGTCACCCAAAGGGTACCATGCTAAACACCCTAGACGATTGAGAAGAAACTCCTCAACTGTCATTTCCTACGTATCTAACGATACAGCTCACAACACTCAATGGTTGCACGAAGACCTGAATAAGAAAGATGATAACGAACGAAGCGGCTCCGTTGGCTCCTGACATGTGCGCAAGCTCCATTCCAATCTTCTCCTCTCTGGATCCTTGATGAGGACGCTCGAATCAGGAACAATGTAGCGCTTAGACCGCCATGGTTCGACTTATACGAGAAATCGAACTCTAAGAGGTAGCATATTGATGTCCGTGTCAAAGACAAGATAGAGAAATGATATCGAAAATCATTCTCCAATTGAATCATGTCACACGGCCAGCCCGAAATAAAATCGAAGATAAAATCGGATAGAAAAGAAAATAGGAGAGAAATCCAACACTAAATGGAAATAATATCCTACTCCTAAATTACGACAATTAATTTCTACTAGAAAATATTCTAAAGAAATATTAAAAGGAAATTGTATACGAAAAATAGAATGAAAATTCTACCCTAAAATGATATAACGTTCTATAAAGAAAATAGAATGAAAAACTCCATACACAATAATATTCTAAGAAATACTATTTAAAGAAAATGGGAAATTCTATGTAAATTGCATACTAGAAAATATCCTAAAAATTCTATAATATTCTATAAAGAAAATAGAAAAAATTCTATATTAAAATCTATATATCCTATAATTCTATAATTTCCTAAGAAAAAAGAAAAAAGGAATATAAACTCTACAATTATTACAATCAATCATCCAATACAAAAGAAAAAAATGTAAAGGGGAGGGGGGTACAACCTGCAAAAGGGTGGTAAAGCAGCAAAAAAAACCCACCACTAGGCTTTAAGCCCACAAAACAAAGAACAGGGGGTTGCGCTGGGAAATTGGGTGTATAGTCAGTAAAAAAACGAAAATGCTTGGGCCCAGCCCAACAACCAATTGCAGCCAAAAATGGAGGCGCGTGATAGTAAACTGGGAGGTGCAGACTTTAGCAATCAGTTGGGCCTAGCCCAACAAGAATCAAAACAACCAAAAAATGGAGGGTGAATATGGAAATGGGGAGTGTGAGTCCCAAACATGAAAATGGGCCATAATCCCAAAGAACCCCAACCGGTCCAATCCTTGTCTTCCTCTTTCTCAATTCCAACAGAAACCCTAGGGTTTCTTCTCCTTCATCGCCGCCGCCATCAGACTTCTCCCTCACCGTCTCCACTCCGTCAATCTCCACTCACAAAACTCCTCCCCTCAACTTTCTCTCTCTCATCCATCCAAAAACAAAACCCCTGCGAAGGCCTCATTGCGCGTGGATCATGAAGAAGGTGATGATCGATGGAGCGTGAGGATCTTGATGCAGTTACAATTATTGTTTGCGAATGAACACTGTGAAAACCTGGAGTGAAGGTTCTGAATGTTCTTATGGACGAAGATCTCGACGGAGATCTTGACGAAAATCTGATGAACGATTCGTGAAGTTGAGACAAAATTGAAGTTTCTGGCGTTGGGATGATCGCGTTTGAAGGAGTTCTTGAAGGTGCGATGAAGATGATGAACTTGAAGATGATGAAAACGGTTGCGCGATCTTGAAGGTTGATGATGATGAAACAGATTTGGAAACAGAGTGAGGGCGTTGGATGGTTCTTGGAGATGAGGATGAAGCTTGATGAACTCGCATGCAGACGATGAAGAAGATTCTTGGAACAAGTTATTGAAGGTGATGAACACGATGAATACCTCATGGATTTTCTGGGGAAACGATGGAGGCTTGATTCAGATCTTGAAAACCTTGCGAAGAACATGATTATGTTCTTGAAGATCTGGAAAAAATGAAGAACTGATGAAATTGTTGAATGTTCATGGTGAACATGACGAAGGAGACGAATTGGATGCAGATTCACGACGGTTGAAGCTTTCCAGTGGCAGTTACCGGCGAGATTGATGAACATGAGGTGAAGATCCTGGTGATTGCTGGAGAAAAGCTGATGAACACGAAGAACGCATCAGTTTCCGGTGAGCGTATGCAGATTCCGGCGAGTTTCCGGCCGTGAATTGATGAGCTTGATTTTACCAGTGAGAAGTCCGGCAAGTTTGCATGGCCGAAAGGAGGGATGAGTCTGGGAGCACACGTGTGAGACCCGTGGCTACACGCATGGAGAGAGGGAGGGTGAGGTGGCGTGATATGTGTGCATGCAGAAGTGAGTTGTCAAGAATGTGGGGGCATGCAGAGGAATGAAGTGGCTGAGAGAGAGTGAACATGTGGGCTCTTTATAGCGTGACATGTGGCACCGGACTGGGCCCCTAAAACCAACACTTGGCCCACGAAATGAATGAAAGGGATTGAACACTGATTAGAATGGATTAATGGACAATTAAAGCTGAATTAGCTGGACTGAATTGGTTGGACTGATTAACTAGATGAAATTATTACAAAGCTAATGACTAAAATTAACCAACTAATGTTAAAACAAAATCTGATTAAAGACTAAAGGTTAGACTAAAATGCTGGAATTAAAATAAATCCTAACTAATACTCTAAAATCAAATAATATCCTAAAAAAATAGAAAATGACTATGAAAAATCTATTAATATCTAAAATAAAACAATTAAATTCTAGAAGGAATTACTAAAAAGAAAAATTGCTATAAAAACTAAAAATATATCTAAACGCAATTGCAATTTAAAAACTAAAGAAATGAATTCTAAAAAAGGAATAAAAGCTATTAGAACTAATTAAAATCTAGAAATATTTTAATAACCCCTAAAATATAGAAAAACTATTAAAATTCTATCAGACCCTAAACCTTAATTTCTATGCTAACAAATTAACAGGATAAATCCTAGGAAAATGCTAATAATTCCATAAGGAACAAAAATGATGCAAATTGATTAAATTGACAAACAAGAGTGCGAGAACGCAACGAAATAAATGGTAAAAACCGGACACCGAAATGTCCTCAAAAACAACAGCAAGGGCTGAAAACACCGGGACGAGCACCAATTCTCAAAACAAATCCTCGTACTCGAACGGGACTGAAATGTCTGTAACGCCAGGAGAGGCTGTAATCCCGGTAAAGTCACTCTGACTGAAAAAATGCACTGTATGCGGTATGTAAATGCATAATGCAAAATGAGTCGAAACATAAGCCAAATGCGATAAATGGTTGGTCAAATGTTGGGGTGCAACACGTGGGTCGCTAATATTGTTCTTGTGCCTAAGAAGGATGGAAAGGTCAGGATGTATGTTGATTATCGAGATCTGAATAAAGCGAGCCCGAAAGACGATTTCCCGCTCCCCTATATTGATGTGTTGGTTGATAACACCGCTCAGTATTCTGTGTTTCATGGATGGCTTCTCTGGGTATAACCAAATCAAAATGGCCCCAGAGGACATGGAGAAAACTACTTTCATCACAACATGGGGGACTTTTTGCTATAAAGTGATGCCCTTTTGGCTGAAAAATGTAGGGGAAACTTATCAACGGGCGATGGTCACTTTGTTTCATGATATGATTCATCATGAGGTGGAAGTTTATGTTGATGACATGATTGCAAAGTCGCAGACGGAGGAAGGACATATGGTCGATCTTCTGAAATTGTTTGAAAGGCTGAGGAAGTTCAAGCTGAGGCTGAATCCTAACAAATGCACCTTCGGGGTGAGATCTGGAAAGTTATTGGGTTTCATTGTTAGTGAAAAGGGTATTGAGGTAGATCTTACCAAAATAAAAGCTATATAAAAAATGCCTGGGCCGAGAACGGAAAAGGAGGTTCGTGGTTTCCTGGGTAGATTAAACTACATTGCAAGGTTTATATCTCATCTTACAGCCACTTGTGAACCAATATTCAAATTTCTAAGAAAAGATCAAACGGATAGGTGTAATGAAAATTACCAGAAGGCATTTGAAAGAATAAAAGAATATCTGCAGGAATCTCCAATACTCATGCCTTCAGTTGCAGGGAGACCACTAATCATGTATCTCACGGTTCTTGAGAATTCAATGGGATGTGTGCTCGGTCAACAGGACGAGTCAGGTAGAAAAGAGCATGCCATCTACTACCTGATTAAGAAAATTACCGATTGTGAGTTGAGGTACTCGATGCTGGAAAAAAAATGTTGTGCACTCACTTGGGCCACAAAGCGTTTGAGACAGTACATGTTAAACCACACAACCCTATTGATTTCGAGGATGGACCCAATCAAGTATGTCTTTGAAAAATAAGAACTCTCCGGAAGGATTGCCCGATGGAAAATGGTGTTAACATAGTATGATATTCATTACGTTTCCTAGAAAGCCATTAAGGGAAGCGTTCTGTCGGAATATCTCGTGGAACAGCCGATTGAGGATTATCAGCCGATGAAGTTTGACTTCCCAGATGAAGACGTCATGTTTTTGAGGATGAAAGACTGTGATGAGCCTTTACCTAACGAGGGTCCTGAGAGAGAATTTCAGTGGAAACTGGTTTTCGACGGAGCGGTTAATTCATATGGTAGCGGAATCGGGGCTATCATTACTACTCCTCACGGTTCTCATATACCATTCACTGCCCGATTGACATTCGCATGTACCAATAATGAAGCCGAGCATGAAGCTTTCATTATGGGTTTAGAAGAGTTCGTTGATATGAGGGTTAAGAATCTGGATGTATACGGTGACTCAGCGTTAGTCATTAACTAAATCAAAGGAGAATCGGAAACTCGTCAGGCCAACCTAGTACCTTATAGAGATTATGCAAGGAGACTGCTGCCTTTCTTCGGTAGAGTTGATTTCCATCATATGCCGAGGGCTGAGAATCAGATGGCAGATGCCTTGGCCACGCTAGCTTCGATGTACAAAGTGAATTTCTGGAATGAAACTCCTGATATCACCATCATGCGTCTTGATAGACCTGCTTTTATGTTTGCCGTTGAGAAAACATCTGATGGAAAGCCTTGGTATTTCGATATCAAGCATTTTCTCAAGAATCAGGAGTACCCATCTGGGGCATCCAGCAAGGATAAAAGGATTCTGAGGAGGTTAGCTGGAAATTTTTATCTGAACAATGACGATGTGCTCTACAGGAGAAACTTTGACATGGTCTTGCTGCATTGTGTTGATGAACTTGAAGCAAACCAGTTGATGGAGGAAGTCCACGAGGGTTCTTTTGGTACTCATGCTAATGGACATACAATGGCTAGAAAATTGTTGAGATTTCGGTATTACTGGATGACTATGGAATCCGATTGTTTCAAATATGCCAGAAAATGTCATAAATGCCAGATTTATGTGGATAAAATGCATGTGCCACCGGCTCCTCTGAATGTGTTAACGTCTCCTTGGCCTTTTGCCATGTGGGGGATCAATGTGATTGGAAAGATTGAGCTGACCGCTTCTAATGGACATCACTTCATTCTGGTCGTGATTGATTACTTTACAAAGTGGGTAGAAGTAGCGTCCTTTGCCAATGTCACGAAGTAGGTGGTAGCCCGATTCATAAAGAAGGACATCATTTGTTGTTATGGAATTCCTGAAAGAATCATTACTGATAATGGTTCAAATTTGAATAACAAAATGATGAAGGAACTGTGTCAGAGTTTCAAGATTGAACATTATAATTCTTCTCCATATCGTCCGAAGATGAATGGTGTTGTTGAGACAGCTAATAAGAATATCAAGAAGATTGTGCAGAAGATGGTTGTGACCTACAAAGACTGGTACAAGATGTTGCCTTTTTCTCTTCATGGTTATCGTACTTCGGTGCGTAATCAACCGGGGAAACTTCTTTCTCACAGGTGTATGGTACGGAAGCGGTCATACCATTAGAAGTTGAGATTCCTTCTTTAAGGATTTGGTCGGATGTAAAGCTTGACGAAGCTGAATGGGTGCAAACAAGGCTGAATCAGCGGAGCTTGATTGACAAGAAGAGATTATCATCTATTGCTCATGGCCAGGTGTACCAGAGTAGGATGAAGAAAGCCTTTGATCAGAAAGTGCATCCTCGGTGCTTCCAGACGGGTGATTTGGTATTGAAAAGGATCCTTCCTCCTCAGACCGATCACAGGGGAAAATGGACTCCTAACTATGAAGGTCCATATATGGTAAGAAAGGTTTTCTCTGGCGGAGCCTTATTGCTATCTTCCATGGATGGTGAAGATTTTTCGTCCCCTGTGAATGCGGACGTGGTTAAAAAATACTTTGCTTAAAAGAGACCTGCTGGACACAAAAAGAAAAGTCCAGGCAAAAATGGGGCATCCCGGTGAACCATAAAAAGAATGGGTTCGGGAAAAAATTAGGGATAAAAGAAAAAAGAATGAACCCGCAAAGTTGAAAACCTGAAAAGGCAACTTTGGCAAAAATGGGTATTCCGGTGGATTGAAAACCCGAAAGGGCGGTCCAGGCAAAAGTTAGGGATTTAAAAAGAAAATGATCACGGTCTACGTTCGATCTGTAAGCTTGTGAGTAGTTATCCCAAAGGAAAGGAATCAATTCAGTCAGTCTTGTCAGAAGACGAAACATGGGGAACATCGAAGACATACAGGTCATAGCCGAATCGACACATGGTGGTTGTCTGTTTCCATATTGCCGACATTTGTATGGTATTTGTTTTCTTGTTTTTAAGCAATTACCTCTTTTCAGGAATTGCATATGAATTGTAATTCGCCTATTTACAAGCCTTTCATCAAAAAAGTATTCACTTCAGTCAAAGAGCTTTCTTTTTCTTGTCCATTTTACTGTTCTGTTTGCGAAATGACTGTTATTTTGGTAAACATTGCAAGTAAAAGCAAGAGGTTGTACAGAGCATAACGAAAGCGCTGACTTTGCTTGAGCGACAAGTATCATGGATGGTAACTGAGGTAACCATTTCACATATAGAACATTTCTGGTGTTTTTCTTTGTTGCAGGTCAATAGGGTTTCTCAGCCGAGTGAAATTCCCTTATCCTCATCAGTTCAAAGTCGCAGCAAATGGCAGTTGTTATCAGTCGGGTATTCTCAATAGGTTAAATGCAGTCAAGCATGAGAAACGAAGGGGTTTTGTTTCCCCATAGTAGAGATTTTGCTTCCCCGGTGAAGTGGTCATCTTCTCTCCGGCAGAGTTGTGTCCTCTCTCCGGCAAAGTTCGGTCGACAAATTTGAAATGTTGTATCTCCAGCAGAACAAAGCTTTCTCTTCATGAGAAAGTGGGTCCCCAGCAGGGTGGAGTTTGTTCCCAGCAGAGCAGGATAGAAGTGATTCCCTCAGCGGCAGGGTGGTTTGTAAACCAGTTTTCTTCTCCAACGGAGGCAACGTCGATGACGCCCTTTCCCAAAGGAGTCGGTATTCAGGTTTTCTCCAGCAGAGTGCAATGTTGATTCCCTCGACAGAGTAAGTGGTGGAACAGGAGTGTGGAATTTCCCCAGTAGAATGGAGTTCCTAGTAGGAGTATCTGATATTCCTCGGCAAGACAGGTTGATACTTGATATAATCCCAAGCAGAGTAGATTTTCTCTCCGAGCAGGATGGAGTTTTCGGGGATTCCAGTCAAGGTTGTTTCCTCGAGCAGAGTAAAGTTCGTCTCGAGAGGTGACTGTATCTCTCCCGTAGGGACGGTTTCCTCAACGGAAGGGGTTTGATTTAAACAGAAGGTTGCTTATATCCCAGCCAAGCTTTTCGATTCCCCAAAAGAGTTGAGTTCTAGAAGGCCATCCAGGGCATTTCCTCGACAGGATGTGATTTGATCCCCAACGGAGTGGATTTTTGTTCCTGGAGGCCGGTCAAGGCTTGTTTTCCCAGTAAGTCCAGTTTGCTGGCCTGTGCCAACTCTCCCCGGCAGGGTTATTTTGTCCCCGGAAGAATGGGTATCTTCTCTCCCTAGCATTTATTTTGCTATGGTGGCTCTTTTGCATTTGCACTTGCATTAGCCACCTTCCAAATGCGTAGCATTTCCATTTCGTATGGAGCATTACACCATTTTCAAACATACGCATGTGGAACATAAGCCAGGTTGTTATCTCTATGTTTCAGGTGTATTCCCCAGAGAATTGATCTTTTCGCCCTTGGTATCCAGACCATGGTAGCTTTTGGTTAGCTCGCGTGGTATCTAGACCCCGACTTACGGTATTCCCTAGCAGTATCATCGGATTTTAGCTGATTATGTTGTTTTGGGACTCATTTGGTAGTCAGATCATGATGAGTGTTTGTGATGTATGGCTCTGCCCGTCAAGTACCCAGACTCCGATCAGTCCCCAGTTGGTGATGTTTTTCTCTCTCTATTGAGTACTCAGGCTCTGGTAAGGACATGGGTGGTGTTCAGGTCATGGTAATGTCAGACATATGTTCTTTGTCCATTGAGTATGCAGACTCCGGTCGGTGTCATCGAGCACCCAGGCTCTGGCAAACTTCATTTATTTGTTTTGTCTGTGCAGTATTCAGACTCCGACAGTTTGAGATGGTATTCTTAAATTCACATAGTATCCCAACTATGGCATCTCCCGCATGGTATCCAGACCCCAGCTCGTGTTATTTCCCCCAGCGGTGTCGTCAGGCGTTGATGGGTTATATCTTTGCAAACTCAGGTGGTATTCAGACCATAATGAATGTTTCTTCGTCCGTTGAGAAATCAGGCCCCGGTTATTTCGTTGAGCGTTCAGGCTCCGGTTTCTTCATCGAGCGTTCAGGCTCCGGTTATTTCGTTGAGCATTCAGGCTCCGGTTTCTTCGTCGAGCGTTCAGGCTCCGGTCAATCTTTGTTGAGCAGTCAGGCTCCGGTTTCTTCGTCGAGCGTTCCGGCTCCGGTTATTATGTTGAGTAATCAGACTCCGGCTTTTACGTCGAGTATTCAGACTCCGATCACTTCCGTTGAGTATTCAGACTCCGGTAAATCTCTAGTTCGGGTTGCATTGTTTTCTCCGTCGAGTATACAGGCTCCGGTACATCCCTAGTGAAGTCGTCAATTCTGTTGAGTATCTAGGCTCCGGTAAATCTTGTTGGTTATCCAGTCCATTGAGTACCCAGACTCGGGTCATTATGTCGAGCGTCCAGGCTCCGGTTCCTTTATTCGTCGAGTATCCAGAGTCCAGTCACTACATTGAGTATTCAGACTCTGGCGAATTTCGTTGATTCATTCTGTTCGTTGAATATCCAGATTCCGATAATTTGAAGTGTTGCTTTGCAGCCGATATGGTATCCAGACCATGGCACGATTTGGAATGGATGTGTTCATTGTGTTATGAATTCCCCACAGAGTTACTTGGTTAAGTTTCTCCTCGTTCCATAACAGAGTTATTTGTTTAAATTTCTCTTGTTTGCCCGCCAGAGTTGCTTGGTTAAGTTTCTCTTCCTCAGCGGAGTGTACAGATGTTTATCAGTTCAGCTACTTCTGGAGATTTCTATCCCCAGTCAGAGTTGGCAGTTTATTTCTGTGGGTGGCAAATTTTCGGGTTCTTTGGTATTCAATCGTCTTTTGCTTTGATTGTTTGAAAGCCGATGCTCTCATCCCTTCAAGCTCAAGTCGATTGAATAAGGGCAGCTGTTGTACCCCAAAATTTGCCTTTCGTTTTAACCGTAACTGGATTTTGTTTCTTTGCATTTTGCATATCATAGCATTTGTCTCAAGGCATGGGATCAATGTATTCTTGTGGCTCAAGTTCATTTTGGCGCAAAGGTTGAACAACGAACAACGAGCATTTGAGCCTCGGGCATTTATTTTGTCCAGTGGTCAAGCGGCCGATTTTATTTTATTTTGCAGGAGAACAGCAGTTCAGAAAGTAGCACTCAGGCTCATGTCAAGCATTTTCACAGTGATAACGTTCAAAAATGAGGTTCAGAAGCTAAGCAGAGCTCAAAACGTCAAGAAACGGGAAAACGGGCAGGTTTTCCCTCCAAAAGACGCCAAATTCAAAATTCAAAGGTGTTAATCGGTTAACGCATATGGTTAATCGGTTAACGCATATGATTAACCGGTTAACCAATGCAAAACTAGCCCAGATTCAAAGTTTCAGAGGTATTAACCGATTAACCTATATGGTTAACCAGTTAACCAAAGCAGATTTTGCCTTGCACGTGAGATTTCAAGCAATTTTCATTTGGGGTTCATTTTTGGCCTTTGGAAATTCAAATTTTGCATGTGGGAAGGATCTAGAACCTCTTTAAAATTCAGATTTCCCTCCAAATGCCCACTCCTCATTCCAAACCTTGATTTCCAACCCAAATTCCCAAACCTAGCTTTGGATCCAAACCAAGAGAGTACTTAAGTGATTTACTCTAAACCAAACCATCTAATCTCTCAAAATTCCATTCATTTTTCAGAATTCACTCTTGAGCTCTCAATTTTCTCTCAACTTCTCCATTCCTAAAACCCTCACTCAAAGCTCTTCATCATTTGGATTCATTAATTTTTCATTGAAATCAATGGATTCTTGAGCATAAACCTCCATACATTATCATCATTGAACCAATTTTCATAATCAATTTTCGTTCAAATTGAGATCTGATTTTGGAGCTTGAGTTGGAAGTGCTTATTTGGAGTAATTTGGCTTAAAAGTGTTTGATCTTCATTCCTCTTGCAAGAATTATTGTAGATCTTGAAGTTTTCGGGATAATCTTGTTTGGATCTGCTAAAATTCAGTTGATCAACACTTACCGAAGCAAATCTCCGCTTCGAGGTTGGAATTCTCAATCCGATTTAATTTTTGAGCTTATCATGTTAATCTTCATATTCAATTGAATTTTGGTTGATTTCGATCCGTTTGAATTGTGATTGTGATGTGTAGACATGTTTACATGTCCATTGGTTTTCTGTTTGCAGGTGCAATTTCGAGCTTATTTGATAAGCTAATCTTTTGGATCATTTGATTAATTGTTTTTGTGCTTAAAGTGCTTTTTCTGCTGCTGTTTTTGGCTTCTGGTACAGTGTTAACCGGTTAACCATTTCAAACTTTCAAATTTTTTTCAAATGTTAACAGTGTTAATCGATTAACGCATATGGTTAACCGATTAACCTGTTCAAAATTCTAGATTTTCCAAACTTTTTAAGGTGTTAACTGATTAACCCCAGGGGTTAACCAGTTAACACTGTGCTAGAATGGTATATTTGCTATTTTGCTTTCTTGTTTGCATACCGTTTCGATTCGAAACATCATAGATCAGTGTGATGCATTAGGATTGAAACATTTTGGATATTTGTCACTGTTTGTGGTTGGTTAATCATGATTTTGTTGACATGTGTGTTCATTTTACACTTGGTTGCATGCTTGTGTATGTGGTTCGAAGTGAGCATTTGTTTGCATGTTCATCTGCTTTCATCTCTTTTACGCTTCCTTCATGTTTACATCATTTTTGCATCGCTGTTGAGGTCGAGACGCGCTTGTGGCGGCTGCTGTCCCACACATTTTCCCCTCCCTCCCACCATTCTAAATGTGCATTTTCATGTTTGTGTTCTTTACTTGCGATTGAATTTACTTGGTCCTTTCTTGTGCTTTTTGCCATGATCCCCATAGGGTTTCTAGTCTCTCCGTTTAGGATGGGAGTAGGAGAGACATTAGGTGTTCAATCCAAGCATGCTAACATTAGGGTAGATGTTTCCTCTTTTCATTCAAACCTTAGGACCACTTTGTATGACAACATTAGGGCCGAGTTTCCCTTAGACCTTTCATGCGTCTCTCTTCTCATCTCAAAATAATTCTAACTCATCTAATAAAGGCGATAAACGTTGCATGCTACGAGCCTTAAGCTACATGGGGAATGATGAGTGAGGGGTCTCATCTCGCTTATCTAGAGTGTTTAGTGTACGTCCCGTTTGGGGGTGATATACGACGCATTCGCCTCAATGTCATAGTCTTTAGTGCAACGTGAATCATAAACCGAATTAATTCACTTCACTAAAAAAACACAAAACAAATTTCAAACCTTTTTCCTTCGGGATTAATCAGAAAGCTTTTTTCATAAAAAAGTGTTGTTAAGCTTCGTTCTACCGCAAACAGGCTTAGTCCCTAACTGCTGGAACGGAGGTTTAACTTTACTCGATTAAAACACTTAATCAACCTGTGGTTTCGTATCAACCCGAACTACGTTTGCTTTGATCTTTCATACCAGATGAAAGTACGTAGGCACAAGTCATGATGTCTTGGCGAGCAACCTTCCCCCCTTTTCTCCCGTAGTTAGCCGAACTACGTGGACTCTGACTTTCCCATTGCACGAGGGAATATGTAGGCACAGAGCGGCGATGCTCTGCTGAGTCTCTCTTTTCTTTTCTTTTGTCCCGCAAGCCTGTAGCGTAGATAGTTTAAACACACCCTTTGATAGACAACAAGCATGGATCCCGTCGAGTACGATGGACGTGAGGGGTGCTAATACCTTCCCCTTGCGTAACCGACTCCCGAATCTAGGACTTGGTTGCGATGACCTCGTCTTTCCCTTTTTCGTCATGTTTTTCCGATCGTTTCCTTTCCCTCTCGTTGGGATAAATAACGAAAGGTGGCGACTCTTCTGTTTTCCGCAGAGTGTTTTTCGCAGTTGCGACACATGTCACATATCATAAAATAATCATTTAAATAAATTACTTAATTAAATTAAATAAATAGTGAAGTCAACGAATAATTAAATCAGGATGTTACACCCCCACCACCACTACCACCACCATGAGGCATGTAAGGGAAAAGTGGGTAAGGAAAGAAATGTAGGTTCGTGCCCCCTCCCCAAACCCGAGTCTTATAAGGGAAAACTAGTTCTAAGATGGAGGCTACTCAAAATTGGTTCTACTACATCATGGTTAGAATTAGGTTAATCATGGTCCTCTGATTGATATAGACGTTTCATTTTTCTAATTAGTATATAACGAATATGGGGATGGAGAACTCATTCATCACTTTTAAATTTGATGTTCTCAAGACAAACAACATCATTACTTAAAACTTCATCCCAATAACTGGGCTTTAGTGATGGGTTTTAAAATCCTTTGTGGTGGTTGAGAAACACACCTACAATGGGTTATTTCTATTCCTTTTATCGAGGTTGACAATGGAAATTAGATTTCCATAAGCGCCCTTCCAAATAGAGTGTTATTTTCGTTGGTCAAGTGACTACAAACGCAAGAGGAGGTGAATTGTGTGGGTTCGGGAAAAAATTCAAATTTATTTTTTTGCAAAGTCAGAGTTTAAAAAGAATTCACAGAACAAATATAGTAAAAGCAACAAAACAAATAAGAAATGGAAATGCAGTGGAAATAAATAATGGGAATTAAAGAGTTAAGGAAAGAGAGAAAAACACCAGAGATTTATAAAGGTTGAGTCTAATGATCATGTGAGATATTGGATCGAACTCTAGTATGGTCGAAGGGTAGCTTCTGGTTCGACAGGAATTAAGCATGAGGTGGAAGTCTGTTCGCATGCTGCTATCGAAGATAATGCGTGTTGTAGTCGAAGTTTGTTCTAACATGCATTAGCCAATATTGCTAGGTTGTTAGCATATTGGATTGGGTCTTGCTTGTAAGCCCAAGTGTTTAAGTTATCTTGTAATGGGTAATTGTTAAAAAGCCCATTAGGTAAGTGTGCTATTTTTCTTATAAATAGGATCCTAGTTTCTCAATCTTGGTATAAGAAAAAATAGGAAGATAAAATCCTAATTTAAAGAGAGAGAGAGAGAGAGAGAGAGAGAGAGAGAGAGAGAGAGAGAGAGAGAGAGAGAGAGAGAGAGAGAGAGAGAGAGAGAGAGAGAGAGAGAGAGAGAGAGAGAGAGAGAGAGAGAGAGAGAGAGAGAGAGAGAGAGAGAGAGAGAGAGAGAGAGAGAGAGAGAGAGAGAGAGAGAGAGAGAGAGAGAGAGAGAGAGAGAGAGAGAGAGAGAGAGAGAGAGAGAGAGAGAGAGAGAGAGAGAGAGAGAGAGAGAGAGAGAGAGAGAGAGAGAGAGAGGGAGAGAGAGAGGTTATTTGTTATTCTTGTATACTTGTAATCTTGTTTCTAAGAGAAAGGAAAGAATAGCAGTTTATAACCAATCATTATTGTTCCTTGTTGTTTTACTTTGTTTTCTTTGTTAACCCTAACCCTTGTGTTTTTCTTGATCAAGAACAAACCGTTTATACTTTGTTTAAAGGTATCTGATTCACAACAAATTGGTGTGGTGAGCATGGAGAAGATGCCTTCAACAAAGTATGAGATTGAAAAGTTCACTGGAGTGAACGAATTCGGTCTATGGCATTTGAAGATGAAAGCCCTACTGGTTCAGCAGGGTTGTTTGGAAGCGTTAAAGGGTGAGGCAGCCATGGACGTTGCTTTAACGGCAAAAGAAAAGACGGCCATGATCGAGAAAGCCCACAGTGCAATATTGTTGAGCCTTGGTGATAAGGTTCTTCGACAGGTATCAAAAGAGACTACAACATCGGGATTATGGGTGAAACTTGAAAGTATATACATGACCAAATCTCTAGTAAATCGACTTTACCTGAAGCAAGCTTTGTATTCATTCAAGATGAGTGAAGACAAAGTGTTGGCTGAGCATTTGGATATGTTCAACAACCTGATTCTTGATCTTGAAAATATTGATGTGAAGATCGATGATGAAGATCAAGCACTGTTGTTGCTGTGTGCTTTGCCCAGAACACATGCTCACTTCAAAGAAACACTCTTGTATGGAAGGGAGTCTCTGACTTTGAAGAAGTTCAATCAGCCTTGTATTCTAAGGACTTGAACAAACGAAAGGAGCATAAACCTTCGACGGTGGGTGAAATTTTGGCCGTTAAGGGAAAATTCTTGCGAAAGGATGGTAAGTTCGACAAGAAGAAAGGTAAAAGTCAACAGAAGTCTTATAGTGGCGAAACATTTGGTATTCGATGTTATCATTGTAAGAAGAAGGGTCACACAAGAAAGGTTTTCCCTGAACGCTTGAAAGAACGTGGAGGTAATGGCAACTTATCCATTGTTCAAGATGACTTCGATTCATCTGTTGTTCTTGTGGTTTCAAGTGGCGACTCGAGAAAAGAGTGGATTATGGATTCAGGTTGCACTTGGCACATGACTCCAAACAGAGAATTATTCGAGGAGCTTTGTAATCAAGATGGTGGATCTGTGCTGCTGGGAAACAAAAAATCTTGCAAAATTACAGGTATTCGATATGTGAGATTCAAGCTTCATGATGAGTCAATAAAGTTATCAACTGAAGTCAGGTGTCGCATCGCTGCAAAGAGGGGCTGACAATGACAGAAGAGTCGCCACCGCTTATTATTTATCCCAAAGAGAGAGAAAGAAAATGATCAGAGAAAACATATGAAAAGGGAAAAGACAGGTCATCGCAACCAAATCTTAGGGTTCGGGAGTCGATTACGCAAGGGGAGGGTATGAGCACCCCTCACGTCCATCGTACTCGACGGGATCCACGCTTGTTGTCTAGTCTATGGGTAGAAAACTATCTATGGCTGCTAAAGCTAAAACGGAAAGAAATGACTCGATAAAGCATCGCCGCTCTATGCCTATGTATTCCCTCGTGCAATGGGAAAGTCAGAGTCAACGTAGTTCAGGAAACTACGGGGGGAATTGGGGGAGGTTGCTTACCAAGACATCACCGTCTTGTGCCTACGTATCCTCATCTGGTATGAGAAATCAGAGCAAATGTAGTTCGAGGTGACACGGCCACAGGTTGGTTCAAGTGTTTTAAACCGAGTAGGATTAAACAGTGATTGCAGCAGTTAGGGATGATGCCTGTTTGCGGTAGAACCAAAGCTTAACAAAACGTTTTCTGAAAATGGTTTTCCAATTAAGATCCCGAAGGATAAAAAGATTTGATGTTTTTGTTTTTGTGTTTTTTAAGACAAGAAGTGGATTGAGTTATGGTTTGAAACTCACGTCACAACTTTACCAATTCTGATCCAAGTGAAACTCCACAAAACGGTTTTGATCACAACTTTACCAATTCTGATCCAAATCTCATGAAACAAAAACCAAACTTGCTTGAAATCTCGTGAGGATTACAATGGTGCCACTCAAAATTTCAAATGATGCACACATAACAAAATTAGAATGGAAATGCAAGTATGAGTTTTGAAATGCAATTTTGAAACCAATGACCAAAACTGGTGAATTTAAGGACAAGTAAAGGTCTGCACACGTTTCAAATATCCTACTTATGATGATGCTCAAAGAGCTGAGTTCAAATCCTCACTGAATCACAAAAGGGTTGTCATGTTATTGAATGAAATGGTCCTTAGAATGAATTTTATGCTTAACCAAAGTCAACACAAAGGTTTATAACATCAACTTGTATTTTGAGAGTTAGCATGAACACAAACTACAATGCTAACTCTCAACTCCATGCTAAACAAACTAAAGCCTACAACTCAAAGCCTAAAGTCCCACCTAAAGGCTGAACAGAACTGACATTATCATGCTAAGTCTAAAATAAAATGCACACTAATATAAAGAGTCAAGCAACTCTAAATATCAACATGTCCTTGACAGATCCAGCACAAACTCCAACAGCAGGTTTAAGGTCCTACAGCCCTTGACAGATCTATGCACACTATGTCAACCATAAATGACACTCCAATTTGTCATGAATTCCAACAGACTTATAGTAATAGTCTCCTTTTTGTCTCATCACATCAGCAAAGCAAGTACAAAGGATTCTGCTAACTGTCATGAACCAGCCTCTCATAAACTGTCTAAGACCCGCCATCATAGGTTGACCAAACCTGATGTACCAAAAACTCAAGACTTGATGACACCAATCAAAACCTCTATCTCATGACAATACCACCTTGTTGTCATAACCAAGACTCACACACTAATTCAAAAGAAAGTTAGATGAGAGCTCTAAATATTACCAAAACCAATCACAACCAACTCTAACAAGAGAAAACAAGTTAAACAGCCAACAATCAAGAGTTAATAAACTCATCTTTCAAAAATGATTTTGATAGCATATTCACCATTTAGCATAAAAATGTCCAAACCATCCAAAAACATAAACATGATGCATAATGAAAGGGTTTAGGTCTACATACCTCTTGTAGACCTCTAAGAAAAACAGCAAGCTAGCAGTAGACACACAATACCTCCTTTGAGCTTTCTTCTTTTTTTCAACAAGTGACTTTGATATATATTAAGTTTTAGACTGGTTTAAAGGTTTTAACACCTTCCAAAGGCCATTTGTGGGTTGTGTGGATGATTTTTTGAGGTGATTGGGTGGTTGAAGGGGCTGCTGGTATGCAGTTTTCAACAGGCAGTTTTTTAGGTTTTGGAAGATTTGGAAAATGGTTCACAAACTCTGGTTTCTCTTGCAATAATGGAGGCTAGGGTTTTGCCCAGCTGCTAGTTAGCTTAAATAGGATATGAAAAGGGGATTTTGAGGGATTTTACTGTGGTGAAAGATGGATGGATCAGATGCTACATGTTCAAGGTTTTTGAATCAAATGGTGGATCAAAGAGGCATTACACAAGCATGCTTGCTTTCTTGTTGTTTTCTGCAGTGGAGGGAACAAGCTGGATGGACGGTATAGTGGCCAGAAAGAGGGTGGCTTGTCTCTTCCTTTTTGGGCAAAAGATTCAAAATGCATACAAAAATGGTACAAGCTTGGTTTCTCTTGTTTGTGTAATGTTTGGCACACAAAGAATGCACAAAGAATACATATCACGTGTGGCTTTTATGTTGCAAGAAGTGGTGGCCAAAATGCTTCATGAATAGCACTTTGCAAAAGCTCTAAGAGGCTCACTTCAAACCACCAAAAGTGAATGAATACTCAAGCAAATGATATGATGTTTGAACAAAAAATGAAGATTGCATATCCACGAACAACTTTCATGTTGAGATAAAATTGATACAAGGCCAAAAATGGTATGAAAAATTCACTTGAAAATCTGTCCTCAAGAGACATTCTCCATACTTAGTGGAATTTCACTAAGTTTCCACACTTGCCAACTTGAAAACTCTATCTTGTGAAGACCATATCTCATGCTATGATGGATGAAAAATTGAGCTCTAACCATGATTGAAAAGCTTGAAATGAGGTCTACAACTTTCATGCTTGAGAAAAATTAAAATGGAGTTGAGAAGATCATGAAAAATAGGCATAAAAACCATGACATGAAAATCTGCCTAGAGGTAACTTAGAAAAATTCTAAGTTATGAATTTTGGACTATTTTTTTCCCAACTTTGAACCTCCATAACTTGAGCTCCAAGTATCATATGGAAGACTTCTTGGACTTTTTGGAAAGCTTGAAATACAAGGAACAACTTTTATGTTGTCAAAAGGTTAATTTGAAACCTTGATCATGAAGAAAAATGACTTTGAAGATGGTTGTTCCAACCATAGAACTTTCCAAAAATAGAAAGTTTCTAAAACCCTAAATCCCAAAATAGAAACTTTCAACAACTCTTGATTTTTCATGATTTCCTTGACTTTTCTTGATCAAATTCCATCCATTGGTCATATTGAAATTAAGGATCATGATCTTGACCTCAAAAAGTCAGGAGTTGACTTTTTCATTGCACAGTTGACTTTTCTTCAAATCTCCTAATTTTCAATCAACTGATCAATTGAAGCTTTTCTAATTAAAATTGATGGTCCATCTCCCATCCCCAAACACCTTAGGACATATGGAAGACCATGGGAACAATTAAGTATTTGTCTCTACAGGATTATCTCTATGTTTTGATTATAACAATTAAGTATTTGTGAAAGAACCATTTTATATTCTAATGTTTGTTATGTGCAGATCATGATAATTAAATATATAAGATCAAACAAACAACATCAACGTGTGCAGCTAATACAATATGAGAGTTACTATGTGTGATGTATCATAAAGCGCTTATGGGAGAAGTTAGTTTGCTTATGCATCTGATCACGATCAGAGAGATCCAAGGACGCTGGATATTGCAGTTGCAATGCTCCTGTGGATTCTGCTTTGAGTAGTGCATCTGATCTAAAAGCAAACAAAGCATATTGAAGAAGCAAGTATGCATTTGTATCTGGTCACGATCAGAAAGTTCCAAAGATGTTATATATTGCAGTTGCAATGCTCTTTTAGATTATGCTATGAGAAGTGTATCTGATCTGGAAGCTATCAACGCATCTGAGATATAGTCCTCTGAAGAACTATTCTGGAGACTCCGAAGATGTGTTCTAAAGATCAAGACTCTAAAGATTCTGAAGACATAATTTCTGAAGAATCAGTCACGAAGATTCTCAAGACTGTTTCAGAGGAAACTTAGATCTTGGAATGCTGAAGACTGGATTCTGAAGTTGAAGATTGTGCCAGAAGAAGATTCACCCAGACAGAGGCGTATTACTCATCAGATAAGCTGCTACTATTAAATCTGACAAACATGTGCTTAAACAACTCTGATGCTGAAGCTTTCATACCAAAGTAGTTGCTGAACTACTCATCAGATGAATCATCAGAAGAACCAAGTCAAGAAGACTACAGTACAACACATGCAAACATTTCACTATGACAAAGACGTTGGTACTATTCATAAGCATGGTTTCCAATGTTGAGACATTAAAGTTACAAGAAAAGGTCATTGTTCCAACACGTGAGCTTATTCTATCCGTTGGTATATAACCGTTGGAATTAGAGATAACATTTCTACCCTCACAAAGCTGCACTATAAAAGAAGATCATTTGATTATTTCAAATGTTAGCTATTGGTGAGTGAGTTACGCAGCTGGAGCTGATAAAGAAAAAGCTTAATGAAAAGAAGCCTTAGTGCTCACATAAGAAAAGCTTTTAAGCATATGGAAAATAATGTTCTTATAATCTCTTAGAGATTTATCCTTAGATTAGTTTCTGTATTAGGAAGCAAGGAGTTGTTGCTCAATACTTGCCTTGTACTTAATTAGGAGTAATCTGCTTGATAAGAAGCACTCATGTAATCTCCGGCAACACAAATTCAATTTAGAAATAGAGGCTCCTCAAGTGATCTTGTGAAGATCAGAATACTTGAGATGACAAGTGACAATTGTCATTTGTGGAATCTAATAGGAGATCTTTATTGATCGGATTCTATTAGATGTTAATGAATGTTATATCGTAAGGGATCCCTGAACGTGTCATTGTCTATTTGTTAGTCACCTGCAGTTAGCTTGTGCAACTATAATCAGTTTGGTTATAGTGGATTAAGTCCTTGCTTGAGTAAGGCAAAATCACCTTGGAAGGGTGGACTGGATTAGCTTGAGAGTTGCTCAAGTGAACATGGATATATCATGTGTTCTTTACTTGTGTTATGCTTTATTATATATGCTTCCGCAATGCATCTTATAAAACTCTATAGAAAGCAACAAGTGAAGAAACCCAGAAAAAGTTTTAATAGAGGAAATACCCAATTCAACCCCCCCCCCCTTTCTTGTGTATTTCTCACACCTTCATATCATAGTGATGAAGGCACCCCTAGAAGATAACAGAACCTTCAAAGTAGAGATCAACCCAGATGATCACAAGTGTCTTGCTTTGACTGTAGAAGAAGACAAGAACTGGCTATGGCATTATAGGTATGGGCATCTAAACTTTAGAAGTTTAGGTATACTCAATGAAAAGAAAATGGTGTAAGGCTTACCTCAAGTGAAAGAACCAAGTCAGGTGTGTGAGGAATGTTGCAAAGCAAAGCAGGTTAGGAAAGCATTCAAGCATAACTTTCCAATGGGGTCGAAGGAAAAGCTAGAGTTAGTTGACTTTGATGTGTGTGGATCATTTGAAGTGATATCTAATGGAGGTAAATACTACTTCCTAACCTTTATAGATGAATTCACTAGATATATGTGGATTTATCTTAGTGAAAGGAAGAGGGAGGTATTCACAAAGTTCAAGAAGTTCAAATTACATGTCGAAAGGTAAAGTGGATACAAGGTGAAGAAACTAAGAATTGATGGTGGAGGTGAATACACCTCTATAGATTTTGCTAGATTTTGCAATGAGTAAGGTGTGGAGCATAAGTTCATTTGACCCTATACACCTCAGCATAATGGCATAGATGAAAGGAAGAATCGAAGTACACTGAACATGATTAGAAGCATGTTGAAAGCTAAAGATATGCTAAAGAGATTTTAGGTTGAACCAACTTTGACAGCAGTATACATACTAAATAGATGTCCAACGAAGAAGATGGTCGAGAAGACACCTTTTGAGGCTTGGACATGTGTGAAGCTGAACGTTAGTCATCTTAGAGTCTTTAGATCAATGTGCTTCAGGCATGTACATGAGCAATTATGGAGAAACTATATGATCGAAGTGAGACAATGGTGCTCATAGGTTATCATTCGAATTGTGCATACAAGTTGTATTCACCAAATAATGATAAACTAGTGATAAGTCAAAATGTTCTAGTGGATGAAAGAAAAAGGTGGGATTGGAGTCATGGGTCAACTCGACAAGAGTCAAATGCATTTACAACTGTGTTTGAAGAAGATCAATAAATTGAAGTCCCAACCAATCAGAGTGCAGCAAATAGAAGGTTTCATGACGACCAACATGTATGTCACGACCGTAACGGTCATGACGAGCGTCATGGAGCTGTGACGACCGTCACACTCACAAATTCTGGGACGTATCATAGGTGTCATAGTTTCAACTTAACCAACAATAGAAACCTGCAACAGATCATTTAATAACATATGTATCACATATTTGGATGAACAAACAACGATAATTTGTTTAACATTTTAACCATAAAATGACATGTTATAATATACTTCCAACCATTCACAATAACCAAATTCCATAAAAATTCAGCAAGTAATTATCTTGCATCAATTCATAAAACAACTAGTTCTCAGTCACGAAATCATACTACCGATTCATCGGTCTAATGCATACAACCAACATTTGGCACTATCAAAAGCAACCAATTTATTAAAGAAAAGTGCTTAATAAAATTCAGCAACAACGGAAACAATTGAAAACAATAACATTAAGCGTTCATCCCCCCCCCCCAAGAGTGCTACGTATCAGAGAGACCAACGACCTTGAACGAACAACGACACTCATTTCCGAGTTAGCTGCAAATTACCACCAACGGAGGTAACATACAACGTAAAGGGTGAGATAACAACAATATAACGTAAGACATGATAAAAGTCATGTCAGAATATTATCACAACATTATTCTTCCAACAGATTGCAAAATATCCATAATAGACTGCAATAATTCGGTATTCAAAATCCATGACAATTAGCATTAACAATTCGGTAACTCAACAATGCAACTCGACAAATGCGACTCAACTATGCATATGCATGCGGTACCAATTTGCCATTAAGGCCACCAATACATGCACAACCAATAATTTTGCCACTAAGGGCCGCCAATACAGGCCAACAATTAGCCACTAAGGGCCGCCAATACAGGCCATCCAATCGCCAATATAGGCCAACCAAGATGATATGCCATGAAATGCAACTATTATGGATTACAACATAACCGCCATCATCATATAACTACAACTTATCAACATAATCAAATGAGAATATTATAATAACATTTTCTCAACAATGACATAACAACTTCATATGCATCAAGTATTCATCATCTCAATCTGTTCAGGTAAGGGAACGGTAACAATATCATTATCAACAAATAAGAATTCAAGACATTTCCGCAGAACAGCATCACAACTATTACACACTTAATTATCTATCTGTTCACGGTAAGTTTCGTTAATCTTCGACCGGTAATTGACATGGTATCACATAGACCAATGACAAACAATACTACTTCCGACACAGACAATTCTTATCTCTATTATTTATCGATTAACGGAAACTATATCTATGATTCGATTCCCTACCTGAATTCGATCAAGTAAGAGCATAATAACAACGTTTTCTCAATAAATGGGAAACTAGCGCGTGTAGGCGCCGATTCTCAACATTATTACCTAGAACTAATGACATAGAACACTAATTCAGGCACATACAACCATTAATTCTTAATACTTCTCAACCTATGGGAACATTAACCCTTAATATTCATCGACCTACGGGAACATTACTACGGGAGTATTACTACGGGAACATTACTACGGGAATATTAAATACGAAAACATTACTACGGGAACATTTCTACGGGAACATTACTACGGGAACATTTCTACGGGAACATTACTACGGGAACATTACTCATGATTCAACTCCCTTCATGAAATCGATCATACCCATAGTTATAGAATTGAACCCCACCCTTACCTTAGAATTGAGGCCAACTCTACGCTTTCCGGTTCTAGTTCTGTTCTACGGTAACTCTCCTGCAACTATCTTCCAATTTCACCGATAGACAATTCTTCTGTTCTTACTTTCTCTAGAGCCACGTCCTTTTTCCTCTTTCCTCCACCTCTTTCCTCAATTTTGGTTTTCTGAGCAGTTTATCGTGTTTTTGCTCTTTCTCCCACAACTTCTCTAATAACTCCCTAATTCCCATTATTCCATCCACTAATAATAATAATAATAATAATAATGATAATAATAATAATAATATTACTACCAATTATTAAATTATCATCATTATCAATTATATTATATTATTATCAAACTCTATATTTTATTACATGGTTTTCCTATACTTTAAGGACATCCACCTACGCTCTCAGACACACTCCCACATAAAGGCGCACCAATAATTCATAAATAATTTAATTTAAAATGAACGAGCGTTACAACTCTCCCCTACTTAAAAGAATTTCGTCCTCGAAATTACCTTACCCAAACAGCTCTGGATAGGATTCCCGCATCTTGCTCTCCAGTTCCCACGTCGTGCTCTCGCCAGCAGCTCCCAACCATACCACTTTCACCAAAGCAATCTCTTTTCCTCTTAACGTCTTCACCTCTCGATCACACAAAGCCTTATACAACGCCATTCCGATGCTAGAATGGTAACTGTTATTGTACGTAACTCAATCAACGATAATTAATTATCCCACGATCCACCTTGATCTAACACACAACCTCTCCACAAATCCCCTAACGACTGGGTAGTTCTCTCTGTCCGTCCATCCGTCCACGTATGATAGGTAGTGCTCAACTTCAACATGGTACTCAAAGCGTCTGCAAACTCTCCCAAAATCTTGATGAAAGTTCGGATTCCCATCAGATCCAACTGTCTCTGACGTTTATTCTTCGACTTTCGACAAGTCTAACCAGCATATACAAACTCAACCACTTCTCTCTCCATCTATGGCCTTCAAAATAATTTCCTAAAATCCGGTTACATCTTCCTAGCACCGGGATGGATACTCCATCTACCTCAATACTCTTATTCCACTTAATAATATCTAGAACACAAACTCAATACTATTTCCATTAATATGAAAATCATCCCTTCGACTTTAATTCCTCAGATTCAACCAATCTACCCACTCAAACCAGAGTTCTGACCTTATCGAATCTCGTCAAGAATACTCTTAGTAAGGTTCAACATACTAAGCTAAACTCCATAAGAAGTCTCTTCACAACCGAAACTCATATCACAGAAGTTGCTCCATCAGTCCTAACTCTTTTCACCACCATCATCGATATATGCAAAGATTCCCAAATCAACGCATAAGCTATCACGTTCGCTTCACCCGAATGGTAATTCAATACAAAACCATAATCCTTCAGGAGTCCCAATTATTCTCTGCCTCATATTCAAATCTTCCAACTCAGGCAAATACCTTAAGCTCTTGAGATCACCAAACATTTCAAGTCTCACAATAACTAATTGAAGCCTCCAACTCCGTTACAACCACAACAGCAACCAAGTCTAAATCACTTGTCAGGTGATTCCTCTTATGTACTTCAAGTTGCCTTAAAGCATAACCAAAACTCGCTGAAGTTTCACTTAACATATCTCCCAAGCATATCAACAGAGCATCACAAAACACAACAAATGGTCCTATCGGGTTCGACAAAAATCAACACACGATACGTTTTTAATTTTCTGCTATAATTGAACCAGGTACAGGCCTCAAAACATGTTTTCCTAGAAAGAGCATCTCGTTAGCTTTCCAACGCTTCGAACGAGGGTCAAAACTGACATATGGTTCAAGAGTTATGAATTTTCAAAGTTTTTCCAAAACAGAATTTTTCTGCATAAAGACTGCTACGAGTTTGAGCATTTTCGCCCGAAAATCCGACCGATTCAATAATTTTCTTCGAAACAACTACATAATCATTCATACCAAACATATATTAGTGATTTAGAACCATTAATCGTGAAATCTATGACTTTCGATTTCAATCCGAATCTTAAACCCTCAAATCTCCAAAAATGCAAAAACCTACAAAAATCATTCAAATTCGATAAAACAAGTATACTCGATCACGGCCTAACATTATTCGACACAACTGCATAATCTATTCCAACTTTCGTCCCTAAAAACATTGATTCCGTAAAAAGCTGCAATCTCAGAATTCGACGTACGACAACAATTTCACACTTAGAAGGTCATTCGACACATCTTCAACTCTTGGAATATTTAAAGGTCTAATTATACCAATATTGCATTCCACATCTTGCTTTCTTTAATAATCATCAGATGTCACTGCCCACTCTTAATATACTCGACCTCACACTCTGTTACCTTAGCACACACACCAGACATGAGTCTCGACACTGCTTAATCAGTTTAATTCCTTGACCATCCAAACAGATATATAATATGGAGCTCTCACTCTCGGACTAGTTTCCGTAACTAAGTCGGTAACAACACCATCTTCATTATAACTAAAAAATTCCCATCAAAATTAAACACCTCTACACTGTCCTGCGCTAACTCGTCAAACAATTCTTAGGCACTTAGCTTAACCCAAGACAATTCACTGCTCATGCCATCTAAGCTTGCAAGACACGTCCATCCCATGATGGATATAAACCATCCTTACCAAACTATAAGAGCGTTCAATCACACACCGAGCTACAACTCCACACTTGCAGCATCTTGGAGAAGCACAAGCTTCTCCCCCACTAGAATCATTCTCACTCCTGCAGACAACGGTTCTAAAATAAAATATGTACCGACAGTGTTTTCACACACATGTCGCATACAAGGGAACAAACAACATTAGACAACTTGGCCGGACGGACCGACCTGCTTTGATACCAATTGTAACACCCCCTTCTAACCTTTAACGAATAAATAAGAAAATAAACAGAAAATAATCAGAGTGCAGCAAATAGAAGGTTTCATGATGACCGTCATGTATGTCACGACCGTAACGGTCATGACGAGCGTCATGGAGCTGTGACGACCGTCACACTCACAAATTCTGGGATGCATAAGAGGTGTCACAGTTTCAACTTAACAAACAACAGACGCCTGCAACAGATCATTTAATAACATACGTAGCACAGATTCGGATGAATAGACAATGATAATTTGTTTATCATTTTTAATCATAAAACGACATGTTATAATATACTTCCGACCATTCACAATAACCAAATTCCATAAAAATTCAGCAAGTAATTATCTTGCATCAATTGATAAACCAACTAGTTCTCGGTCACGAAATCATTACTACCGATTCATCGGTCTAGTGCATACAACCAACATTTGGCACTATCAGAAGCAACCAATTTGTTAAAGAAAAGTGCTTAGTAAAATTCAACAATAACAGAAACAATTGAAAACAATAACATTAAGCGTTCATGCCCCCCCCCCAAGAGTGCTATGTATCAGAGCGACCAACGACCTTAAACGAACAACGACACTCATTTCCGAGTTACCAGCAAATTACCAGCAACGGAGGTAACATTCAACGTAAAGGGTGAGATATCAACAATATAACGTAAGACATGATAAAAGTCATGTCAGAATATTATGACATCATTATTCTTCCAACAGATCGCAAAATATTATCCATAATAGACTGCAATAATTTGGTATTAAAAATCCATGACAATTAGCATTAACAATTCGGCAACTCAACAATGCAACTCAACAATGCAACTCGACAAATGCGACTCAACTGTGCATATGCATGCGGTACCAATTTGCCATTAAGGCCACCAATACAGGCACAACCAATAATTTTGCCACTAAGGGCCGCCAATACAGGCCAACAATTAGCCACTAAGGGCCGCCAATACAGGCCATCCAATCGCCAATACAGGCCAACCAAGATGATATGCCATTAAATGCAACTATTATCGATTACAACATAACCGTAACAACTAATTCAACAAGGCATTTAAGCCTACAACCAATTTGTCCATAACAGAGGCATACCCATCATCATATAACTACAACTTATTAACATAATCAAATGAGAATATTATAATAACATTTTCTCAACAATGAAATAACAACTTCATATGCATCAAGTATTCATCATCTCAATCTGTTCAGGTAAGGGAACAGTAACAATATCATTATCAACAAATAAGAACTCAAGACATTTCCGCAGAACGGCATCACAACTATTACACACTTAATTATCTATCTGTTCACGGTAAGTTTCGTTAATCTTGGACTGGTAATTGACATGGTATCACATAGACCAATGACAAACAATACTACTTCCGACACAGACAATTCTTATCTCTAATATTTATCGATTAACGGAAACTATATCTATGATTCGATTCCCTACCTGAATTCGATCAAGTAAGAGCATAATAACAACCTTTTCTTAACAAATGGGAAATTAGCGCGTGTCGGCGCCGATTCTCAACATTATTACCAAGAACTAATCACATAGAACACTAATTTAGGCACAGACAACCATTAACCCTTAATATTTCTCAACCTATGAGAATATTAACCCTTAATATTCATCAACCTACGGGAGCATTACTACGGGAGTATTACTACGGGAACATTACTACGGGAATATTAACTACGGAAACATTACTACGGGAACATTTCAACGGGAACATTACTACGGGAACATTACTCATGATTCAACTCCCTTCATGAAATCGATCATACTCATAGTTATAGAATTGAACCCCACCCTTACCTTAGAATTGAGGCCAACTCTACGCTTTCCGGTTCTAGTTCTGTTCTACGGTAACTCTCCTGCAACTATCTTCCAATTTCACCGATAGACAATTCTTCTGTTCTTACTTTCTCTAGAGCCACGTCCTTTTTCCTCTTTCCTCCACCTCTTTCCTCAATTTTGGTTTTCTGAGCAGTTTATCGTGTTTTTGCTCTTTCTCCCACAACTTCTCTAATAACTCCCTAATTCCCATTATTCCATCCACTAATAATAATAATAATAATAATGATAATAATAATAATAATATTACTACCAATTATTAAATTATCATCATTATTAATTATATTATATTATTATCAAACTCTATATTTTATTACATGGTTTTCCTATACTTTAAGGACATCCATCCACGCTCTCAGACACACTCCCACATAAAGGCGCACCAATAATTCATAAACAATTTAATTTAAAATGAACGGGTGTTACAACTCTCCCCTACTTAAAAGAATTTCTTCCTCGAAATTACCTTAACCAAACAGCTCTGATAGGATTCCCGCATCTTGGTCTCCAGTTCCCACGTCATGCTCTCGCCAGCAGCTCCCAACCATACCACTTTCACCAAAGCAATCTCTTTTCCTCTTAACGTCTTCACCTCTCGATCACACAAAGCCTCAAACAACGCCATTCCGATACTAGAATGGTAACTGTTATTGTAGGTAACTCAATTAATAATAATTAATTATCCCACGATCCACCTTGATCCAACACACAAGCTCTCGACAAATCCCCTAAAGACTGGGTAGTTCTCTCTGTCCGTCCATCTGTCCACATATAATAGGCAGAGCTCAACTTCAATATGCTACTCAAAGCGTCTGCAAACTCTCTCAAAATCTCGATGAAAGTTCAGATTCCCATCAGATCCAACTGTCTCTGACGTTTATTCTTCGACTTCCGACAAGTCTAACCAGCATATACAAGCTCAACCACTTCTCTCTCCATCTATGGCCTTCAAAATAATTTCCCCAAATTCGGTTACATCTTCCTAGCACCGGGATGGATACTCCATCTACCTCAATACTCTTATTCCACTTAATAATATCTAGAACACAAACTCTATCACGAAATCTCATGATACTATTTCCATTAATCTGAAAATCATCCCTTAGACTTTAATTCCTCAGATTCGACCAATCTACCCACTCAAACCAGAGTTCTGACCTTATCGAATCTCATCCAGAATACTCTTAGTAAAGTCCAACATACTAAGCTAAACTCCATAAGAAGTCTCTTCACAACCCAAACTCATATCACAGAAGTTGCTCCATCAGTCCTAACTCTTTTCACCACCATCATCGATATATGCAAAGATTCCCAAATCAATGCATAAGCTATCACGTTCGCTTCACCCGAATGGTAATTCAATACAAAACCATAATCCTTCAGGAGTCGCAATTAATCTCTGCCTCATATTCAAATCTTCCAACTCAGGCAAATACCTTAAGCTCTTGGGATCACCAAATATTTCAAATCTCACACTAACTAATTGAAGCCTCCAACTCCGTTACAACCACAACAGTAACCAAGTCTAAATCACTTGTCAGGTGATTCCTCTTATGTACTTCAAGTTGCCTTAAAGCATAACCAAAACTCGCTGAATTTTCCCTTAACATATCTCCCAAGCATATCAACAAAGCATCACAAAACACAACAAATGGTCCTGTCGGGTTCGGCAAAAATCAACACATTATACGTTTTCAATTTTATGCTATAATTGAACTAGGTACAGACCTCAAAACAATTTTTCCTAGAAAGAGTATCTCGTTAGCTTTCCAACGCTTCGAACAGGGGTCTAAACTGACATACGGTTCAAACGTTATGAGTTTTCGAAATTTTTCCAAAACAAAATTTTTCTGCATAAAGACTGCTACGGGTTTGAGCATTTTCGCCCGAAAATCCGACCGATTCAATTATTTTCTTCAAAACAACCAAATACTCATTCAAACCAAACATATATTAGTGATTTAGAACCATCAATCGTGAAATCTACGACTTTCGATTTCAATCCGAATCTTAAACCCTCAAATCTCCAAAAATGCAAAAACTTACAAAAATCAATCAATTTCGATAAAACAAGTATACTCGATCACGGCCTAACATTATCCGACACAACTGCGTAATCTATTCCAACTTTCGTCCGTAAAAACATCGATTCCGTAAAAAGCTGCAATCTCGGAATTCGACGTACGACAACAATTTCACACTTAGAAGGTCATTCGACACATATTCAACTCTTGGAATATTTAAAGATCTAATTATACCAATATTGCATTCCACGTCTTGCTTTCTTTAATAATCATCAGAAGTCACTGTCCACTCTTAATATACTCGACCTCACACTCTGTTGCCTTAGCACACACACCAGACACGAGTCTCGACACTGCTTAATCAGTTTAATTCCTTGACCATCCAAACAGACATATAATATGGAGCTCTCACTCGCGAACTAGTTTCCGTAACTAAGTCGGTCACAACACCATCTTCATTATAACTCAAAAATTCCCATCAAAATTAAATACCTCAACATTGTCCTGCGCCAACTCGTCAAACAATTCTTAGGCACTTAGCTTAACCCAAGACAATTCACTGCTCATGCCATCTAAGCTTGCAAGACACGTCCATCCCATGATGGGTATAAACCATCCTTACCAAACTATAAGAGAGTTCAACCACACACCGAGCTACAACTCCACACTTGCAGCATCCTGGAGAAGCACAAGCTTCTCCCTCACTTGAGTCATTCTCACTCCTGCAGACAACGGTTCTACAATAAAATATGTACCGACAGTGTTTTCACACACATGTCGCATACAAGGAAACAAACAACATTAGACAACTTGGCCGGACGGACCGACCTGCTCTGATACCAATTGTAACACCCCCTTCTAACCTTAGCGAATAAATAAGAAAATAAACAGAAAACAATGAGAGTGCAGCAAATAGAAGGTTTCATGACGACCGTCATGTATGTCACGACCGTAACGGTCATGACGAGCGTCGTGGAGCTGTGACGACCGTCACACTCACAAATTCAGGGACGCATAAGAGGTGTCACAGTTTCAACTTAACCAACAACAGACGCCTGCAACAGATCATTTAATAACATACGTAGCACAGATTCGGATGAATAGACAACGATAATTTGTTTAACATTTTAATCATAAAACGACATGTTATTGTTAGACTAAGGCACGGATCTAGAAGGGGGGGGTTGAATAGATCCCTTTTAAAAATTTGAGTGGCGCTACCAATAAAATTGGTTTTCAAAATTGTTTTCAAATGCGGAAGCGGCCTTGGAAAATATAGTCTAAAACGAACAACTATTGGAGAGCCGGATATGCGTCAAGCGGATGAATTTAAGACGATAACGGATAGTAAATCACTACACACTTTTATGCAAAACTCAGATGTGATTCACTCGTACTATTTCCTTATTCCAATGATAAAAAAAAATTACACCAAAACTAGCAGCAAAATTAAGGCAATTTTAGTTCAGCACTTTTGTCGAACAGTTGGTGTGCAAACTAGCAGCAAAATTAAGGCAATTTTAGTTCAGCACTTTTGTCGAACAGTTGGTGTGCACAAATACCTTAAATGATATTTGTGTTGAATGAGTGATTGAAAAAGCCTTAGTACAGTATTTCTATTGTACTTAGTAGTTAAAAAACAGTGTTTCACCAACTCACTCAATCAATACTACAATTTGACAAAATCACTTATTCTAGAATCACTTAATTTTTAAGCTGTAATTGAAAATGCAGAAAATAAAGGAACACAAGATTTGATGAGGCAGTTCCCCCAGTCGTCCTCGCGTTGGGGTACGTCTGCCCTCAATTCTACAATGAGAATTGAGATATGTATTGAATAGATATCACCTGTTTGGTAGAACAGTTATACACAAGAATCGATAGACAATTGATACAAACAATCTCAATGATGCTGATAATTTCTACCACTTCTTGCCCCTTGATTCAAGATGAATCAAGTCCTCCAATTTGATGTGAATGACCTCCGATTGCAGCCACCTTATTGACAACTCTTCCGTTGATCAAACCTTCGGCACGGCTGATCTTAGACACACCCAAATTGAACCCGGAACGTCTTCAACCTTTCAACGCCCTAGCTACTAGATTGATCAACCTTCCGCTAATCAATCACCTTCGCACTCGCTTGATTGTTGAACCGACGATTCCGTAACAAAAGCCTTCAAAACCTGTAGTCTTGATAGGTAAAACCTCAAAGGTTTTCTCCCAAGAAACACCTGCACCAGCTTCCACTCGAACCGGATCTTCAATCACGCGTTCGAACCTTATCACCGTCGAGCAAACCACAAACCGCAGCAAAAAATTGATTATCTGTAATTTGAGGATTTGTGAGTTGATTGAACGATGAAGATGAAGAACACTGATGCACCTCTTTCACGTTTCTTGACCTGAACACTTTCTCACAATGCTTTCAAAAATGTTCGTTGTTAAAATTGAAAAGACAGCTATTTATAGTAATATACAAAACAGACAGTTGACAGATCAATGAAACATAGCAGAATTTCTGTTTCTGCGCGCGAACGGTCGACCATAGGGTCGGCGTGCGCTGAGCCGTGTGACACTTAAACTGTCATGCGCCGAGTCAGCGGTCGACGCATGATCTTCATGTGCTGAGCCGTCTGATTCTTAAACCTGCATGCGCCAAGTTAACGGTCGACGCATGACCTTCATGCGCTGACCCGTGTGAACTGAATGAAACTGTGTGCTAACGGTATGGTCGGCTCATGGTTCAAAAATCTGCAAAAACATAAATTTCTACAGCTTTTTGTGCATTACGTCATTGTAAAAATTGAATCATAAGTAGCGTGAATGATTTAAACGAAAGAAGGATATCTCTTAGCAAGTTGTCATCATCAAAAACCAGAGGCACGCTTGTGTTGGTAGATACTTTGCCTTCACATTCTCCCCCTTTTTGATGATGGCAACCTACTGTTACGCAACACGTGATAGGTATAGGTATGCTCCCCCTTTCTTTTACAATTATAGCGGTCGTAATCATCGTCTATCTACTGCTCGGTTCTCCCCCTTTGACAACATCAAAAAGAGGTAAACTCGTGACACAATAACAACACATTGAATCATGCATAAATGAGATACCAACAGATGAGAAGTAAACAACAGTTATACATACGATGGAGATAACAGTTAATAGATTACAGAACCACAAAAATGTCATGATAGCAACATAGAAGTAAGCAACAATCATAGTGAGTTTGGGCAGAAAAGCAAAACACAACAAACAAAATGAATGCAAGCCAAAACAGGAAACAACAAATGACATATGAGCGCATGCTAATAGCTCCGTCCACGTCCGCGACCACGACCACGCCTGTCATAGTAATGAGGATGGCGTTGGGGATGAGCTAGATCAGTAAATTCTTCTGTGATGTTATTCAAAAAGTCAAGACTGTCGACAATGGCGCGCTCTTCAGCTTGATGACAGTGAGTTAGAGTCTCGAATCGAGCGTCCAGCTGAGTCGACATTCCACTGATCCGTTCATTTTGGTTATGCAGTTCAGAACGAATTTGTGCCATTCTTTCATTTTGATCCCTCATGAATTTTTGCTGTTGTTCCTGCATATTGGTCATAAAATTTCGCTGTTCCAACTGCATCGACTGCATCATTTCTAAAATCTCCGAATTGTTTGACGGTTGTTGAGGAGAAGGTGGGTCTGCAGTGCTTGGTTGATACGGCTGATAGAATTTGCCAAGGGTGGTCCACCCGGTGTATTGCCATTCACCAGATACAAAAGTTAACAGGGTGCGCCGACCGCTGCCCTGTTATGGTCGACTCAATATGCAACAAACAGCAGATTTTTGTATTTTACCATATTCAGAGGTACATGCTATGCAAAAATGATGTCATGACATATAAGAAAAAAAATATCTATATACATATGCAGTAGATGTCATACAAATTTAGCGTAGTATAAGCGATATGATTTGAGATCAACAGGATTATCAAACAAAGAGAGAGAGAAAGAACAATATCACCTTGATGCCTGATTTGCTTGATACACAACATACTTATACTTACACGAATATCAAATTGTTAGAAGTACAACAGCATGATTATTTGAATGAAATAAGATAACATCAGCAAATATTATTCCCGTTCCGAAATGTCGAGGATGCCAAGTTCTCGGCGGATATGAAAGAAAGGTTTCGTTGCTAGCGGCTTTGTGAAAATGTCCGCTAGTTGGTTTTTAGTGTCAACGTGTTCAAATACAACATCACCTTTCTCAACATGGTCCCTAAGAAAATGGTGTCGAATTTCTATATGTTTAGTGCGAGAGTGTAATACGGGATTTTTGGTAAGGTTAATAGCGCTAGTGTTGTCACATAGGATAGGAATACGTTCAAGTTTAAGATTGAAATCTAGTAGTTGTTGCTTAATCCACAGAATTTGAGCACAACAACTACCAGCGGCAACGTATTCCGCCTCGGCCGTTGATAAAGCAACTGAAACTTGTTTCTTGCTATGCCAACTAACCAAGGAGTTTGAAAACAAATGACATGTACCACTAGTGCTTTTCCTATCCGATTTGCACCCGGCAAAGTCGGAATCGGAGTAACCTACCAACGAGCAATCACTACCCTTAGAATACCACAATCCATACTTCGGGGTACCTGACAGGTATCGAAGAATTCGTTTAACAGCTTTTAGGTGGGATTCTTTGGGACATGATTGGTATCGTGCGCACATGCACACACTAAACATAATATCAGGACGTGACGCAGTAAGATAGAGAAGTGAACCAATCATACCTCTATATCGTTTTACCTCTACGTCCTTGCCATTTTCATCTTTATCCAAATTTACGCATGTAGGCATTGGGGTGTCTATGGCCTTGGATTTTGCCATGTCAAATCTCTTGATCAAGTCCAAACAATATTTTGTTTGGCTCACGAATGTCCCTTCTTGGAGTTGTTTAATTTGCAGGCCGAGGAAGTATGTGAGCTCCCCCATCATACTCATCTCGAATTCGCCCTGCATGAGGTCAGAAAACTCTCTCACGAGATTCATGTTAGTGGATCCAAATATAATATCGTCAACATAGATTTGCACCAAAATCAAGTGCTTTCCTTGACGTTTAATGAAGAGTGTAGTGTCAACCTTTCCTCGTGAGTACCCCTGATTAAGTAAAAACTTACTTAGTCGCTCATACCAAGCTCTAGGAGCTTGTTTGAGACCATATAAAGCTCTTTTTAACTTGTAAACATGTTCAGGGTATTCATGAGATTCAAAACCGGGAGGTTGAGACACATATACTTCTTCATTTATGTGACCGTTAAGGAACGCACTTTTAACATCCATTTGAAATAACTTAAAATCCTTTGCACATGCAAAGGCGAGTAAAAGGCGTATAGCCTCGAGTCGGGCAACCGGCGCATAAGTTTCCTCATAGTCGATGCCTTCCTCTTGGTTATACCCTTGAGCGACCAATCTCGCTTTATTACGGGTTATTACCCCGTTTTCGTCCAACTTGTTCCTAAACACCCATCGGGTGCCGATTACTCGATGGCCTCGCGGAGGAGGGACAAGGTCCCATACCTCGTTTCTTTTAAACTGATTTAGTTCCTCTTGCATCGATAAAAACCAGTGCTCATCGAGTAGGGCCTCTTTGGGGTTTTTAGGCTCTATTTGTGAAACGAAAGCGAAGTGATAACAAAAGTTACTTAGCTTAGATCGAGTGGTGACTCCCTTTGTGATGTCTCCGAGAATATTGTCAATTGGATGATCTTTACACGACTTCCAAGCTTGAGGGAGATCATCGTTTGTAGGCGGATGAGCTTCCTCAGTTACCTCATGGTGTGCATCCTTATCCTCCTCAATTTTGACTCTATCGGGTTGATCAATCCCCGTTTCGCCACCTTTGAGTATGTCTTCTGTGGATGTACCTGCACCATGAACAACACTATCCTTTCCGACATTTCTCGGATAGGACTCATCAAACGTAACGTGCACAGACTCTTCAACAGCTAGTAATCTTTTATTATAAATCCTATATGCTTTACTTGATTGCGAGTACCCTAGAAAAATGCCTTCATCGGCTTTTGAATCAAACTTGCCCAAGTTTTCCTTTCCATTGTTTAATACAAAGCACTTGCATCCAAAAACATGAAGGTGAGAAACATTAGGCTTTCGCCCTTTTAAAAGTTCATACGGAGTTTTGTTTAGAATGGGGCGGATGAGTACCCTATTCAAAACATAACATGCCGTACTAATGGCGTCGGCCCAAAAGTATTTTGGTAAACCACTATCATTAATCATTGTTCTTCCCAATTCTTCTAAAATTCTGTTTTTACGCTCCACAACCCCATTTTGTTGAGGAGTTCGTGGAGCCGAGAAGTTATGATCGATGCCATGGTTACCGCAATATTCTTCAAATAAATGATTTTCAAATTCACCTCCGTGGTCACTTCTTATTGACACAATGTTTGTATTTAACTTATTTTGGGAGAGCTTGGCAAATCTCTCAAAAGCGGCAAACGTGTCACTTTTACTCACTAAGAAGATGGTCCAACAGAACCTAGAAAAGTCGTCCACTATTACGAATCCGTAATAGTTTCCTCCTAGACTTTTGATCCTAGACGGCCCAAACAAGTCCATATGAAGTAGTTCAAGAGGTCTCGTTGTTGAAATAATCTTTTTGGATTTAAAGGAGATCCTCGTTTGTTTTCCTTTTTGACAAGCATCACAAAGGTGATCCTTGGTGAACTTAATTTTGGGAAGTCCTAGTACTAGATCTTTTGAGACAATCTTATTGAGTAAGTCAAAGTTGACATGCGCTAAGCGCCTATGCCATAGCCATGAGTCTTCACTCATAGATATGAGACATTGATCGCTTGTTGGGGATACCACATTCAAGTCAAGCATATACACATTGTTTACTCTAAAACCAATAAACACATTCTTCTTATCACTTTCATGCACAATTTTGCAGCAATCTTTTGAAAAGGAAACATTGTAACCTTTGTCGCATAATTGGCTAATGCTAAGGAGATTATGTTTAAGGTTTTCGACAAGCAACACATCGGAAATTGTAGTAGAGGAGGGATTACCTATACTACCTTTACCTAGTATCGCTCCGCGGTTGTTATCACCGTATGTTACATACCCTTTCTTCTTAGCCACGAAGTCTATGAATAAGGATATGTCTCCAGACATGTGCCTTGAGCACCCACTATCAAGAACCCATCTTCTCTCGGTGGACTCGACACATTTCACCTGTCAAAATATAACTTACAAAAGGGAGGTACCCAATGGCATATTGGGTCCTAATAGGTTAGCGACAAGACGGTTGCGTTTGGGCAACCATTGGTAGATGCCTTTAGGAACAAGAAATCTCCTAAATCGACATTTACCAATGGAGTGGCCTTTCTTGCAACAGTAAAAGCATACAAAGTCGACATTAGAATCACTTTCACTTGCTTGATCCCTAATTACATATGCATATTTTTGATATGGGTTTATCATACTTTTTCTAAAATCCTTTTTATCGATTGCAAATGTAATTTTAGGTTCAAGTGCCTTGTCTAATTTGGCCTTAAGGTTTCTAACCTCACCTTGCCAAATATGACAAGTATCACAACCAAAGTTGAAAGGATTACTATTGTCCTTACAATCCGATTCATTATCTTTCACAATGGAAGCCTTAAGGTCCTCTAATTTCTTTTCGGACTCTAAGACTTTGTGCTCTAAATATGTAAAAATTCTTCTATTAGAAGCAAGTTTCTTAAAGGCTTCAGTTGCTTCCTTGTGTAAAACATCGAATGCGGTTTGTAATTCGGAATGAGACATATTAGATGACATATTATATCTAGAGTGACGTACCTGTTTCTTTTTCTTTTTCTGATTTGCGGAGAGACATAGATTCACGGACTCTTCTTCATCACTAGAGCTTTCATTAGAGGAGGAAGAATCACTGTCGCTTTCCCACGCGATGTACGCCCTCCTAGGCCTTGATGCTCTCTTATGTGACTTCGATTGTTCCTTTTCATTTCCCTTGTTGTTCATTGGACAGTCCGGTTTGTAGTGACCGGGCTTTCCACATTTATAGCACGTTCCTCTAGTCTTTTTGCCTTTTTGATTGTCATCTTTGGAGAACCTTGATTGCCTTCGGAAATTTACCAGGTTCTTCTCCGAATGTTGGATGCCGTTCTTTCTCACGTACCGGTTATACCGTTTAACGAACAGCCCCATGTCCTCATTTATGTCTTCTTCTTCGTCGCCGCTTGAAGAATAATCACTTTGCTCTTTTGCTTTAGACTTCGAGGAAGAAGCCTTAAGAGCTATGGACTTCTTTTCACTCATCTTTACTTTGTCCTTCTTTTCTTTCCTTTCATGTTGGTCAAGACTCAAGAGTACCTGTTCATGCTCTTGTAGTTTGCCAAACAATGTAGTCAGGTCTAATACCGTAAGATCATTTGCCTCTTTGATGGCGGTCACTTTCGGCTGCCATTCCCTGCTAAGACATCTCAAAACTTTATTAGTAGCAAGATCATTGGAAATAGGTCTTCCTAGTGAATGTAATCTGTTTATGAGATGAGTAAATCTCTTTTGCATGTCAGCAATGGTTTCCCCTTGCTCCATGAAAAAAAGATCAAACTCTTGTATAAGAGTGTTGATTCGAGCCAACTTAACATCGTTTGTCCCCTCATGGGCAATTTGTAGTGCATCCCACATAGTCTTAGCCGTAGGGCAATGGGATACACGGTAGTATTCATCTACACCTAATGAGGAGATTAGAATGTTCTTAGCTTTCCAATCGTAATTATACTTTCGCTCATCGTCGTCGGTCCATTGTGCTTCGGGCTTTGGCACAACTTCGTTATTCTCATTTGTCATGGTTATTTCAATCGGACCATTGAGAATAACGTTCCATATCTTTCTATCTATGGAATTAATGTGCACCCGCATACAGTCTTTCCAATAGCTATAATTTTCACCGTTAAAAACGGGAGCTCTATTGTACGCCCCTTTTGGTTCGTTAGCCATTATTCTATCAATGTTGTATTTGAAGCACCGGAGAACCGGAGCTCTTGATACCACTTGTTAGACTAAGGCACGGATCTAGAAGGGGGGGGTTGAATAGATCCCTTTTAAAAATTTGAGTGGCGCTACCAATAAAATTGGTTTTCAAAATTGTTTTCAAATGCGGAAGCGGCCTTGGAAAATATAGTCTAAAACGAACAACTATTGGAGAGCCGGATATGCGTCAAGCGGATGAATTTAAGACGATAACGGATAGTAAATCACTACACACTTTTATGCAAAACTCAGATGTGATTCACTCGTACTATTTCCTTATTCCAATGATAAAAAAAAATTACACCAAAACTAGCAGCAAAATTAAGGCAATTTTAGTTCAGCACTTTTGTCGAACAGTTGGTGTGCAAACTAGCAGCAAAATTAAGGAAATTTTAGTTCAGCACTTTTGTCGAACAGTTGGTGTGCACAAATACCTTAAATGATATTTGTGTTGAATGAGTGATTGAAAAAGCCTTAGTACAGTATTTCTATTGTACTTAGTAGTTAAAAAACAGTGTTTCACCAACTCACTCAATCAATACTACAATTTGACAAAATCACTTATTCTAGAATCACTTAATTTTTAAGCTGTAATTGAAAATGCAGAAAATAAAGGAACACAAGATTTGATGAGGCAGTTCCCCCAGTCGTCCTCGCGTTGGGGTACGTCTGCCCTCAATTCTACAATGAGAATTGAGATATGTATTGAATAGATATCACCTGTTTGGTAGAACAGTTATACACAAGAATCGATAGACAATTGATACAAACAATCTCAATGATGCTGATAATTTCTACCACTTCTTGCCCCTTGATTCAAGATGAATCAAGTCCTCCAATTTGATGTGAATGACCTCCGATTGCAGCCACCTTATTGACAACTCTTCCGTTGATCAAACCTTCGGCACGGCTGATCTTAGACACACCCAAATTGAACCCGGAACGTCTTCAACCTTTCAACGCCCTAGCTACTAGATTGATCAACCTTCCGCTAATCAATCACCTTCGCACTCGCTTGATTGTTGAACCGACGATTCCGTAACAAAAGCCTTCAAAACCTGTAGTCTTGATAGGTAAAACCTCAAAGGTTTTCTCCCAAGAAACACCTGCACCAGCTTCCACTCGAACCGGATCTTCAATCACGCGTTCGAACCTTATCACCGTCGAGCAAACCACAAACCGCAGCAAAAAATTGATTATCTGTAATTTGAGGATTTGTGAGTTGATTGAACGATGAAGATGAAGAACACTGATGCACCTCTTTCACGTTTCTTGACCTGAACACTTTCTCACAATGCTTTCAAAAATGTTCGTTGTTAAAATTGAAAAGACAGCTATTTATAGTAATATACAAAACAGACAGTTGACAGATCAATGAAACATAGCAGAATTTCTGTTTCTGCGCGCGAACGGTCGACCATAGGGTCGGCGTGCGCTGAGCCGTGTGACACTTAAACTGTCATGCGCCGAGTCAGCGGTCGACGCATGATCTTCATGTGCTGAGCCGTCTGATTCTTAAACCTGCATGCGCCAAGTTAACGGTCGACGCATGACCTTCATGCGCTGACCCGTGTGAACTGAATGAAACTGTGTGCTAACGGTATGGTCGGCTCATGGTTCAAAAATCTGCAAAAACATAAATTTCTACAGCTTTTTGTGCATTACGTCATTGTAAAAATTGAATCATAAGTAGCGTGAATGATTTAAACGAAAGAAGGATATCTCTTAGCAAGTTGTCATCATCAAAAACCAGAGGCACGCTTGTGTTGGTAGATACTTTGCCTTCACAGTTATAATATACTTCCAACCATTCACAATAACCAAATTCCATAAAAATTCAGCAAGTAATTATCTTGCATCAATTCATAAAACAACTAGTTCTCGGTCACGAAATCATTACTACCGATTCATCGATCTAGTGCATACAACCAACATTTGGCACTATCAGAAGCAACCAATTTGTTAAAGAAAAGTGCTTAATAAAATTCAGCAACAACGGAAACAATTGAAAACAATAACATTAAGCGTTCATCCCCCCTAAGAGTGCTACGTATCAGAGCGACCAACGACCTTAAACGAACAACGACACTCATTTTCGAGTTACCTGCAAATTACCACCAACGGAGGTAACATACAACGTAAAGGGTGATATATCAACAATATAACGTAAGACATGATAAAAGTCATGTCAGAATATTATCACAGCATTATTCTTCCAACAGATTGCAAAATATTATCCATAATAGACCGCAATAATTCGGTATTAAAAATCCATGACAATTAGCATTAACAATTCGGCAACTCAACAATGCAACACGATAAATGCGACTCAACTGTGCATATGCATGTGGTACCAATTTTCCATTAAGGCCACCAATACAGGCACAACCAATAATTTTGCCACTAAGGGCCGCCAATACAGGCAACCAATTAGCCACTAAGGGCCGCCAATACAGGCCATCCAATCGCCAATACAGGCCAACCAAGATGATATGCCATGAAATGCAACTATTATGGACCACAACATAACCGCAACAACTAATTCAACAAGGCATTTAAGCCTACAACGAATTTGTCCATAACAGAGGCATACCCATCATCATATAACTACAACTTATCAACATAATCAAATGAGAATATTATAATAACATTTTCTCAACAATGACATAACAACTTCATATGCATCAAGTATTCATCATCTCAATCTGTTCAGGTAAGGGAACAGTAACAATATCATTATCAACAAATAAGAACTCAAGACATTTCCGGAGAACGGCATCACAACTATTACACACTTAATTATCTATCTGTTCACGGTAAGTTTCGTTAATCTTCGACCGGTAATTGACATGGTATCACATAGACCAATGACAAACTATACTACTTCCGACACAGACAATTCTTATCTCTAATATTTATCAATTAACGGAAACTATATCTATGATTCGATTCTCTACCTGAATTCGATCAAGTAAGAGCATAATAACAACCTTTTCTCAACAAATGGGAAATTAGCGCGTGTCGGCGCCGATTCTCAACATTATTACCAAGAACTAATGACATAGAACACTAATTCAGGAACAGACAACCATTAACCCTTAATATTTCTCAACCTATGAGAATATTAACCCTTAATATTCATCGACCTACAGGAACATTACTACGGGAGTATTACTACGGGAACATTACTACGGGAATATTAACTACGGAAACATTACTACAGGAACATTTCTACGGGAACATTACTACGGGAACATTACTCATGATTCAACTCCCTTCATGAAATCGATCATATCCATAGTTATAGAATTGAACCACACCCTTACCTTAGAATTGAGGCCAACTCTACGCTTTCCGGTTCTGTTCTACGGTAACTCTCCTGCAACTATCTTCCAATTTCACCGATGGACAATTCTCCTGTTCTTACTTTCTCTACAGCCTCGTCCTTTTTCCTCTTTCCTCCACCTTTTTCCTAAATTTTGGTTTTCTGAGCAGTTTATCGTGTTTTTGCTCTTTCTCCCACAACTTCTCTAATAACTCCCTAATTCCCATTATTTCATCCACTAATAATAGTAATAATAATTATTATTATTATAATAATAATGTTACTACTAATTATTAAATTATCATCATTATTAATTATATTATATTATTATCAAACTCTATATTTTATTACATGGTTTTCCTATACTTTAAGGACATCCACCCACGCTCTCAGACACACTCCCCCAAAAAGGCGCACCAACAATTCATAAATAATTTAATTTAAAATGAACGGGCGTTACAACTCTCCCCTACTTAAAAGAATTTCGTCCTCGAAATTACCTTAACCAAACAGCTCTAGATAGGATTCCCGCATCTTGCTCTCCAGTTCCCACGTCATGCTCTCGCCAGCAGCTCCCAACCATACCACTTTCACCAAGGCAATCTCTTTTCCTCTTAACGTCTTTCTTCTCGATCACACAAAGCATCACACAACGCCATTCCAATACTAGAATGGTAACTGTTATTGTAGGTAACTCAATCAACGATAATTAATTATCCCACGATCCACCTTGATCCAACACACAAGCTCTCCACAAATCCCCTAAAGACTGGGTAGTTCTCTCTGTCCGTCCATCCGTCCACGTATAATAGGCAGAGCTCAACTTCAATATGGTACTCAAAGCGTCTGCAAACTCTCCCAAAATCTCGATGAAAGTTCATATTCCCATCAGATCCAACTGTCTCTGACGTTTATTCTTCGACTTTCGACAAGTCTAACCAGCATATACAAGCTCAACCACTTCTCTCTCCATCAATGGCCTTCAAAATAATTTCCCCAAATTCGGTTACATCTTCCTAGCACCGGGATGGATACTCCATCTACCTCAATACTCTTATTCCACTTAATAATATCTAGAACACAAACTCTATCACGACATCTCATGATACTATTTCCATTAATCTGAAAATCATCCCTTCGACTTTAATTCCTCAGATTCAACCAATCTACCCACTCAAACCAGAGTTTTGACCTTATCGAATATCGTCAAAAATACTCTTAGTAAAGTCCAACATACTAAGCTAAACTCCATAAGAAGTCTCTTCACAACCCAAACTCATATCACAGAAGTTGCTCCATCAGTCCTAACTCTTTTCACCACCACCATCGATATATGCAAAGATTCCCAAATCAATGCATAAGCTATCATGTTCGCTTCACCCGAATGGTAATTCAATACAAAACCATAATCCTTCAGGAGTCCCAATTATTCTCTGCCTCATAGTCAAATCTTCCAACTCAGGCAAATACCTTAAGCTCTTGAGATCACCAAACATTTCAAGTCTCACACTAACTAATTGAAGCCTCCAACTCCGTTACAACCACAACAACAACCAAGTATAAATCACTTGTCAGGTGATTCCTCTTATGTACTTCAAGTTGCCTTAAAGCATAACCAAAACTCGCTGAATTTTCACTTAACATATATCCCAAGCATATCAACAAAGCATCACAAAACACAACAAATGGTCCTGTCGGGTTCGGGAAAAATCAACACACGATGCGTTTTCAATTTTCTTCTACAATTGAACTAGGTACAGGCCTCAAAACAATTTTTCCTAGAAAGAGTATCTCGTTAGCTTTCCAACGCTTCGAACTGGGGTCAAAACTGATATACGGTTCAAGAGTTATTAATTTTCGAAGTTTTTCCAAAACAGAATTTTTCTGCATAAAGACTGCTACGGGTTTGAGCATTTTCGCCCGAAAATCCGACCAATTCAATTATTTTCTTCAAAACAACCACATACTCATTCATACCAAACATATATTAGTGATGTAGAACCATCAATCGTGAAATCTACGACTTTCGATTTCAATCCGAATCTTAAACCCTCAAATCTCCAAAAATGCAAAAACTTACAAAAATCAATCAAATTTGATAAAACAAGTATACTCGATCACGACCTAACATTATCCGACACAACTGCGTAATCTATTCCAACTTTCGTCCGTATAAACATCGATTCTGTAAAAAGCTGCAATCTCGGAATTCGACGTACGACAACAATTTCACACTTAGAAGGTCATTCGACACATCTTTAACTCTTGGAATATTTAAAGGTCTAATTATACCAATATTGCATTCCACGTCTTGCTTTCTTTAGTAATCATCAGAAGGCACTGTCCACTCTTAATATACTCGACCTCACACTCTGTTGCCTTATCACACACACCTGACACGAGTCTCGACACTGCTTAATCAGTTTAATTCCTTGACCATCCAAACAGACATATAATATGGAGCTCTCACTCTCGAACTAGTTTCTGTAACTAAGTCGGTCACAACACCATCTTCATTATAACTCAAAAATTCCCATCAAAATTAAACACCTCAACACTGTCCTGCACCGACTCGTTAAACAATTCTTAGGCACTTAGCTTAACCCAAGACAATTCACTGCTCATGCCATCTAAGCATGCAAGACAGGTCCATCGCATGATGGGTATAAACCATCCTTACCAAACTATGAGAGCGTTCAACCACACACCAAGCTACAACTCCACACTTGCAGCATCCTGGAGAAGCACAAGCTATTCCCCCACTTGAATCATTCTCACTCCTGCAGACAACGGTTCTACAATAAAATATGTACCGACAGTGTTTTCACACACATGTCGCATACAAGGGAAGAAACAACATGAGACAACTTGGCCGGACGGAACGACCTGCTCTGATACCAATTGTAACACCCCCTTCTAACCTTAGCGAATAAATAAGAAAATAAACAGAAAACAATCAGAGTGCAGCAAATAGAAGGTTTCATGACGACCGTCATGTATGTCACGACCGTAACGGTCATGACGAGCGTCATGGAGCTGTGATGACCGTCACACTCACAAATTTGGGACGCATAAGAGGTGTCACAGTTTCAACTTAACCAACAACAGACGCCTGCAACAAATCATTTAATAACATACTGTTGCACCCCAAAATTTTACCAACTACTTATCGCAATTTGGCTCATGTTTCGACTCATTTCATTTTGCATTTGCATACCGCGTATATTGCATTTTTTTCCAGTCAGATTGACTTTATCGGGATTACAGCCCTCTGATCATGCTTCAGGAATTTCAGGCCAATGCGAGGAGTTATTTTAAGAATTGGTGCTCGTCCCGGTGTTTTCAGCTCTCGCTGTTGTTTTTGAGGATATCTCGGAGTCCGGTTTTTACCGTTTATTTTGCTGTATTCGCGCATCCTTTTTTTCTAATCGATTTAATTGGCTGTACTGTATTTTTAGGTTTTTCCCTTATTTTCTAGAATTTTTTAATGGTTTTAATTGATTTTTCTAGATATTAGATAGATTTTTTTAATAGCTTTAATAGATATTAAATGTTTTTAAATAGTTTTTAGTTTTAATTTCCTTTTTAGGAATTACTCTAATCATTTTTAGATAATGGTTTTAATAAGATAATTGGTTCTAGATACTAAGTAGTTTTTAAAATAATTTTTAATAGGATAATTCTTTTACTAGGATTTTTTAAATAGGTTTAATAAATCTTTTTCTATTTTTAATATATTTAGGAATTAATGGAGATTAATTACATTTTAATCACTTTTTTTTATGTGTTAATTAGGGTCTTAGTTCATTTTAATTGGATTTATTAGCTTTAATTAGGTTTAGAATAGTCTTAATTGTCATTTAGGCTTTAATTGCAGTTTTAAGTTTCGTTTAGTTTTAATTGGATTTAATTAGGGTTTAATCATGTTAATTAGCTGTTAATTTGTGGGCCAGATGTCCGTTTTCTGGGGCCCAGGTCCATTCCGCACCAAGTGTCATGCGTATAAAGCCCCACGCGTGCGCTAGCCACCTGATTCCCCTCTTCCACGCGTGCATTCTCATCACACGCCAACACATTCTGCATGTCCCCACTCGCATGCCATGCGTCCCACGTGTCCTCCTCTCCCTCTGCATGCAGAGCCACTTGTCGCATCCTCCTTCACCGTTTCCCCTCACCGGCCGGCCATGCATCCTCCCCCAGAGCTGCCGCAATTGTCGTCGGAGCCTCCGCGACGGTCACCGGTAACTAAAACCGTCGCCGGAAACTGCGTAATTCACCAGAAGATCCACCATCTTCATCAACCCTTCACCGGATCTTCAACAATGGAATTTCATCTGATTCATCATCTTCATCCTGCATCCATCATTCTCCGATCAACTTCCATAGATCCTCAAGAACATCATTGAGTTCTTCGCAGGTTTTCCAGATCTGTAACAACATTCATCTTAACCTTCATCGTCTTCGTCGTTCTCCAGAGAATGTCCAACGATCTACATCAATATCCAACGCCAAACTTCTTCAGATCTACAACGAGACTTCGTCATCAACATCACAATCCATCAAACCTCCACGACCTTCAACGTGCAACAACGAAGCTTCACAAACCTCTGAGGTCCTTCACCATTCTCGTGGATCATCACCTTCGAAGCTCATCGTCTTCATGATCTTCATCATTTTCCGGAACCTTCAAGAACTCTTTCAAGAATGCTCGATCGGAGTTCATCACCTTCGTCCAGAAACATCAAGAAACTCAGGCGCCTTCATACGTCCAAGTTGTTTTCCCAGAAATTCCACAAGATCTTCAACAACCAATCGTTCGTCAAGGTTTTTTCTTCAAGATCTTTAAAGGCCTTCGAAGATCCTCATCTTCTTTATCTTGTTTAGTTGTGAGGTGGAGGATTTCGTTAGGGTTTGCAGGTTACATATTGAGATAGCGAGGAGTTCGATGGAGAAGAAAACGGTGATGGAGACGAAAAGTGAAGTTGAGGGAGGAGGATGAGAACCAGGCGGCGGCGCATGTGGTGAGGGATTAGGGTTTCAGAGTGGATTGAAGGAGAGAGGGGATGGGTTCCGTGTTGTTGGGCCGTTAGCCCATTGGTTTTTTGCCCGTACACCCTGCGTTTTGGCTATTCACACCTCCCCAATTTTTTGTGCATTTTTGCTGGGCTCTGGGCCCAGTTTCCTTGGTTTTGCTAACTGCAGTGCCCCTTGTAATCAATGCACCCCCTGTACACGTTTTGTTAATATTCTTGTATGGTTTCAATTGTAATTTTTTAGAATAGTTTGATAATCCTAGAATATAATTAGCATATTGATTAGCATGTTAGGATTATAATTAGGATTTAATTTTCTTTAGAGAATTGTTTTAGTTTAATATGCTTAGACTATAATTATTAGTATATTTTCTCTGTTATAGTTTCTAGAATAGGAATTTAGCATTTATTCCTTTGTAAAGAAATTAGGAATTAGATATTTTTAGGGGATTTATAGATTTAATTCTTTAGAATATTTTCTATTGGAATTTAATTTCCGTATTTTAGGAGTAGACTTGTATTTCCATTTTGCTATTGGATTTCTCTCCTATTTTCTTTTCTATCTGATTTTATCTTCGATTTTATTGTTGGCTGGCCGTGTGACACGATTCAATTGGAGAATGATTTTCGATATCATTTCTCCATCTTGTCTTTGACACGGATATCAATACGCTACCTCTTAGAGTTCGATTTCTCGTGTGAGTCAAACCATGACGGTCTAAGCGTTACATTGTTCTGATTCGAGCGTCATCATCAAAGATCCAGAGAGGAGAAGATTGGAATGGAGATTGTGCGCACGTCAGGAGCCCAGGAGCTGCTTCGTTCATCATCATCATCGTCTTCTTCAAGTCTTCAGGCAACTGTCGAATGTTGTGAGTTGTATCGTTAGATACGTAGGAAATGACAGTTGAGGAGTTCTTCTCAATCGTCTAGGATGTCTAGTATGGTACCCTTTGGATGACATGCGACGCATTCGCTCTACGTCTTAGGTTCTTGCGTGTGTGTCCCGAGTTCCTTCCCGTTTAGGCATAGGCCTGCTTCCTCTTTGTTCTCGCCCCGTGCAACCGAAACCCCTTTTCTCTCGCGTTCAGGCGATCGAGACCCCTTCTCTTGCACCCGTGCAATCGAGACTCGTAGCCCGAACTACGTTTGCTCTGATCTCTTGTACCAGACGAGAGTACGTAGGCATAGGATGCGACATCCTAGCGAGCTCCCTTTTTCTTTCTTCCCGGTTTTAGCTGTAGTAGGCTGAACTACAGCTGCTCTGACTTTCTCTGATGAGAATATGTAGGCATAGGATGCGATATCCTAGCGAGCACACTAACAACTAACCTTTTTGTTCTCTCGCTGCCGTGCGACCGTGACTTTCCCGCTGACGACTGATGTTATCCCTTTCTCTTGCCCTAGCGCAATCGAGACCAGACCGTAGTTCTAGTTCCCGTAGGTTCCCATACCTTTAAAACCCGACATACTACGTTCGTTCTACCGCAAACAGGTACGCTTAAGTCTCCAATGGTCGAGCGGCATACACCTAACTGCTAGAATGCGTACGCTAGTATCGTCAATCTCATCTCTCACCTCCGTGTGGCCGAGAACACCCCCTGTCTAGCCGTAGTTAGCCTGAACTACGTCATGCTTTGATTTCTCTGACGAGAATACGTAGGCACAACATGCGACGTCTTGGCGAGCCACGTCCCCCGTAGTTTCCCGAACTACGTAGACTCTGATTTCTCATTCTCTGATGAGAATATGTAGGCATAGAGTGCGACGCTCTATCGAGTCAGTTTCTTTCCATTTGGATTTAGCAGCCGTAGATAGATTGTTTTTCACCCGTAGACAAACCAACGAGCGTGGATCCCGTCGAGTACGACGAACGTGAGGGGTGCTAATACCTTCCCCTTGCGTAACCGACTCCCGAACCCAGACAATGGTTGCGATGACCTTGTCTTATACCTATTCGTCAGGTTTTTCCGATCGTTTCCTTTCCCGCTCTGAGGGATAAATAATGAAAGGTTGCGACTCTTCTATTTTTCCGGCACCTTATTTTCGCGGTAGCGACAGCTGGCGACTCTGCTGGGGAAAGCGATGGTTTCCTAGGGATCCAACGTCCCTTATGCGAGTCAGTCTGGGGATCCAACGTCCTTGAGAGAGTCAATCCTAGCGCTTGTTTGCGTGTCTGTGGGTGTTTACTTTTGTGTTGTATATTACTGATGTATTTACATTTCCCGCACTATATTATTATCTGTTGCTATTATGCTGTTGTGGGATGGGAACTCTGATGAGTGAGAAGCCAGACCCAGGCTTGAGTGTACCTAGAATTATTTGTGGAAATTAGTGGGCGCGTGCTTGCTTGGCAGGCACTAGTGTCTCATGAAATCCATGCTCAGACGAGGTTCTCCCGGTTGACTTCTTTTTCAACCCTTTGGGTTGAGGGGGTTGTTGGTTTGGAGGATTGTCGACTTTAGGGACCAATCATTTGGAAGTTGGCTAAGTGAGGCCTCTTCAGGACATGATGATGCCACACCTTCTGGGTATCGTATCATCAGTCTTGAAAGTCTGTGACGCCAACAACCGCATAGGATGCCGAACTTGTGTCAGTTTAGGTCCATACCCGTGAGTGGGAGGGTTTTTGCAGGAAACTTGACTTCCAGCCTACCCGGTATTTTGGTTTTCTCTCGTCAGAGCAAGCTTATCCCGTCAGCAGCGCAGCAGTAATCAGAGCTTTGTGGGGGCTGTGATCCTGTGTTTGCTGCATCTTGCATTGCATTTGCATAATCATCTTTGCATCATATTGCATATCATTCCCCAGCTAGCCAGAGCTCTTATCCAGCCTTTGTTTTGCTTCAGAGGGTGGTTCTCCGGTGTTTGGTCTGAGCAACTATTGATTGTTAGAAGACGACCAAGGGGTTGAAGCAGATTGAGCAGAATCAAGCAGTGAAGTCAGTTGAAAGTTGTTGGTAGCTATGTCAGAGAGCAGCTTCCAGTTTGTTGATACCTTGTCAGGTTTCACTGTGGCATCCAATCCTCTGTATGGTTCTATGCCTGATGAAGACTTTCCGAAAATGAACAACCTTACTGCAACTCGACTTGTACAGCCTTCTGTTGAAGACCGAGATCTACATGAGCAGTTTGTTGTCCCAAATGAATGCTCTCCTTTTATTGATACCTCAGACTATCCGGGTGTTGTTTTCCCTGTGCCAAATTCCCGAAGAGAGGTCCCGATAGCAAAGACCGAAGACCCATTAGCCCTCGTGTATGCTAAAAGGTTTTGTGCATTGGATAAAAGATTCAAAGCCTTGAAAGGTAAAGACGCTGTTAACCCCAATGCTGCAGACATGTGTCTGGTTTCTGGCCTAGTGTTACCTCCAAAGTTCAGAGCGCCGAGGTTTGAAAAGTACAAAGGAGACAGTTTCCTGAAGCAACATTTGGTGATGTTCTGCCGGAGAATGACTTTGTTTGTGCACGACGATAGGTTGATGATTCACTGCTTTCAGGACAGTCTGATTGGGGCATCTCTGAGTTGGTATATGCAGTTGGAGAGTAATCAGATCCGATCATGGATGGATTTAGCCAATGCCTTTCTGAAGCAGTATGACTACAATCTTGATATAGCTCCTAGTCGCATGCAGCTGCAAGAATTGTCTCAAGAGAACAATGAACCTTTCAGGAAGTAAGTTTAGAGATGGAGAGAATTTGCTGCTAGGGTGCAACCACCACTTCTAGACCAAGAGTTAAAAGGCATGTTCGTAAACTCCTTGCAGAGCCCGTACTTTGAAAGAATGCTTGGAGTTGCACCAAATTTCTCTGAATTGGTAAGGGCAGGAAAGCGCATCGAGTATGGTGTAAAGACTGGAAGAATTCAGAATGTTTCGAGCAGTCAGGCTGGTGAAACCGAATCTCTCTATAGTTGTCAAACTGAAGAAGGAGTTGTGATCAATGCAGTCCTGACCGATGTTGGGCATCCTCGAGATGAATCGGTGAAATCTGTTGGTTCCTCATCTCCTCAGCGGTCAGCATCTTCTGCGTCTCGTTACTCTGGACAGACCATTGTGCCTAGGGCACCACATCAGGAACTTTATGTCGATCCTCTTGCAAATCCATGAGCCCGTGGCCGAGGTTATCAGAATCAGCGTCAGAATCAGAACCGACCTGGTAACAACTTGGAATGAAGGAATGCTCCTTCTCATCCGGTGCCTGTGCCATATAGCCAGATTCTGCCACATTTGATTCAGAATTCTTTGGTGGAACCTAAAGCTCTTAAGCCCGTGCCAAAGCCTTACCCTCCTGGGTACAACCCCCATGCTCAGTGTGGATACCATGGTGGATCTCCGGGGCATTCGAATGAAGATTGCAAAGCTTTTCAGGCAAAAGTGCAACTGTTGATCGACAAAGGGTGCATTTCCTTTCCAGAAGGAGTTTTGGTTGTGTATGACAACCTCTCAGCTGTCTGAGCTTGTAGATTCAGAGGGTTATTTCCAGAGGCCAGTGGTCCAGACGGGCAGGCGTCCTCAGCATTGGCAGTCCTCAGGCTTTTTATCATTTGCATTTGTAGTTTCTTTTCTGTTAGTTACTATTTGCTGTTAAACATTGTTTGTTTCGAATGGTAATATTGATAAAGTGAATATGCATTTTTCTGAATTAATCATGTCGTTGTCACTCATTTACTGCATTGCACTGACACTTGCATTTTATTCACTCCACTTTATCACTATGATTAGCAAAGATTGGAGGGAGGATGACGAAACTGAACACTCATAACCGATGATCGTATGCTTTCAGATAAAACCTTGCCGATGACGTACAAGGCATTGTTTCAAATCCCCTAAACACTGGAGATATAAGGAGTTAGTCCCTTGTTAACCACTTAGAGCCAAGAAGTAGAAGTTTTTTCGAACTTTTAAGCCCTCACATCTTAACCCGGGGCAGGGTAGTTGTCAGTTAGCTTGATCGAGCGTTCAAGTCTTATAGAGGAGTGTTGCCTTTCGAGGACCAATCACATCGCATTTTTCCCCAGAGGTCGTACCTCATTAACCACAATGGTTAAACCTCACCAATCAGGAGTGAGACAGTTATAAACCTCTCGGATGAATCCAGACAGTCAGTGTCGCACGACTTGTTTCAAAAGAAAAAAGGAATAAGAAAGCCCGCTAAGTAAAAGAAAAAAAGCTGGAAAGTTAATACTTAGGAAAAAATCAGGGCATCCCGCTGGACTCTAAAAGAAAAATCGAAAATAACTCTGCAGAGTCAGTCCAGGCAAAAATTAGGGAATCAAAAGAATGAAAAAGAAAGGATATAAAAAGAAAAATCCTCGAACAAGGACAAAGTCGTGTGGATATAGACACCGAAACGAAAAAGGAGTAATTGTCACTCCGAAAACCTTGTGAGTTCTTTAACCGTTGTTCCCAATATTCAACACACCTCTCGAAGAGGCGAGCGCTTGTGCCATGTTAACTGAACATTAGGATCGGAGATCATCACGCAGAAGGGGTGGGTACAAATCATAATTTGAGCCAAATATCCTTTGTTTCACGAACCGTGAACCCGACCACGATACAACCCTTAAAAGACCTAATTGAGGCAGGGTTTATTCTGAAAGCGCTTTACGATGGGGTTGAGTAACCTGACTCCTACATGATTTGCTAATCATATCCTTGTTGTATTTTTCACTGATCAAATCAGCACTACGTTTGAACTGTTGGTTCATTCGTCACTCACTATCATGACGCGTAAATGAGTGACAACATTTTTTTCAAAATCTGCATGAACACTGCATTAAAATTACCATTCGTGAATAGACAATTTTAATTGCAGGTCAGTAGTTGATATGAAGGAATTCCAACAGGGAATAGTCAGTCAGGACTGAATCGTTAGTAGTCCGGGTCAGAATGGTATACTGCGAAGCCCTGTGAATCTGGGGCATTGACTTCCAGTGAGTTTGGAATCAGTCAGTCTGAGGACAAGTCCCGAAGGATCGGTGGATTATGGGATAGTTTGTTCAAGAAGCAGTTGATCAGAAGTGAATCTTCTCGAGACTCAATCAGGGGCAGTTATCCAGAACTCCTGTGATTTGAGGGCAGATCCCTCCAGTGTTCAATCAGGGCAGGTTAAGTTGCTCAACGCTCGTTCAGGGGCAAGCTACTTCAGAGATAGTGAAACCAACCATGTCGAGAGTTGGTTAATTGAGGATGAATCCTTCCGTTGTACAGATGTTGGGGAAAGTCGTCTGAAGATTGTCTCGTTGCCAGCTGCTTTCTGTTCAGAGTGAGCTTTCCCAAGAGCCGGATTGGGGCAAGCTGAATTGCGCTGGGGCAAGTTGTTCAAATGAATTTGTTCACCCTAGCCAGATTTGAGTGTCGGGGAATCGTGTCGTTACCCTGCCAAAACCTGAACCTTCTGAAGAAGGCTCGCTGCCATTGGATTGTTATCCTACAGCCTAACCTGTTACTTGGCAGAACCTTGTAACCAAATCGTTTTAAAGTCCAGTTCTCGTCTGGCAAACCGGAGATCAGTTCTCGTCTGAAATCCAAACCAGAAACCAGCCCTGTCTGGTCACCTTTTCTTTAACCTATTGTTCAACCAGCTCCCGTCTGGCTAACACAGTTTTAAAGTCTAGTTCTCGTCTGGCCAACCGTAAATCAGTTCTCGTCTGACAACCTAACATATTTTTGCTATCAGTTCTCGTCTGATAGTCCACCTTGAATGCTAGTTCTCGTCTAGCATTTCCCTTATAAATCTATTTTGTTGATAACCTATTCTCATTCCTAAACCAGAAAAAGCCTAAATATATTTGACACGATGATTCCTAGTGACTCGTATGTTGTCACATTCCCCGACACAAGGCTCGAGTGATCCCAACTCCATGGTTGGTATTCGGTATCCCCTGTGTTGATGTTGTCGAATCAGGATTATTTTCTCAGCAGAGATGTACAGTTTGAGATTGTTTCCCCTGAGCAGTTTGAGATTGTAGCAAGTTGAGATGGAATTTATCCCTTATCAGAGTAGGATCAAGATTATCCTTGGCAGGTCTGATTGATATTCCCAGCAGAGTATGGCCATCCCAAGCATCGAATGTTGAGTAGCCTGATGTGTTATCTTCCCAAGTGGGTTGAGACTGAAGTTTTCCCTGACCGACAGATTTGGGTTTATTTCCCCAGCAGTGGGACTGATGCAATGTTGTATCCCCACAGAGTCCAAGTTTGACTCCTTTCCCCTCCGAGTCTGGGTCATTGACTCATTCCTCAAGCAGAGGTCGCTGTTGATTCCTTCACTGAGTAATCTCCAGACGAGTAGATTTTGATGTCAGACAGAGAAGATTTATTTCTCAGCAGCTTACTTCGTACCCTATAAGGACTTAGGGTGTTCTAAAAGGACCGTTCAGGGTTGTTTTCCTCAGTGAAGTGATATTCAATTTCAGTGATCGATTGTTATCTTCCGCAGTCGCCAGAGGTGTTTCCTTGATAGGATCGGTACGTCTCCAACAGAGTTGTAGAATGAGTAGATAAGGATTGATATCCCCAGCAGTGTTGATACACAGGTATTCCTCATCAGACTTGATAGTCCAGCGGGTGTTATCCAGAAGGGTCAGTCTCCGTAAGGCGTATGTAAGGTTATCCTCAGCAGATCAGGATTGATATCCCCACCAGAGTGTAGCCATCCCCGGCAGATTGATGTGCATTCCCAACGGTTTAGGATCGAAGTTCTCCCTGACAAGCAAATTTGGGTTTATTCCCCTAGCACTGGGTCAGCGTGCAGTTTCTCGTAGAAGACTATGTGCAAGGGTTCAACCCTCGATAGTTCAAGACTGAAGTCTCCTGCGGAATTGAGATTCCCCACAGAGTTGTATTCTCCCCAGTAAGCAGGATGATTCCTTCTTCCCCAGCCGAGTTTGCAGTTCCCCAAGAGAGTCGAGTCCTTGGAAAGCGTTCAAGCCATGATTGGTTTTCCTCAGTAGAGTGTTGAATAGCTGATGCTGTATTTCCCCATCGGAGTCGTTATCTCCAGGAAAGTAGTCGCGAAGGTTGTGTAGTTTATTTCTGCGATTGACATCGTTTTCCTCAGCAGTTGTGGTTTTGAATACTCAGTTGAGAGAGTCCAAGTTCTTGTAGAACTTTGTTCCCCTGCAGCAGTCAACTGAAGTTCATTTCCCCAGGAGGAGTCCAATCGAGATTGGCGTGACTTCTTCTCCACCAGAGTGGTCCTTTCTCCTTAACAAGAAAATTCTCCCTTCAGCATTTATTTTGCTGATGGGGCCATAGCATGTTGCATGATTGCATAGCATTTACCCTGAAAACGCGTAGCATTTCCACCGTGTGGAGCATTGCGCCATTGTTAAAGCATATGCATACGAAACATGAGCTAGGTCGTTACCGTTCTTGTTTTGCAGATGTTCCTCCGCAGAATGGTTTGACCAAGATGATTCTTGAATTCTCCAGTGAAGTTGTGTGCTTCAGATGATTCTTAAAATCCCCAGTGAATTCGCCGGAGTTGTTTGCTCAAGTTGATGCTTAGAGTCCCCGACACAGTGTTTGCTCAGGATGATACCTGAAATCTCCAGCAAAGTTATTGGTTCAGGATGATTCTTGAAGTCTCCGGCGGAGTTATTTGTTCAAGATGATTCTTGATTTCCTCAGCTGAGTTTATTTGTCCAGAATGATTCCTGAATTCCCGAGGCAGAGTTACTTGATAGTTCTCTAGAATCCCCAGCGGAGATGTGTCATCCCCAGCAGGTTGTTGAGCAGAGAAGTTGAAATTTCCTTGAAGACTTGATGATTGAAGTCTGGCAGCGGTGCCAAAACCCTGACTTACTGATGAAGTCTAACCGTGAAATTAAAGTAGCTTGCCTAGCTGATGCAGGGGGCCTGACGGCAAAAGATGTCTATCCTTATTGGTTCATGATGGATTAAAGATCTCATTTTAAGACTTGCTGATGAAGTCCAACTGTATTGACGAAGTAGTTCTCTCAGCTGATGCAGAGTGCCTGACGATAAAAGATTGTATATCCTTATTTGGTTCATGATAGACCAAGAATTATATTCCCGACCTACTGACAAAGTCCGACGGACGCCCGAAAGCTTCTTTGAATGCCCGACGGCATGATTAACTTGATTGTTAAAAAGTTCCCAATGACCTGATGAGTCCCGAGGAGTTCTGCTGCCTGACGGCATGATCGACCATGTATCACCGGTTACCAAGTGACCAATGACCCCTTGATGAATTGAGGACGCAATGACATCAGATAAATCAGAGAATCATCCTGAAGGAGGTTCAGATCAGTATTTCTCCAGCTAGTTGCCGTGTAGCTATTGTTTCAGTTTCCGAAGATTTGTTCCCTTTAGAGTACCGTGTACTTGTGCAGTTGGCAAATTTCTGGGTTCTTTGGTATTCAACCGTCTTCCACCTTTGAATGCTTGAAAGTTGTTCGCTCTTCAACCCTTCAGGTCCAAGCCGTTTGAATAGGGGCAGCTGTTGTACCCCAAAATATGACCAACTACTTATCGCAATTTGGCTCATGTTTCGACTCATTTCATTTTGCATTTGCATACCGCGTATATTGCATTTTTTTTCCAGTCAGATTGACTTTATCGGGATTACAGCCCTCTGATCACGCTTCAGGAATTTTAGGCCAATGCGAGGAGTTATTTTAAGAATTGGTGCTCGTCCCGGTGTTTTCAGCTCTCGCTGTTGTTTTTGAGGACATCTCGGAGTCCGGTTTTTACCGTTTATTTTGCTATATTTGCGCATCTTTTTTTTTCTAATCGATTTAATTGGTTGTACTGTATTTTTAGGTTTTTCCCTTATTTTCTAGAATTTTTTAATGGATTTAATTGATTTTTCTAGATATTAGATAGATTTTTTTAATAGCTTTAATAGATATTAAATGTTTTTAAATAGTTTTTAGTTTTAATTTCCTTTTTAGGAATTACTCTAATCATTTTTAGATAATGGTTTTAATAAGATAATTGGTTCTAGATACTAAGTAGTTTTTAAAATAATTTTTAATAGGATAATTCTTTTACTAGGATTTTCTAAATAGGTTTAATAAATCTTTTTCTATTTTTAATAGATTTAGGAATTAATGGAGATTAATTAGATTTTAATCACTTTTTTTTATGTGTTAATTAGGGTCTTAGTTCATTTTAATTGGATTTATTAGCTTTAATTAGGTTTAGAATAGTCTTAATTGTCATTTAGGCTTTAATTGCAGTTTTAAGTTTCGTTTAGTTTTAATTAGATTTAATTAGGGTTTAATCATGTTAATTAGCTGTTAATTCATGGGCCAGATGTCCGTTTTCTGGGGCCCAGGTCCAGTCCCCGCCAAGTGTCATGCGTATAAAGCCCCACGCGTGCGCTAGCCACCTGATTCCCCTCTTCCACGCGTGCATTCTCATCACACGCCAACTCATTCTGCATGTCCCCACTCGCATGCCACGGGTCCCACGTGTCCTCCTCTCCCTCTGCATGCAGAGCCACTTGTCGCATCCTCCTTCACCGTTTCCCCTCACCGGCCGGCCATGCATCCTCCCCCAGAGCTGCCGCAACTGTCGCCGGAGCCTCCGCGACGGTCACCGGTAACTAAAACCGTCGCCGGAAACTGCGTAATTCACCAGAAGATCCACCATCTTCATCAACCCTTCACCGGATCTTCAACAATGGAATTTCATCTGATTCATCATCTTCATCCTGCATCCATCATTCTCTGATCAACTTTCATAGATCCTCAAGAACATCATTGAGTTCTTCGCAGGTTTTCCAGATCTGTAACAACATTCATCTTAACCTTCATCGTCTTCGTCGTTCTCCAGAGAATGTCCAACGATCTACATCAAGATCCAACGCCAAACTTCTTCAGATCTACAACGAGACTTCGTCATCAACATCACAATCCATCAAACCTCCACGACCTTCAACGTGCAACAACGAAGCTTCACAAACCTCTGAGGTCCTTCACCGTTCTCGTGGATCATCACCTTCGAAGCTCATCGTCTTCATGATCTTCATCATTTTCCAGAACCTTCAAGAACTCTTTCAAGAATGCTCGATCGGAGTTCATCACCTTCGTCTAGAAACATCAAGAAACTCAGGCGCCTTCATACGTCCAAGTTGTTTTCCCAAAAATTCCACAAGATCTTCAACAACCAATCGTTCGTCAAGGTTTTTTCTTCAAGATCTTTAAAGGCCTTCGAAGATCCTCATCTTCTTTATCTTGTTTAGTTGTGAGGTGGAGGATTTCGTTAGGGTTTGCGTGTTACAGATTGAGATAGCGAAGAGTTCGATAGAGAAGAGAATGGTGATGGAGACGAAAAGTGAAGTTGAGGGAGGAGGATGAGAACCAGGCGGCGGCGCATGTGGTGAGGGATTAGGGTTTCAGAGTGGATTGAAGGAGAGAAGGGATGGGTTCCGTGTTGTTGGGCCGTTAGCCCATTGGTTTTTTGCTCGTACACCCTGCGTTTTGGCTATTCACACCTCCCCAATTTTTTGTGCATTTTTGCTGGGCTCTTGGCCCAGTTTCCTTGGCTTTGCTAACTGCAGTGCCCCTTGTAATCAATGCACCCCCCTGTACACATTTTGTTAATATTCTTGTATGGTTTCAATTGTAATTTTTTAGAATAGTTTGATAATCCTAGAATATAATTAGCATATTGATTAGCATGTTAGGATTATAATTAGGATTTAATTTTCTTTAGAGAATTATTTTAGTTTAATATGCTTAGACTATAATTATTAGTATATTTTCTCTTAATAGATTTTAGATAATATAATTCTTAGAATAAGTTGTAATTAGCATATTATGCTCTTTAGGGAATTTTAGATAATATTTCTCTTAGAGTTCTCTGTTATATTTTCTAGAATAGGAATTTAACATTTATTCCTTTGTAAAGAAATTAGGAATTAGATATTTTTAGGGGATTTATAGATTTTATTCTTTAGAATATTTTCTATTGGAATTTAATTGTCGTATTTTAGGAGTAGACTTGTATTTCCATTTTGCTATTGGATTTCTCTCCTATTTTCTTTTCTATCTGATTTTATCTTCGATTTTATTGTTGGCTGGCCGTGTGACACGATTCAATTGGAGAATGATTTTCGATATCATTTCTCCATCTTGTCTTTGACACGGATATCAATACGCTACCTCTTAGAGTTCGATTTCTCGTGTGAGTCAAACCATGACGGTCTAAGCGTTACATTGTTCTGACTCGAGCGTAATCATCAAAGATCCAGAGAGGAGAAGATTGGAATGGAGCTTGCACGCACGTCAGGAGCCCAGGAGCTGCTTCGTTCATCATCATCATCGTCTTCTTCAAGTCTTCAGGCAACCGTCGAGTGTTGTGAGCTGTATCGTTAGATACGTAGGAAATGACAGTTGAGGAGTTCTTCTCAATCGTCTAGGATGTCTAGTATGGTACCCTTTGGATGACATGCGACGCATTCGCTCTACGTCTTAGGTTCTTGCGTGTGTGTCCCGAGTTCCTTCCCGTTTAGGCATAGGCATGCTTCCTCTTTGTTCTCGCCCCGTGCGACCGAAACCCCTTTTCTCTCGCGTTCAGGCGATCGAGACCCCTTCTCTTGCACCCGTGCAATCGAGACTCGTAGCCCGAACTACGTTTGCTCTGATCTCTCGTACCAGACGAGAGTACGTAGGCATAGGATGCGACATCCTAGCGAGCTCCCTTTTTCTTTCTTCCTGGTTTTAGCTGTAGTAGGTTGAACTACAGCTGCTCTGACTTTCTCTTATGAGAATATGTAGGCATAGGATGTGATATCCTAGCGAGCACACTAACAACTAACCTTTTTGTTCTCTCGCTGCCGTGCGACCGAGACTTCCCCGCTGATGACTGATGTTATCCCTTTCTCTTGCCCTAGCGCAATCGAGACCAGACCGTAGTTCTAGTTCCCGTAGGTTCCCATACCTTTAAAACCCGACATACTATGTTTGTTCTACCGCAAACAGGTACACTTAAGTCTCCAATGGTCGAGCGGCATACACCTAACTGCTAGAATGCGTACGCTAGTATCGTCAATCTCATCTCTCACCCCCGTGTGGCCGAGAACACCCCCTGTCTAGCCGTAGTTAGCCAGAACTACGTCATGCTCTGATTTCTCTGACGAGAATACGTAGGCACAAGACGCGACGTCTTGGCGAGCCACGTCCCCCGTAGTTTCCCGAACTACGTAGACTCTGATTTCTCATTCTCTGATGAGAATACGTAGGCATAGAGTGCGACGCTCTATCGAGTCAGTTTCTTTCCGTTTGGATTTAGCAGCCGGAGATAGATTGTTTTTCACCCGTAGACAAACCAACGAGCGTGGATCCCGTCGAGTACGACGGACATGAGGGGTGCTAATACCTTCCCCTTGCGTAACCGACTCCCGAACCCAGACAATGGTTGCGATGACCATGTCTTATACCTATTCGTCAGGTTTTTCCGATCGTTTCCTTTCCCGCTCTGAGGGATAAATAACGAAAGGTGGCGACTCTTCTGTTTTGCCGGCACCTTATTTTCGCGGTAGCGACACATACGTAGCACAGATTCGGATGAATAGACAACGATAATTTGTTTAACATTTTAATCATAAAACGACATGTTATAATATACTTCCAACCATTCACAATAACCAAATTCCATAAAAATTCAGCAAGTAATTATCTTGCATCAATTCATAAAACAACTAGTTCTCGGTCACGAAATCATTACTACCGATTCATCGGTCTAGTGCATACAACCAACATTTGGCACTATCAGAAGCAACCAATTTTTTAAAGAAAAGTGCTTAATAAAATTCAGCAACAACAGAAACAATTGAAAACAATAACATTAAGCGTTCATCCCCCCTAAGAGTGCTATGTATCAGAGCGACCAACGACCTTAAATGAACAACGACACTCATTTCCGAGTTACCTGCAAATTACCACCAACGGAGGTAACATACAACGTAAAAGGTGAGATATCAACAATATAACGTAATAATTCGGTAATAATTCGGTATTAAAAATCCATGACAATTAGCATTAACAATTCGGCAACTCAACAATGCAACTCGACAAATGCGACTCAACTGTGCATATGTGTGCGGTACTAATTTGCCATTAAGGCCACCAATACAGGCACAACCAATAATTTTGCCACTAAGGGCCGCCAATACAGGCCAACAATTAGCCACTAAGGGCCGCCAATAAAGACCATCCAATCGCCAATACAGGCCAACCAAGATGATATGCCATGAAATGCAACTATTATGGACTACAACATAACCGCAACAACTAATTCAACAAGGCATTTAAGCCTACAACCAATTTGTCCATAACAGAGGCATACCCATCATCATATAACTACAACTTATCAACATAATCAAATGAGAATATTATAATAACATTTTCTCAACAATGACATAACAACTTCATATGCATTAAGTATTCATCATCTCAATCTGTTCAGGTAAGGGAATAGTAACAATATCATTATCAAGAAATAAGAACTCAAGACATTTCCGCAGAACGGCATCACAACTATTACACACTTAATTATCTATCTGTTCACGGTAAGTTTCATTAATCTTCGACCGGTAATTGACACGGTATCACATAGACCAATGACAAACAATACTACTTCCGACACAGACAATTCTTATCTCTAATATTTATCGATTAACGGAAACTATATCTATGATTCGATTCACTACCTGAATTCGATCAAGTAAGAGCATAAGAACAACCTTTTCTCAACAAATGGGAAATTAGCGCGTGTCGGCGCCGATTCTCAACATTATTACCAAGAACTAATGACATAGAACACTAATTCAGGCACAGACAACCATTAACCCTTAATATTTCTCAACCTATGGGAATATTAACCCTTAATATTCATCGACTTACGGGAACATTACTCTGGGAGTATTACTACGGGAACATTACTACAGAAATATTAACTACAGAAACATTACTACGGGAACATTACTATGGGAACATTACTCATGATTCAACTCCCTTCATGAAATCGATCATACCCATAGTTATAGAATTGAACCCCACCCTTACCTTAGAATTGAGGCCAACTCTACGCTTTTCGGTTCTAGTTCTGTTCTACGGTAACTCTCCTGCAACTATCTTCCAATTTCACCGATGGACAATTCTTTTGTTCTTACTTTCTCTATAGCGACGTCCTTTTTCCTCTTTCCTCCACTTTTTTCCTCAATTTTGGTTTTCTGAGCAGTTTATCGTGTTTTTGCTCTTTCTCCCACAACTTCTCTAATAACTCCTTAATTCCCATTATTTCATCCACTAATAATAGTAATAATAATAATAATAATAATAATAATAATATTACTACTAATTATTAAATTATCATCATTATTAATTATATTATATTATTATCAAACTCTATATTTTATTACATGGTTTTCCTATACTTTAAGGACATCCACCCACGCTCTGAGACACACTCCCACATAAAGGCGCACCAACAATTCATAAATAATTTAATTTAAAATGAACTGGCGTTACAACTCTCCCCTACTTAAAAGAATTTCGTCCTTGAAATTACCTTAACCAAACAGCTCTAGAGAGGATTCCCGCATCTTGCTCTCGAGTTCCCACGTAATGCTCTCGCCAGCAGCTCACAATCATCCCACTTTCACCAAGGCAATCTCTTTTCCTCTTAACGTCTTCACCTCTCGATCATACAAAGCCTCATACAACACCATTCTGATACTAGAATGGTAACTGTTATAGTACGTAACTCAATCAACGATAATTAATTATCCCACGATCCACCTTGATCCAACACACAAGCTCTCCACAAATCCCCTAAAGACTGGGTAGTTCTCTCTATCCGTCCATCCGTCCACGTATAATAGGCAGAGCTCAACTTTAACATGGTACTCAAAGCGTCTACAAACTCTCCCAAAATCTCGATGAAAGTTCAGATTCCCATCAGATCCAACGGTCTCTGACGTTTATTCTTCGACTTCTGACAAGTCTAACCAGCATATACAAACTCAACCACTGCTCTCTCCATCTATGACCTTCTAAATAATTTCCCCAAATTCGGTTACATCTTCCTAGCACCAGGATGGATACTCCATCTACCTCAATACTCTTATTCCACTTAATAATATCTAGAACACAAACTCTATCACGACATCTCATTATACTATTTCCATTAATCTGAAAATCATCCCTTCGACTTTAATTCCTCAGATTCAACCAATCTACCCACTCAAACCAGAGTTCTGACCTTATCGAATCTCCTCAATAATACTCTTAGTAAGGTCCAACATACTAAGCTAAACTCCATAAGAAGTCTCTTCACAACCCAAACTCATATCACAGAAGTTGCTCCATCAGTCCTAACACTTTTCACCACCATCATCGATATATGCAAAGATTCCCAAATCAATGCATAAGCTATCACGTTCGCTTCACCCGAATGGTAATTCAATACAAAACCATAATCCTTCAGGAGTCCCAATTATTCTCTGCCTCATATTCAAATCTTCCAACTCAGGAAAATACCTTAAGCTCTTGAGATCACCATACATTTCAAGTCTCACACTAACTAATTGAAGCCTCCAACTCCGGTACAACCACAACATCAACCAAGTCTAAATCACTTATCAGGTGATTCCTCTTATGTACTTCAAGTTGCCTTAAAGTATAACCAAAACTTTCTGAATTTTCACTTAACATATCTCCCGAGCATATCAACAAAGCATCACAAAACATAACAAATGGTCCTGTCGGGTTCGGTAAAAATCAACACATGATACGTTTTCAATTTTCTACTATAATTTAACTAGGTACAGGCCTCAAAACAATTTTTCCTAGAAAGAGTATCTCGTTAGCTTTCCAACGCTTTAAACGGGGGTCAAAACTGACATACGGTTCAAGAGTTATGAATTTTCGAAGTTTTTCCAAAACAGAATTTTTCTGCATAATCCGACCGATTCAATTATTTTCTTCGAAACAACCACATACTCATTCATACCAAACATATATTAGTGATTTAGAACCATCAATCGTGAAATTTACGACTTTCGATTTTAATCCGAATCTTAAACCCTTAAATCTCCAAAAATGCAAAAACTTACAAAAATCAATCAAATTCGATAAAACAAGTATACTCGATCACGGCCTAACATTATCTGACACAACTGCGTAATCTATTCTAACTTTCGTCCGTAAAAACATCGATTCCGTAAAAAGCTGCGATCTCGGAATTCGACGTACGACAACAATTTCACACTTAGAAGGTCATTCGACACATCTTCAAATCTTGGAATATTTGAAGGTCTAATTATACAAATATTGCATTCCACGTCTTTCTTTCTTTAATAATCATCAAAAGTCACTGCCCACTCATAATATACTCGACTTCACACTCTGTTGCCTTAGCACACACACCAGACACGAGTCTCGACACTGCTTAATCAGTTTAATTCCTTGACCATCCAAACAGACATATAATATGGAGCTTTCACTCTCGAACTAGTTTCTGTAACTAAGTCGGTCACAACACCATCTTAATTATAACTCAAAAATTCCCATCAAAATTAAACACCTCAACACTGTCCTGCGCCGACTCGTTAAACAATTCTTAGGCACTTAGCTTAACCCAAGACAATTCACTGCTCATGCCATCTAAGCTTGCAAGACAGGTCCATCCCATGATGGGTATAAACCATCCTTACCAAACTATAAGAGCGTTCAACCACACACCGAGCTACAACTCCACACTTGCAGCATCCTGGAGAAGCACAAGCTTCTCCCCCACTTGAATCATTCTCACCCCTGCAGACAACGGTTCTACAATAAAATATGTACCGACAGTGTTTTCACACACATGTCGCCTACAAGGGAACAAACAACATTAAACAACTTGGCCGGACGGAACGACCTGCTCTGATATCAATTGTAACACCCCCTTCTAACCTTAGCAAATAAATAAGAAAATAAACAAAAAATAATCAGAGTGCAGCAAATAGAAGGTTTCATGACGACCGTCATGTATGTCACGACCGTAACGGTCATGACGAGCGTCATGGAGCTGTGACGACCGTCACACTCACAAATTCTGGGACGCATAAGAGGTGTCACAGTTTAACCTTAACCAACAACAGACGCCTGCAACAGATCATTTAATAACATACGTAGCACAGATTGGGATGAACAGACAATGATAATTTGTTTAACATTTTAATCATAAAACGACATGTTATAATATACTTCCAACCATTCACAATAACCAAATTCCATAAAAGTTCAGCAAGTAATTATCTTGCATCAATTCATAAAACAACTAGTTCTCGGTCACGAAATCATTACTACCGATTCATCGGTCTAGTGCATACAACCAACATTTGGCACTATCAGAAGCAACCAATTTGTTAAAGAAAAGTGCTTAATAAAATTCAGCAACAACGGAAACAATTGAAAACAATAACATTAAGCGTTCATCCCCCCCCCTAGAGTGCTATGTATCAGAGCGACCAACGACCTTAAACGAACAACGACACTCATTTCCAAGTTACCTGCAAATTACCACCAACGGAGGTAACATACAACGTAAAGGGTGAGATATACACAATATAACGTAAGACATGATAAAAGTCATGTCAGAATATTATCACAGCATTATTCTTCCAACAGATCGCAAAATATTATCCATAATAGACCGCAATAATTCGGTATTAAAAATCCATGACAATTAGCATTAACAATTTGGCAACTCAACAATGCAACTCGACAAATGCGACTCAACTATGCATATGCATGCGGTACCAATTTGCCATTAAGGCCACCAATACAGGCACAACCAATATTTTTGCCACTAAGGGCCGCCAATACAGGCCAACAATTAGCCACTAAGGGCCGCCAATACAGGCCAACCAAGATGATATGCCATGAAATGCAACTATTATGGACTACAACATAACCACAACAACTAATTCAACAAGGCATTTAAGCCTACAACCAATTTGTCCATAACAGAGGCATACCCATCATCATATAACTTCAACTTATCAACATAACAAATGAGAATATTATAATAACATTTTCTCAACAATGACATAACAACTTCATATGCATGAAGTATTCATCATCTCAATCTGTTCAGGTAAGGGAACAATAACAATATCATTATCAACAAATAAGAACTCAAGACATTTCCGCAGAACGGCATCACAACTATTACACACTTAATTATCTATCTGTTCACGGTAAGTTTCGTTAATCTTCGACCGATAATTGACATGGTATCACATAGACCAATGACAAACAATACTACTTCCGACACAGACAATTCTTATCTCTAATATTTATCAATTAACGGAAACTATATCTATGATTCGATTCCCTACCTGAATTCGATCAAGTAAGAGCATAATAACAACCTTTTCTCAATAAATGGGAAATTAGCGCGTGTCGGCGCCGATTCCCAACATTATTACCTAGAACTAATGACATATATAACTAATTCAGGCACAGACAACCATAAACCCTTAATATTTCTCAACCTATGGGAACATTAACCCTTAATATTCATCGACCTATGGGAACATTACTACGGGAGTATTACTACGGGAACATTTCTACGGGAATATTAACTACGGAAACATTACTACGAGAACATTTCTACGGGAACATTACTACGGGAATATTACTCGTGATTCAACTCCTTTCATGAAATCGATCATACCCATAGTTATAGAATTGAACCCCACCCTTACCTTAGAATTGAGGCCAACTCTACGCTTTTCGGTTCTGGTTCTGTTCTACGGTAACTCTCCTGCAACTATCTTCCAATTTCACTGATGGATAATTCTTCTTTTCTTACTTTCTCTACAGCCACGTCCTTTTTCCTCTTTCCTCCACCTTTTTCCTCAATTTTGGTTTTCTGAGCAGTTTATCGTGTTTTTGCTCTTTCTCCCACAACTTCTCTAATAACTCCCTAATTCGCATTATTTCATCCACTAATAATAATAATAATAATAATAATAATAATAATAATAATAATAATAATAATAATATTACTACTAATTATTAAATTATCATCATTATTAATTATATTATATTATTATCAAACTCTATATTTTATTACCTGGTTTTCCTATACTTTAAGGACATCCACCCACGCTCTCAGACACACTCCCACATAAAGGCGCACCAACAATTCATAAATAATTTAATTTAAAATGAACGGGCGTTACAGAACCAATCAACTGGATCAAGCAATGAATGATTTGAATTGGTTAGCAGCCATGAAAGAAAAACTCATGTCTATCGTGAAGAACAAGACCTGGGAACTTGTCGAAAAGTCAGTCAAGAAGCCATTTGATGTGAAATGGGTTTATAAGCTGAAATGAAGGCTAAATGATGAAATTTCCAAGTATAGGCAAGGCTAGTGGCGATAGATTTTTTATAAAAATCTTGTATTGATTTTGAAGAAGTGTATGCACTTGTTGCAAGAGTGGAAATAATCAGAATTGTTATGTCGATGATAACACACAAAGGGTGGAAGACAAATTAGTTGGATGTAAAATCAACATTTCTTAACGGACCTCTGGAAGAAGAAGTATATGCCAGTCAACCACCTAGATTCAAAATTAAATGACCAGATTCCTTATCAAAGGTGTATAGCTTGAGGAAGGCTCTTTATGGTTTGATGTAAGCTCAAAGAGTTTGGAATAAGAGAATAAATGGCTTCCTTATCAAAGAACGTTTCACAAAGTGTGTATCTGAGCATGGTGTGCATGTCAATGATGCAGAAAAGATCATTTGAATCATCATATGCCTATATGTAGATGATTTATTGATTACAGATGTAGATGAAGTCGAGATAAGAAAAGTCATTTTGAAGCTTATGTAATAATTTGAAATGTCCAACCTAGGGAATTTGTCATATTTCTTAGGCATCGAGTTTAAAGACACATGTGAAAGAGTGCTCCTGCACCAAAATAAGTATGCCCAAGATATCTTGAAGAGGTTCAAGATGAGCAATTGTAATACAACTTTTATGCCATTAGAAATTAAAGCAAAGTTGAGGTATGAAACAAATGATGAGTTTGTAAGTGCGACACTATATAAGTAAATCATTGGATCCTTGAGGTATCTTTGCAATACCAGTCCGTACATTTGTCAAATTTTTGGATTGTTAAGTAGATAAATGGAGAAACCCTAAGAATATAATCTCACTACAGTTAAGAGGGTGTTGAGATACATAAAGGGTACGACTGATCATGGTGTGCTGATGCCGAAGCACAGGAAGACCAACACAGATTAAAAAGTATATGGCTACACTAATTCATATTTCAGTGGAGATCAAGACGAAAAGAAGAGTACTGCAGGATACATATTCATGATAGAATATGCTACAATCTCATGGAGCTCAAGGAAGTAAAGAATTATGGCTTTGTCATCTTGTGAAGCTGAGTACATGGCTGTATCGTATGCATCATGCCAAGCAGCATGGATAGAGATGTTGCTCAAAGAGCTCATGATAATGGAACCTAGGAAAATGAAGTTGTTTGTCAACAACAAGTTAGTTATCAACCTAGTGAACCATCCAGTGTGTCATGGTCGAAGTAAGCATATAGAGAGGAGATATCATTTTCCGAGGGATCAATTCAACAAAGGAAAGCTTAAACTTGAGCATTGCAAGACAAAAGTGCAACTAGTTGACATACTTATCAAACCCTGAAGAAAGTCAGGTTCAACGAGTTAAAAAGAAACATCAGGATGAGAAGTCTCAAGAACATGAATTAGGGATGCGTTAGAAGTTTTAATTCGATGTTCTGATTGAGAGTTAGTATTCGACTGGGTCTAAGCAGCTAGTCAAAGTTCAGGAGTCAGCGGAATACAACATATAGTAGTGTCAAAATATAACTTTTAATTTTGTATTTTACATTTTTATGTTTTTGGCTTGGGTTTGTTTATATAGTTTGGGCATTGGCTTTAGTTGCCTATAAAAATGGATTTGTATGATGTAAGCAAATAACTTCACTTAATTCTAATTTTCATAATCCAGTTTACAATTTTGTATCTTTTCTCTCTTCTTATTCTCCGTCTTTCATCTTTCTTTAAAACATTTATTCCAATAATATATAGTCAAACATGCAATACACAAAAACATGTATATTCTTATAAGATAATATTTTCCTTGTATTCTCCACTCATTCGAGGGAATTTGGATCTGCTCTTGTTCTTAAAGTCCATTTATGGTCATGTTCTTTAAACTGATGATTGACATGTGGTAAAATAAATATTAATGTATGTGATTTAGTTGGAATATTAATTTTTTTTAGAACAAAATTAAATTCACAATTCATATCTCTCTCTCTCTCTCTCACTCACTCACGCGCACACGCACACACACAATTTTTTTTGGGAGATGCTTCTTGAAAAATTATCAACTTATTATTATATTAGTTTTTGGGATATAGTTGTCGCTACTGCGAAAAATCGGCGCCGGCAGAACAGAAGAGTTGCCACCGTGCGTTATTTATCCCAAAGGAGGGAAAGGAAACACTCAGAGAAAACCTAACGAAAGAGGGAAAAGGAATGGTCATCGCAACCAAGTCCTGGATTCGAGAGTCGGTTACGCAAGGGGAAGGTATTAGCACCCCTCACGTCCGTCGTACTCGACGGGATCCACACTTGTTGTTTATCTAATAAGGGTGTGTTTAGTATCTATGCTAATGGTTTAAGGACAAAAGAAAAGGAAAGTGACTCGGCAGAACACAACAGTTCTATGCCTACGTATTCCCGTCTGGAACGAGAAATCAGAGTCAACGTAGTTTGTAACACCCATTTTAATTATTTAGTCATTTTATTATTATTTTAAATATTATATGTTGATGTTTGGTGGGTGTCCCTGAGATGGGAGGATCATTGGTGGTAATTTGGTGAGTTTATAATAATATAAGAAATAATAGTAATATTGGTGGTGGTATTATTATTATTATTATTATTATTATTATTATTATTATTATTATTATTATGATTATTATTAATATGTGTAGTAATATTATTAATATGGAGAATATAATATTATTATTAATATAGTTATTATATTATTATGATTTTTGGTGTGAATATGATAATATAATGAATAATAGTAATATTGGTGGGGGTATTATTATTATTATTATATATTATTATATTTATTAGTATTATTAATATTATTATTATTTTGGTGAGATAATAATATTATTATTATTATTATTATTATTATTATTATTATTATTATTATTATTTTGGTGAGATAATAATAGGATTATTATTACTATTATTATTATTATTTTATTAAGTTATTAACATTATTATTATTTTGGTGAGATAATAATAGGATTATTATTATTATTATTATTATTATTATTATTATTATTATTATTATTATTTTATTAAGTTATTAACATTATTATTATTTTGGTGAGATAATAATAGGATTATTATTACTATTATTATTATTATTATTTTATTAAGTTATTAACATTATTATTATTTTGGTGAGATAATAATAGGATTATTATTACTATTATTATTATTATTATTATTATTTTATTAAGTTATTAATATTATTATTATTTTGGTGAGATAATAATAGGATTATTATTACTATTATTATTATTATTATTTTATTAAGCTATTAACATTATTATTGTTTTGGTGAGATAATAATAGGATTATTATTACTATTATTATTATTATTTTTTTTTATTATTATTATTATTAAGTTATTATTATTATTAGGATTAGAGAATGAAAATAGAAACGTGAGGGATGAGAGTTTTACGATACATTGTGAGAAGTTAGAGAAAGTGGAAAAAGAACTATAGAAAGGAGAGAACGGAAAAGGGAACGGAAAAGGGAGCGAAGAACGAAGGAACAGGGGAAAATCAGAATTGGCCAAACCTTTGAGGATTCTTTCATCGATCAACCGATTAACAAGGTAAGGGGGAGAAACTTGATTGGGAATGGTTTATACATGTATAGGGTAGTTGGGGATTCCTTAACTCCGTAGGAAATTGATCGATATATGATAATATATATTGTTATGTTATGATTGATGATGATTGTTGTTAATTATATAGTAATCGTTAATGAATTTGTGTTTTGGGATGATTTGACATATAGGGCATATAGGGTGTTTTACAGTTTTTAGGAAAAATTCTGTATGGCAGTAATCGTTAATGAATTGGTGTTTTGGGATGATTTGGCATATAGGGCATATAGAGTGTTTTACAGTTTTTAGGGAAAATTCTGTATGGCTTTTGAGGTATCGATAAAGTGTGTAGGTGATGATTTTGGGAATAGGAATTAGAAGCCTATTGGTTACGGTAATGTGCAAGATTGGTACTAGAATAGACTGAGGATCTGAGTTGAGATGATAGGTACAGTTTGGCCTTGATACACTGTAAGAATGATGAGTGTGGGAACTAACTTGTGTACTTGGTGATAGTGTATGTTTCCCGTAATAATGACTGGTGGACAATTAGTTGATGTATATGTATGTAGTGATCAGTAGGATCGTGTACCCCCGAGTGGTGGGATATGTTATATCTTGGTGTTAAAGTGTGAACTTGTTTACTATCTGGTTGATTTATATGGTGTTGGTGTATGTTATATCTGTACATATGTGAATTGGTGTATGATGATATGATCAGGAGGATCGTGTGCACGTTGAGTGCCTAAATATATTAGTTATGCATTGGTGTGTGCATATCATGGTGTTTTGGTGGGATGAATCATGTCTCAGGAGGAGCGTAAGTGATTCATCCGTACTCCTTTGTGGAGAATGGTGGGGGATAGATCATGTCTCAGGAGGAGCGTAAGTGATCTATCCAGGTTCGATTGAATGAACCAACGAGTCGGTATCGCATGCATGGTGTTGAGTTGCATTTTGCATTATAATATGTTATATTGTAATTTGAACAGTAGGTTCGTTATATGGTGTTGTTGGGGTGAATAATTGATGTGTTGGTGTGTTTTACTGCCTTATTACATGTATTACATTACCATTATATTTTTGATCATGATTTCTCACCCCTTTGTTGTTGTCGTGGTCTGTGTTTCTTCGGAAGTACAGATAATCCAGGTGCTTAGCTAGCTTGGATATTAGTGTGATTGTCGAGTCTAGGATGCTCTGATACGTAGCACGGGACTTGGGCGTTTATATTTGTTTTATGTTGAACTGATATTTTATTTCCCTGTGAACGTATCAAACTTTTATTGAATTTTATTATTTAATATTCCGCTGAAGTTGGAGATAAACCTTTTTATAAGGAAACGTTGTTTTTATGTGATACCCCACTTGGGAGAATTGGAACTCTGATTTTGTTTATTTATAATGTTTATTAATTTAATTGATTTTGGGAAGTGGGGTGTTACAATTGGTATCAGAGCAGGTCGGTCCGTCCGACCAATGTTGTCTAGTGTTGTTGTTCCCTGGTATGCGACATGTGTGTAAAAACACTGTCGGTACATGTTGTTGTTTAAACTTTGTCGGTAGAAGTGAAATGATTTCAGTGGGGGAGAAGTTGGTATTTCTCCAGAATACTGCAGTGTTGTGGCTTAATGTGTTACGCTCTTATAGTTTGGTAAAGATGGTTTATACCCCATCATGATTTTCGGCTGTCTATTGACAAATTGAGGAACTGATCACCCTCAATCTCTTGCTAATAGTAGACGAGATTGTGTTGGATGGGATAGACGTGTCTTGCAAGCTTAGGTGGTGTGAGCAATGAATTGTCTTGAGTTAAGCTAAGTGCTTAAGGGATTATTTTGAGGAGTTGGCGTAAGACGGTGTTGAGGTGTATATTTTGACGGAAACTTTGAATGTTAAGGAAAGTGAGAAATTGGGGTTTATCACTTAATTGTGATTGTCCGGAAGTTTTCCTGAGGAGGTAAATGGTTTACTATCGGAATGTGAAGTAAAGCTTACACATTGACTTCGTTCTTGGAACTAGTCCGATATGGGTGACTCCATATTGTGTGTTTGCATTGGGATTGAGAAAGTTAAAGAGTCAACTTGAAGACCTGCTGGAAGAGAGGTTCTTTTGTTTGAGTGTGTTACCATAAGGTGCACCAATTTTGTTGGTTAGACAGACAGAAGGTTTTGTGAAGCTTTGGGTGAACTATGGATAAGTGAACAAGGTGACTATCAAGGATAAGCGTTCGCTTCCAAGAGTTGATGAGTTGATGGATCAATGGGTTGAAGGATGTGAGTTTTCCTTGGTCGTGTGAGCTATTGAAATTCTCTATGAGATGGTGAAGTATTGACATGGAATTAAGCTATTTATTGATGAAGTGTGTTTGAATGTTGTGGTAAGGACGGGCGGTACGGTCCGTGTTTCTGCCAGAACTCACAACTTGTTTGTCCGCTTGGCATGGGATCTTCTTTAATTATTTGAGCAAGGCAATGGTTATGTTAATCAGTGATATTTTAAGACATTCGAAGAGTATAGAGGATTATGTTGAGCATAAGGAACTTGAGTTATCAGTGTTGGAAAAAGAGTAGCGATATACTTCTGGGAGGAAAGTTTTGCCGAATCCGACATAACTATTTGTTGCGTTTGTGATGCTTGTTGATATAATTGAGGATTTGCTAAAGGCAACTTCAGCAAGTTTTAATTATGCTTTAAGGCAACTTGAATTACGTAAGAAGAATTATCTGACCAGTGTTCTAGAGTTGGTTGTTGTTGTAGTTGTGCCGGAGTTGGAGGCTGAAATCGTTTAATCTGAGATTTTGTGAGAAATCGATGCTTTACGGAAGAAAGTCGGATTAGATTGCGTAGTGGCGTCAGGTGATGTTAAGCCGTGATTGAGTATGCTTGTTTTATCAAATTTGGTTGGTTTTGTAAGTTTTTGTATTTTTGGAGATCTGAAGGTTTAAAAATCGGATTGAAATCGGACGTCGTAGAAATCATGTTTAATGATTCTAATTCGAGGCTATATGTTAGGTGAGTATGAGTATGTGTTTGTTTCGAAGAAAGGAATTGAATCGGCGAATTTTCGGACAAGAATGCAAAATCCCGTAGCAGTTTTTCGGCAAAATTCTGGTTTTTTGGAAAACTTCGAAAATTCATAACTCTTGAACCGTATGTCCGTTTTGACCCCCGTTTGAAGCGTTGGAGAGATAACGAGAAGCTCTTTCCGGGAAAAATGGTTTTTATGTCAGTGGATGATCCAATTATAGCAGAATATTCGAAACATGTAATTTGGTCAACTTTTACCGTCGTGATCAGGTGCGTTTGATGTGTTATCTTACTGTATATTTTTGGTATATACCGTAGTAGCTGATGCTTCGATTTGGAAACCTTGCTTGTACCGAGGAAAATGGCGAAAAGAGTTGGAACCGGTTGGGAAATTTTGTGATGCGAGTCTGGTCTGTGAAGAGACTTCTTATGGAGTTAAGCCTTGTATGTTAGACCGTACTAGTAGTATTCTTGAGGAGATTCGAGGAGGTCAGAAATCTGGATTGAGTTGGTGAATTAGTTGAAATTGATAAATCAGAGTCGAAGAGTGGATTGTCGGGTTTGTGGAAATAGTACCATGATATGTTGTGATGGGGTATGTGGACCGGATGTTGTTGAGGGGAGTAGGAGTACTCGTGAAGAAATACATTGTGGTAGATGGAGTGTCCATCCCGGTGCTATGAAGAAGTAACCGAATTTGAGTAGATTGTTTTGGTGACCATAGATGAGGAGAGGAGTGGTTGAGGTTGAATATACTGGTTAAAATTGTTGGAATTCGAAGAGTGAACATCAGAGACTGTTGAGTCTGATGCAGCCGTTGAATATTCCAAAGTGGAAATCAAGTAGTATTTTCACGGATTTGGTGTTGAGATTTCCAAAGAATTGGAAAGACATAATTTTAATTTGGGTTGTTGTGAGTGGATGAACTATTCCGTGTTAAGGATATATGAGATACATATTGAGGAAGTAGTGAAGTTGGATGAGATACTGTCGAATGTTGTGTTAGATTGAAATTTGAGGTTTATATTGAGATGTTGGAGGGGCTTACAGGAAGCTTCAGGTACTAAGTTGAGGTTGAGTTCGGCTTACCATTCGCAAACTGATGGTCAGTCAGAGAGGACTATTGAGTCTGTAGAGAATTGGTGAGAGCTTGGGTGTTGGATCAAGGTGGATCGTGGGATGATTAATTATCGTTGATTGAGTTACCTATAATAACGGTTACCATCCTAGTGTCGGAATGACACTATATGTGGCTTGGTGAGATAGGGAGTGTAGGACTCTCCTGTGTTGAAATAAATCAAGTGAGAGTGTTGTACTCAGACTTGAAAATTATGCTTGAAATGGCTGAGAAGATCGAGAGGATCCGAGGCAATATGTGTTTTGAGAGTCACGCCGGTGACTGGTGTTGGTCGAGCTTCGAAATCTCAGAAGTTCGCACCGTGCTCTGTAGTTGTATCAGAGTGGTGCAGCGGAGGCATGGGAGGAGTAACATGTTAGATTGTTTTTCCGTTGTCGCTGTGAATTGGCATGATATGTTTCATGTGTCTTAGTCGAGAAAGTACATTGAACCAGGTGGATGGTGTACAAGTGAAAAATATTCCGATTGTTGAGGCATTGCTAGTTCGTTTTGGCGAGCGAGGAACAACTCCGAAGGGAAGAGATATCTTTGGTGAAAGTAGTATGGGGAGGTGCTGCAGAAGGCAGTGTGACCTGAGAATTGGAATAAAGGATGCGGGGAGCGTATCCGGAATTATTTCCATCAGGTAATTTTCGAGGACGAAAATAATTAAAGTGGGGGAGAGTTGTAACACCCATTTTAATTATTTAGTCATTTTATTATTATTTTAAATATTATATGTTGATGTTTGGTGGGTGTCCCTGAGATGGGAGGATCATTGGTGGTAATTTGGTGAGTTTATAATAATATAAGAAATAATAGTAATATTGGTGGTGGTATTATTATTATTATTATTATTATTATTATATTTATGATTATTATTAATATGTGTAGTAATATTATTAATATGGAGAATATAATATTATTATTAATATAGTTATTATATTATTATGATTTTTGGTGTGAATATGATAATATAATGAATAATAGTAATATTGGTGGGGGTATTATTATTATTATTATATATTATTATATTTATTAGTATTATTAATATTATTATTATTTTGGTGAGATAATAATATTATTACTATTATTATTATTATTATTATTTTGGTGAGATAATAATAGGATTATTATTACTATTATTATTATTATTATTTTATTAAGTTATTAACATTATTATTATTTTGGTGAGATAATAATAGGATTATTATTATTATTATTATTATTATTATTATTTTTATTATTTTATTAAGTTATTAACATTATTATTATTTTGGTGAGATAATAATAGGATTATTATTACTATTATTATTATTATTATTTTATTAAGTTATTAACATTATTATTATTTTGGTGAGATAATAATAGGATTATTATTACTATTATTATTATTATTATTATTTTATTAAGTTATTAACATTATTATTATTTTGGTGAGATAATAATAGGATTATTATTACTATTATTATTATTATTATTTTATTAAGCTATTAACATTATTATTGTTTTGGTGAGATAATAATAGGATTATTATTACTAGTATTATTATTTTTTTTATTATTATTATTATTATTAAGTTATTATTATTATTATTAGGATTAGAGAATGAAAATAGAAACGTGAGGGATGAGAGTTTTACGATACATTGTGAGAAGTTAGAGAAAGTGGAAAAAGAACTATAGAAAGGAGAGAACGGAAAAGGGAACGGAAAAGGGAGCGAAGAACGAAGGAACAGGGGAAAATCAGAATTGGCCAAACCTTGGAGGATTCTTTCATCGATCAACCGATTAACAAGGTAAGGGGGAGAAACTTGATTGGGAATGGTTTATACATGTATAGGGTAGTTGGGGATTCCTTAACTCCGTAGGAAATTGATCGATATATGATAATATATATTGTTATGTTATGATTGATGATGATTGTTGTTAATTATATAGTAATCGTTAATGAATTTGTGTTTTGGGATGATTTGACATATAGGGCATATAGGGTGTTTTACAGTTTTTAGGAAAAATTCTGTATGGCAGTAATCTTTAATGAATTGGTGTTTTGGGATGATTTGGCATATAGGGCATATAGAGTGTTTTACAGTTTTTAGGGAAAATTCTGTATGGCTTTTGAGGTATCGATAAAGTGTGTAGGTGATGATTTTGGGAATAGGAATTAGAAGCCTATTGGTTACGGTAATGTGCAAGATTGGTACTAGAATAGACTGAGGATCTGAGTTGAGATGATAGGTACAGTTTGGCCTTGATACACTGTAAGAATGATGAGTGTGGGAACTAACTTGTGTACTTGGTGATAGTGTATGTTTCCCGTAATAATGACTGGTGGACAATTAGTTGATGTATATGTATGTAGTGATCAGTAGGATCGCGTACCCCCGAGTGGTGGGATATGTTATATCTTGGTGTTAAAGTGTGAACTTGTTTACTATCTGGTTGATTTATATGGTGTTGGTGTATGTTATATCTGTACATATGTGAATTGGTGTATGATGATATGATCAGGAGGATCGTGTGCACGTTGAGTGCCTAAATATATTAGTTATGCATTGGTGTGTGCATATCATGGTGTTTTGGTGGGATGAATCATGTCTCAGGAGGAGCGTAAGTGATTCATCCGTACTCCTTTGTGGAGAATGGTGGGGGATAGATCATGTCTCAGGAGGAGCGTAAGTGATCTATCCAGGTTCGATTGAATGAACCAACGAGTCGGTATCGCATGCATGGTGTTGAGTTGCATTTTGCATTATAATATGTTATATTGTAATTTGAACAGTAGGTTCGTTATATGGTGTTGTTGGGGTGAATAATTGATGTGTTGGTGTGTTTTACTGCCTTATTACATGTATTACATTACCATTATATTTTTGATCATGATTTCTCACCCCTTTGTTGTTGTCGTGGTCTGTGTTTCTTCGGAAGTACAGATAATCCAGGTGCTTAGCTAGCTTGGATATTGGTGTGATTGTCGAGTCTAGGATGCTCTGATACGTAGCACGGGACTTGGGCGTTTATATTTGTTTTATGTTGAACTGATATTTTATTTCCCTGTGAACGTATCAAACTTTTATTGAATTTTATTATTTAATATTCCGCTGAAGTTGGAGATAAACCTTTTTATAAGGAAACGTTGTTTTTATGTGATACCCCACTTGGGAGAATTGGAACTCTGATTTTGTTTATTTATAATGTTTATTAATTTAATTGATTTTGGTAAGTGGGGTGTTACATAGTTCGCCTAACTACGGGTAAAAGGGGGGAAGGTTGCTCGCCAAGATATCGCATCTCATGCCTACGTACTTTCATCTGGTATGAAAGATCAGAGCAAACGTAGTTCAGGCTAACTAGACCACATGTTTGGTTTAAGTTGTATTTTAACCCGAGTAGGGTTAACAAACGGTTCTCAGTTTGGTGTATGCAGCTCGACCTTTGGAGACTTAGGCATTACCGTTTGCGGGAGAACCGAGAGTTAACGAAACTCTCATTATGAAAATGGTTTCTAGGGATTAAAGTCCAAGAGGACAAAAAGATTTGAATGTTTGTTTGTGTCTTTTATCGAAAGAAATGTTTTGATTAATGTTCTGGAGTGTACATTGTATTGAAGTCTCAAACTCAGGATCGAATGCGTCGCATATCGTCCTAAGGACGTATACTAAACACTCTAGACAGTTGAGAGGTGGCCCCCCAACCATCACTTCCCATGCTTAAGGCTCACAACACAATATTCACTAGCCTTATTAAGTGTTTTAATGGGATTTGAAGAAAAGAAGGGAAACAGACTTCTAAGGGAAACTACACAGCCCTAAATGTTAGCATGCACTGTTCGTCCTATGGTTGAAGTTTGCAAAGAGGAAGACTACCCTAATATTGCCATACATGGTTGCAAAGCCTAATGTCTATCACATTCTATCTTCAACAAGAAAGAATGGAGATCCTAAGGGAAAGGCAAAGGAAGCAACATAAAACAAATGAAGTAAACAACATACAGGAAATGCAAAATGTAGAAAGGTAAACATGCAATGCAAATGAGGGAGGAAGAACCATCTCGACCTCAAGCCCATAATGAATGGAAAATGTCCTGTGCTAAACATACAATCTTGGCCACAAGTGATTATAAAGTGATACGAGGCAATAAAACCTACGAATGACATATGTATACTACGATTAGGAATCATAACGCATTATCATGGAAATATGGAACCTAATGGGCAATTATGTATGATAAAACCAGTCGATCAATGATCTACACATCCTATATAATGTCTATAATAAGCAATAAGAACCCTAGCGTTCACCACACAAACAAATCGAGGCCGTTGGAGCCAAAATAAAACCGAAGTCCGTTCGAATGTCCAAATTACAAGTCCGAATACAAAAATACAAGAAAAATAGCAAAAGGTGCTAAAAAAATAAAATAAAAATCTCCAATTCCCTACATCAAGTCACAAACCAGGGGTGAGAGATACAACAAAAATATCCAAAGAGAAATGGCCAAACAAGTTGAAACTATGTCATGTATACCAAAAGAAAGGTTAAAATGGAGCATGTTAAAGAAAGCATCCAAAACCGACTAAAATGGTACAATAAAATTCCCACAAAAATATGTCACAATACCTCAACATGTGTATAAGATCCCTGCAAAAGGTTAGGCCAAAATATGTAATTTTGATGGGACAATGAAAATTCACAACATGATAACACCAGCATTGGCCTTTTTATGACGACCCAAATGTAAAAACTCCAAAGGAAATGTCAGAAAATGGTAAAATTATAATTCCAGTTCTATAAAATTCTAGACATATCAAAGATTCAGCACAAAAAAACGGGGATCAAAAAGATTAATTTTCCTAATTTTTATGATTATTTGTAGTCAGCATGAAAAAAATAAAAAAATAAAATGAATATTGGAAGCATATAAGTATGGGAAACAAGTAATATAAGTGAAATAAATCACAAAGGTGCAGGCTGGGATTCGAACAGAGGTACAAGGGGCGCCCTGGGCTGAGGTGGCGCGCCACCTCAATTAATGAGGCCTACGTGGCTTGCACGTGTGGCGTTATGAGGTCCGTTAGATGAGTAGAAAGAGTCATTCCTTGGAGCTAATCCGACGGTGAAGCACCCTTCTTCTCCGTTTTGAATTTTCTCCCACGTGAACAGTACCGCGGCAGCCCCCACCGGCCGGAATTCCGCCGGCATGCTTCTTCCTCCCATAACTTTTCCATCTCTTGACCAAAACGGACGTTCTTTAGACCAATTTTATGGCCTCTAACTCAAAAACCGTATATGAATCTCAAGCTTTCAAGAACACCAAATTGTCATAAAAACCATCTTTTTTGTACTAGAATCCATGTAGGAGATAAGAGCAATGTAATGCAAAAACAATAATGCAAGAAAGACTCATAAATCATGAGTTATGGTGAATTCTTTATACCTCCGAAAATGACTCTTTTGAGCTTTAATGGAGCACGAATTTCTTTGGAAAATTATGTAGAAACATTCAACAATCCATGGTAGAGGTATTAGGATGAAGGAGAATTCTTGAATTGGTGAAGAAAATGAAAATCAATTTTCACTTGGAGCTTACTTTTCATGTTACTACAACCATGGTGTTGCACTAAAAACTTCTCAAAAATTGATGGAAAAAATCTATGGAGTATATTGAATGTATTTGTAATGAGAAAGGATAAAAAAAGTGGAGAGAAAAAGGAATTAAAAAATCAATTTTTCAAATGTAGAAAATTGTGGGAAAATGAAAAATGGTGGAAGAAGCGGTTCAATTGCCTTGGTTTTTGGTTTTTATATTCCTTGCATCATAAGGAAGGTTTAAGGCCCACAATAGTCCTTTGTTTCTAAGCCCAAGCCCAAGATCCATTATGTTACTTAAATGGTAAGAAACCTCGAAATAGACCATGATAAAATCCTCAAATGAAAAATGTAAAAGTGTCATTGTTCTTAAAATGATGTTTCTACTCAAAATAAACATGAACTTATTTGATTAATTTTTGACAAAATACCAAACCATGCCTTTTCACATGTTTTCACCAAAGTGACTTTCATCAATCTCCCATCATGGGCTAGCCCATTAAAACCTTGAGGTTTAGCTGACCAAATGACCCCATTTGGAGCAACTTTCATGTTGGAAAAAAGTTCATCTGAGTTATGCAAAGTATTGAACTTGACCTGTAATTTTATGACCTGTAATTTTATGACATGTAATCATAGTTTCCCAACTCATTGATGATCTTCAGTTGGCCTCTAAGTCAGGGGATGAACCCCGCACAAGCATCTAAACTTCTCAAGGGCATGAACCACTTCCTGGTGACTTTAGTGACTCCTCAAGCTCGAATAAAACCTCTAGATAGGCCTCTCTTGATGTATATCATACTTGATCCCCTGCATAAATGCTAATGCAATACTATGATAATGCTATGATGATGTTATGTTAATGAAAAAACAAGAAGGAAAAGGTTGGGAAAATTTTTGGGTGCAACAGCTGCCCCTATTCAAGTGACTTGGACCTGAATGAGTGAAAAGCGAACGACTTTCAATTAATCCAGGTAAAAGACGGTTGAATACCGAAAGAACCTGGAAATTTGCCAACCGCAGAAATAAACTGCAAACTCTGATTGGGATAGAATCTCCGAAGAAACCAAACATAATGAACATCTTGACCATCCCACCAAGGGAAAGAGAAACTTAATCAAGTAACTCTGCTTCAGGAAACACGTAACTGGCTATGGTCTGAACATCACATGGACCAAAGAACAATCTTTCGAATCGTCGGAATCTGGATACTCAATGCACTGACCGGAGCCTAGATGCTCGACGTAATTGGTGATTTCATTGGGGATTTACCAGAGCCTGGATACTCGACGGACGAAGTAATACATCACAAACCGAACATTCACCAGAATCTGGACATTCAACGGAGAGAGAGTACTATTGCAACACTTACTAGGATCTGTATACCCAACTGTCTTTATCGGAGTCCGAACACTCAACGGACAAAGCAAAACGTTACAAATTGGAAATTTCATCGGAATCTGGATATTCGATGGAGGAGTCGAGGCCTGAACGCTCAACGTAACACATCGGAGTTTGAACACTCAACGCAAAAAAACCGGAGTCTGAACACTCAACGAAGCAAACCGGAGTCTGGGACGCTTAACGAAGCTATAAACCGGAGCCTGAATGCTCAACGAAAACACACTGGAGCCTGAATGCTCAACAAAGCGATAAACCGGAGCCTAGATACTCGACGGAACAACAAACCGGAGCTTGGATACTCGACGGAACAACAAACCCGAGTCTGAACACTCAACGAAACAACAAACCGGAGTCTGAAAACTCGACGAGACTACAAATCGGAGCCTAGATACTATACGAAGCAACAAATCGGAGCCTGGATACTCAACGAAAACAAACCGGAGCCTGGACACTCAACGCAACAAACCGGAGTCTGAACACTCGATGAAAACACACCGGAGCTTGGGACGCTCAACGAAGCTACAAAGCGGAGCCTGGATACTCGACGAAAACAACAAACTGGAGCCTGGATACTCGACGGACGAAAACGCGTCGGAGCCTGGATACTCAACGAAGCTAACAAATCGGAGTCTGGATACTCGACGGACGAAAATGCACCTGAGCCTGGATACTCAACGGACGAAACCGTACCGGAGCCTGGATACTCAACGAAGCTAACAAACCGGAGCCTGGATACTCGACGGACGAAAACGCACCGGAGCCTGGATACTCCATGAAGCTAACAAACCGGAGCCTGTATACTCGACGAAGCAACAAATCGGAGCCTGGATACTCGACGAAGATACAAATTGGAGCCTGGATACTCAACGAAGTAACAAATCGGAGCCTGGATACTCGACGATGAAAATCGGACAAAAAGAGAACACTACAAATACTTATCAAGATCACCTCACAAAATCTTTACCGGAGTCCAGATACTCGACGAGAGAAAGAATCAATACAAACTGGAGATTACCGGAGCCTGGATACTCGACGGAATAGCCACGAACACTAATAGGGGTCTGGACCCTTGCTTGATTTTACCGGAGTCTGAACACTCAACGTACTGACCGGAGCCTGAATACTCAATGTAAAAACTGATGTTTGAATACCACAACTCCATGCTGGGGAGAAGAACTCTGAACAACTTTGGAAGATACGATCCCAACTCTGCTGAGGGGTATACTAACAAACCTGGAGTTACAAACTTTACTGGAAATGAACAAATCTCTGTTGGGGATGAGGTAAAGGTCTTGCATGACCTCACGGGAACGCATCTTACACTATTGGGGGTCACGGAAGACCTGCTGGAGGATATTCCACACATGCTCGATGGAGAGAAATCTGATCTCGGCTCGCTGGGGAACAAACCCATACTCGTACTCTGTGGGGATTAGAGGTACGACTGACCAACTGCTGGGGGTAAAGATGCAACTTCCATCTGCTAGGGAATGATCTTTGATTGTTGGAAAAATGAGCTTCATCCGAACCTCTCTGAGAAGTTGCCCTAAGCGTAATGCCCCTGCCCCAGTATGATCTTTGGGAAGGTCTACGCTGAAAAGAAAATAGCTCGCCATGAGACGACCCCGAGACGGCTTGTCCCAGAATCTGGACCGTGAGAGGATCCTTGGTTGAATAGTTCGGATAAGCTCTAGAGGTATGGAGAAGAACAAATTCTTTTCCTCATAGGGTGGCATGCCCTAGCCTTGTAATGGCTTTGCCTCTGATTGACTAGTTTGCGGAGCGGTACCCCCGATTGCGAGAGATTTACCAAATCTCGACATGATTGCCCCAGATTAACTGATTCTTGGATGGCTGACCTTACTAGGGGTTATTTGATATAGCTGGCCACATCTTAACGGAGTATTCAGGCATTCTACATTCTATCCTGATCAAACTTTCCACTGTGGAAACTTTCTTGCGGTCGAGCGCTTACTCGCAAGTAAAACAAGTTGTTCTGCATAAAAGATACATTGAATGCAATGCATATGCCAGTTTTTTCAAAACCCAATCCTGTTCACTGGAAAAATTTATGACATATAATGAACGAATCAATTATCAAAGTGTCAAAATTAATACAACGCTGTAAGGGGAATCCTTTTTGGAGTCAGTTTCAATGCGATCTTTACCGAAGTATGCTCTCGAACTAAACCTGTTTCAATTAGGACTTTTTCAGGTTGTAATGTGGTCAGGTTCACGGTTTTGAAAGAAAGGATAAAGGATCAAAATTCATTTTAACCCACCCATTCTTCGTGATGTTCTCCAATCCTACGTCCAGCTAATTCGACCTTAGCGTTCACCTTTCAAAGGTGGAATGATAGGAGTGATGGTTCAGGAAACCACCTGCTTTCTGAAGTGACAGTCATTCCCTTTCCGTCTTTGTAGTGCCTGGGTCACACGACTTCGTTCTTGTTTGAGGATTTTTCTCTTGTAACCCTTTTCGTTTTTTTGCTTTTTCGTTCCCTAATTTTTGCCTGGACTAACTCTTTTGAGTTTCTGATTTTGAAGTCTAGCGGGATACCCTCATTTTTGCCTAAGTCGCTTATTCGCAAGATTCGACTTAGCGGGCTTTTTCTTTTCTCTCTCTTTTTTTTGAACAAATCATGTGACATCCGCTTGTCTGACTTGCTAAAAGCGGTTGTGACTGTTTCACTCCTTATCAGCAAGGTTTAACCGTTGTGGTTCTTTAGGCACGACCTATATAGGTGTGATTTATCCTCGAACGGACACTTCTTTCGTAATTCGAACGCTTGGTCAAATTAACCGACACCTACCGTGCCCCAGGTTAAGATTGAGGGTTTTTCATTTTCAGAAAGAAACTCCTACTACAAGGCTCAAAGGGGATGACAAGGGATTATCTTCCTTATATCTCCGGTGTTTATGGATTTGAAACAATGCCTGTATATCGTCAACAAGTTTTTCTATCCAAGAGCATACAATCGGAAGATTACACGTCTTTCGATTTCGTCATCCTCCCCGGATTCCACTTAACAAGCGTTTGAAATAAAAGATAGCAATAAAGTGAACACGAATGGATCAATTCCAAACATGCATATTTATTTCATTTTCAATATCCATTGAGAACAACAAGCTTTACAAGCGAAATGTGCAATTAAACAGGAAAGAAACTACAAATGTAAAGCAATGACATGCAAAATGCAGATTGCCAGCTTCTGAGAACTGGGCTTCTTGTATCTTGACTTGTGGGCGACTCAGCCGCTTCCTACTTGTCTATGGTTTGGCGGAGGATTCTGTACCACGTTGGGCGCTTCATGCGGGAATTTTATGGCTTTACTGTCAATTAAATCTTGCAGCTTGTGCTTAAAAGCCTTACAATCGTCAATGTTATGCCCGGGTGCCCCCGAGTGGAATTCGCAACGGGCATTTGCATCATAGCCAGGTGGTGGTCGGCCTGTCAGAGGGGCCAAGGTTCTCTTCTGGATTAACTGCAGTTGTAGTAACGTCTGAAGCATCTGGGAGTACGGCATTGGTGGCACATCAAATACTCTGTTTGCTCCCCTCGAATTTTGGTACTTCCTGTAGCCCTGTTGATTCTGCTGCTGTTGTGGTTGTTGTTGTTGTGGTGGTATCGGAATGATAACACTTGCAGCCTGATGATGATGACACTGATCTTGATATCTACCTCTGCCTCTACCCCGAGAGCTTGATACAGAATTAGCGTCGCCTTCACGCTTCTTATTTCCGAACACTTTCTTTCCTCCACCTGACGAAGGTACTTCTACGGCCTGAATTTTCCCAATCTTGATGCCGTTTTCTATACGCTCACCAGTGATGACAAGGTCAGAGAAACTCCCGGACATACAGTTGACGAGCTTTTCATAGTACATCCCAGATAATGTCGATACAAACAAGTCAAGCAACTCTCTCTCTACCATTGGGGGTTGCACTCTGGCTGCAAGCTCACGCCACCTCTGGGCATACTCTTTGAAAGATTCCCCGCTATTCTGGACGACATTCTGAAGCTGGACCCTGTTGGGAGCAAGGTCACTATTGTACTGGTAATGCTTCACGAATGCTTCAGCCAAACCCTTCCAACTGCGAACCTGAGAGGGTTCCAAACCCATATACCATTCGAGCGACGGCCCTGACAGGCTATCCTGGAAAAAGTGCATGAGCATCTTCTCATCATTTGAATAGGTTGACATTTTTCTGTAGTATGAACGTATGTGCACCTTTGGGCAAGTGACACCTTTGTATTTATCGAAGGTAGGAACTTTGAACTTGTACGACACTCGTAAATCAGGGATCAGCCCTAAATTGGCCATGTCGAGCCCCATGGAGTTCTGATTTGTTATATTCCTCATCTGTTCCTCCAGCATTCTGAATCTACGATCAGCTTCAGCAGGCAACTCAGCGCCTACATCCCTCATAGAGAACATGTCGTCCTGATGATCTTCATTCCATCGTTGGTCCCCATTGCCATACCCTGCGTAGGCACCCTCCGGACCATAGACGTTTCGATTGACGGTGTAACCATACCCAGCGTTACCAAGACCGTGGTTAGCAGCACTAGGTCCAAACCCATCATTATGAGTACCATTACCACAACCCAAGTTAACAGTATTACCAAGACCTGCGTTACCAGCATTACCCAAACCTGCATTACCAGCAGCATTACCCAGACCAACGTGGCGGACGCCAACATCACTACCATTCCCGGCCCCTGCAGCAATTAGGGTACATCCGGTAGGCACAACAATGGCGTTAGGAATTTCTGTATCATTGCGGGGAGTATTAGCAGCAATACCTCCGTGAAGGACTCCATTAAGATCAACTCTAGCTACCAGGGGCTGGACCATTATTCTCAGTTGCTCTTGTCCTTGAGCCATACCTTGCATGACTTCCATGAGCTGAGTCATGCGCTCCCTCATCTCTTGCATCTCAGTATGAATGTGATCCATGGCTTTCTTGAGATTGTTTCTAGTAGGATACTGGTGAAGTCTCTGGTCAGCAATCCTGAAACAACTCTGAAAAGACAACAGAACATAAGAACGAGGCTTAAGAAGGTACCTGCAAACACAAAGAAAAATACACAAAATGCTAACAATGTATATATGCATATGGAATATTTCCCTTGATTCTAGTTCCGGGTGAAACACATGACAATGGAAACCCCTCAGACAGCAATAGTAAAAAACTCCTCATATACAGATGGAAGACCACATAGGTAGTTACAAGCACAAGTATCTGAGCAGGAATGACGGCAAGAGAGATAGCTAGAATCAAAGGGAATATGCACCTGCAATGTTAATGCAATGTCATGTAATTAATGCAGATGAGAAATGCGAAAATGCAAGGATGCTATAGGGGATCAAGGTAGTTGTGCTGTGTTGTAGCAATAATAATCAGAAGCTGATTGTGTTGTAGCTTGAGAATAACCAGAGCTTCGCCTTTGCATAACATATATCACTGCATGACATAGATCACTGATACTGAAGACCTCTGATATCAAACCCAAAAGTTCACACTGTAGAGAAAACCGGGTGATCTGGAGCTATGGTTTCCTGCATAACCCAATCCCTCTCACAGGTATGGACCTATCCACTGATAAGGTACGACATCCTATGCGTTCATCAGCGTCACAGACTTTCAAGAGTGATGATACGATACCCAGAAGGTGTGGCATCATCATCCCTTGAAGCGGCCTCACTTAGCTGAATCCCAATTGATAGGTCCCCAGAGTCGACAATCCTCGGGTCAGAACACTTGTCGAGCCCTAAGGGCCAGGTAAGAAGCATCAACGAGAATCTCGTCCGAGCGCAGATTTCGCGGCTAGCTGGTGCGAGATAAGCAAGCAGGCTAACCACTACTCTCTACTTCTAAGTCTATGTGAAAACTCAAGCCCAGGTCCGGCTTATCTCTCATCAGAATCAATCCCCTCCCACAACAGCATAATAAGGATATAATATAATGTTGAAAATAAACTGCAGGAAAATAAAATGCGGGAAAGTAAAGCTAAGATACAACAGGTATGTACAAAACCCACAAGATAAACAAACAAGCGCTAGGACTGACTCGCCTATGGGATGGGAAACGGTCCCAGCGTAGGGAATGGGAAAACTCCCCTGCAGCTATAAAGTGTCTCCAGCAGAGTCGCCAGCTGTCGCTACTGCAAAAAATCGGCGCCGGCAGAATAGAAGAGTCGCCACCGTGCGTTATTTATCCCAAAGGAGGGAAAGGAAACGCTCAGAGAAAACCTAACGAAAGAGGGAAAAGGAATGGTCATCGCAACCAAGTCCTGGATTCGGGAGTCGGTTACACAAGGGAAAGGTATTAGCACCCCTCACGTCCGTCGTACTCGACGGGATCTACGCTTGTTGTTTATCTAATAAGGGTGTGTTTAGTATCTATGCTAATGGTTTAAGGACAAAAGAAAAGAAAAGTGACTCGGCAGAACACAGTAGTTCTATGCCTACGTATTCCCGTATGGAACGAGAAATCACAGTCAACGTAGTTCGCCTAACTACGGGTATAAGGGGGGAAGGTTGCTCGCCGAGATATCGCATCTCGTGCCTACGTACTTTCATCTGGTATGAAAGATCAGAGCAAACGTAGTTCGGGCTAACTAGACCACAGGTTTGGTTTAAGTTGTATTTTAACCCGAGTAGGGTTAACAAACGGTTCTCGCAGTTTGGTGTATGCAGCTCGACCTTTAGAGACTTAGGCATTACCGTTTGCGGGAGAACCGAGAGTTAACGAAACTCTCATTACGAAAATGGTTTCTAGGGATTAAAGTCCAAGAGGACAAAAAGATTTGAATGTTTGTTTGTGTCTTTTATCGAAAGAAATGTTTTGATTAATGTTCTGGAGTGTACATTGTATTGAAGTCTCAAACTCAGGATCGAATGCGTCGCATATCGTCCTAAGGACGTATACTAAACAATCTAGACAGTTGAGAGGTGGCCCCCCAACCATCACTTCCCATGCTTAAGGCTCACAACACAATATTCACTAGCCTTATTAAGTGTTTTAATGGGATTTGAAGAAAAGAAGGGAAACAGACTTCTAAGGGAAACTACACAGCCCTAAATGTTAGCATACATTGTTCGTCCTATGGTTGAAGTTTGCAAAGGGGAAGACTACCCTAATGTTGTCATACATGGTTGCAAAGCCTAATGTCTATCACATTCTATCTTCAACAAAAAAGAATGGAGATCCTAAGGGAAAGGGAAAGGAAGCAACAGAAAACAAATGAAGTAAACAGCATACAGGAAATGCAAAGTGTAGAAAGGTAAACATGCAATGCAAGTGAGGGAGGAAGAACCATCTCGACCTTAAGCCCATAATGAATGGAAAATGGCATGTACTAAACATACAATTTTGGCCACAAGTGATTATAAAGTGATACGAGGCAATAAAACCTACGAATGACATATGTATACTACGATTAGGAATCATAACGCATTATCATGGAAATATGGAACCTAATGGGAAATTATGTATGATAAAACTAGCCGATCAATGATCTACACATCCTATATAATGTCTATAATAAGCAATAAGAACCCTAGCGTTCACCACACAAACAAATCGAGGCCGTTGGAGCCAAAATAAAACCGAAGTCCGTTCGAATGTCCAAATTACAAGTCAGAATACAAAAATACAAGAAAAATAGCAAAAGGTGCTAAAAAAATCAAATAAAAATCTCCAGTGCCCTACATCAAGTCACAAACCAGGGGTGAGAGATACAAAAAAAATATCCAAAGAGAAATGGCCAAACAAGTTGAAACTATGTCATGTATACCAAAAGAAAGGTTATAATGGAGCATGTTAAAGAAAGCATCCAAAACCGACTAAAATTGTACAATAACATTCTCACAAAAATATGTCACAATACCTCAACATGTGTATGAGATCCCTGCAAAAGGTTAGGCCAAAATATGTTATTTTGATGGGTCAAAGAAAATTCACAACATGATAACACTAGCATTGGCCTTTTTATGACGACCCAAATGTAAAAACTCCAAAGAAAATTTCAGAAAATGGTAAAATTATAATTCTAGTTCTATAAAATTCTAGACATATCAAAGATATAGCACAAAAAAACAGGGATCAAAAAGATTAATTTTCCTATTTTTTATGATTATTTGAAGTCAGCATGAAAAAAATAAAAAAATAAAATGAATATTGGAAGCATATAAGTATGGGAAACAAGTAATATAAGTGAAATAAATCAGAAAGGTGCAGGCTGGGATTCAAACAGAGGTACAAGGGGGCGCCCTGGGCTGAGGTGGCGCGCCACCTCAATTAATGAGGCCTACGTGGCTTGCGCGTGTGGCGTTATGAGGTCCGTTAGATGAGTAGAAAGAGTCATTCCTTGGAGCTAATCCGACGGTGAAGCACCCTTCTTCCCCATTTTGAATTTTCTCCCACGTGAACAGTACCGCGGCAGCCCCCACCGGCCGGAATTCCGCCGGCATGCTTCTTCCTCCCATAACTTTTCCATCTCTTGACCAAAACGGACGTTCTTTAGACCAATCTTGTGGGATTTTTCGAGAGGAATCCAAATACACCATTAGTTTCCCTTGAAATGGCCTCTAACTCAAAAAACGTATATGAATCTCAAGCTTTCAAGAATACCAAATTGTCATAAAAACCATCTTTTTTGTACTAGAATCCATGTAGGAGATAAGAGCAATGTAATGCAACAACAATAATGCAAGAACGACTCATAAATCATGAGTTATGGTGAATTCTTTATACCTCCGAAAATGACTCTTTTGAGCTTTAATGGAGCACGAATTTCTTTGGAAAATTATGTAGAAACATTCAACAATCCATGGTAGAGGTATTAGGATGAAGGAGAATGTTTGAATTGGTGAAGAAAATGAAAATCAATTTTCACTTGGAGCTTACTTTTCATGTTACTACAACCATGGTGTTGCACTAAAAACTTCTCAAAAATTGATGGAAAAATTCTATGGAGTATATTGAATGTATTTGCAATGAGAAATGATCAAAAAAATGGAGAGAAAAAGGAATTGAAAAATCAATTTTTCAAATGTAGAAAATTGTGGGAAAATAAAAAATGGTGGAAGAAGCGGTTCAATTGCCTTGGTTTTTGGTTTTTATATTCCTTGCATCATAAGGAAGGTTTAAGGCTCACAATAGTCATTTGTTTCTAAGCCCAAGCCCAAGATCCATTATGTTACTTAAATGGTAAGAAACCTCGAAATAGACCATGATAAAATCCTCAAATGAAAAATGTAAAAGTGCCATTGTTCTTAAAATGATGTTTCTACTCAAAATAAGTACAAACATGAACTTATTTGATTAATTTTTGACAAAATACCAAACCATGCCTTTTCACATGTTTTCACCAAAGTGACTTTCATCAATCTCCCATCATGGGCTAGCCCATTAAAACCTTGAGGTTTAGCTGAACAAATGACCCCATTTGGAGCAACTTTCATGTTGGAAAAAAGTTCATCTGAGTTATGCAAAGTATTGAACTTGACTTGTAATTTTATGACCTGTAATTTTATGACCTGTAATCATAGTTTCCCAACTCATTGATAATCTTCAGTTGGCCTCTAAGTCAGGGGATGAACCCAGCACAAGCATCTGAACTTCTCAAGGGCATGAATCACTTCCTGGTGACTTTAGTGACTCCTCAAGCTCGAATAAAACCTCTAGATAGGCCTCTCTTGATGTATATCACACTTGATCCCCTGCATAAATGCTAATGCAATGCTATGATAATGCTATGATGATGTTATGTTAATGCAAAAACAAGAAGGAAAAGGTTGGGCAAATTTTGGGGTGCAACAATAGTTAATTACAATTTAGTTAGGTGGTTAGAAGATTTATACACCTTTTATAGATTAATATATAAGGCAAAACCTAGTTGTGATGGACAGTGTAGAGGATAGTTATGTTGAGCTACAAATTCAATAACTTTATATATCCCTATCTTTCAATCAAGTGAAATACCCTTACACGCTTGACAAACAGTTCTTGTTTCTGCTTTAGGATTCTCTATCGAGTGTTATCTTTTGCCAAAACTTCGTATACCTTCTTTAAAGTATGTGAATCTTCTTGGAGTCAATACTCCATTTATTCTACTTTTATTTGCATATTCCCTATGAATACCAAATCCAATTCTTTTACTATACTCATTATAAAATTCATAAGCCATCGCCTCAGATTCAAACTTCTTTTTCTTTTTCAAGTGAGGTTCATTCTTAACAACATACTCTTTCCCATCTTGCACATTTTTTCAGGGATATTGTACACTTATTTATCAACACAAACGACTACCAAAATTGACGACATATTTATCTACGAATAAAAAAATCATCATGATAATCATCATCTTAATTCTATAAAACTAATTATATAACTAAACATAATTAAAATTGAGATAACAAGATATTAAAATATAAAAAATTAATAAAATAAAAACATAGAAGCTTGTTGTTGGAGACACTCTACTTAAAGAAAGTAGTAAGAAATGAGTTTTTATACTTCAAATACTAGTATAGAATTAAGTTTAATATGTAATTGTTTTTTAATTAAGTTTATATGAATTAAAGAAAGTAATAAGATATGAGTTCATGTACTTAAAATACTAACATAGAAGCTTGTTGTTGTACACATTGTATTTAAAATAATAATAAAATAATTATTTAACCCAATGTCTCTTCTGGTTAAAGAAGTTCTTGTTTTTGCTTTTAATATATAGTTACTTTTTCTCTTCAAATAATCATTTATAAAATGAGGAACATCTGTATAAGAAATCTTGCATAATAAAAAGAATGAAATTTGAATAACAACAATACCTACTTCTTGAAAAAATGAGATGAATAGTAATCAAACAAAGAGGTGACAACTTACAGGCGGTGTGGTGGCTAGTCTTAAGAAGGAGTAATGAGTAACACAATAGAGATAAAATGAAAATTTAAAAAGAAGAGGAGTTGGGTTCTTTGAATTTTACAGAAGGTAGAACATGGAGAGATAGAGATAGAGATAGAGATAGAGAGAGAGAGAGAGTATTCTTAGTTTATGAGTAAGTTATTAAAAATTATTCTACATCTTAACCATTAATTCATTTTTAATCAATGGCTAAAACAATCAATAATTAAATATAGAAGTAGAAAAACGAATTGGTTACATGACAATTAATTGCTGGTTTATTTTAACCATAGATTAAAAATAAATTAATGGTCAAGGTGTGGAGTAAGAAAAAAATACTTACTCTTGGAGTAAGTTGATCCCCACCTATATATAAGTATGGCCGCCTCTGGTATTCAACCCAGGTCAAATAAGTATGGCCGCATACTTCCCAAACATTACTTTATATAAGTATCATGACTTGGGATAGTACAATCAAGTGGTTATTTCGGACTACGTGATAGGATAGAAACACAACGTGATTGTATTCAACAATCACAAGGTGATCAAATTCACCTTAAACACATAACAACATAACATGTTCCATACAAATTATATTATTCACTAATCACGCGACTACTTATCTGTTGTACACATCGTGATACAATCACGTCTAAGCATCTCTATCTAAATCATTTCATATCCTAACTTATCTTACTAAGTCATTTACCTAGTTATCTCATATGTTTTCTCACTCATCTTCATAGGATTTTAATCATATTATTACACAAACTACACAATAACAATTCACAACATAAAACATGTATCAAAATATATTTCATAACTAACATAAGGCACACTTGGTAACATAATCAGCCATAGTAGTTCACATACACATTAAGGCATATAAGTCATAACTATCCTCTACTAAGAATCCTTGGTTAGTTCATGGTCTCTTATCACCATTAAATAGGTCATTGGATTAGCCTTCCAATGGCTCTAGTCTCGTATCCATCGAATTCTCGATTCATGAATAATAGTGGAAAATAAGAACTATAATATTCACGTTCACTTCAATTCCATCACTAATCTATACACTAATTGCATATATCCATATTTCTTCTTCACTATCAAATAGATCATTGAAATAGATTTTCAATGCTTCCGACCGTACGTCAAACGAAGTTACGGAACTCAAGTTACGCCACGAACTATGATGGGGAAGAAATCATGAATCTTTCACTTGCGCTCTATGCCAGGAATTGCCGCGCTGCGCCAGGAAATGGGGGACCTGCACTAGCAGCTCCAGGAAACAGAGGCCCTGCGCTAGCAGTGCCATGAAGTGGTTGGGTTGCACGTAGCGCCCCAAGGTTGGGCATAGCGAGAAAACCAGTTTCAACACTCATAAAACTCCATTTTCTTCCACTTTTATCCACTCTAAGACATTTATAATCACTTCTTAACATGCCCAACCATCCCATATCATGAATTTTATCATTCTTATGTACCCAATGACCCAAAGCAACATGTGATCAAAGATAACAATAACAACCACCATAGAAAATCATTCCAAAATATGAATCCACACTATTAAAGGTATTATGAAGTATGATTCAAGAAAAAGATACAAATGTCACCTAATTCCAAAGAGATGATGAAGAAATTGAGATGGCGTTGATGATGATGATGATTTTATTAACTTTCCTCTTCTTCCATGAGTTTCTTCTTCTTCTTTTTTCCTTCCCCTTTTCCCCTTTTTTCTTCATTCTCTTCTCTTCTTTTCCCTTTTCTCTTTCTCTTTTTCTAATTTTCTTTATTGATACCTCTTCTTTCCTTTTCCTTCTTATCTATTTCTTCTTTCTTTTATTCTTATCCCTTTTTCTTCTCATCCACAATATATATATATATATATATATATATATATATATATATATATATATATATATATATATATATATATATATATATATATATATATATATATATATATATATATATATATATATATATATATATATATATATATATATATATATATATATATATATATATATATATATATATATAATATTAAGTAGTGATAGAAAATATCTAAATTGGTATTTTGTCTTCTAGTACCAATTGATCAGTTATTAATGTCACCAAAATGTCTCCTCTTGTACTTATTAATAATGCTCCTTCTCTTTTAATAAAGATTGATCCCTTCAGAGTTCACTAGTTATCTATTGGTCCCAATTGACATTGTTTAGATCACATAGGAGCACTAATTGTTCCAACTGACAAAAGATAGAGTACATAGGAATTCAGTTGATCTCAACGGACACCCAATTGTGCATTTAAGGGAATATGGAATATTGCACTCGAAAACTCATACCAACTCATTTGTTTGACTCTCTCATCGTGTTTTTGGTACTTACACTACTACAAATAATACATTTCATGATAAAACTTTCACCTCATCCATTGAAAATTTGAGGTAAATAACCTTGAACACCCCTAATTTTTTAAAAATAAATATTATACTTCGATTTTGCCCAAACCCGACACAAATCATTTTATCCCACCGACATGGAATGTTGATTAATATTTTATTTAATTAAATTCAACACAGTTTTTACCTTGGATATGTTCCCTCGGTTTTTCTATAAATCAAGATAAAAACTTAAAACAATATATTATTCCTTCATCAGAATATTAAGTCTCATTCATTTTTTGCGCCCTAGTGAACGAAAGGAACACTAGTCTTCTACAGTGAACGAAAGGAACACCAATCTTCTACATCTTCTCCCAGGAGAAAGGAAGCACAAACCTCAAACTAACGTATTCCCGGTATGTAAAAATTCTCCTTGACTATTGTATTGTTGTTGTTGTTGTTTTTTTTTGTTTTGTTTTTTTTGTTATGATTATCGTCGTCGTTGATGTTGTTTTTATATTTTATGTCGTTGATGTTGTTGTTGCTATTTTTGTCATCGTTGTTTTTATTTTTGTTATTGTTATGATTTATGGGACTTACGATATAATGTAATGTTGTTGTTCAAGTATTTTAAGTTGTTATTGTTGTTTTATTGAGATGTAATTTTCAAGTATTTTCAGAAGTTGTATGTGATTATGGATCGTAGTTAGATGAAAGGCAATAAATTAAATAAAGAGTATGAGAACCTAACTATAACGAGATTTTATGGTGTCCTTGTAAATATTGTTGAAATACGCAAAAACATCCCATGGATGTTATATTTAACCATTTAGGTTGTGATGGAATTATTCAAATTTACACGAAATAGGTATGGCATGGCAAAGTGACAAAAAAAGACCTACGTCACATAGAGTTGAAGATGATAAATTTATGAATGGTACTCTAGAAGATATTATTTGTGATATTAGAATATGTGTTTTGAAGAAAGCCCATGTGAAAGATAATTTGCAAAGAGACCTCGAATAATCGTTGTCATACTCCAATTTTGCTCATATTTCTTTTTATAATTTTTAAAAGCATTTTATTTCAAATTAGTTAGTTAGCTTAGTTGGTAGTGTGGTAAGGATATCAAGTACAGGGTCTTGGGTTTAAATCCTATTGTACTTTATTTTCTTTGTTATTTTATTGTATTTTTATTAAAAGCCACCCAAAATTAAAAGTTGACTTTTTTTATATTATTTTATTTTTATTTTTAATTTTTTATTTATTAGTAATTTTTATCATTTTTATTTTTTTTTAAATCTCAAAATTAATTAGAAATCAGAAAAACTAAAAAATATTATTCTTCTCTTTTAGATCTTAATAAATAGAAAAATCCCAAAAAAAAATATTTTATCGTCATGGTTTTATTTGCACAATCTTTGTTAGTTCTTGCACCTCTAGCTTTAATTCTCTTTTTCTTTCTTTAACTTTATTTTATTTATTTTCGGTATATTTATATTTTATTTCCAAAAAATTACAAAAATATAAAATATCAAATTTTCATCATATTTAATTTTGGTTCCGTTTACTGGGTTTCTCTCTCCTACTGCTCCTACAATTTTCGGCGAGGGTATCGTTTGTTTCCGACGAGCTTGTTTCCTATTGTTCAAGGTGTGGTGTTGTTAAAGTGTCTTCAAGGATGGTTTAAACTCCTAGCTTTCGAGCTAGGGGCCCTCTGAGAAGGCGTTGTAATAGATATCGAGAGGATATGGGTAGAGGGAAGGGGATGCCAAAAAGGAATAAGGCATCGTCACCGTTGATCTTAACCACAATCTTGCAAAAAAGTGTTATAAAGGATGACCATGAGAGAGGATCTATTAGTGGCACCGAATCCAACTCATGGAAGAGTTGTGAGGAGAGAATGGAGCCCGGTGGAACTTCGGTAACACCTAAGAAGGTGAACGAGGAAGAAGACGCACAAGACAAGAGTGACGAGCCAGCAGCAAAGCTCTAGGTGGACATCATCAGTGGTAATAGAAACCAATCCAATGGAGCTGCCATTGAATTCATTGCACCCAATATTGTAGAAGGTGAATTGGAAATGGATATAGAAGAGAGAGACATTGAATCTGAGGTAAAATTTTGGGAATCTGCTCTTATAATGTATGTCATAGGTAAAGACCTTAGTATGAATGCCATTAAGCAATACATGATAATATTTTGGAACTTTGTTACCCTGCCTGACTTGTATTACCATGAAGAGGGTAACTTCCTACTGAAATTCAAGTCTCACCATGATAATGATATGATAGTTATGAGGGGCCCATATACTATTCAGAATATGCCCGTGGTGTTAAAAGACTGGAACCATAATTTTGATTTTAAGAGGGATATGTTGCACACTCTACCTGTTTGGGTTAAACTTCCAAATTTGCCCCTTCATCTTTGGGGTATTAGGAGTTTGGGAAAGATAGGGAATGCTATGGGAGTCCCTTTATTCACTGATGAATGTACAACCAACAAACATAGGGTCTCTTATGTTAGGATCCTATATAAAATTGATATCACCCAAAAGCAAAAGGATTTCATCATGATTAGGCACATGGAGGGAAACAAGATAAAACAAGTTATTGAGTATCAGTGGTGTTGCGGTGAGAATCGGATATCGAGCTATTAATTAACTTGAATCACAAATCATGAAGTTCACCACCGAGCTTTGATTTATCCAAAGGAAAGGGTAAGATCGAATAAAAACCTAAGTATGCTATGTAACAACACAACTAAGAGATCTAAGGTTCGGGGGTTGGTTATACCCAGGGAAGGTGTTAGCATCCTAAGTATTTGTAATACTTTATAGGAACCTCTTGTCAGTATTTGTGTTGTGTTAAAGTTGCTTTCTAAGGGAAATGTGCTAAGGTAAATATCTAAGGTATATACACTAAGTATGCTCGCCAAGACATCGCATCTCGTACCTACGTATCCTGACTAGGATGGAATCAGAGAAACTGTAGTTCTCCTAACTAGGGATGAGGAACTCTTGATAACGATCAAGGTTCCAAAGGGGAGTAAGTATCCATAACCATGATACTTACATAGAGTTAACCAACTCTCTAAATCTAAGTTGAAAACTAACCTAACTAGGGTTGACTTTAACCAAAGTCAAAGGGGAAAGTGAGTACTCATAACCATGATACTCACATAGAGTTTACCAATTCTCTAAATCTAAGTTGAAAACTAACCTAACTAGGGTTGACTTTAACCAAAGTCAAAGGGGAAAGTGAGTACTCATAACCATGATACTCACATAGAGATTAACAACTATAAACCTAATTCTAAGTTGCAAACCTGAACTGGTTCTAACAAGACCAAAAGAGGGAAGTGAGTACCCAAGACAATGGTTCTCAAAGAGGGTTAACAAACCCTAATCCTAAAGCTAGGTTTAAAATGGAAGTGGCTCTAACAAGGCCTAAGGGATGACTCTAACAAGGTCATGAAATAATAAGGAGGGGTCTAAAATATCCTAAAGATATGACTTATGTAACGCCCATTTTAATTATTTAAGTTTTCCCGTGTTATTTTATTATCGGCATGCCTTGTGTGGAAAGTTGTTGAGGAATAAGGAGCATAGTATTAATATTATATAATCGATAATGATAATAATTAATAATTAATATTAATGTTGATATTATTATTATTATTATTATTATTATTATTATTAATATTATGAGGTTTTAATATTAATTGGAATTAAGAAATGAGTAAATATTATTAATGTTTTGGAAATTAAAAAGAAAAGGAGGATTTATATTAATTGGAATTATTTTTGGGGTATTGAGGGCAATAGTGGCATTTGAAAGAAATTGAGAAAGAGAACACGATCGTGAAAGGAAGAGGAAGAAGGACACAGTCTAGCAAGTGAAAAGCAAGCTAGAGAGAGGGGAAGAGCTGGTTGGAGGAACAAGCAAGAGGAACTTGGTTGTGGAATTCTTGAAGATTCTTCATCTGAGCTGCATTTGAGGTAGGGGGAATAATCGGTTAAATTTTGGTAAATGCATGAATATTGGGTAGAAGAGGATTTCCCTTAACCCCACTAGGTTGTGATGAACTGTGTTGATATGTGTTGTGATTCTGAGTGTTGATGATATGTAGAATCCGTTGCATGTGCTGTTTGATTGATTTAGGGGTTTTCGGATAGTGTGAAGTTTATGCTGAAACTGAGTAAACGCGTAGAGCTGACATTTAATCGGGTTAAATCGAAAATACATGTTGTATATAGGTGGTAGACTAATGGTCTGGTATGATGGGGGTTTGATTTGGAATAGAATCGGCTGAGTTCGGAGCGTTTTGCCGACTCTGAGCAGTGGTATTATTTTTCTAAAATCGCAGGCATTCGCTGGGCGAATGAGGGCGCGAGCCTTCGCTAAGGCTTCGACAGGCGAAATGGGCAGCGAGTGCTGCCAGTAGCCTCTGTCTGGCTTCGCTAGGGGTTTCGTCGGGCGAGCTTCAACGAGCATTCGCTGCGGGACTTCGCCAGGAGAATGTGCCAGCGAACGTGACAGAATGTTGTGTTTTGAGTTGTGTTGTTTGGTTCTCTCGTGATTGTTGGACCCTTGTTGGTCATGGTTGATTACGTGATCGTTGGTGAGCTGTGGAGGGTATATGTGTGGTGTGGAATATGATTTCCTTGATATTGTTCAATTAGAATGATTGAATTCGGTGTATGTGATTGCGTATGAATGGGGTATAGTGTGATATATATATATATATATATATATATATATATATATATATATATATATATATATATATATATATATATATATATATATATATATATATATATATATATATATATATATATATATATATATATATATATATATATATATATATATATATATATATATATATATATATATATATATATATATATATATATATATATATATATATATATATATATATATATATATATATATATATATATATATATATATATATATATATATATATATATATATATATATATATATATATATATATATATATATATATATATATATATATATATATATATATAATGTGCGATGAAATGTGATCAGTGGAATTGTGTACGCTTAGTGTATTTGTTGTTGTGTGTTGTGCATTGGGGTTATGCATAGCATGGTGTGATGATGTTCTCCTATGTGGAGGGTGATGGCCTGGTGCCCATCGGTGGTGATAGTGTGCTCTTATGTAGAGGGTGATAGTCTGGTGCCCATCGGTGATTGTGAGGGATAAATCCTGTCTCGTGGGAGCGTAAGTGATCTATCCTGTTGTGATGTACTCCTGTGTGGAGGGTGATGGCCTGGTGCCCATCGGTGATGATGATGTGTTCATTCGGGAAGGGTGATGGCCTGGTGCCCATCGTTGCTATTGTTGAGTCGGTACCGCATATCATGGGTTGAGTTGCATGTGTTGCATTATTTTATATGTTATGGTTGTGTGGGACAGTAGGTCCGGGTAGATGTATGTGAATGATTGTTGTACCCCAAATTTTGAACCCTTAGATCCTCATTATCATCTTTAGAAGCATGATCATGAATTATCTAACCCTAAATCAATACAAGTTCATTATTGTCAAGTTACAGACGAATTAGGGTTCTCGCACCGACAAATTCAAAACAACCAAGGAATGATCAACCAATAATTTGGGCCAACTCAATCATTGAATGAAATCAAAGATAATATCAAAGTCAAAAGAGAAGTCAATTTGAAGAAATCATTTCAGAATCAAGAACAGTGCAGTCAGGAGGCCCCGATTAGGGTTTTTTTTAACTAGTGAAAAGTCAACTGTAGTTTGACTTTGATTTTGGAAGATGTTTTAATGGTGGTATTGAGGTCCATGAAGTTCATATAGACTATTAAAGACTATTCAAGAAGTATCAAAGTCTCAGGATGTCCAGAATGTCGACAGGCGACTCAATCGGCACCGATCGATCGTACGGTTGACCGAAAAGTCAACTCCTCAAACTTTGAGAATTGGAATCCAAGTTGTGAATCAAAGTTGTTCCTTATGTCATAATGGACTTTCATATCAATTTTCATGATCATTGGATCAAGGATGAGAGAGTAATTGAGAAATTCGGGTTTTGAAAAGGGCTAAACCATAACTCCTTAACCACACATCCAATTGAGTTGGTTCAAATCTCATTTGGAAGCTCTTGACAAATCCTACAAAAGTCCCATACTAGTCCACAACCAAAAAAAGCATACTTTTTGAGATAGAAGCAAAAACATTCTTAGAATGGAAAATAACTTAGAAAATTTCTAAGTTATTTTCACTTTAAAAGCTTGTGTGCAGCCAACTTTGAGGGGGTTTTTCACCTAGTTCCAATTGGAGTTTGATTTCTTGGCAAACATGAATGTTTTAGAGCTATGTGAGGGCTTTCTAAATTGTACTAGAACATCTCAAGAGGAGTTATGAGCAGAAAGTTACATGTATTCAAAGTTGGAGGTTTCACATGTTAAGTCCCACATTGGCTGAATTTTCAAAATTGATTTCTTTCACTAAACTTGCCATTTTTTTCTTGATCTAACTTGTTGTATGTGACATATAAGATGTGTGTAGCATGTTAGAACAGAAAGTTTTCATAGAAACATCATGAAATTGAAATTTTGAGCTTCATTGCCAAAGTTGAAAATGTGGACTTTTCAAAGCATGAGGTGGAAAGTGAAATCTGATCCAGCCTCTTTCCTATGGTTCCTAGCATGCTATGAGTCTGAGAAATACATCATTATGCTCCACAAGTTGGCCTTGTATCAGAACCAATGGACAAAACCCTCCAAGAGGGGTTTTTGCAAAATATCTTCAAGGTTGCTTCATGGTGAAGCAAAGTCTCTAGTAAGCACCTCAAGCCATTTTCCTATAAATAGAGACCCCCCTCACCTTATTTCCAACATAATTCATCTGATAGAAACCATAGAAAACTTTTGTCATCACAATCCTCTCACCTTGCTTCAAAATTCTCCAAATCCTTCAAAAAACCTCAAAATTGCCAACTTGTACATTTCACACCAGAACTTTCTCCAAACTTCAAAACACTTCAAGGACCTCATAGACAATCTTAAAATGACCCTCTGAAGCTGTTCCAACCACTAGTTTTCTCAAAAAATCAAAGGATCAAAAAGTCAATGTTTCATGTACCACACTTTGACCAAAAGCTACAAAAAACACCAAACCTTGTTCTAAGCATACTCTTGGCATTATAACCACTCATACACCTTACAAATGACATTTATCAACTGTCCAAACCCTTAAAAATCATTAGAGACTCATAAATCCTCATTTGGCATCCTAAGTTGCATTCTACTCAAAATTGCAAGTTCAAGGCAACAAAGAATTTCAGCACCTCTGGTTTTCTAGGAGTAATTTGGCTTGCTTTGAGTTCATCAAGAGGTATGTGACTTGCCTTAATTGACTTTTGTATCATTTTTTAGATTTTTGCATTTTTGACATTTTGGTGCATTTCAAGTGTATGAGTACTTGATGATTTTTCATGATGTTTGATATGTGATGAATGATAGGATTAGCTGTAGTATCAGTATTGATTCTGATTGATGTGCTAAACTTATTAAGACATTGTCAAAGTAATTCAAGACATAGGTTGAGGGATCATAGTTTGCTTTCACACAATATGGGATGTTGATGTTTTTTTTTCTGCTTCCAATGTTATTCACCAGTAAGAACTAATTGGATTCTGTCACAATAGCATTTGCACACTTAATCTATTTTTTTTTAATACTGCTATCCATCTACATGTATGTCCAACATATCTGAATCTTGGAACCACCTTTGTGCCCCAAAACTGGTTGTAAATATTGTTGAACATGTTGAAATTACTTTTGCCATACTGTCAAGAGAAGACAATAGGCTTAGTGTTCACATTTCTGTGAAGAAAACCCAAGCTCCTGATAGTTGCAAAACAATGGTGATCTGAATTATTTATCTCAAGTAGTAAGACTTGTTTCTGCCAGCTTGATACCAAGATGTTGGACCTGTTTTAGAACTGTAACAAATTTTCAAAGCTCTCAGTCTTTGTTTCAAAACTTGTTGACTGTGAGTGCTCCAAAGGTTTGATTTCATTGTCAAATTCTAAATCCCTATTTGGTTCTCCAGGCATTTGTAGCTTTAGAATAGTTGGAGTTGTTGAGGACAGTTTGACAGCACCCTTGAGTTAACCTTAAATTCCCAGTTTAGTGCATTTAGTTTAATTAGTAGAGTATGATTGGCAATGAGCCCCTTGGTGCAGCTAGACAACATCTTGCCTATGTGTAATCTAAGACAGATTGGATTATCAAAATCAAATTGGATTTCTGGCTCTAGAATTAGGCTTATGTACTGCTTATCCTCATACTTCACAGACTGTTGTGAAGTGCCTCTTTGGTGTAGGCATATTGGTTCACACATACATTTTGTGTTCAACCTATTTCAATGTTTGAACAATCTTGTACCCTGTTCTGTTTGAAGACTGCACCAAATTACAACTAGTGTGCAACCAGGAATCACACTTGTCTGGGCTGCAAGCCATTAGAACCCACTGCTGACATAGAATCTAGGCTGGTTGGTTTAGCTTAGATATTAGCCATAGTTCCTGCTGCTATGAGAAATAAATCTGTCATGAAACTAGGCCTTTGGTTTTGAAAATCAATTAGATTGGATTAGAAATTTTGCTTCCATCATGAAGTCTGTCTGGTAAATATGTATGCATCAGCAGCATGAATAACATTAGGAGTTGCCGGCTTGCAACTCACAAGCACTAGCTTGGTCTATTGATTGTAGACAACATTCTCAGACTTTGTTTCAAATCTGTTGTGCCTAGTTGGTTTAAGTGGGCATCTGTTTGAGCCCTGACAGCATTGGTGTTGGACTATTTTTTTCTGTTTTCCCAGGTTCTGTTGGTTATTGTTATAAGAGGTTTAGTTAGCATGTGTTCACTACTAAGGATGTTGGTAAGATACAGGATTTGTGGTGAATAACCTGCTGTGATGGTTTTGATTAAAGGAACCTTTGAGATTGGATCAACTGGAGGAAGAACCTGACTTGGAGATATGAGGGCAATTGTTGCTAAGCATTATCTGTTAAAGAGTTGGTTGGTATAAGCTGGCAGAGGAATGTTGGTTTAATTCTTTATGCAGTGGTATGAGCATGCTAGGTGTTGGTTCTGCCAGACCAAATGTAGGGTTTTTCACTTGATGTGTGGAACTTTGGTGAACACAGTATTTCTGTTAGGATGTTAGTCATTAGTTTTTGCGTGTTTGCATTGTATGTGCTGATTAGAATTAGAAGACATCATCATCATCATGCTGTGAAGAATTAGATTTCATTCTGTTTGGTCTTTTACTCAAAAGCTGTCATAACAAAACATAAGCAAATGAAATCTCATGTTTGCATAAAGCATTGGAAACTGATTTTTATCTGTCAAGGCTTGTTTCAATATACATTTAGAGTATGCTTGTATGTTCAATTTTCCCTGCTTGCACATTAAACTCAGTTTCACATATTGTACACAAATGCTTTAAAAACACACAAACCACCAAAAGACCAATTTTGCACAAAAACTTGTTTTCCCTTAAACTCACTTCACATACACTTTATAATAGTCATTTCTAGGATGTATGCATAAACACTTTGCACTAAAACACTTTGCATCAAAAATTCACTTCTCAAATGAACACTTCACAAAATGCCACTCCACACACCATTTTTGCATCAACCTTATTTTTGATTGAAACATTGGATCTTACACTTCATATTTGTCATTTGTAACATGTTTGCATAACTGTTTGAAGCTAAAACTGTTTGGAACAGAAATCACACTTTGAGATGCACATTTTTCACACAAAGATGCACTTTGAAAACCAAAATCTCAAACAGTCATAACAGTCCTTTATTTTTCATGTGAACTCATTCGTTAACATATATTGGAGATGTGTGTAAGGTTAGAATGACCAATACTTGTCTTAAACAGAATTTCCATATGTTCATGCATAATTTGTGTTGTTTTTGCATTTTGTATGTGACCTATCAATACAGTCCAGTTTCAGCCCCAAGGAGGATTTGAACTTATTCATTATCACTTACCTAAGGTGTGTGCACAGTTGGAAAGATTTGAACATGAGTGTATAAGGCTACACATATGAAGTTGCATTTTTTAGCCTTAATGGAGGGTACTATCGGGTTTTGCAGTGGGATGGGTATTTTTGAAAACTAAAACCACCATCAGATTGCTCATGATTTTCTGGGTAAAATGCATATAAACTTTGTCAAAATCCATGGAGAATTGAGTAAGTTAGAGAGTGTTTTGCAATCATGTGTGAAGCTTTTGTTTTGCCCAGGAAATCAACCAAACAAGCCTTGCATATTTAATGTTTCACTTTAATTGACGGATGTATGGCCGCCCCAGCGGTTGAAACTTGCGCGCGTATTGTACTTGGCATGGGTTCGATCCTTGGTGATAACCCTTGTTGCCACTTTTTTCATTTTTGCACATAAAACTTCAAAAAGTCATAACTCTCTCATTTTTTTATCCTTTTTCACCCATTCTTTTTTCATTATGTTTGTTTTAATGTATACTTTCATGTCATAATTTTATTTTCCATGTTTGATTAATTTTTCACCATGTTTGACCATGTGTAACTTGTTATTTTGACAGTACTAACCCTAGTTGTTGCAGATGAAAGTTAAAAGGGTTCCACTTGTTTTTCTTTGTGAAAATTGATTATTATCACACCTATACATGTTTGTCAACATGCTAGGATTTTTTACTTTGAATTTTTATCATGTTTATTTCATCTGTTTATTAACTGTACCCCAGGTGCGATCTGTCGTCACAGTTTTCGTACTAATCATCTGCTTTGATTGTTATCATTGCTTGTTCATCCTTAATATTTTTCATTGGCTGTCACCATGAATGCTTTAGTATAATGTTTATTTTATCCCCAAGTGATGAAGCTTGTTAGCTTTCATCCAGTTGCCCACTATCTCTCCCTCCAAAGGAAGGTCTGTCCACTTGACTGTCAATGTCTTGGACCAAAATCTTAAACCCTTTTGACTTTGTTAAGTCACCTTAACCCTAGATTATAAGCCTTTAGACTTTGCTTGAAGTCTAAGAAACCCACCCATACTAGGAGTGTTCTTCAACTAGAACCCTAGGAAAGAGTTTGTCAACTCTGTGTAAGAAGCATCGTCATGACTTCTTACTTCCCCTTCAACTTAGCTTAGGGAGTTTTGTCAAACTCCACACAAACATTGTCATGTTTGTTCCCCCTTGAACCTTGATCATCATCAAGAGTTCTTTCCCCTTGTGAGGTGAACTACGATTGCTCTGATTCTATCCTAGTCAGGATACGTAGGCAGAAGGTGTGATGCCTTTGCGAGAAAACTTAGGAAACCACTTAGACCTTTTTATTTGTTTATTTCAATTCCCAATCCTAAAACCATAGTGCACAATTCAAAAACTTAGCAATTAATTAAACAAAAGGTTCCTGTAGAGTACTACAGAGATTTAGGGTGCTAATACCTTCCCTAGATATAACCAACCCCCGAATCCCCGAATCTCTTAAAAAAAGCGTTGTCGTTACATCGCGAAAAGGGTTCTTCCTTTCTTTAGACCTTTCCTTTGGATAAATTAAAGATCGGTTGTAAAAGAATACGATTCAAGTTAATTAATAGCTTGATATCCAATTTTCACCGCAACAGAAATGGCGACTTCACTGGGGATTTATAGCTCTTGCTTTTATTTTGAGGGTTCAACCTATTTTGTTTAAACTAATTGCTATATGTGAATACTTGTATATATTTGTGCTCTGATGGTTTGGGAAACTTAAAATGGTGAGACAGTACTACACCCGTGCTCAAGCGTACTTATGATAGGAAGGTGATATATTCAAGAAGGCTTATAGGGAGTAGATTCCCGACCAAGCTGACTTGAGAAAATCACCGCTCAGTGGAGGCCCTTTTGAGAGCTAGTATTGTTGATCGAGTATTCGTGAAAACAATGCTACTTTCTATATAGGTGCCCATGACACTGAGGACCTTTAGATACCTCTTCCCCCACTATGGCTTTATTAGGATGTAGTGCGATGACTATAAGGAAGTAATTCCAAAGTAGTTGATACGCGATACTACACTTGGACGAAACTCTCTTGAGAATATTATCGACCACCAAGTATTTGGGAAATCAATAATATCCGAAAGATGGGTCGAGGACTCCAGGAACTCTTTTAGAACCTTGTTCTGCAGTTGTGTGAACCTTAGTACATACCTTTGGGGAGGGTAGACCTTGACTCCTTGCTCATATTCTCCAAACCCAAAACCTTGTCTGTTTACTTGTGAAAATCTGTGAATATGTGATTACCTGTGTTTGTGCATTCATGCATCCATAAACATCATGTCATAAAAGTTTTATGGAACTCAGAGTCGTTTATTTATAAAATATCAGGAACATCATGGACAATGGAAAAAAGAAAACTATAAAGTACACTTACAAAAGCCCTAATATAGATGAGATTGAAAGGTTGAGCACTCTGATCACAGATGTAGAAGGGTTCAAAAGCAGGTACGGGAATTTGTTGTCTCTACTGAAAACAAGGAAGAAAATGGATTTGGGACTCCTTTCCAAATTACTTCAGTTCTATGACCCACTTTATCACTGCTTCACATTTTCGGACTATCAGTTAGTGCCGACACTTGAAGAGTATTCCTGTCTGATTGGGTTACCCATCCTTGATTCATCTCCTTTTCCCGTCATGGAGAAGGACCCTAAAGAGGAAGAGATTGCTAAAGCCACCCGCATCGGGTTAGTAGACATTCAGAAGAACATGGTTACTAAAGGAGGGATCTTTGGGCTGACTGCAAAATTCTTGATTGGGAAGGCTCAGTATTATGCCGATCACTTGAGTATGGATGCTTTTGAGGCTATTCTAGCCTTGCTTATTTATGGGATCTTTCTGTTTCCGAGCTTTGACAACTTTGTGGATCTCAATGCCATTAAAATATTCTTGAAGAGGAATCCAGTATCTACTCTACTAGCTGATGCTTACCACTCTGTTCATCAAAGAAATCTTCACAAAGGAGGAATGATCGTCTGTTGTGTCCCATTGTTGTATAAATGGTTTGTTTCTCATCTACCCAAAGCCCATACTTTTTGGAGCAAAGGATGGTGGTCTGAAAAGATTATGGCTCTTACTCACTCCGATATTGACTGGTACAGCCGTAGTTACGATGGAATCAAAATCATTGATAGTTGTGGAAGCTTCGGGAACATACCTCTCCTTGGTACAAATGGGGGAATCAGCTATAACCCTGTGATTGCTCGTCGACAATTTGGTTATCCACTGAAAGACAAACCTTGCAGCACTCGCGTAGAAGGTATCTTCTTCATAGGAGTTTCAGAATTAAAAGATGAAATTGTCAAAGCATGGGGGCATATACACAGAAAAGGAAAAGAGGACTTGGGAATACCTAATTGCATCTCTTTTGAACCTTATCTCCAATGGGTACGAAAGAGGGCCATTCAGTTGAAAATGCCTTATCCTCCACAAAAGCCTATGGTCTTAATAGAAGAACAACCGTTGATTTTCATGTCTGAGGAAGAGAAGCTGAAGATCGCTCTGAGGAAGTCACAGCAGACTGAGGTATCCTGGAGGTACAAATATCAAGTGGCTATGGAAGAGAACGAGGAGCTCCGCAAACAACTTCAGTCGAAAGAAGAGGAGGCAGTTGCAAGCAAGAAGAGGAAGGCACAGGAAGATGCATTTTATTCCAACCATCAATCAACTCCTTGGAAAGCTATGGTAGACAAACTCATCCTTGAGAAAGCGCAGGTGGAAGAAGAGCTCAGAAGAATCAAGAAGAGAGAGGATTTTCTTTTAGAGCATATTGAGTTGTAATATTAGGGCTTTTGTAAGATGTACTAAAATCTTTTGTAATACCCCTTTTGAAAAATCAATGAAATGAAAGGATATTTTGGTAAAATTGAGTTCCATAAAACTTTTGCATTTAAGGTTGCATTCTTGTTATTTTAAACATTCAAGGAACTAAAAGATTATTTTGCAGATATTATAGGATGAATTCTGGAAAGAAAGAAGAGGTTGTGTTCCGAAGACCGAGATTAGAGAACTTGAAGAAACTGGTAAGTTTGGTAGAAGACCCCGAGGCGTTCAGAGGAAGACATGGGAATATGTTGTCATTACTGGAAGTTCAAGTGTACGAAGAAATGTTATCCGCACTCGTGCAATTCTATGATTCAACCTATCATTGTTTCACGTTTCCAGATTATCAGTTGCTACCAACTTTGGAGGAGTATTCCGCCCTAATGGGGGTAGGTGTTACTCCCAGTCCCTTTTCTGGAAGGGAGGGGACTCCTAATGAAAGAGGAATTGCAGAGGCCGCGTATTTGGAATTGGACGAAGTGCAATCTCATATGGGTGCTAAGGGAGGATTGTACGGAATTTCAGCCATGTTCCTATATGAAAAAGCTCAGAGCTATGCCTTGTCACAAAATACTGAAGCATTTGAAGCCATCCTGGTGTTACTTATTTATGGACTATTCCTGTTCCCAACTACTAGTGATTTTGTGGACGCAGATGCGATCAATCTTTTCTTGATCAAAAATCCCGTACCTACCTTGCTGGCCGACACTTATTTTACCCTCCACCGAAGGAACCGCTATGGGGTTGGACGAATTGAATGTTGCACCGTTCTCCTGCACAAGTGGTTTATTTCACACTTGTCAGAAATTCCAGCCATTTGGGATAAGCAAAATGGACTCTCATGGACAGAAAAGCTGTTGTTGCTCAAACACTCAGACATTAAATGGTATGATCCTATGTATGGAGGAATTTCCATGATCCAAAGCTGTGGAGATTTCCCGAATGTACCGCTCATCAGCGTCAATGGTTGCATCAGCTATAATCCTATTCTGGCCCGTCGACAGTTGGGGCACCCCATGGAAGATGAACCAGATCCAGACTATTTGAGGAAATTTTACTTGGAGGAAAGGAAGAATCCCGCTTATAGGGCTCGAATCGCGTACGCTTGGCGTTATGTCCACACAAGAGGAGTAACTGCCCTATGCCCCCACAACGCTACTGTTTCAGAATCTTACCTATCATGGGTGAGAGAAGCGGCAATGAAGATGTTCTATACCCGCTTTGAGCCTGACTCGCCCAAGCCCACCCTCGTAGAAGAGTTGAAAGCCACCTTGGCAAAAGCTGAGAAAGAAGGGAAAACATGGAGAGATAAGTATTTCAAGGCTATGCAAGAGAAAGAAGAACTTCAAGAATTGGTACGTCAAGGTGGAAGAAAGAATCAGTCTGAAGATGAAGGACCATCCAGCAGAAGAATCTAGAATCTATTGTTGTTGCTTTTCGTATTTTGTAGAAGCTTGTATTTTCATTTCCCGTTTGATGTTGTAAACTCTCCAGATGTTATCAATGAAGATTTGTCTGTTTTATTGTTATAATATTTGCAAATAAAGCTTTTATTCCCTTGAATGTTTAAAATCTGCATGTTGCATGTCTGCATTCCATAAACATTGCATATGCATGTTCCTGAGTCGAGTCTCATCCCTCTGTCTTGTCAACAGAATCACACTGAAACCTCGCCATCAGTACAACACACGAGCCCAAGCTCGCTTAAGGATGGAAGAGCAGAACTTGGATGTAAACAGAATCGACAATGAACTCGGAGAGCTCCGAGGAGGCATGGGACAGATCAAAGAAGCCTTACAAGTCATCCGTGCAATGTTGGACACTCAAGCCACCGTTGTCTCTGAAATCACTGCAGATCCAATCCCGACGGCTGTTACTATTGCAAATGCGCCAACCTATGGGTTACCTCCAGGCTTTGTGCCACCACCGAGAGTCACTCAACAGACAATTCCCTTGGAAGGTGAGATTTCACAAGTTATTCCCACCTACACTCCAGCTACAGTTCAGGTCCAAGCGCGCCCCATCTTTCATAATACACCACCAGTATACGAAGGGCCCGAAGGGTATGAGGAGGAGAATGAATCACATGAGAAGTTAAGGGAAAGTGTTGAAACTATAGGGAGAAAGATTCGAGCAATGGAAGGAAACGATACCTTTGGCACTGACGCCAGAGAAATGTGTTTGGTATCTGGACTAGTAATACCACCAAAGTTCAAAATCCCAAATTTCGATCAGTACTCAGGAGCTACTTGTCCACGAACTCACTTAATCATGTACTATAGAAGAATGGCAGCACACGTCGAAGACGACAAGTTAATGATCCATTGCTTCCAAAACAGTCTGAAAGGAGCTCCAGCAAAATGGTATCTAAGTCTAGATCAGTCCAGAATCCACAGTTTTCAAGATTTGGCTGATGCATTCATGAAACATTACAAATATAATATGGATATGGTACCTGACCGAAGGCAGTTGTTGAACATGTCCCAGAAAAGCACAGAGTCATTCAAAGAATACGCTCAACGGTGGAGAGAAACAGCGTCCCAGGTAGAACCACCTCTAAGTGAGAAAGAACTGACAGACTGGTTTGTTGACACAGTGAGACCAGAATTCTATGAGAAAATGATCAGCAGTGTGTCTGCAAGTTTTTCAGACATTGTGGCCGTGGGAGTGAGGGTAGAATTCGGAATGAAAAGTGGAAAGGTAGCCAACAGCTCCAGCAGTTCTAACAACAGCGGTATTAAGAAGGTCAGCAGTGGGTTTCACAAGAAGAAAGAAGGTGAAACAAATGTCGTAATGGGAAGAAGAAATTGTACCATGAGACCTCCATATCAGCAATATCAGCCGCCTCAACAAAGTTTCTTCCAGCCAATCCAACCTAACTATGTTCAACCGTTTCATCAACAAAGACCCGTGTACCCGGTACAGTATGCCCTTCAGCAATATGTGGCAGCTGTGACCCCAGCATTCAACCATTCCACTTCAAACTATCAACCAGGGCGACCAGCGCCCATGTATCAGCAAAACCAGCAAGGGCATCAACGAGCGCCCAACGCTCCGCCCTTTCAACAAAATCAGCAGCAGAGGGTACCACAACCTAGGCAACAATACCAGAACCGGAGGCCAACCACAAAACCTCCACTCCCACAAATACCAATGACGTATACTGAGTTATATCCATCTTTGGTCCATCAGGGGTTGATCACGACAAGACCGCTCAATCCGGATACCACATCTCCACATTATAACCCAAATGCCCATTGTGTTTTCCATGAAGGTGCTGCCGGCCACGACTTAGAAGGATGCTTTGCCTTAAAACATCTGGTCAGAGAGTTGATGGAGAAGAAAATCCTGTCCTTTGATGATGTACCACCTAACGTCAAGAGTAACCCACTGCCAAACCACGGAGGGGTCAGTGCCATTGAAAAGTCAGATGAAGAGATAATTAATGATGTGTCAAAAATCAGAACGCCATTGAAGACATTGCATGATAAGCTGACAGAAGAAGGGTTGTTGGGAAATGTTCATAACAAATGTGAAAAATGTACTGATAGTTCCAGTGGATGTAATGTGATGCAGGAAGATATACAAAGATTGATAAATGAGGGGATGTTACAAGTATGTGGTAAGGAAAGGAAAGGAGAGGTTTCTGTAATAGAGCCAGTTTTCGACCTATCCAGGAAAAGAGAGAAAGTTCCAGTGTTTAATAGGGGTGCAAGGCCAGTTTTCAACAGAGCTGCTATAGGTCAACCACGACCAATCGTAGTTCAAAAACCGAGACCGTTCCATTATGACAATACAAAAGCTGTTCCGTGGAAGTACGATGTGACCGTGGTAGACAAGGAAACGAGAAAGGTTGTTTAGACAGATAATCAGAAAGATGTGACCAACATCGCCGGCACTAGCAAGATGACCCGCAGCGGTCGGATCTATCAGCCGAAAGAATCAGTAGCTATTCCAAAAGAATTCATTCCTGCTGTGGTAATCAAAGAAAAAGAAGCTCCAAGCACAGAAGAAGAAAATGATGAATTTTTGAGGATTATCCGAAGAAGTGATTACAAGGTGATAGATCAGCTTCATCAGACGCCATCAAAAATATCAATCTTGTCACTCCTGATAAATTCTCCAGCTCACAGGGAAGCATTACAGAAAGTATTGAGACAAGCACACGTAACTAAGGATATTTCACTTGGGCAGTTTGATTCAGTAGTGGCTAACATCACAGCATGCAATACTTTGAGTTTCAGCGATGCCGAGTTACCGAAGGAAAAACGTGATCACAATCGTGCACTACACATATCCATCAAATGCCAGGAAGATACTTTGGCACGAGTACTGGTCGACACAGGATCCTCGTTAAACGTGCTACCCACAAGATCACTGTCCAGACTAGCCTATGCCGGGGCAGAGATGAAACCAACCTCATTAATTGTAAAAGCTTTTGATGGTTCGAGGAGAACGGTCATCGGAGAAGTAGAATTACCGATCTTGGTGGGACCCCATGAGTTTAACATTGTATTTCAGGTGATGGACATAAATCCAGCTTATAGCTGCCTATTGGGACGTCCCTGGATCCATGAAGCAGGGGCGGTAACTTCTACCCTGCACCAAAGAATGAAGTTCGTGGTAAATGATAAGCTGGTGATTGTTCATGGTGAAGAGGAATTAATGGTCAGTAATCTTTCATCATTCTGGTACATTGAAGCTGAAGAGGACGCGCTAGAGACATCATTCCAAGCACTAGAAATAGCAAATGCAGTGATGATAGAGGAGACGGTGGCAAAAAGTGGTCCAACTTTCGCATCCGCTCAAGGCGCCAAAGCTACGATGGAAGAAGGCACTCCCGCAGGATGGGGAGAAGTCATTGAGGTAAAGCCGAAGATGAACCGCCAGGGGTTGGGTTACAAACCAACTCAAAGTGAAGAACCGAGGCATGACAACAGCCGGCCAAAGGCTATTCAAGAAATATTTATCAGTGGCGGTTTTCAAAGTAACGCCGTGGAAGGAAATCTTGAAAGTGAAGACATAGGAGCGCTAGTGTATCATGACGAAGCTACTCTGAACAACTGGGAGGCTATCGAAGTTCCTGTAGTTTTCCCGAGTTAAAGTAATTTGTTGTTTTCTTTCTTTGTTATTTTAAAATATCCATAGCCGTGCCCAAGGCTATAGGAATGTTTTGTAAGGGCCCCATGCTTTCAAAGAAATATCAATGAGAATGGACTATTTTGTTAAAAATCCTCGTGTTGTTTCTTTACCATCTTTTTTGCTTTTACTTTGAAAGAAAAATGGCAATACAAAAAACCAAAACAAAAACAATTTTCTCTTTCTCTGTGTGTGTTGCATTTGTTGATTGTGTGTTTTAATAAAGTAAACCCTTCAAACATGCAGTGATGACCATAACCCCATTGAATCCTGTGACCATGCATCTCCTCCTGACCTTGATTCACCAATTTACCAAGCTGAAGACGAGGATGAGGACTGTGAAATTCCTGATGAACTGGTAAGATTGGCCCAAAAAGAGGATGCAGAGCTTCAACCACACAAGGAACATCTGGAGGTCATTAATCTTGGCACAGAAGGAGACAAAAAAGAAGTCAAAATTGGGGCAGCCCTAGGGGCAGAAGTAAAACAGCAGTTAAAGGAACTCTTAAGAGAATATGTAGATGTGTTTGCTTGGTCTTATCAGGATATGCCTGGTTTGGATACAAACATAGCGGTTCACAAGTTACCACTCCGACCTGAATGCCCTCCGGTTAAACAGAAACTCAGAAGAACCAGACCCGACATGGCTCTTAAAATCAGAGATGAGGTAAAAAAGCAGATTGATGCAGGCTTCCTTGCAGTGGCCAAGTATCCAGAATGGGTAGCCAACATTGTTCCTGTACCAAAGAAAGATGGAAAGGTAAGGATGTGTGTAGATTATCGAGATTTAAACAAAGCCAGTCCAAAGGACGACTTCCCTCTACCACATATTGATACTTTGGTAGATAATACAGCTCGGTTTGCAGTGTTTTCCTTTATGGACGGTTTCTCTGGTTACAATCAAATCAAAATGGATCCTGACGACATGGAAAAAACAACCTTCATCACTCCATGGGGCACCTATTGTTATAAGGTTATGCCATTCGGTTTAAGGAATGCAGGCGCAACTTATCAAAGAGCTATGGTGGCTTTGTTCCACGACATGATGCACAAAGAAATAGAAGTATATGTGGATGACATGATCGCCAAGTCTCAAAATGAAGAAGACCATCTAGAACATTTGTTGAAGTTATTCAAAAGACTCCGGAAATATCAGTTGAGATTGAATCCCGCAAAATGCACTTTTGGAGTCAGATCAGGAAAATTACTCGGTTTTATTGTCAGCCACAAGGGGATTGAGGTGGATCCAGACAAAGTCCGTGCCATTCAAGACATGCCAGCTCCGCGGACCGAAAATCAGGTTAGAAGCTTCCTTGGAAGGTTGAATTACATATCCAGATTCATTTCCCATATGAACCCCACCTGTGAACCGATCTTCAAGTTGTTACGAAAGGATCAAACGGTTGTATGGAATTCTGATTGTCAAACAACGTTAGACAAAATCAAAGGTTATCTCCAAGAACCTCCAATTTTGATACCACCTGTTCCGGGAAAGCCTCTCTTTATGTATTTGACAGTACTTGAAAACTCAATGGGTTGCGTTCTGGGCCAACAAGACGAATCCGGACGGAAAGAACATGCCATTTATTATCTGAGCAAGAAGTTTACCGATTGTGAAAGCAGATACTCACTCCTAGAAAAGACTTGTTGCGCTTTAGCATGGGCCGCTAAGCGTTCGAGGCAGTATATGATTTGTCACACCACTTTATTGATCTCGAAAATGGATCCAATAAAGTACATCTTTGAGAAGTCGGCACAAACCGGAAGACTCGCCCGGTGGCATATGTTACTATCAGAATATGATATTCAATATGTGGCTCAGAAATCCATCAAAGGCAGTGTGTTATCAGAATATCTCGCAGATCAACCTGTCGAAGATTATGAACCTCTGAAGTTTGATTTTCCGGACGAAGATATCATGTTAGTAACGGATTGTGAAGAAACAAGTTCTGACAAAGGTCAACAGACAGAGAATTGGTGGAAAATGATGTTCGACGGTTCCTCCAATTATAGCGGACATGGCGTAGGTGCAGTCTTAATGAATCCTGAAGGTGGTTACACTCCGTTTACAACCAGACTAGACTTTGATTGTACAAATAACATTGCTGAATACGAAGCATGTATCCTTGGTCTCGAAGCAGCCATTGATCTCCAGATCAAAAATCTCGAAGTCAGTGGAGACTCAGCTTTGGTTATCTACCAAGTCACGGGCGAATGGGAGACAAGACATGAAAACCTGATCCCTTACAGAGCCTATATCGTTGAAACAATCAAGTATTTTGATGAAATCACCTTTAAACATGTTCCAAGAGCAGAGAATCACATCGCCGACGCCTTAGCCATGTTGGCCTCAATGTGGAAAACTAAAGATGTCAACGATGGCACACTTATCAAAATTGAACGCAAGACAGAACCTGCTTACTGTCAAATGATCGAAGAAGAAACCGATGGTAAACCATGGTATCATGATATAAAGAATTATTTGTTGAAGCAAGAATATCCCACAGATGCTACGGCACTTGACAAGAAAACACTGAGACGATTAGCATCCAAATTCTTCCTCAGCAATGGTGTACTATACAAAAGAAATCATGATATGGTCTTACTCAGATGTGTTGACAAAAGAGAAGCGGACTTGTTAACGAAAGATGTTCACGAAGGAATGTTTGGTACTCACGCCAACGGATACGCCATGTCCAAAAAGATCTTGAGAGCTGGTTATTATTGGTTAACTTTAGAAACCGACTGCATTCAATACGCCAGAAAATGTCACAAATGTCAGATCTACACGGATAAAATGCATGTACCTCCAACACTGTTGAATGTACTGTCGTCACCATGGCCTTTCTCTATGTGGGGGATTGACATGATTGGGGCAATTGAGCCAAAAGCTTCAAATGGACACCGTTTCATTCTGGTTGCCATCGACTATTTCACAAAATGGGTTGAAGCTGCATCCTACACCAATGTTACACGTCAAGTGGTGGCTCGTTTCATTAAAAAGGAGATCATCTGTCGTTACGGGATCCCAAGCAGAATTATAACAGACAACGGCACCAATCTGAACAACAAAGTTATGAAAGAATTATGTGATGACTTCAAAATCGAACACCACAACTCTTCCCCTTACCGTCCAAAGATGAATGGAGCTGTGGAAGCTGCAAATAAAAACATCAAGAAGATCTTGCAGAAAATGGTTAAAACCTACAAAGATTGGCATGAAATGCTGCCGTTTGCCCTGCACGGATACAGAACCTCCTTCCGCACTTCCACAGGGGCAACTCCTTTTCTCTGGTATACGGAATGGACGCAGTTCTTCCCATCGAGGTCGAGATCCCATCCCTCAGAGTCATTATGGAAACCAAGTTAGAAGAGGCAAAATGGATTAAAGAAAGATTTGATCAGCTGAATCTCATCGATGAAAAGCGCATGTCTGCGATGTGTCACGACCAATTGTATCAAAAAAGAATCAAGAGGGCGTTCGATAAAAAGGTCCGTATCAGAGAGTTCCGCGAAGGAGAACTTATGCTCAAGAAAATCTTACCAGTTCACAAAGACGCAAGAGGGAAGTGGATGCCTAATTATGATGGCCCCTTTATTGTGAAGACAGTATTCTCCGGAGGTTCACTGGTCCTTACTACCATGGACGGAGAACAACTCACACACCCGATAAACTCTGACGCAGTTCGGAAATATTACGCCTAAGAAGTACCCGATAAGCCGGAAAATCCAAAGAACGGTTTATGCAAAAGTTAGGGTAAAAAAGAAAAAAGAGAAGAAAAGAAAAAAGAGAAAAGAAATCAAAAAGCTCGCTGAGTTGAAAACCCGAAAGGGCGGCTTAGGCAAAAATGAGCGTCCCGGTGGATTGAAAACCCGAAAGGGCGATCCAGGCAAAAATTAGGGACAAAGGCGTTTCGCTGCATCAGACAAAGCCATCAACACTGCAGACTCAACAAAGATTCATCTCAACAGCTCTCGTCAGAAGCAAGGATCTTGGAGAACTCTAGTCTTTAGGGATAGTTAGGTCACAAGATTCAATGTAACCTTATCCACTTTTGCCATTTTACTTGTAAAAATTTCCATGGAATATTGTCATTGGCAAGATTTCATCCTTTAAATAAAATCAGCCTTTTGAGCCTCTCTTTCTTGTGCAAATTATCAGTTCCTTATTTTCTTTGTTATGCAAAATACCGTTCGTTAGTCAACGATTATTTTTGAAAGCATTAAAGTCCAGATTTTTGAAAAAAAATAATAACTTGGAAATATTTTACAAAATGTTTTAACTTGTGAAAAGACTCGAGGAAAATCATACATCCCCCGAAACTTCAGGGTAGCAGGAGTCTTGATGCACAGTCAGAATTTACATTCCCCAATGAAATGCTAGCAAGTTGAGCGACAAAGAGTCCTTTGGCCATGTATGGTTACCAAGATTGAAGATTAACCCTCAGAATTTCTTATGATGATGTGAAGGTTCCTTCCCCAGCGAGGTATTTCTGGACATCTGTTTGAATTCACCTCAGCAAAATCTACCTACAGGCTCTATTCCTCAGTAGGTCTTCGGGTTTATTTTCCCAAGTCTACGTACACCCCTCATCATGGGATCAGTGTGATTCGTTTGTTCCCCAAGTCGGTGACATCTATCAATCCCCGCGAAGTCTAAGTTATTACGCACTTCGTTTCCAAGTACAAGCCCAGTCGTAACTGGCATTTTGTTCAAACCAATCGTTGGTGATATTCATTTGGTCGTCACCATCCATGTCCTTTTAAAGCCCAGTCGTCACTGGCATTGTCTAAATCCAATCGTCATTGGTATCTCGTTAGTCGTCACTAACAAATCCACGTATAAGTCCAATCGTCACTGGCACTGTTTAAAAGTCATATTGTCATTTGCGCCTCTTGGTTTGGTCGTTACCAACCTTTTCCCCGGGGAATCCAGTCGTCACTGGTATTGTTCCAATTATTATTGGTATCTTGTTAGTTGTTACTAACTCTCCCCATGAAGTCCAGTCGTCACTGGCACTGCCTAAATCCAATCGTCATTGGTATCTTGAGGTTTTAACCAATTTTTTCCTTTGAAACCCAGTCATAACTGGTATCATCATCTAGAGTACAATCGTTATTGGAATCTGTTTCGTCTGGTCGTTACCAACACCCTAGCTAAGATCTAGTAATCACTAGCATCCTCGTAACCAATTGTCATTAGTATTCCTCAGCATGGTCGTCACCAATCACCATTAAAAGACCAGTCGTCACTGGCACTACTTGGAATTCGGGTTGTTACCAATTTCCCCAAAGACGTTTCTTGATTACCAGCACTGTGTGAACTGGTTGCAGAAGCTGAGGATATATCCCCAGTGATCCATGTTCCCAGTCAGGTCTCGGAGATCTAGTCGTCACTAGTATCCTCTGTGTGTGATTAGTCTTGTTTCTAGTCCATTCCTGAAGATCCCGTTTGAACTCTTCGCTATAGGAAGTTCCTCATCTGATCATCCCCAGTGAGGTTGTATCCATTCTTTCGCTTCCCCGGTGAATCCTGATTCTCTTTTCCTGATGGAATTAATTTTCCATTTCCCCAGTAAAAGTATATCCTTTTCCCCAGTAGAAGCCTATTCTTCTCCCCGGTGGAGTACCTCTGTTCCAAAAAGATTGTCATCTTTATTGGATTTTCCTATTTCCCATGTGAAGTTTTCCTTCTTACGCTATCAGTCATGTCTGAACTGTTAATTTAGTTTTTCAGTACGAGTCCCCAGTGTCGAGTCCTTGTATTTGTCATTATTTGTTTTACTGTTTCTTTTATTATTATCGTTGCGTCTATGTTGTTTGCATTCAAGCATCATAAAGCATCATTTAGATTGCATGGCATATCATAACTTGTCCTTTAACATGGCATCGGATCTAAGGGACAAAATTTTCGGTTATCTATATTTAAATACCTTTCACTGCGATTTAACGAAGATTATTATCTCTCGTTCCCCATCTAGTGAAGATATTTAAATAGGGGCAACTGTTGTACCCCAAATTTTGACCCCTTAGATCCTCATTATCATCTTTAGAAGCATGATCATGAATTATCTAACCCTAAATCAGTACAAGTTCATTATTGTCAAGTTACAGACGAATTAGGGTTCTCGCACCGACAAATTCAAAACAACCAAGGAATGATCAACCAATAATTTGGGCCAATTCAATCATTGAATGAAATCAAAGATAATATCAAAGTCAAAAGAGAATTCAATTTGAAGAAATCATTTCAGAATCAAGAACAGTGCAGTCAGGAGGCCCCGATTAGGGTTTTTTTTAACTAGTGAAAAGTTAACTGTGGTTTGACTTTGATGTTGGAAGATTTTTTAATGGTGGGATTTAGGTCCATGAAGTTCATATAGACTATTAAAGACTATTCAAGAAGTATCAAAGTCTCAGGATGTCCAGAATGTCGACAGGCGACTCAATCGGCACCGATCGATCGTACGGTTGACCGAAAAGTCAACTCCTCAAACTTTGAGAATTGGAATCCAAGTTGTGAATCAAAGTTGTTCCTTATGTCATAATGGACTTTCATATCAATTTTCATGATCATTGGATCAAGGATGAGAGAGTAATCGAGAAATTCGGGTTTTGAAAAGGGCTAAACCATAACTCCTTAACCACACATCCAATTGAGTTGGTTCAAATCTCATTTGGAAGCTCTTGACAAATCCTACAAAAGTCCCATACTAGTCCACAACCAAAAAAAGCATACTTTTTGAGATAGAAGCAAAAACATTCTTAGAATGGAAAATAACTTAGAAAATTTCTAAGTTATTTTCACTTTAAAAGCTTGTGTGCAGCCAACTTTGAGGGGGTTTTTCACCTAGTTCCAATTGGAGTTTGATTTCTTGGCAAACATGAATGTTTTAGAGCTATGTGAGGGCTTTCTAAATTGTACTAGAACATCTCAAGAGGAGTTATGAGCAGAAAGTTACATGTATTCAAAGTTGGAGGTTTCACATGTTAAGTCCCACATTGGCTGAATTTTCAAAATTGATTTCTTTCACTAAACTTGCCATTTTTTTCTTGATCTAACTTGTTGTATGTGACATATAAGATGTGTGTAGCATGTTAGAACAGAAAGTTTTCATAGAAACATCATGAAATTGAAATTTTGAGCTTCATTGCCAAAGTTGAAAATGTGGACTTTTCAAAGTATGAGGTGGAAAGTGAAATCTGATCCAGCCCCTTTCCTATGGTTCCTAGCATGCTATGAGTCTGAGAAATACATCATTATGCTCCACAAGTTGGCCTTGTATCAGAACCAATGGACAAAACCCTCTAAGAGGGGTTTTTGCAAAATATCTTCAAGGTTGCTTCATGGTGAAGCAAAGTCTCTAGTAAGCACCTCAAGCCATTTTCCTATAAATAGAGACCCTCCTCACCTCATTTCCAACATAATTCATCTGATAGAAACCATAGAAAACTTTTGTCATCACAATCCTCTCACCTTGCTTCAAAATTCTCCAAATCCTTCGAAAAACCTCAAAATTGCCAACTTGTACATTTCACACCAGAACTTTCTCCAAACTTCAAAACACTTCAAGGACCTCATAGACAATCTTAAAATGACCCTCTGAAGTTGTTCCAACCACTAGTTTTCTCAAAAAATCAAAGGATCAAAAAGTCAATGTTTCATGTACCACACTTTGACCAAAAGCTACAAAAAACACCAAACCTTGTTCTAAGCATACTCTTGGCATTATAACCACTCATACACCTTACAAATGACATTTATCAACTGTCCAAACCCTTAAAAATCATTAGAGACTCATAAATCCTCATTTGGCATCCTAAGTTTCATTCTACTCAAAATTGCAAGTTCAAGGCAACAAAGAATTTCAGCACCTCTGGTTTTCTAGGAGTAATTTGGCTTGCTTTGAGTTCATCAAAAGGTATGTGACTTGCCTTAATTGACTTTTGTATCATTTTCTAGATTTTTGCATTTTTGACATTTTGGTGCATTTCAAGTGTATGAGTACTTGATGATTTTTCATGATGTTTGATATGTGATGAATGATAGGATTAGCTGTAGTATCAGTATTGATTCTGATTGATGTGCTAAACTTATTAAGACATTGTCAAAGTAATTCAAGACATAGGTTAAGGGATCATAGTTTGCTTTCACACAATATAGGATGTTGATGTTTTTTTTTCTGCTTCCAATGCTATTCACCAGTAAGAACTAATTGGATTCTGTCACAATAGCATTTGCACACTTAATCTATTTTTTTGAATACTGTTGTCCATCTACATGTATGTCCAACATATCTGAATCTTGGAACCACCTTTGTGCCCCAAAACTGGTTGTAAATATTGTTGAACATGTTGAAATTACTTTTGCCATACTGTCAAGAGAAGACAATAGGCTTAGTGTTCACATTTCTGTGAAGAAAACCCAAGCTCCTGATAGTTGCAAAACAATGGTGATCTGAATTATTTATCTCAAGTAGTAAGACTTGTTTCTGCCAGCTTGATACCAAGATGTTGGACCTGTTTTAGAACTGTAACAAATTTTCAAAGCTCTCAGTCTTTGTTTCAAAACCTGTTGACTGTGAGTGCTCCAAAGGTTTGATTTCATTGTCAAATTCTAAATCCCTATTTGGTTCTCCAGGCATTTGTAGCTTTAGAATAGTTGGAGTTGTTGAGGACAGTTTGACAGCACCCTTGAGTTAACCTTAAATTCCCAGTTTAGTGCATTTAGTTTAATTAGTAGAGTATGATTGGCAATGAGCCCCTTGGTGCAGCTAGACAACATCTTGCCTATGTGTGATCTAAGACAGATTGGATTATCAAAATCAAATTGGATTTCTGGCTCTAGAATTAGGCTTATGTACTGCTTATCCTCATACTTCACAGACTGTTGTGAAGTGCCTCTTTTGTGTAGGCATATTGGTTCACACATACATTTTGTGTTCAACCTATTTCAATGTTTGAACAATCCTGTACCCTGTTCTGTTTGAAGACTGCACCAAATTACAACTAGTGTGCAACCAGGAATCACACTTGTCTGGGCTGCAAGCCATTAGAACCCACTGCTGACATAGAATCTAGGCTGGTTGGTTTAGCTTAGATATTAGCCATAGTTCCTGCTGCTATGAGAAATAAATCTGTCATGAAACTAGGCCTTTGGTTTTGAAAATCAATTAGATTGGATTAGAAATTTTGCTGCCATCACGAAGTCTGTCTGGTAAATATGTATGCATCAGCAGCATGAATAACATTAGGAGTTGTCGGCTTGCAACTCACAAGCACTAGCTTGGCCTATTGATTATAGACAACATTCTCAGACTTTGTTTCAAATCTGTTGTGCCTAGTTGGTTTAAGTGGGCATCTGTTTGAGCCCTGACAGCATTGGTGTTGGACTGTTTTTTTCTGTTTTCCCAGGTTCTATTGGTTATTGTTATAAGAGGTTTAGTTAGCATGTGTTCACTACTAAGGATGTTGGTAAGATACAGGATTTGTGGTGAATAACCTGCTGTGATGGTTTTGATTTAAGGAACCTTTGAGATTGGATCAACTGGAGGAAGAACCTGACTTGGAGATATGAGGGCAATTGTTGCTAAGCATTATCTGTTAAAGAGTTGGTTGGTATAAGCTGGCAGAGGAATGTTGGTTTAATTCTTTATGCAGTGGTATGAGCATGCTAGGTGTTGGTTCTGCCAGACCAAATGTAGGGTTTTTCACTTGATGTGTGGAACTTTGGTGAACACAGTATTTCTATTAGGATGTTAGTCATTAGTTTTTGCTTGTTTGCATTGTATGTGCTGATTAGAATTAGAAGACATCATCATCATCATGCTGTGAAGAATTAGATTTCATTTTGTTTGGTCTTTTACTCAAAAGCTGTCATAACAAAACATAAGCCAATGAAATCTCATGTTTGCATAAAGCATTGGAAACTGATTTTTATCTGTCAAGGCTTGTTTCAATATACATTTAGAGTATGCTTGTATGTTCAATTTGCCCTGCTTGCACATTAAACTCAGTTTCACATATTGTACACAAATGCTTTAAAAACACACAAACCACCAAAAGACCAATTTTGCACAAAAACTTGTTTTTCCTTAAACTCACTTCACATACACTTTATAATAGTCATTTCTAGGATGTATGCATAAACACTTTTCACTAAAACACTTTGCATCAAAAATTCACTTCTCAAATGAACACTTCACAAAATGCCACTCCACACACCATTTTTGCATCAACCTTATTTTTGATTGAAACATTGGATCTTACACTTCATATTTATCATTTGTAACATGTTTGCATAATTGTTTGAAGCTAAAACTGTTTGGAACAGAAATCACACTTTGAGATGCACATTTTTCACACAAAGATGCACTTTGAAAACCAAAATCTCAAACAGTCATAACAGTCCTTTATTTTTCATGTGAACTCATTCATTAACATATATTGGAGATGTGTGTAAGGTTAGAATGACCAATACTTGTCTTAAACAGAATTTCCATATGTTCATGCATAATTTGTGTTGTTTTTGCATTTTGTATGTGACCTATCAATACAGTCCAGTTTCAGCCCCAAGGAGGATTTGAACTTATTCATTATCACTTACCTAAGGTGTGTGCACAGTTGGAAAGATTTGAACATGAGTGTATAAGGCTACACATATGAAGTTGCAGTTTTTAGCCTTAATGGAGGGTACTATCGGGTTTTGCAGTGGGATGGGTATTTTTGAAAACTAACCACCATCAGATTCCTCATGATTTTCTGGGTAAAATGCATATAAACTTTGTCAAAATCCATGGAGAATTGAGTAAGTTAGAGAGTGTTTTGCAATCATGTGTGAAGCTTTTGTTTTGCCCAGGAAATCAACCAAACAAGCCTTGCATATTTAATGTTTCACTTTAATTAACGGATGTATGGCCGCCCCAGCGGTTGAAACTTGCGCGCGTATTGTACTTGGCATGGGTTCGATCCTTGGTGATAACCCTTGTTGCCACTTTTTTAATTTTTGCACATAAAACTTCAAAAAGTCATAACTCTCTCATGTTTTATCCTTTTTCACCCATTCTTTTTTCATTATGTTTGTTTTAATGTATACTTTCATGTCATAATTTTATTTTCCTTGTTTGATTAATTTTTCACCATGTTTGACCATGTGCAACTTGTTATTTTGACAGTACTAACCCTAGTTGTTGCAGATGAAAGTTAAAAGGGTTCCACTTGTTTTTCTTTGTGAAAATTGATTATTATCACACCTATACATGTTTGTCAACATGCTAGGATTTTTTACTTTGAATTTTTATCATGTTTATTTCATCTGTTTATTAACTGTACCCCAGGTGCGATCTGTCGTCACAGTTTTCGTACTAATCATCTGCTTTGATTGTTATCATTGCTTGTTCATCCTTAATATTTTTCATTGGCTGTCACCATGAATGCTTTAGTATAATGTTTATTTTATCCCCAAGTGATGAAGCTTGTTAGCTTTCATCCAGTTTCCCACTATCTCTCCCTCCAAAGGAAGGTCTGTCCACTTGACTGTCAATGTCTTGGACCAAAATCTTAAACCCTTTTGACTTTGTTAAGTCACCTTAACCCTAGATTAGAAGCCTTTAGACTTTGCTTGAAGTCTAAGAAACTCACCCATACTAGGAGTGTTCTTCAACTAGAACCCTAGGAAAGAGTTTGTCAACTCTGTGTAAGAAGCATCGTCATGACTTCTTACTTCCCCTTCAACTTAGCTTAGGGAGTTTTGTCAAACTCCACACAAACATTGTCATGTTTGTTCCCCCTTGAACCTTGATCATCATCAAGAGTTCTTTCCCCTTGTGAGGTGAACTACGATTGCTCTGATTCTATCCTAGTCAGGATACGTAGGCAGAAGGTGCGATGCCTTTGCGAGCAAACTTAGGAAACCACTTAGACCTTTTTATTTGTTTATTTCAATTCCCAATCCTAAAACCATAGTGCACAATTCAAAAACTTAGCAATTAATTAAACAAAAGGTTCTTGTAGAGTACTACAGATATTTACGGTGCTAATACCTTCCCTAGATATAACCAACCCCCGAATCCCCGAATCTCTTAAAAAAAGCGTTGTCGTTACATCGCGAAAAGGGTTCTTCCTTTCTTTAGACCTTTCCTTTGGATAAATTAAAGATCGGTTGTAAAAGAATACGATTCAAGTTAATTAATAGCTTGATATCCAATTTTCACCGCAACAATGATAATTGTGTGATTTACTGCCTTCTATTCATGTACATCATTACCGTTATATTTTGATCGTGATTTCTCACCCCTCTGCTTTTGTTGTGGTCTGTGCTTCTTCGGAAGTACAGACAATCCAGGTGCGTAGCTAGCTTGGTTGTGGCGAGTTGTAGGGATGCTCTGATACGTAACACAGGGGCTTTGGGGAGTTATTTTGTTATCTGATGATTTTGTGTGCCCCTGTGGTGTATCGTGTTTGATGAATCTTTTGGGTGAACATGTTTTGTATATTTTGGGCAGTTGGCCGAGGTCGATGTATATGACATGTATATGATGATATGTATATATATATATTATATATATATATATATATATATATATATATATATATATATATATATATATATATATATATATATATATATATATATATATATATATATATATATATATATATATATATATATATATATATATATATATATATATATATATATATATATATATATATATATATATATATATATATATATATATATATATATATATATATATATATATATATATATATATATATATATATATATATATATATATATATATATATATATATATATATATATATATATATATATATATATATATATATATATATATATATATATATATATATATATATATATATATATATATATATATATATATATATATGATGAAGAATTTCTGCTGTGTTATTTTGTTGAAAATCATTTAATGAAAATGCTTCCGTGATTGAGTTTATTATGTGACATCCCGTTTTGTGGTGTGAAACTCTGATAATTGTTTATTTTAATTGCATTTATTTTATTTTGGGGAACGGGGTGTTACAAGCTGGTATCAGAGCAGGTCGGTCTGTCCGGCCAGTGTAGTGTTTTGAGTCTGTCCTTAGGATAGAGGTTGTGTGTCTTTTGACCCTTTGTTGTTGTTGTTGAGCAGTATGGCGGGAAGGAATGATGTTGCGTTGGCTGCAGCTATGCAAGCGATGGCACAGGTGGTTGTTAATCAGAACCACGCTGCGGGTGCGTAATTCAGGGATTTGGTGCAGTTTCAAAGTAACAAGCCGCCGACGTTCCAAGGAGGAATTTTGGACCCTGAAGTGGCGCAAAAGTGGCTTAAGGCGATTGAGAAGATTTTCAGAACGATGGGTTGCAGTGATGAACAGAAGGTGAGGTTCGGTACTCACATGTTAGAGGGAGAAGCTGAAGCTTGGTGGGACAACAGTCGCCAGAGGTGGGAGACTGCAGGAACTCCAATTACTTGGGATGTTGTTCGCACTGGTTTTCTAGAGAAGTATTTTTCGGAGGATGTTCGAAGTGCTAAAGAGATTGAGTTTCTAGAACTGAAGCAAGGCAATATGACGGTGGCCGAGTATACGGCTAAGTTTGAAGAGTTGGTGCAGTATTGTCCCCATTACAATGCTGATGGAGCAATGACCTCCAAGTGTTTGAAGTTTGAGAATGGGCTGCGTCCGGAAGTGAAGATGGGAATATCTTGTCAGAAGATCAGGGATTATCCTGAGCTAATAAGCAGAAGCAGGATTTATGATAATGATAACCGGACGAGGATCGCGCATTACAAGGCTGCAAATGATCGTAAGAGTAAGCAAAGGTTTGGTGGTAATCCTTACAGTGTTCCTACTGATAAGGGGAAGTTTAAGGTTGTTGTTGATAAGAAGCCTAGAGAAAGAAGAGTATCTGCTGGTGGGATGTGTTTCCGGTGCGGTGGCTTAGGTCATCGTGCTGATGATTGTTTTCATGAAGTGAAGAAGTGCTCCAAGTGTGGTAAGTCGGGTCATGTGATGGCTGATTGTCGGACTGCTATGCCTACTTGTTACAACTGTGGTGAGAAGGGCCACATCAGTATGCATTGCAAGAAGCCGAAGCCAGCTCAGGTGCTTCAGACCAGTGACAAAGTGTTTGCGGTGGTGGGAACTCAAGCTGCTAGTGACGATCGTTCTATCCAAGGTACTTGTTTCATCAATAATGTTTCTTTGTCTGCTATGATTGATACGGGTGCTACCCACTCGTTCATTTCCGTGGATTGTGTGAAGAGGTTAGGTTTGGTGCCGACTACTCTTGAGCGGCGAATGACTATTGAGACTCCCTCTATTGGTTCAGTGACTACTTCTTTGGTGTGTTTGAAGTACCCACTGACTATCTTCGGTAGAGATTTTGGTGTGGATTTGATTTGCCTGCCTCTTGGTAAGTTGAATGTTATTCTGGGTATGAACTGGTTGGAGTTTAACCGAGTTTATATTGATTGTTTTTGGAAGGTGTTGTTGTTTCTGACTCCAGAAGAGGAAGCATTGGAAGATTCCTTGTCTAGTAAGGAATTGAGGATCTTGTTGGAGAGTGAAGCTAAAATGTTTGCTTTATTTGCATCATTAGCTGTTGACGGAAAAGCGTCTTTAGAAGAGTTGGCAGTGGTGAATGAGTTTCCGAAAGTGTTCCCTGATGACATTACAGAGTTGCCTCTGAAGAGAGAAATTGAGTTTAGCATTGATCTTGTACCTGGTACGAGGCCTATATCTACGGCGCCGTACAGGATGTCAACAGTGGAGTTGACCGAATTGAAATCTCATATTGGAGAGTTGTTGGATAGGAAGTTTATCAGGCCAAGTGTGTCACCGTGGGGAGCTTCAGTGTTGTTAGTGAAGAAGAAGGATGGTAGTATGCGTCTGTGCATTGATTACCGGCAGTTGAATAAAGTGACCATCAAGGATAAATATCCTCTTCCAAGGATTGATGATTTGATGGATCAATTGGTAGGGGCTCGTGTGTTCAATAATATTGATTTGAGGTCGGGTTACCATCAGATCAGAGTGAAAGAAGGTGATATTCAGAAGACGGCGTTTAGAACTCGATACGGACATTACGAGTATGTGGTAATGCCTTTCGGAGTGTCGAATGCGCCGGGAGTGTTCATGGAGTATATGAACCGGATCTTCCATTCTTATTTGGATCCGTTCATTGTTGTGTTCATTGATGATATCCTGATTTATTCAAAGTTTGAGGAAGAACATGCAGGACATTTGAGAATCACTTTGCAAGTGTTGAAGGATAATAAGCTGTTTGCGAAACTATCAAAGTGTGAGTTCTGGTTGAAGACGGTGAGTTTCTTGGGGCATGTTATTTCTGGTGATGGTATTTCGGTGGATCCATCCAAGGTGAGTGCGGTGTTGCAGTGGGAACCGCTAAAGACTACGGCGGAGGTTAGAAGCTTTTTGGGTCTGGCAGGGTACTATCGAAGGTTCATTGAAGGGTTTTCTACTTTGGCTTTGCCGTTGACTCAGTTGATGAGGAAGAATCAAATTTTTGTGTGGGATGCTTCTTGTGAAGAGAGTTTTGTGGAATTGAAGAAGAGATTGACTACGGCACCGGTGTTAGTGTTACCGACTCCGAGTGAACCGTTTGTGGTATATTGTGATGCGTCTAAGATGGGTTTAGGCGGAGTTCTTATGCAGAATGGTAAGGTGGTAGCGTACGCTTTGCGGAAACTGAGGGTGCATGAGCGGAATTATCCTACTCATGATCTTGAGTTAGCTGCAGTGGTTTTTGTGTTGAAGATCTGGAGACACTATTTGTATGGTTCAAGGTTTGAAGTGTTCAGCGATCATAAAAGTCTGAAGTATCTGTTTAACCAAAAAGAGTTGAATATGAGGCAAAGAAGATGGTTAGAGTTCTTGAAGGATTATGATTTTAGCCTAAGTTATCACCCGGGAAAGGCTAATGTGGTAGCCGATGCCTTGAGCAGAAAGGCGATTCATATGTCGGCTATGATGGTGAAAGAGATGGAGCTTATTGAGCAATTCACAGATTTGAGCATGGTTTGCAAAACTTTGGTAGATTGCGTGATGTTGGGCAAATTGAAAGTGAGCAATGATTTCTTGGATATGATCAGAGAAGGTCAGAAGCTTGATGTGAAGCTAGTGGATGTGATGTCTGGAGTGGGAAGAGACTCCGATAGTGATTTCAAGCTGGATGGTACAGGTGTGTTGAGGTTCCAAGGTAGAATTTGTGTGTCGGATAATGATGAGTTGAAGAAGTCGATTCTGAGTGAAGGATATCGTGGTGGTTTGAGCATTCACCCAGGAGCTACGAAGATGTATCATGATTTAAGGAAGATGTTTTGGTGGTCAGGTATGAAAAAGGATATAGCTCGGTTTGTTTATGCTTGTTTGACGTGTCAGAAATCGAAGGTGGAGCACCAGAAGCCGAGTGGATTGATGCAACTGTTAGAGATTCCAGTTTGGAAGTGGGATTGTATCACCATGGATTTTGTTACGGGTTTGCCGAGCACAGCGAGAGGATGAGATGCCATTTGGGTAATTGTGGATCGGCTTACGAAGTCTGCACATTTTGTGCCGGTTAATATAAGTTTTCCGTTGGAGAAGCTGGCAAAGATTTATATTCGGGTGATTGTGAAGCTTCATGGTGTGCCGTTGAGTATTGTGTCTGATAGAGATCTGAGGTTTACGTCAGAATTCTAGAAGAGTTTGCAGGAAGCTTTGGGTACTAAGTTGAAGCTGAGTTCAGCCTATCATCCACAGACTGATGGTCAGTCAGAGAGGACTATTCAGACTTTAGAGGATTTACTGCGGGCTTGTGTGTTGGAAAAAGGTGGTGCATGGGATACTCATTTTTCATTGATTGAGTTCACGTATAACAACAGTTACCATTCCAGTATCGTGATGGCACCATTTGAGGCTCTTTATGGTAGGAGATGCAAAACTCCTTTGTGTTGGTATGAGTCAGGTGAGAATGTGGTTTTGGGGCCAGAGATTGTGCAACAGACTACTGAGGCAGTTCAGATGATCTGTGAGAAGATGAAAGCATCTCAGGATAGGCAGAAGAGTTATCATGATAACCAAAGGAAAGAGTTGGAATTCAGTGAAGGTGATCACGTGTTCCTGAGGGTGAACCCAGTGACTGGTGTAGGTCGTGCATTGAAATCCAAGAAGTTGGATCCGAAGTTTATTCGGCCGTATCAGATTTTACAGAGAGTTGGCGTTGTGGCTTATAGGGTGGCGTTGCCGTCGGAGCTTTCGAATTTGCATGACATGTTTCATGTGTCGCAACTTCAGAAGTATGTCGCGAATCCGTCTCATGTGATTCAGAGAGATGAAGTGCAAGTCCGGGAGAATCTAATTGTTGAGACGATGTCGTTGAGGATCGAGGATCGCAAGATGAAGCAACTCAGAGGGAAAGAGATACCTTTGGTGAGAGTAGCTTGGGGAGGTGCTGCAGGAGGCAGTGTGACCTGGGAATTGGAAAGCATGATGCGGGAAGCATATCCAGAATTGTTTCCATCAGGTATTTTCGAGGAAGAAAATAATTAAAGCGGGGGAGAGTTGTAACGCCCATTTTAATTATTTAAGTTTTCCCGTGTTATTTTATTATCGGCATGCCTTGTGTGGAAAGTTGTTGAGGAATAAGGAGCATAGTATTAATATTATATAATCGATAATGATAATAATTAATAATTAATATTAATGTTGATATTATTATTATTATTATTATTAATATTATGGGGTTTTAATATTAATTGGAATTAATAAATGAGGAATATTATTAATGTTTTGGAAATTAAAAAGAAAAGGAGGATTTATATTAATTGGAATTATTTTTGGGGTATTGAGGGCAATAGTGGCATTTGGAAGAAATTGAGAAAGAGAACACGATCGTGAAAGGAAGAGGAAGAAGGACACGGTCTAGCAAGTGAAGAGCAAGCTAGAGAGAGGGGGAGAGCTGGTTGGAGGAACAAGCAAGAGGAACTTGGCTGTGGAATTCTTGAAGATTCTTCATCCGAGCTGCATTTGAGGTAGGGCGAATAATCGGTTAAATTTCGGTAAATGCATGAATATTGGGTAGAAGAGGATTTCCCTTAACCCCACTAGGTTGTGATGAACTGTGTTGATATGTGTTGTGATTCTGAGTGTTGATGATATGTAGAATCTGTTGCATGTGTTGTTTGATTGATTTGGGGGTTTTCGGATAGTGTGAAGTTTATGCCGAAATTGAGTAAACGAGTAGAGCTGACATTTAATCAGGTTAAATCGAGGATAGATGTTGTATATATGTGGTAGAGTAATGGTCTGGTATGATGGGGTTTGATTCGGAATAGAATCGGCTGAGTTCGGAGCGTTTTGCCGACTCTGAGCAGTGGTATTATTTTTCTGAAATCGCAAGCATTCGCTGGGCGAATGAGGGGGCGAGCCTTCACTAATGCTTCGCCAGGCAAACTGGGCAGCGATTGATGCCAATAGCCTTTGTCTGGCTTCGCTAGGGGTTTCGCCGGGCGAGCTTCAGCGAGCATTCGCTGTGGGGCTTCGTCAGGCGAATGTACCAGCGAGCGTGATAGAATGTTGTGTTTTGAGCTGTGCTGTTCGGTTCTCTCGTAATTGTTGGACCCTTGTTGGTCATGGTTGATTACGTGATTATTGGTGAGCTATGGAGGGTGTATGTGTGGTGTGGAATATGATTTCCTTGATATTATTCAATTAGAATGATTGAATTCGGTGTATGTGATTGCGTATGAATGTGGTATAGTGTGATATATATATATATATATATATATATATATATATATATATATATATATATATATATATAATGTGCGATGAAATGTGATCAGTGGAATTGTGTACGCTTAGTGTATCTTTTGTTGTGTGTTGTGCATTGGGGTCATGCATAGCATGGTGTGATGATGTGCTCCTGTGTGGAGGGTGATGGCCTGGTGCCCATCGGTGGTGATAGTGTGCTCATGTATGGAGGGTGATGGCCTGGTGCCCATCGGTGATTGGGAGGGATAGATCCTGTCTCGGGGGAGCGTAAGTGATCTATCCTGTTGTGATGTGCTCCTGTGTGGAGGGTGATGGCCTGGTGCCCATCGGTGATGATAATGTGTTCCTTCAGGAAGGTTGATGGCCCGGTGCCCATCATTGCTATTGTTGAGTCGGTACCGCATATCATGGGTTGAGTTGCATGTGTTGCATTATTTTATATGTTATGGTTGTGTGAGACAGTATGTCCGGGTAGATGTATGTGAATGATAATTGTGTGATTTACTGCCTTCTATTCATGTACATCATTACCGTTATATTTTGATCGTGATTTCTCACCCCTCTGCTTTTGTTGTGGTTTGCGCTTCTTTGGAAGTACAGACAATCCAGGTGCGTAGCTAGCTTGGTTGTGGCGAGTCGTAGGGATGCTTTGATACGTAACATCGGGGCTTTGGGAGTTACTTTGTTATCTGATGATTTTGTGTGCCCCTGTGGCGTATCGTGTTTGATGAATCTTTTGGGTGAACATGTTTTGTATATTTTGGGCAGTTGGCCGAGGTTGATGTATATGACATGTATATATATATATATATATATATATATATATATATATATATATATATATATATATATATATATATATATATATATATATATATATATATATATATATATATATATATATATATATATATATATATATATATATATATATATATATATATATATATATATATATATATATATATATATATATATATATATATATATATATATATATATATATATATATATATATATATATATATATATATATATATATATATATATATATATATATATATATATATATATATATGATGAAGAATTTCCGCTGTGTTATTTTGTTGAAAATCATTTAATGAAAATGCTTCCGTGATTGAGTTTATTCTGTGACATCCCGTTTGGTGGTGTGAAACTCTGATAATTGTTTATTTTAATTGCATTTATTTTATTTTGGGGAACGGGGTGTTACAACTTACCAGTCAAAGTGAAAACCTTTCCTTTGGAATAAGAGGCACACAACTTGTAACAACAAGTGTTTAAAAGATAAGTTCTAAGATAAGGATGATTACACTCAAAATATCCAAGATAAAAAGCTCAAATGAGATGACAAATCCAAGAGTGGCAATAGCTACACACCTTAATAAAGCCTATATTTAATATGAAGATGTCAAAAGAAGCACAAACAAGAACTTCATCAAAGCATGAACAAAAGTTGTATGCAAGAAGCAAGCCAAAGCATCATGAAATGACTCAAACAAACAAGGCATGTATGGAAACTCAAATGGGCAAGCAAGATAATTTTGAACTCAAGAAGTTAGAAGCTAAAACAATTTTTTCAAACCACACATGAACATATATTCATCAAGACAACACTCAAAGAAACATGCCTAAAAACTAGGTCAAAGCAAACACTAAGACATACTCAAATTGGACCCTAAGTAGAGGTACCAACCACAAATATCAAGATAGCCTCATAAAATCCAACTCCAAGTTTTAAGTCATGTTAAAACAGTCAAGAATACATGTGCAAAAACTCACAACGAGATTGATACAAAAGCTCCCTCAAAACCCCTTTTAAAACTCAAGTGTCAGAACACAATCGAGGGCTCAAAACCAAACCAAAAGTATAACCAAACAACAACGTATATGGTCACTAAAAAGGCCCAAGACTCCCTCAAAAATCTATAACAATATATTAAAAAATCAGGTCAAGAAAACTTGTGGAAGGCACTCAAATGAAAAACCCTAATCCAAGGGTGTTTTGGTAAACTCACCACAACAAATGATTTAAATAAGAACATGAAATAAATGGTAAAAATAAATAAAAATCATGAAAAATAAGTCAAGACAGAAACGTGTTTAAAAATAATTTTTGTAAATTTTTTTTTGAATATTTTGAAATTAAAAATAAAAGGAAAGTTAAATGATAAAAGAAAAGAAAGGAAAACAAAAGGAAGGATCCTGGGGGGTGTAGACAGCAAACATTTCTAAGGAGAAAACTCAATGAGCCTTAAGGGGAGTGCATCTAGTAAAATCACCTAAGCCCAAACCAAAAACAGACATGTGATTCTGTGGGAAGAGTCTAATGAGACTCTCACATACACCTTAACCTACATTCCTCCGATCTGAAGGAAAACCAAATGTAAGCTAAGCATAAGAGGAACACAGTGGAACCACATAAGATGGTGCGCATAGGATCAAGCCAAATGGCCTGATGGAAAATGATCAAACGGACATGATGGTGACACTTGTCACCACCCGTCTTGACAATACAATAAGCAAAGGAAAAAAAGGGTTCATGAAACAAACAAAGGTCAAAGCATTCAGAATCCAAACATTTCTCATCTCTTTCATTCACAAAAACTCTCTCCACATATAAAAAAAACTCAACGAAAAATAAAAGCACTTCGCCAGAGACGATGGTGGCTGGCGGCCAACCACGGCGGCGCCGCCACCTCTCTCCGACCAAAACTCAGAAAAACAAAACTTTCCATACCAAAACCACCATTCTGAGTCTGATTCTGGACTCAGAATCCCCAAATTCTTCCTCTAGCTTCAAAATTTTCAAACCTCAAATGGTCTTCAAAACAAAACAAGACGAAAGGGTAAACGTGAATGCACAAGCGAAGGCAAAGGTGAAAAAAGAAAAATGGAACATGAATGGAGCTCCTTTGAAGTCAAGCTCCAACGAAAAGCAAACGAACCACCGCTAAGTGCTCTCTTCCTTTTGCTTTTGTTCTCTTCCTTTTGCTTTTGTTCTCTTCTTTTTTAGAAAAAAAATGTGGTTAGGTTTTTGAACTTCTTGCTAGAATCAAAATTAGGCTTTTCTCTCTCTTGTTTCTGATCTCCTGTTTTTGTTTTCAAAAATATCTCCCTTTGATGGTACATGCTAGGTCCCTTTTTATCTTTGAAATTTCTGAGACGTTCTGGAATTTTATTGTGATCTGTTTGTGCCAACTTGACTTTTTCCCAATTGAATGTCAATGCTTTTTTCTGATAAAACCTGATGCTTTTCAAACTTGCTTCTCTTGCGTATGCTGAACCTATTGCTTGTTGGCCTGCTGTTGTGTGGTTTTCTTTGCTCTGAGTATTTTTTCCTTTTTTCTAAAATTGTTTAAGACCTCCTTTTTGAATAAATCCTTCGGCCTTACAAACTTTCTCTTTTTGTGTATTTGACTCTTATGACTTGCTGCCCTGGTCCTGTTGCTCTGAAACCATTGTCTTGTTGTAAATTTGTGTGACAAATAAGATTAATGTGTGATACATAAATAATGTTACTTGTTGAGATTGACATTGGTGTAACTGAATGAAATCATCATGTTTGTGAACATGTGAAGATTTTGTGTGTCATACCCTAATTTTTGACCCTAAGATTCTGTTTTGCATCATCTGCATAGCATAGCATGCACTTCATCTTGCATAGTATCCAAAGTGTCAGTCATAATAAATTTGTTGGATTTACAGACAAACCGGTCTAAAATTATATCAAAATCTGACCAAACGTTGTATTTTTCCAATATGTTTATTTCGCGCTGATTATTTTGGTGTGCTCTTCTTTTTTTTTGAGAACTTTTCTGCCCGACTTTTTATTTCATTTTTTAATCATTTTTATTTAAATAATCATTTAATTTATTTAGATTTAATTAGATATTTAATGTGAATTTTAGTTTTTATTAATTAATTTTACTTTTAATTTGTTTATTAATATTTTCTTTTTTAAAAACATAGTTTTTTATTCTTTTTATTCTTGTCTTATTATAAAAAACACAAAAACATAATTTTTAATTCTTTTCATTCTTGTCTTATCATAAAAAACACAAAAACATGATTTTTAATTCCTTTTGTTCTTGTCTTAATATAAAAAAACAAAAAAACATTGTGTTAATTGTTATTATCATTCTTGTCTATTTTCTAGTCCTATATATCTGGATTAGAAAAAACAAGCAATGACACACACACAAAAAAACCCTCATACCTCATCTTCCTCACATCCAAACCGCAAAGTTTTTCACAAACCACGACGTGGCATCGAGAGAAAAAGAGCAAGAGGCAGTGTGCGAACGAAGGAGAGCTGTAGCGGCCGACATGGAGATGAGTAAAGTGCGAGTTACATCGAAGGAGAGTGAGAACACGGCGGCTGAAATGAAGAATGGAGAGAATGAAACATACTAGGTAACATTGCAAACATTGTTTTTGTCTTTTTCTTTTATAACTCGGGTGAGCCTCTACTCTTTTGGCCCATTGTTTTTTTTTCTCTCTTCATACCTATTAATTTAGTCTTGCACCCCCTTCTTTGAATTGAATTTAGTTTTATTTTATTTGTTTATTTATTATTATCATTATTAATTTTTTTTTACGACAAACTTTCATATATAAAGTTTATGAGGAATTTTGTAAATTAATTAAATGTTAATTTGGTTTAAAACCTCTAACCTTGAAATTTAATTAATTAAAATCCTAGTTGATTGATTAGTTGATGCTAATTGTGATTTTTATTCTTGCCAGCTTTTTTTGAAATATTAATGATTGTCCTGATGTGCATTCTTGATGTCTTGGATTACTACTCTTTGTTCAATTTAATTCCCAATTGACGAATCAAGATTTAGGATGAAACTTTTGGCATGATAACTTTTAGGTTAGTTTCCCTTAGGATACTTTAATTTAGACAAGTTGCAAGTTAGGTTCCCTTTTCTCCCAAGAGAATTAGACAGTAGTCATCTATGTAGTAGAGATATCATTCTCCTACCCTATAACATAGTCGAGAAAGATGTAGAATATTTTCTGCTTGAGAGAGGTATGTGGCATACTCGTCGATTCTATATCTAAGTTGGAGCGCTTCTCTCAATGTGAAGCAAAGATCCATCTTCCACATGTTTGTGGTGGTTTAAGTTAAGTATTATCCTTAAGATGACAACTTGTCTCTTCTCCTAAAAAACAACCAACAAACTTTGTTTACCCTTAGTAAGGGGAACTACGAATGCTCTGATTCCATTCCCGTCAGGATACGTAGGCACGAGATGCGATGTCTTGGCGAGCATACTTAGAAATAAACCCCTAGGTCTTTCACCCTTAGCAAACAACAATAACACAATAAAACAAGAGGTTCCTGTAGAATACTATAGATGCTTAGGATGCTAACACCTTCCCTAGGTATAACCAACCCCGAACCTTAGATTTTTTAGCTTTGCATTGCATTGCATACTCATGGGTTATTCGATCTTTTTCCCTTCCCTTGGACAAATTAACGACCAGTGGTGAATAATGATTTGTGATTCAAGTTAATTGATAGCTTGATATCTAGTTCTCACCGCGACAGAAATGGCGACTTCACTGCGGATTCTTTGAGGGTTCCCCCTAACTTGTTTATCTGTGTTATTATTGTATATCTATGTATATGTTTATCTATGTATATATTTTCCTACTTTTGGTTGTCATCTTTGTGTGGTGAGATAAGTCTTACACCCGGACTTGAGTGAACTTGTGATAAGAAGGTGATATATTTGAGAAGGCTTATAGGGAGTTGATTCCCAACCAAGATGACTTGAGAATCATCGCTCAGTTGAGGCCCTCTTGAGAATTGTACTGTTGAACGAGCATTCGTGAAAACATATATTATTTTCGACCTAGGAGCCTGTGATACTGGGAACTTTTAGTTACCCTTAACTCAAATTATCCTTTCTTAGGACGTAGTGCAATGACTATGAGGGAGTAGTCCTAAAATAGTTGATACACGATGCTACACTCAAAAGAGGTCCTCTTAAGAATATTATTAACTATCAAGTATTTGAGAAATTGATAATATCCGAAAGATGGACTAATGACTTTGGGAACCTTTTAGAACCCTTGCTCTGCAGGTACAATAAACTCGTAGTCCACACCATTTGGGATGGGTAGACCATTACTCTAGGCTTGTTGATTTTCAAACCTAAGTCTTTGTCTGTTTGAATGTGTATGTGTATATGTGGATCTGTGTATACCTGTGTTTGAGCATACATCATGTTCATAAAAGTTTCATGGAATTCAAAGCTTTTGCTTACAAACATCATAGGTTTTACCATTGGATTATGAGATTATACCCTATTTTCAATAAAATGAGATTTTCAGTTATCAAAAGTATTGTCCACTTTGTGGTGTTTGCAAACATAACCTTTGAGTTCCTTGAAATCCATCTGCATTGGCGCATTTGCATTCGTCATTTGCATTGCATTCTTTGCATCTCAGGTTCTCACTCTTGCTTTTTCCCTTAAAGAAGAGGCAAGCTAATTCATCAGTACGATACTCGGGCCAGTCAAAGAAAGAAAATGAATAACATCGAGTAAGAAAACAATGAACTTCGTAAGGAGGTGACTACTTTGAGGGCTGGTGTGGAAAGGCTTTCTGCTTTTGTTGAAACTCTGGTTGCTACTCAAAATCAACCTTTTCCTCATATTTCTCAAACTTCGCTTCAATAGGACCGTGATTTCTAAAATCATGCCAATGCTCATTCCTGTGACTCCCATTAGCGGTTCTAACAACTCTAAGAAGCTTGTGGAAGGTTTACCCAAGGAGAAGGAACAAGCTGTTAATGCTATTTCGCGAGAGAAACATGGAGGATCTCGTAACAAAAGTAAACAACATGTGGATCAGTTTAACCTGATCCCAATGGCTTATTCTGAATTATATCCTGCTTTAGTATAGAAGAATCTGGTGCAAACAAAAATTTCGCCGGCCATCCCAAAGAATCTACCATGGTGGTTTAAGTATGATCGTTTTGTCCCTTTCATCAAGAGGCACCTGGTCATGATATTGAACAATATTTTGCTCTAGAAGCTGAAGTACAAAATCTGGTATAAAGTTGTATTTTGTCTTTTGAAGGTTTTGGACCCAATGTCTCAACAAGTTTGTTACCCAAGTATGGAAACATTGTGGAAGGATATCTCGGAGAATACTGTATCTCTCACGTGAATTCCATAAGAGGATCTTTGGTTGATATGCACGTCAATTTGTGAAGGCTTACCCATTATGAGCATGTCATACCCCGAATTTTATCCTCAGATTCTTTGATCTTGTGCATATCATTTAGGCCAATCGTCATATTGCATAACTAACCGAGTTTCTAGACTCTTTGTTTGCTCTATTCCTCAGGAATCAGGGTTAGATTTCAGAAGCTTCAAAAATGGTTGATTTAAGGTTTTGGATATGAGGTCTCTACTGAGATGGGTTCCCTTTGTTCAGAGTTTGTTTCTTTCAATTATTTTACTCAAGTTTGGGACGAAGGTGTTGGTTTTTCAATTGTCATAAGCAGTGCCTATCAGAGGATTATCAAGATACGATTTCAGTTTCTTTGAATTTCCACAAGAGCGTCGTTGTCTAGGGTGTTCATTAGTGGATTGAATGGAAGAATTATGGATCAAGATTTTGGAAGATTAAGGTTTATCACCCTTTTATGTTTATGCTCAGCAACTGCCGTTCAATTGAGTCTTGCTTGAGGCTGGCAGGTCCGGTGTGTATGCAGGATATGTGTTGGTCAAGTGCAATTGTCGAGATTTTAAGTGTGGAGGCATTACCATTACATATACCCGTTCCCGTATCACTTTCTTAATCTCCTTCATTCATGTTTCATCCGATAATCCTCTTCATATATAAACCATCCTTCATATCCATTTTCTTAATTGATCTAATTCTATTTAATTGTTCATATTCTCTTAATAACCATATTATTTCCATAAATCCATGTTCATAGAAATTCTTTCAATATTCTATCCATAACTCATGTTCTTTCAATATCTTTTAACTTCTTATCCATTTCACAAAAATCAACCTTGTTCAACATTTACTAGTTACATTGCAAAGGGGTGATGTTGAAGTTCCTGTCCTTGAAAATTGGTTGTGTTGCTTGGAGCTGTTTTGGAAAATAGGTTTTTATCTTCTGAGCTTGAAAATGTGGTTAGATTTGTGATAATGACATTTGAACCACCAGGGTTGGCTCCACAACGTCCAATTATGAGAGAATCAATGGGAAAACGTGTGATTGTTAGAAATATGTTACTAGAGATGCTAATTGATCTACAAGTCACAATTAAATTAGAAGAGTTGCTTGAGCAGTGGCATAAAGTTGTTTCTTCCAAGTTAATTACATATTTTCTTGATGAAGGAGTTCACCCCACAAGTATGAGATGGGTCATGACTCTACTTGGCGTATGTCTTACTTCCTCTCCAACATTTGCACTTAAATTTCGAACTGGTGGAGGTTATTAAGGCGTCCAGAATTTCTTGGAAGCTGCATTGACTTGTATCTTTCTTGTGCAAAGGGCTGCACATGCTGTTAAAATAGCCAAAGAGCTCTCTGCAGTGACGGAAGAAAAAAAACCTTGAATGGTGGCAATGATATCGGTAGTTCCCAAAATATCATCCTTCATAGCTTGCACTACCTGCAAAGTCATCAGCAGCATATTAAGAATTTTTTACATTTGTGCCACTTTTTTACAAATAAAATTCCATAATGCCATGATTTTAAAACTATATACCAAAATGCCATGATTTTAAACATAGATAAGGCACTGCCGCCCTTTCAATGGGCGGTCATGTTGTGATTTAAAGACACCCGCCCTTTCAATGGGCGGTTGAGGGCAATGGTTTTTTTTTTTTTTCGTTTTATGTTATTTTTTATTATTTAGTATAATAATATTAATTAATAATAATAATAATAATAATAATAATAATAATTATTATTATTATTATTATTAATAACAATAATTATTATTATTATTATTATACTATAATAATTATTAACAATAATAATTGAATTAGAAATAATGTATTTTAAAATATTTAGTTTTAATTATTTTCAATTTAATTAGTAATAATAATAATTGATGTGGAAATAATGTATTTAGTTTTAATTAATTTAAATTAATTAGTAATAATTATAACTGAATTAGAAATATATAATAATATTTATAAAATAAATAACAATAAAAGAACTAAAATAAATATTTATTAATTTTTGAAATTTAATATGTACATTACAATTTCTATTGACCCTTAACTAATTTCGACCCGGTCGACGTAAGCGTTGGTGGGTTCCACAGGCAGGAGCTTGTACATTTCTGGTGGACCTTCTACGATCAACCTCAGCGTTTTGGGTCTGCGTAGATGGTCCTGCATCATTGTTAGGGTTCATGAATTGAGCGACCAAATCATCATTGAAATCGTCGTCAGCTGCCGCACTTCCATAACTTAATCTCGTACCCTCATTACTCCAAGTTGGTGGGTTTATAGGTGGCGCCGCGTTAGTCATGTAGGGTGTGTATGGATGTTGGTCTTGAGAAAGGGTGAAGTTTTGTGAAGGGTAAAAAGGAACTTGTGTTTGGGGTGTTTGGTAGTTATGTTCTTGTTGGGTAGGTTGAGAGAATGAGAATTGGTTATATTGGGTGTATGATGAGGTTGGGTTTTGTTGTTGGATGTTGAAGGGGTTTGGGTTAAATGATGTGTAAGGTTGATTGTAGTGCTGGCTTGGGGTATAAGGTGGTTGTGTTGGGTTTGGGTTGAATGGGGTGTTAAATATTTGTTGTGGGGTGTTAAATATTTGTTGTGGGGTGTTAAATATTGGTGGTTGGGTGTCATAAGTCATGGAGGGGGTGTTTTGGAAGTTTGATGAAGTTGGTTGGTTTCGAGGGTCCCACAAGTATCTATTTTGTGATAGATACAAATTGGTCACAGATCTATACCAACTCATGTATTCTCTACTTGGTTTACATTCGGCATCCATGACATTTCCTCGTAGAACAGTGCGGCGACGATCCATCCATTGTTGTCGTTCTTGTCTGTTATGGTCTCTCCAATCATCGAATTTCCATTGGTCGCTCGCTACACTTTTGTGGTACGTATCCATGCATGTAGGTGGACCAGGAATGTCTTGTTTAATTCCGAATTGGAGTTTCACCCTATCTGAATGATGCATTTCAACAATAGTGAAAGAAATTATGAATGTTGTAGAACTCCACATATCGCTTTCAGTTGGATCCTCGTCTTCAAGTTCAAGATAGGGTCTCCATAGAAACTATAATATAATTAAAAAGGGATTAGAGGAAAAAAATATGGAAAGTGCTAGCAAGAAAATAAGGGACTAGAAACAATACATCATCTTCCTCAAAATGATCGAAGAACGTCCGATACCCAGGAGCACAATGATGCGGTGTTTTTTCGTAATTCATCCCATACGCGGACCACCTATAAAAGAAACAGTTAGTACAAAAGAAACACATCTTCCACCGGCTATTCTGGGCATTCCAACCATGCATCAGAGGTTTTGCGTATTGCAAACCTATACTTCAAATTGATGGAACCTGGTTATACGGTAAGTACAAGGGTACACTGCTTATCGCAGTTGCACAAGATGGGAACAGCAACATATTTCCGGTTGCTTTTGCCCTTGTGGAAGGTGAAACCGCTGAAGCCTGGGGTTTTTTTCTGAGAAACTTAAGGAGGCATGTGGCCCCACAACCAGATCTATGTTTAATTTCAGACCGACATGCCTCAATTGAAAGTGCATACAACAATGTGGAAAATGGTTGGCAGGATCCCCCTTCAGTGCATGTTTATTGTATCCGACACATTGCACAAAACTTTATGAGAGAAATCAAGGACAGGAACCTACGGAAAAAAATAATTAACATGGGTAACTATATTTCTTAATATTCATTAAATTTTGTCAATAACATATATTATTTTGTCAATATTTTAATTTGATATTTTAATTATTCAGGATACGCTTTAAACCAGCCAACATTTCATTACTATCGGTCAGAGATTAGCATGGCAAATGCAGATGCTTTAAGGTGGATTGACAATATTCCAGCCGAAAAATGGACAAGGGCATTTGACGGCGGTCGACGTTAGGGTCACATGACTACCAACCTTGTCGAGTCAATGAATGCCGTTTTTAAGGGCACACGTAATTTGCCCATTACGGCATTGGTAAGGGCAACGTATTATAGACTAGGATCTTTATTTGCTGAAAGGGGTGGAAAGTGGAGTGCTGTGTTGAATTCTGGCCAAGCATTTACAGACAACTGCCTCAAGGTTATGAAAGAAGAAACAACAAAATCCAGCACGCATCAAGTAAGAATTTTTGACTACAGGAACAATGTTTTCAGTGTGCAAGAGACAATGGACCATGGTGAGGGGAAACCTATGGGACATTATAAGGTCGACCTCTTGAACGGGTGGTGTGACTGCGGAAAGTTTCAAGCATTTCGTGTCCCTTGCTCACATGTTATCGCTGCATGTTCGAATGTGCGCCACGACGCTTACACTCTTTTGTCCGACGTTTATAGGGTTACAAACCTATTTGGGGTTTACAGCGCAAGTTTTCCAGTGATGCCATGCGATGAATATTGGCCTGTTTATGAAGGAGATCAAATTTGCCATAACCCAAGAATGCGGAGGAACAAGAAATGTCGCCCTGTAAGCACACGTATTACAACAGAAATGGATAACTTTGATAAGCTTGAGAGGAAATGTTCCATGTGTCGTCAAACGGGACACAATCGCACCCGGTGTCCCAATGTGGGAACAAGTAGTCGTTAGTCCTTTTTTTAATCATCATGTATTAATTAATATTAGTTAATAATTTCAATCAATATAAATTATGTCTTCAATATATAAATTTAAATTAATATTAATAATAGTGTCACATAATACATATACTAATAAATACTAATATTATTAATATTAATGTATATTAATATTATAAATATCATTAATATTAATTTTAAAATATATTAATAATATTAACATAAATATATATTATTATTAAAATTATTAATACTTATATTATTAATGACATAAATATTAATATTAGTAATATTAATATATATTAAAATTAATATTATTAATCTATTTTAATAATAATATATATTAATAATATTACATATTAATATTTAAAAATATATATTAAGATATATTTATAATAATATATATTAATACTTATATTATTACTAATATAAATATTAATATATATTAATATTATTAATATTAACATATATTAAAATTTATATTATTAATCTATTTTTATAATAATATATATTAATAATTATATATATTAATATTTATATATATTAATATTTTTATAATAATATATATTATTATTAATTAAATTAAATTAAATTATTAAAACTACATACATTAATTAAAACGAAAAAAAAAAATAGGAATGCACTCTACCGCCCAATGAATGGGCGGTTCTCCTTCATTTTCTTCACTGCCGCCCATTGCAAGGGCGGGCATGCTTATGCAAAAATTGTGTTTTGTTTGAAAACATGGTATTTTAGTATATATTGTGAAATTGATGGCATTATGGTGAATAAATCCTAAAAGTATGGCAGGGTGGAAAAAAATTCGCATATTAAACCTATTGAAAAGCCTGCACACATAAGACAAAACAAAAAGGAAAAGTAATGAGACCCTGGCCAAGCTATCAATCCAATTCCTGCTGTGCACTTTGTCTGACCATTAAGACCTGCATCAAACCTTGACACCACTGCTACTTGACAGCAACAACACATCTCCATGACAGCTACAAACCGCTGCAAAATAATGGACATCTATTCACCAAAACTCTTGCAGAACCATACTCAATTCAAAATCAATAAGTCCGAAAGCCAAAATCCATTCACGCGAACTTTGTGCTATCCTGTTTCGTGCAAATATTGTAAAGAAAAACACAAACATCATTGAGGTAAAAAAGAGGAAGTCAAAAGGGAAGATAAAGACCACACAAGCCAATTTGGACAGAACAGCCAATACATCAGATAATTTCAAAAAAGTGCAATAAAAACATCAGAGAAATTAGACATTGCCAGGCAGTTACAGTGGTACAGAATTCACAAAAGGGAAAGTTTAGTATATCAGAGTTTAATCAGAAAAAACCTTAAAAGGACTTTCATCATCATTTCTGGATAACCTTGATAAAAGTCTGTTGCACAGAGGAAAATAACACCACAGTTTCGAATCTCTCCCTCACCATAAACAACCGAATACTCATCTTCAAAAGGGGGGAACATCCAAGAGCCCTCAGGACAAGAACCTTCATGAAACTCTGTTCTTCTTCATTTCACAATAACCTTCATAAACTCTAAAACCCTCAAAAAACCATCAAACATAAAAAGCAACATTGCTTCATAACCATTTTCCTTGAACATTCCCTTTGACACATAAGAAACACCATAATTTTCTCCTTCATAAATTCTCCCTAAACTCCATCAGTCATGAACACATATCAAACTCACCATGGATCCACCGTGAAACCTTCACCCCACTGCAATTACTTCCTAAACCGCACCATTTTCTAAACAACACTCACCTCACACTCTTACTGTGATTCCAACGAACTACTCTTTTTTTTTCTTCCCCCTTCATCAATATTTGAATCCCATTCGCACCACACCATCTTTTTTCATTATCAGGCTAAAAACCAGTTACACATCCATAGAGTATCAAAACTAGAGAAAGAACAAATCTTTTCCAAACAAGAGGCTTCACAATAATGGACGACACGCACAAAAACCTTGAGACTCCTTTCAAAAGATACCAATATATAAACCTTCTTTGATCTTTCTATAACCATACCCCATAAATAATCAAACAGACTTTTCCTCATCACAATGACACTCCCGCGCCAAGATCCTTAACTCAACCTCTATTACCTCCTATTCTGATGAAGCAATTGTAATTTGAACTAGATCAACATCTAAACCGTAATTCGCCGACAACAGTAACACACAACACTCTTTGTCATCAACAACACACCTCTCCTTTTGCTACACCATCAAACACTTTTCCATTGCCAATAACACTTCAACCTCCATCGTTGAACACACATCACCTTCGTTTCATTAACACCTCTGTTGCAGGTTTTGGTTCCCAATAAACAAAACTCATCGTGGATCCATCGTGAAACCTTCACCCAACTGCAATTACTTCCTAAACCACACCATTTTCTAAACATCTCTTTGCCTCATGCAAGCTCAGAACATCATGTCTCAAAAAAATCTTCTTCCATCTTCTATCACATTAACAACAACCTGCTCCCAATCACCATTACAACAAAAGCGACCCCCTTTTAGCAACCCTTGTTCAGATCCTCACAATTCATCAACCACCAAATTCATCCTTTTCAACCTTCTTCCGTGTTTTTTTCTGACCGTCATCTTCACGCATTTCTTTTCCGGACCAGACACCACCAACTTGGCTTCGCAATAAAAACCTTCATCATACCTCATCAACAGGTTCATCATCTATGCTTCAACATTGTTGAGCAACCCATTCAGCACAAAAATCCGTGAATCACGAGTTAGACAAAGCTGAGGAAGAACATAGGAGAAAAGAAAGAAGGGATACTTACGAATTGATCGTCGTCGCCATAATAAGGGAACCACCGCATCAGAATTCCTCCCTGGTACGTATCTCCAATTTTGAGCTTGTTTATCTGTGAGCCTAGAATGCATTCTTCTGTGAAATCTTGGGCGTTAGAAGGTGAGCTTTGATCGGAGGTTTGCGAATCGAGAGAATAGGAGAGCGATTGAGAAGAGCCAAACCCAGAGAGGTCCACCGTGCGAAGAGAATGAGAAACAGACCGAGATTGGTTCAAAGGAAGATTTGAGTCGCGATTTGAAAAGTTAGGAGAGTGTTCGATCGTTGTCGTTGCGTCAATTTGTTGCGGTTTCCATTGATGTTCAAGCTTGAGCTTCGTTGTTTCTCCCCTTTCATGCTCACTCGATGTCAGATTTTCTTCATCTATTTCCGTTGTCATCCAGATCGGGTCATGCGGTCAGGACCCTTCATGTCAACTTCCAGCTTTGGATTTGGGCTGTTTCTTTCCTTCAGCCCATATCAGTTTTGCTTTTTGGTTTGGTTATGTTTAGTTAGTTTTTTGGCTTAATACTTTTTTTTTAATTAGTAGTTGGTCATTTAAAGTTGTGATTTAATTTAATAGTTGCTAGACGAATTAGTTAGTTTTTTTTACTTAATAATTTCTAGGTTAATTAATTATGTTTTAATTTGATAGTTTCTAGGTTTGTTATTAGTAGTTTGATAATTTCAATTATTGATGATTAGATCACTAGTCAATTTGATTTCCAATTTTATGAGGTTGAAGTTTTGACTTTGGTTTCGAATCTCCCTTTAGCTTGTTCTAATCTTATATTTATTATTTATACTTTGTGTGGTTGTTTGCTTTAGTTTTTGTATTCTCTTGACATTCCAAAGGAAGGGTTTCTTTGTTGACTTGTAAGTCATACCCTTAGGGTAGTTTGATAGCTTTTATGTTCCCCGCTTGACCTTGTTAGGATCTCCCCGTTGGCCTCGTTAGAGCCATTTTTCCTTGTAATTTAGAATTAGGTTTAGAGTTTGTAAACTCTACGTGAGCATCATCGTTATGATTACTCACTTTCCCCTTTTTGACTTTCGTTAAAGTCAACCTTTAGTTAATTTTCAACTTAGACTTAGGGAGTTCGTTAACTCCATGTAAGTACCGTGGTTATAAGTACTTCTTCCCTTTTGGAACCTTGATCGTTATCAAGAGTTCCTCGTCCCTAGTTAGGTGAACTATGGTTGCTCTGATTCCATCCTAGTCAGGATACGTAGGCACGAAATGCGACGTCTTGGCAAGCATACTTAGTGTATATACCCTTAGGTCTTTACCTTAGCACATTTACCTTAGAAAGCAACTTTAGCATAACACAAATACTAACAAGACGTTCCTGTAGAGTACTACAGATACTTAGGATGCTAACACCTTCCCTAGGTATAACCAACCCCCGAACCTTAGATCTCTAGATTCGTTGTTACGTAGCCCAATTAGGGTTTTCTTCGATCTTTACCCTTTCCTTTGGATAAATCAAAGCTCGGTGGTGAACTTCATGATTTGTGATTCAAGTTAATTAATAGCTTGGTATCCGATTCTCACCGCAACAGAGCATAATAAAGCTTCTTGAAAAATTTATTCAAAGAATCCCCATGGATGTTCTGTTGTGAAGAGGAATCTCTAGGATATGTTGGATCAGAAACTTCTTCATATCACTAGAGAAATGGTGAATGTCATAGTTCCACACTTTAATATGCCAGAGTTAGTGGTGATTACTTGCAACAGTAAGAAATCCTCTCCTGTTCCTTGTGGATAAGATGCTACCATGCTGGAAGGTGGTAAGAAAGTTCCTGTTGATGTTGCTCATGCCACTCAGGTAATTTCGAATTGTCAATCACAATTTCATCAGAGAATACATCAGAGTCATGCCCAAAGGAAATTTGATCCAATCCCAACGACTTACAGTCAATTATGGTTTTGTTTTGCTCGAAACTCGGTGATGACACCCAGAAAGACTAGTGCCATGAAATCTTGCCCTCTTTGGTTCAATCTAGTACCAGTTGTGAATTTCATGATGAAGCAATGGGGAATTCAATTGAAGAGTGCAAGGTTTTCCAAGAAAAAGTCCAAGAGATGATCCACGATGAGGTGGTAACCTTCAAGGGAGTAAGCCCATTTATGAATGAAACACCTTTATGCTGATGGATATGAATACTCAAGAGAATCCTTTCAAGTCGGTGAAATCAGGAGGAGAACTCATTCCCAAGATCATCAGGTTGTTTGTTTGTTTGCTTGCATTTGTTATTATTTCTTTAATTATAAAAGTATAATTTGCATGTAAGAACTTGTTTGTTTTGAATGATTAATGCAATAAATATGTTTGTCTTGAAGAAATCCATTCGTATTCACTCATAAAATGTTTTTTTATGTTTTAAAATATCAACTTTACCCAATCACTTGCTTTGATAGAGAATTGGGAGGAGGAGGATGAAATCAAAAACGCAAGATCTCTGGTCGTATGCTTTTGAATAAAACCCAGCTGATGATGTAAGCCATTATTTCAAATCCCCAAACACTAGAGATATAAGGGAGATAGACCCTAGTTAACCCCTTTGAGCCTTGAAGTAGGAGTTTTCTTTTCCTTACATACAAAAAACCCTCAATTTTTACCTGGGGCAGGGTAGTTTTCAGTTAAACTGATCGAGCGCCCAGACTCTCAAAAAGGAGGAGCGAACATTCGAGAATCCATTTTATCTATTCCTCACATATTAGGAGGTTGGAAGTCAAAAAACCAAAATGATTATCCCTCGACTATCTAAAGAGTGAGGTTGTCATAATCCTTTCAAAAGGGTCAAAATAACTTAGAGTCACACAAGTTGTTCATAAATAAATAAAAAATGAAAAAAATGAAAAAGCCTGCTAAGTCAAAACCTATGAAGGAGACTTAGAAAAAATTAAGACATCTCGCTGGACTTCAAAGTCAAATCCAAAGACTCCGTCTAGGAAAAAGTTAGGGAATAAAAACAAAATAATAATAAAAGGAAAAAAAGCAAAACCAAAGGATCACCAAGAAAAATCCTAAATAAATAACAAAGTCGTGTGATCAAACACCAAAAGAAAAAAGGTGAGTGAATGTCATGTCCAAAGCCTCAGTGGTTTCTCAACCATATCAAAACTCCTTTTGAGAGATGAGTTCTCGTGTCAGGTTAACTGAAGGTAGGATTAGAGAACATCACGAAGAATGGGTGAGCACAAATAAACTTTGAGCCTTATATCCTTTGTTTCTAAAGTCGTGAACCAAGCCACGATACAACCCTCAAAAGACCTAATTGAAGCAGGGTTTATTTTGAAAGCGTACTCGACGAGATAACATTTCCTGACTTCTATGAGCTAAGCTCAAAAGTTGTGTTGGCTTTGTAAAATTAATTAATTTCCTATCCTAAATAGTGATTCAGTCACATGTTATTGTGATATCTTTTCAATAAATAAATAAAAACTTCAAGACAAGCATGTGTGTTGCATTAGCAGTTTCGGAATTAACATTTTTTCCTCGCTAACATTACTTAACATCATAGAAGCTTGCATACGAACAACAATGACGATCTTAATCTTTTGAGACTTGAAACTCTGATAAAAAAGGGAGAAACATTACAAGAATAATCATATCTAGGGGCATGTTGTCTGAAGACTCTGCTGACCAGGGGCAAGTTTGTTTCCCAGTTTTTGCTTTCATAGACTAATCATCCCTAAGGGGGGCAAGTTTGAAGTTTCAGATATACATAATGCAGTCAATCTGGGGCAGCTACGTCAAAATTCAATAAATCTCTCCGAGAAATTGAAGACATTAGAACATTTAGGATGCCAAGTTTTCTGTAAAATCCTCTTGAGATGACTTATAAACCATGTGATCTAGAGCATTTGAGAATTGAAGATTATTTTATCTGTTCATAACAACTGTTGTTCGAAATGGCGACCACCACGCAGTTCATCAATGCAGAACTACTTTGTTTGCACAACATTCTTCACCCATGTCCCTAGTAAGTATCTACTTCAGGTGGTCATGACAATTCCCCGATGAATCTCTACTTCAAGCAGTTATGGTAGAATTGATGCAAGAATTCCCCAGCTGGTGACTTAAAAACCAACCCCGAGATGCAATGTCTTGGTGAGCATACTTAGAAATAAACCCCTAGGTCTTTCACCCTTAGCTAACAATAATAACACAATAAAACAAGAGGTTCCTGTAGAATGCTATAGATGCTTAGGATGCTAACACCTTCCCTAGGTATAACCAACCCCGAACCTTAAATTCTTTAGCTTTGCATTGCATTGCATACTCATGGGTTATTCGATTTTTTTCCTTCCCTTGGACAAATTAAAGACCGGTGGTGAATAATGATTTGTGATTCAAGTTAATTGCTAGCTTGATATCCAATTCTCAACGCGACATTGTGAATTGTTGGATTTTGATTCTTGAGAATGATTTTGAAAATTGATTTAATTGTCTTTCTTTTTTGTCCATTGGTTTTGCACTTTGAATTGGAAATTGGTGTGATTTTGATTGGATTTAATTTGTGACCTGCGTTTTGAGTTTGAAAACATGAATGATGATAAGTTTGGAAGTTGGTAAATTGGATATATGTGTGAGATCCTGACCAACATGTTACATGTGTGATGCTATGAGTTTATGTCATAAGGTGTGATGACTTGAATTAATTACTTGGCTAGACTTGTGGAATGTGTGATGCTACATGATGAAAAGTGATGAAATTGTCCTAAATTGAATTTTCTTAAACTTTGTAATTGATGTCAACTTGCATTTGTTTGGTCTTGTGGCGTGGGGTCGAAGAGATTTTGACTTGAATTTGGTGGTTCGATGAGGAATTTGAAATGGACTGTGACATGATGAATTGAAACTGATTGAATTTGGTTCTGGTTGCAGGTGCGAAATGGTGGAAGATGGGCAAGGTTTCAAGAACAAGTTGTCATGGGTGGAAAATCATGGTTATTATCTAAAATAAAGTTTAGGACCTATTGGTATTAGTTATCTCAACAGGATGTAATCAAAGGGCCAAGTGCAACACAAAGCAATAACGTCAACGTTGGGAAGCACTCCAATTGAAAAATGTCTAACTCAAGAAACTTGAATTTAACGTTAGGAAATTACCAACGTGACTTTAACAAAGAAACTTGAATGTGTGACAACATTGAAATCCATGTATAAATGAATGTTACAATTTGAAACTCTTTGTAATCTTGGAGAATCATGATCTAACTTCTTATAAGTCATGATATTGTAGCATCTTGTACCATTGTGTTTGCAAAATCCTGAACTTTTTAGTAACTTACATGTGACCTATGTAACACCCATTTTATTTATTTAGTCATTTTGGTGTTAATTTAATTATTTTATGTTGGTGTGCCCTTAGGTGGGGTGTGTTGGTATGTGATTGGTGAGTATCCTTGATATATAAGGATCATTGGTGGTGTGGAGATAATAATATAATAGTTAATAGTAATATTGGTGGTATTATTATTATTATTATTATTATTATTATTATTATTATCATTATTATTATTATCATCGGTATGAATATTATTATTGGTGGGTGTCCCTGATATGGGAGGATTATTGGTGGTGTTTTGGTGAATATAATAATATAGTGTATAATATTGATATTGGTGAGAATATTATTATTATTACTATATTGATTATAGTTACTATTGTTATTAACATTATTATTATTTTGGTGAGATAATAATAGGATTATTATTACTATTATTATTATTATTATTATTTTATTAAGTTATTAACATTATTATTATTTTGGTGAGATAATAATAGGATTATTATTACTATTATTATTATTATTATTATTTTATTAAGTTATTAACATTATTATTATTTTGGTGAGATAATAATAGGATTATTATTACTATTATTATTATTATTTTTTTTTATTATTATTATTAAGTTATTATTATTATTGGGATTAGAAAATTAAAATAGAGAAGGAGAGGGGTTAGCAGTTTTACAATACATTGTGAGAAGTTAGAGAAAGTGGAAAAAGAACGATAGAAAGGAGAGAACGGAAAAGGGAGCAAAGAACGAAGGATACAAGGGAAAATCAGAATTGGCCAAACCTTGGAGGGTTCTTTCATCGATCAACCGATTAACAAGGTAAGGGGGGAGAAACTTGACTTGGGATGGTATATACATGTATAGGGTAGAGGGGATTCCTTAACCCCGTAGGAAAATTCCGATCTATGAAGTTTTATATTGGCATGCTTGTTATTATTGTTGCTAATGATAAATTGATGCTTGACATTGATGAATTGTTGATTGGTATTGGTGAATTTGGTGTATATATATTACGGTGATGTTAGTGAAATTATGTGTTGTTACTGCAGTGTTGATAGTAAATATAAATAGAGTTTTGGTGAGATTCTGTGTTGTTACTGTAGTGTGGGTAACGACCATGGTTATAGCTTTGGGGAAAATTATATGTTGTTACTGCAGTGTTGATAGTAAATATAAATAGAGTTTTGGTGAGATTCTGTGTTGTTACTGTAGTGTGGGTAACGACCATGATTATAGCTTTGGGGAAAGTTATATGTTGTTACTGCAGTGTTGATAGTAAATATAAATAGAGTTTTGGTGAGATTCTGTGTTGTTACTGTAGTGTGGGTAATGACCATGATTATAGCTTTGGGGAAAATTATATGTTGTTACTGCAGTGTTATAGTAAATATAAATAGAGTTTTGGTGAGATTTGGTGTTGTTACTATAGTGTTGGTAATGACCAGGATTATAGCTTTAGGAAAATTATGAGTTGTTCCCTGTGATGTTGTTAGTGACTATGGTTAGGACCTTGGTGAGATTCAGAGTGACTCTGAAGTGTCGGTAATGTACCGTATTGTTGGTTATAGAGTAGGAAGTATAGGATAATTGGTAAGTATAATGTTTATTGGTGTGTTTGTGTTTGATGATAACTAGTAATTGATAGTGATGGAGTATAAGTCAATGTTAATGAATTGGTGTTTTGGGATGATTTGGCATATAGGGCATATAGGGTGTTTTACAGTTTTTAGGGAAAATTCCGTATGGCTTTTGAGGTATCGGTAAAGTGTGTAGGTGATGATTTTGGGAATAGGAATTAGAAACCTGTTGGTTACGGTAATGTGCAAGATTGGTACTAGAATAGAATGAGGATCCGAGTTGAGATGATAGGTACAGTTTGGCCTTGATGCACTGTAAGAATGATGAGTGTGGGAACTAACTTGTGTACTTGGTGATAATACATGTTTCCCGTAATAATGACTGGTGGGCAATTAGTTGATATATATGTGGGTAGTGATCAGTGGGATCGTGTATTCCCCGAGTGTTGAGATGTGTTTATATATGGTGTTAGAGTGTGAACTCGTTTAATATCTAATTTAATTAAAATGAATGATGGGTGTATCATGTATATGATTATGGTGCAGTGATCAGTAGGATCGTGTATTCCCCGAGTGTTGGGATGTGTTCATACTTGGTGTTAGAATGTGAGATTGCTCACTGTGTGAATTGATTTATATGGTGTTGGTGTATGTTATATCTGTACATATATGCATTGATGTATGATGATATGATCAGGAGGATCGTGTGCATGTTGAGTGCCTAAATATATTAGTTATGCATTGGTGTGTGCATATCATGGTGTTTTGGTGGGATGAATCATGTCTCAGGAGGAGCGTAAGTGATTCATCCGTACTCCTTTGTGGAGAATGGTGGGGGATAGATCATGTCTCAGGAGGAGCGTAAGTGATCTATCCAGGTTTGATTTAATGAACCAATGAGTCGGTACCGCATGCATGGTGTTGAGTTGCATATTTGCATTATAATATGTTATATTGTAATTTGAACAGTAGGTTCGTCATATGGAGTTGTTGGGGGTGAATATTGGTGTGTTGGTGTGTTTTACTACCTTATTTACATGTATTACATTACCATTATATTCTGATCATTGTTTCTCACCCCTTTATTGTTGTTGTGGTCTGTGCTTCTTCGGAAGTACAGATAATCCAGGTGTTTAGCTAGCTTGGATATTGGTGTGACCGTCGAGTCTAGGATGCTCTGATACGTAACACGGGATATGGGTGTTGTAATTGTTTTATGTCAAACTTATTGTAATCCTGTGACGTATCATGAATTTGATGTATTTTATTTTATTAAACAAATTTCGCTGTATTATTTTGAAAAGAATGAATAAAGTATTTTTATAAAATTTGGAGATGTGATATCCCACTTTTTGGTGAAAACTCTGATTATTATTATAACATTTATATTTTATTTAATACGGGGAAGTGGGGTGTTACAATTGGTATCAGAGCAGGTCGGTCCGTCCAGCCAGTGTTGTTGAGTTGAGTTGAGTTTGTCCTTTGGGATGGAGACTGGGTGTTGTTTAACCTGGTGTGGTGGTTTAAATCCCTAGTATACGGCATGTGTGTGAAAACACTGTCGGTACGTGTTTATTTCCTAACCTTGTCTGCAGAAGCAGGAATGATTCCAGTGGGGGAGAAGTTTGTAATTCTCCGGAATGCTACGGTGTGGTGGCTTAGTGTGTTGAGGAATGCTATCATAGTTTGGTAAAGATGGTTTGTACCCCATCATGATTTCGGCTGTCTATTAACAAATTGAGGAACTGATCACCCTTAATCTCTTGTTAATAGTAGACGGGATTGTGTTGGATGGGATAGACGTGTCTTGCAAGCTTGTGTGGCGTGAGCAGTGAATTGTCCTGAGTTAAGCTAAGTGCTTAAGGGATTATTTTGAGGAGTTGGCGCAATACGGTGTTGAGATGTTTATTTTGACGGAAACTTTGAATGAGAAGGAAAGTGAGAAAATTGGGATTTGTCAATTAGTTGAAATTGCCAGAGGTTCCCTGAGGAAGTAAGCGATTTACTATCGGAGTGTGAAGTAAGGCTTACACGTTTATTTTGTTTTTGGGACGAGTCTGATATTGATGACTCCATATTGTATGTTTACGTTGGGATTGGAGAAGTTGAAGAGTCAACTTGAAGACCCGCTGGGGGAGAGGTCCTTTTGTTTGAGTGTGTTACCGTAAGGTGCACCAATTTTTGTTGGTTAGACAGACAGAAGGTTTTGTGAAGCTTTGGGTGAACTATAGATAAGTGAACAAGGTGACTGTCAAGGATAAGTGTTCGCTTCCAAGAGTTAATGATTTGATGGATCAATTGATTGAAGGACGTGAGTTTCCGTGTTCGTGAGATCGCGAGTAGAATTATTATGTTGTGGTGTCGAAGGTAGAAGTGGTATCGTAATAGGAGGCTCCACGATCTGCTGTTGAGATTGGAAGTAATCGGGTTTTAAAATATTTAAAGATTGAAAGTGTGTTGGAAGGCCTCCTAAGTATGAAATTGTGGTTATACGTTGAATTCTGAGATCGCAGCTTTTTACGGAATCGAAATCGGACACTCGGAAGTCAGGTAACGGTCGAAAATAGAATTTCGGGACTGTCATGTTCGCCGAGATTCGCCTGGCGAAGTGCCCTGAGCAGAAAAATGTTGTTGTGGTATTTTTGTCGTAACGGGAGAACCGTAACTCGGAATGACGCCCGGTTCGAAGCGTTGGAAAGCTATTGAAATTATCTATGAGATGGTGAAGTATTGACATAGATTTAATCTATTTATTGATGAAGTGTGTTTGAATGTTGTGGTAAGGACGGGCGGTACGGTATGTGCTCCCGCTATAACTCACAACTTGTTTGTCCACTTGGCATGGGATCTTCTTTAATTATTTATATAAGGTAATGGTTGTGTTGATAAATGATATTTTAAGGTATTAGAAGAGTATAGAGGATTATGTTGAGCATAAGGAACTGGAGTTATCAGTGTTAGAAAAAGAGCGGTGATATACTTCCGTAAGGAAAGTTCTGCCGAATCTGATAGAACTAATTGTGGTGTTTGTGATGCTTATTGATATAATTAGGGGATTTGCTAAAGACAACTTCAGCGAGTTTCAGTTATGCAAAAGGCAACTCGAAGTGTGTAAGAGAAACCATCCGACCAGTGATTTAGAGTTGGTTGCTATTGTGGTTGTACCGGAGTCGGAGGCTTCGAAAGTTCAGACTGAGATCGGAGATGTTTGGTGATCTTAAGAGTTTAAGGTGTTTGTTTGATTTGAAAAAAGTTGAAAATGAGCCAGAGGAAATAACTAGGATTTCTGAAGGATTACGACTTTGAGTGTAATTACCCTTTGGGTAAAGTGGATGTGGTAGATGATGCGGTGAGTTGGAAATGTTTGTGTTTACCGAAGATGATGGTGAAAAGAGGTAGAACTGATTGAGAAATTTCATAATATGTGTTGTGTGAGTAAGGATACTTCTTATGGAGTTAATCTTTTATTATTAAGATCTGACTAGTGATATCCTTGAGAAGAACCGAGAAAGTCAGAAATCTGGGTCGAATAGTGAATTAGTTGAAGTTGATAAATTAGAGTCGAGGAGTGGATTGTCGGGCTTGTGGAAATAATACCACGAGATGTTATGATAGAGTATGTGTACCAAATGTTGTTGAGGGGAGTAGAAGTACTCGTGAAGAAATACATTGGGGTAGAGGGAGTATCCATCCCGGTGCTATGAAGAAGTGACCGAATTTGAGTAGATTGTTTTGGAGACCATGGATAAGGGGAGGAGTAGTTGAGGTGGAATATGCTGGTTAGAATTGTAGGAATTCGAAGAATGAACATCAGAGACTGTTGAGTCTGATGCAGTCGTTAAATATTCCAGAGTGGAAATCAGGTAGTATTTTCACGAAATTGGTGTTGAGATTTCCAAAGAATTTGTAAAGACATAATTTTAATTTGAATTGTTAAGAGTGGATTAACTATTCCGTGTTGAGAATATATGAGATGCATATTGAGAAAGTGGTGAAGTTGGATGAGATACTGACGAATATTGTGTCAGATGGAAATTTGAGGTTTATATTGAGATTTTGGAAGGGCTTACAGGAAGCTTCGGGTACTAAGTTGAAGTTGAGTTCGACTTACCATCCGCAAACTGATGGTCAGTCAGAGAGGACTATTGAGTCTGTAGAGAATTGGTGAGAGCTTGGGTGTTGGATCGAGGTGGATTGTGGGATGATTAATTACCGTTGATTGAGCTACCTATAATAACGGTTACCATCCTAGTGTCGGAATGGCACTATATGTGGCTTGGTGAAATAGGGAGTGTAGGACTCTACTGTGTTGGAATGGGTCGAGTGAGAGTGTTGTGCTCAGACCTGAAAATTATGTGGAGATGGCTGAAAAGATCAAGAGGATCCAAGGAAAGATATGTTTGGAGAGTCACGTCGGTGACTGATGTTGGTCGAGCTTCGAAGTCTCAGAAGTTTGCACCGTGTTCTGTGGTTTGTATCAGAGTGGCGCAGCAGAGGCATGGGAGGAGTAACATGTTAGACTATTTTTCCCGCTGTCGCTATGAATTGGCATGATATGTTTCATGTGTCTTAGTTGAGAAAGTACATTGAACCAGGTGGATGATGTACAAGTGAAAATAATTTGATTGTTGAGGCATTGCTATTTCGTTTGGACGAGCGAGAAACAACCCCTAAGGGAGGAGATATCTTTGGTGAAAGTAACTTGGGGAGGTGCTGCAGAAGGCAGTGTGACCTGTTAGTTGGAATGAAGGATGCGGGAAGCTTATCCGGAAGTGTTCCATCAGGTAATTTTCGAGGACGAAAATACTTAAAGTGGGGGAGAGTTGTAACACCCATTTTATTTATTTAGTCATTTTGGTGTTAATTTAATTATTTTATGTTGGTGTGCCCTTAGGTGGGGTGTGTTGGTATGTGATTGGTGAGTATCCTTGATATATAAGGATCATTGGTGGTGTGGAGATAATAATATAATAGTTAATAGTAATATTGGTGGTATTATTATTATTATTATTATTATTATTATTATTATTATTATTATCATTATTATTATTATCATCGGTATGAATATTATTATTGGTGGGTGTCCCTGATATGGGAGGATTATTAGTGGTGTTTTGGTGAATATAATAATATAGTGTATAATATTGATATTGGTGGGAATATTATTATTATTACTATATTGATTATAGTTACTATTGTTATTAACATTATTATTATTTTGGTGAGATAATAATAGGATTATTATTACTATTATTATTATTATTATTATTATTTTATTAAGTTATTAACATTATTATTATTTTGGTGAGATAATAATAGGATTATTATTACTATTATTATTATTATTATTATTTTATTAAGTTATTAACATTATTATTATTTTGGTGAGATAATAATAGGATTATTATTACTATTATTATTATTATTTTTTTTTTATTATTATTATTAAGTTATTATTATTATTGGGATTAGAAAATTAAAATAGAGAAGGAGAGGGGTTAGCAGTTTTACAATACATTGTGAGAAGTTAGAGAAAGTGGAAAAAGAACGATAGAAAGGAGAGAACGGAAAAGGGAGCAAAGAACGAAGGATACAAGGGAAAATCAGAATTGGCCAAACCTTGGAGGGTTCTTTCATCGATCAACCGATTAACAAGGTAAGGGGGGAGAAACTTGACTTGGGATGGTATATACATGTATAGGGTAGAGGGGATTCCTTAACCCCGTAGGAAAATTCCGATCTATGAAGTTTTATATTGGCATGCTTGTTATTATTGTTGCTAATGATAAATTGATGCTTGACATTGATGAATTGTTGATTGGTATTGGTGAATTTGGTGTATATATATTACGGTGATGTTAGTGAAATTATATGTTGTTACTGCAGTGTTGATAGTAAATATAAATAGAGTTTTGGTGAGATTCTGTGTTGTTACTGTAGTGTGGGTAACGACCATGGTTATAGCTTTGGGGAAAATTATATGTTGTTACTGCAGTGTTGATAGTAAATATAAATAGAGTTTTGGTGAGATTCTGTGTTGTTACTGTAGTGTGGGTAACGACCATGATTATAGCTTTGGGGAAAGTTATATGTTGTTACTGCAGTGTTGATAGTAAATATAAATAGAGTTTTGGTGAGATTCTGTGTTGTTACTGTAGTGTGGGTAATGACCATGATTATAGCTTTGGGGAAAATTATATGTTGTTACTGCAGTGTTATAGTAAATATAAATAGAGTTTTGGTGAGATTTGGTGTTGTTACTATAGTGTTGGTAATGACCAGGATTATAGCTTTAGGAAAATTATGAGTTGTTCCCTGTGATGTTGTTAGTGACTATGGTTAGGACCTTGGTGAGATTCAGAGTGACTCTGAAGTGTCGGTAATGTACCGTAATGTTGGTTATAGAGTAGGAAGTATAGGATAATTGGTAAGTATAATGTTTATTGGTGTGTTTGTGTTTGATGATAACTAGTAATTGATAGTGATGGAGTATAAGTCAATGTTAATGAATTGGTGTTTTGGGATGATTTGGCATATAGGGCATATAGGGTGTTTTACAGTTTTTAGGGAAAATTCCGTATGGCTTTTGAGGTATCGGTAAAGTGTGTAGGTGATGATTTTGGGAATAGGAATTAGAAACCTGTTGGTTACGGTAATGTGCAAGATTGGTACTAGAATAGAATGAGGATCCGAGTTGAGATGATAGGTACAGTTTGGCCTTGATGCACTGTAAGAATGATGAGTGTGGGAACTAACTTGTGTACTTGGTGATAATACATGTTTCCCGTAATAATGACTGGTGGGCAATTAGTTGATATATATGTGGGTAGTGATCAGTGGGATCGTGTATTCCCCGAGTGTTGAGATGTGTTTATATATGGTGTTAGAGTGTGAACTCGTTTAATATCTAATTTAATTAAAATGAATGATGGGTGTATCATGTATATGATTATGGTGCAGTGATCAGTAGGATCGTGTATTCCCCGAGTGTTGGGATGTGTTCATACTTGGTGTTAGAATGTGAGATTGCTCACTGTGTGAATTGATTTATATGGTGTTGGTGTATGTTATATCTGTACATATATGCATTGATGTATGATGATATGATCAGGAGGATCGTGTGCATGTTGAGTGCCTAAATATATTAGTTATGCATTGGTGTGTGCATATCATGGTGTTTTGGTGGGATGAATCATGTCTCAGGAGGAGCGTAAGTGATTCATCCGTACTCCTTTGTGGAGAATGGTGGGGGATAGATCATGTCTCAGGAGGAGCGTAAGTGATCTATCCAGGTTTGATTTAATGAACCAATGAGTCGGTACCGCATGCATGGTGTTGAGTTGCATATTTGCATTATAATATGTTATATTGTAATTTGAACAGTAGGTTCGTCATATGGAGTTGTTGGGGGTGAATATTGGTGTGTTGGTGTGTTTTACTACCTTATTTACATGTATTACATTACCATTATATTCTGATCATTGTTTCTCACCCCTTTATTGTTGTTGTGGTCTGTGCTTCTTCGGAAGTACAGATAATCCAGGTGTTTAGCTAGCTTGGATATTGGTGTGACCGTCGAGTCTAGGATGCTCTGATACGTAACACGGGATATGGGTGTTGTAATTGTTTTATGTCAAACTTATTGTAATCCTGTGACGTATCATGAATTTGATGTATTTTATTTTATTAAACAAATTTCGCTGTATTATTTTGAAAAGAATGAATAAAGTATTTTTATAAAATTTGGAGATGTGATATCCCACTTTTTGGTGAAAACTCTGATTATTATTATAATATTTATATTTTATTTAATACGGGGAAGTGGGGTGTTACAACCTACAATATATCTTTTGTGCAACTCTTGTGTGTGTCTCAATGACAATTTGGACTTAACAAAGTCATGTAGGACTGATCTCTTATCACCAATAACCGCAACCTCAAATTAGACCCAACGCACCAACATTGTTTTCCTCTATGAATTACACTTGGTATAACTTGGAGTTTGATTCAAAAATCAAATTGCCAAACTTGAGAAATGAGAAAAAATGGCCCAAAGTTTATTTTCTTTTTTATTTATAAATAAAATCCTTGAGGAAAAGAATATCTTGAAACCAACGTAAGGTCAATGTGTCCATCACAAAAGCTTGTAAGTCACAACGAGCATCAACACCACTTCACAACCTAATTCTTAGAAAATATAACCAAAGGCTGAATGAACCTTTAAAAGGAAAACTTGAAATGAGTAGGACAAATTTGGTTGATCCCTTCCTTAAATCTTGATTAATCAAAGCCTTCACTTTCTTGTACCAAGTCCTAATTTCAAAAAGAACAAAACAACAAAGTTAGATAATCTAGTTAGTTATGTAAGAATGATTGCCTATGATGCTCATGCAAGTGATGACAACATCTAAGGGGTGAAAATTTGGGGTATGACAAGTGGAAACCCATTTTTTTGTGAAACTTGCCAAAAAGTGGGTCACCAATGTAAACCAAAGAATAAGAAACAGTGGCAGTAAAAGCCCACCCAACCTGCAGATAAACAGAAAGAAGAAATATTGAAGGGCAGTAGAGAGCAAGACAAGCTTATTCAAGACAAGAATGAACAACCAAGGGATGAAAAAGAACAAGAGAACCCTGTTTGGATGAATACTAGACCAAGTATCAGAAATAAAGGGAAAGCAGCTATGACTCATATTAACCAAGAAGGAATTAAATGCAAGAACGGGTTTGAAGCCTTAAGGATTGGAAATCCTGAAGGGCAGCAACCAAAAATTACATGATAATCTCTTGGAATGTGAGGAGGATTAATAATTTAGGAAAATGCCATGAAGTTCTCTCCCGCCTCAATCAAATGGATCCTGAAATTACTATCATCATTGAAACTCGTGTCAAAGTTCAACATGCTATGAAAGTTAGGAATAAATTTGGTAGGAACTAGAAATTTATTAATAACTACTCCAAGCATCCTAGCGGTAGGGTTCGGATCCTATGGAATGAGACTAAAGTTAAGATAATTACCAACTGCATTGAAGAACAATTCATACATTGCACTGTCTCTCAATCTTATGATAACAAAAGGTATTGGTTAACTGCCATCTATGCTTCTAATCTCCTTGAGCCGAGAAAGAAGCTTTGGAAAGATATTGGTAATATTTAGAGTAGTGTGACAGGTTCTTGGTGCCTAATTGGTGATTACAATAATGTGATGAACTCTCAAGATATAATAGGGGGGATCTGGTAACTAAAAAAGAGTATAAGGACCTGGCTTTGATGACTGGTGTGTTTGAAAAGGAAAGTTATGGTGATCATTTTACTTGGTGCAATAACTAGAGAAATGGATTAATCTTCTCCAAAATTGATAGATTGATTGGCAACTTGGGATGGATGCAGGACAATGTTAACACTAAGCTCACAATCATGACCCAAGGGGTGTCTGATCATGCTCTCCTCTATCTGCAAGATGATAAACCTCAGAAGTTCAATAGAGCTCCCTTCAAGTTCCAAAATATGGTCACTAGCAGAGCTGATTTTTGTAAAGTTGTCAAGAAATGTTGGGAGGAGCCTATGGAAGGTAGTCCAATGTATGTGATTTGGAAAAATCTGCAAAGGTTGCAACCTATCTTAAAAGAGTTCTCTAAACCCTTCAATGGTATGAATATGCAGCTCCAAAAAGCTAGAGAAGAACTGGCTATGGCTCAGGACTCTTTGTTGAAGGCTAAAATGAATATTCATGCTATAGACAAGGTCAAAGATTGCACTAATGAAGTTCTAAGGCTGAGCAGTCTTGAAGAAAGGATTATTCAACAAAAAGCTAAAGTGGATTGGATAAATCTTGGTGATGGCAACCATACTTACTTTCATGCTGCTTTGAAGAATAGACAAAGGCATAATCAATTAGAAAATTTGCAGGATGGTGAGGGTAATACCTTGCATAAGCAGGAAGACATTGAGAAAGAGATTCTGAGATATTACAAGAGCTTGTTAGGAACATCTAAGGATAACATGAGTAGCATTGATATTGTGGCCTTGAGAAATGGTCCTCAATTGAACATGGACCAAAAGGAGAGCCTCACTGCCCCTGTTACTGATGAAGAGATTTGGAAAAGCTTGAAGGGTATGAATGATCTTTCTGCTCCTTACATTGATGGATTTAATGCTAAATTCTTCAAACGCTCTTGGGAAATTATTAAAGATGATACTAAGAAGGCTATTAAACATTTTTTTAAGAAAGAGAAGCTTTACAAAGCTGTTAACTGTACCTTGGTCACTCTTATTCCAAAGTCCAATGCAGCAACTATGGTGAAGGACTACATGCCCATATCATGTTGTACTATCATATATAATGTGATCTCTAGGATTATGGCTAGTAGATTAGGAAAAGTATTGCCTAATATCATTCATAGTAGCCAAGCAGCTTTTATTCCTGGTAAAAAGATTCATGACCATATCTTAATGGCTTATGAACTTATTAGAGGATATAGCATGAGAAGTAATGCCCCTAAATGTTTCCTCCAAATGGATCTCCAAAAAGCATATGACATTGTTGAGTGGAATGCCTTAGAATCCATTATGAGAGAGCTTAATTTTCCTCAGACCTTCATAGGGTGGATCATACTGACAGTGAAAATGTTTTCTTACAGGTTCTACCTTAATGGTTCATTTACTCAAATTCTGGAAGCCAAGAGAGGCCTTAGACAAGAGGATCCTCTTTCCCCCTTATTGTTTATGATCATCATGGAATATTTGCATAGAATTCTCCAAAGATTACAGGAAATTACCAACTTTAACTTTCATTCAAAATGTGAGTCTTAGTATCATTAATCTCAGCTTTGCAGATGATTTATCGTTGTTCTCTAGAGGTGACCCCACTTCAGTAGAGCTGCTGATGAAGAATTGAGATATTTACTAAGTCTACTGTTCTGAGCATTAACCCTGAGAAATGCAATATATTTTTAGGAAATGTTATGGATAGTGACAGAGTTAGAATGCAGGTATCACCAATTTTCCTGAAGGCCAATTACCTATCAGGTATCTCGGAATCCCCTTGTCTAGTAAAAAGCTGAATGTTGCTCACTATATTCCCATGATGGACAAAATTTTGGCTAGAAATAAGCATTGGAGCTCTAGGATCCTCTCAATGGCTGGTAGAAGACAATTGATCAACAGTGTGATTTTTTCCCTGTCAAATTTCTGGTTGTAATGCTTACCTTTACCTAAAAAGGTGATTGTTAAGATTAAAGCTGCTTGCAGGTCCTTCTTGTGCTCTGGTAGTGAAAAGGTCACCAGAAAATCTCCAATAGCTTGGAAGAAGCTATGTACTCCAAAGAAGCATGGTGGTTTAAATATCATTGACTTGAGTAAGTGGAATATGGCTTGTTTAGCTAAGCTGTTGTGGAATATTAGCCAGAAAGCTGATAGTCTTTGGATAAGATGGCTTCATAGTTATTACATCAAGTCACAAAATGTAATGACAATGGACATCAAAGGTAACACCTCCTAGATTCTTAAAGCCATCTTGAAGGTGAGGTCCATTGTCACTATGCTGAACTACTAGAACCTAAGTATGCAGGTTGGAAAGTGTAAAACTGGTAGAGTTTATGCTGAGCTGAATGCCTCTAATCAGGTTGTCAAGTGAAGGGCCATCTTTTATAACAACCAAGTCAGGCCTAGGTCCCAATTTACAGTGTGGCTTGCTTGTCATAGTCGAATGGCCACTAAAGATAGACTCAAAATATTTGGGCTCATAACTGAGGATAAGTGTAGTTTCTGTATTGATATTGAAAGAGTGAACCATCTGTTTTTCCAATGCCGTATTCTAAGGTCAATCTGGAGCAAGGTGTTAGACTGGTTGGAAATTCAACACAGGCCAAATTGTTGGAGTGCATAGTTGAACTGGGTGATAAAGCAGACCAAAGCAAAGAGTCCAAAGTTTCAAATCTTGAAATGTGCTTTAGCTGAAACTATATATGAGCTATGGAGGATCAGATGTGATGTGTGTTTTGGTGCAAATCAAAACTGGCAGCATATTGTGAGCAACATCATTGATATAATTACCAATAGGTGCTGGTTGAAAGCTAAGTTTAGAATATAATGCTTTTGCCTTAGGTTTGTTTTGTGGTTTTTGTCTTTCGGTTAGCTGGATCTCGTTTGAGATCGCTTTGCTTTGTATTTGTTTTTTGGTTAAATAAAATTTCTTTATTCCAAAAAAAAAAAAAATTGGTTCCATTCGATTTTGTTTTATTGGTTTTTTTTCTTTTCTTCATTTTATTTAACTTATTTATTTTTGAGTTATTAGCATAAAAACACAAATATATTTCTTTTGTTTTTAATAGTTTTCTCTTATTTTTAATAGATTTCTCTATTTTTTTTAGTATGTTTCCCTTATTTCTAGTTTGTTTTATCATGATATGTAATTTTTCACAAAAAATCAAAAAAAAAAAATATGTCCTTTCATTCCATTATTTTATTTAGTTCAAATGACAAAAAATATCTAATTATTTTTTTCATCAAAAATACCAAAATATGTTTTATTTCATTCAATTAACAAAAATACTAAAAACACATAAATAGGCTTTATTTAGTTTATTAAGTCATTTAACTTAGTTTTACTAAAAACACTAAAAAAATACCAAAAAAACATTTATTTTCATTTAATTAAAAAAACAAAACACAATGAATCTCTTTTTTTTAATATAAAAATCGGATGAAAAGACCTCTTGGATGTATCTTCTTATAAGTCTCTGAGTATTTGAATACAAACTGTATAGCTTGGACAGTCAAATATTTGTCTTCCATCTTAAAATCAACTTTAAACACCACTTAAATCAATCTTTTTCAGCCCCGAATGTTGAAATCTTTTTCAAACAATCTTTTATGCCACTGCGCGTAGAAATTAAAACCAACCAACACACAATCATTTTTCTATCGAACTACAAGGCTCTGAGTCTCTCATTGCACCTCAGAGTACGTAGGAGCGGATTTTTGAAATCCCGTTGAGCACAATGATTAAAACTTTTTGTCTCTTCCTCTTTGTAAATGATTTTTATCTTGTTGTCAGTAATTCTTCCTTTTTAAAATATTTTAATGAACATTTTAATGAATAAAAATAAAATAAAATGAAAAAAATACTTGCAAGCAAACATTTAACCCTGTGACTAGAGAAGGCTCCCGTTGAATACAATGGATGCGAGGGATGCTAGTACATTCCCCTTGCATAACTGACTCCCAAACCCTAATTGGGTCGCAAAGACCATCTTATCCATTTACTTTTATTTAGGGTTTTATCAGTATTTCCCTTTAACTTAGAAATAAATAAAGAACGGTGACGACTTTGTTAGTCCATATGCGGCCATGCAATGTGCTTCGTGTGGTTGTATTTTTTGAGATGCGGCAACCGTTATATCTGGGATGCAAAAAATTTACAAGATTGTTAGTTATGTTAAGACTATTTAATCTTAAGGTAAGAGGTGTGTGGATGGATAAAATTTTCAGTAAATTGCTTAGATTGTTGCAAGAAATGCTTCTAGAATGTAACACTTAGTCAAATCATGGTTATGAGGCCAAGTAGATATTGTGTCCAATTGGTCTGAACCATGTCAAAATACATGCATGTCGTAATGATTGCATATTATATAGGAAAGAGTATGAAAACTTGAAAGAGTTCTCGAGGTGTGGGGAGTTACGCTACAAGCTGAATGACAATGGTGTTGAAGATGATGATGTTGTAACTAGAAAGGATGTTCTTCCAAGGTGATGTGGTACCTACGATAATTCAAAGGTTCAAGAGATTATTTTGTAATGTAAATGATGCAAAGAATACTAGATGATTTGCAGATGAAATAATATTTGATGGGAAAATTCACCATGTGGCTGATTCATTGTAATGGGAAAAAATTGATTTGTTGTTTCTAGATTTTACCCTTGAGCCAAGGAACCTTATGCTTGGACTTTCCACCGACAAAATCAACCTGTTTGATAATTTGAGTAGTAATCATACTTCAAGGCATGTTCTTCTAATAATTTATAACTTATCTATGTGGTTATGAATGAAGCCCAAATATATGATGTTATCAATAATGATTTCGGGTCCAAAACAACCAAGCAACGACATAAATGTTTATTTAATGTCATTAATTGATGATTTAAGAACTTTTTGGGAGGATGATGTTGATTTTGATGATGTGCATACAGGTGATAACTTTAAGTTGTGTGCTATGTTGTTTTGCGCAATCAATGACTTTTTGATATATGTTAGTTTGTATGGGTATAACGTCATGGAACATAAAGCGTGTCCTATATATGAAGATGATCCATGCTTCCACCAATTACAAAATGGAAATAAGAATGTCTACCATGGCCATTCGAAAATTTCTAAGACCTAATCATCCATATCGTAGATTGCAGAATGCTTTTAATGGAAAATAGAAGTTTGGTTTCTCTCCAAAGCCTTTAATCGAGAAGGAAGTTTATAAAAGATAACAACACATTAATGTTGTCTTTGGAAAGAAACGAAAAAAGGCCCATGGAGAAAGATATTTGGAAAAGGAGGTCGGTGGTCTTTGATCTTCCATATTTGTATAGTATCGATCGATGTAAGACATTGTCTTGATGTGATGCATGTGGAGAAAAATGTATGTGATATTTTGATCAAAAAAATTCTAAACATTAATGGAAAGACAAAAGATACTAAGAAATATCATAAAGATGTGGTGGTGATGGGTATACGACAAGAGTTAGACCCAAAAGATACAAGAAATATAACATATTTACCCCCAGCATGTCACACTTTGTCTAAAAAAAATTATGATTGTTTGCAGGTAAGGCTGGCAATGAACTAAACCAACTGGAAAATAGTTAAGAACTCAGTTCAACAATTAATTTGTTGAACTTGGTTCATGAACCCAATGAGCTGAATATGAGTGAAAAACTAAGTTAGTTAACTAAATGAGTTGAACTAGATTTATACATAGTTTGACTCGTTAGGTTCATGAGCCAACTCGATTATATGATAAGGATTATATTGTCTTTCAGAGTAGATTTAAAGATTTAATATAAATTTTAATCTTATATTTTATTTTAATATAACAGTTTTAATTATTAATTTATATTTGAGTAAAATATTTTTAAAAATAATTATACAAATAAAATTAGCATCATATAAATTAGTTAATTTTTGAATTAGTATATTTTTTAAACAAAGTTAAATTCCAATCTAATAACTTTATTTTATCTCAATACTTTATTTTTAAAATAATATTAATTTAAAATGTCAAATATATAAAAATAAGACTTTAAAAATGGCTTTTAAGTCCGTGAAGCAAGCAAGCTCAACCTAACGAGTCGAACCGAGTTTCTCGTGAACTTATAACACGTCGAGTTTAAGCTTAAAAAAAGTTTGTTTCAAACTTAAACCGAGATTTGAGCTGAACCAATTCTTAACGAGTCGAGTCGAGTTGAGGCGAGTTCAAATCGACTCATTTCCAGCCCTAATTATAGAGTATCAAAGTTCCCCAAGAGTACTCATCAAATGTGAATAAACTTGTGTCAATGAATGATCTCAAATTAGTTGGCTGAAAATATCATGATTGTCATGTCTTGATGCAACAACTTTTACCAGTGGCTATCTATGTAATTCTACCAAAAAATGTAATTGTAACTATAATCAGATTGTGCTTATTCTTCAATGTTATATGTAGTAAAGTCATTGAACCTGAAAATTTAGATGAGTTGGAACATGAGACTGCAATTATCTTGTGTCAATTAGAGATGTTTTCCTCTCCCTTTTTTGAATTTATGGTTCATTTAGTAAGGGAGATTAGAATTTGTGGTCCAGTTTGTTTATGGTGGATGTATCCACTAGAGCGATACATAAATATCTTTAAAGGGTAAATAAAGAATCATCATTGTTCGAAAGCTTTGATCATTGAACAATACATCACATAAGAAGCTATTGAGTTTTGTACAAACTATTTGTCATAAGCAAACTCTATATGAATTCCCGAGTATCATCATGATAGAAGACATGATGGTAGAGGTATTCAAGGTTTAAATGTTAAGACATTTGACTGATATGTAGTTCAACCTTACTTGCCCATTCACAGAAGTCTTATTAAGGAAAAATTCTTCTGGATTAGTGAAAAAAATCTGGTTGATAGAGCATAACAAAACATTTTATAACTTGGTTTAATGATAGGGTTTCTAAAGAGAGTTGTGCATCATAGACAATTAAATGGATGTCATATATGCCTAAGTTTAATCTAATAACTTGGAGTGCGTACGTCATTACTAAATTTTCATTTCATACAAAATCAAAGTATGATTGTGGTACCGTGCAAAATAGTGGATTATGGTTAAAGTTGAATCCATATACTTTTCTAGTTTGAAATATACGAATTTTGTACTGACATCTAGAGCGTACTTTGGGGTCATTAAGAAGATTTTGGAGATTGATTATGTTACTTTTAAAGTGTCTGTATTTAAGTGCAAATGAATTGACAGTAACACTGGTGTAAAAACATATGAATTAGGATTTACACAGGTTGATCTTTGAAATGCTACTTATATGAACGAACCATTCATCATGGCATCCCAAGCAAAACAATTTTTTTATGTCACTGATTCTTCTAACATAAGATGGTCAATTGTTCTACAATGAAAATATATTTCTGATAATGATGAAAATTAAGATTTAAATTTTGATACCCCTCATTTCACAACACATGTAGGTCTCTCATCTGAAGAAAATGGTTCAGATGATGATGCTCATGCTATTTGTCATGATCATCAAGAGGGGATATGACAAAACTAGTAAGTAAATATTTTATATCACTTAGTAATATATATTTGTTCATTTATCTTTTTATATTCTTTTTACTAAAGATTTAATGTTGATCTTGTTGATTTTAATTAGTTTCAAATGTAGCTCAAATTATAGGTGATTAACGACTGGTGACAAATCCCAAAAGAGAAAATTTTGACGGCCTACAAGACTTTGCATTTTGGTTATTGATTTTTTTGGTTAATAATTTGTTGTAAAATTATAAGGTGTACATGTGTCATTTTGACTTTGCAAATGGTATAAACAATAAATACTTTTGGCAAAATGTTTCTGTTTGAGAAATGGGGCAAATGTACAAAATTTATGTTTCAAAAATGACCAAAATATGATTCTATAATACAGGTTCAAACAAAATATAGAAAAATAAAAAAATAAATAACAATATTTTTCCCTCGGTTATTATTATACACTGAGGTAATAATGATTCTTTGTTACCTCAGTTTTTCAAATAACCGAGAGGAAATATGGCGTGTGTTATCCAGTTCAGAAATAATAAAAATGCCCCTACTGGGGATCAAACCCATGTGAAGAACACTTTACCCATCAGTTATTCTAAAACCGAGGGGTATTGTGAAAAGTTTTCATGACACTCTTTGTTACCTCACACGTGTAACAAAGATTAAATCCCCTTCGCGGCAGAGGTTAAATGTGCTTTTTTAGTAGTGATAAATACTTTCGTCGTCACTGTACCAGTAATGTTGTTATTTATGTATTTAAGATTTTTAACCTTAAAGTTGTTTTTGAGACTGAGGGTTTAATGTTGTTATCGTTGTTGTTGTTGTTGTTGTTGTTGTTGTTGTTGTTGTCGTTGTTTTTTTGTTGTTGTTATTGTTGTGTTAATTTGTGTAGGATTTTGATTTTATTTTTAGAAAATACATAATTATGGATCGTAGTTGGATGAAATTCATTAGATTAAGTGTTGAGTATGAGAATGAAGCGCGTCAATTTATTAAATTCGCCGAAAGAAACCTTTTAGACGATAAATGAATTTTTTATTTTCCTTGTAAAAAATGTGGTAATGCAAAAAAAAGGGGAAAGGAAGAAATATTCGATTATCTAGGTTGTGATAAAATTTGTCAAAATTATACGACATGGGTGTGACATGGTGAAGTAACAAAAAAACTACGTCAGATAAAGTTGAATTTGATAAAGATATGGGTAATCACCTAGAAGATATGATTTGTGATATTGGAGAAGTTTCTTTTAGGAGAGCCCATGTGTATGATATTTTACATAGTGACAAGGAATAACCATTATTTGCGTGGTGCAAAAGTCTTACATGATTTGTCAGCTATATTAAGATTTTTTCATCTAAAGGAAAAAAGCAGGTAGACAGATAAAAGTTTCACTAAATTTCTTGAATTGTTGAATAAATGCTTCTAGAAGGTAACATGTTGCCGAATGATAATGAATAGGCTAAGAAGATATTGTGTCCAATGGATTTGGACTATGTCAAAATACATGCATGTCATAATGATTGCATATTATATAGAAAAGATTATGAAAAATTGAGTGAGTGCCTGAGGTGTGGGGAGTTGTAACACCCCAAATCTAAACTTGCGGATAACAGAAGAAAAAACAACAATTCATATAGCAAACAAAGTGCAGCAGCGCAAACATTGACTGCATGACGGTCGTCATGAGCCTGTGACGGTCGTCACACGGGCAAAATCTCTCATATCAGAGATGTTACACTTCAACCTGCCAGACAACAATCATTATGCAACAACTTGCAAATATCATACGTAGCACGAAAATTGGATGAACAATCACCAATGCATTACTTAACCATTTAATCATAAAACAACTCGTCATTACTTCCGGTGGAAGTTCGATAAGGTATACAACATGTTCTCTTAAAACAATTTAATAAAAACATTGTAACAAGTTAGATCAACAATAACATCGACTAAAATAATAACAACAATCATCCATCCCCCCAAGAGTGCTACGTATCAGAGCGACCAACGACACCTTAACGGGAACTACGCTCTATTCCTGACTACCTGCAAATTACCACCAGAGGAGGTAACATACAACGGAAAAGGGTGAGATATCAATAATATAACATAAAGCATGATATAAAACATGTCGGAAACTCATCACAGCATTATAGGCTTCGAAATCATAAACATCATCGACAACAACTGCGAGTAATCCATATCTCACATAAACAACATTAACAAACAACTAGCGTAATTATGCGACTTCATGCGACTCAACAATGCGACTCAACTGTGCACATGCATGTGGTACCATTTAGGAGCCAACACTCCAAAACTCGGGACAGGGCCAACACCCCGAACCCATCTAGGAGCCAACACTCCAAAACTCGGGACAGGGCCAACACCCCGAACCCATCTAGGAGCCAACACTCCAAATAACGCTAATACAGGCACAACCGTCGCCAATCCAGGCCAAATGCTATGCTATGAAATGCATCTATTATGGACTACAACACAACCATAGCAACCATATAACAAGGCATTATGCCTACAACTAGAATGTCCATAACAGAGCATCATAATATCATACCACTCATACAACCATCACTTTCTACCCGTTCACATACGGGAACAATAACAACATAATTTCAACATTTACGACTGTTCATGTAAAGGAACATTACAACATCGTACCAACAAATAGGAACTCCAAGTGTTCATCCACAACGGCTATTCCTATACAGGTATAACATCAACATTAGTTCAACAATTAATCTTTAACATCTTATCATAATAACAACATTACGGCATCTTCTCACATAATTAATTACAAATCAATCACAACCAGGAAACTGTCCTTTTTTTTGGCCAATTAGGGAAAACCATTAGAGCGCTGTACGAATAACCGTATAGCATATTCGTTCTACGTAATTTCCTATAAGGAAAACCTTAGAGCATCGCACTAATAACTACATAACACATTCATTCCTACATAGAAATCTGGTTCCATTGAGGAAACCTTTTCCTTAACATTTATCGATTAACGAAAATTATACCTATGACTCGATCCCCACATGAATTCGATCATACTCCCGGTTATAGAATTGAACCCCACCTTTACCTTAGAATTGAGGTCAATTCCACGCTCTCCGGTTCCGCTTCCGCTCTACGGTGACTTTTCTGCAGAAATCCTCCAAATTCGCCGGTGGTTGATTCTTTGCTCTCAACTTTCCTCAGTGCGTAACTTCTCTTTCTAGTCTTTTCTTTCCCCAAATGGTGTAATTGAGGGTAAAATAGTCTATGGGAATATATTTTTGCTACCCACTCTCACCCACGTCCAAATTCTGCATTTAACTGAATTTCGTTACTATGACGGTCGTGGCAAGTCCATGACGAGCGTCACGGTCGTCACGGTCGTGGCAAGTCCATGACGGTCGTCATATTAGAAGAATTCAATTTTTTTCAATTTTTTTCTAGATAGAACATCTCTTTATCTTTCCAACGCTTCGAACGGGGGTCAAATCCTACTTACGGATCAAGAGATATGATTTTTCGAAGTTTCCTAAAACTGCTACGGAATTTTACACTTTTTCCCGACAATTCGACCGATTCAATTCCTTCCTTCGATTCAAACACATACTCAATTGCGACTACGACGCAATGAGACATAGCAAAGTCATAATTGAATTTAATCAAAATAAAACGGGCGTTACAACTCTCCCCTACTTACAAGAATTTCGTCCTCGAAATTACCTTAATTAAACAGCTCGGGATAAGACTCCCGCATCTTGCTCTCTAGTTCCCACGTCAAGCTTTCGCCAGCGGCTCCCAACCAGACCACTTTCACCAAAGCAATCTCTTTACCTCGTAACGTCTTCACCTCCCGATCATTAATTCTCACAGGCTTCGTCTCCACAGTAAGATTCTCACGTACTTGCACATCGTCCATGGGAATGACATGCGACGGATCTGAAATATACTTGCGGAGCTGTGACACATGAAATACATCGTGTAGATTCGACAAATTTGGTGGCAACGCCACTCGATATGCCACCTTTCCAACTCTGTCCAATATCTGATACGGACCAATGAAACGAGGAGTAAGCTTCTTAGATTTCAAAGCTCTACCAACACCGGTCACAGGCATGACTCTAAAAAATACATGATCTCCAGCTTCAAATTCTAAATCCTTCCTGCGCTTATCATAATAACTTTTCTGCCTACTCTGTGAAGCTTTCATCTTTTCTCAAATTAACTTCACCTTCTCGGTAGTCTCTCGAACAATCTCCGGTCTGAGTACCACACTCTCTCCCGATTCATACCAACACAACGGAGTCCTACACCGCCGACCATACAAAGCTTCGAATGGTGCCATTCCGATACTAGAGTGATAACTGTTATTATAAGTAAACTCTATCAACGGAAGGTATGTATCCCACGAACCACCTTCCTTAAGTACACATGCTCTCAGCAAATCTTCTAAAGACTGAATAGTCCGTTCAGTCTGACCATCTGTTTGAGGATGGTATGCTGAACTCAACCTCAACTTAGAACCCAAAGCCTCTTGCAGACTCTTCCAAAACTCAGAAGTAAACCGCGGATCTCTATCCGACACAATACACAACGGAACGTCATGCAACTTAACAACCACTCTAACATAAATCTCTGCCAACTTCGATACTGGAAAAGTGATGTTAATAGAAATAAAGTGAGCTGACTTTGTAAGCCTATCAACAATCACCCAAATAGAATCACATCCTCTCAAAGTGTTCGGCAAACCCGTTACAAAGTCCATTGAAATGTTGTCCCATTTCCATTCTGGAATTTCTAACGGTTGCATCAACCCGGCAGGTTTCTGATGCTCAACTTTCGACTTCTGACAAGTCAAACATGCATACACAAAACGTGTTACATCACGCTTCATACCAGGCCACAAAAACAGATTCTTCAAATCATTATACATTTTCGTCGCTCCTGGATGAATACTCAACTTACTTCTGTGACTCTCTTCCAGAATTGCTTTCTTCATATCTGCATTATTAGGAATGCAAATACGACCACGAAATCTCAACACTCCTTGCGCATCCAACTGATAATCATTATCTTTCACATGATCTACTCCAGGCATTAAATCCACCAATTTCACATCCAATTTCTGAGCTTCTCTAATGCTGTCCAGAAAGTCATTATTAATCTTTAACATGCCCAACTTTACACTCTTCGGTGTTACTTCACAAACTAAACTCAGATTTTTGAATTGCTCAATCAACTCTAATTCTTTAGCCATCATTGCTGACATATGCAAAGTCTTGCGGCTTAAGGCATCATCTACAACATTAGCTTTTCCCGGATGGTAATGTAACCCAAAATCATAATCCTTTAACAACTCTAGCCACCTTCGTTGCCTCATTCTCAACTCTTTTTGGTCAAACAAGTATTTCAAACTCTTATGGTCGCTGAACACTTCGAATCTCGAGCCATACAAATAATGTCTCCAAATCTTCAGCACAAAAACAACGGCAGCAAGTTCTAAATCGTGCGTGGGATAATTCCTCTCATGGATTCTCAGCTGTCTTGAGGCATACACAACCACTTTATTATTCTGCATGAGTACTCCTCCTAAACCACACTTAGAAGCATTACAGTATACAACAAACGGTTCTTCTGCGTTAGGCAAGATCAACACCGGAGCAGACGTCAACCTTTTCTTTAACTCCGTAAAACCTGCTTCGCATTGAGCATCCCATACAAAAGTCTTCCCTTTACAAGTCAACTTAGTTAACGGAAGGGCCAACTTAGAAAAACCTTCAATAAACCTTCTATAATAACCAGCAAGTCCCAAAAAGCTTCTAATCTCCGTTGCCGACTTCGGAGTTTCCCATTTCAACACGGCATCAACCTTAGATGGATCTACGGCAATTCCATCACCTGATATAACATGACCCAAAAAGCTAACTTCCTCCAACTAAAAGTCACATTTCGACAGTTTCGCAAACAACTTCCTTTCTTTCAACACTTGCAGCACTAATCTCAAGTGCTCAACATGCTCCTCCTTCGAATTTGAATAAATTAGGATATCATCAATGAATACTACCACGAACCGATCTAAATACTCATGGAAGATACGGTTCATGTATTCCATGAAAACTCTCGGCGCATTAGTAATGCCAAAAGGCATTACCGTAAACTCATAGTGTCCATACCTGGTTCTGAACGCAGTTTTCTGAACATCGTCATCTTTTACCTTAATCTGGTGATACCCTGACCTCAAATAAATTTTACTAAACACTCGCGCTCCAACCAATTGATCCATCAAGTCATCAATTCTCGGAAGCGGGTATTTGTTCTTAATCGTAACTTTGTTCAGTTGCCGGTAGTCAATACACAACCTCATACTGCCATCCTTCTTCTTCACTAACAATACCAGAGCTCCCCACGGTGATACACTTAGTCTAACGAACTTCTTCTCAAGTAAGTCTTCCAACTGTTTCTTCAACTCTGCCAATTCAGATGTAGACATCCTGTACGGTGCCATAGACACAGGTCTGGTACCGGGTACAAGATCAATAGAAAATTCAATTTCCCGTTCCGGAGGAACCTCAGGAATTTCATCTGGAAACACCTCAGGGAAATCACAAACAACTTCCAATTCATCGATTATCGCTTGATTCTCAATGGATAATGATGCCACCAACGCAAACACCTGAGCATCTTCTAGCAATATCTGCTTCATCTGTTTGGTAGTTACCCAACACGCTCCCTCCTTCTTAGGAGTAGAGAATCTCACCGACTTATCAAAGCAATTAATATGAACACAGTTATACTCTAACCAGTTCATACCCAAAATTATGTCTATCCCACTTAGCGGCAAACAGACTAAGTCAACCAGGAAATCTCTATCAAACATCGACAGAGGACATTTCAAACACACAAGAGACGTAGTTACCAATCCCTTAGCTGGGGTCTCAACTACCATCTCTCCACTCATGTGTGACAACATAAGACCCAAAAGTTCAACACAATCCGCAGCAATAAAGCAATGAGACGCACCAGTGTCAATAATAGCAAGTAAAGGACTACCATTAATGAAACAAGTACCTTCAATCAATTTGTCATCACTGGATGTCTGAGTCCCAGATAGCGCGAACACTCTTCCGCCATTCTGTTCCTTCTTAGGCTTCTGACACTTGTCTCGCAGGTGTCCCTCTTCACCGCAGTTGAAACAAACCATTCCTTTGCGTTTGCACTCACCAACAGCATGTCCCAACTCTCCGCAACGGTAACACTTCAATGATCCAGAATTACATACATTACTCTTATGACCTGGCTTTCCGCACTTATAGCAAACAATACCAGCAGGAGCATCTCCCCTACTAGCTTTTCGGCCGTCAGCTACTTTCTGTTTCCCTTTGCCAGCTGGAGGGTCATAAGGCTTACCACAACTCTGCTGTGATTTGCCTCTCCTCTCACTCACCAACTTGTAATGAGCATTGCTATCCTCCTCATAAATCCTACAGCTTTCAACCGATGAATCAAAGACACGGATCTTCTGATACCCGATTGCTTTCTTAATTTCAGACTTCAATCCGTTCTCAAACTTGATACATTTAGAGAATTCAGCAGTCTCTGCGCTGTAGTGCGGGTAAAACTTAGCCAACTCCTTGAACTTCGCCGCATACTCAGTAACAGATCTGTCTCCTTGCTCCAGTTCAAGAAATTCAATCTCTTTCTTACCACAGACATCTTCCGGGTAATACTTCTTTAGAAATTCCCTACGGAATACAGTCCAAGTAACTTCTTCACCTGCAGCTTCCAACACTGGACGAGTCTCTAGCCACCAGTCATCAGCTTCGACTGCTAGCATATGAGTCCCATAACGGACCTTCTGCGCTGGAGTACAATCCATCACACGAAAGATTCGCTCCATTTCCTTTAACCACTCCAATGCACCATCAGGATCATGCTTACCCTTGAAGGTAGGCGGATTCTCCCGTTGAAACGTTGCCAAACTGCGAGACCCAGCATCTCCAGCAGGATTCGGCTGATGTTCCATAGCATTAGCTAAAGCTTGCAGAGCAGCAGCAATCGCAGCATCATTCCTCCCAGCCATTTCACTTAAGCTGCAACAACCAACAGTCAGATTTCATAATTAACGAGACTCTAGTGTTAGGCACGACGACTGACTCGACGACACTAGACAACTTGGCCGGATGGACCGACCTGCTCTGATACCAGTAATGTAACACCCCAAATCTAAACTTGCGGATAACAGAAGAAAAAACAACAATTCATATAGCAAACAAAGCGCAGCAGCGCAAACATTGACTGCATGACGGTCGTCATGAGCCTGTGACGGTCGTCACACGGGAAAAATCCATCATATCAGAGATGTTACTCTTCAACCTGCCAGACAACAATCATTATGCAACAACTTGCAAATATCATACGTAGCACGAAATTGGATGAACAATCACCAATGCATTACTTAACCATTTAATCATAAACAACTCGTCATTACTTCCGGTGGAAGTTCGATAAGGTATACAACATGTTCTCTTTAAAATAATTTAATAAAAACATCGTAACAAGTTAGATCAACAATAACATCGACTAAAATAATAACAACAATCGTCCACCCCCCCAAGAGTGCTACGTATCAGAGCGACCAACGACACCTTAACGGGAACTACGCTCTATTCCTGACTACCTGCAAATTACCACCAGAGGAGGTAACATACAACGGAAAAGGGTGAGATATCAATAATATATCATAAAGCATGATAGAAAACATGCCGGAAACTCATCACAGCATTATAGGCTTCGAAATCATAAACATCATCGACAACAACTGCAGGTAATCCATATCTCACATAAACAACATTAACATGCAACTAGCGTAATTATGCGACTTCATGCGACTCAACTGTGCACATGCATGTGGTACCATTTAGGAGCCAACACTCCAAAACTCGGGACAGGGCCAACACCCCGAACCCATCTAGGAGCCAACACTCCAAAACTCGGGACAGGGCCAACACCCCGAACCCATCTAGGAGCCAACACTCCAAATAACGCTAATACAGACACAACCGTCGCCAATCCAGGCCAAATGCTATGCTATGAAATGCATCTATTATGGACTACAACACAACCATAGCAACCATATAACAAGGCATTATGCCTACAACTAGAATGTCCATACAGAGCATCATAATATCATACCACTCATACAACCATCACTTTCTACCCGTTCACATACGGGAACAATAACAACATAATTTCAACATTTACGACTGTTCATGTAAAGGAACATTACAAATCGTACCAACAAATAGGAACTCCAAGTGTTCATCTACAACGGCTATTCCTATACAGGTATAACATCAACATCAGTTCAACAATTAATCTTTAACATCTTATCATAATAACAATATTACGGCATCTTCTCACATAATTAATTACAAATCAATCACAACCAGGAAACTGTCCTTTTTTTGGCCAATTAGGGAAAACCATTAGAGCGTTGTACGAATAACCGTATAGCATATTTGTTCTACGAATTTGCCCATAAGGAAAACCTTAGAGCATCGCACTAATAACTACATAACACATTCATTCTACATAGAAATCTGGTTCCATTGGGGAAACCTTTTCCTTAACATTTATCGATAACGAAAAATTATACCTATGACTCGATCCCCACATGAATTCGATCATACTTCTGGTTATAGAATTGAACCCTACCCTTACCTTAGAATTGAGGTCAATTCCACGCTCTCCGGTTCCGCTTCCGCTCTACCGGTGACTTTTATGCAGAAATCCTCCAAATTCGTCGGTGGTTGATTTTTTGCTCTCAACTTTCCTCAGTGCGTAACTTCTCTTTCCAGTCTTTTCTTTCCCCAAATGGTGTAATTGAGGGTAAAAGAGTCTATGGGAATATATTTTTGCTACCCACTCTCAGCCACGTCCAAATTCTGCATTTAACTGAATTTCGTTACTATGACGGTCGTGGCAAGTCCATGACGAGCGTCACGGTCGTGGAAGTCCATGACGATCGTCATATCAGAAGAATTCAATTTTTTTCTAGATATAACATCTCTTTAGCTTTCCAACGCTTCGAACAGGGGTCAAATCCGACTTACGGATCAAGAGATGTGATTTTTCGAAGTTTCCTAAAACTGCTACGGAATTTTACACTTTTTCCCGACAATTCGACCGATTCAATTCCTTCCTTCGATTCAAACACATACTCAACTGCGACTACGATGCAACGAGACATAGCAAAGTCATAATTGAATTTAATCAAAATAAAACGGGCGTTACAGGAGTCGCGCTACAGATTGAAGAACAATGGTGATGATGATAATGATGATGATGTGAGCAAGAAAGGTCATTTTTCCAAGGTAATACGGTACCTACCAATAATTTCAAGGTTCAAGAGACTGTTTGCTAATGTTAAGTATGCAAATAATACGTAGATGATAGAAAATGTGAAAGAAAAATTTTCCATGTATCTAATTCATTAAAATGGAAAAAAAAATTGATTTGTTGTTTCTGGATTTTGGCCACGAGCTAAGAAACCTTAGGCTTGGACTTTCCACCAATGGAATGAACTTATTTGGCAATTTGGTTATTAAGCGTACTTCATGATTTGGTCTTCTCATAATTTACGACCAATCATCATGGTTGTGCATGAAATGCAAATATATGATGTTATCTATGATTATTTCTGATCCAAGAAAACCAGGAAACAATATAGATGTTATTTAAGCCCATTGGTTAAAGATTTAAAAATTTTGTGGAAGGAAGACGTCGGTGCTGATGATGCATATTCGAGTGAAAATTTTAAGATGTGTGTCATGTTATTTTGCACAACCAATAATTTTCATATATATATATATATATATATATATATATATATATATATATATATATATATATATATATATATATATATATATATATATATATATATATATATATATTATATATATATATATATATATATATATATATATATATATATATATATATATATATATATATATATATATATATATATATATGATAATTTGTCTGGGTACAACATTAAGAGATATAAAGTGTGTCTTATATGTGAAGCTCATATATGTTTCCACCAACTAAAGAATGGAAAAAATAATGCTTACGTTAGGCATCAAAAATTTCGAAGACCCAATAATCCGTATTGTAGATTATGACAGTCCTTTAATGGTGAGGAAGAGTTTGATATCGCTCCACAACTCTTAACCAGTGAGAAAGCTTATACACGACAATAACACATTACTGATTTCATTTGAAAGAATAAAAAAGGGCATGTGAAAAAAATATGGAAAAAGAGTTTGGTGTTCTTTGATCTTTCATATTAGTCTAGCCTCAATGTAAGACATTGTCTTGATGTGATGCATGTGAAAAAAATATGTGTGATAGTTTGATTGGAACACTTCTCAACATTCAAGAAAAGACAAATGATGGTAGCAATTAAGATTCACATGGGTTGACCTTCACAAATAAAGGAAATTATAACTAGTGTACAAACCGATGGATTAGGATTCACATGGGCTGACCTTCACAAGTCAGCTTATATGAATGAACTTTTGTCCTGACATCCTAGGAAAAACAAGTTTTTTTATGACATTGACCCTTTTAACAATATATTTTTGATAGTGATGAAAATTAAGATTTAACTCTTGATATTTATGAGACTCCTTCTTTTGCATATCTCATATGAAAAAAATAATTCAGATGATGTGTATGTTTTTTGTTATGATCATTAAGAAGGGATATGAGAAAATTAACATGTATTTTATATGACTTAGTCATATATATTTATTGAGATTTTATGATCAATGTTGTTGTTATTGAAGATTTAATGTTGTTGTTATTATTGTTGTTGTAGTATTAACCTAATTATTGGCATATGTTGTTCAAATTATAAATATTTGACGATCGGATACCATTCATAAATAAAAACTTTAGAATGTCAGGTTTTGTTCAAGTTTAAAAAAAAATCCATTCAATTATGTTAAAAATAATTTAGGTGTTAGTTCTGTTTTTAAAAAAATACAGATTAAAATCAAAATTTTGAAGTTTCTTTAAATATAATAATAAACAAGGGTTTTATCTTTAGTTGTTACCTAAAATCGAGGTAAAAGATTCAATCTATGAGTGTACGTAATAAGTAATGTGTGAAGATAAAATTCTTGAAAAATTATTTATTTTTAAAATCAAAAAATCAAAAAATCAATTTAAAAAAGCTATAAATACATGGTTAAAAAATAACCCTAAACTCACAATATTCGTATATGTAATCTTATTTTATTCTGATTATCACAAGTTCAACAACTGTACATATATAATTCACTTGTGCATCACACTAGTTTAAAAAAGTAACCAAACTACATTACTTTTTTCATCTTCTTTGTACATTGTATGCAATGGGAAGAGAAACATATCCTAATGTTGCACAATTTCATCATTTGGAAGTTTGTATAACTCTCATTCTGAACACATCTTTAGCTAGACACCAGTGTCCTCTGGTAAACTCAAACGCAGAAAATACAGGCTGCACACAAAGAAATAGTAAATTCAATCAGTTGCATAATCAATACTATCAATTATCTTGGTCGAGATCGAAAACGATTTATCACCTCGCAGACATGAAAGCCATTCCGCAGAAGACAGCCTTAACAGATTGTTTCTGTCCGGCATACTCGAAAGCCAATGGCAGCATTTCATGAAGGGTTATAAAAGCCATAACACCACCAACCGATGCCAGCAAACCCTCGAGAATTTCAGGATTTAGGCTCGTAGGAAATAGACATGCAACAATAACAACACCTAAGGGCTCAGCTAAGCCAGAAAGTGATGCCAATTTGAATGCCTGCCATTTACTATACACATCAAGAAATAAAATAAAATCAGTTATAATTCGAATAGACCGATATTGTAATAATAATAATAATAATAATAACTCATGATTTTATAGGAGAGCATGAAGGCTTTTACCTCTCTGTTGCAAAATAAACAGGAAGTGCGACGGCAACACCCTATAAAACATAGAAAATTTAACGATTTTTTTATGTGAAACTAAAGAAATGCTTAGAAATTAAACAAACAAAATTACTAAAATATCAAGAACTTATACCTCAGGGATATTGTGCAGAGCAATGGCCAATGCAAGGTTAAGACCAACCCGAAGACCCTATTCAAACAACATAAAAATTATTAGTTGATTAATGCAACCACCTTAAAATTGTGAAACAAGAGGTATTTTTACCTTCATGGATCCAAGGTACACTGCCATGCCTTCCGGAAAATTATGTAAACTTATACCTATGGCTGTAATAATTCCACTGAATAAAACCTGGCGGCGACGTTTTTTCATGGTGTTCTTGTTTTCTTCATTACCAACCTTGATTTTTTCAAGCATGTCACAAAATTATTTATAAGTTAATATCTACATATATAAAATAATAGCAAAAGAAAATCAAAGTTCATTAAAATGACCTTTTTGTTTTTCTTATCGGGTGGAGGAACGGTTGGTTCTGGAATAAAGTGGGCAACAATAGCAAAAAATACGACACCAGAAAAAAACTATGTGAAGAAGAAAATAAAACATGATGGTCAGAACAAATATGAAACAACAATGTAGAATACTAGAATTATGGTGAAGAAGTGAAGAGAAGAGAAAGGTTTACCCAAAGATTGCCTCTTAGGAAGCCAAGTGAGTTTATGGCATTATGAGCAAGATCAAAGAATGATATGCTCAGCATTAAACCAGCAGCAAAACCCTTTTAATGTACCAAAGGAAAATGAGAAATTATTAAAACCGTCAGTCTCAGTGACATATTTCTGGTGTTCGTAATAGATAAAAGATGATGAGTACCTGTAATAGTCCAAGCATCCTCAAACTTGGAGCTTTACTCATAATAACAAAAAGTGCACCTGTTCCATATACACAAACTTTAGTAAACAGAGATTATGTCTTCTTCTAAAACTTATCTAATGTCTAGAAGAGACAAAGCACATACCAATGGAAGTGCTAAAGCCACCAATGGATGAAAGTGCAATACCAAGCAAGAATTGAGAATCCATGAGGATGACAAGAATGCAAAAGAAAATATAAATGAGTCTTGAAAAGGATGGTGGTTCTATCACGATTCACATCATATATATATACATATTATTTTAATATAAGACCACTAGGGGAGGAAAAGTGAATATGTTAAATTAAAATGAGCACATTAAAGAAAGAGATGAATTGTGTGACTGGTCCACGAAAAGAACTTTTTTTTCTTCTCAACCTCAATCTCACGACATCACCTACTGCCTCAGGTTTGCTAGGTTGACACTAAAAATCATACACCCAAGAGTTACACCCGTATGAATAAGCATATACATGTGTTTGTTTGTGTTAAAATAAAGTAAAAATAATAATTAAATATTGGAAAAATACAAAACCGTATGATTATACTGTGTAAGTGTCAAAGTTTTGTGTAAAAAACCCTATATCAATTTATATTTTTATATTATAATATGAGAATGTTTATTTATCATTTATTGATATGGTTTTGGTAGGGTTTGATGAAACTAGTAGATAATTTATTTTCTTTTGCACATGCGCGTGTTCAATTTTAGGTTGGTGCACGTCCCACCACTTAGTTAATGTAATGGTTTTGAACTTTTGATTAAGGGCAATGATTAGAATGGTCCAAATTATTACATTTTCCCATCGTGGTCCAATTATTTTAAGTCTTTGATTTGATAATTAAAATAATTAAAGGCTATGATATAATCTTAGTAGTATATAAATATGTAATTAGTGTTAAATATGTAATTTCTTGGGTTAAGTATGCTATAAGATTCGATATAGTCGAAGTCCAACATGTTTAATAGAGTAGTAGTCGAATACAGTCTTAAGTAGTCAGAGTATATAGTTGTCAAAAGAGTTAAATTTAACATTTTATGTTAGTGACAATTAAGTTAGTTAGAGATTGTATAGGGTGTAAATAATATCAATTATAAATAGGGAGGTACCCTATTAGTTAGAGGTTGTATATAGTTGAACAAGAGAAATTTAGTAAGAATAAACGCGGAGAAAAACTCTGCAGAATTTGATTCATCTTCTTTCTTTTCTCCAAAACACTAATTTATATTTTCTTCCCTAATTCATTTTCACGAATTTCTTCTCTTTCAAATCATTGTGTGGTGGAATCATCTTGAAACAGGGGAGCGGTTGAATCACTTGAGTAAAGAGTGAGGAACGACATGAACGATCAATCAGAAAGATTGATTCTAGTTCAATCAAGATTGCTTCAGATTATCTCCAAGATTGAGGTTAATTCCTACATCTAGTATCTAGAGCTTTGGTTGTGATTCTTGGGGAGGCATAATAGAATGACTTCTCATTCGAACAAACACTTTCTACCGAATCTGCCAATCTTGAATGGTAAGAATTATGAGAATTGATGTAAGCAAATGAAGGTTGTTTTCTGTTATCGAAATCTTTAGGATATTGTGAAGAACAGAGTAACACCAATTTAAGAGAACGTTACGGGTGAACAAAAGATTGCACACAAAGATTTGAAGAGGAAAGATTATAAAGCTCTCTTTGTAATCCTTAATGTGTTGATCCAGACAACTTAAGAAAGTTGGCGATGTAGACTTGGCAAAGAAAGCATGATACATCCTGGAGAAATCGTTTGGATGCGCTGACAAGGTGAAAGTTGTGAGGTTACAAACTCACAAAAGAACGTGTGAATTGCTTCATATGGAAGAAAGTGAAAGTATCGTTGATTTTATCACTAGAGTAACAAGATTGGTGAATCAAATCAAGATGTGTGCAAAAGTGTTGACATCAAGATCAATAGTTATAAAGATCTTGAGATTATTGACTCCAAAATTCAATCATGTGGTAGTATCCATAAAAAAATCAAAGGATTTTCTCAATCATGAGAAAAGAAGAGCTTCAAGGGATGCTTGAATATCATGGACAAAGAATGGTTGAAAGATCCTTAAGCAAGACAAAGAGTAATGTAGCTCTGCATGCGCATTGAGCAATAGAAAAGTAAGACAAAGGAAGGTTAAATGGTAACAAAGATAGAGGAAACTAACAAGAAGGTAGTTCATCAAATCAGAGACAATCTTCAAACCAAAGCAATCACAGAGGTGGTACTGAGGGTAGAGGAACAGACGATGGAAGAAAACCTAATAAACACGAAGTATGGACATTATGCAAGTCAATGTCTGGGAGGCAAGAAAGAAAATCAAGAAAGTGATGCAAGACTTGCAAAACACGAAGAGCAGGAAGAAGAAGAGATATTGTTGATGGTCAATCCGAAAGATGAAGAAAGATTCAAGTATCAATGGTACTTGGACTCATGTTTCTCATCACACATGACTGGAAGGAAATATTGGTTTGTTAACATAAGTCCCTCGATGGAGAACAAGGTGAAATTCACAAATGAAAATACCCTGACTACTGAAGTTGTTTGTGATGTTATAATTATGAGGAAAAATGGCAAAAGATCAGTAACTTCTAATGTATTATACATATCAAGCATAAAAAGTAATTTTGCCAGCATACGGAAATTGATCGAGAAGAGTTACAAAGTGTTTATCGAAGATAAGACGATGAGAGTTCTCGAGTCAAGAGGTGGGTTAATTTTGAAGGCAACTATATCTCATAACAGAACCTTCAAGATTAAACTCAATGTTATGGAACACAAGTGTCTGGCAAGTGCATCTAGCAGAGATGAATGACTATAGCACTGCATAGTAGGCCACCTCAACTTCAAAGACATAAAAAATATCAAGAGAAGAAACATGGTTTCAGGATTACCATAAATCGACATTCCAAATTTAGTGTGTAAAGAATGTTTTTAGACAAATCAACATAAGAATAGCTTCAGCAAAGATGCAGGAAGCAAGTCGAAGGCAATTCTTGAGGTCATATTTCAGATGTGTGGTCCTATCTAGATAGATTTGATTGGAGGTAACAAATACTTTGTCACATTCATAGATGATTTTAGTAGAAAACTGTGGACATAACTATTCAAGAATAAAAGTGATATGCTTAAGGTGTTCGGAACTGGTAGGTTGAAGCCAATTGACGGGATTTTATAGTGGATTGTCTCGCACGTTCTTCGACCCAAGAAAGGTGGTTATTCTCGGGTTGACCAAGCCGAGGTTCACTTGTTTTACATTCTGAAAAAGAAGATCAAGATTAAGTGGCCTCACTACATTGCGAGTAGAATCTACTCTTTGAAAGACTCTGGTAGAGGAACCGCATTGTCAAAAGACTCTAACTATGATGGGTTATATTTAGGATCCTCACGACTCTCGCTACAGATTTTATTGTTAAGGAAACAAGCTCTCGTCTGCAGGAATCTGACGAGAGTGATGAAGACGGAGAATAATAATAATAATAATAATAATAATAATAATAATAATAATAATAATAATAATAATAATAATAATAATAATAAGAAGAAGAAGAAGAAGGAGAAGAGGGTGGAACTCACATGGATACTGATGAACAGGATAACAATGGTTGGCTAGATCAATCACCCCGTTTGGAATCTGATGGAAATCAAGGATGGGGTTCCTGGAAACACACTGGCTAGACTACACTAGGTGAAAACTACATGCCTCAAGCTACAAATTGGGATTATCAAGAGACCCCGGATTGGAATTACATGCCTCCATCACCTCCGTGTCCCCAGCAGAATAATGAAGAACTCCTCAAAATGATGAGGAGCATGCAACTCGAACAACAGAACTTCACCACTGTCCAGGATGACCGGCTCACAAATTTTTAGAACTAACTTCAAGCTCACATGAATAACTTCAACTCATTCGCAAAAACATTAATAGGTCGGTTTGATGGCATGGTTAAATTTGTTGATGGTCAACACCGTGCTCTCACTACTAGTTTCAACACTCTTAATCGAGTTGTCCTAGAGTATACGGAACGGATAGATGAGAAACAACTTCCTCCACCTCGTGACTATCCATTTCATGAAAGGGGACATCACTTTAGGGTGAGGAGACCTTGAGGAGTCATTCTATATTATTGTGCATGTTATTTCATATAGTGTTCATCACATTTTTGTGTTAATATCTTCTTGTATTTGTTTGAATTATTAAGGCATGCGTCTTTGTTAATCTTTAATATTTTTAATAGCACATATTTCTTTTGATCATTTGCGATGTTATTTATTCATCCATTTATATGATTTCATTAACTTCATTATAAGTGAATGTTTGTTAATGCTATCCTGTTACGAATTTGGCGAATATGCTTATTTCATTATAATATGTCTTTCGTTGACCTTATCTTCTTTCTTTTTGATGTTGTCAAAGGGGAGAAGAAAACCAAGAAGAAACAACAAATCACTTTACAAGACTGATCAAACATTCAAATCCTTTCTAGATAAATGCAAAAAGTAAGAGGGAGAATGATACTACACATTATGCTTAACTATGTTTCTACTGTTTTGCCATCATCAAAAATGAGGAGTATGTGAGGGCAAAGTACCTCATACTTGGTTATACATGTTTTAATGATGTCAAAACATATATAGTTAGAAAAATGTACTTTGGACGGTATCATCGAGTTTCGTATGCATACGTTATCTTTCTAGTGCCAAACATTTGTCAAAATGTGTCTGGGTTCATATAGAAAAAGCATGATATGTGTTATATATGAGTTTGATCATGTTGGCCGAGTTAGAGATGCATTAGGAACACTTAGAAGTAGCCAAACATATCAAAATCTACATTTTTGCAAGTTCTGAGTCTTTGAGTCGACTTATAGATTGCTTAGGTCGACTCATACAGAAGCCAATTTTCATGTTTTACTCTCAGGAGAGCTCGCGTCGACCTTCCGGTCGACTCATACTGTGTGTTTTGTGTTTCTCAAAAATAGGGTGCTTTGCATCGATGCAAAAAGCGTTTTTCTGCATAATCCTGAATTCGGGAGAGTTCAGGTCAACCCCCCCCCCCTTGTTTTAGGTCGACCACTTGCTTGTTTCTCATAAATTTTTTGTTATATATACCATTCAAAGTGACTGTTATGGTGGTTATTTGGTTTCAACTTTGCATATATTGAGTTAGTTCATTCTACACAAAAAAAATAAGAAAATTGAAAATACACACTGATTTGGTTCTCATCGTCTTCATCCTCTTTCTTGCATTTTTTGAACAACTACACATAATAACTTTTGTTTTGCATTCTGCATCATCAAGGTGATAATGTCCAAACTTAGGATCGGTGTATTGGGCTTGGGTTGAGAAATCAGTGGGTTTTTCTTGAATAAAAACTTTAGGGTTTTGTCCTCCAAGAATCTTAGATTTTGGGAGTTTTGGATAAATCATTCCTTCACAGATTCATCCAAGCGAAGGTAATTGAAGAACGGGAGGTTCTGTCAATTTAGTAGCGTTAACCAGAGGATTGTGGAAGGAAGGTTTGGGTTCGAATTGTTGGTGTTTGAAATCAGTCGGGCAAGAGTTGAAGACCAGAGGGTTGTTCAAAGGTGGTATCGTAATCGGAGGTTTACTCATCATGTTCGAAGGACTTGATTCATCTTGAATCAAGGGAAGAGAAGGCATATGCTCAGCATCAACGTTTGGGATTGAGTGTTTGAGTTCTATTGTTTCTCTTGCAACAGGTTATATATACAAGTCTCAATTCTATTTTTAGAATTGAGTGCAGACGTACCCCGAGCGAGGACGGCGGGGGAACTGCCTTAACAAATTGGTATTCTCTCTTTTTACTATTTTCATTGCTGAATTTTGAGTTTGTGTGCAAACACATTAGTTGACTAAACTTCTGGTGTGTTAGGGCTAAAACATTTTTAGAAACCTCATTATAATCTGTTTGATTATAATCGAAAAAGCATAACACTTCATTCACTTATTGAATTTTACTTGAGGTGCTTCGCACACCAAGTGTTTGACTAATTGCGTGAATGCAAACACTTGAGTTGTTTTTCAATTTGGTTGATATTTCACAAGCATTGAAAATTGTCCAACTTTGAGTAAACAAAATCCTATTGATTTGTGTTCAAATTATTGATTCTAATTCTCATATTTATCGGTATTCCATGTAGGCATAGCGTATATCCGATCTCTTCGGTAACGGTTCATTTAGACGAGTATAGTTCCTTGGCCACTTCCGCTTAAAACTTTTAAATATCAAATTATATTAAGCGTCAAATCTGTTTTAAATAAGTGATCTATTCAACCCCCCCCCCCCCCCCATTTCTAGATCATTTCCGTCGTCTAACACTAAATGCCCAGAATATTTTTGGCACTTCATGTGCTTGATTTGTACTTTAAACTCTTGTTCTGCTTGTGTTGATGTTTGGTTGTTTAGTTAGTTAACTACCTTTGTCATACTATGGCTAAAAATGGGGAGTAATACTAACTTAACTGACCACTGTTAACTACTGGCTGCTGTTGAGGGGGAGAGTGCTAACCACTTATTGGCTGTTGTTGAGGGGGAGAGTGCTAACCACTTGCTACAGAGGAAGGAACTGGTTGAGGGGAAAGGCTATATTATTTCCGTTGCTGTTCTGATTTTTGCCTCTGACTTTTTGATAAGTCCAAGCTTTTGAGATTGATATTAATTTTGGTAAAACTAACTTAACAGTAAGATGTTGGGCAAGATGTCCTAACATGAAGAAAAAATTGAAGAATAAGATGTTGGACAAGATGTCCTATCATGATGATTTGACATCTTTCTCTGTTATTTTGCAGTTTTGATACTACTAATTTATTTCAAGATTTCAGAATATTGTGGGAATATTTGTTTATCCTAGGTGGCGTTCGAGATTTAGAAGTCATAGATTCTGTTTGAATTTGAATATTCTGTTTTCTAAGTGTGGAGACATTTTAGAAAACTTTGGATTGAAGAAACTATTCTTGAGGAGAAGAAGTTGCAGATTCTCTGTAACAGAATTGTTGCGCTTTTGAAGCCTAAATCCTGTCTAGTTTATAGTTATAAATAGGATGGATTTAACCTAATCAAAGTGTGAAAAATACATTGTTGCTTTATGATTTTTAGGGTTTGTGTATTTGTGAGCCTCTCTTGTATCATGTTGATACTAGAGCTGGACTGTTTGTATTGAGTTGTAATTTTTGTCACTATTGTGATTGAAAGAGAATTGAGAATGGTCTCATAACTAGGAGATTTCTAGGTAGAAATTAAGCACGGGTAGTGATTAAGTGATAAATTGTAAACTGGAGGTTGTTTAGCTTAGAACTAATACTATCTAGTGGATTTCATTTCTAGCTTGGTAGCCCCCAGATGTAGGTGTTGTTGTACACCGAATTAGGTTAACAATTACTCTGTGTTCGTTTACTTTCTAAAATTTTTATTGTACTCCTTCTTGTCATTGCTTTTAAAGCAGAGATTAAGTGTCTCGACATCTCTTAGGTCATCTGAGATCTGCATACAAGAAACTTCAATCTCAACCCCAACAACTTTTGCATGTCGTACCTCGAAAAATATGATCCTCGCGTAGGATGCAGAAAAACTTGTTCGAACAGAGTCGCAACCGAACTTTGATTTATTCGAATAAAGTAAAAGGAAAATATCAAGAAAACCTTTTAAGGAAAGGAAAATGGTCATCGCAGCCATATTCGGGTTCGGGAGTCGACTATGTTAGAGGAAGGTATTAGAACCCCCTCATGTCTGTTGTACTCAACGGGAATATCTTAGTTTAATTAGTAATTTAGAGTGTCTAGCTAAGCTTATTTTTCTTCTTCATATAATAAAAGGTAAATGTTTGCTAAAGGTTTTAACTAGGAAAAATGTTTGATTTTATTATTAAGGTGCTCGCCAAGGATTGGGGTCTTTATGCCAACGTATTCCCTCGTGCAATGGGAAAGTCACAGCAATCGTAGTACGACTACAGTTTGTTGGTTTGTTTTATAGATGTCAATCGCTTGAACACGGGAAAGATATATCGTACCCAAACAATTGAAAGAGAGGAATGGAATACTTCATGCTCCTTTGTTTTCCTCTTTAATGAAAAAGTATTAAAGTATGATTAGGTGTTTTAAGGATGACGAGTGCGTTGAACTACTACGAAGACTCATCGTATCCTAGGAATTCGAGAATAAAAATGGAAGATTACATTTCCCTTGTGTTTTGCTCAAGTGATTTTAAAAGATTTGAATTTGATCAGATGGAAAGTTTTTTAGGAAACAGTTGTTTGAACACGAGAAAGACATCTCGCATCCAAATAATTGAAAAGAAATTTTGAAGACTCAAGACCCCTCCCTTTATTTTTTAATGAAAGGTTTAATAAAGATTATGTGTCTTGATTTGATTTAGGAAAAAATACTTGATAAAAGACCGAGGTTTGAATTTGCGTGATGGTGATTGCAAAAGACAACCGACTTATGAGGGAAAAGGCACTTGACATTGGATCAAGGGTTTGAGAAAAATTTAGGTCGATTCCTAGTCCCTAAGGGTGCTCCTAGTAAACGAAACCACAACCAAAGAAAAAGCTCTCAGTGTGTGCATAAGGTTGATGGCAATGCTAAAAAAAGCAATCAACTTACATGGTTAAAAAATGGCTTGATTAGATCAAGAATTATTTTTAAAAGCAATTTAGACATGAACCAAAATAAGATGCATACAAAATATTAACGTCACACATCAAATGAATAAATCGTAAATTGAAAAGAAAAGTAGACGGATTAAAATCATGACGCAAGTGCGCGATTCAAGGTCACATACACAAAAACATGCAAGGCCACCAAGAGAAATTAGATTGGATCTAAATATAACGATGTTGGATCAAAATTTACAACAAACTGCTACCACGTAAGCAATCATTGCAAGTCGAATAAAGACAAAACGAGATAATAAAATTAAAGAAAATCACAAATTGCAAATTGAAATGCGAATAGGTAAGAACAAAAAGTGGATTTCTTTTATGCTACCAACAGACGCGTGTAAAATCGAAATACAACGATAAATATAAAACATCGCACATAAACTGATAAAATCTGCCACTAGTTTGCTACATTTCACGTGATCATCGCAACATGGATCAAAATCATACAGACCTAAATATAACAAAAAGCAAAGCAACGAAAAAGAAAAATTTTAAAACATTTTAAAACAATAATATTGCTAACGCATAAATGTGATTATCGCAATCGGACCGGACTAACACCAATGTCACGTTTCATGCACACTAATATGCAAACAACGTATTGACACGATTTGATCCAAACAATTTAAAATTAAAATAAAAATAAAAAAAATTAACAATATATATATATATATATATATATATATATATATATATATATATATATATATATATATATATATATATATATATATATATATATATATATATATATATATATATATATATATATATATATATATATATATATATATATATATATATATATATATATATATATATATATATATATATATATATATATATATATATATATATATATATATATATATATATATATATATATATATATATATATATATATATATATATATATATATATATATATATATATATATATATATATATATATATATATATATATATATATATATATATATATTAACAAGGCGTGTAGAATAAAACTTGTCATGTGTTATGACCAATATTTTAAAAATCAGACCGGAAATCGAACTGGTGAAACTTGCGGTTTAAGATTTAATTCATTCAACCGGCTAAACCTACGATCAACCCGATTATTAATATTAAATTAGAATAAGTCTCTTTTATTTTTTATCTAGCCGTTATAACTAGTTTCCTAGGTCCCTACTTTCTATGAGCTTTAGTCTATTTAATGAGTTTTCCATCTATTGTATTACCAAGTCTTTAAATATTAATGCTTTAATGAAGCTTCAATTCTATCAAATATTGCAATGCTAGATAATATGTTAATATGGTATCAGGGTTACTACTCTGATATTCTCTCTCTTTCCACTATCTGAATCACGATTTGTGATTGGTTCTTTCTTTCCCGCTATGTCACATCATTATCCTATTCCTTTTCCCAAGATTCTTTTTTCTCTTTCTTCAACCTCGCGTTCTCTCTTCTTTGAATTTTGTTCTCTTTTCTTATTTTTTTTCTTTTTCTTTTCCATCAACCACCATCTTCCTCATGGCTACCACATCGGGTCCCACACCACCACCATCACCTCCTCCCAAAAAGGATTTTGAAACTTCAAACCGCTCATATCAAACGGACATGTTAGATTCATTCTACATGCATCCAAGCGACAATCCTGGTGTTTCAATTGTTTCACCCTTTCTCAATAACCAAAATTTCCATTCTTGGTCTTGACCTGCGAAGGTGGCTCTCCAATTCAAAAAATATTGGATTCCTCGATGGCACCTTGCTCCGACCAGATTCTTCATATCACACGATGTTGGCTTGGGATCGTTGCAACACAATGGCTATGGCTTGGATTACCAACTCCATTGAACCAAAAATTGCTGAAATCATTCTATGGATGGACTCTACGCACGAAATCTGACAAGAACTCCAAGATCGCTACCATCAAAGAGACATTTTTAAGGTTTCAGATCTTCAAGAAGATATCTTCACATCACTCCAAGGCGACTCTTCCATCACCCAATACTTCATTACGCTGAAGAAAATTTGGCAAGAACTGGAGAGTTTTCGCCCAATTCCTTCATGCCTCTGCATCGTCAAATGCACTTGTACCGTCCTTCCCACCATCAAGCAATATCGTGAGAACAACTACTTCATTCATTTCTTGAAAGGCCTAAATGAACAATACTCAACAGTTTGCTCGATCATCATGCTTATGCAACCCCTTCCCCCGATCAACAAGGTGGTCTCTCTATTAATTCAACAAGAACGACAATTTACAGTTCTTGTAGAGGAAGACAAGTTCGTTGCTCACATCTCTAAACACCGTCACCAAAGGAAAATCCTGGGACCCGCAAAACAAGACTGCTTCTAATGACCGTAGGTGTGGCCTCAAAGTTTTCACATTCTATAAAAAACCTGGCCGCACCATAGAGGCATGCTTCGAAAAGCATGGATTTTCACCATACATGAAGAAATCTAACCTCACCAATCCCACAATCTCTGATAATAATGGATCATATCTCATTCAGCCTGCACAATAACTCACCTCTAAAGGTCCATTCATTACTATTGAACGGCAACAAGCCTTGTTTTCCCTTCTCCAACAATCTTCTTCTTCCGCACCTACGGTCCATCACATCACTAGCTATTCTGACTCAACCTTAGGTATGATCAATTTCATTCCTTTTTCTACATCTATTGATAATAGTTGGATTCTTGACATTGGCGCCACCGATCATGTGTGCCACCTCAACACATGTTCACTCACTTAGTTAGAATTAAACCTATACATGTTAAACTCCCCAATGGTCATGTCATTGTAACTGATATTGTAGGAAATGTGTTGTTTACTTATGCCTTTTACCTTACTGATGTCTTGTTTATTCCTAATTTTTGCACTAATTTGATATCTGTCCCTAAACTAACTAAAAATCTTAACTGCAATAATGTTTTTAACTGTCACCAATGCTTCATACAGGGGATCCCTACCCTGCAGAAGATTGGTTCAGCTTAATTGACCATGGCTTATACGTTCTCACTTTCCTTACCTTACAACAACTTTATACATATTTTTCACATATCCATATTGTTTCTACTGATGAATGTAACATTTGGCACCAAAGATTGAGCCATCCTTCTCAAGAAACTTTAATTCACATCAATAAAATATTTCCCATTCCTCAATTTTCTCAATCCCCCACCCCTTGTGATACTTGCATAGCTACTAAATATAAACGTCTCTTGTTTCCTAATATTATAACAAAATTTGCTAACAATTTTGACCTTATGGACATATGAGGTCCTTTTTCAGCACCATCCATGCTCGGACGTAGATACTTTGTAACAGTTGTTAATGATCACACTCGATTCTGTTGGATTTTTTTTATGAAAGCTAAATCTGAAACGTCACACTTGATTCAACCTTTCATCAACTTTGTTAAAACTCAATTTCACGTGTGTGTCAAGACATTAAGATTAGAGAATGTCCTTGAATTCACTCTTAAATCTTTTAACCAAAATCAAGGCATTATCCATCAGACATCATGTGTTGACATACCCAACAATATGGGGTTGTGGAACAAAAACATATTTGTTAGTTGTTACACGTGCCCTTTTATTTCAATCGCATTTACCTAATATTTTTTGTGCTCATGTTGTTTTTCTTATAAATCATATGCCTTCTAGATTACTTCATTATAAATCACCTTTTGCTTTACTATTTAAAAGTATCCCTGATTATGATGCTTTACGCACCTTTGGTTGTTTAGCTTATACAACTAGTTCTATAAGACATAGAACAAAACTTGACCTTAGATCCTACAAATGCATTTATTTAGGCAATCAACAAGGTGTTAAAGGCCATGTTCTGTTTGATATACATAACAAACAACTGTTTCTATCCCATGACACTAAATTTTGTGAGCATTTATTTCCTTATAACATCCACTATCAACACTCTAAACAGAAACACCCACACGATTTTTTGACCCATATACCCTAGTTTGAAACCCCTAAATACCATAACACCCCAGTTTGAAATATATTTATGTGTATACCCTACTTTTTAAAGAGTTCGTCCAACAGAAGGACGAACTAGGGAAATGCATTGAAGATGTTCGTCCAAAGAAATGGCGAACCAGCAGAAAAATACCAGCATGAGTGAGTTCGCCCATTGAAAGGGCGAACGTGTGAAGGATTAAATTTTTTTTTGTTTTTTAATTTTTTCAGATTTTCAAATAAATATATTTAATATTTTTAATTTAAGTAATAAAAAATATATTTAATATTTTTATTTAAAATAATAAAAAATATATTTAATATGAAACATAAAAAATTATTCCATATTAAAACTATTTATTTAAAACATATTGTCTACAAAATATATTTAATCTATGTAATTAAAGTAATAAAAAAACTATTTAATAAAAAAAATTAAATTAATTCTATATTAAAATTATTTAATTAATTTAATATAAAATATATTTAATTAATATAATTATTTTAATATATAAATTATTTAATTAATTTTGTATAAACACTATTAAATTAATTTAAGAAAAAAACTATTTAATTAATTTTATATGTAAATTATTTTTACAGACTCTCGGTCACTGAATGACCGAACTCAGACATAAATTTTTTGTATAAATAAGCTTATCCGATTTACTATTATTCGTGTCAAGTTATCTGAATTATAAAGATGTCTGTGGAAGCTCATGTTTTCTATGGACCTGAGAAAAAAATCAGTGTTTTCCTAGATCCGCTGTGGAATTTCAGAACCGTGGTTGCAGCAATTAACACCGGGTTTCGGCAGCTGGGCGGTCGCCGCGTGACGGTGAAAAAAATTGAGTATCGTTGTCCATATATAACGCTTACTGATGCTAGCCCGGAGGGGACGTACATGTACTACCTAGATCGTATAGAAAACGATGAAGATGTCCATTGCATATTTTCAGCACATAGCGGTGAAGTCAACAGAGGAGTCACAGATCCACTTGTGTTGGTCGCTGTTGTATGTTAGAGTTTATGTGAGCTTCATGAGTTTTATTTTTGCGTTTGTGGAGTAAAGGATCAACTTTATGTTTATAGTTCGCTGCTTTTGTTGTATTTTGAAAGTTCTTTTGAATTAATAATTATTGATGGATCAAATACGAAAGTAGTACAATATAATTATCTATTCGGTCGGTTTGACGGACCGACAACATTGGGACATTTACTACGCATATGACCTATTTCTCTACAAATCCCACACCGTCTCTTCTCTTTTTCTGCGTCATCCATCTCAGTTCTAATTCTACTACTTCTTGGACGCCCCATTTTATTTCTTCTCATTGAATCGTCGTGGCACAGAGTGAAACCTTCATATTTTGGCCAGTTCTCCTCGTGTGGTAGTCCCAGGAAGCTTTCCTTGTAAACCTTGAATACGTTAAGTACTGTGAAGACCTCTGGAATGTGAATTGCATAGTCTTGTCGTATGCTAGAACATGCCGCTATCACGTGGGAGCAAGGCAAGTGAAATGTTTGAAATTTTCCACAGTCACACTGACGATTCCTCAAGTCAATGCTGAAAGTACCCGTTGGACGACCATCGTTGTAATTAATCTTTTCCTGCACCATGAAACAGAATCTTTCCCGATCAAATTGCATGACGTTGTGTGTGTTAGCCTTGGCTACCTCCTCAGCCATTCCCTTGTTACAACCATCTGTGAAAACTTTCCCTGAAGATAGCATCTTGGTCCATTTGTGTCCTCGTTTACCAAATAGTGAACCCATTCGATAATATGTAGACTGGACCAATGCCGTGATGGGAAGGTTTCTCGTGGCCTTTAGTACAGAGTTTATTGCTTCTGCTAAGTTAGATGTCATATGTCCCCAACGTTGCTCTCTGTCAAATGCTCTAGCCCACTTCTCCCTAGGAATATTGTCTATCCAATTTAAAGCCTCAGTGTTGGATCTTCTGATTTCTCCGTGATAATAATTAAATGAAGCCTCCGTCAATGCGTAACCTGTATCAAGAATTATGTGAGAAAAAATGATAAAAACGTGCCACAAAATTTTAGATAAGCGGTATTTATTTTGTTACCCATGTTAACAAGTGTTTTGCGTAGAACCTTGTCCTTAATCTCGCGCATGAAGTTCTGAGCAATGTGTCTTGTGCAGTAGACATGTGAAGAGGGTGGATGTTGCCAACCGTTTTCAGGATTGTTGTATGCACTTTTTATCGATTCATATCTATCAAATATTAGACATAAATTCGGTTATGGTGTCACGTGTAATCGTAGGTTCCTCAGAAAAAAACTCCAGGCTTCCTTTGTTTCACCTTCGACCAATGCGAATGCCACTGGGAAAATATTTGCGTTGCCATCCTGTGCCACCACCGTCAATAGAGTTCCTCTGTACTTGTCGTACAACCATGTCCCGTCTACTTGCACAATGGGCTTACAGTAGGCGAAACCACGTATACACAGACGAAATGCCCAAAACAGACGATGGAATATTCGTTTTCCGGAGTTTTGGGAACCATCACTTGATGTTGCAGGTAGGGTTTGCAAATCTATAATGGTTCCTGGAAGAAAGGTTTTCATTACCAGTATCCACTGCGGTAGGTCGTTGTACGATGTTTCCCAATTGCCATAAAGCGACTCTACCGCCTTGCACTTAGCGATCCACGCCTTCCGGTAAGATATGATGTACCTGTATTTTTCTAGAATATGGGCAACGATCACTTTTACCTTAAGTGAGGCGTCGCTGTTGACAAGTTCTCTGATGCTATGGCAAACCATTTCTGAACTGAGCTTCCTATGGTCTTGTGCCATCGACGTCGTAGTGCATGTGTGAGACCCAGACAGCTTACCGATCACCCATTTTGAGTTCCTTCGTCTAAATGAAGCTCTGCACTTGAACCTGCAGTCTTTTTTCTTATACTGAATGACATATCTTTCATTGTCAGACTGATACACCCAATAATCCACACAGTGTGTTATGTGCCAATGCTGCAGAGCGAGGACGCAGGCTTCCTTGTTTTCAAACTCCATACCGACCGCTATTTCATCACCTATATGGTTTTGAATAGCACTTCCAAACACGGAGGTTGTGTCGTCATCTTCAAAATCAATATTTTGCATGTGTGTCGGCGGGTTATACAAACTCACGGGTTGTGCGCGGATCGGTTGCGTAGACGGGACAACTATATCTTCGTCTTCATTGTCTTCGTCACCGCTGTCACCAAATATATCTTGCATCCTGAACTCCTCATAAATATCGTCATCACTTGATTCTCCAACCTCCTCATCTGGTATGAAAGGTAAATTGTTTTGCGTTGGTTCGTCGTCGGATGTTTGGCTCATCCTGTACCAGTGTGACTGGGTCTCCTGAGTTTGCAATGTTTCGGGATTGTGTTGTAGTCTGACATACACCTCAATTGTAGGTAACTGACCAAACATCATGTGGCACCGAAACATGGCTTTCATATCCTCGTCGTTTTTGATTGGCGTCATAATGTAAAAAATTGTACAGTCGTCTTCATTAAGGGTGGGATGGCGATAAATGATTTCCTCAACGCCTTGTGCCAATTTTTTTTCCATTCTATCCTTAAAATGAAAAAAATCTGAATTGACATGAATTTTGAAGGCGTATGTATCCGTATTGCTGAACGAGAATCCAACAGGAGTGTTTGTCGAAACAACACCGTTAAAGTGACATGTGGTAATTATGTTTCTCTGTGACATTTTGGAGTTTGAAATTTGAGAAGTTTAAATTTTTTTTGTAGTGTAAGATTGAATGTTGGGGAGCTTGAATTTTTGTAGAGGTGTATGATTGAATGTTGGGGAGTTTGGTTGTGGTAATTGATGCATAAAAGAGGTTTATAATATAGTGATTCAAAGATACATACAAAGGAAACGAGTATCAAAATTTAAGTCTCACTAGTTTGCCCACTCAAAGGGCGAACTTTCCAAGAACATTGCCTTTGGTTCGTCCACCAAAAGGGAGAACATGTGAGGGGAATATTTGGTTCGTCCCACCCATGGGCGAACTTGTGACGGTCTGTAAAAATTGTTTCACATGCATACGACATTGTCTAAGAAGTTAGTCTTGCATGCATGCAAAAAAAGAGTAGGTGCCATGCAAAGGTCTCTTCAATCTATAACTTTAAAATATTCAAATTATTTAAATTATTTTCATTCACACTACTATATATTCAAATTATTTACCTCCAAAATTTACACAACATTTTTACTAATTCTCTCTACTTCCTAGCAATTCTCACTTCTATTCCTCTACTATCTTGCAATTTTTACCCGACTAAAATGGCATTGTTATGGATGGGCAATGAGCACTGAGGAACACCACAAAATATCAATAACAGTGTAAGTTTTTCAAATTCTATATGTTGTTCTTTGTCAAATTATTATTTCGGCGTACCAATTGTGACTAACTAATGTTTGTTTAATATTGTTGCAGATTAATGCCCCGAGGTTTAGGGTGCATTCACATTCTCCTGTTGGAGCGAATGATAGAATAATGCCTTATCTTGAGATCGCAGGATTCGCACACATTTCAAAAATAAACAGTTTGAAAATCGACTCAAGCCTAGTTGTTGCTCTATTGGAGAAATGGAGACCCGAGACCCACACATTTCATTTGCCGACAGGTGAATGCACCATAACCCTCGAAGATACATGTATGTTACTAGGTCTACGAGTTGATGGCAAAGCCATCAACGGTCCCACCGAGGTAACAAGTTCTGTTTACATGGATTACTTGGGGAAGGAACCAAAAGAAGAAGATAAAATGAAAGGTTTTGTTAGGATAACTTGGCTTGAAAGTGAGTATGAAAATTTAAAAAACAAAGAAAACCCGACTCAAGAAGATGTTTTATTAGAAGCCAAATTATTTATTTTACTCGTGATCGCAACAATTTTGTTTCCTGACAAAACTCAAAACCTTTTGCATTCTTCTTGGGTCCCTTTTGTGGGGGATCTCATTGAATGTGGAAAATATAGTTGGGGTTCTGCATGCCTTGCAAAACTGTACAGAGAAATGTTCAAGGCAGCAGAAAAAGAAGTTAGGAGCATGAGTGGTTGTGCTCTCCTACTAACTTCTTGGGCATTCACACGCATCCCATTGTTCGCTCCTGTCAGCACGGTGGAACCCTCGTATCCATATGCACAAAGGTATTCATGTAATATAATACTCATATTTATGTACGTAAAATATATATATTTCTTATTCAAATATGTCTAACATTATTTTGTTTTTGATTGTACAAGATGGGCACAAAGAGGAATGAATTACCGTGCAACTCCTCGTTTCCATCTTCAAGGATATCGTAACGCATTGGACCATATGCAAGAAAAAGATGTAAGTTTTAAACCAAGTGAAAATCGTGGTCGATTCTTCAATTTAATGGCATCTTAATTTTCTTTGTTATATGACAGTTTATATGGAGGCCGTATATTCAGTACACGGTCCCGCGTCTAGAAGATAGCCAAATCTGGAGTGCCACAACGTACCTTATTTGTTTTTACATCGTTGAGATGCATCAAAAAGATAGGGTAACACTCCAGTTTGGAGTAGACCACCAAATCCCTCCCCTTCCTAAGTGTCTAAAGGATCAACACGCAATGACCATGCGAAAAGCGCAAAAGGTTCATTGGCAACAGTTAAATAAGGACGAGGTCCGAGAATGGAGACACAGAAGACATGTGATTTTGCAGGGGGACTCTGTATTAGGTGAACGCAAGCCAAGTCAACAGTATTTAACTTGGTTCCGCGCAATTCCTTATGTCCATGTTGCTCCGGATCAATTTCTGACCGACCCTCGGACGCAACCATCATCATCCACACAACCAACTGCCGCATCAATGCATCCGGATGCCCCACCAACCACCACCTCTCAATTTTGGGGGTACCCATCCTCGTCAGCTCAACATAACTATAATTTCCCCCAGTTCACCCAACAATATCAGCCCCAACCCTACCTCCAACCACCCAGACAGTTCACCCCATGCACAACCCCCAACTTTGACCAGAGCAACCCTTATTTCCAATATCCTACAAATCCTACCTTCAACACTACCTTCTCACAACCCGCCTTCACGCCTGATGACGTCTACATCCCAACCGTTTAACAAACCCAAGCCGAAACCTACCCACAACCACCACAACTAACACATTCATTCCAACATTTCTTACTGACAGAGGAGCAACTGATGCAGATGCCGGATTTTAACATCGAAGATATTCTAGATGATGAACCAGAACCCTCTACAAGGCAGACAATCCCCCCGACAACACATCACAATGAAGATTTGTCTTCCGACTCGTCTCAGTCATCTGCAAACGAGCGTTTGGGGAGAGGACACCGACAGAGAAGGGCCCCTAGGTGTGGAACTGGGGGTCATCTTCGATGATATGTATATTTAAGTAATCAATTTTTTTGTAACTATTTAATCTTGAAATTTTATTCTTGTCAATTATTTGATCAATTAATTAAATACGTTTATTATTAAATTAATTCAACAGATTTTATATGTTTTATATTAAATAGTTTTTTTTTTAAAATTAATTAAATATATTTTTTATTAGTTTAATTAAATAGATTTTATATGTTTTATATTAAATAGTTTTCACATGTTAAATAGTAGATTAATTTAATAAAAAATAAAATACTCCTAATTTATTAAAAATTCTACTTTATTAATTTTTATACAAAATTTTTATATGTTTTATATTAAATAATTTTTTTTAAAATTAATTAGATATATTAGGAGTATTTAATATATTTGAAATTAATGTATTTAAAAATATTAAATATATTTATTTGAAAATCTGAAAAAATTAAAAAACAAAAAAAAAATTTAATCCTTCACACGTTCGCCCTTTCAATGGGCGAACTCACTCATGCTGGTATTTTTCTGCTGGTTCGCCATTTCTTTGGACGAACATCTTCAATGCATTTCCCTAGTTCGTCCTTCTGTTGGACGAACTCTTTAAAAAGTAGGGTATACACGTAAATATATTTCAAACTGGGGTGTTATGGTATTTAGGGTTTCAAACTAGGGTATATGGGTCAAAAAATCACACCCACACACATACCCTGTCAACTCTAACACTTTCTTTGATGACATAGAAACATATCATTCTCCCATTACACCCATTGCAGACATTCACTCTCCTGGTCCTGCTAACACTCCCATTATACCTTCTCCTCAATCATCCCAACCAACCATCAGCCCAACTTCTGTTAACCTGCCCCAACAAACACCACCCACTACTTCTATTAATCCTACTACCCTTAGGAAATCCTTCAGAGAATCCAAACCCCCCTCATACCTTCAAGATTATCACTGCAATCACTTACAAGGTACTCTAGATTCTCTATCTTCCTCCATCACAGGTAATTCTTTATATCCTATTTCTAACTTTATTTCTTCCTCTAACATATATTATTGTCATTAATGTTTTCCCTTAAATAATCCATAATTTCTGAAGCAACACGAGCTGTTCTAGAACCATACTGGAAAGTTTCCATAGATAATGAGCTTCACTCTTTAATTAATAACAACACATGGAACTTAACGCCCTTCCTCATAACAAGCGGGCCATCGGATGTAAATGGATCTTCAAAATAAAGTTCCTAGCCAATGGTACTCTTGAGAGGTACAAAGCTCGCCTCGCCGCTAAAGGGTTTACCCAAAACGAGGGCTTAGATTATCATGACACCTTTATCCATGTTATAAAAATGAACACAATCTGCCTACTGCTATATATAGATGCCACTAAAAACTGGTTCCTACACCAGCTTGACATTAACACGACCTTTTTACACGGTGAATTAGACAAAGAGGTATACATGAAAATTCCTCCTGGGCTCAAGGTTCCTAATAAGAATCTTATTTGCAAACTCAAAAGATCGTCATATGGGCTCAAACAAGCAAGTCGACAATGGAACTATAAGTTAACCACCACTTTCACATCCTTAGGTTTCCTTCAATCCAAATCTAACTACTCCCTCTTCACTAAGCCTACTGATATATCATTTACTGCGGTTCTCGTATATGTTGATGATTTGGTAATTGCAGGTAACGACATGAGAGAAACCACTAATTTAAAAAAGGTTCTAGACAAGGCTTACAACATCAAGAATCTTGGCAACCTCAAGTACTTTCCGGGCTTCGAAGTTGCTCAAAACTCTACCGGCTTCTCCCTCTTCTAGCGCAAGTATTGTCTAGATGTTTTGGAACAAACATGTATCTTAAGTGAAAAACTAGCTTCGACACCTATGGACCCCAATCACATTCTGCATTCCTATAATGCCCATCCAATACCTATAAGATTCAAGACAAGACTGTTCATTTAATGCCTTTCGACTCCACCAACCAAGCTGCCAATATCTTCTCAAAATCTCTTCACTATGGGCCCTTTTCCACTCTTGTTAGCAAACTAGGATTGATAAATATCCACTTCAGTTTAAGGGATGCTATTAAATTAGAATAAATCTCTTTTATTTTTGTCTAGCCATTACAGTTAGTCTCCTAGGTCACTATTTTCTAGGAGCTTTAGTCTATTTAATGAGATTTCCATCTATTGTATAACCAAGTCTTCAGATATTAATGCTTTAATGAAGATTCAATTCTATCAAATATTGCAATGCTAGATAATATGTGAATAATTAAATAAATTAATAATATGAAACTAATTTTCATAGATATGTCACACATAATCATATGTTCACAATTTAATAAAATAAATATTTCAAAATTTAATATAAATTTAATACAACAATATCGATAATACATATAATAACATAACATAGTTCTACACTTCATTTCAACCTTCATTTAAGAACAATTTGACCAAAGAGATAATATTGACCAGGGTTGGCTTTTTTGGCTAAGTGGCTAAAATTAAAACATAATAACAAGTTGCCTTGATCATATAGTGTGCACAAGTAAACAAAAATCATCAACAAGAGTCAATTCAAGTTCTTGAGACTAACAGACATGAGTAAATCATACAAGAAATAAATAGATGGATTTTTGTATGTTATCCATATAAGGCTCAAAACACACAAAGGTTAATGATATACTACTAATGATGTACAATTTAGAGTTTAGTCTTACTTATCATACTAAGAATTCACAACAAACTTTCACATCACATCACAAAGCTCTATTCAAGAGAACTATGAAAAAAATCATACTTGTAACTCAAAAATCAAAGGAAAAAAACATGCAAAATTTTTTAAATTTTTAATTTTATTTAAGAAAATTGAAACAATGAAAACAAAGAAAATAAAACAAAGCAATGGTTCCCTCCCCCACACTTAAAACATGCATTGTCCTTAATGAAATGACATAACTATTAAATAAGAGTGAGAGAAAGGAAAGAACACATCCGAGTAGTCAAGGTGGATAGGTGATTGCACAAGCATCCTTTCCCAAAGAGAGATCTTTTACAGGCTCCTCTTCAAAGTGGGGATGTCATAAAGTAACTTTGGGTAGCATCCATTGACCTTGAAATATTTATTAGTGCCTTCGCCTTTTATTTCAGGATCAAAGAAGAATCTTCGATAAGTAAAAGTGTCGACTGGGCACGTGAACGTGATCTTCTTTTCCACAACATCAAATATTAAAGGATTAAGGGGTTGCGCCACTGCTTTTCTTCCATCTTCGATCGAGGTCTATCCAATTCCTTTCTTATCTTTCTTCAAAACCTACAAAAGGTTATTTTATTTATCAAAATCAAGGTTAGAAGAAATTATAATAGGTAGCTTTTCATTCCTCTCTAAATGGGCATATTTTAGATTGTCCATAAGTGGTTTAAGCTCTAAGGAAGGAGGTTGTTCAATGGAATGCATGGTCGGGGCATCCGGGATATGAAGAGCTTTAGCTGCATAAACGACATCATGAGACACATCACCCTACACGACAACATTAATCTCAGCACAAACAAAGCAAATGTTAGTGTCGGTACATGAAACGCGAAAGTAAGTATCATCAAAATATGCAAATGATGAAAAACCAGATAATTATTTAGAATAAGTATCAACAACTTATCGTACCTTGAAAAATACGATCCTCCCGATGGACGCGAAAAATACGTTCGAACAAAGTCGCCATCAAACTTTATTTATTCCAAGGAAGGAATAGGAAAATATCCAAAAACCTAAGAACATGTTCATCACAACCAAGTTCTAGGTTCAGGAGTCGATTATGCAAGAGGGAAGGTATTAGCACCCTCTACGTCCGTTGTACTCAACGAGAGCCTCTTGATTCGATTGTGAGAAACGTTAGCTAGGTTTATTTGTTCTCTTCTAAGGATTCGCTTCTAAGAGGAAATAGGTGCTTTTATTAGGGTGTTCGCCAAAGATTTGGGTCATTGTTCCTACGTACTCACTTGTGCAATGGGAAAGTCAGAGCATCGTAGTTTGTGGACTACGGAAGAAGGTTTGGGGTAAAAAAGAAAAAGGTAGCTCGCTAGGATCTCACAATCCTATGACTACGTACCTTTATAGTGCAATGAGGAAGTCAGAGAAATTGTAGTTCAAAAGACTACGGTTGGTTGGTTTATGTTTAAAGCGAACGAGTGTTTAGGTAGCGTTCTAACAGCTAAACATTGGCTTGTCTGCTCACTAGGGGAGGCTAAAGCACTAGTTCATATGCGCGAAAGAAGGGACTATACAATATTCTTTGGGAAATTTGTTTGAGTTGTAGATCGCACGAGGGCGAGAAAAGAGAGTTTGACGTGTTGGATGTTTTGTTTGGATAACGATTACTCGAAGCTTAAGAAATACTCCTCGCGCGAAAGTAATCGGTAGAGGGAATTGAAGACTCAACTCTTTCTCTTTTTCAACCTCAATTATGAAAGAATTTTGATATGGTTAGAGTGAACTAAAGGGATGATGATTACTCGAAGCTTAAGAAAGGCTCCTCAGACCCAAGTAATCGGAAGAATGAGTCAAAGTCTTGACTCCTCCTCTTTTCATTTAAGTATTGAGAAAATAGGTTTGATTTTGTTTATTGTAAAATAGTTTGATGTAGAATCAGGTTATGAATTTTAGAGAAGACAATTGTTCAAACTTAAGAAAGGATCCTCGGGCCCAAACAATTGAGGAGAGAAATCGAAGGCACCATTCCAACTCCCTTTTCATCTTTTATTGAAACTGCGTTTAAGTATGGTTAAGTATATTGATTTGGTTTGAAGAAAATACTCGATGTGAGTCGAGGTTTGAATTTGTGTACAAAATGATTAATGGTTTGAACTAATGGAAGGGAGGTCCTAGTGGTATAAGGTAAGGTCGATGGCGAGGCAAAAGCGCTCGACTTACAAATTGGGTATGGTTTGTACTTTAGGGTTTCGATTTTAATTAAGATACAAGACAAGATACAAGTAATTGAATTGAGTTTTAATCGTGTGTACTAGCAAAGTGGGGTAGTCTTCTAAACGATCAACTAGAAGTAATTGATCGAATAGGTCTCATTGTAAGAAAGCCCAGGAGTAAGCTTTGAATATTGTGTATTGTGACAAAAAGGTTGATGGCGATACTTTGAAAGCAATCAACTTACAAGGGTGAAAAATGGCTCGACATTGGATTGAGAATAGGTTTTAAAATGGTTTAGTATATGATAGTCCCTAGAGGCGCTCCTAGTAAACAAACCACAATCAAAGAAATGTGATTAAAGTGTGTACATAAAAAATGGGAGCGGGGTATATGTAAGTTACACGGGATTGCAAGAAGAAACAAAGATGGGGTCATTGTCAGGTAGCCCAAGAGGAAGCCGTGTGTGTGTGAGGTGTCTTAAACTAAGCCACAAACAAGAGTCAGACAAAATCTCCTTGATAGGGTTTTTGTACAAGGTCTAAATCCAATGCTCAAGATCGTAACCATAGTCCACCAATTGAAAGTTTTTAGGTTTCGATATTTTTAGAGTATTTTGAATATTTAAGCAAGATATGAACAAAGTATGAAATAGTATGACAAGATAATATGAATATGAACAATATTAATATGAACAAGATATATTGACGGAAAATAAAACAAGAGTATATTGAACAAAATTTAAAGTTAATGGTTTTGACTTCTAATTTTCGACGCCAGTTGAAGATCATATCTATCTGAAGATAAAAACTTCAATACTTGGCATACATTAGAGTTTTTGACCAACATCAAGAGGCTTCAAGTCAAAGAAAGAGAAAAGGAAGCTAAAAAATGCTAAGTGTTTTGACGAAGACTATAGCAAAGAGAACGCGAAGAAGGTTTACCTAAATTGGAGGGAATTTCCAAATGTTCAAAATTCAAACCAAGTAGAAAATATGGGAACGGTTAGAAGGACGAAGAGGGTGCAGTCTCAACCGCCATGTAGAAGTTATTCTAGAGCATTATAAATAGATGTAAAATTTATGTAATAAGGGTGTTCATTCATTACCGTACTAGTTCATATAACTCTGAGTACCCGCGTATAGAGAAACGAGTTTAACGAGAATGTACGTGATACAACACCAAACTTTTTATCATCAATGCGATTTGTCTTTACATTTCACTTGCCATTTTTAACTTTCAAATTTTACATTTCAAACTGCCCTTTACATTTTTCTGCCCATTTGCGTTGCAAAGATCCCCTAGTCGAACGCGGAGTTCTGATTAGAGTTATCCTTCAAGTCATTTATTTACTTGCATCTTTATTTTAAAGTCCTTTAAGATTTCAAGGGGTTTAAGTCGAACACGGAGTTTGGCAAGAATCTTGGTGTTACGTTTATAACATTCCTACTTTCCGCACTCGACATTCTTTATTTCATTTAGTTGGAACAATCTTAGCACGTGTTCTAGGATTTAGTATGGTCAATCCTGCAAGTTAGTCAATTTATTATAAATTGACAGAGCAGCGGTTGTTTACCAAAAATCACAGTAAACAAATTGGCACACCTTGTGGGACCCAGTGTTAAGTAGCGTTCTTTGAATACTTCGTTGTATGATCTTAAGAAGTGGAAAGGTAGCCACAACGCAAGACGAAGTACCGAAAAAGAAGTTTCATAAAAGAATGGCAGCAAGTGCTAGTCAACAAATGGACCTTAAAGGGAACATTTAGAATGTTCAGTCGAGTATGGGATCTCAAAATATACCATATTCAGTCTCTTTGACAGGAGGACAAACACCCACGATGGTTGGGACTGAACAAATTCAATCCATTCCTAATCTAGGGTCGACATGTGTACGAACATATACCCAACCCGTGTTGGAATATATAGGTCCACAAAGTCCGAATTCTCCAACACCTCCAGGAAGTTCTGCATATAGACAAATTTCTCCCCCAGGGTTTTCACAACCATTGTCGAAGAGCCAATCATATGGTATGCATACAGCAACCATGCAAAATTTGCAAAGCGCACCACCCGTATTCTCAGATAATGTGGCGTCTTCACCAGCACAAGGATCTGGATCAGGCGGTTGGAACGGTCAAGGTTTAGGTGTGGGGTATCCTATACAAATGCCTAGCCTTACAACTACATCGATTAACTGTCTAAGACAACAAATGGACGAGAGTAACATGCAGATGGTACATACTTTATCCCAGACTATGGGGGAAATTTTCCAACCATTAATTCAAAGCACTACTCAAACAAATCAACAAGTGGTGACACAATTAGCCCGCATGGCTGACTTTTTAGGGGTGCCAGTATGTGAATAAAGAGCAGCAATCATCGAAAATGTTCCTCAATATCCACAATTGAATGATCAAGGGGCGAATATGAGAGGCCATAAAGTTGATGAACCTTTCAGAATGGACCATAGAAGGAATCAAGAATTTCCTCGTGTGGAGGAGGAGCCAGAAGTGGTCATAGTGAATAAGAATCAGAACGCTGACCAAGTGCTTAGACAAGTTCAATGACGGGACGTAGCAGAAGAAAATAATCTGGCGACAATGGTCGAATGGATAATGACCAGAAATGGTGCGAATTTTGGCTTTACCAGGCCAAACTACACTTCGCCAATAGTGGATTATATCTTACAAGCTGAATTGCCTCCGAGGATGAAAGTTCCAAAATTCAGTAAGTTCGCAGGAGATACCACTGAGTCGGCCGTCGAACATGTGGCTAGGTACCTGATTGAGGCAGGAGAAATAGTGGGAGAAGAAAGTCTTAGAATCAAATATTTCCCAAGTTCCCCCATAAAAAATGCTTTTACATGGTTCACTATGTAGCCACCTAATTCAGTTTACAATTGGGCCCAATTAGAATAGTTATTTCATAAATAGTTCTATATGGGATAGACCAAGATTATTTTAAAAGAGTTGGCTAGTATTAAACGTAATGTTACAGAGCCAATTGATGACTACCTAAATAGATTTCGACTTTTTAAAGCCAGGTGTTTCACACAAGTGCCAGAACACGAATTAGTTGAAATGGCTGCAGGGGGTCTAGACTATTCTATTAAGAAAAAATTAGACACCCAATATCTTAGGGATATGGCTCAGCTAGCGGATCGAGTTCGCTGCCTAGAAAGGTTGAAAGAAGAAAAGGCTAGGTTTAGCAAAAGCAAAAAAGTGGCCTCTGTCGAATGCAATGAAAATGTCAAAAATACGTGTGACGAAACACTTTATCTCGACGAGAACGAGGTAGACCTTGCTAAATTGAAACAAGGTCCACCTTACGCTTGTAAATTTTTAACTCCATCAAATGGGAAAAATCCCACTGAGTCGAATGAAAAGTTTCCTAAAAGAGCGTACACGTTTGACGTTACCCAATGTGACGAAATCTTTGACTTACTAGTTAAAGATGGTCAAATAATAGTACCTGCTGGTGCTAAAATACCACCTGTGGAACAAAGAAAGAAAAGAGGGTTTTGTAAATACCACATTTTCTTGGGTCATAAGACTTTTGATTGTTTTCTTTTCAGGGATCTGGTGCAAAACGCCATCCAAGAAGGAAGGTTGAAGTTTGGAGATAAAGGAAAAGCTCAGATGAAAATTGATTCTGATCCATTGCAAAAAGTGGAAGCCCACTACACGGAACCTGAAGTTCAGATGGTTGAAGCCATCGAAAATGATCCTGCCATCTTGGGAAGATTTACTGAGGACTTTGCCATAACAACCAAGACAATTAACATAGCCGTAGATGATGATCGTAATAAGAAGAATGAAGACCATGGTTTGATGCCGGTGACTAAGGCAATCGCTGAAAAGTTCATCCAGTTTGACAACAACATGAAGGAATGGAATGTGTCAGGAAACATATTGGGAAAAGACACTACTGACAAGGTCCAGGTAGTCGAAATGAGTAAAAGGTCTGACATTGGCTTTGATGGTGTTGAAGCCGACAAAGGGGAGAGAAAGGTCCTCAATACACAGACAACTCAGAAGATAGAACGCCTGGTGATGATAGGAGAGATTACTGAAGTCAATGGTGATATGTTAGACAATTGGATTTATCTGGCAGCAGAAAGATATTTCTAAAATTCTCATGATGTCGAGAGGTTTGATGTCGAAGATTCCAGTGTAGATGAAAATTCTGGAGATGTTAAACAGTTGGAGGACCACTTGTCCAAAATGAAGCTTGAAGACAGTGTCGACATCAACATGGTCGAAATTGACAACCACAAGGTTAAGGAAACTGTGAAAGCAGAAAGAATAAAGGAGCCTAATACAGTGGCATATCCTAATCTAGATGAAAACATTGTTGATTTTCTACACCGCTATCAAAAAAGTAAGTCAGGTGTGATGTTGTGCCCTAGGTGCAGTGCTATTTTTGATAAGAGAGTCGCTCGAGAGTTGGAAGAGAATAATGAAACCAACGAAGCCTGGGGGCCGAAGAAGAATCAAGTCCCCAAGAAACCTCAACTAAAGGTAAATACCCCTGCCAAACCCAGTACTTTCAAATCAATGGGGAATGTACCTATAGGAAAGTGGGTTAAACCTGTCGAAGGACAAGGCCAGAAAAAGTGGAGAAAGTTTGATATAGAAAGAGGCTCTTCGTTCGAATATTATAAAGAAAGCCAAACTACCAACAAGTCGTCATATGTATTAGCAAATTACAAAGGGAAAAATCCCATGACTAGATCCCAATGGCGAAGGGAACAAAGGAGACGAAAAGCTTCTAGGGAAGCCCAGGCTAAGGAGGCTCTAGGTGTTAATAAAGGAGAGTCCAGTACAAATCATGAAGAAAGAGAGAAGATCACAGAGAATTTACCTATAAAAAGGAGGTTGTTTGGAGATCATAATAATGAGCCGGTGGGGCTAATCAAAGATGACGACAACATGACCGATAATTTCGACAGTGAGTTCGCTGCATCTTTCGACATCATAGTCAACGTGGTATCTGTTATGCCCAGAGAATTTAACCAGATTATTGAAGTCGAAGACATATACCAGAATGATGAGTTGGAAATGATGGTGCATAAACCTGTATGCTATTATATTATGAATAATGGATGTGTCAAGGAACAAAATGCATTTTTCGAATGTCCCACAGAGGAGATGAAGAATCACCTAAAACCTCTTTTCATTACTGGAAAGGTGGAAAATGTGCCTATCAACAAGATATTGGTCGATTATGGTGCGACGGTCAATTTAATGCCTCGATCTTTGTTAAACAAGATCGGGAAAGATGAAGATGACACAAAGCCTCACAACATGGTTTTGTCAAACTATGAAGGAAAAGTAGGCTCAACGTTAGGAGTGATACAAGTCAGCCTTACAATAGGAACCATTACAAGACCTAAAGTATTCATGGTGGTCGAAACCAAAGCCAATTACAACTTACTGTTAGGCAGAGAATGGATTCATGGTGTTGGTGTTGTACCCTCTTTAATGCATCAGAGGATTGTTATCTGGCGTCCAGATGGAATTATTGAGAACATCAAAGCTGACCAAGGATATTTTAAAGTCCCTGTGAATCATATGGATGGGAATCAGTTTGATAAACATTTGGCGAATATAGCTCCATGTCCCCCAGCAGGGTTTGAATTTGCCCAAAATGAAACAACATTCCACCCATTGTACCTACACCCCGTTGAAGGTTTTCGATGGGATAGTGAAGTCCCAAGAGAAAGGATACCAATGTTACCAGGGCCTTCAGTGGATCCCACTGGATGGGGGGGAGGATTCAGTGAAAATGACTGAATACGAAACATTAAAAAGAATTTCGGCCTATGTGGCCGAAACACATTTACAGACGGCCCTAGAGGCTGTAAACAATTACATGGCTGACGAAGCCATTTCTAAGTCTCATCAAGAAAGTCCTAAAGAAGACTTCGACGTAAAGAACTCAGATGGAGGTCAAGATCAACAATTGGACGCCATTTATGACGACGAACCTTTGGGGTTCGAAAAGGATCCACTAGCAAACCCTATCAAGATGCTAGTACAGGACCCTTTAGAAGAAGTTGATTTAGGTGAAGGGGAACTCAAAAGGCCGATATACGTCAGCGCAAAGATAGATCCCCAACTTAAAACCAAGGTGGTCCATTTGCTAAAAGAATTTAGAGATTGTTTCTTTTGGGACTACGACGAAATGCCTGGTTTAGGCAGAGAACTGGTTGAACATAAGTTACCTTTAATACCTGGGAAAAAGCCTGTCAAGCAAGGTCCAAGACGGTTTGCCCCAGAAGAATTGTCAAAGATTAAAGGAGAGGTTGAAAGACTACTTCGCTGCAAATTCATTCGTACAGCAAGGTATGTCGAATGGTTAGCTAATATTGTGCCTGTCATAAAAAAGAATGGATCTTTAAGAGTATGCATAGATTTCAGAGATCTAAATACTGCCACTCCTAAAGACGAATATTCAATGCCAGTAGCAGAAATGTTAGTAGATTCTGCGGCTGGACACGAGTATTTAAGTATGCTAGATGGATATTTCGGGTACAACCAAATATTCATCGCTGAAGAAGATATTTCAAAAACTGCTTTTCGATGTCCTGGGGCTTTAGGCACTTACGAATGGGTAGTGATGCCTTTTGGTCTAAAAAACGCTGGCGCTACTTACCAAAGAGCCATGAATTCTATTTTCCATGATTTTATAGAAACTTTCATGCAAATTTATATTGATGACATTGTCATAAAGTCTGTTTCTGGGCAAATACATCTTGACCATTTGAAACGGTCTTTTCTTAGAATGAGAAAATTTGGTCTTAAGATGAATCCTCTTAAATGTGCTTTTTGTGTACAGGCGGGAGATTTCTTGGGATTTGTGGTCCACAAGAAAGGAATTGAAATCAATCAAAATAAAACAAAAGCAATAATGGAAGCGAAAGCGCCATCAACAAAGAAGGAGTTGCAATCGCTGCTAGGCAAATACAACTTCTTAAGAAGATTCATATCTAACCTAAGTGGCAAGACGCAAGTTTTCTCGCCATTACTTCGTTTCAACAAAGATCATTTTGAGTGGGGGCAACTTCAACAAGATGCTTTCAACAAGATCAAAGAGTACTTGATGTTAGAACACAGATTGGTTCTTAATAATATCTCTATGTTTTGATGATAACTATTACGAAATTTTGTAATTAAGAATTATATACTCTAAAATTTGCTTAAGAGTTTTTACTGCAGATAGTAAAGTAATTATCACTCTAGAAGCAAATCAGAACTGAACATATTAAATATGCTAGACTCTGAAGCGCCAAATGCATCCATTAGAAGATTCTGAATGCTGCCAACAGAAGATCCTGAGCGTAGCCTCCAGAAGGATCTGAAGCAGAAGCTCCAGAAGGATCTGAAGCAGAAGCTCCAGAAGAATCTGAAGCAATTCAGAAGCATCTGAACCAAAGAAGAATTATGTATGAAGAGGTTTCAAGCATAGTTACTACAGAAGATTCTGAAAGTGCTAGAGCTGCCAGTACTGGGGATCTGACTCAATTATGCTCTGAACTTACACACGCTAAAAGCACACCTGCTGCAAAGACTCTGATTCAGCAAAACTCTGATCTACATCAGAAGGCTCTGATCAAATTAGACTCTGATGATTCTTGCTGATATTTGATGAAGAAGAATTCAAAGATTATGTCCGTTGGAATAATCCAAACGAATCTTTCCTTATTTATGCTAGACACAAGAACACAAACAAAAAGGATTTCTCTGTGCTTCCTTCTTCTAGGAAAGGTCACTTGATGTGAAGACAAAAAGGCTCAGACCTTTTAGTATACTCTTCTCAACGTGAAGTTCTCTTGGATCAAGCTGCCTATAAAAGCAAGTCTTCACCCATCTTCTTCAGTTGACGTTTTACTTGAAAAGAAATCAATATCCAAAGCTCTCATACATTTCACATTCTTTCTAGAATTAATTTCTTTGTTCTTAACTTTAAGTGAAAAATCACAGTTGTGATAAATATTTATTAGAAGCAATTTAAACACTTGTATTTGTTATTACATTTGATTGTAAGAAAACCTTAAGAAGATCTAGTTAGGATCAGTAGTTCTTGAGAAGACTTTGAACAGTTGTTCTTAGTGCTTACTATTGTAATCAGTTGATTAAATAGTGGATTAAGTCCTTGTTTGAGAAAGGAAAATCACTCTAGGAAGGGTGGACTGGAGTAGTTGAGTTCAACGAACCAAGATAAAAATACTTGAGTTTTTATTTCTAAGTTTTTATCTTCATACTTATTCAACCCCCCTTCTAAGTATTTTCTCACCTTCAGTTGGCATCAGAGCTCCGGTTCTGTGTGTGCTACCACTTCACAGTGACAGTAAAGATCCAGTGAGAAAAACTTTGATATATATTTGGTTGTTACTATGGCTGATAATACAATGTCTAACATTAACAACAAATATGAAAAAAGGGACATAATCAGCACCAAACCCCCTATGTTTGATGGGGAGAAATTTGATTACTGGAAAGACAGGATGGAAAGTTTTTTCCTTGGATATGATGTTGATTTATGGGATTTGGTCATAGATGGATATGTTCATCCCACTGATGGGAATGACAAGAAAGTAGGCAGAAAACCTATAACAGATGCTCAAAAGAAAGAATTTAGAAATCACCACAAGGCCAGAACAATATTGTTAAATGCAATATCTCACACTGAGTATGAAAAGATCACAAATAGAGAAACTGCATTTGACATGTTTGAGTCCTTAAAGATGACTCATGAGGGAAACTCTCAAGTCAAGGAAACAAAGGTTCTGGCTCTAATCCAGAAGTATGAAGCCTTCAAGATGGAAGACTGTGAATCTGTTGAAGCTATGTTCTCCAGATTTCAAATACTTACAGCTAGACTAAAGGTTCTGGATAAAGGATACTCTACTGCTGATCATGTGAAAAAGATCATCAGAAGCTTACCTACCAGATGGAGACCTATGGTGACTGCGCTGAAAATGGCTAAAGATCTGAACAAGATCTCCTTGGAGGAACTAATCAGTTCACTAAGAAGTCATGAAATTGAACTTGAGGAAGATGAACCTCAAAAGAAAGGTAAATCAATTGCTTTAAAATCTAATAAATCTGTTAAAGCATTGGAGGTAATAGAGGAAAGCTCTGAAGAATCCTCATCTGAAGATGAAGATGAACTATCCATGCTGTCCAGAAGAATAAACAAACTCTGGAAGCATAAAGGAAAGAAGATCAGAAACTTAAGGAAGCCTGACCAAAGAAAAGAGCCTTCTGGACACAGAAGATCTGGCAAAAAGGAGGTTGTCTGTTATGAATGTAAAGAACCTGGACATTACAAAAATGTATGTCCAAAGGTGCTGAAAGAAAAGCCTAAAAGAAAATTTAATAAGAAGAAAAAGGTTCTAATGGCCACCTGGGATGATTCAGATACATCTGAATCTGAATCTGAGTCAGGAGAGGAATGTGCCAATGTAGCTTTGATGGCAGATATAGAAGATCAGGAGGAAGGAACTTCAGGATCTGAATCCGACTCTGACGCTGAAGAGGTAATGGCTAAACTCACTAAAGAAGAACTTATCAAAGTGTTATCATAAGTTCTGAAGAGCTATAACAATATTAAGCTCAAATACAAGAAGCGTCAAAGCAATCTTGTATCTGAGAATAATATTCTCAAATCAGAAGTAGCTGAGCTAAATGAAAAGAACTTAAAATTGAAAAATGATTCTGAATTAGCTTAATAAAACTCTGATTCTGAAACTGAATCTGAATGTAAAAATATTTTGGAAAAATATGATTATAGCTTTCAGAAGTTTCTTGCTAAAAGCATAGACAGAAGCAAAATGGCTTCTATGATCTATGGAGTTAGCAGAAATAACAGAAAAGGAATTGGATATAAATCTTCCTCTAGAAAGGATTTAAATCTAAAACCTGTTGATAAAATTATCATCAAGAAAACTCCTTTATATTCCCACTTTAAATTTGGTCACTTGAATGATATTGAACAAACACGTTCTGAAAAGAATATTCATGTGTTTAAATCTAAGGCTAGTCAAAATAAACCTTATATTGAAAAACAGAAGTTTAGACAAACCTTCAGAACAACTAACCCTAAAGGACCCAAGAAGATCTAGGTACCTAAAAGTAAAATAATTCCTGTTGCAGATGTTCTTAGCAGCAAGGTCAGGACGCCAATCATGGTACATGGACTCTGGATGCTCGCGACACATGACAGGAGAAAGGTCTATGTTCCAAAGTCTGGAGCTTAGATCTGGAGGTGATGTGAAATTTGGAGGGAATCAGAAGGGCAAGATCATTGGAAATGGTAAACTTCCCTCTATTACTAATGTTTTACTTGTTGAAGGGTTAAAGCATAACTTATTGTCCATAAGTCAATTAAGTGACAATGGTTATGATATTACCTTTAATCAAAAATGTTGTAAAGCTATTAGTCAAAAGGATGGCTCTATCCTATTTAGTGGAAAGAGGAAAAACAACATTTATAAAATAAATCTTTCAGAACTTAAGGTTCAGAATGTTAAATGCCTCTTGTCTGTTAATGAAGAGCAATGGGTCTGGCACAGAAGATTGGGGCATATTAATATGAGACGTATATCTCAGATTAATAAACTTAATCTTGTCAGAGGACTTCCTAATCTGAAGTTCACCTCAGATGCTCTTTGTGAAGCATGCCAAAAAGGGAAGTTTTCAAAATCATCTTTTAAATCAAAAAATGTTGTTTCTACTTCCAGACCACTAGAATTACTTCATATTGATCTGTTTGGACCAGTGAAAACTGCATCCATCAGAGGCAAGAAGTATGGATTAGTCATTGTTGATGACTATAGTAGATGGACATGGGTAAAGTTCTTAAAACACAAGGATGAGTCACATTCTGTGTTCTTTGACTTCTGTAAACAAGTCCAGAATGAAAAAGATTTCAAAATTATAAAAGTCAGAAGTGATCATGGTGGTGAATTTGAAAATAAATATTTTGAAAAATATTTTAATGAAAATGGCATTGCTCATGATTTTTCCTGTCCTAGAACTCCACAACAAAATGGAGTTGTAGAGAGGAAAAACAGAACTCTGCAAGAAATGGCCAGAACCATGATCAATGAGACTAATCTGGCAAAACACTTTTGGGAAGAAGCAATCAACACAGCCTGTTACATTCAGAACAGAGTGTCTGTAAGACCTCTTCTGGAGAAGACTCCATATGAACTGTGAAAGAACAGAAAGCCCAACATTTCATATTTTCATCCTTTTGGATGTATTTGCTATATGTTAAATACTAAAGAAAATATGAACAAGTTTGATTCCAAAGCACAAAAGTGTTTCATGCTTGGATATTCTGAACGCTCTAAAGGCTACAGAGTATACAACACTGAGACACAAATTGTGGAAGAATCTATTCCTGTTAGATTTGATGATAAGCTTGGCAGTAAAAAGCCAAAGCAGTCTGAAAACTCTGCAGATAGAGAAGTAGTCTTCACAGACTCTAAAGGCTCAGAGGCATACAAAGCTCAAGTGAAGGAACCAGAAGCAACGCCAGATGCAATTCCTTTAACTTCTCAGATAAACAATTTAAACATTTCTGAAGAATCAACTATTAGAGGATCATCTTCCAGAATCAAAGCTTCTCATCCAGAGAATGTTATTATTGGAAAAAAGGATGATCCTATCAGAACAAGATCCTTTCTCAGATCATCTGAAGCATCATTATTTGGACTGGTGTCAGTAATTGAACCAACTTCTGTAGATGAAGCTCTGCAAGACAATGATTGGATTATTGCCATGCAAGAAGAGCTAAATCAATTCACCAGAAATGATGTGTGGGATTTAGTTCAAAGACCAAAAGGATTCAATATAATTGGAACTAAATGTGTCTTCAGAAATAAGCTTAATGAGAAAGGAGAAGTTGAAATAAATAAGGAAAGGCTTGTTGCTCAAGGTTACAGTCAACAAGAAGGTATTGATTATACTGAAACTTATGCTCCAGTGGCAAGGTTAGAATCTATACGCCTTCTTATTTCATTTGCTGCACAAAATAACATCACTCTGTATCAGATGGATGTTAAAAGTGCCTTTCTAAATGGTATTATAGAAGAATAAGTTTATGTCCACCAACCTCCTAGTTTTGAGAGTGAAAAATTTCCAGATCATGTTTTCAAACTAAAGAAATCTCTGTATGGTTTAAAACAAGCTCCCAGAGCTTGGTATGAGAGGTTGAGCAATTTTCTTCTGGAGCAAAATTTCATCAGAGGCAAAGTGGACACAACACTCTTTCGTAAATCATTTAAGAAAGATCTTCTAATTTGTCAAATTTATGTGGATGATATCATATTTGGATCTACCAATACTTTGCTGGGAAAGGAGTTTGCTCAATGTATGCAGGCAGAATTTGAAATGAGCATGATGGGAGAATTGAGATTCTTTCTGGGAATTCAAGTCAACCAAACTCCAGAGTGCACTTACATACATCAGACCAAATATGTTAAAGAACTTCTGAAGAAATTTAACATGACTGATAGTAAGCTGGCAAAGACTCCCATGCATCCAACTAGTTCACTAGGCAAGGAAGAGGTAAGTAAGAAAGTAGATCAGAAACTCTACAGAGGTATAATAGGATCTCTTCTTTATTTAACTGCTTCTAGACCTGACATATTTTTCAGTGTATGCTTGTGTGCTAGATTCCAATCAGATCCTAGAGAATCACACTTGACAACTGTCAAGAGGATTCTAAGGTATCTGAAAGGTACTTCTAATGTGGGTTTGTGTTACAGAAAATCTGATGATTTCAAATTAGTTGGATTCTGTGATGCTGACTACGCTGGAGACATAGTGGAAAGAAAAAGTACTTCTAGAAGTTGTCAATTTCTAGGAAGAAATCTAATCTCTTGGTACAGCAAGAAGCAACCCACAATTGCACTATCAACCACAGAGGCAGAATATATTGTTGCTGCTGGATGTAGCACGCAGATGCTCTGGATGAAAAGTCAGCTAGAAGACTATCAGATATTTGAAAGTAACATTTCTATATTCTGTGATAATACTTCTGTTATATGTTTGTCTAAAAACCCCATTTTACATTCTAAGGCAAAACATATAGAAATTAAGCATCATTTCATCAGAGACTATGTTCAGAAGGGAATTATAAATTTAGCCTTTGTTGATACAGATCATCAATGGGCAGATATTTTCACAAAACCCCTTGTTGAAGATAGATTCAATTTTATTCTGAAAAATATTGGTATGGATTTTTGTCCAGAATAATATTTGTCAGAAGCAAATTTTACAGATGCAAAAATGCTTAATGCTCTGAAGTATTTCTTCTAATTACTTATTCATTTTCTTAAATTATTGTTTTTTGTGTGAAACTCTGAACTAACAATCCTCAGAGGATCTGAACGTTGGTTAACGTTTCATTTCTCAAGAGAATTCAGAAGCACATGCAAGCAAACACGTGTCATTCTGAATCTGCAAAGGTGGCGTGTACACTACTAAAGAGACGTTTGAGGTGAAGTTTGAATAGTGAAAATCTTGATTTTCCCCCCAATTTGTCAGAATCAATTAATGCGTGAAATGATTTTTATTCCTTTTCATTAAATGCTTTGTGTGAACGTGCTTTTATCTGACTGTTTGTATGCCTAAGTGTTTAGTATAAATACCTCTTTTCTCACCATTTTCACACTTTTCACATCTCAAACTGTTTATGCATTTCTGTCTTCTTTTCTCTCTTCACAAAAACCCTAAGCGTTTGACAAACTCATCTTCAATGGCAACTTCATCATCAACTGCTGCACAGTTTCAATCAACCATGGCTGCAGTTACTTCTGCAAATATGGGTGTGACTCCATATACTACACCAAAGAGAACTCTGTTAACACCTGTTGACAAACTGGAGGTTCTCTGTGAATCAATGGTGGAATTTGATTCACTGGCTGAAAATGGGTTTAAGTTTCGCTCCATAATTGATGCTCAAGGATGGGTAAAATACTTTGATAGACTTTTTGGACCAGTCTACCCCCTTCTGGTAAAAGAATTCTGGATCCATGTTGCTGTATACCCTAAGTTTATCTTGTCTTCTGTTCTGGGTAAAGAGATAATCATCACAGAAGATCTGATCAGGAAACTCATTGGATATGAGGAGACAGATGGAGTATATCATCTGCCAGCTGGGCGTGTAGATATGGATGAAGTATATGAGGAAGTGATGACTGCTGGACAGGCCTCTAATAAGTTCAAAGATCTGAAGCCTGACTACAAGATCTGGGCAAAGATTTTCATGGGATGCATTCATCACAGAAAGTCTACAAACTCTCCAGACTACGTAAACAATGAACAGCTCTACTTTATGTACTGCTTAAGTCAGAGCACTAAGGTAGATCTTACCTACATTCTGTTTATGCACTTATGGAATCATATAAATGCCTCCAGAGAATCTGTGAAAGAAAAAGGTCAGAAGATTAGAACATGGATTCCATTTGGAAGGTTAATTTTAGATTTTCTGACAAAAAATAGACTGGTAACTGCTCTATATGCTGCTGGAGTCACAGATGAACTTGAATTGATTCTTGGAAAACCTCTGAATGCAAAGAGTCTCCAGAGACTAAAAATTGTAGAGGGACTCACATCTGCACCCAAGAAGCTGAATATTTCTGAACTCAGTCAGAAGAGAATCCCAGTAGATGACTACCCTTTGTTCTATGCTGAAGAACCAAGGGAAATAATAGTGAGATATATTGATGCTTGCAAGGCAGATGGAACGCCCATTCCTGCAGATATTATAAAAAGAGCAAGGGAACCATTGCCTGTTGGAGGAGAAGAGATCACAAGAAAAAGAAGTCAATCAGAAGCAGAAGCTGCACCTGTTCAGAAGAAGCCCAAGGTTGCTGAGAAGCCTCAGAAGCTGCTAAAGAGGAAAGAATCTGGAGACACTCCTTCTGTTCTTGCAAAACACATCAAGATTAAAGGTACCAAATCTTCTGTATCTTCTGTAAATAATACTGTTGTAAATGATTCAACATTTAAGTCTATTCCAAAACCACCTTCTACTCAAAAACAATTTGTTCCTGCTCCACCTCATATATCTGTTTCATCCCCTCAAAAATAATCTAATCATGTTTCCATCTCACCTATAAAACCTTCTACTACACAATCATCTGTACCAAAACCAACAACAACAAAACCAAAAAATCAGACTCCACAACCAGAAAAATCAACAAAACAATCTGTACCACAACAACAACAATCAGAAAAACAACCTACAGAACAACCTCAAACAGAAAAACCTACAGAACAATCTGAACAACATCCAAAACAATAGAAAAACAATCTGAACTTCAACAAGAAAAAGAATCTGAAAATCAACAAAAAAACCATCTGAACCACAACCACAACAACAGGAAAAACAACCACAGCCAGAAAATCCACCATCAACCACATCAGAATCACCTACAACTGCACCACCATCAAAACCCTCTGAAAATCCATCAGAAACAGCTAACCCCTCTGAAACCCATATTCCTGAGATAGAGGTTCTAAACGTTACACCTCTCAAAACTGTTTTTGAAGTGTCATCTACCTCTTACACTCCAACCACATCATCCAATTCCTCAGAATCTGATATACACCCAGATTTTCTGGTATCCCCCTCTCACAGAAATTCTGAAGTAAACCAACCAGAACCCCCTGTTTCATCTAAAGTTATTATTCCAGATCCCATTCAAACACCTAAACCATCTTCTGAAATTACCATTCCCAATCCTACCCCTGCACCCAAGCCAAGAACATCTGAGAATATACCTTCTGCTTCGTGCAAACTATCCTCTTCTAACAAACTTCCTTCTGGTTTCACTTTGAAAATTTTCTACACCAGAATTGAACCCTCTGACACTATCACTCCTCTCAAACCCAAACTTAGCATCATTTTACCATCTGTGCTTCAAACATATATCAAAACAATGTCTGAAGTACCTTTATCAGATCCAAAACCATCCTCTGCTATATCTGCAAAATCTGATAAACTTGCTAAATCTGCTTTCAAACCTTACTTTGATAAACCATTTGATGTGGTTTCCTATCAAACTAGAGCAAAACCAAATCTGATGAATGCTTTATCCAGATCAAAGCCTGATAAATCATCTGATATTCCATTCATACCTTACTACCCTCCTCCTCTGATCTCCATTCATAAATCCATATTTCCACCTACTCCCCAACCCAAGCCAATAACCTTGGAAACTCTGTTACACCCCAGACCTAGACTGAATGTTGATCATTTATTTACATGTTTTTTGCAAGAAATACAGATGTATTTAGGTTCTGTACAGAAGAAGTGTGCATCAACAATGGATGCAAAGGAATATGATGCCATTTGGAATGGCTTCATACACAGATTCAACACTGTAGCATCAAATCTGAAGAATATATGTTCTGATGATGCGAAGCTCAGATTTGCTGAAGCTGCTAGAAGTCTGTTCTGGACTGTTAAGAGATCTGGACCACTGCTTCTTACAGATGCTCCTTCATCATCAGAAGAGAATACTAAATCTGCATCTGAAGACAACCCTCTGGCCATGACTCTGATAGAACATCCTTCTGGCTCTATTGATCCTAGCTCCAAAGCCCCTATGGAAATTGACTCTGTTCAAGCTTCAGAAACTGTTCCACCTTCTTCATCTGAGATCAAGAAAGAACATCCAGATCTTGAAGATAAGATTGCAGTTCTGGAAGCTGGTCAATCAGAAATCAAGTCATGGATGGCTAAACAAGATAAGAAGTCTGAAGACATGACTCAGTAGATGTCCCAACAGGATTAGAAGAACGAAACAATGGCTAAGTGGATGACAAAACAAGAACAGTCCTCTTCTGAGATCACAGATCTGTTGAAGATGCTTTTGTCAAAACACTCTTAGTTTATTTTTTTCTGTTGTTTGCATCTAATGTTTGCATATGTATTTTGATTTTCTTCTGATGTGTGTACTCTTGCTCTGAATTGAATGAATGAATGTTTCAAAGTTTTCTCCACATGATTTATCTCATTTAATGTTTCCTTTTATTTGTCTTTTCAACGCTATTACTTTTTGCTTATGACAAAAAAGGGGGAGAAAATATAGATCTGAACTGTTTAATTAAACTTCACCAAAATGAAACTTCAGACATATCAATTTTATCTAACATAAAATCTGAGTATTACAGAACATTTGATAAGTACACTCTGTAAAAGAAACTCTGAGACTCTCAAATTATTTGACAATTATCAGACTCTGACTCTGAAATATGCAAGACACTCTGACTCTCAAATGATAAAGAACAATCAAGCTCTAACTCTGAAAAAACACTCAAGACAAAAGGGAAGTTTCTATTCCTTATTTATATTTAATTCAGGGGGAGATTCATCATCTCAGGGGGAGTTATATTTATTCTATTTTCAATTAAACAAAATTTCTGATGTTTTTGTCATCATCAAAAAGGGGGAGATTGTTAGAACACAGATTGGTTCTTAATAATATCTCTATGTTTTGATGATAACTATTATGAAAATTTGTAATTAAGAATTATATACTCAAAAATTTGCTTAAGAGTTTTTACTGCAGATAGTAAAGTAATTATCACTCTAGAAGCAAATCAGAACTGAACATAAGAAATATGCTAGACTCTGAAGCGCCAGATGCATCCATTAGAAGATTCTAAATGCTGCCAACAGAAGATCCTGAGCGTAGCCTCCAGAAGGATCTGAAGCAGAAGCTCCAGAAGGATCTGAAGCAGAAGCTCCAGAAGAATCTGGAGCAGAAGCTCCAGAAGAATCTGAAGCAAGTCAGAAGCATCTGAACCAAAGAAGAATTTTGTATGAAGAGGTTTCAAGCATAGTTACTACAGAAGATTCTGAAAGTGCTAGAGCTGCCAGTACTGAGGATCTGACTCAATTATGCTCTGAACTTACACACGCTAAAAGCACACCTGCTGCAAAGACTCTGATTCAGCAAAACTCTGATCTACATCAGAAGGCTCTGATCAAATTAGACTGATGATTCTTGCTGATATTTGATGAAGAAGAATTCAAAGATTATGTCCGTTGGAATAATCCAAACGACTCTTTCCTTATTTATGCTAGACACAAGAACACAGACAAAAATGATTTCTCTGTGCTTCCTTCTTCTAGGAAAGGTCACTTGATGTGAAGACAAAAAGGCTCAGACCTTTTAGTACACTCTTCTCAACGTGAAGTTCTCTTGGATCAAGCTGCCTATAAAAGCAAGTCTTCACCCATCTTCTTCAGTTGACGTTTTACTTGAAAAGAAATCAATATCCAAAGCTCTCATACATTTCACATTCTTTCTAGAATTAATTTCTTTATTCTTAACTTTAAGTGAAAAATCACAGTTGTGATAAAGCTTTATTAGAAGCAATTTAAACACTTGTATTTGTTATTACATTTGATTGTAAGAAAACCTTAAGAAGATCCAGTTAGGATCAGTAGTTCTTGAGAAGACTTTGAACAGTTGTTCTTAGTGCTTACTATTGTAATCAGTTGATTAAATAGTGGATTAAGTCATTGTTTGAGAAAGGAAAATCACTCTAGGAAGGGTGGACTGGAGTAGTTGAGTTCAACGAACCAGGATAAAAATACTTGAGTTTTTATTTCTAAGTTTTTATCTTCATACTTATTTAACCCCCCTTCTAAGTATTTTCTCACCTTCACTTGAGTCACCCACCAATTTTATCTCCACCTTGTAGCCGTAAAAGTATGAGGTTATACATAGCTGCGTCAGATAAAACCTTAGGGAGCATGCTAGCTCAAAAAGATGAAAATGGAGTCGAAAGAGCCATTTATTATCTAAGTAGAGTTTTAAATGATGCAGAAACTAGATACAGTATGATTGAAAAGTTGTGTCTTTGTTTGTATTTCTCTTGTACTAAATTAAAGCAATATATAAGGCCTGTTGATGTGTATGTTTCGTCTCATTTTGATGTTATAAAACATATGCTATCCAAACCTATTTTGCATAGTCGAATTGGTAAATGGGCTTTAGCTCTAACAGAATATTCGTTGACTTACCAGCCGTTAAAAGCTATGAAAGGCCAAATCGTGGCTGATTTTTTAGTCGACCACTCTATAAACGAGACTGATGTGTATTATGTTGAGATATTGTCCTGGAAGTTATACTTCAATGGATCTAGCCATAAGAATGGCACATGAGTAGGTATCGTTATTATTTCTCCTGAGAAAATTCTAACAAAATTTAAGTTCAGGATCGAGAGTCCATGTTCTAACAATGAGGCTGAATATGAAGCATTGATTGCTGGCCTCGAAATTTTGTTAGAATTGGGGGCAACTAGAGTCAAAATAATGGGAGACTCTGAATTGGTCATAAAAAAACTCACAAAGGAGTATAAGAGTGTTAAAGAAAATCTCATTGTATACTTTGTGGTGGCAAATAGATTATTAAAGAAGTTGGAAGTGGTTTCTATCCAACACATACTGAGGATAGAAAACCAAGTTGCTAATGATTTAGCCCAAATCGCTTCCGGATATAAGGTGGATAGCGGAAAATTTCAAGAAGCAATTGAAGCGAGATAAAAGATAAAGATTGTAGGGTTTACCCATCGGATCTAGAGTCTACAAAACTTGGATACTTGAATGGCGAAAATTTTAAAATTTTTACCATAGAGAATTTAACAGAGAAAGACTGGAGAAAGGTTATAGTCGAGTATCTGCAAAACCCGATAGGTTCGACGGAGCAAAAAATCAAGTACCAAGCATTGAGTTACACACTCATGGGAAATGAGTTGTTCAAAAAGACCCCTGAGGGGGTTTTGCTGAAATGCCTCAGTGAAGAAGAGGCATACATCGCTCTTTCAACAGTGCATAGTGGAGCTTGTGGAGCACACCAGGTTGACCAGAAGATGAAATGGTTATTATTTTGACAAGGTCTGTATTGGCCCACTATGTTAAAAAATTATATAGAATTCGCTAGAGGATGTCATGATTGTCAGATACATGCTGGTATACAACATATCCCTGTGAACGAATTACATTCAATTGTGAAACCTTGGCCCTTTATAGGGTGGGCTTTGGATATAATAGGTGAGATTCGACCAGCGTCGTCAAAAAACCAGAAGTATATTTTGGTTGGAATTGACTACTTTACCAAATGGACTGAAGCAACACCATTAGTAAATGTAGGTCAAGAAGACGTAACCGAGTTCATCCAAAACCATATCATATACAGATTTGGCGTTCCAGAGACGATCACGGCGGATCAAGGATCAGTGTTTGTTGGTCGAAAGATGCAGGAATTTGCTAATGAAATGGGTTTTAAGTTGTTAACATCGACGCCTTATTATGCCCAGGCAAATGGGCAAGTTGAAGCTGCTAATAAGGTGATAATTGGATTGATTAAGAGGCATATAGGGAAAAAGTCTCGAAGTTGGCATCAGACGTTAAACCTAATCCTTTGGGCATGTCGAACGTAACCAAAAGACGCTACTAATACTACACCATTTAGCCTAAACTTTGGGCACGATGCAGTGCTGCCGGTCGAAATATGCTTACAATCAGTAAGAGTCCAGAGACATCATGAGATCCCTTCGTAATCTTATTTGGCAATGATGATGGATGAACTGGTGGACTTAGATGAAGAAAGGCTTGAAGCCTTGGAAGCATTGAGACAACAGAAATAGAGAGTCGAAGACTCTTATAACAGAAGGGTTAGGTTTAAGTCGTTTGTAGAAGGAGATTTCGTATGGAAAGTAATTCTGCCTATGGATCGGAGAGATAAAACCTTAGGCAAATGGTCTCCTAAATGGGAAGGCCCATTTCGTGTTATCCAAGTATTTTCAAATGGAGCGTATGAGATTGAAGAACTAGACAAAGATAAAAGAATCTTGAAAGTAAATGGCAAGTATTTAAAGAGATACAGACCTATCTTGCAAGAAGTCCATATTAGAGATTAGATTTCATTGAAATTAACGTCAAGAGCTAAAATAGGCTAAAAGGCTAACATGGCCTACGAAAAAAAAACCCTACAAAAGGTTAATAGCTCAAGAAATCATTCAGAATCTCTTAAATCAATAGACTTAAGGTACTCTATATAATCTTCGTCAGCTTCATCATCCGAGGGGAAAGAACGAGGACGTCTTGTCTTAGGCAACTTCATGCGAGTTTCTGCTCTCTTTGAGGGAGGCGGCACCCCTTGGGAGGTTCTAGACCGTGTTGATGAACTGGAATGTGCCACCACCATAGGGTTACTTGCTTCTCTTGTTTGAGTTGGGATGACAGATTTCTTTGAGTTAAAACTCATGTTTATTAGTAGTGAGTGTGGAGCGGTAATTCAAGGAAAGAGAGATTTATAGAAGAAATAGTGAGCAAGGATTGGTCAAGAAAGACGACAAAAAAGACAAAGATTAGGTTATGCCGTTGGAGCAACCAATGGAAAATTAAAGATGAGGCATTCTGTCTCAGGGAAAAGAGAAAGCCTCAAAAAACGAGATGGACTAAAAGTTTTTAGACCATACATAAGTAAATTATGGCATTAAAAGCTACATAAATAAATTCAAGCACAAAATAAAAGATTGTCATTACAAGAGACATGATAATATGATGATCATAAAAAAGTCGAGAACGTCAGAAAGGCAGTTTCGACTTCAACTTGGAGAAAATGTCCAAATGGTGATTAATGCGAGCTTCACAAAGAGATTGGTCGAGCCTGGCGGTTGCAAGTTCTGTTTCAAGTCTTTGAGCCGCATCAATAAAATCAATGGTGCTCTTTAGTTCATGGGCTACATCAGGGTTGACAGAGGCTTTTAGTTCCACATTACGTTTCTCTGCATTGGCTATCTTGTCCTGGAGTTCCTTGATCTGTCGCTGCCACAAGATGATATCTTTTTGATTGACTTCTATTTCCTCTTGGTGCTTCTGATGAGCAGCTTCCAGCATGACAATCCTGGCTTCAGATTCTTGTACACCAGTCCAGGCTGCACTCTCTTGACCAACCATTTGTTCAATTGACTTTAAAATTGGAGGAAGTTGTCGAAGTTCCAAAGATAAAGCGTCGACCACGACTGTCAAGTCCAACAGGAAACCATGAATCTCTGGGCTAAGAGCGGTCAAGTTTATTTTCTTGAGTTGGTATTTTAAGTATAGTCGAGATGTGGGATCTGCAGTTAAGACAGTTTTGATATCGCCTTTGAAAAACTTCTTCTTGATAGATTGAAGGATACTCTTGAGTAGAGCTTCTGAGGTAGGAGAAGTAGAAGGTGTCGAAGAACCAGAAGCAAGGCCACATTTCTGCTCAAGGATTCTCTTGGCATACTCTCGTGAGTTTGACCATTTAAGCGCTAGGAGGGGGTCCTCAGTAGGTGCTATTGGAAAAGGTTTCTTCATCATGGATGAAGAAGGATGAGGCTCAGGAGCAGTTTGGTCATTTTCATTTGCAATTTCTCCTTCTTCTTCCTCCTCTTCCTCTTCGTCTTCAAGTTCCTCAGAACTCCCGCTTCCTCTCGACTGGTTATCTTCAGCAGTTTCATCTGTAGACTTTGGCATTTCTTCGTTGCCATTATTAAGTTGGAGATCATTTGGGGTAAGAAGAGCATCAGAAGGGTTATCTCTTTGAGATTCTTCTTGAGTCATTGGAAGAGAGGCATCAGTGGTTGGTAGGTTTGAAGGTACAGGGGTTGCTTTAACAGTTACTTCATCAGTAATCATAGGTTCAGAATGGACAGGGTTTAGAGGGCTAGAAGCATCATCATCTCCAGAGTTGCAATCATCGATATGAGCTTGTTGAGTGTTGGTGGGCATCAAAGGAGTTTATTTCCTGCAGAAGGAACAACAGGTTGGTTCACTTCACTTAAACCAGAGCCAAGGTCAGAAGAAGTGTGATAAGTCCACTCACCTTAGCTATTGATGGAATAAGGAGCAGAGGTACCAAAGACTGGGGTTGAAGCAGTAGTAGTGGTGTCAATCTGGAAACACATTTAAGGAAGATAAGACTAAGGTATTGCACAGTGAAGGTTGCATAACTAAGAAGGAAGACTCATGCATACCTGAGTTAAAGTAGCACTAGGGGTAGGAAGAGTGTCCCCGTGAGTACTGGCAGTAGGATTCACAGCAGTCACAAAGACGCGTCCTTCGGAATCACCAAAAGTAGATGTCGAACCAAGAACTTTGGCCACCTTCGACAGAGGTGAGCCAGTGGAGTCAGACACTTTCATTGGTTTCTTTCTCCTCTTTACCAAAGTATCTTCAGGGGATTCGTCCGCGTCAGAAGTGACGATAATAGGTGCATCCTTCTTTCCTTTTTTCAAAGGAGTAGGAGGTTTATGCCTAGTCTAAAAAGAGAAAGAAATACAATATAAATATGAGAGTGAAAGCATATACAAGGAGAAGGAAAAAGAAACAGTACGTACCGTTTTGCTTTCAAGTTCATCACCACCTTGAGCAGCGGTAGCCCTTGTAGACAGTGCCTTTCTAGGCACATCTGAAAATAATATATGGTTTCCAGATTAGATAACAAAAAGGTAATAGTACGATCATAAACAAAAGGCATCAAACCTTCATATACGTCAGATTCGATTCGAACATTTTGAATCCCTATATGAAGGTGTCCTTTGAAACTGTCTAAGGTATGCTTAGTCGGAACCACCCGTCGAGCCTTTGGTTGGGATTACTGTCGAAGAACTTTTAAGTCCTCAGCGCACATGAACCAATCTGGAAATGGAGGGGCAAGTGCCACTCCAAAATCAGCAGTAGGCAAGCGAGGGAACTTAGGAGGAAAGAGTTTAAAAGCCACCTCATAATGTTTCTCACGAGGAACATTAGGGGGAAGGTTTAAGGTATCTAATTTTTGGGAGAAGTTGTGTTTTAAAATGACAGCAACCTCATGGATGGTCCGACTAAGATCATCTGGTCGATAAACAGTTTCAAAGTACTTCTGGAAAGCTTGAATTTCTTGAATATGAGTAAGCTTACTTTTCTTTGACTTGTCCTACACGGAAAGAAAAGCTTGATCAAGCAGAGAAGAAAAAGCAGTAGTATCAAGGAAATGTTTAGCATAATGTTTTAACCACCAATGGTGGAAAGAAGAAGTACATAAAACAGATGGTTCAAAAAACACGGGCGAAAGTATGCCCGATCTATGGCTAGACTCAGCGAAGATGTCACTAAAATGATATTCATAAAAGCTGGTAGTAAAAAGGATCACTTGGCTTTTCTTGTCGTACAAGCATTTAGGGAAGCTTTGAATTAACCCAAATTGGCGCGACACAAGGTTAGGCTGATAGGCAATCAGAGAGGCTAGGCCTTTCCCTGCATCAATCCTGTTAACAATAAATCTAGGAATAAAAAAGGCTTCCCAGATTGCAGTAGAATCATCCTCACTACACCCTTGGGGAACAGGAAATGGCCTTTTAAACCACGAAGGGCCAAAACATATAGTAACAAAAGGGGCCATACTAGGGGTAAATTCATAACAACTGGTAAACATCATAACATAGATAGTAAAGGCGTCCTTGACAATTACGCCATCATCGATGGGAGTTAATTGAACAAAACGAGGTCATTCGACGTGCCTCTCCTTAATTCCAGCAGACGCTTCGATAGAGGGTCTTTGTCTAGGAAATCTGGTCTCGAAGGTAGCGTTTAACCATAGTTGAAGTAACCATAAAGGACCAGCCAAAGATACGGTGTCACGGGCTTTTAAACGCCTTAGTCGAGAGACCATTTCGCTTAGAGACTCATAGAGAGATGCCAAAATTAGTTCACTTAAACAAACACCTATATTGTGGTGTAATTGATTGGCCAAGGGGAAATATTTTTTGGCCACTTGGAGAGACTTGGTGCAGAAAACATATCTCGACAACCATAAAGCAAGAAACGCCACGTGTTCTTCATCGGACACACTGTCCGTATCCTGATCAAAGTGGTGGTTGATGAAGTGAGTGTAGGTGAGTTAGGACTGGAGGGGTGGATATAGTCATCAGCGTCCAAATCAGGTTGGTAAGAAGTACCGTCAGGTTGAAGGCTGGCGATAGCGGCTATGTCGAAGAGCGTGGGAGAAACCATCCCACATGGCAAGTGAAATGTGTAACGCCCATTTTAATTATTTAAGTTTTCCAGTGTTATTTTATTTTCGGCGTGCTTGTGTGGGAATTGATGGAGAAGCTATGGTTCATAATATTAAAAAAATATAATTGATAATAAAAATAATATGATAATTAGTAGTGTTGTTACTATTATTATTATTATATTTAATAATATTATTGGAAATATTAATTTTGGAATAAAAGAAATGAGGATTATTATTATTGGAATTATTTGGAATTAAAGGAGAATTTGGGGTATTAGGGGCATAAGTGACATTTTGGAAAAGAGAGAAGAGAATAACACGGTAGAGGCACGATCAAGAGGAACAAGAGTGAAGGAAGCAAGCTTAAGGAGGAAGAAGATCAAGCTGTTGGAATTTGCGGATTATCATCGATCAAGTTGCTTATTAAGGTAAGGGGGGAGAAAATAGATGGGAAATTGGTAATGCATGAATAAGGGTAGTTGGGGAGTCCTTAACCCTATAGGTTTTGATAATGATGAATTGCATGATGATGATTTGATGTGGTTGATTAAGTTTCTGATCTTTGTTGTTCATGGTGGAATCATTGCATGTAATGTTTGATGATTGTTTGGGTGAATTGGATATTTTGGAGTAGATTAAGGTTTTAAGCCGGAAGTGGATTAATCGGCAGAAGTTGATGTTTTATCGGATGGTTTTAGAATTAGTTGGGTAGAATTTATGTAGAATGCTAAGTTGAGGTTGTTGGTACTGATCTAGAGAGAATTTGTTGAGTTTTGAGCTGCTATTGAGATTCTGCACAGTGGGACTTTTTCTGAAATCGCAGACACTCGCTAGCTCATCACTAGGCGAGTGAGTAGCGAGCATTCGCTAGGTGCTCTCTAGGCGAGCTAGGTCGCGAGCCATTCTAGTGGCCATATTTCTGTACTCGCTAGCAGGTTCGCTAGGCGAGTGGTGTAGCGAAGGATTCGCGAGGCGAAGCCCCAGCGAGGTGGTAGCGAACACTTCCAGTAGCTCAGAAGTGTGATTCGCGAGAGGTTCGCTAGGCGAACGTGTAGCGAGCGTTCGCTAGGAGCTCGCGTAGCGAGCAAGGTAGCGAACGTAGCAGGATTTTGTTTTATTTGAGTTGTGTTCATCTGATGTTGATGATTGTGATCTGTTTGATGTACAGAGATAGTGCAAGGATGTTGGGTGTATATTGAGTGTTATAGGGCTGTTTTGCCGATGTCTAATGTGATTAATTCGATTGACTGATTGTGTGATATATATATATATATATATATATATATATATATATATATATATATATATATATATATATATATATATATATATATATGTATATATATATATATATATATATATATATATATATATATATATACATATATATATATATATATATATATATATATATATATATATACATATATATATATATATATATATATACATATATATATATATATATATACATATATATATATATATATATATATATATATATATATATATATATATATATATATATATATATATATATATATATATATATATATATATATATATATATATATATATATATATATATATATATATATATGCGATGTATGATGATGGATCAGTAGGATCATTTTTACCTTATTTGATTGATGGTTGTGTGTTGTATGATGATGGATTAGTAGGATCATTTGCACCTAGTGTACTTGATGTTGGTGTATGCATAGCATGATGCATGATGGGATCAGTAGGATCCTGTTGCTCCTTTGAGATGGGTTGATGGCCAAGTGTCCATCGGCGATTGCGGAGTTGAATCGTTGCTCAGATGGAGTGTATGCGATTCAACCGTAATCGTGGTAGGGATAAATCATTGCTCGGATGGAGTGTATGCGATCTATCCTGAGATTTGATTATATGGGCTCAGGAGGAGCGTGGTAGGGATAGATCGTTGCTCGGATGGAGTGTATGCAATCTATCCTGAGTTTAAGTCGGTACCGCATGCATGTGTTGAGTTGCATTTGTGCATTATTGTATGCTGTGATTGATGTCGCTACTCGAAAAATGCATCGCGCAACGACGGGGAGGCGAAAAAGATAGACAGAAGAGTCGCCACTGAACTTTATTTATCCCATGAGGGGAAAGGAAAATATTGAGAAAACCTTAAGAAACGAATGGATAAGATGGTCTCGTAACCAAGAACGGGTTCGGAAGCCGGTTATGCGAGGGGAAGGGATTAGCACCCCTCGCATCCATCGTACTCGATGGGAACCTTTTGTTTGTCGATGTGTGAATTTATTTGCTTAAATAATATGTTATAAGAAGTGTTCCACAGGGTAAAAGAAGGGTTAGAAACAGGAAAGTTAGGAGGAAAGAGAGAACGGGGAAAAAAAGAAAGAACATACTCGGTAGGACTTCGCAGTCCTATGCCTACGTATTCTCAATAGATGTGAGAAAGTCAGAGTCGACGTAGTTCGGGGAACTACAGATATTGGGGGGGAAAGTGCTCGCCAAGACATCGCCGTCTTGTGCCTACGTATTCTCATCTGGCATGAGAAATCAGAGCAGCCGTAGTTCGGCCTACGGTTTGTTGATGTTTTTATACATGATGTTATCGTGCGCGTTCTAGCATTTTAGGTGTTTTGCTGCTCGCTCGTTGGAGACTTAGGCGTTACCTGTTTGCGGTAGAACGGACGTAACATATCCTTTTTGAAACATTAGGTTTTCGCCACGCGAGGCAAGAAGTCACGTTTGATTGATTGGATTGTTTTTTTGGGGCGAGACATGTCCTTGGATAGTAACCCCTATGGGTAGTACCCAATTCTTTATCTCAAAGTTTTTGTTATGAAAAGGTGTGGTGAACGAGGCGTCTTTGTATTGAAAGACGAGCGTCGAAACCACCCTCACTACAGTGGGCATCCCAACGCTCGGAGAAGAAGAGGTCTACACCCAATCCGCTCTCTTTAATTCAATGCGAAGAGAACTTAATTCTCTTATTAAAGTGTTTTTGGTTTTGAATGGTAAGTGCCTTGTGACAGAGAACCCTACGGTAAACGTCAGCACTCGGGATAGGAGAAGGCCTACGCCTAACCACTCCACGACCATTCAAGTTTTTGTTATAAAAAGAAGTTTGAAAATGCACTCGGTGCGGAACCGAGGTTTTAGGTGAGAAGGGATTGAAAACGTCTTCATATTGAAAGACGAGTGTCGAAACCACCCTCACTACAGTGGGCATCCCAATACTCGGAGAAGAAGAGGTCTACACCCAATCTGCTCTCTTTAATTCAATGCGAAGAGAACTTCATTCTCTTATTAAAGTGTTTTTGGTTTTGAATGGTAAGTGCCTTGTGACAGAGAACCCTACGGTAAACATCAGCACTCGGGATAGGAGAAGGCCTACGCCTAACCACTCCACGACCATTCAAGTTTTTGTTATAAAAAGAAGTTTGAAAATGCACTCGGTGCGGAACCGAGGTTTTAGGTGTGAAAGGTTACGGAATGAAGTTGTGAAAGGAGAGGTGATGGGAGAAGTCGCGTCTTCGTATTGAAAGACGAGTGTCGAGACCACCCTCACTACAGTGGGCATCCCAACACTCGGAGAAGAAGAGGTCTACACCCAATCCGCTCTTTTTAATTCAATACGAAGAGAATTTGATTTTAAAGATGGTTGTGAAAATGGACACGGTACGGGACCGAGGTTTTAGGAGAGAAGGGATTGAAAACGTCTTCATATTGAAAGACGAGTGTCGAAACCACCCTCACTACAGTGGGCATCCCAATACTCGGAGAAGAAGAGGTCTACACCCAATCCGCTCTTTTTAATTCAATACAAAGAACTTATTTGTTTGAAAATATTTTCGAGGATACACTCGGTACGGGACCGAGGTTTTAGGAGGAAAAACGTTGAAAAGAAATGGTCTCAGATCCAACGTCATTTATCAATAGTTTGACTTAATAACGGTTTACGGAGGTCTCGTCATCGACCAAAAAAGAGGAAATTGGAATAAAATGTCCAATGATAAATAGAATCTAATCTTTTAAACTATGGAAACTCTAAAACTTAAATTAAGGCTAATCCTAATGTAATTCTAAATTAAAGTTAAATCCTACAATTTAAAGCTAAAACTAAAGTTAAACAATATTCTAATATCACTAAACCTAATTTAAATAAATAAATAAGATCTAACTAAAGTGAAATTAAAAGAGAAAGGTTAAGGAATATACCGGTGGGATCAGCCGTATGTGAATCATAATGGGTTTCAAACCCGTTCAGCATCACACTGCTCAAAAAACGGGGGGTGTCACCAGCTATATTGAAAGGAAATGGCAAAGCTCACTTACCTTAAAGCCAAATCACTCTTAGAACAAACTGAAAAGGGGAAAAAAGAAGTCTGGTTATCAACATCGCATCACCATCGATTGCACCAGAGAAAACGGACGACGATCCTTCTTTCTTGCCCACTCAATGCTTCAATTCCGTCAACCTCGCTCATTCAAGTCCATTTAAAATAAGCCTCGCTCGTGATGGATTTTGTCCGTCTTACTGCGTTCAAGATTCGTTTCATCTGAGCTTTCTCGCGTGGATTCGCTTTCCTCAGGTTTGAGTGGTCTTGCTCTTGCTTTTTCTCAAACTCTGATTCTTTCTATCATGGCTCTCACATTCACACGGCGGTTTCGATTAACACTGCGGCTGTCTGGAAAGAATTATGTGGCGGCGACGCGATGAATTTTTTTTTTAGGTTGCTGTTATGAGTCATGTTGAGTGATGTGTGGAAAGAACAGAGGTTGGATTCCATGAAGTTTATTGTTGAGTTGTCAATGAAAAACAGAGGAAGTGTGTTGTATCCAAAGTTGTAGCTGTTGTGATGGGGTTATATGCTGATGGAAATTTTGATCTTTTGCAGAATTGGTTGTTATGCAGGTGTTGATGGTGGTTGTTTCCTTGGAATTCAAATCATATGTCTGTCTTCCTTGTAGAACTCGGAAGCTGCAACATCCATTCCAATAACCACTTTGCCAGTGTATCCGGCTTTGTCAATGGCATATTTTAGCAACTCCAAACCTTCCTTGTTTTCCTGAATGTTAGGGGCAAAACCAACTTCCTTACCAACATTTACTGCATCTTGACCATACTTCTTCTCATTCACAACCTTCAAATGGTGATAGACTCCCACACCCATCATCATGGATTCCTTGAAAGAGGAGTCTCCCACAGGAAGAACCATAAACTCCTGCAATGTATGCAATATGCTTGTAAAGAGGGATTTTTAGGACTCCAGCACCAGCTTTGCACGCTGCAAAACACACTGCCAATATGGCGTTTGCCCCAAGCTTTTGTTTGCACCAACCTCACTCGTTAATAATTCCATCAAGCTGTTGAACCATGAAGTTGCCAATCTCAGTCTGCTTAGTTGGGTCCTTTCTGATTAATGCTGGGACAATGACGGTGTTCACACTGTCAACATCCCTTGATACACCTTTTCCGAGATAGTCAGATCCTCCATCTCTTAACTCAAGAGCCTCATAAATACCAGGGGATACACCGCTAGGAACAGCGACTTTAGCGAAAGTGCCATCAGAGACAGTAATATCGACCCCAATAGTTGGATTTCCACGACTGTCGAAGATGTGTTGTGTGTTGTAGTTGTTGTTCCGCTGAGCTACTGTCATCCCATGAAAGCTAAACATACTAACATATGACTTTAGAAATAGAATCCGGTCTGCAGCAATGGAAGCAACATCCAACAGAGCTGGCGGTGTAGACTTAATTGAGAAATTCTATCATAGCAACAATGGTGCATAAGGATTCCTGCAGCAATGAAATCATACAATCCTTCGATTACAAGACGAACTGAGTAGCTTCGGTTCCAAAACACGTCCACGAACCTAAACTTCCTCAACTCTGAAACACAAGAACCAACAGCTTCAATGCCTCTTCCGCTGGTAAGTTCGTAATTGTTCCCACATTAGCTCCTCAATATTCAACGCAGAAACATTACTCGTTAGTTATACGAGTTCTGAGACAGCAACAAGGCGGGGTGCTTTATTCGAAGAAGAGAAAAATGCTATCATCTTTGTCGACGGTATGCTTCTATATCTTCTGTATAAAATACATTTGTCCCTTTGACAGGAGCAGTAACTTCCAAGGTTGATGACCATTGTTGTTCAGCAGCAGGATGCCATGTGCATAAAGTCTTCCACTTTCATTTCTAAGATCCATGTAAACAGAATGTGAACCATATAGATCAGTGGATAAAATGGCTGGTATAGCGGATTTTCTAGTTTTGAAGTGTGGTGTCGTTGCTGCAGGTTTGTGATTTTTTTACAGGCTGTATGGTACAAAGTTTTGTGGTTTCCTTCATTCAAATGCGTGATTTTCATCTAGTTTGCATCAGGTCTTCGTATATTATCTCAACAGGCTGGTGACTTTTTGGAGCAGGTATTGGCTGCAGATGGGTTTATTGTTTTGTAGGTTTTATTGTGTTTTTGCGGAGTAGGCGACTGGTTGCATCGTAGTAGTGGAAGCATTGGCTGCTAATATGTGTTGCATCTGAAAGTTACTACAAGTTTTATGTAATGGTGTGGGAACGTGCGATGCAGAATGGAGGCTTGTAGCAGATGCAGAATGTAGGGTGTAGTTTGGAGGCTTGTAGCAGTGTAACTTTGGTGATGGTATCGAAGGCGGAGATAAGGAGTTGAAAAGGATTTCAGAGGGAAATCAGAAGGATGTAAGGTTAATGACGATGTGTTTAAATGGTTGAAGAATAGTTTCAAAGATGGATGTGAATGGCAACAACTTGTTGCGATGAAGATATTGACGGTAACGACAATGAAGCTTCTACGGCACGACTCTTGAAGTAAGACTCTTACACTGTTTTTCTGAGTTATGTAGTGATATTCACTTCTTTTTCTTCTTCTGTCTGGTACTCTGTTATTTGCAGTGGGGTTAAGTTAGAAGGATGAAGGTGGTTGGTTTAGATGGGTAGAGTTGATCGGGAGTGGTGTTTAATGGTTTGAGGTTGAAGTTGGGCGGTGGAGTGTGTTTGATGGAAGTTTCTGGATTTGAGCGGTTGAAGAAAGGGGATTTTCGGTCGAAGAGACGGGTTTACGGCGGCGTTGGAATCGTGAGTGGGTGTCTCTTGTTGTTGTGTTTGTTTTGATGGTTCATATGAGTTTTGTACAGCTGATGATGTTCGGCGGTGGTTTCAAAAATGGAGGTTGGAGGAGCTTTTTCGAAGGTTGAAGATGCTACCATGGAAGTTCTGTTTGAAGTTTTTTTACAGGTTGAGGTCAGATATTGTTGGAAGGTTTTAAGGGTATGAAAATGGTGGACAAAGTGTGTTTTATGTGGTCAGTGAGATTGAAGTTCGAAGGCTTTTATGAGGAAAGGTTGAACAGGGTTGGCGGATGTTGTGAATCTGAAGACAGATATGAAAACGGAAGGAGAGAGAGGCTACCATTGAGTCAGATGGGTTTGAAGGATGGTTACCTCATAGGCTGCGAAGTTGGTGCGATTTGTTTATTACCGTCACAGACCCGGAGCTTTTGCTGTCAGCATAATAGTTGTTGAAGTTTCAAGAACAGGGCAAATCATATTCACTTCGCCTCTCAAGCCATCAACATAGAAATCACAGCAACATATCTGCACCAGCACCAATCTTTGTGTTTTACGAACCAGTATTCTTGCACAGAATGGAAAACTAGAATCCCCATATAGCTACACCATTGATTTTGTTACTATTTGCAAGTTTTGCATATCAAAGAGAATATGTGTGTGAATAATGGTGTGCTTGATTAATGGTTGAGTGTATATGAAGTTGATGAGGTTTGAAAGAGGATTTGAAGTGGTTAGTTAATGGTGGAGCTGTCTCAAATCAGAGGGAGTTTGAGTGAGGATGATTGTTCTGAGTTTCAGAGTTTGAAGCTGGATGATGAATGGAAAAGTGAAAGGAAAGAATAAAGTGAAGATGAAAGGTTGAGAAAAAAATCCAAGGTGAAGGTCTGAGCTTTTTTTTTCTATATGTAGTGGTGAGGGCTTATGAAGTGAGCAATATATTGAGGTTATTAAAGAACAAACTTGTTGGTTAAAAGCAAAGGTCCCTTTTTTTTTCTCTACCTTTCTTCATTTTGTGCTGGTTTTCTTTTTTTTTTTGCATCCTGGTCATGGGCATACAATTTGTCTCATATCTCTGATGCTGGCTGTTAGTTGTTGTTGTTTTGGCTGCTTTGTAACAGGTCCTGTCTGGCGTGGGGGAGTTAAAGCATAGCAGAATGTGTTTGTTGTTTCCCTGCGTGCTGTACTTTGTTTCAGGTTTTGTGTGCAGGTGGTAGCTGTACAATTTGGAGTTATAATGGTGGGGTTAAAAATGGTTGTGCAGAGTGGTTGTCTGGTGTGGGATTTGTGTAGCAGTTGTACCTTATTTCACAGTGTGGTAATTTTTGTGAATGTGGTTGCGAGATCCTGCTTGTGTAGTAATGTTGCAAGGGGTTTGTTGTTGAGTCATTTGCTTTTCTGCTATTTTTTCTTTTTCAATTCATCTTTTTGCTTTTCTGCTATTTTTTCTTTTTCAATTCATCTTTTTGCTTTTTCTCACCACATTTCTTTATTTGCTGGTTTTTCTTTGGCTATAGCTGTGTTTTCCGGTACGGTTTTAAATGCAAGCTGGTGCAAGGCCGGTGAGTCTGGTGAGTGTTGAAGGCTGGTGTGGTTTTGAAGCAGTAGCAGGGTAATGGTGATGTTTGGTCAAGGTTTTGCTGTTGCTTTCAGGTTGGCACAAGGTTTTGGATCGTTATTTTCTTGACGGTTTTGATGCAGGGGATTTTGGCATTTTGTAGCAGGATTTCAGCAGCGTTTGGGGAACTGGTTCTTTGGCTTGTTGCAAGTGTATTGTAGCAATTCTGGTGTAAGTAGGCATTGTTTATAGCAGAGGGGTTTTTGATGCTTTGTGCAGGATGTGTACATAAAGCAGGTTTTGGAATTTAGCTAAGAGGCTGGGCTTGCAAGATTTAACAATAAGGCATGCTGTAATTGAAAGCACATTATAGCATTATATTTGAAAATTATTGTATCAGGTGGTTTATGATGTATCGTTTTCCTCATGTAAACTCATTTGAAGCTAGTACATTTGACCTCCTTTTTATTTTAAAAATATCCCACGTGGAAAAGAAAATGGAAGTGGCCATTTTATGATCTGATTCTTTGTGTCAATCATAGCAACATCTTTGTTCCTTTGTGTTGGCAATAACATTGATGTATGACATGCAATATGTTCTTTGCACAACTCTGGATGTGTCTCAATAACAATTTATACCGACAAATCCATGTAGAACCGATCTCTTATCCCCTCATAACCACAATTTCAAAATGGACCAAGCACACCAACATTATTTCTTTTAAAAGTTAAACTTGACATAACTTAGAATGTGGTTCAAAAATCAAATCTCCCTAATAAAGCCCAATGATTCCTCTTGAATTCTACTTCGAGGTCAACGCATCCAATCACAAAAACTTGTCAATTACAAAGAGCATTGACACCAACTCACGACCTAATTCTCGGAAGATCATGACCAAAAGTCGGGTGAACCTTTAAAGAGAAAATTGAATGTGGATAGGACAATTTTGGTTGATTCTTCCCTCAAATCTTGACTAATCAAGGCCTTCACTTTCTTGCACCAAATTTCTAGTTTCACAAAAGAGAAAAAGCTAGATAAACTAGTTAGTTATGCAATATGATGATTGACCTAAATGATATGCATATGAAAACGAAACAAAAGCCAGTCAAAGTCGGAAAACCGGTGGGCAAATTTTAGGGTGCAACAGCTGCCCCTATTCAATCGACTTGGACCTGAATGGATGAAAAGCAAACATCTTTCAGACGATCAGGGTAAAAGGCGGTTGAATACCAAAGAGACCTGAAATTTGCCAACCGTAAAAGGAACTTCTGACATCGCCGTCAAGTACCCATATTTAGTGGAACATCTGACCTCGCCGTCAACTCTTAATAGCATCTAACGTCGCCGTCAGAACTCAACATCTAATTGGTAAACCACCTGACTTCGTCGTCAGCCTTCAATATACTCTGACTTCGCCGTCAATTTTTTTTCAAAATCGTCTTCTGACTTCACCGTCAATCCTTACAATTTGACTTCGCCGTCAATTCTCAAAATAATCTGACCTCACCGTCAATCCTCAGTTAAATACAAACAGCCATTGAATTCAAAGATACAATCCTCTGACGTCGCTGCCCGAAACAAACTCTCATCATCGCCGCTAAAAATCCAAATCATCTGACATCGCCGCCAAAACAAACATTCAACATCGCCGCTGAAAAACTAAATCTCTTGACATTGCCGCCAAGAACAAACTTTCAACATCACCGTTGAAAAACTAAATCATTTGACATCGCCGCCAAGAACAAACTTTCAACATCGCCGCTGAAAAACTAAATCTCTTGACATCACCGCCAAGAACAAACATTCAACATCGCCGCTGAAAAACTAAATCTCTTGACATTGCCGCCAAGAACAAACTTTCAACATCACCGCTGAAAAACTAAATCATTTGACATCACCGCCAAGAACAAACTTTCAACATCGCCGCTGAAAAACTAAATCTCTTGACATCGCCGCCAAGAACAAACATTCAACATCGCCGCTGAAAAACTAAATCTCTGGACATCGCCGCTAAGAACAAACATCCAACATCGCCGCTGAAAAACCAAATCACTGGACATCGCCGCCAGGAACAAACATCCAACATCGCCGCTGAAAAACCAAATCACTGGACATCGCCGCCAGGAACAAACATCCAACATCGCCGCTGAAAAACTAAATCACTAGACATCGTCGTCGAGAACAAACATCCAACATCGCCGCTGAAAAACTAAATCGCTTGACATTGCCGCCAAGAACAAACATTCAACATCGCCGCTGAAGAACCGAAACACTTGACATCTTCAACATCGCCGCTGAAAAACCAAATCGCTTGACATTGCCGCCAAACCTTTACTAAGTAAAAGCGAGTATCAAAAATTCAAACGTAATTAAGACCATCCATTGATGATAACCACAAAAGAACTCTGCTAGGGAAACAACATGAGCCGGGGTCTAGCCAACACACGGGCAAAGATACTAATCATCTGCGAGATTCACCGGAAACAAAAAGGGTAACAACCTGGCTTATGTTTCACATGTATATGTTTGAATATGGCGTAATGCTCCATACGAAATGGAAATGCTTCGCGTTTGGGTAGATGCTATGCATGTATGTAGATGCAAATGAACCACTTTAGCAAAATAAATGCTAAAGAGAAAGAGCCAACTCCGTTGGGTCAAGGCTAGATACGCCTAGCGCAAAAAAACTTATGCTGGGGAATACAAGCCTTTGAGGGCCTTCGATAAAAAACTTCTGGGTAAAACTGCTCTGCTAAGAACAAATCCACTCTGCTGGGGATCCAAATCAAACTCTGCTGCAGAAAACGTCCTGGATGGCCTACCAGCATACAACTCTTTTGGGGAACAAGCAACTCGGCCGAAGACAACAACTCCACTCTACCGGGGAAATCAACCATGAATGATTAGCCAGAATAACTCTACTGGGGAAACATAGCAGATTGCTGAGGAATAGCTCCATTTTGTCGGTGATTGAATCTGCTAACTGTTAGGGATATTGAATAAGATTTACTGGGAGATTATCCCACACTCTCTCTGCTGAGGACGGAGATAAACAATCTCTGAGTCAGCCCTACTCTGCGGGGAGGAAAATTAACTCTGCTGACTTGGTTGGGGGTTAGATAATGAGGGAACCGATATCAACCTCGGCTTAGGGGAAAATGAGAAATAAACTCAACAAATACGACTTCCGCTTGAAGAATGAGTCAATGACCTAGAATCTGATGGGAAAGGAGTCAATTGTTCAGACTCTGTGGGGATAACAATACTGCACTTGCCCCACTGCTGGGGAAATAAACTCAAATCCACTTCTATAACTCTGATAAGCTCTGAAGATATGGAGAGGAACACATCTCCTTTGTTTCCAATTTTTCCCTAGCCTGTAAAACCTTCCTCGAAAGAAAACCTGAAATTTCTTGATTGGCTAAATTGGAGAAGTGCCTTTGACTTCGAAAGATTTATCTAATCTCGACCTGATTTCCCCAGATTAACTGCATCTAGGAATGACCGACTCCGCTTATGTTCACCTGATGTGACTTGCCCCTGCTCAAAGGATTACTCGGGCGCTCCATATCTTATTTCTATCAAACTTCGCATTATAGAAGCTTCTCTGATGTCAACTGCTTTCTCGCGAGTAAAACAATTTGTTTTGCAAAAGATAATATTAATGCAATGCATATGACAGTTTTGAAATCCAAGTCTGGTCACTGGAAAAAAGTTGTGGCATTTAGTGAACGAATCACTTATCAGAAATATCAATATTCGTACCCATAGGGTAAGAAGAATCCTCTTAGGAGTCAGTTTCAACGCGATCTTCACCGAAGTATGCTTTCGAAACAAACCTGCTTCAATTAGGACATTTGAAGGTTGTAACTTGGTCAGGTTCACGGTTTGAAAGAAAGGATATGAGGCTCAAAGTTCTGTTTAACCCACCCACTCTCCTTAATATTCTCCAATCCTACGTTCAGTTAATTCGAAACAAACGCTCACCTCTCAAAGGTTAAATGACTAGAGTGATGGTTCGGGAAACCACAAGTTTTTGGAGTGACAGTCACTCGCTTTTTGTCTTTGGTGCCTGAAGTCACACGACTTGTTTTTCATCATCATTCATTCCCTATTTTTTTCTGGACTGACCTTTTTTGAGTATATCTTCTGATTTCAAAGTCCAGCGGGATACCCTAATTTTTTTTCCTAAGCCACTTGTTTTCAAGTTATCAATTTGGCGGGCTTTTATTTTTTCTCTTTCTTTTGATTCTTTTTGGAACAAATCGTATGACACCGGCTTGTCTGACTTGTTGAAGGGGTTGTGACTTTCTCACTCATTGGCTGGTGAAGGATATCCACTGTGGTTTTTTAGGTACGACCTCTACAGGCGTGATTTATCCTCGAACGGACACTCCTTTTGCAATTTTGGACGCTCGGTCAAATTAACTAACACCTACCCTGCCCCAGGTTAAGATTGAGGTTTTTTTTTTTGGTTTTTTTTAAGAAGAAACTCCTACTACTAGGCTCAAAGGGGTTAACAAGGGATTAACATCCTTATATCTCCGGTGTTTAGGAATTTGAAACAATGCCTGTACATCATCAACAGGATTTATTCAAAAGCATACATTCGGAAGTTTGCGTCTTTCAATTTCGTCATCCTCCCTCGGATTCCTCTTTAACAAGCGTTTGACAACAATAAAAGCATTGAGTGAACACGAATGGATTTAATCAAAACAAAACATATTCAATTCATTATTATTATCAATTGAAAACATCAGAGTTCTACAGACAAGATTTGCAAATAAGTTCAAATTTAAGCAGAAAAGAAACTACAAATGCAAAGAAATGACATGATAAAAAGATCCAAGATTGCCAGCTCGGAGAATGTCTTCCTATTTGCGAGGGTTATTCTAATTCTGGCGCTGATAGTTCTGCTGCGAAGACCCAAAAGGTTGCGGACTTTGAACAACAGGAATGTCCGGGGGCTGGGTTTGAATCATTGAGGATCCTCTCTGTTCAGGCACTTTCATCCTCAAGCTTGACCTTGGAACAGGCAGTAGCTGCGGGAAGGGGGATTCTGACACCAAAGGTTGCAGGATATACTCCTGACCCACTGCAGCTTCAAGTGAGGGAATAGGAACACATTTGCCTGATACATTCATGCCACCCGACATGAATTCAATCACCTTAGATTCAATTAGGTCCTGAACCTTATGCTTAAAAGCTTTACAGTTCGCGGCGTTATGCCCCAGTGCCCCAGAGTGGAAGTTGCAATGGGCACCTGCATCATAACCTGGTGGTGGCTCACCGATAAGTGGAAACATAGTCCGAAGTTTAACCAATCGAAGTTGAAGCAAGAGTTGCAACAACTGAGCATAAGTCATAGGGATCTGGTTGAAGATTTTGTCGGACTGCTTCGTCCTTTGACCATTCCTTCTAATCCTGGGATTGGCTTGAGGAACAAGAGGTGGTTGCTGACACAAGACTTTTGGAACCTCCGGTGGTGCAGAAGATTTATGACGCACATTACGCTCTGGTATAGGTTCCACAGACAGAGCTGGAACAAGCATCTTGGCGGCAGCTTCAGGCATTTGATCACCCTCTTTTCTAAGCACATTCCTTATCACTTCCATGATCAAGCCCATCTGAATTTTCAGTTGATTATTCTCCTCTCTGGGTGCATCCTGATCCAAGCGCAACGCTTGCATCTTCGCCACAAACTGCCCCAACTGGCTCTGAACTTCCCTTAGTTCTTCTTGAATCTGTTCCATGGTCGTCTCTGTTGGTTTCTTTTGGTGGAATACTGGTGAATGGTTGGATCTTCAATTCTGGAACAAACCGAATGGAGAACCACGTGAAGCAATAATGTCCACAGAAATAGAACACCCCTATGCAAATGAAGAATGATGCAATATGCAAGACATGTAGAGGAATGCAAATGAATATGCAAATGCAACAGGGGATCAAACGTTGTTATGTTGTTGATTGTGATGGACCAGCGCTTCGCCTTGAAACTATACAACATTAGTACAAGGATCCCACTGTAACTGTTCATACTGACAAACGGGTAGGATGAAGGTCAAAGTTTCCTGCAAGACAGCACAACGAGATATCTCTCCCCTCGGGCGGGCAATCTACCGGTTTATAAGAGGGTATTCCAAAGGCTTTTAAAACAAAGTCCCATGCACTAACCCTCAAAAGTTTTCCATCAGAACGACTACTCGTAAGACGGTAATCCCTTCAAAGGATGAACACAGAGTTATGTTTTAGGAACCTTCGGAATAAGGTTCTACAAAAGGTCCTCAGAATCATGGAATCCCACGTAGAAAATAAAGCGCCGTTACGACTACACGTAAGACATAATTGTTCCAACGGGGTCTCATCTGAGCGGTGGAATTCGATCCAACTCAACGAGTGCTACGTCTCGCAAATCAGAAAGAAACCACCTCTTAATCTTAGTGTATACTCGAAAGCTCGGGTAGAAAGCTTTATCTTTACAACCCATCCTAATAAACCCAACAAGTTAGAAAGGAACACAAAAAAAAATGAATAGAAAAAACAAATAAAGCACAAATGCGACGAACAAAATAGGCGTGGCTTGCTGGTATTCCCCAGCAGAGTCGCCAGCTGTCGCTACTCGAAAAATGCATCGCACAACGACGGGGAGGCGAAAAAAGATAGATAGAAGAGTCGCCACCGAACTTTATTTATCCCATAAGGGGAAGGAAAATATCGAGAAAACCTTAAGAAACGAATGGATAAGATGGTCTCGTAACCAAGAACGGGTTCGGAAGCCGGTTATGCGAGGGGAAGGGATTAGCACCCCTCGCATCCATCGTACTCGATGGGAACCTTTTGTTTGTCGATGTGTGAATTTATTTGCTTAAATAATATGTTATAAGAAGTGTTCCACAGGGTAAAAGAAGGGTTAGAAACAGGAAAGTTAGGAGGAAAGAGATAACGGGAAAAAAAAGAAAGAACAGACTCGGTAGGACTTCGCATTCCTATGCCTACGTATTCTCAATAGATGTGAGAAATTCAGAGTCGACGTAGTTCGGGGAACTACAGATATTGGGGGGAAAGTGCTCACCAAGACATCGTCGTCTTGTGCCTACGTATTCTCATCTGGCATGAAAAATCAGAGCAGCCGTAGTTCGGCCTACGGTTTGTTGATTTTTTTATAGATGATGTTATCGTGCGCGTTCTAGCATTTTAGGTGTTTTGTTGCTCGCTCGTTGGAGACTTAGGCGTTACCTGTTTGCGGTAGAACGGACGTAACATATCCTTTTTGAAACATTAGGTTTTCACCACGCGAGGCAAGAAGTCACGTTTGATTGATTGAATTGTTTTTTTGGGGCGAGACATGTCCTTGGATAGTAACCCCTACGGGTAGTATCCAATTCTTTATCTCAAAGTTTTTGTTATGAAAAGGTGTGGTGAACGAGGCGTCTTTGTATTGAAAGACGAGCGTCGAAACCACCCTCACTACAGTGGGCATCCCAACGCTCGGAGAAGAAGAGGTCTACACCTAATCCGCTCTCTTTAATTCAATGCGAAGAGAACTTAATTCTCTTATTAAAGTGTTTTTGGTTTTGAATGGTAAGTGCCTTGTGACAGAGAACCCTACGGTAAACGTCAGCACTCGGGATAGGAGAAGGCCTACGCCTAACCACTCCACGACCATTCAAGTTTTTGTTATAAAAAGAAGTTTGAAAATGCACTCGGTGCGGAACCGAGGTTTTAGGTGATAAGGGATTGAAAATGTCTTCATATTGAAAGACGAGTGTCGAAACCACCCTCACTACAGTGGGCATCCCAATACTCGGAGAAGAAGAGGTCTACACCCAATCCGCTCTCTTTAATTCAATGCGAAGAGAACTTCATTCTCTTATTAAAGTGTTTTTGGTTTTGAATGGTAAGTGCCTTGTGACAGAGAACCCTACGGTAAACGTCAGCACTCGGGATAGGAGAAGGCCTACGCCTAACCACTCCACGACAATTCAAGTTTTTGTTATAAAAAGAAGTTTGCAAATGCACTCGGTGCGGAACCGGGGTTTTAGGTGTGAAAGGTTACGGAATGAAGTTGTGAAAGGAGAGGTGATGGAAGAAGTCGCGTCTTCGTATTGAAAGACGAGTGTCGAGACCACCCTCACTACAGTGGGCATCCCAACACTCGGAGAAGAAGAGGTCTACACCCAATCCGCTCTTTTTAATTCAATACAAAGAGAATTTGATTTTAAAGATGGTTGTGAAAATGGACACGGTACGGGACCGAGGTTTTAGGAGAGAAGGGATTGAAAACGTCTTCATATTGAAAGACGAGTGTCGAAACCACCCTCACTACAGTGGGCATCCCAATACTCTGAGAAGAAGAGGTCTACACCCAATCTACTCTTTTTAATTCAATACAAAGAATTTATTTGTTTGAAAATGTTTTCGAGGATACACTCGGTACGGGACCGAGGTTTTAGGAGGAAAAACGTTGAAAAGAAATGGTCTCAGATCCAACGTCATTTATCAATAGTTTGACTTAATAACGGTTTACGGAGGTCTCGTCATCGACCAAAAAAGAGGAAATTGGAATAAAATGTCCAATGATAAATAGAATCTAATCTTTTAAACTATGGAAACTCTAAAACTTAAATTAAGGCTAATCCTAATGTAATTCTAAATTAAAGTTAAATCCTACAATTTAAAGCTAAAACTAAAGTTAAACAATATTCTAATATCACTAAACCTAATTTAAATAAATAAATAAGATCTAACTAAAGTAAAATTAAAAGAGAAAGGTTAAGGAATATACCGGTGGGATCAGCCGTATGTGAATCATAATGGGTTTCAAACCCGTTCATCATCACATCGCTCAAAAAACGGGGGGTGTCACCAGCTATATTGAAAGGAAATGGCAAAGCCCACTTACCTTAAAGCCAAATCACTCTTAGAACAAACTGAAAAGGGGAAAAAAGAAGTTTGGTTATCAACATCGCATCACCATCGATTGCACCAGAGAAAACGGACGACGATCCTTCTTTCTTGCCCACTCAATGCTTCAATTCCGTCAACCTCGCTCATTCAAGTCCATTTAAAATAAGCCTCGCTCGTGATGGATTTCGTCCGTCTTACTGCGTTCAAGATTCGTTTCATCTGAGCTTTCTCGCGTGGATTCGCTTTCCTCAGGTTTGAGTGGTCTTGCTCTTGCTTTTTGTCAAACTCTGATTCTTTCTATCATGGCTCTCACATTCACACAGTGGTTTCGATTAACACTGCGGCTGTCTGGAAAGAATTATGTGGCGGCGACGCGATGAATTTTTTTTTTAGGTTGCTGTTATGAGTCATGTTGAGTGATGTGTGGAAAGAACAGAGGTTGGATTCCATGAAGTTTATTGTTGAGTTGTCAATGAAAAACAGAGGAAGTGTGTTGTATCCAAAGTTGTAGCTGCTGTGATGGGGTTATATGCTGATGGAAATTTTGATCTTTTGCAGAATTGGTTGTTATGCAGGTGTTGATGGTGGTTGTTTCCTTGGAATTCAAATCATATGATCTGTCTTCCTTGTAGAACTCGGAAGCTGTAACAGCCATTCCAATAACCACTTTGCCAGTGTATCCGGCTTTGTCAATGGCAGATTTTAGCAACTCCAAACCTTCCTTGTTTTCCTGAATGTTAGGGGCAAAACCAACTTCCTTACCAACATTTACTGCATCTTGACCATACTTCTTCTCAATCACAACCTTCAAATGGTGATAGACTCCCACACCCATCATCATGGATTCCTTGAAAGAGGAGTCTCCCACAGGAAGAACCATAAACTCCTGCAATGTATGCAATATGCTTGTAAAGAGGGATTTTTAGGACTCCAGCACCAGCTTTGCACGCTGCAAAAGACACTGCCAATATGGTGTTTGCCCCAAGCTTTTGTTTGCACCAACCTCACTCGTTAATAATTCCATCAAGCTGTTGAACCATGAAGTTGTCAATCTCAGTCTGCTTAGTTGGGTCCTTTCTGATTAATGCTGGGACAATGACGGTGTTCACACTGTCAACAACCCTTGATACACCTTTTTCGAGATAGTCAGATCCTCCATCTCTTAACTCAAGAGCCTCATAAATACCAGGGGATGCACCGCTAGGAACAGCGGCTTTAGCGAAAGTGCCATCAGAGACAGTAATATCGACCCCAATGGTTGGATTGCCACGACTGTCGAAGATGTGTTGTGTGTTATAGTTGTTGTTCCTCTGAGCTACTGTCATCCCATGAAAGCTAAACATACTAACATATGACTTTAGAAATAGAATCCGGTCTGCAGCAATGGAAGCAACATCCAACAGAGCTGGCGGTGTAGACTTAATTGAGAAATTCTATCATAGCAACAATGGTGCATAAGGATTCCTGCAGCAATGAAATCATACAATCCTTCGATTACAAGACGAACTGAGTAGCTTCGGTTCCAAAACACGTCCACGAACCTAAACTTCCTCAACTCTGAAACACAAGAACCAACAGCTTCAATGCCTCTTCCGCTGGTAAGTTCGTAATTGCTCCCACATTAGCTCCTCAATATTCAACGCAGAAACATTACTCGTTAGTTATACGAGTTCTGAGACAGCAACAAGGCGGGGTGCTTTATTCGAAGAAGAGAAAAATGCTATCATCTTTGTCGACAGTATGCTTCTATATCTTCTGTATAAAATACATTTGTCCCTTTGACAGGAGCAGTAACTTCCAAGGTTGATGATCGTTGTTGTTCAGCAGCAGGATGCCATGTGCATAAAGTCTTCCACTTTCATTTCTAAGATCCATGTAAACAGAATGTGAACCATATAGATCAGTGGATAAAATGGTTGGTATAGTGGATTTTCTAGTTTTGAAGTGTGGTGTCGTTGCTGCAGGTTTGTGATTTTTTTACAAGCTGTATGGTACAAAGTTTTGTGGTTTCCTTCATTCAAATGCGTGATTTTCATCTATTTTGCATCAGGTCTTCGTATATTATGGCAACAGGCTGGTGACTTTTTGGAGCAGGTATTGGCTGCAGATGGGTTTATTGTTTTGTAGGTTTTATTGTGTTTCTGCGGAGTAGGCGACTGGTTGCATCGTAGTAGTGGAAGCATTGGCTGCTAATATGTGTTGCATCTGAAAGTTACTACAAGTTTTATGTAATGGTGTGGGAACGTGCGATGTAGAATGGAGGCTTGTAGCAGATGCAGAATGTAGGGTGTAGTTTGGAGGCTTGTAGCAGCGTAACTTTGGTGATGGTATCGAAGGCGGAGATAAGGAGTTGAAAAGGATTTCAGAGGGAAATCGGAAGGATGTAAGGTTAATGACGATGTGTTTAAATGGTTGAAGAATAGTTTCAAAGATGGATGCGAATGGCAACAACTTGTTGCGATGAAGATATTGACGGTAACGACAATGAAGCTTCTACGGCACGACTCTTGAAGTAAGACTCTTACACTGTTTTTCTGAGTTATGTAGTGATATTCACTTCTTTTTCTTCTTCTGTCTGGTACTCTGTTATTTGCAGTGGGGTTAAGTTAGAAGGATGAAGGTGGTTGGTTTAGATGGGTAGAGTTGATCGGGAGTGGTGTTTAATGGTTTGAGGTTGAAGTTGGGCGGTGGAGTGTGTTTGATGGAAGTTTCTGGATTTGAGCGGTTGAAGAAAGGGGATTTTCGGTCGAAGAGACGGGTTTACAGCGGCGTTGGAATCGTGAGTGGGTGTCTCTTGTTGTTGTGTTTGTTTTCATGGTTCATATGAGTTTTGTACAGCTGATGATGTTCGGCGGTGGTTTCAAAAATGGAGGTTGGAGGAGGTTTTACGAAGGTTGAAGATGCTACCATGGAAGTTTTGTTTGAAGTTTTTTTACAGGTTGAGGTCAGATATTGTTGGAAGATTTTGAGGGTATGAAAATGGTGGACAAAGTGTGTTTTATGTGGTCAGTGAGATTGAAGTTCGAAGGCTTTTATGAGGAAAGGTTGAACAGGGTTGGCGGATGTTGTGAATCTGAAGACAGATATGAAAACGGAAGGAGAGAGAGGCTACCATTGAGTCAGATGGGTTTGAAGGATGGTTACCTCATAGGCTGCGAAGTTGGTGTGATTTGTTTATTACCGTCACAGACCCGGAGCTTTTGCTGTCAGCATAATAGTTGTTGAAGTTTCAAGAACAGGGCAAATCATATTCACTTCGCCTCTCAAGCCATTGTCGCTACTGCGAAAATCGGCGCTGGCTGACAGGAGAGTCGCCACCGTGTGTTATTTATCCCAACGGAGGGAAAGGAAACGCTCGAAGTAAACCTCGCAAAAAACGGGAAAGGTATGGTCATCGCAACCAAAACCTGGGTTCGGGAGTCGGTTACGCAAGGGGAAGGTATTAGCACCCCTCACGTCCGTCGTACTCGACGGGATCCACGCTTGCTTGGGTTGTCTAAAGGATGCAAAAACAATCTATCTACGGCTGCTAAATCTAAACGGAAGGGAATTGACTCGATAGAGCGTCGCACTCTATGCCTACGTATTCTCAAGAGAGAAAGTCAGAGTCAACGTAGTTCGGGACTACGGGGAAATTGGCTCGCCAAGACTTCGCGTCTTGTGCCTACGTACTTCCACACAGCATGGAAGATCAGAGCTTACATAGTTGAGGCTAACTACGGCTAGGTTGGGTGTTCTCACACAGCAGTGAGAAATTAATCTGGTTTTACAGGTACGGGAACCTATAGGAAAAACTATGGTCTGGTCTCAAATGCCCTCGGGCAAGAGAAAAGGATAACAATCAGTCGTCAGCGGGAAAGTCTCGATCGCACAGCAGCGAGAGAACAAAAGGTTAGTGATTAGTGTGCTCGCTAGGATATCGCATCCTATGCCTACATATTCTCGTCTGGTACGAGAAATCAGAGCAGCTGTAGTTCGGCTACTTTCGGGACCACAGCTCAAATCTCGTTTTATTAACATTCTGAAAAATGGCTACAATGATTGAGAACTGAATCATAAACTCCTAAAAACCCTATCCTATCCATCTATCATGGAAAATCAATCAAATGGAAAATAGTCCCCTAACAAGTGGACTTCTAAAACTACCTCTAAAAGTGTGAAATGAACTCCTATGAAAAATATCTATTCTAAAAAATATTGAATCTACAAAGTAATATTTTTTACTATTTCTTTACTATTTTTCTTCTATTCTTCTTCCTCTTTTTTTTCAATATTCTTTTCCATATATTTTTTTATTCTTCTTCTTTTTCTCAATTTTTCCTCAATATTATTTTTCAAAATATTCTTTTTCTCCTTTTTTCAAATATTCTTTTCTTCTTTTTTCAATATTCTTTTTCTTCTTTTTTCAAATATTCTTTTCTTCTTTTTTCAATATTCTTTTTCTTCTTTTTTCCAATATCTCCAAACAAAAGAAAAGAAAAAAAGAAATAATAAAAAGCAAAGAAAAATACAAGGGAGGCTTAAACAGCAGCCAGGGGGTACAGCAGAAAAAAAAGCCAAACAGAACTGGGCCCAGCCCATTACAAGCCAATAGCCAAACAAAAAAACGGAGGGGGTGCAGAAGTGAAACAGGGGGTAGTCCAGAAAGCTTCGTTGGGCTTAGAGGCCCACTAGCCACGTGAATCCACCATCCATCTTCAGCAAACCCTAATTCATCCATCTTCCGTCTTTCACTGTTCACAGTTGCGCCTCACAACCCTTTCTCCTTCTGATACTCTCTCTTGTTCTTCCTCAACCCCAGCTCCCTCTCTTCAATCTATCTCCACCTCACTCTCTCATCATTCACATCTCCACCCCAAAATCTTTATGAACCTCGTAATGGCCAATGAAGTACCAACAACCAACAATAGATGCGCACGGATCCATGGTGTAACAATCAGAGGAATTTCTTGAAGAACTCAAGATCTATATTCATGACGAAGATTAAGCGGTGACGAAGATCAGAGAAAACTCACAAAGATAGATGGAGGTCTACGTTTGCGGATGTTCCTGGAGATGTTAGAAGCATTGAAGATTTCTTGTGGTCTTGACGAGGAAAATTCTGGAAATCTTCTGGAGTTCTACGAACATGCATGTGACGCTCTTGATGATGTTCGTTGAAGCTGACAAACTGAGATGAAGTTCGTTCTTGAAGTTTCTTTTCTGGAGATGGATGACTAGATGATGATTCTTGGAAGAACTTGTTAGAAGATCTTGAAGAGAGTTCTGGGGATTTTCTTGAAGGTCATTGATGAACCTGATGAATCTGGATGACTTCTGTGAAGCGTTTGGAAGGACGTTGAGGATTGATGATGAACGGAGATGATTGTTAGAAAAGGTTGAAGATCCATGATGTTGGACGAATTTGGGTTGAAGATCGCTGATGGATTTGGTGAGAAGAACACACACGATGATTATTGATGCATGAAGAATCTGGAAATAACGGTTATTGTTGATGAATTTCTGGGCGAAATTGATGGAGGAAGATGATGAATGCAGGTGGAAGTTGTTGAGAAGGAAAGTTGGAAGAGGATGAAGATTGGAAGATTTCTGAGTTTTTTCCAGTTTCCGGCGGGTTAGACGGCGGCCGAAATTGGTTGTGGGTTGGTTACGGTGGCCGGAAGTTGGAGGTTGTGGTGGTTGCATGGCCGCCGACCATGCAACCGGGGAGGCTCAGGTGACGCCAAGTGTGAGTGGAGAAGCCTGCATGAGGCACACGTGGAGGGGAGAGAGAGTTAGTGGGGGTTAGGTGTCAGGATTCTGGGGCATGCAATAAATGTGGTGGACCCTTTTGAAGATAACACGTGTGATCAGCATATATACGACACCTGGCAATGATATCTGGACTGATACATTGGGCCTCCAATATCCAAGCTGGCCCACGAAAATACTGGCTGAAACTGATTAAAAAAAGCTGATGAATTAAAATGGACTCAAATGGATTAAAGACTAAAAATTACACTAATTAAAACCTAATTAATCTAATAAATCCTAATTAACAGCTAAACAAATGATTAAGACCTAATAATTCCAATTAATTTCTAAACTAATAAAACTCTAATAATTCCACTAATCTAAAAACTAAACTAAAAAACTCTAATAATTCTCTATTTAAAATTTTATTAAATTTCTATTAAATCCCTAATAAACCTATATTACTTATATCTAAACTATTATATCCTATAAAAGAAAATCTATTATTAATAAAAGAAAAATCTATATTATTCTATTAAAAAAATGATTAATGTTTTCACAAAAGAAACTATTAATTTCTAAAAAAGTTTTAATACCTCTAAATGATATAAACCTATTAAAACATAAAAAAAAAACTATTTAAATGGTGATAATACCTAATAAAATTCAGAAAATTCACAATAATTCCCGAAGGAGCAAAAACAGTACAAAACCACAAATAACACTGCGAGAGCATAACAAAATAGCCGGTAACAATAAATGGACACCGAAATATCCCTAAAAACAACAGCGCGAGCTGAAAACACTGGGAATAGCACAGCTTCCCGAAAAATACGATTCTACCTATCTAAACTGATTAAAAAAACACCTGAGACGCGAGACGAGGGCTGTGATCCCGATAAAATCAATATAACTGGAAAATGCACTGTATGCGATATGCGGATGCGAATGCGGTCATGCATCGAAACATAGGACCAAATACGGGACCCGGTTGGTCAAATTTTAGGGTGCAACAGCTGCCCCTATTCAAGCGGTTTGGACCTGAATGGTTGAAGAGCGCTCAGCCTTCAAACATTCAAAGGTAGATGACGGTTGAATACAAATGAAACCCTGAAATTTGCCAACCGCAGGAATATACTGCAAAATTGCTTGAGGAATAGCCTCCAATGAACTGAAGTTTGGTTATCACGGCAACAACTGGTCAATTATCTGATAAAAATTTCTCTCCTTTTCAACATCAATCACCTGTGTGACGCCACAAGTATTGGAATAATGCTTCAGACAGCAAACAACTTGATTCCCATCTCTCTTATGGGATCAAATCCTGTCATCTCACAGTTCACAGCAAACTTGAGGAAAATTCTCCTGGGGAACTTCTGAATCGACTGCTCGGCACCCATTCTGTCAACAGGCCGCAGCTTCAGAAACCTGATACATGCCAATCTTTTTTTCAGTGCCGACGTAACAACCAAATGTAAAGAATCACTCCGCTGGGGGAGAAGAGAAGCTTAACTGAACAACTCTGCAAGGGAACATACTCGAAATCCAATGAGGTAACCAACCTGGTCCATGTTTCGAAATGCGTATGCTTGAAATGATGCAATGCCCTATATGACATGGAAATGCTATGTGTTCTGTTTGAAAATGCGAGGCCCAGACGGTATAGAAATGCTATATGTTTGTATAAATGCTATGACGATATATGCAAATGTAAATGCAGGCTCGAGCTGCCAGAGAACACTAGGTCTGCAACCACTTGGCAAAATAAATGCCGAAGGCAACGTCAACTCCACTGAAGGTAACCTGATATCACAGAATCATCTCAGCAAAATAAATGCTGGAAAAGGGAAACCAAATCCGCTGGGAATAACCGTCCTGCTGGAGAAATGGAAAGGCAATCCTGCTTGGGGAGAAAGAAAAAACAACTCTGCTTGGGAATGCTCTCTTCAAACCATTGGCAACTGATTGTGCTCTGTGGGGATTGACCCAAACTGGGGTTGATTGCGCGCAGCACGCTGCTGGAAATGCCCCTCCTATCAAGGATATCAATCTTAATCTGCTGGGGATACTCCTGATCCTACTCTGATACGGGGTAGCAATACAATCTCAACTCTTGCGGGGATAATACACAACTTTCATCTGCTGAAGAGGAGCAATTCTGATTTAACAACATCCACAAGGAATTTAAATATTAATCGGAGCACTGGTATCTGTCGAGCTTCGTATCGGGGAACATGATAACATGCAAGTCATTGGGAATTACCGTGTCAGATACCTTTTAGGTTTTTTTGATTTGCTGGTTTGGGATAAACATAGATTATGTACACAGTGGAAGATATGGAAAATACTAGACGAGAACTAGCATTCAAAGGTAGACTACCAGATGAGAACTGATAGGAAAATAGGTTATCGGACGAGAATTGATTTCACAACGACATGTACCAGACGAGAACTGATACAACACTTGAAGAAACGATGACCCAAACGAGAAATGGTTACAATAAACTGCACCAGACGGGAACTGATGCTTACAATAAACTACACCAGACGGGAACTGATGTTTACGGAAGGGTGGGCCAGGCGAGAACTGGACTTTGGAAGTAACTGGTTACTGACACGTAACAGGTTTAAACTGCAGGATAATGATCCAACAACAACACGGCTCTTTTTCAGAATGTTAAGGTTTTTGATAAGGGTAATGACACAATTCCCCGATACTCAACTCCGGCTGGGGATAAACAGACTTGCTTGAACAACTTGCCCCAGTACAATTCAACTTGCCCCAATCTAACTCTTGGGAATACTTGCTCTGAACAGCTCTCTACGAGACGACCTCGAGATTATTTGCCCCGGTATCTATACAACAACAAAATCCAACCTCAATCAACCCAGTTGGTTTCAACACTCTCTGCGGTGACTTGCCCCTGAATGAGCGTTCTAGCGACTTAACCCGGTCTGATTATCCCCCTGAAGTACCTGCTTTCAAATCTCCACGTTCTGCATAATTGCCCCTGATTGGCCCTCGAGAAGACTCACTTCTGATCAACTGCTTCTCAAACAAACTGCCCCTGACCGACTGATGCTTTGAGACTTGTCCTTAGACTAAATGATTCCGAACTCACTGGAAGTCAATGCCCCGGATTTACAAGTCTTCACAACATACGCCATCCTGGTTCAGACTGCTGAATTACTCGGTCCTGCTCGATTATTCCTTGTTGGAATTTCTTTCATGCCAACTATTAACCTGCAATTAAAATTGTCTATTCACGAATGGTAATCTTAATGCAGTGTTCATGCAGATTTTGAAAAAATTTGAGCTGTCACTCATTTATATGCTATGATTGTGAGTGACGAATGAACCAAAGTTCAGACGTAGTGCTTACGTGGTCAGTGAAAAATACAACAAGGATGTGACTAGCAAGTCAAGAAGGAGTCAGGTTACTCAACCTTATCGTAATGCGCTTTCAGAATAACCCTACCTCAATTAGGTCTTTTAAGGGTTGTATCGTGGTCGGGTTCACGGTTCGTGAAACAAAGGATATTTGGCTCAAATTTTGATTTGTACCCACCCCTTCTACGTGATGATCTCCGATCCTAAGGTTCAGTTAACCTAGCACGAGCGCTCGCCTCTTCGAGAGGTATGTTGAATGATAAGAACCACAACTAAGGAATTCCCAAGGCTTTTCGGAGTGACAGTTACTCCTTCTTCGTCTTCGGCGTCTGTGTACACGACTTTGTGACTCGCTGGGGAAAAAAAATTTCTATTGATATCCTTTTTGTTTTGTTCTTTTGATTCCCTAATTTTTGCCTGGACTGACTCCTTTTGAGTTCTTTTCGATTTTTTCTTTTGAAGTCCAGCGGGATGCCCTGATTTTTGCCTAAGTATTAGCTTTCCCAGCTTTTTCTTTCTTTTTACTTAGCGGGCTTTCTTTCTTCTTTCTTTTGGAACAAAGTCGTGTGACACTGGTTGTCTTGATTGCTCCGAAAGGATTGTAACTGTCTCACTCCTGGTTGGTGAGGTATGACCTCTTGAAAGGTATAAACTGTAATTGGTCCTCGAAAGACAACACTCCTCTGTAAGACTTGAATGCTCGGTCAAGCTAACTGACAACTACCCTGCCCCAGGTTAAGATGTGAGGGTTTAAAAGTCCGAAAAAACTTCTACTTCCTGGCTCGAAGTGGTTAACAAGGGACTAACTCCTTATATCTCCAGTGTTTAGGGGATTTGAAACAATTCCTTGTACATCATCGGTAAGGTCTTATCTGAAAGCATACGATCATCGGTTATGAGTTTAGTTTCGTCATCCTCCCTCCAGTCTTTACTAATCACAGTGATAAAGTGGAGTGAATAAAATGCAAGTGTCAGTGCAATGCAGTAAATGAGCGACAGCGACATGATTAATTCAGAAAAATGCATAGTCACATTATTAATAACACCATTCGAAACATACAATGTTTACAGCAAGTAGTAACTAACAGAAAAGAAACTACTAATGCAAATGATATAAAAGTCTGAGGATTGCCAATGCTGATGGCGCCTGCCTGTCTGAACCACTGGCTTCTACTGGGGAATACTTTCCGAATCTACGAGCTTAGACAGCTGAGCGGTTGGTATGAACAAACAGAAATCCTTCTCGAAAGGAAATGCAATCTTGGTCGATCAACTGCTGTACCTTCGCCTGAAACGCCTTACAATCTTCAGTTGAATGCCCCGGTGATCCGCCATGATAACCACACTGAACAGGGGGATTATACCCAGGAGGGTAAGGTTCTGGCACGAGCTTAAGAGCTTTAGGTTCCACCAAAGAACTCTGAACCAACTATGGCAAAAGCTGACTGTACGGCACAGGAACTGGGTGGGAAGGACCATTCCTTCGTTCCAAGTTGCTACGAGGTCTGTTCTGATTCTGACGCTGATTCTGATAACCTTGGCCACGAGTTCGCTGATTTGCAAAGGAAGCGACATAAGACTCCTGATATGGTGCCCCAGGCACAGTGGTCTGTCCAGCATAACAAGGCATAGAGGATACTGATCCAACAGATCTCACCGATTCATCTTGAGGATACCCAACATCTGGCATGACTGCATTGATCACAACTCCTTCTTCGTTCTGATAGTCGTGAAGAGATTCAGTTTCACTAGCCTGACCGCTTGAGAGAACCTGAATTTTTCCAATCTTTATAGCATTCTCAATATGTTCTCCAACTCCCACTAATTCGGAGAAGTTCAGCGAAACTCCAAGCAATCTCTCAAAGTACGGGCTTTGTAAGGAGTCTACGAACATGCCTGCTAACTCTCGGTCAGGGATCGGTGGTTCCACTCTGGAAGCAAAATCCCTCCATATCCGAGCATACTTTTTGAAAGGTTCATTGATCCCCATAGACAATGATTGCAACTCCATGCGAATGGGAGCTATGTCCATATTGTAATCATACCGCTTCAGGAAAGCTCTGGCTAAATCCACCCATGATCGAATCTGATCCTTCTCTAACCGCATATACCAACGTAGAGATGCCCCAATCAAACTGTCCTGAAAACAGTAAATCATCAACTTGTCGTTTCGCACGAACGAAGTCAGCTTTCTGCAGAACATCACCAAATGTAGCCTCAGACAGCTATCTCCTTTATACTTTTCAAACTTCGGCGCTCTGAATTTAGGAGGTAACACTAGGTCAGAAACCAAGCACATATCTGAAGCATTGAGACCAACATCGTTCTTAACTTCCAGGGCTTTGACTTGTTCCTCCAATGCGCGCAACCTCTTAGCTTGCACAAGAGCTAATGGATTATTAATCCTCGCTATCGGAACTCCTCTTCGGGAGATCAAACCAGCATGAATAACATTCTGATAATTCGCGGCATCAGAAGCAGAACGTTCACTTGGGATGACAAACTGTTGGTGCAGATTTTGGCCTCTAACAGAAGTCTGCACAAGTTGAGTTGCAGTAAGGTTATTCACTTGCGGAAAGCCTTCGTCAGACGTGGAATCATACAAAGGATTGGACGTTATAGTGAACCCTGACAAGGCATTAGCAGGCTGGAAGTCGTTTCCTGACATGACTATCAACAACTTTCAACTGACGGCACTGCTTGATTCTGCTTGATCCGTTTCAACCCCTTGGTCGTCTTCTAACAATCCACACTTGCTCAGACCAATCACTGGATAATCACCTTCAGGAAACAAAGGCTGGATCAGAACTCTGGCTAACTGGAGAAATGCTATGCAATATGATGCAAAGATGCTTATGCAAATGCAATGCAATGCAGCAAACACGGGATCACAGCCCCCACAACACGCTCTGAATACAGCTATACTGCTGACGGAGTACGTTCTCTCTAAAAGAGAACGCCAAGATCACGGGTAGGCTGGAAGTCGAGGTTCTCGCAAAAAGAAAACCCCCCCACTCACGGGTATAGACCTAAGGCACGGCATCCTATGCGGTCGTCAGCGTCACAGACTTTCATGAGGAATGATGCGATTCTCAGAAGGAGTGGCACCGTCATCTCATGAAGAGGCCTCACTTAGCTGACTTCCAATTGATCGGTTCCCAGAGTCGACAATCCTCACGTCTGGACTCCTCTCAGATCCTCAGGACCGGAAAGAAGCACCTCAGAGAGAACCTCGTCTGAGCGCGGATTTCGTGGGGAACTTGTGTCTGCTCAGCAAACAGGTTCGTCCACTAATCTCCACAACTATGTCTAAATGCATACTCAAGCAGTCTAGGTCCGGCTATCACTCAAAATATCACCCTCCCCAGCACAACGGCAACAGATAATAGCGATGAAAAAATAAACACCCAAAAGACAAGCAAACAAGCGCTAGGATTGACTCTCTTAGGGGACGTTGGATCCCACATGCATAGGGACTATCGCAGTCCTTAGCAGCCAGGGGACGTTGGATCCCCAGCAGAGTCGCCAGCTGTCGCTACTACGAAAATCGGCGCCGGCTGACAGGAGAGTCGCCACCGTGCGTTATTTATCCCAACGGAGGGAAAGGAAACGCTCGAAGTAAACCTCGCAAAAAACGGGAAAGGTATGGTCATCGCAACCAAAACCTGGGTTCGGGAGTCGGTTACGCAAGGGGAAGGTATTAGCACCCCTCACGTCCGTCGTACTCGACGGGATCCACGCTTGCTTGGGTTGTCTAAAGGATGCAAAAACAATCTATCTACGGCTGCTAAATCTAAACGGAAGGGAATTGACTCGATAGAGCGTCGCACTCTATGCCTACGTATTCTCAAGAGAGAAAGTTAGAGTCAACGTAGTTCGGGACTACGGGGAAATTGGCTCGCCAAGACTTCGCGTCTTGTGCCTACGTACTTCCACACAGCATGGAAGATCAGAGCTTACGTAGTTGAGGCTAACTACGGCTAGGTTGGGTGTTCTCACACAGCAGTGAGAAATTAATCTGGTTTTACAGGTACGGGAACCTATAGGAAAAACTATGGTCTGGTCTCAAATGCCCTCGGGCAAGAGAAAAGGATAACAATCAGTCGTCAGCGGGAAAGTCTCGATCGCACAGCAGCGAGAGAACAAAAGGTTAGTGATTAGTGTGCTCGCTAGGATATCGCATCCTATGCCTACATATTCTCGTCTGGTACGAGAAATCAGAGCAGCTGTAGTTCGGCTACTTTCGGGACCACAGCCCAAATCTCGTTTTATTAACATTCTGAAAAATGGTTACAATGATTGAGAACTGAAACATAAACTCCTAAAAACCCTATCCTATCCATCTATCATGGAAAATTAATCAAATGGAAAATAGTCCCCTAACAAGTGGACTTCTAAAACTACCTCTAAAAGTGTGAAATGAACTCCTATGAAAAATATCTATTCTAAAAAATATTGAATCTACAAAGTAATATTTTTTACTATTTCTTTACTATTTTTCTTCTATTCTTCTTCCTCTTTTTTTTCAATATTCTTTTCCATATATTTTTTTATTCTTCTTCTTTTTCTCAATTTTTCCTCAATATTATTTTTCAAAATATTCTTTTTCTCCTTTTTTCAAATATTCTTTTCTTCTTTTTTCAATATTCTTTTTCTTCTTTTTTCAAATATTCTTTTCTTCTTTTTTCAATATTCTTTTTCTTCTTTTTTCCAATATCTCCAAACAAAAGAAAAGAAAAAAAGAAATAATAAAAAGCAAAGAAAAATACAAGGGAGGCTTAAACAGTAGCCAGGGGGGTACAGCAGAAAAAAAAGCCAAACAGAACTGGGCCCAGCCCATTACAAGCCAACAGCCAAACAAAAAAACGGAGGGGGTGCAGAAGTGAAACAGGGGGTAGTCCAGAAAGCTTCGTTGGGCTTAGAGGCCCACTAGCCACGTGAATCCACCATCCATCTTCAGCAAACCCTAATTCATCCATCTTCCGTCTTTCACTGTTCACAGCTGCGCCTCACAACCCTTTCTCCTTCTGATACTCTCTCTTGTTCTTCCTCAACCCCATCTCCCTCTCTTCAATCTATCTCCACCTCACTCTCTCATCATTCACATCTCCACCCCAAAATCTTTATGAACCTCGTAATGGCCAATGAAGTACCAACAACCAACAATAGATGCGCACGGATCCATGGTGTAACAATCAGAGGAATTTCTTGAAGAACTCAAGATCTGTATTCATGACGAAGATTAAGCGGTGACGAAGATCAGAGAAAACTCACAAAGATAGATGGAGGTCTACGTTTGCGGATGTTCCTGGAGATGTTAGAAGCATTGAAGATTTCTTGTGGTCTTGACGAGGAAAATTCTGGAAATCTTCTGGAGTTCTACGAACATGCATGTGACGCTCTTGATGATGTTCGTTGAAGCTGACGAACTGAGATGAAGTTCGTTCTTGAAGTTTCTTTTCTAGAGATGGATGACTAGATGATGATTCTTGGAAGAACTTGTTAGAAGATCTTGAAGAGAGTTCTGGGGATTTTCTTGAAGGTCGTTGATGAACCTGATGAATCTGGATGACTTCTGTGAAGCGTTTGGAAGGACGTTGAGGATTGATGATGAACAGAGATGATTGTTAGAAAAGGTTGAAGATCCATGATGTTGGACGAATCTGGGTTGAAGATCGCTGATGGATTTGGTGAGAAGAACACACACGATGGTTATTGATGCATGAAGAATCTGGAAATAACGGTTATTGTTGATGAATTTCTGGGCGAAATTGATGGAGGAAGATGATGAATGCAGGTGGAAGTTGTTGAGAAGGAAAGTTGGAAGAGGATGAAGATTGGAAGATTTCTGAGTTTTTTCCAGTTTTCGGCGGGTTAGACGGCGGCCGGAATTGGTTGTGGGTTGGTTACGGTGGCCGGAAGTTGGAGGTTGTGGTGGTTGCATGGCCGCCGACCATGCAACCGGGGAGGCTCAGGTGACGCCAAGTGTGAATGGAGAAGCCTGCATGAGGCACACGTGGAGGGGAGAGAGAGTTAGTGGGGGTTAGGTGTCAGGATTCTGGGGCATGCAATAAATATGGTGGACCCTTTTGAAGATAACACGTGTGATCAGCATATATACGACACCTGGCAATGATATCTATACTGATACATTGGGCCTCCAATATCCAAGCTGGCCCACGAAAATACTGGCTGAAACTGATTAAAAAAAGCTGATGAATTAAAATGGACTCAAATGGATTAAAGACTAAAAATTACACTAATTAAAACCAAATTAATCTAATAAATCCTAATTAACAGCTAAACAAATGATTAAGACCTAATAATTCCAATTAATTTCTAAACTAATAAAACTCTAATAATTCCACTAATCTAAAAACTAAACTAAAAAACTCTAATAATTCTCTATTTAAAATTTTATTAAATTTCTATTAAATCCCTAATAAACCTATATTACTTATATCTAAACTATTATATCCTATAAAAGAAAATCTATTATTAATAAAAGAAAAATCTATATTATTCTATTAAAATGATTAATGTTTTCTCAAAAGAAACTATTAATTTCTAAAAAAGTTTTAATACCTCTAAATGATATAAACCTATTAAAACATAAAAAAAACTATTTAAATGGTGATAATACCTAATAAAATTCAGAAAATTCACAATAATTCCCGAAGGAGCAAAAACAGTACAAAACCACAAATAACACTGCGAGAGCGTAACAAAATAGCCGGTAACAATAAATGGACACCGAAATATCCCTAAAAACAACAGCGCGAGCTGAAAACACTGGGAATAGCACAGCTTCCCGAAAAATACGATTCTACCTATCTAAACTGATTAAAAAAACACCTGAGACGCGAGACGAGGGTTGTGATTCCGATAAAATCAATATAACTGGAAAATGCACTGTATGTGATATACGGATGCGAATGCGGTCATGCATCGAAACATAGGACCAAATACGGGACCCGGTTGGTCAAATTTTAGGGTGCAACAACCATCAACATAGAAATCACAGCAACATATTTGCACCAACACCAATCTTTGTGTTTTACGAACCAGTATTCTTGCACAGAATGGAAAACTAGAATCCCCATATAGCTACACCATTGATTTTGTTACTATTTGCAAGTTTTGCATATCGAAGAGAATATGTGTGTGAATAATGGTGTGCTTGATTAATGGTTGAGTGTATATGAAGTTGATGAGGTTTGAAAGAGGATTTGAAGTGGTTAGTTAATGGTGGAGTTGTCTCAAATCAGAGGGAGTTTGAGTGAGGATGATTGTTCTGAGTTTCAGAGTTTGAAGCTGGATGATGAATGGAAAAGTGAAAGGAAAGAATAAAGTGAAGATGAAAGGTTGAGAAAAAAATCCAAGGTGAAGGTCTGAGCTTTTTTTTTCTATATGCAGTGGTGAGGGCTTATGAAGTGAGCGATATATTGAGGTTATCAAAGAACAAACTTGTTGGTTAAAGGCAAAGGTCCCCTTTTTTTCTCTACCTTTCTTCTTTTTGTGCTGGTTTTCTTTTTTTTTTGCATCCTGGTCATGGGCATACAATTTGTCTCATATCTCTGATGCTGGCTGTTAGTTGTTGTTGTTTTGGCTGCTTTGTAACAGGTCCTGTCTGGCGTGGGGGAGTTAAAGCATAGCAGAATGTGTTTGTTGTTTCCCTGCGTGTTGTACTTTGTTTCAGGTTTTGTGTGCATGTGGTAGCTGTACAATTTGGAGTTATAATGGTGGGGTTAAAAATGGTTGTGCAGAGTGGTTGTCTGGTGTGGGATTTGTGTAGCAGCTGTACCTTATTTCACAGTGTGGTAATTTTTGTGAATGTGGTTGCGAGATCCTGCTTGTGTAGTAATGTTGCAAGGGGTTTGTTGTTGAGTCATTTTCTTTTCTGCTATTTTTTCTTTTTCAATTCATCTTTTTGCTTTTTCTCACCACATTTCTTTATTTGCTAGTTTTTCTTTGGCTATAGCTGTGTTTTCCGGTACGGTTTTAAATGCAAGCTGGTGCAAGGCCGGTGAGTCTGGTGAGTGTTGAAGGCTGGTGTGGTTTTGAAGCAGTAGCAGGGTAATGGTGATGTTTGGTCAAGGTTTTGCTGTTGCTTTCAGGTTGGCACAAGGTTTTGGATCGTTATTTTCTTGACGGTTTTGATGCAGGGGATTTTGGCATTTTGTAGCAGGATTTCAGCAGCGTTTGGGGAACTGTTTTTTTGGCTTGTTGCAAGTGTATTGTAGCAATTCTGGTGTAAGTAGGCATTGTTTATAGCAGAGGGGTTTTTGATGCTTTGTGCAGGATGTGTACATAAAGCAGGTTTTGGAATTTGGCTAAGAGGCTGGGCTTGCAAGATTTAACAATAAGGCATGCTGTAATTGAAAGCACATTATAGCATTATATTTGAAAATTATTGTATCAGGTGGTTTATGATGTATCGTTTTCCTCATGTAAACTCATTTGAAGCTAGTACATTTGACCTCCTTTTTCTTTTAAAAATATCCCACGTGGAAAAGAAAATGGAAGTGGCCATTTTATGATCTGATTCTTTGTGTCAATCATAGCAACATCTTTGTTCCTTTATGTTGGCAATAACATTGATGTATGACATGCAATATGTTCTTTGCACAACTCTGGATGTGTCTCGATAACAATTTATACCGACAAATCCATGTAGAACCAATCTCTTATCCCCTCATAACCACAATTTCAAAATGGACCAAGCACACCAACATTATTTCTTTTAAAAGTTAAACTTGACATAACTTAGAATGTGGTTCAAAAATCAAATCTCCCTAATAAAGCCCAATGATTCCTCTTGAATTCTACTTCGAGGTCAACGCATCCAATCACAAAAACTTGTCAATTACAAAGAGCATTGACACCAACTCACGACCTAATTCTCGGAAGATCATGACCAAAAGTCGGGTGAACCTTTAAAGAGAAAATTGAATGTGGATAGGACAATTTTGGTTGATTCTTCCCTCAAATCTTGACTAATCAAGGCCTTCACTTTCTTGCACCAAATTTCTAGTTTCACAAAAGAGAAAAAGCTAGATAAACTAGTTAGTTATGCAATATGATGATTGACCTAAATGATATGCATATGAAAACGAAACAAAAGCCAGTCAAAGTCGGAAAACCGGTGGGCAAATTTTAGGGTGCAACAATTGATGATTGGACAGTAGGTCGTGTATGATGATTTGTGGGGTGATGATGTATTTATTTAATGCCTTTATTTCATGTAAATATTTACCGTTATATTTAGATCATGTTTTCTCACCCCTTTGTTGTTGTCGTGGTCTGTGCTTCTTCGGAAGTACAGATAATCCAGATGTTTAGCTAGTTGGATAGCGGTGTGCTGATCGAGTCTAGGATGCTCTGATACGTAACACGGGGCTTTGGGGAGTTTATTACCTATAGGATGATTTTGTTTATACTCCGTGTCGTATCATGTTTTGATGATGGATTCTATTGATGATGTTTTGTATATTTTGGGCAGATGGTCGAACATGATGTATGAGATGATGTAAATAGATGTATGTATGACAAATATCTTTTCCGCTGCTTATTTTAAAAATCTTTTAATGAGATGTTTTGTGGAAATTTGTGTGAAAAGTAATATCCCACTTTTGGAAGGGAAACTCTGATATATTTTTTTAATTGATTTATTCGCATTTTATTTAATTTGGGAAGTGGGGTGTTACAAGTTGGTATCAGAGCAGGTCGGTTCGTCCGTCCAGTGTAGTGTTTTGAGTCTTTCCTTAGGATAGAGGTTGTGTGTCTTTTGACCCTGTGTTGTTTTGGTTGAGCAGTATGGCAGGAAGGAATGATGCTGCTCTAGCTGCAGCTATGCAAGCGATGATGCAGGTGATGGCCAATCAGAATCTGGCTGCGGGTGTGCAATTCAGAGATTTGACGCAGTTCCAGAGTAATAAGCCACCAAAGTTTGAAGGAGGAATTTTGGATCCAGAAGCTGCACAGAAATGGCTGAAAGCGATTGAGAAGATTTCCAGAACTATGGGTTGTAGATGAGCAGAAGGTGAGGTTTGGTACTCACATGTTGGAGGGTGAAGCTGAGGTTTGGTGGGACAACAGTCTCCAGAGATTGGAGGCTACGGGAACTGCCATTACTTGGGAGGTGGTTCGGACGATTTTTCTAGAGAAGTATTTTCCGGAGGATATCAGAAGTGCTAAGGAGATTGAGTTTTGGGAGCTGAAGTAGGGTAACCTGTCTGTAGCAGAGTATGCTACTAGATTTGAAAAGTTGGCTCAGTATTGTCCCCATTACAATACTGATGAGGCAATGACTTCTAAGTGTTTGAAATTTGAGAACGAATTGCGTCCGGAGATCAAGATGGGGATAGCTTGTCAGAAGATCAGGAACTATCCTGAGTTGGTGAGTAGAAGCTGAATTTATGATAATGACAATCGGGCAAGGATTTCACACTATAAGGTGGTGAATGATCGTAAGGGTAAGCAAAGGTTTGGTGGTACTCCTTACAGCGTTCCGAATGATAAGGGAAAACAGAAGGCCGTTGCTGATAAGAAGTTCAGGGAGCGGAGAGCATCGATGGATTTGAAATGTTTTTGGTGCGGTGCCGCGGGGCATCGTGTTAGTGATTGTCCTCATGAGATGAAAAAGTGCTTCAAGTGTGGGAAGTCGGGCCACGTGATGGCGGAGTGCAAGACTAATATGCCTACTTGCTATAACTGCGGTGAGAAGGGTCATATTAGTACTCATTTTAAGAAGCCGAGGAGGACTCAGGCGCCTCAGGGCAGTGGTAAAGTGTTTGCTGTGGTAGGAACTCAATCGATGGATAAGGAGCGTGCTATCAAAGGTACTTGTTTTATCAATGATTTTCCTTTGACTTCTATGATTGATACGGGTGCAACCCACTCATTCATTTCTGTTGAGTGTGTGAAGAGGTTAAGTTTGGTGCCAACCACTCTTGAGCGGCGGATGACTATCGAAACTCCCTCTATTGGTTCAATGACTACTTCTTTGGTGTGCTAGAAATGTCTACTGACTATTTTCGGTAGAGATTTTGGGGTAGATCTGATTTGTTTACCACTTGGTGGTTTGGATGTTATTCTGGGTATGAACTGGTTGGAGTTCAACCGAGTCTACATCGATTATTTTCGGAAGGTGTTGTTGTTTCTTACTCCAGAAGAGGAAGCGGTGGCGGATTCCTTGTCTAATAAGGAATTGAGGGTCTTGTTGGAAGATGAAGCTAAGGTGTTTGCTTTGTTTGCATCGTTATCTGTTGACAGCAAGACGTTATTGGGTGAGTTGGCGGTGGTGAATGAGTTTCCAGAGGTGTTCCCTGATGATGTTTCGGAATTACCTCCAAAGAGAGAAGTTGAGTTTAGCATTAATCTTGTTCCTGGTACGAGGCCTATTTCTATGGCGCCATACAGGATGTCGGCAGTGGAATTGGCCGAGTTGAAGTCTCAGATTGGAGAGTTGTTGGATAGAAAGTTTATCAGACCGAGTGTGTTGCCATGGGGAGCTCCAGTGTTGTTGGTGAAAAAGAAGGATGGTAGTATGCGTTTGTGCATCGATTACCGTCAGTTGAATAAAGTGACCATCAAATACAAATATCCTCTTCCAAGGATTGATGATTTAATGGATCAGTTAGTGGGAGCTCGTGTGTTCAGCAAGATTGATTTGAGGTCGGGTTATTATCAGATCAGAGTGAAGGATGGTGATATTCAAAATACGGTGTTTAGAACTCGTTATGGACACTATGAGTATACGGTGATGCTGTTTGGAGTGTCTAATGCGCCAGGAGTATTTATGGAATATATGAATCGGATATTCCATTCTTATTTGGATCAGTTTGTTGTTGTGTTCATTGATGATATACTGATTTATTCTAAGTCGGAAGAAGAGCATGCAGAGCATTTGAGGATCACTTTGCAGGTGTTGAAAGATAACAAGTTGTTTGCTAAGTTGTCAAAGTGTGAGTTTTGGATGAAGACCGTGAGTTTCTTAGGGCATGTGATTTCTGGTGACTGTGTGGCAGTAGACCCATCAAAGGTGAGTGCGGTGTTACAGTGGGAACCGCCGAAGACGGTAACGGAAGTTAGAAGCTTTTTGGGTTTGGCAGGGTATTACTGGAGGTTTATTGAAGGATTTTCCAGATTGGCGTTGCCATTGACTCAGTTGACACAAAAGGATCAAGTTTTTGTGTGGAATGCGGCTTGTGAGGAAATTTTTGAGAAACTGAAAAAGAGATTGGCTTCGGCACCAGTGTTGGTTTTGCCAAATCCGAGTGAGCCTTTTGTGGTGTATTGTGATGCGTCTAAGATGGGATTAGGCGGCATTCTTATGTAGAATGGAAAAGTGGTAGCTTATGCTTCGCGGAAATTGAGGGTGCATGAAAGGAGTTATCCTACTCATGACCTTGAATTGGCTGCGGTGGTTTTTGTGTTGAAGATCTGGAGGCACTATTTGTATGGTTCGAGATTTGAGGTATTCGACGATCATAAGAGCTTGAAGTATCTGTTTGATCAGAAGGAGTTGAATATGAGACAGAGAAGATGGTTGGAATTCTTGAAGGATTACGATTTTAGTCTAAGCTATCATCCAGGAAAAGCGAATGTGGTTGCGGATGCTTTGAGCAGGAAGACAATTCATATGTCGGCTTTGATGGTGAAAGAGATGGAGCTAATTGAGCAGTTCAGAGACTTAAGCATGGTTTGTGAATTTTCGGAAAATAGTGTGATGTTGGGCAAGTTGCAAGTGAGGAATGATTTCTTGGATATGATAAGAGAACACCAAAAGCTAGATGTGAAATTGGTGGATTTGATGCAAGGAGCCGAAGGTGACTCCGATAATGAGTTTAAATTGGATAGTGCAAGTGTGTTGAGGTTCAGAGGCAGGATTTGTGTGCCGGATGATGATGAACTGAAGAATTCAATCTTGGACGAAGGGCATCGTAGTAGCCTGAGTATGCATCCAGGAGCTACGAAGATGTATCATGATTTGAAAAAGTTGTTTTGGTGGTCAGGTATGAAAAGAGATATCGGAAATCGAAGGTGGAACATCAAAGACCTTTTGGATGTATGCAACCGTTAGAGATTCCGGTTTGGAAATGGGATTGTGTAACCATGGATTTTGTTACGGGTTTGCCGAACACGGCAAGAGGATTTGATGCCATTTGGGTGACTGTGGACCAGCTTACGAAGTCCGCTCATTTTGTGCCAATCAGTATCAGTTTTTTGTTGGAGAAGCTGACCGAGATTTATATTCGGGTGATTGTGAAGCTGCATGGTGTGCCGTCGAGTATTTTGTCGGATAGAGATCCGAGGTTCACTTCAGAATTTTGGAAAAGTTTGCAGGAAGCTTTGGGTACTAAGTTGGAGTTGAGTTCAGCTTATCATCCACAAACTGATGGTCAGTTAGAGAGCACTATTCAGTCGCTGGAGGATCTGTTACGGGCTTGTGTGTTGGAAAAAGGTGGTGCGTGGGATACTCATTTGTCGTTGGTAGAGTTCACGTACAACAACAGTTACCATTCTAGTATCAGAATGGCACCGTTTGAGGCTCTTTATGGTAGGAGGTACAGAACTCCTCTGTGTTGGTATGAGTCAGGTGAGAATGTAATTTTGGGACCAGAAATTATGCAGCAGACTACTGAGATCGTTCAGATGATTCGTGAGAAGATGAAAGCGTCTCAGAGCAGGAAGAAGAGTTATCATGATAACCGAAGGAAAGAGTTGGAATTCAGTGAAGGTGATCATGTATTCTTGAGGGTTAACCCAGTGACTGGTGTGGGCAGCGTATTGAAGTCCAAGAAGCTAGATCCGAAGTTTATTGGACCGTGTCCGATTTTGCAGAGGATTGGTGATGTGGCTTATAGGGTGGCGTTGCCGCCGGAGCTTTCGAACTTGCATGACGTGTTTCATGTGTCGCAACTTCGAAAGTATGTATCAGATCCATCTCATGTGATTCAGAGAGATGATGTTCAAGTAAGAGAGAATCTTACTGTTGAGACGATGCCATTGAGGATTGAGGATCGTAAGATGAAGCGACTCCGAGGGAAGGAGATACCTTTGGTGAGAGTAGCTTGGGGAGGTGCTGTAGGAGGAAGTGTGACCTGGGAATTGGAAAGCTGGATGCGGGAAGCGTATCTAGAATTGTTTCCATTAGGTATTTTCGAGGACGAAAATAATTAAAGTGGGGGAGAGTTATAACGCCCATTTTAATTATTTAAGTTTTCCAGTGTTATTTTATTTTCGGCGTGCTTGTGTGGGAATTGTTGGAGAAGCTATGGTCCATAATATTAAAATAATATAATTGATAATAAAAATAATATGATAATTAGTAGTATTGTCACTATTATTATTATTGTTATTATTATTATATTTAATAATATTATTGGAAATATTAATTTTGGAATAAAAGAAGTGAGGATTATTATTATTGGAATTAAAGGAGAATTTGGGGTATTAGGGGCATAAGTGACATTTGGGAAAAGAGAGAAGAGAAGAACACGGTAGAGACACAATCAAGAGGAGCAAGAGTGAAGGAAGCAAGCTTGAGGAGGAAGAAGATCAAGCTGTTGGAATTTGCGGATTATCATCGATCAAGCTGCTTATTGAGGTAAGGGGGAGAAAATAGATGGGAAATTGGTAATGCATGAATAAGGGTAGTTGAGGAGTCCTTAACCTCATAGGTTTTGATGATGATGAATTGCATGATGATGATTGCATCTGGTTGATTAAGTTTATGATCTTTGTTGTTCCTGGTGGAATCATTGCATGTAATGTTTGATGATTGTTTGGGTGAATTGGATATTTCGGAGTAGATTAAGGTTTTAAGCCGGAAGTGGATTAATCGGCAGAAGTTGATGTTTTATCGGATGGTTTTAGAATTAGTTGGGTAGAATTTATGTAGAATGCTAAGTTGAGGTTGTTGGTACTGATCTAGAGAGAATTTGTTGAGTTTTGAGCTGCTATTGAGATTCTGCGCAGTGGGATTTTTTCTGAAATCGCAGACACTCGCTAGCTCATCGCTAGGCGAGTGAGTAGCGAGCATTCACTAGCTGCTCGCTAGGCGATCTAGGTTGCGAGCCATTCTAGTGGCCATTTTTCTGTACTCGCTAGCAGGTTCGCTAGGCGAGTGGTGTAGCGAAGGATTCGTGAGGCGAAGTCCCAGCGAGGTGGTAGCGAACACTTCCAGTAGCTCAGAAGTGTGATTCGCGAGCAGGTTCGCTAGGCGAACGTGTAGCGAGCGTTCGCTAGGAGCTCGCGTAGCGAGCAAGGTGGCGAACGTAGCAGGATTTTGTTTTATTTGAGCTGTGTTCATCTGATGTTGATGATTGTGATCTGTTTGATGTACAAAGATAGTGCAAGGATGCTGGGTGTATATTGAGTGTTATAGGGCTGTTTTGCCGATGTCTAATGTGATTGACTGATTGTGTGATATATATATATATATATATATATATGCGATGTATGATGATGGATCAGTAGGATCGTTTTCACCTTGTTTGCTTGATGGTTATGTGTTGTATGATGATGGATCAGTAGGATCGTTTGCACCTAGTGTGCTTGATGTTGGTGTATGCATAGCATGATGCATGATGGGATCAGTAGGATTGTGTTGCTCCCTTGAGGAGGGTTGATGGCCAAGTGTCCATCGGCGATTGTGGAGTTGAATCGTTGCTCGGATGGAGTGTATGCGATTCACCCGTAATCGTGGTAGGGATAGATCGTTGCTCGGATGTAGTGTATGCGATCTATCCTGAGATTTGATTATATGGGCTCAGGAGGAGCACGGTAGGGATATATCGTTGCTCGGATGGAGTGTATGTGATCTATCCTGAGTTTAAGTCGGTACCGCATGCTTGTGTTGAGTTGCATTTGTGCATTATTGTATGCCGTGATTGATGATTGGACAGTAGGTCGTGTATGATGATTTGTGGGGTGATGATGTATTTATTTACTGCCTTTATTTAATGTAAATATTTACCGTTATATTTCGATCATGTTTTCTCACCCCTTTACTGTTGTCGTGGTCTGTGCTTCTTCGGAAGTACAGATAATCAAGGTGTTTAGCTAGTTGGATAGTAGTGTGCTGATCGAGTCTAGGATGCTCTAATATGTAACACGGGGCTTTGGGGAGTTTATTGCCTATCTAATGATTTTGTTTATACTCTGTGTCGTATCATGTTTTGATGATGGATTCTATTGATGAGGTTTTTTATATTTTAGGCAGATGGTCGAACATGATGTATGAGATGATGTACATAGATGTATATATGACAAATATCTTTTCCGCTGCTTATTTTGAAAATCTTTTAATGAAATGTTTTGTGGAAATTTTTGTGAAAAGTAATATCCCACTTTTGGAAGGGAAACTCTGATATTTTTTTTAATTGATTTATTTGCATTTTATTTAATTTGGGAAGTGGGGTGTTACAAAATGTATAATGGGTGTTGTCCCAAAAATACAATGAAGCCACCAGCAAATTGAGGCAATAGTAAAGAGGAGTTTTTGACAACATAAAAAGTTCATAAATTCCCACAGATTTCTAGTGATCAGCCTTGACTTTCTCTATTTTTGACATCCAAAGGTCGAAATCCTTCAGAGGGCCAACAACTCTTAGTAAATGAGTACCGTCATCAAGGTAACTCAAGTCAAAAGATGGTGATGAAGTAGAATCAACGGTACCGGTAGAAGGAGCTGAAAAGCTTTTTTGCCCTAGAGGCCTGTTTTTCCGGTAAGACGGTAGAAACTCACTCAGCCGTGGATCGAAAAGGTCAACCTGAGCTAAAGGACCAGATATGGCATAGGGTTTACCTGAAATAATTAAATGAATCATTACCTAAGAATGATAGATGCTTTTGGCAGTCTCAGAGGTAGGCTCCGGAACACATGCACGATTCTCCGCCACGTGAGGACCAACTAGGTTGATGAAGGAAGGGAGAGGTTGCTTTGTTTGGGTGGTGCGTCCTTTCTGGGTTTTCTTATCTTGAGCAGCGGTTTAAGAAGAAGCCATTGTTAATGATAGAAAAGGAAAAGAGTTGTCTTTCTGAACAAAAGGAAAGGAGAATAGAGAAGAAGAAAAACGTTTGAAATTCAAGAGAGCGTAAAGATTTCACGAAACGGTGAAGAAAGGTATTTATAAGTATGTGTAAATCCCAAAGGAAAGAGATCCACCATTGAAAATAACCAAGAAATGGGACACGTATTAGTTTGAGGATGCGTGTAGAATGTGATGGTCAGAGTACAAGCGCATGTTTCCAAGACAAGTGATGATGAATACGGCTAAAAAGACGTTTCGAATTTGACATAGTGGCGTAGTGGGTTCCATAAACATGAGAGGACAAAACTGAACAGTTGAGCCACTAAATAAATAAAGGAAGTTGAAACGAAGACATGTAAAGTGACACGTCGAAAACAAAAGAAAAACTGACCTTCCAACCCAAGATTGGCGAAAGGACAATTTTTGGGGGCAATTTGTTGACTCCTAATTTTTGACGCCAGTCGAAGATCATATCTATCTGAAGATTAAAACTTCAATACTTGGCATACAAGAGAGTTTTCGACTAACATCAAGAGGTTTCAAGTCAAAGAAAGAGGAAAGGAAGCTAAAAATTGCTAAGTGTTTTAACGAAGACTATAGCAAAGAGAATGCGAAGAAGGTTTACCTAAATTGGAGGGAATTTCCAAATGTTCAAAATTCAAACTAAGTAGGAAATGTGGGAACGGTTAGAAGGACGAAGAGGGCGCAGTCTCAACCGCCACGTAGAAGTTATTCTAGAGCACTATAAATAAATGTAAAATTTATGTAATAAGGGTGTTCATTCATTACCGTACTAATTCATACAACTCTGAGTACCCGCGTGTAGAGAAACGAGTTTAACGAGAATGTACGTGATACAACACCAAACTTTTTATCATCAATGCGATTTGTCTTTACATTTCACTTGTCATTTTTAACTTTCAGTTTTTACATTTCAAACTGCCCTTTACATTTTTCTGCCCATTTGCGTTGCAAAGATCCCCTAGTCGAACGCGGAGTTCTGATTAGAGTTATCCTTCAAGTCATTTATTTACTTGCATATTTATTTTAAAGTCCTTTAAGATTTCAAGGGGTTTGAGTCGAACGTGGAGTTTGGCAAGAATCTTGGTGTTACGTTTATAATATTCCTACTTTCCGCACTCGACATTCTTAATTTCGTTTAGTTGGAACAATCTTAGCACGTGTTTTAAGATTTAGTATGATCGATCCTGCAAGTTAATAAATTTATTATAAATTGATAAACCAGCGGTTGTTTACCAAAAATGACAGTAAACAAGTGGTTAGTTATAAATCAGTTAAATCGGGTTCACTATAGCGCTAAACCATCGTAGCACGATCTATGATGAAGATCATGCTATAGGAGGTAACGCAAGAATGATATTTGTGTTAAAACACTATATAGAAAAGGGAACGGTCTCGTCTTAATCAAAAACATTTTTCAATTAATCAAAGGTAACCTATCACAATCTCAATGTATAGAAAATGATCTCAATAATCATTTTCTATAGATTTTAAATAATGATGGTTAAACAACCTCAAAAATTAACATTCACGATTCTAAAGACTTCATCGAACAAAACAAAATTAAAAAGAAAATCGAAGATGAAAAAAAATAGAGATGAAAAGTAAATCAAGAAAGAAAACTAAACAAAGTGATAACCAAAAAGTAATTGAAAAAAGTTTGAGGAAATGATATTTAAGAAAATATCTAATAAAATATAATTTAACAAAATATCTAATAAAATATAATTTAACAAAATATCTAATAAAATATTTACAAAAACTATTAAATATCATTAACAAAATGATTAAAAGAATTATTACTAAGATATTTTCAAAATAGTATTAACAAAAGAATTACTCAAAAATAATTAACTACTTTTTACAAAATAATTAACAAGCAGCTAGTAAAATTATTGAACAATATTATTAACAAGCTAAATAATAAAATATTTAAAAGAGAAAAGTTAATAAAAGTTTAGAGAAATATTAACAAAAATCATTAGCAAAAATAAAAAACAAAAAAAATACTAACAAGGTTGGTGGTGTGGCATAGTGATTAAAAGGTGTGCTAATAGAATTTGGTGTATGGGCTTAAGATCCTAAACCCAATGTCTGCTCCCTCATCCAAGGAGGTGCAAGAGGGAAAGTAAAACACGGGCTACATGGCCCATCGAACTAGATACCATCATCAATAAGATAATGTTTGAAGAACAAGCCAAAGAAACTTTTAACAAGGTTAAACAAAAATCAAAATCACGGTTAACCACATCACCATCATCAGGTTTCATTTTTTTAAAACAAAATCAAAACACAAATTCACTGTACTCTGTTCAAAACAGAATTGGAAAAAACAAGACCTTAAAGAAACGTGAACACACGCATCGACCGGAAGAATAACAAGAAGCGAAATCAATGTCTGTTCCAACCTTCTTTCGCGCAAAAACAAGAGGAACTCACGCCGACCGTTTCTTGTTCGTGTCTGCTTTGACCGACCCAACCTTCGATTTGTTCAGGTTCGCTTCAAATCTCAATTTAAGGTTTATGAGTTTTGATCTCGTTTTGGTTCCTTTCTTCTACCCCTTTCTGGTTCTGAAACTACTGAGTTTGTGGTTGATTTGATTGGGTTTATTGGTGGTTGAAGGAAGGCTGTTATGAGGTATCCCTGGTTTTGTAACGGAGGTGGTGTGGTTATATAAATGTGTTGGAAGGTTGTTTGGAAGGGATGGAAAAGAAAATCCCCTTTTTGTTATCGTCAATGAAGCTTCTTTATAGTGAGGTGAGTGTAGCAGCATCTTTGTTCATGAAAGATAGCAGATAGTGGAGACGCGGGATTGTCGTGGTTGAAGGCACGGTTGTAGAGTGATGCGTCTGACAGGCTGTATATTGTTGTACAAGTTGGAAATTTTGTTTTGCCGAACGTAACGATTTCATGAGCTTGTTTTGTCGTATGTGTGAGGTCTCAGCTTTGGTATGGACTGTTGGTGCAAAGATAGAATAAATGATGAAATAGGAAATATTACTAATAAGAGAATGACGGCTACAAACATGATTTTTGTTACAATGATTGTCACCCTATTTATAAGCTAAAACTAGGGTTACTAGAATAAGATAAATACTAAAATACCCTCTAACAAACTTAGGGACCAAGAAAATAGTACAACTAAATAAATATGAATTATTAATAATATTCTAATACCATCCCTTAATTCATATTCCATCAAAACTTGTGACACCAATTCCATCCCTTAATCTGAGAAATTGATCAGTCTTGATAGTTTTCGTCAGAACATCTGCCAACTGCTTCTGAGTGTTGCAGTGTACAACTTCTAACACTCCACTCTGAACTTGATGTCTCAGAAAATGATACTTGGTCTCAATATGCTTGCTTCTCCCATGCAGCACTGGGTTTCTGGCAAGGTTGATTGCAGACTTGTTGTCAATCATCAACTTCAGAGGTTTGTCTACCTTAATCTTCAGATCCTGCAACAGATTCAGAATCCACACAGCTTGGCATGCAGTAACAGCACCTGCAATGTATTCAGCTTCACAGGTTGACAACGCCACAACAGGTTGCTTCTTGGAACACCAAGAAATGGGACCTCCCAGAAATTTGAACAAGTACCAGATGTACTTCTTCTGTCAACTCTGTCTCCACACCAATCAGAGTCTGAATAACTCAGAAGTTCTGACTCATTATTTCCTCCAGAGGGAAATAACACTCCATACTTCAGAGTTCCTTTGATATACCTCAGAATCCTGACAGCAGCTTGGTAATGGGACCACTTAGGTTTACTCATGAACCTACTAACCATCCCAACTGAGTAGCAAATATCAGGTCTGGTATTGCACAGATACCTCAGAGAACCAACCAACTGTTTGAAGGTTGTAGCATCCACATCCTTTCCTTCAGAGTCTGAATCCAGTTTCTGATTTGTATCAGAAGGTGTGACAGCCATCTTACAATTCTTCAGATCAAATCTCTTCAGAAGTTCTAATTCATACTTGAGCTGATGCAAAATGATACCTTTCTCAGAATATCTGAACTCCATCCCTAGAAAGTATGTCATTTTGCCTAGATCAGTCATTTCAAATTCATTCATCAGAACTTTCTTGAACTTGGCTATCTCCTGTTCAGAACTTCCAGTCAATAGTATATCATCAACATATAAACATACCAGAGTCATATTGCCTTCAGAAGTATGCTGAACATAGACACCGTACTCCATCTCACATTTCTGAAAGCCTTGCTTCTTGAAAAATGAATCAATCTTCTGATTCCAAGCTCTGGGCGCTTGTTTCAATCCATATAGAGCTTTGTATAATCTGTACACCATCCCTTCCTGATTCTTTTTCACAAATCCAGGAGGTTGTGACACGTAAACTTCTTCTTCTAATGGACCATTCAGAAATGCAGATTTTACATCTAAATGCATCAGAGGCCAATTCCTGTTAGCAGCTATTGCAATCACCATTCTGATTGTTTCATGTCTTGCTACAGGTGCAAACACTTCAGAATAATCCAGCCCAGGTTTCTGTAGAAATCCTCTGGCTACCAACCTTGCTTTATGTTTGCCAATTGAGCCATCTGGCTTTAACTTCTGCTTGAAAACCCATCTGACGCTGATGGCTTTCTTGTCTTTTGAAAGTTCTGTCAGCTTCCAAGTCTTGTTTCTCTCTATAGCATCAAGTTCTTCTTTCATGGCCTTCAGCCAGAGCTTCTGCTTAAGAGCCTCCTCTGTACTTATAGGTTCAGAGTCTACTAACATGGCACACTGAATAACTTCTCCTTCAGAGTCTACTTCAGTGTCTTGCAGCATGTCAAATTCTGCAAATCTTCTGGGAACGCTTCTGATTCTTTGTGGTCTCTGAACTTGTTCAGAGTCTTGAGCTTCAGAGTTTCTAGCTTCAGATGATTGACCTCCAGAGCTTTGACCATCTTCAGAGTCTGGCATATTTCCAGAGTCTGAATTGCCACCAAGATCTGGATTGCCATCAGAGTCTGAATCATCAGAGTCTGGGTCATCAGAGTCACCTTCATCTTCTGAGTCATCTTCAGAGTTTGAATCAGTATCAGAGTCATCAATTCTTAACTCTGACCTTTCTTCAGAGGTTCTAACATCAGAATCAGATTGAGACTTATCCCAATTCCAAACTTCTGATTCATTCACAATCACATCTCTGCTGAATTCAATTTTATTGGTTTCTGGACAATAGAGCTTGTATGCACCTGTACTGTGGTACCCTATCAGAATCATCACTTTGCTTCTATCATCCAGCTTCTGTCTTCTGGCTTCTGGAACATGTTTATAGCAAACAGAACCAAATACCTTCAGATGACTAACACTTTGCTTGTCTCCAGTCCACTTCTGCATAGGAACTATTTCCTTCAACTTCTTCGTAGGACATCTGTTGAGTACATACGTTGCAGTGGCAACAGCTTCTCCCCAGAGCTTCTGAGGAAGCTTCTTCTCCTTTAGCATGCTTCTCACCATATCAAGCAAAGTACGGTTTCTTCTTTCAGCAAGACCATTGTGTTGAGGGGTATAAGGAGCAGTAACCTCATGCTCAATTCCATTCTCCTCACAGAACTTCTGGAACTCTTTGGAGTTATACTCACCTCCACCATCAGTTCTAAGAATCTTCAACTTCTGACCACTCTGATTCTCAGCCTTCATTCTGAACTTCTTGAATTCGTCAAACACCTCGTGTTTGAACTTAATAAGGGATACCCATGTCATTCTTGTGAATTCATCAACAAACAACACAAAGTATTTATTCCCTCCAATTGATGCTACTGGAAATGGACCACACACATCAGAGTGTACAACTCCCAAGGCATGTTTTGCTCTTGGAGCAACTTCTGATGCAAATGGCAATCTTGGTTGTTTTCCTTCCATGCAAACTTTGCATGACTTTTCAGGCTTCTTAATTGCAGGAATTCCATGTACCAATTTCTTTGAATTCAGATGTTGTAAGCTTCTGAAATTCAAATGACCAAATCTTCTGTGCCACAGCTCACTCTCCTTCTCAGTACTTGTTGCACTAAGACACTCTGAGTCTGCAGTTCTGACATTCACCTTGAATGTTCTATTCCTTCCCTGTTCTGACTCCATAATCAACTTCTGATTACAGTCATACAGCTTCAGAAGATTGTCCTTCATGGTAACTGAGAAACCTTTCTCAATTAATTGTCCCACACTCATCAGATTGCTTCTGATGCCAGGTACATACCACACATTCTGAATCAATGCTATTTTCCCATTGTTCAGAGTCACTCTGACATTTCCCATACCTTCTGCATTAAGATATTTGTCATCAGCACATCTGATCTTTGTTCTCTTTTCAGAGTCAAAGTCAATCAGCCATTTCTTGTTTCCAGTAAGATGATTTGAACAACCAGTGTCCATATACCACCAGTCTGTCAGATCCACATTATCAGATTCAGAGGCCATCAACAGCACAGATTCGTCATCAGAGCCTCTGGCTATATTTGCTTCTTCTGATTTCTTCTCCTTGTTTGACCAACAATCTCTAGCAAAATGGCCAAACTTCTTACAACAGTAACATTGTATTTTTCTTTTGTCATACTTCTCTTTTCCCCTCTGAGCATTCTTTTGTCTATCAGAGGTTGAGCTTTCTGACTTCTGACCACCATCAGATCTTCTCCTGGCTTCTGACTGCTTCTGATACCTCCTATCAGAAGTTGCTTTCAGAGCCTGCTGTTCTACTTCCTTTTCAGAGTTTCTCTCAGTCAGACGCAACTCTTGCGCTTCTAGACTGCTCTGCAGCTCTTCAATTCTCATTGTGCTCAGATCTTTGGAATGTTCTATTGCTACCACAATGTAATCAAATTGAGGAGTAAGGGATCTCAACACTTTCTCCATGATTGTTTCTTCAGAAAGAGTTTCTCCACATGCCTTCATCTCATTAGTGATCAGAATCACTCTGGAGATGTATTCAGAAACTTTCTCATTATTCTTCATGTTGAGATTCTCATATTGCTTTCTCAAGGACTGAAGCTTCACCTTCTTCACTGATGCGTCACCACCATAACATCTCACCAGAGTGTCCCATGCAGCCTTTGCTGTTGTAGAGTCTGCAATCTTCTCAAACACGTTTACATCCACACATTGATGAATGAAGAACAATGCTTTCTGATCCTTCTTCCTTACTTCCTTCTGCGCGTTTTTCTGTTCATCAGTTGCATCTGCTGCTACTGGAACATAACCATCAGTGACAAGATCCAGAACATCTTGAGCACCAAACAGCACACGCATCTGGATCATCCAACGATTCCAGTTTTTACCATCAAATACTGGAAGTTTGGTGTTCATGTTGCCGTTTCCGTTCATCTTCTACTTTGCACAATACACTCAGAGTTTTCTCACACAGTGTTTCCCAACCCACAGAATTAAAAAATTCTGATCAGATTTTGTTCAAGATTCAACAAGAATCTGAGAAACAAAATCAAACACACAAGACCTCACGTTCACTCGTGTTTCCCGTGTTTCCTAATGAATCTGAACCGGAGCTCTAGATACCAATTGTTGGTGCAAAGATAGAATAAATGATGAAATAGGAAATATTACTAATAAGAGAATGACGGCTACAAACATGATTTTTGTTACAATGATTGTCACCCTATTTATAAGCTAAAACTAGGGTTACTAGAATAAGATAAATACTAAAATACCCTCTAACAAACTTAGGGACCAAGAAAATAGTACAACTAAATAAATATGAATTATTAATAATATTCTAATATGGACATGGCGTGTTGGAATCATGTTGTGGTACGGCTTATTGTGGGGTCGAGTGATATTAAGGTTGCAAGGCTTGCTGCGGAAGATTGTTTCATGTGTGGTGCTGCCCATGGCTTGGTACGAGATGCGTGAAATTGGTTATGCAAATCTTGTGGATATGTTGCAATACTTAGCTAGTATGAGGTGCAGATGCTATAAGTTATATTGCGCGTTAGTTTTGTGCGGATGGAATGCTGGCTATATGTGAATCATGCGTTGAAATTTGTTTTTTATTGCTCACTGATGTGAATTGGCTGCAGAAAATTTGTAACGTGATGGAAAGGCTTGTGTGAAACGGTTTGGAGCGAGTATTGCTGGCTTGTGGCTTTTGCGTTGAAGCTGGTAACGCATTCTTTGTGTTTTGCAGGCTGAAGTAGCTACATTGTGGTTGTGCGAAATCTTCACGTGGCTGGCCTATGTAGCTCGGATGGCAGTGTGAAGCTTTTGCTTCCCACCTTTTTTTTTTCTAGTTGTGTGATTTTTGTAAGATCTTTGTAATGGGCTTTGGGTTTAGGTCCAAGAATTATGTTTTTTTTTAGCATTTTTCTTTGGTATAAATGGACTTGTATGATGGACTCTAGTAATGGAATTTTTTTATTTTCATGAGCTTGAATTTTTTGTATAGAAATTATGCAAATGGGCTTGTAATGGATGTAAGTGGATTTTGTGAATATGGATTAGAAAATGTATATGGTTCAACTTTTGATATGGAGATTAAAATGGAAATGGCTTAACATGGATAATTGATTATTTGAAATGGGTTAACAAGAATGGGTGTTGAAAATAATAATGGATGTGGAATCAAATAATGGACGAGTGGATATTTAGAATTAATTGGATAAAACGGAAATTGATTAATGAATTAAGAATTGACATGGATAACGAAATGGATTTTGACACATAAAAAAGAGAAAAGTTTAAAATGTGGAGAAAAGGAAAAAAAAAAGATTTAAACACGAGTTAAGAAAGAATAGTTTAAGTGTGGATATAAAAGTTAAAGATGGATTTTAATACGGGTATGGTTAGGAAATGGATATCCAAATATAGTATTAGAAAATATGGATAATGAAATATGAATTTAAAGAAATCCACATGACCAATCAAACTTCCAATTCAAACCAAACTTGCGTTCTCCATGAATCCCCGACAACAAGCGATAAGCAACTGAGCAGACAACAATGTCCAGATTACCATATGGGTCCATAACTGGATCTCTTGCACTGATAAATCGGTCTCCTATCATGGACCAGATAAACAACACATGGCTGATTATGTAAATTGTTACAATTATGCCAAAAACTCTAATTGACCATGATCTGGTCCCTGGTGGTCTTCAATTATAGAGCACTTGAATTCAACCACATTCATTTTGAATGAACCTCAATTTGTACTGCACACACACTTGAATTGAGATATGCAATAAGAATAATGGAAGCAAAGACAACATATATTGGATTTTTGGAATACGGTTAGCGGATGGAAGTACAAATGTAAATTATACACATGTAGGACAAATTTGGGGTATGATAGATGCCCCTATCTAATTGTCTTAATCCCGAGAAAATGAATTGCTGCATGGCGTTCATTTTTAGGGTTGAAGTCAATTAGATACAAGAAGACCCCGAAATTTGTCTGACAAGAAAGTAAAGTGAAATGCAGGAATGAAGTAAAAGATAACAGAATGGGGTAGCAGGGTACAAAACGAACAGAATAACTGGAGGTTCTTTGGGTGGTCGAAGCAGCGCCTTATAGATTAAGGCTCTTCGCGATGCCAAAGCTGTATTTCAACCAAACATGAGATTCTTCGGGTGGTCGAAGCAGTACCTTATCCACTAAGGTTCTCCGATGATACCAAAGTAGTATCTCTGGACAAATGAGATTCTTCGGGTGGTCGAAGAAGTACCTTATCCACTAAGGTTCTTCGATGATACCAAAGCAGTATCTCTGAACGAATGAGATTCTTCCGGTGGTCGAAATAGTCCCTTATCTACTAAGGTTCTTCAATAATACCAAATCAGTATCTCTGAACAAATGAGATTCTTCGGGTGGTTGAAGCAGCCCGTTATCCACTAAGATTCTCCGATGATACCAAAACAGTATCTCAAGCGATAAATTTGCTGGGGGTGGGGGGAATAGTTGAGCAAGATTCCTGTCAGAGGAAATGTGATTTCCAAATTCTGCAGGGGGAAAGCTTGCCAGAAACTTTTAAATTAACCTTTGCTTGGGGAGAAACAAGAGCAACAGCTGCTGGGATTATCATTATCAACTGCATGGTTGAAGAATGACTTGCTAGGGAATAGAATTCCATGAGCACGTGTGGGGTATTAACTCTTTTTAGAGGAACATTGTCGCATTTGATGGAGGACTGGCCAAGATGCTTTGGATGAACCCTGGATCCTGATATGATATGTTGAATATGATGGAAATACTATGCATTTCATGATGCACGAATATGAATACAAAAATGCAACTACTGGGAAATTCAAGATGCGTATGGGAATGCGAATGATTGCAATGCGCGTGAGAATGCAATTGGGTAACTGGATTTTTGTAGACTTTATTTTTGGTTTCCAATGAAGGATCATTTTTGGATTAGGTGAAGCAAGGTGAAAAGGCTCACTGGAGATACTAGCATATCAACTCGGGGGTTGAGAAAAAGCAAATATACTGTCGACTAGGAGGTCGAGAAACATTAAGATAAATTGTCATCAACTTAGGGGTTGAAAGAAAGGTAAAGGTAACAGAATTGACTCGGGGGTTGAGAAAATAAAGACAAAATTGACTCGGGGGTCGAGGAAGTAAAGACGATATCGACTCGGGGGTCAAGAAAATAAAGACAATATCGACACGGGGTCGAGAACAAATCAAAATATCAACTCGGGGTTGAGGAAGTAACAAAATATCAACTCGGGGGTTGAAGAGATAACAACAAATATATCGACTCGGGGGTCGAAGAAAATAAAGGAAACATTGACTCATGGGTCAAGATCATATCAAAATATCAACACAGGGGTTGAGGAAATGATTATGTTATGTATGCATATGGCGCATGTATGTTGTATGTGATACATATGTGAATGCAAATGGGTGATTGGTTTAATGAAGGAGCCAATAGATGGACTTTGGGAGGTGCCAAGCAAGGTTGGAATTTTGGGGGTTTCCAAGAAAGGTTGGACTTTAGGAGATGCCAAGCAGGGTTGGACTTTATTTGGTGAAAGGATTTGACTTCTCAACACTCGATATCTGACGATGTTATGATCAGAGGACATATGTGGATGCTCTTGGTGCCCAAGTTGGATCATTTACATCCATTTGCTTAACAAGGTCCACTGGTGAAGGTTCGGAAGGTGTAGAGCACACAACTTGGAAATCCTTCAGATGCTTATGCGGATTGTAACACCCCTTTTCTATACCCCCAAATAAACAATTAAATCATTTAGGCACTTAATAAAAATTTCATCAGAGTATAAATTAACACATGGTATAAAAGAGGCACGTCACATTATCCAGGAAATTCAAAACACATACAACACCTGCTCATAAAGATATGCAACAAAGGGTAAATCACCAAAATGGAACTTAGTCCTTAAAACCCACATATCAATATTTAGAATAAAAGAGGAAACATCTAAACATTGAATCACTTCATTCGTATAACATTATATACATCAACAGTTTAATTCAAGTCATAAGTCATATTTACGAAACATTCACCAGCAGATACATACACAGATGTATCACAAAAGAATCAAAACAATCCCTAACTACCCGGTGCTATATATCAGAGCCAACCGACCAAAAAGAATGAAGCCACGCTTCACGAAAGACCTCCAGCAAACCTACTATGCAATGCCTCATAAAGCATCATAAAACATCAGAAGGGTGAGAAACATTATCATAACAAACAATACATATAATTATATATCTATATACACCAACATAGAATACACATAACATATTTCTCACCGCAACTCATCACAATTCATCACATACCTCACAATGTATATCTACACAACTAAGCATATTCACCAATCATGCTTCACAACTCACAACATTTCCACATAAACATTTACACTTATGTTACTTCAACAATTCACATAAACATACACAATTATGTTCATTACACCAATACATCATATGAAGATGATAATGCAACTCATAGAGACCGACTCACGACTCTATGCAGATGCAAATGTGGTATCGACTCATTCAGCAGGTTCAATTGAAGAACCAAATGGAACCATCGCTCGTTACCGAAGTAACTCCCCGCCGGGCCTACGATGTTCACCCATCGCTCACACCCCACATGGGCACACCATGTTTCAGGATTGCTCACACCCCACACGGGCACACAATCCGATTGCTCACACCCCACAAGGGCACACAATCGTTCTGCATATTCTCCACGGAATCAAATATAAACCATCGCTCACACCCCACAAGGGCACACGATCGTTTCTGCAGATCCTCCTAGGGATAAAAAATAAACCATCGTCACACCCCACAAGGGCGCACAAGGTTTCTGCAGATCCTACGCGGGATCAGACACACAAGAATGCAATCATGATGCTTCACATGCAAAATGACCCAACATACTTTTGAAATGCATACATATTCACAAACATATAATCATGCATTCTTCACATCATACAAGTACGTACAATTATGCATATTCACATCAATCTCATCATGCATTTTCATTCAATTTAAACAAATGCACAAAATTGCCAAACGGCCACATTTCACACTCCATGATTCACAATCTAGGATTCACGCCTTACGGCTACCCACAACACATCACATCACAACGACACACAAACTATCCATTCAGATAAGGATTAACATAATTAAACCAAACAATTGACAATTGGATGGAAAGCATAGGAAAATAAAAGAAAATGTTGTCACATTCGCCGACCTTCGCCTGGCGAATGCTCGCCACCACACTCGCCTGGCGAACTCGCTGGCGAAGCCAGACAGTAACTACTGACTTGGTTTGCTACCACTCGCTACCACACTCACCTGGCGAAGCCTCTCGCTGGCACCTTCTCCTGGCGAACTCACTGGCGAAGACAGAGTTGGGCTATTGACTTGGTTCGCTACCCACTCGCTGGGATTCGCCTGGCGAACCTTCGCTCCCATTCGCCTAGCGAATGCTGGCGAATCTGCGAACTCAGAAATCCCTAACTGTCAAAATCGCCCAATCCTTCCAAAATCAACCGATTCTCACCAAACCAGTTCCAACCACCTTAGTCTGACCTTCCCCGACTAAACTTTACCACTTATTCTCATTTTTAACCGTTAAAACTCGGTTTCTACCGATTAAATCAAATTCAACCTAAAAATGGAAAATGAGCAAAACTCTCCCCAATCCAAAATCAAACCAATAGAAATGTACATAATCATACACATCGAAAGAATAATAAAGTTTCACACCCTTACCCGATTAATCGAAGCTTAGAAGTTGATTCTTGATGGTTCTAGGTTTTTCTCCTCTTCCTCCTCTTTTCTCTTCTTTCCTTTCTGTTTCTTTCTATCTCTTTTCTTTTCCCTCTATTTCCACTTATACACTTTCTATTCTATTTTTCTCAAATAACAACTAATTAAGGATTATCTAAAACACCCTCTAATTAATTCTCAAAACTCTCCGAATAATAAAATAACATAATATGTACACTTAACATATTAATATTCAAATTTCACAAATATAACAATAATCAATCAAAATAAATCAAAAGACTCAACAAAATGGGAAATTCAGAATCGGGGCGTTACACGGATCCTCACCTGCAAAATCATTAAACCTTTGCAACAAGTGTATTAAACCATATTTCAATTTGAAAGGAACAACAATAGAATATTCAATACATAAAGCATTATAATTCATATCATGGGCAGCAAGTTCTGTAAGAGTTCTTTGGTTTGCCATATTAAATTTAATAGAAAAAAAATCAACAAAGAAAAAGAAAACACAGAACTAATTCAACAATGCAACAACAATTAGGAAAATACCAACAATGTTCCTATTAAGAAAAAGAATGGAAAAATAGAAAAGCGACTAAAATAAAATCTAAAAATCATGAAAGTATAACTAAAAATCAAATCAAATCAGAATAAGTCTATACAAAAAATTTCGGATTCTTTTGAAAATATGAAAATAGAAAATAATCAAATCAAATAGAAAAATAAGGAATTTGCGATTTTCATAATCAAAATATTTTAGAATATCATTTTAAATGAGTACTTTTCATCGATTTTTTTCTTCTGATTTTCTAGAAAACATTTGGAGCAAATCGAAACGATAGCTTCCAACTTACCTGATAGGCTGAAACGCGTATTACCACTGCACTACAACCTTGAAAATTAACAGGAAAAAAAACAAAAAGCTCTAACAAAAATTTAAAATTGGTTAAAATCAACAAGAATCCCCGGCATTGATGCCAATTTGATCTGCTATCGCGCACGGATAAAAAACGAGTATTTTTGATAAAGTAGTAAAGTGAAGCGACACTCAGATGTCGTATCGCAATGATTCTTGTATTATTTCAACCAACTAAAGAAAAATTTCATGGGGGTTTTATATTTCGATTTATAAAACAAGAGAAAAAATGATTAAAATAAGTGATTATCAATTAAGCTAAAATGGCTAATCCTATTGATTCGAATGCCGACTTACTATTATAACACCAATCCCTAAGCGGCTTCGATCCTATTCGATTATGAGATCAATTAGGCAAGCGCTTATCAAAATCAAATGAATTATGTTCTTTTTTACTGAATTAAGCAAACAGTTAAGAATATGACGAGTTAATAAATTAAGCAAACGATAACACACAATTATATTTAGGAACATGCATACAATCGAATTTAATCAATTGTATCCTATGAATAGAAATCAAATTAAGCAAACAATTGCAATTAAATTAAACAAATGACTTCATAGAAAAGGATTTAAAGGAATCAAATTTAAATAGGTATTAGAATAACCTCAAAGCGATAGAATAACCTCAAAGCGATGGAACTCGTAAGCAGTAGGATTTTCCTTCGGGAAATAGTTCTCCATTCAAACCGTACAAAAAAAATCGTGAAAAGAAGGTAAAAAATACATTAGCGCGGCTGCTAGGTATATGAAAGCATCACAAATTTTGGTTCTAACCCAACTAGGTCGAAGAATATGAAAAAAAATCTGGCCCAAAACTAAATATTCCTTAAGGCAGAATTCAAGTCCTGACGTCAACGAATTATTCGAGCCTGCTACACTCTGAATCAACTTCTTGATTTAACATGAAAATTATAGCTATTTATCTCATCTTTCCAACGCCTATTAGAACGTGTAAACCCAATTCTCGTAGCTCCAGTTATAATCCGATCAGTGGACAGGTATCAAATAACTGTTAAAGCTGAAAATAAGCTGCGAAAATAGATTAAAAGCAAACAAAGACTTAATTATAAAAGCATATTAAAATAGTAAAATAAATAAAACAAACTAAGGAAATTCCTAAGTACAAACATAAGAGAATATGCATTAAAATGCACTGATCAAATTCTCCCACACTTGAACTTTTGCACTCCCAGCAAAATGATAACTTCAAAAATTCAAAACAAAACAAAACAGAGCATGCATTTCCAAAAGTATTCAAGATACAAGGTTCAAGTAGAGTTCTAAGTCTAATCTTCAAGAATATGATGTTATTACGCAACTCTTTGTGATATTCAGAGCAAATAGAAAAAAATAGATTACCAAAAAGTACATCAAAAACATCAAGATCCTTACAGGATAAAATTCACTCAACTTTCAAGTGTTTAGGTTAACTGTTTACACTCAAAGCACGACATGAAAATTAGTACTACCATAAGCTTGAAAATACTCTAACATGTGCAATTTAAATACATGCACACACAGATCAAAAAGACTTTTATTCGGTTGTAACTTGGCCAAGGTACGGGTGAGATGAATTCTAAGGGGGTACTAGGCTAAAAATCAAAGAGTTAAAAGAAAATTGAAAGAATTGCGGGATTTGAACTACATGATACATCAATTACTTTCAAACAACAACCTTACAACTTATTTCTCTTCTCTTTTTCCTTTTATTCTTTTTTTTTCCGGAAGGATTATGTAATGAAATCATTCTCTATTTTTTTTCTTCATTTTTTTCAATTTGGAACTTCACAACAACATCACTAAAAATGAATTTCAGACCCCACACAACTCCATACAAGACTCTTTTAACCATTGATTAGGGTGATAATTTTGTCTGTCACTTTTCGGTTTGTAATGAGTTAATCACAAAAAAAAAGGATAAATAGGCTCAAAGTGGTTTTCAAACAAAGAGATGATAATGATCAGGGTTGGCTTTTTTGGCTAACTGGGTAAAATTAAAACAAAAAAACAAGTTGCCTTGATCATATAGTGCACACTAGTAAACAAAAAGCATCAACAAGAGCCAATTCAAGTTCTAGAGACTAACACACATGAGTGAATCAGACAAGAAAGAAAGAGATGGATTTCTCTATGTTATCCATATAAGGCTCAAAACTCACAAGGGTTAATGATCTACTGCTAATGTTGTACAATTCAGAGTTTAGTCTTACTTACCATACTAAGAGTGCACATCAAATTTTCACATCACATCACAAAGCTCTATTCAAGAGAACTATGAGCAAAACTCATACTTGTAACTCAAAAACCAAAGAAAAAAACATGCAAACTTTTTTTCATTTTTTATTTATTTAAGAAAACTGAAACAATGATAACAAAGAAAATAAAATAAAGCAATGGTTTCGTCCCTCATATTTAAAACATGCATTTTCCTCAATGAAAGGATATAACTATTAAATAAGAGTGAGAGAAAGGAAAAAACACGCCAGAGTAGTCAAAGTGGATAGGTGATTGCATAAGCAGCCTTTCCGAAAGAGAGATCTTCTACAGGCTCCTCTCCCAAAGTGGGGATGATATAAAACAACTTTGAGTAGCATCCATTGACCTTGAAATATTTATCAGTGTCTTCTCCTTTTATTCTAGAGTAAAAGAAGAATCTTCGATAAGTAAAAGTGTCAAATAGGCACGTGAACATGATCTTCTTTTTCATAACATTAGATATTAAAGGATTAAGAGGGTGCGTCGTTGATTTTTTTCCATCTTTAATCGAGGTCTATATAATTCTTGTCTTATTTTTCTTCAAAACCTACAAAAGCTTATATTCTTGATCGAAATCAATTTTAGAAGAAATTTTAACAGGTAGCTTTTCATTCCTCTCTATATGGACATATTTTAGATTGTCCGGAAGTGGTTTAAGCTCTAAGGAAGGAGGTTGTTCAATGGAAGGCATGGACAGGGCATCTGGGATATCAAGACCTTCAGTTGCATAAACAACATCATGAAATGCATCACTCTGCAAGGGAGCATTAATCTCAGGACAAACATAGCAAATGTTAGTGTCGGTACATGAATCACAAAAGTAAGTATCATCAAAATCTGCTAATGATGGAAAATCAGGCAATAATTCAGAATAAGTATCACCAAATAAATCAGAAAGCATTTTTTTTGGGTTCCCTTCTATTTGGGTAGGTAGTTGGTGTTATTCTTGAGCTTGCTCCATGGCATTCATTGAAGATGCAAGATGTTCAATCTGTGTCTATATAGCCTATAAATTAGAATATATTTGTTGTTGAGATTGGAGATTATTTACAGTCATTTGCTTGAAAAGGTCCTCTGGTGAAGGTCTGGAAGGTGTATATAGCACACAACTTGAAATTCCTTCTGATGCTTATGTGGATCCTCACCTGCAAAAACATTAAACCTTGTCAACACGTATATTAAACCAGATTTCAATTTGAAAGAAACAACTGTTAGACTATGGCACGGATCTAGAAGGGAAATATGTTTTAAGTGCGGAAGCGACCGAGGAAAATATAGTCTAAAACGAACGGTTATTGGAAAACCGGATATGCGTTAAGCCTTTGGATTAATGACAATATGGAAAAGAGAATCACAACACTAATCACACTTATCAATGATTTAATTCACTTGTTAGGATTCCTAGTTCCAATGATTTAAAGAGCAAACCAAAACTAGATACACAAATAAGATAATTTTGGTTTAGGCAATTTGTCGAACACTTGGTATGCAAAAACACTCCAAGTGATATTTATGTTGAGTAAGTGATTCCAACTAGCCTAGTACAATGTCTTATTGTACTTTGGATTCAAAAACAGAGTTTCAACCTCTTACTCAATTGATATCACAGTTTGACAATAGTGCTTATACGAACATCACTTATTTTTAAGCTAAAAGGAAAATGCTGAAAAATAGAGAAGACAAGTATTTGGTGAGGCAGTTCCCCCGTCGTCCTCGCTTCGGGGTACGTCTGCCCTCAATTCTAAAACTAGAATTGAGATAGATTTAATAGATATCACCTGTTGAATGTAACAGTTATACAAGGATTGAACAGCAAAAATACAACAGAATTCTCAAGACGTTGAATGTTGCTTCCACTCCTTGCCCCTTGATTCAAGATGAATCAAGTCCTCCGATAGTTTTTGATAGACCTCCGATTCCAGCCACCTTATTGAATAACCCTTAGTTCTTCAAACCTTCGGCCCGACTGATCTCAACTACAATGAATCGAACCCGAGATCTTCCCCTCAATATCACTGAATCCGCTACTAGACTGTTGAAGAACACCTCTTCACAATCACCTTCGCTCAGCTGACCCTTGATGAAGAATCTCGTCCAAAACCCCCCAAAAATCAAACCAATCTTGGAGGATAAAACCCTAACGGTTTTATTTAAGAAAGAACCTGTCACAAGCTTCAACCCGAACTAGATTACCCAATCTAAGCTTCGAACCTTATCACCTTTAATCACTCACAATGCACTTCAAAAATGGATGTGTGTAATTGATGTGTTGTGAGATGTTGAAGATGAAGATGATGAATCTTGGACACCTATTTCACTCTTTCTTATTCTTGAATACACGAATCAGTTTTTTTTTATCAAATGTTGCTTGACATAAGTAGTTGGACTTGTATATATAGTACCAGACCAACCAAGGACATAACAGCTTTTCAAATAATAGTGGGAGTCATTTAAAAATAGCATTTCCGCGCGAACGCTCGACCACAGCAGGTCTGTGCGTCGACACATAGCCTGCACCTTTGGAAATCTGCAAAATGTATCAGTATGCGTCGACCATACAGTCGGCGTGCGCTGACCTGCTGAAGAGTAAATTCTTCATGCGCCGACCCTGCGATCGACTCAAGCCTTCATGCGCTGACCAGTGGAAAAACACACTGATGTATGCGCCGACCCTATGGTCGACTCATACCCTGCAAACCTGCAAAAACTGAGATTCTTGTGGTTTTTCATGCATTTTGTCACGACCACGTTTTATCCATACATATTGTATTAACTATAACATTTTTTAGATAAATGTAAAAGGATACGGTGGGTGATATGTTGCATTTGTTTGGTAGAGGTGGAATTTTTAGTTGCCAATTCATCCATGGTTGTAATTCGTCATCATTGAAACCTATATCAAGTGATGTATGCAAACTCGTGTGGTGTATGGAGGTTTGCCCTCCCATTCTCCCCCTTTTTGATGATGACAACCTGTTTACAACCAAAACAACCAAAAACACAACAATATGCAATGTATACACAAACTCCCCCTTTCTTTTGTAATTCGAGGCTGCAAAACAAACCACCGTTAACTGTTGTGAACATCCTGGCTTGGCTTTGGTACTTGCTACATGTTCTTCTCCCCCTTTGACAACATCAAAAAGAGAAAGAGAACTAGTCAATTAACAAAAAAAATTCAGTAGGTGATAGCTAGCCAATTACCAAACTTCACACATAAGAATGATAATGAACAGATACTAGAACTAATAGATAAAGAAGTGAATACATGCAAATGGGCTTAAATGTTCAAACAAATATAACACAAAATAATAGAAAATACACAGTGAGAATATGCAACTATGTAACTAATATCCCCGGCCCCTCCCCCAGTATGCAACATCTGGATTGCGGTGAGGATCTGAGAAGTCCACAAATGCTTCCACGGACATATTGAGGTGATGGAGTCTGTCAATGATTTCCATGTCTTGCCTTTCACTGGATGCAACGAGAGCTTCAAAGCGGGCATCCATCCTAGTTGAAAATGAATTTAACCGTTCATTTTGAGTATGAAGCTTAGCTCGGATCTGTTCCATCCGCGTATCTTGACTCCTCATAAAGGTCTGTTGATCGAACTGCATGGACTGCAGCATATTAAGGATTTCAGAGTTGTCCGATGGTGGAGGAGATGATGAGTACTGAGGAGGTTGATAATCTTGAGGGTAGCCATGGTATGAATCATAGAATCTACCCAGGTTGGTCTAGCCTGTGTACTGCCACTCACCCCATCCCTGATTTATGTAACCTTCTTCCTGTTCTTCAGATGGAGCTGAGTGTTGGAGCCAATCAGTATTTGGAGCCTCATACTGGTCCGACGATTGATAATGGTCTTGCGTCTCGTATACGGGTTCTTGTACCTCTTCTGCTGCATTTTCTTCTTCATCTTCCTGTTCATCTTCTTCTTCGCCTTCCTGTTCATAACTTTCATCAGAGTCGTTAGCCACCCTAGGAATGTTTGCTCTACGGACAAACTTGTATGATTGTCGTTCATCACACCAAAAATATCCCATCATGGAGAAGGTTTTAGTGATGAATTCTTTGTCAGAGGATACTGAAACACAGGGAAACGATGGATAGACAATATTTGTTGCGGTGACAACCTCCGAAATAAACGACCCATAAGCTAGAGCAGTTCCCCTGCCTGAATCTCTCAGAGAAAAAATCCTGCTTGCAATATAATATGGCCAGTTTATTTTGATCTTATGTTTCAAAATGTAAATGAGATGTACCTCAGCTTGTTCAACTCGGGACGAGCCACCTTTCTTCGGCCGCAGGATGCGAGCCACAATCCACTAAAGGATGTGCTCCCCTGTTTGGAGTTTGCCTGCCGTAACCGTTATGGGAAAGGCATCACTATTGACAATAGCATCCGAATAGGGCCTTTTGAGCATGTCATTTAGGGCACTCTTAAACTCGTATCCCGACACAGTGCGAGAGTCCGTTACCTCATGAGGAGGTTATGCATCAGCTGCCACAGTCAAATCAAAATACTTATTCCAGACTTCAGAATTCACATTTACCTGTTTATTCCTGACAGAGGTGTGGAAATTTTGACTTTGAAACTTGTCACGCAGACAAGTGTAGAACACCCGGACTAAATCCTCACTGTATTTTGTGTTGCACTCCAGAAAGTTGATAAACCCCAGAAACTCTAGCAGAGACATAATTTGGGTGAGATGCATGCGCTCAGCCGTTGCCTTGTAGAATGCATGCTGCGGAACAACTGCTCTCTTGCTGATATTCTTGTCGAAGTTGTCAACAACAGGTGGTGGAACTAGAGAGACAACAGTAATGGGTACTGAAGCGGATGTTGAGGCCCTTGTTCTCTTGCCGGTATTTTTGCGAACTAGAGAAGCCATGGATGGTGATTTTGAAGATTTTGTAGAGGATAGCTGCAATGTCTTTTGAGAGGATAGTTTGAGATGGGTTTGGAGAAGATGAGGATTATCCCTTTTTTATAGATGAAAGTTTAGGGTTTTGGTAAGAGGAAGGAGACAAAGGGACACAATAGATGACTAGATGCAAGTTACAAGAAAATGCACTTTCAAATCATAGTAAATGTTTTACTGCACATTTAATGGAGAATGCAAGAAGATGGAACGGTTTTCAAACGAAAAAAATTCTGGGTTTTTGCGCGAGCCGTCGACCATAACCACTGCATGCATCGACGCATATTGTGTGATTTTTGATAATTTTGAAAGTGTACAGCATGCGTCGACCGCTGCCCTGTTTTGGTCGACTCATAGTGATCAAAAACGTAGATTTTCATTTTATGTCATGTAGAATGCCACACTTGATGCCTATTTACAATTTCACAACATAATTTGCATCCAAAACACATAGTATTTGTAACAAATGTCATATATATATATATATATATATATATATATATATATATATATATATATATATATATATATATATATATATATATATATATATATATATATATATATATATATATATATATATATATATATATATATATATATATATATATATATATATATATATATATATATATATATATATATATATATATATATATATATATATATATATATATATATATATATATATATATATATAAATACCATGATAGTCAAACGATATACTAGTTTAAATCATGAATGTTTATATATATATAGAGAGAGATAGAGAGAGAAAAGGAGCAACATCACATCTATACCGACAATGCTTGATAACAACATACTTGTGCTTGCAACAAAACTTAACTTGTCAGAAGTACAAGAGTATAGTTGTAAACAGAGTAATACAAAACTAGCAATCATTATATCCGATCAGAAATGTCGAGAATGCCACGTTCTCGACGGATATGAAAGAAAGGTTCAGTGGCTAGCGGCTTTGTGAAAATGTCAGCTAGTTGATTCTTGGTGTCAATGTGTTCAAAGACTACGTCACCTTTCTCTACATGATCCCTCAGAAAATGGTGTCAAATTTCGATATGTTTGGTACGAGAATGTAACACAGGATTTTTGGTAAGGTTGATAGCACTAGTATTGTCACAAAATATGGGAACACGTTCTAGTTTTAAATTGAAGTCCAATAGTTGCTGCTTAAGCCATAGGACTTGCGCGCAACAACTACCGGCGACTACGTATTCCGCTTCGGCGGTTGACAAAGCAACAAACACTTATTTTTTGCTGTGCCAACTGACCAAGGAGTTTGAAAATAAGTGACACGTACCGCTGGTGCTTTTCCTATCTGATTTGCAACCGGCAAAATCGGAATCGGAGAAACCTACCAATGAGCAATCATTACCTTTGGAATACCATAGTCCATACTTCGGAGTACCAGATAGGTATCAAAGTATACATTTAACAGATTTTAGATGGGATTCCTTAGGACATGATTGGTATCTTGCACACATACACACGCTAAACATAATGTCGGGACGAGAAGCAGTAAGATAGAGAAGAGAGCCGATCATACCTCTATACTTTTTTACCTCAACGTCCTTACCACTTTCATCTTTACTCAGATTTACACATGTTGGCATAGGAGTGTCTATGGCTTTTGAATTTGCCATGTCAAATCTCTTGAGAAGCTCCAAACAGTATTTTGTCTGGCTCACGAATGTTCCTTCTTTCAGTTGCTTGATTTGCAAACCGAGAAAGTATGTGAGTTCACCCATCATACTCATCTCGAATTCACCCTGCATAAGCTCAGAAAACTCTCTCACGAGATTCATGTTAGTAGATCCAAATATGATATCGTCAACATAAATTTGTACAAGAATTAGGTGCTTTCCTTGACGTTTAATGAAGAGAGTAGTGTCAACCTTTCCTCTTGAGTAACCTTGATCAAGTAAAAATTTGCTTAGTCTCTCATACCATGCTCTAGGAGCTTGTTTGAGACCATATAAAGCCCTTTTCAGTTTGTAGACATGACCAGGATACTCATGAGACTCAAAACCAGGTGGTTGTGCAACATAGACTTCTTCATTTATGTACCCGTTAAGGAACGCACTCTTAAAGTCCATTTGAAATAACTTAAAATCCTTCGCACAGGCGAAAGCAAGAAAAAGGCGTATAGCCTCGAGTCGGGCAACCGACACATAAGTTTCCTCATAGTAGATGCCTTCCTATTAGTTATATCCTTGCGCGACTAAACGCGCCTTGTTACGAGTTATTACTCTGTTTTCATCCAATTTATTTCTAAACACCCATCGGGTGCCGATTACTCGATGACCTCGCGGAGGAGGGACAAGGTCCCAAACCTCATTTCTAGTGAACTGATTTAGTTCCTCCTGCATTGACAAAAACCAGTGTTTATCGAGTAGGGCTTCCTTAGGGTTTTTAGGATCCATTTGTGAAACGAACGCGAAGTGATAACAGAAATTACTTAGCTTCGATCGAGTTGTTACACCCTTTGTGATATCTCCGAGAATGTTGTCAATTGGATGGTCTTTGGGAGACTTCCAAGCTTGAGGGAGATCATCGTTTGAAGGTGGATGAGCTTCCTCGGTTACCTCATGATGTACATCTTTATCCTCCTCAACTTTGGCTTCGTCAGGTTGATCAATCCCCGTCTCGCCCCCTTTGAGTATGTCTTCCGTAGATGTACCTGCACCATGAACAACACTATCCTTTCCGACATTTCTCGGATAGGACTCATCAAAAGTAACATGCACAGACTCTTCTACAGCAAGTAATCGTTTATTATATATTCTATATGCTTTACTCGATTGAGAGTATCCGAGGAAGATACCTTCGTCGGCCTTGGAATCAAATTTGCCCAAGTTTTCCTTTCCATTGTTTAATACAAAACATTTGCAACCAAAAACATGCAAGTGAGAAACATTTGGTTTTCGCCCTTTTAAAAGCTCATACAGTGTTTTATTTAGAATGGGGCGAATAAGCACCCTATTCAAAACATAACACGCCGTACTGATGGCGTCGGCCCAAAAATATTTTGGTAAACCACTTTCGTTAATCATTGTTCTTCCCAATTCTTCCAAAATTCGGTTTTTATGCTCCACAACCCCATTTTGTTGAGGGGTGCGTGGAGCGGAGAAGTTATGATCTATACCATGGTTACCACAATATTCTTCAAATAAGTGATTTTCAAACTCACCTCCATGGTCGCTTCTAATTGACACAATGTTTGTATTTAACTTATTTTGGGAAAGCTTAGCAAACTTTTCAAAAGCGGCGAATGTATCACTCTTACTTACTAAAAAGATAGTCCAACAAAATCTAGAAAAATCGTCCACTATTATGAACTCGTAATAGTTTCCTCCTAGACTTTTAATCCTAGACGGCCCAAACAAGTCCATATGAAGAAGTTCGAGAGGTCTCGTTGTTGAAACAATCTTTTTGGATTTAAATGAGATCCTCGTTTGCTTCCCTTTTTGACAAGCATCACAAAGGTGATCCTTGGTGAACTTTATTTTAGGAAGTCCTAAGACTAAGTCTTTTGAGACTACTTTATTTAGTAAGTCAAAGTTAACATGCGCTAAACGCCTATGCCATAGCCATGAGTCTTCACTCATTGTTATGAGGCATTTGTCGCTTGTTAACGATACTTCATTTAAGTCAAGCATATATACGTTGTTTACTCTAAAACCATTAAACATATTCTTCTTGTCATTATCATGCACAATTTTGCAACACTCTTTTGAAAATGATACATTGTATCCTTTGTCGCATAATTGACTGATGCTAAGCAGATTATGTTTAAGGCCCTCAACAAGCAACACGTCGAAAATTGTAGTGGAAGAGGGGTTACCTACACTACCTTTACCTAGTATTTCTCCACGATTGTTATCACCATAAGTTACATACCCTTTCTTCTTAGCCACAAAGTTTATGAATAGGGATATGTCTCCAGACATGTGTCTTGAACATCCACTGTCGAGAACCCATCTTCTCTCAGTGGTCTCGACACATTTTACCTATCAAAACATAATTAGCAAAAGGAGGTACCCAATGACATATTGGGTCCTAATATGTTAGCGACAATGTGGTTGTATTTGGGCAACCATTGATAGATGCCTTTAGGAACCAAAAATCTCCTAAATCGACATTTAGCAATGGAATGGCCTTTCTTGCAACAATATAAGCATGCAAAATTGACTTTAGAATAACTTTTACTTGCTTGATCCCTAATTACATATGCATATTTTTGATATGGGTTCACCATACTTTTTCTAAAATCCTTTCTATCAATAGCAAATGTAATTTTAGGATCAAGTGCCTTGTTTAATTTGGCCTTAAGGTTTCTAACTTCACCTTGCCAAATATGACAAGTAGCACATCCAAAGTCAAAAGGATTTCTATGGTCCTCACAATCCGATTTATTACTTTCCACAATGGAAGCCTTAAGGTCCTCTAGTTTCCTTTCGGACTCTTTAACTTTGTGCTCTAAGTAAGTACAAATTCTTTTATTAGAGGCAAGTCTCTTAAAGGCTTCAGTTGCTTCATTGTGTAAAGCATTAAATGCTGTTTGTAATTCTGAATGCGACATATTTGAGGACTTCTCATATTTAGAGTGACATACCTGCTTTTTCTTATTTTTTTGATGTGCGAAAATGCATAGATTCACGGACTGTTCTTCATCACTAGAGCTTTCATCAGAGGAGGAAGAGTCGCTATCGCTTTCCCAAGCTATGTACGCTCTCCTTGGCTTTGATGATTTCTTGTATGACTTTGATGATTCCTTTTCCTTTGCCTTTTTGTTCATCGGACAGTCCGGTTTGTAGTGATCGGGCTTCCCACACTTGTAGCACGTCCCTCTAGTCTTTTTACCTTTTGAGTCATCATCTTTGGAGTACCTCGATTGTTTCCGGAAGTTTACCAAGTTCTTCTCGGAATGTTGGATGCTATTCTTTCTCACGTAACGGTTGTACCGTTTAACGAACAACCCCATATCTTCGCTCTTGTCCTCTTCTTCTTTGTCGCTTGAGGAATAATCACTTTGCTCTTTTGCTTGAGACTTCGAGGAGGAAGTCTTAAGAGCTATCGATTTCTTCACTCACCTTCGTTTTGTCCTTCTTTTCCTTCTTTTTGCATTGGTCTAGGCTCAAGAGTACCTGTTCATGCTCTTGTAGTTTGCCAAACAATATTGTCAAGTCTAATAAGGTAAGATCATGTGCTTCTTTGATGGCGGTCACTTCCGGTTGCCATTCCCTGTTAAGACATCTCAAGATCTTATTAGTAGCAACATCATTGGAAACATGCCTACCTAATGAATGTAAACAATTGATGAGATGAGTAAATCTCTTTTGCATGTCAGCAATGGTTTCCCCTTGCTCCATAAAAAGAGATCAAACTCTTGTGTTAATGTGTTGATTCTAGCCAACTTAACATCGTTCGTCCCCTCATGGGCGATTTGTAGTGAATCCCACATGGCCTTAGCAGTAGGACAATGGGATACACGATAGTATTCATCTACACCTAATGAGGAGATTAAGATATTTTTGGCTTTCCAATCATAATTGTATTTTTTCTCATCGTCATCGGTCCATTGTGCTTCGGGCTTTGGCACCACCACATTATCCGCATTGGTCATAGTAATTTCTATTGGACCATTGAGGATAACGTTCCATATTTTTCTATCTATGGAGTTTATGTGCACCCGCATACAGTCTTTCCAATAACTATAATTTTCACCGTTGAAAACGGGAGCTCTATTATAAGCCCCTTTAGGTTCGTTAGCCATTTTCTATCAACATTGTATTTGAAGCACCGAGTAACCAGGAGCTCTGGATACCACTTGTTAGACTATGGCACGGATCTAGAAGGGGGGGGGGGGGGTTGAATAGATCCCAATTAAAAATTTGAGTCAGCGCTACCAATTTAAAAATTGGTTTTGAAAATATGTTTTAAGTGTGGAAGCGGCCGAGGAAAATATAGTCTAAAACGAACGGTTATTGGAAAACCGGATATGCGTTAAGCCTTTGGATTAATGACAATATGGAAAAGAGAATCACAACACTAATCACACTTATCAATGATTTAATTCACTTGTTAGGATTCCTAGTTCCAATGATTTAAAGAGCAAACCAAAACTAGATACACAAATAAGATAATTTTGGTTTAGGCAATTTGTCGAACACTTGGTGTGCAAAAACACTCCAAGTGATATTTATGTTGAGTAAGTGATTCCAACTAGCCTAGTACAATGTCTTATTGTACTTTGGATTCAAAAACAGAGTTTCAACCTCTTACTCAATTGATATCACAGTTTGACAATAGTGCTTATACGAACATCACTTATTTTTAAGCTAAAACAAAAATGCTGAAAAATAGAGAAGACAAGTATTTGGTGAGGCAGTTCCCCCGTCGTCCTCGCTTCGGGGTACGTATGCCCTCAATTCTAAAACTAGAATTGAGATAGATTTAATAGATATCACCTGTTGAATGTAACACTTATACAAGGATTGAACAACAAAAATACAACAGAATTCTCAAGACGTTGAATGTTGCTTCCACTCCTTGCCCCTTGATTCAAGATGAATCAAGTCCTCCGATAGTTTTTGATAGACCTCCGATTCCAGCCACCTTATTGAATAACCCTTAGTTCTTCAAACCTTCGGCCCGAATGATCTCAACTACAATGAATCGAACTCGAGATCTTCCCCTCAATATCACTGAATCCGCTACTAGACTGTTGAAGAACACCTCTTCACAATCACCTTCGCTCAGCTGACCCTTGATGAAGAATCTCGTCCAAAAACCCCCAAAAATCAAACCAATCTTGGAGGATAAAACCCTAACGGTTTGATTTAAGAAAGTACCTGTCACAAGCTTCAACCCGAACTAGATTACCCAATCTAAGCTTCGAACCTTATCACCTTTAATCACTCACAATGCACTTCAAAAATGGCTGTGTAATTAATGTGTTATGAGATGTTGAAGATGAAGATGATGAATCTTGGACACCTATTTCACTCTTTCTTATTCTTGAACACATGAATCAGTTTTTTTTATCAAATGTTGCTTGACATAAGTAGTTGGACTTGTATATATAGTACTAGACCAACCAAGGACATAACAGCTTTTCAATTAATAGTGGGAGTCATTTAAAAACAGCATTTCCGCGCGAACGGTCGACCACAGCAGGTCTGTGCATCGACGCATAGCCTGCACGTTTGGAAATCTGCAAAATGTATCAGTATGCGTCGACCATACAGTCGGCATGCGCTGACCCGCTGAAGTGTAAATTCTTCATGCGCCGACCCTGCGGTCGACTCAAGCCTTCATGCGCTGACTAGTGGAAATACACATTGATGTATGCGCCGACCCTATGGTCGACTCATACCCTGCAAACCTGCAAAAACTGAGATTCTTGTGGTTTTTCATGCATTTTGTCACGACCACATTTTATCCACACATATTGTATTAACTATAACAGTTTTTAGATAAATGTAAAAGGATACGGTGGGTGATATGTTGCATTTGTTTGGTAGAGGTGGAATTTACAGTTGCCAATTCATCCATGGTTGTAATTCGTCATCATCGAAACCTATATCAAGTGATGTATGCAAACTCGTGTGGTGTATGGCGGTTTGCCCTCACAACAACAACAACATGATATTCAATACATAAAGCATTATAATTCATATCATGGGCAACAAGTTTTGTAAGAGTTCTTTGGTTTATCAAATTAATTTTAATAGGAAAAAATCAACAAAGAAAAAGAAAACACAGAACTAATTCAGCAATGCAGCAACAATTAGGAAAATACCAACAATGTCCCTATTAAGAAAAAAAATGGAAAAATAGAAAAACGACTAAAATAAAATCTAAAAATTATGAAAATATAACTAAAAATCAAATCAAATAAGAATAAGTCTCTACAAAACATTTCAGATTTTTTTGAAAATATGAAAATAGAAAATAAAGGAATTTGTGATTTTCAGGGTCAAAATCTTATAGAATTCTATTCTAAATAAGTATTGTTCATCGAATTTTTTTTCTAATTTTCTGGAAAACATTTGGAGCAAATCGAAACAATAGCTTCCAACTTACCTGATAGGCTGAAACGCTTACCATTGCACTACAACCCTAAAAATTAACACGCAAAAACAAAAATAAAAAAGAAACAACAAACTCTAATTTTTTTAAAAATTGGTTAAAATCAACAAGAATCTCCGGCAATGGCGCCAATTTGATCCACTGTCGCGCACAGATCAAAAACAAGTATTTTTGAAAAAGTAGTAAAGTGAAGCGACACTCAGATGTCATATTGCAAGGATTCTTGTATTATTTTAACCAATTAAAGAAAAGTTTTATGGGGGTTTTAAGTTTCGATTTATAAAATAAGAGAAAAAGTGATTATCAATTGAGCTAAAACGGTTAATCATACTGATTCAAATTCCAACTTATCATCGACTATTATAACACCAATCCCTAAGCGGTTTCGATCCTATTCGATTATGCAATCAATTAGACAAGCGCTTATCAAAATCAAATGAATTATGTTCCTCTTTACCGAATTAAGAAAACGGTTAAGAATATGACGTGTTAACGAATTAAACAAACGATAACACGTAATTAAATTTAGGAACATGCATACAATCGAATTTAATCAATTCTATCCTATAGACAACAATCGAATTAAGCAAACAATTGAAATCAAATTAAGCAAATGAACGTGATCTTTTTCCACAACATTAGATATTAAAGGATTAAGGGGTTGCGTCACTGATTTTCTTCCATCTTCAATCGAGGTCCATCCAATTCCCTTCTTATGTTTATTCAAAACCTGCAAAAGCTTATTTTCTTGATCAAAATCAATGTTAGAAGAAATTATAACAGGTAACTTTTCATTCCTATCTAAATGGGTATATTTTAGATTGTCCAGAAGTGGTTTAAGCTCTAAGGGAGGAGGTTGTTCAATGGAAGGCATGGTCAGGTCAGTCGAGATATCAAGAGCGTCAGTTGCATAAACGACATCATGAAGCGCATCACCCTGCAATGCAACATTAATCTTAGAACAAACATAGCAAATGCTAGTGTCGGTACATGAATCGCAAAAATAAGTATCAACAAAATCTGCTAATGATGGAAAACTAGAAAACAATTCAAAATAAGTATCATCAACTAATTAGAAAGCAACTCTTTTGGATTCACTACTGTTTCGGTAGATAGTTGGTTTGATTCTTGAGCTTGCTCCATGGCATTCATTAAAGACGCAAGATGTTCAATCTGTGTCTGTAAAGCCTGTTTATTAGAATCTATTCATTATTGAGGCTGGAGATTATTAACAGTCATTTGCTTGACAAGGTCCTCTGGTGAAGGTCTGGATGGTGTATAACACACAACCTGAAATTCCTTCAGATGCTTATGTGGATCCTCACCTGTAAAACCATTAAACCTTGACAACACGTGTATTAAACCATATTTCAATTTGAAAGGAACAACAACAACATGATATTCAATACATAAAGCATTATAATTCATATCATGGGAAACAAGTTCTGTAAGATTTCTTTGGTTTGCCGTATTAATTTGATAGTAAAAAAATCAACAAAGAAAAATAAAACACAGAACAAATTCAGCAATGCAACAACAATTAGGAAAATACCAACACTCTCCCTATTAAAAAAATGAAAAAATAGAAAAGAAACTAAAATAAAATCTAAAAATTATGAAAATATAACTAAAAATCAAATCAAATCAGAATAAGTCTCTACAAAACATTTCAGATTTATTTGAAAATATGAAAATGAAAAGTAAATCGAATAAAATAGAAAATAAAAGAAATTTCGATTTTCAGGTTCAAAACCTTTAAGAATTCTATTCTAAATAAGTATTGTTCGTCGATTTTTCCTGATATTCTAGAAAACATTTGGTGCAAATTGAAACAGTAGCTTCCAACTTACCTGATAGGCTGAAACGCTTACCACTACACTGCAACCCTGAAAATTAACACGTTAAAAAAAAAGAAACAACAAACTGTAACAAAATTATAAAATTGGCTAAGAGCAACAAGAATCCCTGGCAACGACGTCAATTTGAACCGCTGTCGTGCACAGATCGAATACGAGTATTTTTGAAAAAGTAGTAAAGTGAAGCGACACTCTGATATCGTATCGCAAGGATTCTTATTTTTTTAACTAACTAAAGAAAAGGTTTATGGGGGTTTTAAGTTTCAATTTATAAAATAAGAGAAAAAATGATTAAAATAAGTGATTATCAATTGAGCTAAAACGGCTAATCCTACTGATTTGAATTTCGACTTATCATCGACTATTATAACACCAATTCCTAAGTAACTTCAATCTTATACGATTATAAGATTAATAAGACAAGCTCTTATCAAAATCAAATGAATTATTTTCCTGTTTACTAAATTATGCAAACAGTTAAGAATATGACGAGTTGACGAATTAAGCAAATGATATCACGCAATTAAATTTAGGAACATGCATACAATCAAATTTAATCAATTATATCCTATGAACAACAATCGAATTAAGAAAACAATTTAAATCAAATTAAGCAAATGACTTCATAGAAAAGGATTGAAAGGAACCAAATTTAAATTGGGATTAGAATAACCTTAAAGCGATGGAACCCGTAAGCAGCAGGATTTGCCTTCGGGAATTAGTTCTCCATTCAAATCGTACAAAATAAAATAAAAATCGTGAAAAGAAGGTAAAAACTACAGTAGCGTGGTTGCTACGTATATGAAAGCATCACAAATCCAGTTCTAACCCAAGTGGGTCAAAAAGCATAAAAAAAACCGGCCCAAAACTAAATATTCCTTAAGGCAGAACTCAGGTCTTCACTTCAACGAATTATTCGAGCCTGCTAAACTCTGAACAACTTCTTCCTTCAGCATGAAACTTGTATTTCTTTGTATCATCTTTCCAACGCTTATTAGAACGCGTAAATTAGATTTCTGTAGCTCCAGTTATAATCCGATCAGTGGACAGGTATCAAATAACTGCTAAATTTGAAAATAAGCTACGAAAATAGATTAAAGGAAAACAAAGACTTAATTCTAAAAAAAATAATAAAATAGTCAAATAAACAAAAAAACTAAGGAAATACCTAAGTACAAACATAAGAGAACGTGCAATAAAATGCACTGATCAAATTCCTCACACTTGAACTTTTGCACTCCAAGCAAAATGATAACTTCAAAAATTCAAAACAAAACAAAACAGAGCATGCATTTCCAAAAGTATTCAAGATACAAGGTGCAAGTAGAGTTCTATGTCTAATCTTCAAGAATATGATATTAGTGAGAAACTCTTTTTGAAATTCAGAGCAAATAGAAAAAATAGATTACCAAAAAGTAAATAAAAAACATCAAGATCCTTACATTATAAAATTCACTCAACTCTCAAGTGTTTAGGTTAACTGTTTATACTCAAAGCACGACATAAAAATAAGTACTACCATAAGCTTGAAAAGACTCTAACATCTGCAATCTAAATACACGCACACACAAATTAAAAGGACTTTTATTCGGTTGTAACTTGGCCAAGATACGGGTGAGATAAATCCTAAGGGGGTACTAGGCTAAAAATCAAAGAGTTAAAAGAAAATTGAAAGAATTGCGGGAGTTAAACTACAAGATACATCAATTGCTTCAAACAACAACCTCACAACTTATTTCCCTTCCCTTTTTCCTTTTATTCTTTTTTTTCCGGGAAGGATTATGTAATGAAATCGTTCTTTATTTTTTTCAATTTTTATTTATTTTTTCTTTCTTTGTTTATTTTTTTTCTTTTTCTGCCAACATTTGGAACATCACAACAACATCATAAAAAATGAAGTTCAAACCCCACACAACTCCATACAAGAGTCTTTTAACCCTTGATTAGGGTGATAATTTTTTATCTTGACGACTGATCAGAACCTGAAGTGGGCCAGAGATAATCGCCTGTGATGTTGGGTGTGAGAGAGGAGGATAGGGTGTACCTGCAAGGCACTCTGATGCTAAAGTAAGAATTAGAAGAAAGAAGGCAAGTGCATAATATGTGTGTATCAGGGTTTTCAAATGAGAGGGTTTTTCTGGATGGTGGAACCGTGCGTGACAGGCAAGGACTGGCGAGGATAAATGCTGGTCTAGGGATAAATCGGCCATCCTTGTCTGTTGGAGGGGAAGAAAGGTAAATGCTCCCCTAAATTTGTTGGACTTAGGAAATTGGGTCGTTATGGGAGCAGAAGTGGATTGGGTCATGCCTAGCCATTGGATCATTCCGGAACAGTACCCCTCCAGGTCGTTGCTTCTGAGCATGAGAGTGATGACTTAAGGATATTTCACACTCCGGGCAAGATTTTCGCTCATCGTAGGGACGAGGCTGTTACCTTGTGCCCGAGGGAATCTGTACCCAGGTACCTGTTACGCTGCTTGTCGGGGAGCTCGAGGTACGGGGAAACCAATGGTTGATTGGATATGAAAGGGTGAAGTTCCACACATGCCTCAAGCCGTGTGCCACATTTAATGTGTAATGATGGCTAGGCTAGGGTCATGATGATGCCCCTAGTCATGCGTTCTCGTACACGTGCCATGAATTTCCTATAAATAGAGTGAGAAGCTGCTCATTTGCAATTTTTGCTTCTCTCTCTAACTTCGCTCTCTATTCTTGCTTTCCGCCGTCCGCCGCCATCATGTTCCGACCGACCACCGTACCTTCACCGTCCAGAGCTGTTCGACTCCATAAACATGTCCTCGACCATGTAAGTACATGAATCCCTTGCTTGTTGTATGTTTCATTGATTTCTGCTTCTTAGACTACATATGGTTAAGGTCGTAACAATGTAGTTTAGGGCTGTTTTCTGGTGGCTGCTGGTGGCAGACGGTGGTTTGGCCATTTTCTTCTATTGCCAGCGTTGCTGGAGCTTTTAGAAGCCTAAGATTTAAAGACTTTAGGATTTAGCTGATCATGATGCTGTTGCGACACAAAAACGTCTGTCGCCGACGGGAACCACTAAATTTCGGTGTGCTTATGAGCTTTCCGGTGGTTTCCCAATGGAGATTATAGGTTTCGTACCAGGGCAGGTTTTCTCCAAAAGTGTCAGGGAAATTTCTCGGGCATACCCTCGTTGTTGACTATGGCATTTAAGTAAGGCTTCGGACGGGGACGTTGTCCTCGGGCCTTCGCGTGCCGTTTCACTTGACTAGCGATGGAAGGGTGAATTTGATTTTGTCATCGAATTCACTTTTATCCTTTGCTTTTCAAGTAACAGAGATGTCGCACGGAGATGAAGAATAGACCTTGAGAGACTTGTCCGAGGAGAGCTCCTCGGAAGAAACTGAGACCGACGATGCTTCCACGCCTCCTGAAGCTGGGGAAGTGCCTGTTTTGAGGACCACTTCCGAGGAATGGTCTGTGGCCGAACCAATGGAGCACACTTCACTTTTTGCTTCTTATACTGGGGACGTCTTCACGATAGTGGGGGACGAAGAAGAATGGAAGGTACACTTCCCCAGAGAAGAGGATCGTATATGCTTGCCGTACGGGAAGATGGTTCCCCTTGTACGAATATGTTTTTAAGGAGATAGGGCTGAGGTTGCTATGTGTCACCAGTTACCGTGTAACCGGTGATCCCTCGATGACTTGAGAACGTAGTTCTACAATGAAATCAGACGATCATCCTGACGGAGATTTGAGATCCATCCTTCACCAGTTACCATGTAATAGGTGATCCCTTAATGACTTAAAGTTGTAGTTTTACAGTGAAATCAGATGATCATCCTGACGGAGAATTGAAGTTAATCACTCACCAGCAAGTTGTCGTGCAACTGTTATTTCAATTTCCGAAGAATTTGTCCCCATCAGAGTATCATTTACTTGTGTGGTTGGCAAATTTCCGGGTTTATTGGTATTCAACCGCCTTTTACCTTGACTGTCTAAGAGTCGTTCGCTTCTCACCCAGTCAGGTCCAAGCCGTTTGAATAGGGGCAGCTGTTGCACCCCAAAATTTGCCTAACCTTTTTTGTACCTAGCTTGTGTTTCATTGCATTCATACTAGCATTATCATCTGCATTGCATTGACATGTGGGCAGGAGATCAAGAGGTATGACTACCAACAAAGGGCTACACAAGAGTATGAAGTTATCTAAGAGGTTTATTCAAGTATTCAAGGGTTTATATCCTCATCAATGAAGTTAAATATTCTTAGAGAAAGTGGTTGAAGCCAAGTGTGTACATCTCCTAACCTGAAGGTTATGAGAGGCCATCTGATGATGTTAAAGCCATGAAGTTGGACTTGAGGCCTTGAGAGAGCTCATGAGAAATATTGAAAGTCATTTTGAAGCCTAGACAGGTCATAATGTGAAGGATAAGAAGCTACTACCAAGATTGATGCAACTAGGGTTTCATCTGGTCAACCTTAGGTTAACTGCTGATTTGAGGAAGGTTGAGACCTAATTTCAAGGCCATGTGATCATGGATTGATGTATTAAGATGCCCAAGGGATGATTCCAAGGTCAACTCATCATGAATCAAGAGTGTGAGGAGTTCCTAGGCTAGGGTTGATATGCTTGACAGTGTAAAATCCCTGGTTTAGTGCATAACTTCAAGACCACATAACTCAAGATGTGATTTTCATCTCACCTTGACCCCAACATGATTATTGTAGAGCATGATCATAGCTTTAATTTGAGTACTAGAAGTCCTTTATAGGGTTTATATAACTCAAGTTATGAGTCAGACAAGTTATAGGTCATCAGAGAAATGTAAATTTAGAGCTTGAAAGTCAACCAACTTGCATGACATTTTTGACCTAGAAATATGATTCTCCTCAACTTTTGGCCAACATGAATGTTGTTCCTTATCTTCTTAGCTTTCTAAAAAGTACTAGAAGTCCATGACTGGATTTGTAGAACTCAAGATATGAGCTTTACAAGGCAAGGGTATTTTAGGAATTTGAAATTATAGGCCATTTTTGATTATAGGTCAATTTCACCAACGTAGACACCTCAAATGGACTTTTGTTCAACTTGAAAGTTTTTCAGAATGGTGTTAATTGTCCAACCATGACCCAAGAATTCATTGATATGGATTAAATTGAGAGGTGAATGAAGAAATTTTCATGGATGAATAATTAAAAGGCATAAAATGAGAAAATTCCAAAATAATTCATTTTGGTGCAAAGCATTACAAGTTTGTGCACTTTTTGAAGGTAAATAACATTTGGAACACTTTGGAATTTTTACATTTCCAAGTTGAAGTTGGTTTCTTGGCAAATTTCAAAGTTTCTTAAGAATGAAGTAACATGATCAATCCACACCCTTGATTGAAATTAAGGAACAAATCCTGACCCTTCATCCTTACTAACACACCAGCAAGGAATTTGAGCTAGATTGCAGCTGAAAGAGAGAGGAAATCATGCTCTGTCATGAAGGAATTTTGAAGGAAAGTGTGAAAAGTGAAATTGGATTTGCAAGCAAGTTGGGCCCCCATTCTCAGCCCAGAACAGTTCTATATATTCCCATGATTGAGTTCATAGCATGTTTGGTGATGGAATGAGCTTGGAAAGGTAAAAAGCAGTTACAAAAAGTTTGTTACAAGTGAGAATCGAGTTTCACGATTTGAGGCATTTCTGAGGAAATTGGAGGTTTAAGAAGCTTCATCCATCATCAAGGATTGATTCTGCGTGGTTTTGGATAAAGATTGGAGGTTGTATCATCTTCTGTTGAAGCTTAAACCAGGTTTTCTTCTTTTCATAATTACACTCTGTTAATGATGAATAGTGTAAATCTTACATGTGGTTAGGTAGAATTTAAACCATAGATGGATTTAGGTTTGGTTTGGAAGCCATTGGTGAAGTTTCTTGATGATGGATGAAATATTTAAGGATTCAGTTTAGGCTTAATCTTGGTTGATATTAAGTTTTATTTAGGGATTCTTGATCAATGATAAGTATGGAAGAGATCTGTATGCTTTTTGTGGAGTTTGGTGATGATTTGCCAAAGTGTGTATTTTCTGTTCACGATCGTATCTGGTTATTCCTTGAGAAAGTGAAAAAAAGAAATAGATCATGATGATCCTCATGAGAAGACGAGTGGATCTGGATATTTTTGTGAAGTTTGGTGTTATCTGGTGATTTGGCCGCCGTTGGCTCGTTGGAAAAGACGACCGGAGTCTTCTCCGGCCACCCTGAATTTCCCCCCTTTTAGTTTTGGTTCAAAAGGTAGAAGATGATGGCTGAACCGTTGGATGAGTTTGAATCAGTTGATTTAGTATTAGGATCTAACGCGTGTGGTTCAATCCTGAGAGTGTTGACTGTTGACTGCTGATGTGGCAAGCGGTAAGGCATTGGATTGTTATACTTTTAGCATGGACGTTCTTGATTAGAGACTACTGTGTGCTGAAGTCAATTGTGAGCATGTGAACTTTTAGTGAAACGGTTCGTTTCATTAAAAGGTCTCTGAGCTACGTGGCACGCGCCTTGCCCCTTAGATGAGTTGACTGGTCCATTGATCTGATGGCTACGTTTTATTCTTGCCTTTTTAAATTTCTTTTAATTCATTTTTGATTTTATTTTATTGCTTTTATCATTTTTAATTCATTAAAAATAGAAATAATTGTCAGAAAAATATGAAAAAAAATTATGATTGATCTTTGGCTTGTCCCTGATTTTTGTATGCAATTGGTTTGAGTTTTTGATAAAATTTCCATTTATTGTCTATTTTTCCATTTTTATTAGTTGTGAAAAAATGTAAAAATGAGTGATTTCCTTTCTGATTTTTGTGCTATCTCATGGGTTTGAATTTAGTGCTAAATTTTTGTATGTGTTATATAGACACCTTGATAAGTTTGTGTGATTTTCCTTGTATTTTTTAGAAGCTTTTAGGTGTAGTTTTGAGATAGATCTTTAGGATCATTCCATGGTGGATTCCCTTTAGCACACCCTTTGAGTTTAGATTTTATTAGAACCTTTAGAATTAGTTTTTGCCCCTGGTTTTTGTACCATGACTCCTCACCACACTTAGGAAGCTCTAGGATTTTTCCTAGCCTTTTAGGATTGATTTTCCTATTTTAATTAGATTTTCCAAATTGATTATGGTTTAGGTGATCCTAACTAAGCTTACTTCATATATTATTCTTTAAAGTGAACTTTAACTAACTCTAGGCTTCAAATTCCTTCTTGATAGAATAGAACTTAGGTAGATACCTCTTTATAAATTTGATTGATCCTTGATAGAGCCTTTGAATCCTTTTAGTTAGGTGATCCTTAAAACATAATCATTGAGGTTCCTTAGAAGTTCAATTAGGTGGATGATTCTTCCTATAAGTTTAGCTTCACTCAAAATCTTCCTTGCTTAACTAGGATCCTCCTTGTGATCATGATTCCTCCACAGGAGGAATTCCATGCATTTTCACAAAGGAGTTGGATCTATGCAAGCTTTCTAAGGTATTTGAGTTGATTGAGTGCCTGTGGTAAGTTCCTGTGGACCTTACCCTGCTTCCCATCTTCATCCTCCTAATCTTCCCTTATCCAATCATCCTATGAACCTTCTTGGGGTAGCATAGTCCCTCCTGTGGGGGGAATGTTGCACATCTCCTGAAGGAGTCAAACCTTTAAAACTTTCCAGATCCATTGAGTAGGTTGAGTGCCTGTGGTAAGTTCCTGTGGACCTTACCTTTGCTTCCCAACATTCAAATCTTCTCTTTAGGTTAGATGCCTTGTTTGATTATCTTGGAATGATTTCCTTATATGTCATATTCTCCCTCCTTCATTTATGATTGTTTGAACATTTCTTGATGCATTAGGATAGTCTCATGTGTAGAGTATTTTAGGTTAGGAGCATGACTGCACTGAAAGGTTGAGCTGAGCTCCCTTTGCTTGTTTGCTTTAGAGGTTGAGTGTTCTCCCTCTGCTTGTGTGTTATTTTCCCTTTTCTAGCTAATGTGTTTGCATTGAAAGGTTGAGGTGACCCTCCCTTTGCTTCTTTGTTTTTGTTTGTTTTTGCTTGTTTGCTTAGAGGTTGAGTCTCTCCCTCTGCTTGTATTGTTGCATTCCATTTGCATCTTTACTGTTTGCTTTTCTGTTTATCTGCTTTAATGATTTTTGCAGTTGTTTTTCTGTTCACCACTCACATGTTCCCCTAGGGCTTTCACTTCCTTTGATAAGGAAGTGATGACAGACTTTTAGGTTGAAACCTTTGCATGATAACATCTAGGAGTTCCCTGTTTCAAACTCAACCATAGGATGAATCCATGGCATGACAACATTAGGGCTTGATAGTCTCCCCTGTAGAGGTCGTTCTCTTCTCATCTCCAAAACAACAGTAAAAAACGTAATAAAGGCAAGTTGGTACAGTGCGTTACGAGACTTAAGCCATTTGGGAAATGATAATTGAGCGGTTTCCTCTCAATTATCTAGAGTGTTTAGTGTATTTCCTTTAGACGATATACGACACATTCACTCCTAAGTCATAGTCTCTAGTGCAGTACGAACTACAGATATCCATAAAAAACATTTCTTTCCGTAAAAGACAAAAACAAACTTCAAACCTCTTTTGCCCCGTGGGCTCTTAATCAAGAAATTTTTTTCAGAAAAGAGTGTCGTTAACTCTCAGTTCTACCACAAACGGTAATGCACGAGTCTCCGAAGAGCGAGCTGCATACGCCAAACTGCTGGAACTGTTCGTTAACCCTACTCGGAAAAATAGGTGAATCTAAACCCGTGTCCCGTAGTATCCCGAACTACGTAAGCTCTGATCTCTCACATCTATTGAGAGTACGTAGGCACAATACTGACGTATTGGCGAGCCACCTTCCCTCTACCCGTAGTTAGCCAAACTACGTTGACTCTGATTTCTCGTTCTCTGACGAGAATACGTAGGCACGAAGTGCGATGCTTTGCCGAGTCATTTTATTTTTCTTTTCAAACCATCCTTGATAGGTAGATAGTTAAACCAACCCGTCAGATAAACACAATAAGCATGGATCCCGTTGAGTACAACGGACGTGAGGGGTGCTAATACCTTCCCCTTGCGTAACCGACTCCCGAACCCAGACATGGTTGCGATGACCTTGTCTTATACCTTTTTGTCAGGTTTTTCCAATCATTTCCTTTCCCTTTCTGTGGGATAAATAACGAAAGGTGGCGACTCTCCTGTTTTTCCGACACCTTATTTTCGCGGTAATGACAGTGGGCCTTTCAAGTCCAGCTTCTGACCATTGCAGTAAATCTCTGCTCCATAATTCCATGGGACAGCGTTGGTACTTTCAAATGGTATAGGACCGGCTTTCGTTATAGTGATAGTGGGCGGCCTGGGAGCAGAAATGGTGACGATTTTATATGGGATGGTGATTTTAGCAATTTCATCATTCTGCTTGGTCAGCATTTCTACGGACTTGTTCTCCACCTTCTGATCAAATTGTAGGACCCCTTCGTCCATCAGACCCTGAATCCCTACCTTCAGTTGATCACAACCATCCATATGTCTCGCACATTCAATACAAAACTCCCCACAACCCGGGAATACACCCTTCTTCAGAAGTTTAGCTTTGACAAAGCTAAGTGGTGTTTTCAAATCATTGACATTCTTCACCAAATTCAAGTCATCTTCTTCGGTGATTGCATTAACCCCTGCGCCCCCGTGTTTAGGCATAGGGTTCTGTATGACATTCGGCACGTCGTTGGAGAAGTTCATCATCTTATTGTCGACCATGTCTTGCACCTTGTGCTTGAACACTTTACAGTTGTCGATCGAGTGGCCTGGTGCCCCCGAATGAAACTCACAATGGGCATTCGCGTCATACCCAGGTGGTGGCATCCCTGTCAAGGGAGCCATGGTTCTCTTCTGGATGAGATGTAGCTGAAGTAATGCTTGCAATAGCTGACCGTAAGGCATGGGTGGAGTGTCAATGTGGCGATTTGCCAATGGCCCTTTGCCCTGGTACCTCCGGTACCCCTGTTGGTTCTGCTGTGACTGTTGTTGCTGTTGAGGAGCAACAGGGATAGTTATACTTGCGACCCTTTGTTGCTGACGGTTCTGCGATGGCTTTTTGTTCCCTCGGGAACCACACATAGAGTTGGCTTCACCCTCTCTCTTCTTTCCTCCAAACACTTTCTTTCCTCTAGCTGATGAGTTCTCACCGACATAGATCTTACCCAACTTAATCTCGTTCTCAACTTGCTCACCAGTGATGATTAAGTCAGAGAAACTCCATGACATGCTGCTGATTAGCTTTTCATAATAAACACCCGACAGCGTTGCCACAAACATATCCACCAGTTCACGTTCAACCATCGACGGTTGTACTCTGGTTGCCAATTCACGCCACCGCTGGGCGTATTCCTTAAAGCCTTCCCCACTCTTCTGTGACAGATTTTGGAGTTGGACCCGGTTGGGAGCCAGGTCTCTATTGTATTGGTAATGTTTAACGAATGCTTCAGCAAGATCCTTCTAGCTACGTACACTCGCAGGCTCCAAGCCCATGTACCATTCCAGTGAAGGTCCTGACAAACTATCCTGAAAGAAGTGCATCAGCAGCTTCTCGTCATCGGAGTACGCCGACATCTTCCTGTAATAAGATCTCAAGTGGACACGAGGGCAGGTGATGCCCTTGTACTTTTCAAAATTCGGCACTTTGAACTTCTATGGTATTTTGAGATCGGGGATCAGCCCTAAGTTGGCCACATCGAGCCCCATGGAATTCAGATTCTCAAGGCACTTTATCTTATCCTCAAACATTTTGAATCTCCGGCTGGCCTCAAAAGGTAGCTCAGCCTCATCGCCTCTCATTGAGAATACGTCAGCTTAACGATCCTCGTTCCAAGGTTGATGAACATTTCCATGGACGAGACCTACACCTTCAGGTCCATGGAAGTTACCAACATTAACTCCAGCATTGTTACCACTTGTACTAATGTTACCAGTAACAGCTCCGATGGTGCCATTACCAGCCCCAACATGGCCAGTACCCATTCCAGCGTTCCTATTGCCCACAGTGTTGGGAATGACCACAGTTGGTCCAGAGTTGTCAGCCCGGGGAGTCTCAACATGAGGCGGGTTGGTAGTTTCACCTCCGTGCAAAACCCCATTGGTGTCAACGCGTGCAATCAAGGGCTGCATGAGGGTTCTAAGTTGCTCTTGCCCACTGGAAACCACTTGCATGATGTCCATGAATTGGGACATCCTCTCCCTGAATTCTTGCATTTCAGCCTGAACTTGCTCCATAGCTCTGAGTTGGTTAGCTCAGGTGGAGTAACGGTGAACTGGTCTGTAATCAATCCTGAAACACAGCTGTAAGAAAACACAAGGGGGTTAGATAAATAAGTCCAAGGTACCTGTTATGCAAAATTATATGCAAATGCAAACGTGTGTCTGTGCCTTAGGAGAGATCCCCCCCCATTCTAGTTCCAGAATAACAGTGAGACAGAATAAGGAGCCCACATAGGCAACATACAGGAGTAACGGAGTACAATGGAATCGATAATAGAGCAACCTCAGCCAACAAGCCTGGTGATGGTCAACAATACAACAGTGAAAAAAAGCTATAACAAAATACAACAAGAAATCAAGTGCGGCAACGGGCACAAAAATCTTCTAACAGTTCCTTTGTCTCGGGGTGATCAGGCCTGGTAAGCAATCCTTGAATAAGCAACTCTCTCTTTCTGATGGTGCTCTGGATATCCTTGACAAGTCTTCTCATGCTTCTTCTCCGAAACAATCTTCCAATTTGCGTCTCTTGGAATCATTCCTCAGTTTGCACTCCTTCATGTTTGTCATAGCTTCTTTCAACTTGCGCTCAGCGCTACGCCTGAGTGAAGCTTCAGCTTCAATCTTCTCGTGCTGGGCCTCAAGCTGAATCGTCAGTTTGGTAATCTGCTGCTTTAGCTTCTCTTCCCGCTCCTTGTGATTGGTCAAAGTAGCGTTCCACATTGCCTCGAATTTGGAGATCTTTAGATAGACTTTGTCCAAGTCTTGCTTCTTGGTGGCGAGAACACTATTAACAACTTTGAAATCTAACCCCAGACATTCTCGAGCATCAGTCTCGTTGGTTAAGCTGGCACCCAGATGGTTTATCAACTCAGTCTGCTTCTTGCAGGAATACACAACTTCGCTCTTCTCGCTTCGGAGTTGAGCAATTTCTTTCTCTAGCTCTTCTTTGGCTTTCCTTAACTCTTCTTTTTCTTGCAGCACCTGGTTGTATTTCTGAATGTCAAACGTAGTGGGTTTCTCAATCTCGGGAGGATATAATGGTCTAGCAGCATGATAAGGCATTAGAAACTTCGTGGCTCGCTCACGGATCCAAATTAAGTATGGCTCAAAGGCTTTGTTTTTGCTCTTCTCCAACATTGCTTTACCTTTCCTATGAAGATTTTTCCAAGCATGCTCAAGCTTAACCAATGCATCACCATCCAACAGCCCGGTGAGATACATAGATTCCTGTATCTCGTCTTCTTTAGGAGCCTCCTTCAATGCATAACCGAACTGCCTGATCAACAAAGATGGGTTGTAATTGATACACCTTTTTCTCCCAATCAGAGGAACATTGGGAAAACCACTGCCACTATAGACGAGTTCTGTACCCAACGCATCCCTGTCGAACCAAGTGATATTCTCTGCAGCTGAACCCATTAAACGCTCGGACCAATCTAAAGTGCCCACAGAAGAGACAAAGGGACCTGCTTTAGGCATGTGGTTGGCAAACCATTTGTATAACAAGGGAACACAACAATACACAATATTCCCTTTCCGGTTTTCGTTCTTATAATGGATAGAGTGGTAAACGTTTCCAAGAAGAATGGGTACCGAATTCTCTGAGGCGAGAATGTGGAAAGCGTCTACATCCATGAAGTCTGGCAAGTTAGAAAACAGTATGATACCATATATGCAAAGAGCTAAAATGGCGTTGAACACGATCCAACAGCCTTCTTTGGCAAACTTTTGAGCCTTCTCCACCAGGAAAGATAGAGGAAAACCATACATCCCATCCCTTCGAGTCACCCCTCTTTTTAACTCAGACTCATCCAACTGTATCACAGCAGCAAGATCATCCAGATTAGGCTTAGTGTCAACATGATGATAAGGCATTTGATCCTTGATGGGGATGCCTAGCAAGTCTGAGTATTCTTCTAGAGTGGGTGCTAGAACATAATCTGGAAACACAAAGCATCTCAAGGGAGCATCATAGAACTATAGTGGAGTATACAGGCCACTGATCTTGTATGCGGAAGGCTTGCAAACATATCTCAACAACCTCCCATATGATTTCCTAAAGTCTTCTGTCACCGAACCATCAGCTAGGGCAATCAACTTCAGTATGAGACCAATGTCTGGAGTGGGAAATTTGTATGCTATTGTCCTCTTCAAAGTCTCCATATCAGCAATAAGGGACAGCCACTAGAATGGGGGAGAAATATGCACCTGCAACACAGACACACGTTAATGAAATGCAAAATGACAATGCAAGGATGCAAATGCTAAGGATGCAAGCAGGAGATCAAGATTGATGTGCTGTTGAGTGAGAAGGACCAAGATTCTACTTCAATAAGAACATAGCACAATTATGATGATAGGACCCTCTGTTACCAATAAATCGGATTCAAACTGTAGAGAAAATCAGGTGATCTGAAGGTAAAGGTTTCCTGCATAACCCTAGTCACACTCACAGATATGGACCTAATCCACTGATAAAGGTACAACATTCTATGCGTTCCTCGGCGTCACAAACTTTCAAGAAATGATGATATGTTCACCATTTCTGGTTGGCATCATCACCCCCTAAAGAGGCCTCACTTAGCTGAGTCACAAATGATCGGTCCCCAGAGTCGACAATCGTCAGATCCAAAGTCAATTCCGATCCTAAGGACCAGAAAATAAATCATCAAAGAGGATCTCATCTGAGTGTGAATTTCATGGGAACTTGTGTTTGCTAAGCAAACAGGTCCTCCACTAATCTCCACTCTAATGCTATGTTTGCTCTCAAGCCTGGGTCTGGCTTTTCACTCATCATAACTTTCCTCCCATAACAGCACAATAATGATAATATAATGCTGAAAATAAAATGCGAGAAAATAAAGTGCGGAAGTAAATAAAGTACAACACGTATGTACAAAACCCAAAGATAAACAAACAAGCGCTAGGATTGACTCGCATAGGGAACCGTTGGAGTCCCCAGCATAGTCACCAACTGTCACTACTGCGAAAAAAGATGCCGGAAAAGACAGAAGAGTCGCCACCTATTGTTATTTATCCCACAGGAGGGAAGGGAAACGGTCAGGAAAAACCTAGCGAAAAGGGATAAGATCGGTCATCGCAACCAAATCTCTGGGTTCGGGAGTCGGTTACGCAAGGGGAAGGTATTAGCACCCCTCACGTCCGTTGTACTCAACGAGATCCACGCTTGTTTGTTTATCTGACCTATTATTTATCTATCTACCTATCAAGGCAGGTTCAAAAGAAAAAGAAAGGACTCGACAGAGCCTCGTAGCTCTGGCCTACGTATTCCCTCGTGCAATGGGAAAGTCAGAGTCAACGTAGTTCGGCTAACTACGGGTGATGGGGAAGGTTGCTCGCCAAGACATCGCGTCTTGTGCCTACGTACTCTCAACAGGTATGAAAGATCAGAGCGAACGTAGTTCGGGATAAAATAGAACACAAGTTGATTCACGCGTTTTTTACTCGAGTAAGGTTAACAAATAGTTCCAGCAGTTAGGGACAAAGCCTGTTTGCGGTAGAATTAAAAGTTAATGACACTCTTTTTCCTGAAAAGGTTTTCCATTGAGGAGCCCCAAAGGGAAAAAGAAGTTTGATGTTGGTTTTTGTCTTTTACGAAAAAGAAGTTTTTTTTACAAATGTTTGTAATTCATACTGCACTAGAGACTATGACTTAGGAACGAATGCGTCGCACATCGTCCTAAGGACGTATGCTAAACACTCTAGGTAATCAAGGAGAAGCCCCCCAATTACCACTTCCTAAGTAGCTTAAGGCTCGTAACTTATGATACAAATTAGCCTTTATTAAGTGTATTAGTGTGGTTTGAAGATGAGAAGAGAGAAAAGGACTCTACAGGGGAATTATCAAGCATCCTACTGTTGTCATACAATATGGCCCTAATGTTGAGTTTGAAATGGAATCTACCCTACTGTTATCATGCATGGATTCATCCTAATGTCTATCATCACCATCCTTGAAAAAGAAGGTGAGAGCCCTAAGGGAACATGCCAAAGGGAAACAACAACAACATCAAAAATCATTAAGCTGAAGAAGAAAAGCTATCAAGCAGATAAAATGCATGTAATGCAGAAATACAAGCAAGGGAGACAAGCTCAACCTTAGACGCAGACATGGGCAATTACAAAAGAGAAAAGAACACACAAGCAAGGGAGGATCACCTCAACCTTCAATGCAAACATAGCAAGTATGAAAGGCAGATAAACATCCAAGCAAAGGGAGACCAGCTCAACCTTTAATGCAATCATGCACCTAAGCCTAAGGGTATCTACACATGCAAGCCTATCCTAATGCAACAAGCAGGCAATGAAATCAATCCATCAGGAGAGAAATAAAATAGATGAGCAACAAGGAAATCATCCCAAGGCTACATCAGGTTTAGATGTGTATCAACACAAGAGTCCATCTCAGGCTCAACCTCTTTATGGAATGCACAGAGTACTTCCTAAGGAATACCAGGCTCTCACAAGAGGGATCCTGAGATAATAGGACCGATGGAAGTGAGAAGGTATGTACAAGGTACTTGAGTCCTCAAGGCTTAAACTACTCATGGAATGCACAAAGTACTTCGTAAGGAAGACCAGGCTCTCACAAGAAGGATCCTGTGTCATAGGACTTGGAGGAGAAAAGGAGCATAATGTGAACCTAAGGAACCCACCATGTCATTGAATGTCCATCAAAGGCTCAAACCTCTCATGGAATGCATAGAGTACTTCCCAAGGAAGACCAGGCTCTCACAAGAGGGATCCTGAGAATGTAGGACTTGAGAAATGAAAAGAATAATGATGGGAGATATAGTGAAAACCTAAGGAATTCACCATGTTCTCAACCAAACTCATCATTCAAGGATAGTCTTCAATGGTTCAACTTCTCATGGAATGCACAAAGTACTTCCTAAGGAAGACCAGGCTCTCACAAGAAGGCTCCAAATATCATAGGACCATGTGTTACACCCCAAAATTTGCCCAACCTTTTTCTAACCTAGGTTTATGTTTCAATTGCATAATCATTTGCATTGTCATCATGTACATAGTGCATTCATCTGCATTGCATAGCATAGGCAAGATATCTTAACAGGGGATCAAGTGCTATTCTTGTCTCAAGAGGTATGTTCAAGGGGTTTCATTCATATTCAAGATTACTCAGATCACTCAGTGGATTCTCTCCTATCTTGAGGTTATTTGGGGATCATCAGAGGAAGCATGAGCTATGAGCCAAAAGTATGGAATGTGTATGGATGTTATGGAAAGCCTAGATGATCATTTTGAAGGAGAGCCAGGTCATTGGAATGATTGCAAGAGCCTCAGTTGAAGACAGTCAACTAGGGTTTCATCTAGGTCAATCCTAGGTCAAGGACTTGATTTGAAAGGTATCAAGGCTCATTTGAAGGATGTGGGATTCATTATTTGCTACACGGATATGGATGTGGTGTTGTGCCCAAGAAAAATCAAAAGAAGCCAAGGAGAAGTGAAGTTACCAAATTAGGGTTTCAGTGTAAAATCCCTTGATTAGGTCAAACTTCAAAGCAGTGTAACTCAAAATGAAAGCTTTATATGAATTTCTGGTCCACATGAAACTTGTAGAGTATATTCATAGCTTTAATTTGAGTGGTGGAAGTCATCAAGGTGATTTATAGAACTCAAGTTATAGCTCGTGCAAGTTACAGGTCATCTGAGGACACTAAAATTTGTCTGTGAAAGTTGTCTGTCTTCCAAGCAACTTTTGACCTTCAAGGAGTTTTCAAATGAATTCTTGGCAAAAATAAGAGTTGTTCCTCATGATCTCCCCTTTCCAAAAAGGTATGGTATGCCTTCATCTGATTTGTGAAGCTCAAGTTATAGTTTGTGCAAGTCAGGGGTATTTTGGGAAAGTGGAATTATAGGTCATTCTTAGCATATGCCTAAAACTCATACAAGGAAGCTTCAAATGAAAAAATTCACAACATCAAAGTTGTTCAAAATGACATTTTAAGCCTATAAAAGAGGTCATGGAAGTTTGAAAATGCATAGAACAAGAGTTGACAAAAGGTGGTGAAAATGACCTAAAAATGGCATATAACTTAAAAAAGTTCAACTTGGAAATTGGTTTGGGCAATCTATAAATCCAAAATGGGTCATGTAATATATCAAATTGAGTCTAAGGAACATTTTAAAGACATTGGTTCAGCCATAATTTTGAGATAGGGTTTTAAAAATGAGGTTGCTTTGTAAATCCATTACTTGCATAATAAGGTATTCATGTGAAACTTAACACAATGCAAGGGATTAGCTTGGTAAGCATCATACACTCTTCAATAACTCATGTCATGAGATTTTCAAAAGTTTTTAAGGGGCTGCAAGTTAGATTGAAGGGAGATATCATGAGATGAGGATTATGTCATAACATGAGAAATTCATGAACTTTCTAGAATCATCTAAGATGGATCCAGAAGATTCTAGTCAGTTCCATGGTTCTCTATATATTGAGTTGAGTGCATTGGAGAAAAAGGTTGGTGAAGATAGAGAGAGAGGAGTGAGAATTGCATGATTGCTTCAAGTGTAAGAAAGAAGGAGAGTTTTCATTCCACACGATTTCTGTTCAAAGTTCTTCTTCTTCTTCAATCCTTAGCTCATATTGAGTGATTGCAAGCAAACTCAGAGGTCCATTAATGGAATTGTGAAGAGCTAGCATTGAAGATCCAAGAATTCACATCAGAATTGCAGCCATCACTACAAGCAATCTCTCCCTATTTCTTTGCATACAGAAGGATCAATACATCCCAAGGATCATTCTTGAAGCTTGCCAAGACTTGAGAGGCACGATTCCTTCCCTGTTTTCATCAAAATAACAGGTATGTAATCTGATCCATACACTATTAATTATGTCATTTTAGTTTGATTTTTTAGGTTAGAATGGTTAGGTTAGGGTAGAGGATGATGTATGCAAACTTACAGAGCCATTAGTGAAGATCCATGTTAGGGCATTGAAACTTTAATGACTTAGAATGGCTAGGTTAGGATGCATTAATCTTGGTGTAATAGCATAGAATAATCAGTGCAGCATATAGAATACATTAGTGCAAGAATGATCAAGAAATAATCAAGTTCATATCAGTGGCAGTTTAGGTGTGCCCTAGGTTTATCCCTATCGGGTTTTGTGTTAGGTTGAGAGTTAGGAGAAACTAAAACTAGGGTTGTGTAGAGGGGAGAATGTAGGCCATTTTTGCTTTTTGTATCGTGGCATTTCATTGAGAGAGGAGGGAGAACAGAGAGGGGGAAGAGTCGTGCATGGGAGAGATTTTTCAGGTTCTAGGGTTTCTAAAGGTTGAAGATGAAGGAGAGCCGTGAGATCCCTTATCTGACGTTGACTTAGATTTTAATTCAACGCACCACATTTAATTAGAGAAATGGAGGGAAATGCTGAGTAAGTGAAACTCAGCGTTTCACTTAAGAATCCCTGGGCCTGGATCAAAACTTGCTATACACACCCCTGAAACCAAGCCCATTTCATTTTGAACTGTTTTCTGATGCTATTCACACCGCGTGTCTCATCTTTTTCTTGGATTTTTTTGTTTTGATTTTTCTGAATACATTGGGCCCTGCGCGCTATGCTTTTCCCACCCCCTAGTCTGAGCCCATTAGGATAAAAACACTAGGCGCTTTGCTGTATGCACCCCTCTCACATTTTCTCTAATTTCTTTTATCTTTTATTTTCTTTAATTGTTTTTTGATTTTGTAAAATCCATAAATAAATGAAAAATGAATATTTTTAATTTCTTGTTTTTGTACTAGTTTTATAATTTTGTCTAGAAAATTAACAAATAATAAAAGTCCAATTTTATTTTGTTTTAGCTTTTTTGATATATTTTTCATTTAAATAGCTTTTTTAAGTGTTTTAGTTTGATACTTCATTTTGTTCATTTTAGTTTGACTAGGTCCCTTTAGATTTAGGACCCATTCTTTTTAGGGTATTTCACTTAGGACCTTAACTTGCATAGAGGATTAAATTTTTGATTTTTAGGATTAATTGTGAGGTAGTTTGATTAGGTGAGATTAGAGAGGTTAATTAGGGTTTTAGGTGTGACATAGGTGGAGTAAATCATTTCTTTTAGGAGCTTTAGTTTGATTTTGGGTATGGGACTATAGGGATATTATGGGTAAGTATAATAGACCCTTGTGAATAAGCATTAGATTTTTCCCTCTTTCTTTAATATTTTTAGGATATTTTCTGATTTGATTGATTGTATTGAATGTTATCTTACTGATTGTCTGTCTTTGGAGTTTCATTTGGGGGATGTGTTGTGGGGATTTGCTTGCTTGAGAACCTTGTTGAATGAGCATGATGAGGAGAAGGTTGAAGACCAAAGATCCAGAGGTTGATGAGTTCAGCTGTTGAAGACTTTAGGGTTTAGGAGCTAGGTAGAGCTCTAGATTAGAGAGTTGGTTCATGAAACATGGAATGCTTCCTGTGCTTCCATTCTTTCCCAGTGACTGAAAGTCCCTCTAAGAACTCACCTCCCTCCTTTGGAGGGATAAGTGATTGATCTTAGAGGTAGAACTTTGAGGGAACCTGTCTTACTATGCTAATCCCTTGTGAGCTTCCTTTGGTTGTTCATGAGCTGATTAGCATGCCACTATCTCTCTTGATCCTGTTCTGTTATCTTGGAGTACTTGCCCTTGAAGATGGAGATCATTGAAGATGTAGACTGTCAAAGAAGAAGCTAGCTAGAGCTTGGGGATCTAATGATGAAGAAGGAGCCTGGAGATTCATTTGAAAGAGGATGTGCTGTGCATCAACTTTGGAGTTAGCTGTCAGAGCTTGGGGCTTTTTCTGTATTGTGTGTATTAATTCCCCTAGGTTTAAAGTGAATTGTACTTCACCGTTACCTATTGTGTTCAGGTTCGAGGGAGTTTGGCTCCCTTGCCTAGCTTGTTTGCTGTATTCCTCATATTTTACTGTTTACTGTATCTGTTTTTGCTTTCCGTTTATTCCCTTAGGAGCTCTGTTTCTCTCCGTGCAAGAGAGTAACATGACAGACATTAGGAGCTAACCCATGTATGATAACATTAGGGTAGATTTTATTCCCTTTTTTAACCCTAGGATTTGTAGAGTGTCATCTCTTCTTTCTTCAAAACAACAGAAAACATTAATAAAGGTTATAACAGAAATCAATTCATTTCTTCCGTCAAAAGATTTGAACAAACATCAACCTTTTTATCCTTCGGGGACTGATAATAAGAAAACCCTTGTTTAAGGTGATATTTTTCATAAAAGACACTTGAACAGCTGGTGTCGTGCGTAGCCCGAACTACGTTTGCTCTGATCTTCCATGCTGTGTGGAAGTACGTAGGCATAGGATGCGATATCCTAGCGAGCAACCTTCCCCACCTTCACCCGTAGTTAGGCGAACTACGTTGACTCTGATTTCTCGTTCCAGACGGGAATACGTAGGCATAAAGTGCGATCCGTACAAACAAACAAGCGTGGATCCCATCGAGTACGATGGACGTGAGGGGTGCTAATACCTTCCCCTTGCGTAACCGACTCCCGAATCCAGGTTTTGGTTGCGATGACCATACCTTTTCCCATCTTTGCGTTAGGTTTACTTCGAGCGTTTCCTTTCCCTCCTTGGGATAAATAACGCACGGTGGCGACTCTTCTGTATTGCCGGCGCTGATTTTCGCAGTAGCGACAGCTGGCGACTCTGCTGGGGACTCCAACGGTTTCCTACGCGAGTCAATCCTAGCGCTTGTTTTCCCGTCGTGGGCTTTGTATGGATTTACATTTCTGTATTTACCTTTCAGCATTATATTATCATGGTTATTGCTGTTTTGTGGGTTTGAGGGGGTTCTATGATTGAGAGATAAGCCGGACCTAGGCTTGAGTGCACCTAGAGTTAGAGTAGAGATTAGTGGGGGTGTGCATGCTTTGCATGTACTAGCTTCCCGCGAAATCTACGCTCGAACGAGGTTCTTCTGGTTGGCCTCCTGTCCCACCCTTTGGGTGGCATGGGTTGCTGGTTAGTTGAATTGTCGACTCCGGGGACCGATCATTTGGAAGTTGGCTAAGTGAGGCCTCTTCAGGACTTGGTGATGCCACTCCTTCTGGGAATCGTATCATCAACCCTGAAAGTCTGTGACGCCAACGACCGCATAGGATGCCGTACCTTGTGTCAGTTATAGGGACATCTACCTGTGAGAGGGGTTCGGGGCATGCAGGTAACTTGACCTTCAGACTACCGGTTTATTTCTTACGAGATTCAGGATTGTGGATATTTTGTGGACAGTTACCGGGTCGGTCAGAGACCAGTATGGTTATATTATTGGGTCTGTCAGAGACCAGGCTGGAGTTCATTGAGAGGTCTGTCTAAGACCATAGTTTAAGCAAGTATTATGGGTCTGTCTAAGACCAGTATTGCAGATGTGGCTTCTCAGTAGCAACTTGATCCCTTGTGTGTGCATTTGCATTTTTGCATTTCTGTTTGCATTTGCATCTCATGTGCATATCCATCATCAACCGGAACTGGGAGCTTACCCGTCTTTTGTCCGCTTCGTCAGTTGATTTCCCGACATTCGTATTGGGCTTGGGTTAGCTTTTGGGAGGATCATGGCTTCAGGAGGGCAGAATTTGGTTGTTGCTCGGGCAGAGTTTGAAGTGTTGAAAAACCAGCTGAGTCAGCTCATGGAATCCATAACGGCTATGAACAAAGGAGAAACTAATATTCAGAGAGCTCCAGTGGACGATGTTGCTCAGCCTGTGCAAACCCCTGTCAGAGGTCCACCTTCTCTCAATGATACAGAGTATCAAGGTTCCACCTTCTCTACGCCAGATTCTCCAAGAGCTGTTCCACAGGTTAATGTTCAGAACCCAAGGACTGTTGAGTATACGAGAAGACTTCAGCTGTTGGAAGATCAAATTGATGCCTTGATGAATAAGAATACTCTTGATCTGAATGCTGCGAGCATGTGTTTAGTGCCAGGCCTTGTGTTGCCTCCGAAGTTCAAGACGCCTAATTTTGAGAGGTACAAAGGGGATAGTTGTCCGAAGTTACATTTGGTTATGTTCTGCAGAAGAATGACTTCGCATGTCACCAATGACAGGCTCATGATTCACTGTTTCCAAGATAGTTTGATTGAAGCGTCTTTGGATTGGTATATGCAGCTGAAAAGTGATAGCATCAAATCATGGTCAGATTTAGCCAATGCCTTTGTGAAGCAATACGACTATAACCTGGATATGACTCCTAGTCTCGCACATTTGCAAGAATTATCTCAGGCAGAGAATGAATCCTTTAGAGGGTATGTGCAAAGAGGGAAAGAATTGGCTGCTCGTGTACAACCACCGCTTCAGGAAAGAGAAATGGTTGACCTCTTCTGGGGTGCTCCGAAAGGCCACTATTATGACAAATTGTTCGGTTGTACAAGCTTTGCGAGCCTGATGAGAATGGGAGAGCTTGTTGAGAGAGGACTCAAGAGTGGAAAGCGTCAAGATGCTCATTATATCCCAGGTGATAAGGACGAGTCATTTGTTGGTTCTCAAGAGGAGTGGGAAGAAAGAAATGATGTCGTCTCCGAATCTCTAGCATCTCAGGATCAGTTTTCAGACGCTTCGAGTCAACGATCGTCCTATCGTCGATCGCGTCAACACGCCCAACGAAGACCAAGGAAACCGGAAAGGCAGTTTACGCAACTACCGGTGTCGTACAGTCAGTTGTTGCCAGATCTAGTCAGAAGTGGATTGATAGTGCCGAAAGAGACTAATGCGGTGATTCCGCCGCATCCACCGGGTATTGATGCCAGCGCCCGCTGTGAGTACCATGTTGGGGCACAGGGGCATTCAACAAATGATTGTAAGGTGCTTAGAAGTCAGGTTCAGGATCTGTTAGACTCTAACCGGATTTTCATCACGCCTCGGGGTTTTGTTCAGATTAACGATTCTCCGTCACATCCGGCTCAACGGAGGATTCAAGAGGGGAGGCCAAAGAAGGTATTTGAGGCGCCACCTTCAACGTATGCTGAGCTCTTTCAGACTTTATCGAGGTTTAAACTGGTTGAAAAAGAACAATGGAATCACCCAAGGGAACGATATCGCCTCATGGGTACGATACCAGTAAGCAGTGTGAATTTCACTCTAGGACACTCGGACATGTCATCGAGAGTTGTCATGCTTTTAAGCACAATGTTCAAGACCTGATTGACTCAAAAGATATTGAATTCACGCCGAGCGGTGTAGATTTACGTATTGGTCCTACCCCAGTTGATGCTAAAAGGATGGACGTTCCTGTAGTTGCAGTAGGTCAGAAACGTATCTTGGACTCCATGGTGTCAGAATCTCCATGCCCGCAACTGTTGCCTATTCCTGGGGCAGATCTGAGAAAGAAAGTGGCTGAGCATAAGGAGTACCTCCGTCAGCGCGGTGGAAATCAAGAAACCGATGTTGTATTTGCTACGAAAGTTGTTCAACAGTCAACCCGGTACCAGCAACAACAGCAACGACCTTAACAGCAGCAAAGACAACAGCATCCCAATCAGCGAAGAGCTCAGAATCAGAGTCCGATGAGGGTATTTAAAGTGCCTCCGATGTCTTACGCCGAACTTCTTCAAACGTTGCTACGACTACAGTTGGTTGAAAAGAGGAAGTTAGCCCCGCTGACAGGCACGCCACCAGTTGAGTACGATACCAATGAGCACTGTGACTTCCATTCAGGAGCACCCGGGCACAACATTGAAGATTGTCTGGCCTTCAAGCACAAGGTGCAGGACCTGCTCGATAATACAACTATTAACTTCGGGCAGGAAGGGCCCGAAATCATCTGAATGAGGAGTATTCCCTAGTTTGGTGGAGTCATTGAAAGCAGATCAGGACAACGTCAGGTTGCCTCCAACCACTGACAGTGAAGATGGCTGGTTCAGCAGCAAGACAAATGTGAAAGCCTGGTTCTAGGAAGCTGGCATTTTTCTTTGTTTTATCTTGTCATTTCTTTACGTTTGTAGTTTCTTTCCTGTTTAAAATGCAATCTTGTTTGTAAAACTCGTTGTGTTCATTCGATTGATGATAATGAAATAAATATGCATGTTTTGATTAAATCCATTCGTGTTCACTAATTGTTTTTATAAATGTCCAACACCTGGTTAAGAGGAATCTGGGGAGGATGACGAAAATGAACGACATGCAACTTCCGATTGTATGCTTTTGAAATAAAACCTGCTGATGATGTATAGGCATTGTTTCAAATCCCTAAACACCGGAGATATAAGGAAGATAATCCCTTGTTTACCCTTTTGAGCCTTCTAGTAGGAGTTTCTTTCTGCGAATGAAAAACCCTCAATCTTAACCTGGGGCAGGGTAGGTGTTAGCTAATTTGACCGAGCGTTCAAGTTGCAAAAGGAGTGTCCGTTCGAGGATCAATCACACCTCTAGAGGTCGTGCCTAAGAAACCACAATGGTTTAGCATTAGGAGTGAAACAGTCACATCATTCCCCAAAGAGTCAGACAACCAGCGTCACACGACTTGTTCGAAAGAAAAAAGAGAAAAAAAATCAAAAGCCCGCTAAGTCAAGAAAAGAAAACAATTGACTTAGGCAAAAATGAGGGCATCCCGCTGGACTCAAAAAACCAAAAGAACTCAAAAGAGTCAGTCCAGGCAAAAGTTAGGGATATGAAAAGAAAAAAGATGAAAGGATGGAAAAATCCTCAAATGAAATACGAGTCGTGTGACCTCAAGTGTCAAAGACGGAAGGTGAGTGGCTGTCACTCCCAACAATCATAATTTCTCGAACTATCACTCCTATCTTTCAGCCTCTGAGAGGTGAGTGCTAAGGTCGAATTAGCTGAACATAGGATCGGAGAACATCAAGGAGAATGGGTGGGTTAAAATAAACTTTGAGCCTTTATCCTTTCCTTCAAAACCGTGAACCCGACCACGTTACAACCTTCAAAAGTCCTAATTGAAGCAGGTTTGTTTTGAGAGCATACTTCGGTAAAGATCGCGTCGAAACTGACTCCTGAAAGGGTTCCTCATGCCATGCTGGTACTGATATTGATATCCTTGACAAATGTTTTGTGCATTACATGCCATGAAATGTTTTTCCTTTTCCCGGTGAACAGATTGGATGTCAAAACTGTCATATGCGTTGCATTATTATATCTTTTATGCATAACAACTTGTTTTACTTGCGAGTAAGCGCTTGACAGCAGGGAAGTTTCCCACAGTGGAAAGTATGGTCGAGATAGAATACAGAACACCCGAATGTTCCGTAAGCCGGGGCAAGCCATTAAGTGACTCCCCAGTCAGGTCAGCCATTCGAAGTCAGTTATTCTGGGGCAATCAGGTCGAGATTCGGTAAATCTCTCGTAATCGGAGGTACTGCTCTAAATCAGCTAACCAGGGGCAACGTCATTGCAATCAGGGGCAGGCCATCTTAAGAGCGCAGAAGTTTTTCTTTATTCGAGGTTCAGAATGCCGGGGCATCTTATACCAGACCAACAAGATACAAATTTTCAGATTTCCTTTTGAGGAGTATCCCCACAGAGGTCCCGCAGGCTGGGGCATGTCAGAAGCAAAGGGATTGTTCTTCTCAGTATCATCAGGGTTATTCAGAGTTATTCAAGCAGATTTAGTCAATCTTAAAGTGTGAGACGAATGTCGGGAAGTCATGTTACTATCTTCTGATCCGTCGACCAGGGACTGTGAATTCAGACAGAATGTTGTTCAGCGTCAGTTGTACCTGACCCATCGCAGATAGCCTAAAAGTCCAATTCTTATTGGCGATCACTGTGAGGCCCGTCCATGTTGGCACATCAGTTTCAAAATCCAATCTTCATTAGTACGCAGGAAGACTCCGTCCGTTTTCCCCAGCAAAAGCCCGATTTTCATTGGCACAGGTAAGCTATCCCCAGAGAAGGTCAATCATACTCGGCACATATGTTCTTCCTCAGCGGAGTTGATTTCACTCTTCCAGCATTTATTTTGCTGGAATAATTCTGTGATGTCCGATTATCCCCAGCGGATCCAGCTTTGTCTTCAGCATTTATTTTGCTGAAGCGACTTTTTGCATAAGCATGCATCATCATACTTGCATTTTACCCAAAATACGTAGCATTTCCATGCTGTATGGAAGCATTACATCATTCGCGAACGTGCATTTTTGAAACATAAGCCAGGTTGGTTACCTCTTCCGTTTCAGACATGTTGTTCCTTGCCGATAAGAGAAGTCGTGGTTCAGGAAGATGTTGATTTGTGGTCAAAGTACGCAGTGATCGTATTTGTCCCGACCTTTGGGGGTTCATGCTGTAAGGCACGCAGTGATCGTGTTGATCTTGGTGTGTGAATTTCGTGGCCCAAGTACGCAGTGATCGTATTTGTATCTTCTATGGGGTTCATGTTGTAAGGCACGCAGTGATCGTGTTGATCCTGGTATGTGTGTTTGTGGTCGAATTGCGCAGTGATCGTATTCGTCCCGATCTAAGAGGATTGTGTTGTACGGCACGCAGTGATCGTGTTGGCATTATCTCGGGGGTTCATTGTGCGAGACACGCAGTGATCGTGTTGATCATGGTCTGTAGATTTGTTGGTCGAGATACGTAGTGATCGTATTTGTCCGTTATACGGTGTTATGGCATGAAGCACGCAGTGATCGTGTTTCGTCTGTTTGTTTGTGGCCGAAGTACGCAGTGATCGTATTCGCCCCATGTTTGAAGTTATGTCACAAGGCACGCAGTGATCGTGTTTCCTCCAGTCAAGAGGGTCGTGACATGAAACGCGCAGTGATCGCGTTCACCCTATGTATGGTTAGAATATGCAGTGATCGTATTCGTCCAGTTATGTGGGTTAGTTGAGACACACAACACGCAGTGATCGTGTTTTCTCCAGTCAAGAGGATCGTGGCTCAGAACACGCAGTGATCGTGTTCAAACACGCAGTGATCGTGTTCAAGATACGCAGTGATTGTATTCGTATAGCACGCAGTGATCGTGTTGATAGAACCATTTGAACTTGTGGTGTGAAGCACGCAGTGATCGTGTTGACATCATTTTGGGGGTTTGTCGGTCAATACACGCAGTGATCGTGTTTGTCCTATTACAGCACACGCAGTGATCGTGTTCATCATATTGGTGGTTGAAGTACGCAGTGAACGTGTTCGCCTCTTCTATGTGGATTTATTCCGTCTGGCACGCAGTGATCGTGTTTACCTCATCCGGTTGGATTTATGGTCGATGTGATTTTGGTTGTAACGCAACACGCAATGATCGTGTTTGTCCCATTATGTGGTTTTGTTTGTGGCATCGAAACGCGCGGTGATCGTGTTCGTCGTGCTCGTCCCTTTAGTTGATGTTGTTTATGATACACGCAGTGACCGTGTTCGTCGCAGTTTTGTGGATTTGTGGTGTAAAACATGCAGTGATCGTGTTCGTTAGGCCGCATATTCCCCTAGCAGAGTTGCTTGGTCAAGCATTTCTCTTTTCCCCAGCCTAGTCTTTCTCAGAGTACGGTGGAAATAGCATGATGCAGATTTTGGGTGGTTACCCACAGTTACCCCAGTAGAGACGTAATCCCCAGCAGGGTGGTCTTCAACGAGATACTTGGTTAAGTTCCTCGTAGTCCCCGGCAGGGTATTCTTCGACAAGTCGCTTGGTTAAGTTACTTGTATTCCCCCAGCGGAGTGTTCGTCAACGGATTACTTGGTTAAGTTCTCGTGACCTCCAACAGAGTTTTCCCCACCGAGTTGCTTGGTTAAGCTACTCAGTTTATCTGGCTTAGTGTTATATCAGTACGTAAAGATTTGAAGTTTGTTACCTACGGTCAGAGTAGGTGTGTGACGATCATCGTCGGATTATCCCCTCAGAGATGCTTGGTCAAGTTTCTCGGTTCCCCGCAAAGTTGATAAGTGAGATCAACATCTTCCCGCTTGGTTAAGCGTTTTTCTCGTTTCTTCAGGAAACGAAAGGTTGATCAGTGAAATCAACATGATAAGTGAAATCAACATGATAAGTGAAGTCAATATTTTCCCGGTGGTTAGCGTGTGCTCGGTTGATAAGTGAGATCAACAGAGGTTGATAAGTGAGATCAACAATTTCTCGTTGTGTGGTGTGTGCTCATTTCTTCGGAATGGAGTAGTCGGCGGACAATATCAGAATATTTAAAAAAAAATAGATTGACAGATGGATGGCTAGTTGTTGCTGTGACAACAGAAGCCAGTTCCCAGGGTTTTCCCAAGCAGTAGTCGTATTAGCAATTTGATTTTGCGGTTGGCAAATTTCCGGGTTCTTTCGTATTCAACCGTCTTGTACCTCGAATGTCTGAAGGCTGCGTGCTCTTCATCCAGTCGGGTCCAAGCCGCTTGAATAGGGGCAGCTGTTGCACCCCAAAATTTCCCCAACCTTTTTCTAACCTAGGTTTATGTTTCAATTGCATAATCATTTGCATTGTCATCATGTACATAGTGCATTCATCTGCATTGCATAGCATAGGCAAGATATCTTAACAGGGGATCAAGTGCTATTCTTGTCTCAAGAGGTATGTTCAAGGGGTTTCATTCATATTCAAGATTACTCAGATCACTCAGTGGATTCTCTCCTATCTTGAGGTTATTTGGGGATCATCAGAGGAAGCATGAGCTATGAGCCAAAAGTATGGAATGTGTATGGATGTTATGGAAAGCCTAGATGATCATTTTGAAGGAGAGCCAGGTCATTGGAATGATTGCAAGAGCCTCAGTTGACGACAGTCAACTAGGGTTTCATCTAGGTCAACCCTAGGTCAAGGACTTGATTTGAAAGGTATCAAGGCTCATTTGAAGGATGTGGGATTCATTATTTGCTACATGGATATGGATGTGGTGTTGTGCCCAAGAAAAATCAAAAGAAGTCAAGGAGAAGTGAAGTTACCAAATTAGGGTTTCAGTGTAAAATCCCTTGATTAGGTCAAACTTCAAAACAGTGTAACTCAAAATGCAAGCTTCATATGAATTTCTGGTCCACATGAAACTTGTAGAGTATATTCATAGCTTTAATTTGAGTGGTGGAAGTCATCAAGGTGATTTATAGAACTCAAGTTATAGCTCGTGCAAGTTACAGGTCATCTAAGGACACTAAAATTTGTCTATGAAAGTTGTCTGTCTTCCAAGCAACTTTTGACCTTCAAGGAATTTTCAAATGAATTCTTGGAAAAAATAAGAGTTGTTCCTCATGATCTCCCCTTTCCAAAAAGGTATGGTATGCCTTCATCTGATTTGTGAAGCTCAAGTTATAGTTTGTGCAAGTCAGGGGTATTTTGGGAAAGTGGAATTATAGGTCATTCTTAGCATATGCCTAAAACTCATACAAGGAAGCTTCAAATGAAACACTTCACAACATCAAAGTTGTTCAAAATGACATTTTAAGCCTAGAAAAGAGGTCATGGAAGTTTGAAAATGCATAGAACAAGAGTTGACAAAAGGTGGTGAAAATGACCTAAAAATGGCATATAACTTAAAAAAGTTCAACTTGGAAATTGGTTTGGGCAATCTATAAATACAAAATGGGTCATGTAATATATCAAATTGAGTCTAAGGAACATTTTAAAGACATTGGTTCAGCCAAAATTTTGAGATAGGGTTTTAAAAATGAGGTTGCTTTGTAAATCCATTACTTGCATAATAAGGTATTCATGTGAAACTTAACACAAGGCAAGGGATTAGCTTGGTAAGCATCATACACTCTTCAATAACTCATGTCATGAGATTTTCAAAAGTGTTTAAGGGGCTGCAAGTTAGATTGAAGGGAGATATCATGAGATGGGGATTATGTCATAACATGAGAAATTCATGAACTTTCTAGAATCATCTAAGATGGATCCAGAAGATTCTAGTCAGTTCCATGGTTCTCTATATATTGAGTTGAGTGCATTGGAGAAAAAGGTTGGTGAAGATAGAGAGAGAGAGGAGTGAGAATTGCATGATTGCTTCAAGTGTAAGAAAGAAGGAGAGTTTTCATTCCACACGATTTCTGTTCAAAGTTCTTCTTCTTCTTCAATCCTTAGCTCATATTGAGTGATTGCAAGCAAACTCAGAGGTCCATTAATGGAATTGTGAAGAGCTAGCATTGAAGATCCAAGAATTCACATCAGAATTGCAGCCATCACTACAAGCAATCTCTCCCTATTTCTTTGCATACAGAAGGATCAATACATCCCAAGGATCATTCTTGAAGCTTGCCAAGACTTGAGAGGCACGATTCCTTCCCTGTTTTCATCAAAATAGCAGGTATGTAATCTGATCCATACACTATTAATTATGTCATTTTAGTTTGATTTTTTAGGTTAGAATGGTTAGGTTAGGGTAGAGGATGATGTATGCAAACTTACAGAGCCATTAGTGAAGATCCATGTTAGGGCATTGAAACTTTAATGACTTAGAATGGCTAGGTTAGGATGCATTAATCTTGGTGTAATAGCATAGAATAATCAGTGCAGCATATAGAATACATTAGTGCAAGAATGATCAAGAAATAATCAAGTTCATATCAGTGGCAGTTTAGGTGTGCCCTAGGTTTATCCCTATCGGGTTTTGTGTTAGGTTGAGAGTTAGGAGAAACTAAAACTAGGGTTGTGTAGAGGGGAGAATATAGGCCATTTTTGCTTTTTGTATCGTGCCATTTCATTGAGAGAGGAGGGAGAACAGAGAGGGGGAAGAGTCGTGCATGGGAGAGATTTGTCTGGTTCTAGGGTTTCTAAAGGTTGAAGATGAAGGAGAGCCGTGAGATCCCTTATCTGACTTTGACTTAGATTTTAATCCAACGCACCACATTTAATTAGAGAAATGGAGGGAAATGCTGAGTAAGTGAAACTCAGCGTTTCACTTAAGAATCCCTGGGCCTGGATCAAAACTTGCTATACACACCCCTGAAACCAAGCCCATTTCATTTTGAACTGTTTTCTGATGCTATTCACACCGCGTGTCTCATCTTTTTCTTGGATTTTTTTGTTTTGATTTTCTGAATACATTGGGCCCTGCGCGCTATGCTTTTCCCACCCCCTAGTCTGAGCCCATTAGGATAAAAACACTAGGCCCTTTGCTGTATGCACCCCTCTCACATTTTCTCTAATTTCTTTTATCTTTTATTTTCTTTAATTGTTTTTTGATTTTGTAAAATCCATAAATAAATGAAAATTGAATATTTTTAATTTCTTGTTTTTGTACTAGTTTTATAATTTTGTCTAGAAAATTAAAAAATAATAAAAGTCCAATTTTATTTTGTTTTAGCATTTTTGATATATTTTTCATTTAAATAGCTTTTTTAAGTGTTTTAGTTTGATACTTCATTTTGTTCATTTTAGTTTGACTACGTCCCTTTAGATTTAGGACCCATTCTTTTTAGGGTATTTCACTTAGGACCTTAACTTGCATAGAGGATTTAATTTGTGATTTTTAGGATTAATTGTGAGGTAGTTTGATTAGGTGAGATTAGAGAGGTTAATTAGGGTTTTAGGTGTGACATAGGTGGAGTAAATCATTTCTTTTAGGAGCTTTAGTTTGATTTTGGGTATGGGACTATAGGGATATTATGGGTAAGTATAATAGACCCTTGTGAATAAGCATTAGATTTTTCCCCCTTTCTTTAATATTTTTAGGATATTTTCTGATTTGATTGATTGTATTGAATGTTACCTTACTGATTGTCTGTCTTTGGGGTTTCATTTGGGGGATGTGTTGTGGGGCTTTGCTTGCTTGAGAACCTTGTTGAAGGAGCATGATGAGGAGAAGGTTGAAGACCAAAGATCCAGAGGTTGATGAGTTCAGCTGTTGAAGACTTTAGGGTTTAGGAGCTAGGTAGAGCTCTAGATTAGAGAATTGGTTCATGAAACATGGAAAGCTTCCTGTGCTTCCATTCTTTCCCAGTGACTGAAAGTCCCTCTAAGAACTCACCTCCCTCCTTTGGAGGGATAAGTGATTGATCTTAGAGGTAGAACTTTGAGGGAACCTGTCTTACTATGCTAATCCCTTGTGAGCTTCCTTTGGTTGTTCATGAGCTGATTAGCATGCCACTATCTCTCTTGATCCTGTTCTATTATCTTGGAGTACTTGCCCTTGAAGATGGAGATCATTGAAGATGTAGACTGTCAAAGAAGAAGCTAGCTAGAGCTTGGGGATCTAATGATGAAGAAGGAGCCTGGAGATTCATTTGAAAGAGGATGTGCTGTGCATCAACTTTGGAGTTAGCTGTCAGAGCTTGGGGCTTTTTCTGTATTGTATGTATTAATTCCCCTAGGTTTAAAGTGAAATGTACTTCACCGTTACCTATTGTGTTCAGGTTCGAGGGAGTTTGGCTCCCTTGCCTAGCTTGTTTGCTGTATTCCTCATATTTTACTGTTTACTGTATCTGTTTTTGCTTTCCGTTTATTCCCTTAGGAGCTCTGTTTCTCTCCGTGCAAGAGAGTAACATGACAGACATTAGGAGCTAACCCATGTATGATAACATTAGGGTAGATTTTATTCCCTTTTTTAACCCTAGGATTTGTAGAGTGTCATCTCTTCTTTCTTCAAAACAACAGAAAACATTAATAAAGGTTATAACAGAAATCAATTCATTTCTTCCGTCAAAAGATTTGAACAAACATCAACCTTTTTGTCCTTCGGGGACTGATAATAAGAAAACCCTTGTTTAAGGTGATATTTTTCATAAAAGACACTTGAACAGCTGGTGTCGTGCGTAGCCCGAACTACGTTTGCTCTGATCTTCCATGCTGTGTGGAAGTACGTAGGCATAGGATGCGATATCCTAGCGAGCAACCTTCCCCACCTTCACCCGTAGTTAGGCGAACTACGTTGACTCTGATTTCTCGTTCCAGACGGGAATACGTAGGCATAAAGTGCGATGCTTTGCCGAGTCATGTTTTCATTTCTTTTCAGATCTCATCCTTTAGTTTAGATAGAAGTGTAATCCGTACAAACAAACAAGCGTGGATCCCATCGAGTACGATGGACGTGAGGGGTGCTAATACCTTCCCCTTGCGTAACCGACTCCCGAATCCAGGTTTTGGTTGCGATGACCATACCTTTTCCCGTCTTTGCGTTAGGTTTACTTCGAGCGTTTCCTTTCCCTCCTTGGGATAAATAACGCACGGTGGCGACTCTTCTGTATTGCCGGCGCCAATTTTCGCAGTAGCGACACCATGCTTTAGGAGAATCAAGAAGAAAGTGAAGGTGAGAAAATACTTAGAAGGGGGGGTTGAATAAGTATGAAGATAAAAACTTATAAGTAAAAACTCAAATATTTTTATCCTGGTTCTTTGAACTCAACTACTCCAGTCCACCCTATCTAGAGTGATTTGCCTTTCTTAAACAAGGACTTAATCCACTATTTAATCAACTGATTACAATAGTAAGCACTAAGAACAACTGTTCAAAGTCTTGTCAAGAACTACTGATCCTAACTGGATTTTCTTAAGGTTCTCTTACAATCAAATGTAATAATAAATACAAGTGTTAAAAATGCTTCTAATAAAGCTTTATCACAACTGTGATTTTTCACTTAAGATTAAGAACAATGAAATAATTCTAGCAAGAATATCTGAGTTGTATGAGAGCTTTTTAATGAATTCTTTTCAAGTGTTTCGTCAACTGAAGAAGATGAGTGGAGACTTGCTTTTATAGGCACAGTGATCCAAGAGCTTTTCACATTGAGAAGAGTGTACCAAAAAGGTCTGAGCCTTTTTTGTCTTCACATCATGTGACCTTTCCTAGAAGAAGAATGCACAGAGAAATCCTTTTTGTCTGTGTTCTTGTGTCTAGCATAAATAAGGAAAGAGTCGTTTGGTAATTCCAATGGACATAATCTTTGAATTCTTATTCAACAATTTTCAGCAGAAATCATCAGAGTCTAATTTGGTCAGAGTCTTCTGATGTTCATCAGAGTTTTGCTGAATCAGAGTCTTTGCAGCAAGTGTGCTTTCAGCGTGTATAAGTTTAGAGTAGAGTTTTGGGTCAGATCCTCAGTACTGGCAGCGTTAGTACTATCAGAGTCTTCTGAAGTAACTGTGCTTGAAAACTCTTCATACAGAATTCTTCATTGCTTCAGATGCTTCTGGCTTGCTTCAGATTCTTCTATAACTTCTGCTTCAGATCCTTCTGGAGGTAGCGCTTAGAATCTTCTGATGGCAGCATTCAGAATCTTCTAAGAGATGCTTCTGACGCTTCAGAGCCTTGCATATTCCTTATGTTCAGATCTAATTTGCTTCTGGAGTGATATTTACTTTAACATCTGCAGCAAACATTCTCAAGCAAATTTTAGAGTATATAATTCTTAAATACAAAATTTCATAATAGTTATCATCAAAACATAGAGATATTATTAAGAACCAATCTGTGTTCTAACAATCTCCCCCTTTTTTATGATGACAAAAACATCAGAAATTTTGTTCAATAGTAAAGAAAATAATTATAACTCCCCCTGAGATGAAGAATCTCCCCCTGAATTGAATACTAAGAAGTAATAGAAACTTCCCTTATTGCATGGGTATTCTTTTTAGGATCAGAGCCTGAATGTTCTAAACATTCAATCTTGCTTGTTTCAGAGTCAGAGTCTGAGTCTAATAAGTTAAATATGATCTGGGAGTCTCAGAGTTTCTTTTAAAGAGTATATCAGATTTATCAAATGTTCTGAAACACTCAGATTTTATGTTAGATAAAATTGATATGTCTGAAGTTTCATTTTGGTAGAGTTTATTTAAACAGTCAGATCTATTTTCTCCCCCTTTTTTGTCATAATCAAAAAGTAAGAACTTTTAAAAGACAAATAAAATGAAATACAGAAAAGATAAATGATGGAAAGAAGAACACATAGTCATTCATTCGTATAGGTCAAAAGATGCAAAACATAAGATAAGATTCAAATACATGTGCAAACATAAAAAAAATAAACTAAGTGTGTTTAGACAAAATCATCTTCAACAGATCAGTGATCTCAGAGGAGGACTGTTCTTGCTTTGACATCCACTTAGCCATGGTTTCATTCTTCTGATCTTGTTTGGACATCCACTGAGCCATATCTTCAAACTTCTTATCTTGCTTAGCCATCCATGACTTAATCTCTGATTGACCAGCTTCCAGAACTGCAATCTTATCTTCAAGATCTGGATACTCTTTCGTGATCTCAGATGAAGAAGGTGGGACAGATTATGAAGCAGGAACAAAGTCAATTTCCATAGGGGATTCAGAGTCAGGAGCAGCAGATCCAAAGGGATGTTCTACAAGAGTCATAGCCAGAGGGTTGTCTTCAGATGCAGATTCAACATTCACTTCTGTATCACATACTTCAGATGATGAAGGAGCATCTTTAAGAAGCAATGGTGCAGATCTTTAATAGTCCAGAACAAACTTCTAGCAGTTTCAGCAAATCAGAGCTTTGCATCATCAGAACATATGTTCTTCAAATTTGATGCTACAATATTGAATCTGTTGATGAAGCTATTCCAAAGAGCATCAGATTCATTTGCATCCATTATTGATAAACACTTCCTCTGCACAGAGCCTAAATACATCTCTATTTCTTTCAGAAAACTTGTAAGTAAATGATCAACATTCAACCTAGGTTTTGGTTTTAGAAGAGTTTCCAATGTAATTGGCTTGGGTTGAGGTGAAGGTGGAATGGTGAATTTTGGAATGGTGATCAGAGGGCGAGGGTAGAAGGGTATGGATGGAGGATCAGATGAAATGACAGTTTTTGATCTGGTTAAAGCATTCAACAGATATGGTTTTGCATTTGATGCATAGGAAACAACATCAAATGTGGTAGAAGAGTAAGGAATGAATGCAGATTTATCAGATAAAAGAGGTTCTGATGAAATCATTTTTGGCAGTTCTTTTATATAGGTTTGAAGAACAGATGGTAGAATGATGGAAAGCTTGGGTTTAAGAGGGGTGATAGTGCCAGATGGTTCAATTCTGGTGTAGAAATTTTTGAATTTGAAACCAGAGGGAAGTTTGTCAGAGGAAAATGGTTTACACGAGGCAAAGGATACACACTCAGATATCCTTGGCTTAGGTGTTGGGATGGGATTGGGAATGAGAATTTCAGAAGAAATAGGTGGTTCTGGTTGGTTAACTGCAAGATTTCTGAGATAGGGAGGTGACAGAATATCTGCGTGTATATCAGATTCTGATGAGTTTGAGGATGTGGTTGGAGTACAAAACGTAGAGGACACTTCAAAAACAGTTTTGAGAGGTATAACTTTAGAACCTCTGTCTCAGGGATATTTGGTTCAGATGGGTTGGTTGGTTCTGATTGATTCTCAGAAGGTTTTGATGGAGGTTCAGATGCAGGTGGTTCAGATGTAGGTGGTTCAGATGTAGGTGGTTCAGAAATAACTTGTGCAGATGCAATATGATCAGATGCCACTGGATTAGATTGTATAGGTTCAGATGTGTTTGATTGTTGTTTTTCTGGTTGTTGTTGTTGTTGTTCTGGTTGTTGTTATGGTGCAGATTGTTCTGTTGGTTTTGTTATAGGTGGTGGAGTTTGATTGGCTGGTGTTGTTGTTGTTGTTGGTTCAGATTATGAAATAACAGAGGATTTTAATGGAGTAGTGGAAATATGATCAGATGATTTTTGTAGGGAAGGAATTTTTTAATGGTTCAGATTTTTAAGATGGAGCAGGAAAAAATTGTTTTAGAGTAGGAGGTGGTTTTGGAATAGAATTGAATGTTGATTCATTTAAAACAATGTTAGAGAAAGAAGATACAGAAGATTTAGTACCTTTAATCTTGATACGCTTTGTGGGAACAGAGGGAGCGTCTCCAGATGCTTTCCTCTTGATCAGCTTCTGAGGCTTGTCAGCAACTTTTGGCTTCTTCTGAGCAATAACTTCTTCTGCCTCTGATAGACCTCTTTTCCTTGTGTTCTCATTGTATACATCAGGCATTGGTTCTCTTTCTCTTTTCAGAATATCTGCAGGAATGGGCGTTCCATCTGCTTTGCATGCATCAATATATCTTACAATTATATCCCTTGGTTCTTCAGCACAAAATAGTGGATAGTTTTCAACTGAAATTCGCTTCTGACTGAGTTTAGAAATATTCAGCTTCTTGGGTGTAGATCTGAGTTCCTCTACAAGTTTTAGTCTCTGAAGACTCTTTGCATTCAGAGGTTTTCCAACAATGGATTCAAGTTCATCCTTGACTCCAGCTGCATACAAAGCAGTCACCAGACCATTCTTTGTCAGAATGTCTGAAATTAACCTTCCAAAGGGAATCCATGTTCTGATATTTTGACCCTTATCCTTTACAGATTCTCTTGAAGCATTGATATGGTTCCATAAATGCATGAACAGAATGTAAGGGATATCTACCTTAGTGCTCTGACTTAAACAGTACATGAAGTAGAGTTGTTCATTGTTCACATAATCTGGAGAATTTGTAGATTTTCTGTGATGAATGCATCCCTTAAAAATCTTTGCCCAGATTTTGTAGTAAGGCTTCAGATCTTTAAATTTGTTAGAGGCCTGTCCAGAAGTGATGACTTCCTCATAAACTTCTTCCATGTCTACACGCCCAGCTGGCAGATGACATACTCCATCAGTCTCCTCATACCCTATGAGTTTCCTGATTAGATCTTCAGTAATTGTAATCTCCTTACCCATAACAGAAGACAAGATGAATTTGGGATAAACAGAAGCATGTATCCAGAATTCTTTCACCAGATTAGGGTAAACTGGTCCAAATAATCTGTCAAAGTATTTTACCCAGCCTTGTGCATCAATTATTGAACGAAATTCAAATCCATTTTCAGCTAATGAATTAAATTCCACCATTGATTCACAGAGAACTTCAAGTTTGTCAACAGGAGTTAACAAAGTCCTTTTAGGTATCGTGAATGGAGTCACACCCATATTGGTAGAAGTAACTGCAGCCATGGTTGATTGAAACTGAGCTGCTGTAGAAGATGAGGTTGCCATTGAAGATGATGAAGATGATTTTGACGAGGGTTTAGGCTTTTTGTGAAGAGAGAATAGAAGACAAAAATGCATAAACTTGCTTGTGTTATGAAAAGTGTGAAATGGGTGTGAGATGTGGTATTTATAGAAAACAATTAAGGCACTCAACAGACATACAAAGCATGTTTTTCACATAGCAATTAATGACAATTAATGAAAAAGAATAAAAATCATTTCAAGCATTAACTGATTCTGACAAATTGGGGGGAAAATCAAGATTTTCACTATTCAAACCATACCTCAAACGTCTCTTCAGTAGTGTACACGCTATCTTTTCAGATTTAGAGTGACACGTGTTTGCTTGCATGTGCTTCTGAATTCTCTTGAGAAATGAAACGTTAGCCAACGTTCAGATCCTCTGAGATTGGTTAGTTCAGATACACACAAATAAACATAAATCTAATAAGCAACAGATGAAATACTTCAGAGTGATAAACATTTATCATCTGAAAAATTTTCTTCTGACAAATATTATTCTGGACACAAATCCATACCAATATTTTTCAGAATAAATTTGAATCTATCTTCAACAAGGGGTTTTGTGAAAATATCTGCCCATTGATGATCTGTATCAACAAAGGCTAAGTTTATAATTCCCTTCTGAACATAGTCTCTGATGAAATGATGTTTAATTTCTATATGTTTTGCCTTAGAGTGTAAAATGGGGTTTTTAGACAAACATATAGCAGAAGTATTATCACAGAATATAGAAATGTTACTTTCAAATATCTGATAGTCTTCTAGCTGACTTTTCATCCAGAGCATCTGCGTGCTACATCCAGCAGCAGCAATATATTCTGCCTCTGTAGTTGATAGTGCAATTGTGGGTTGCTTCTTGCTGTACCAAGAGATTAGATTTCTTCCTAGAAATTGACAACTTCCAGAAGTACTTTTTCTTTCCACTCTGTCTCCAGCGTAATCAACATCACAAAATCCAACTAATTTGAAATCATCAGATTTTCTGTAAGACAAACCCACATTAGAAGTACCTTTCAGATACCTTAGAATTCTCTTAATAGCTGTTAAGTGTGATTCTCTAGGATCTGATTGGAATCTTGCACATAAGCATACACTGAACAAAATGTCAGGTCTAGAAGCAGTTAAGTAGAGAAGAGATCCTATCATACCTCTGTAGAGTTTCTGATCTACTTTCTTACTTACCTCTTCCTTGCCTAGTGTACTAGTTGGATACATGGGAGTCTTTGCCATCTTACTATCAGTCATGTTAAATTTCTTCAGAAGTTCTTTAACATATTTGGTCTGAATGTAAGTGCACTCTGGAGTTTGGTTGACTTGAATTCCCAGAAAGAATCTCAATTCTCCCATCATGCTCATTTCAAATTTTGCCTGCATACATTGAGCAAACTCCTTTCCCAGCATAGTATTGGTAGATCCAAATATAATATCATCCACATATATTTGACAAATTAGAAGATCTTTCTTAAATGTTTTACAAAAGAGTGTTGTGTCCACTTTGCCTCTGATGAAATTTTTCTTCAGAAGAAAATTGCTTAATCTCTCATACCAAGCTCTGGGAGCTTGTTTCAAACCATACAGAGATTTCTTTAGTTTGAAAACATGTTCTGGGAATTTTTCACTCTCAAAACCAGGAGGCTGGTGAACATAAACTTCTTCTTCTATAATACCATTTAGAAAGACACTTTTAACATTCATCTGATATAGAGTGATGTTATATTGTGCAACAAAAGAAATGAGTAAACGAATAGACTCTAACCTTGCAACAGGAGCATAAGTTTCTGTATAATCAAATTCCTTCTTGCTGACTGTACCCTTGAGCAACTAGCCTTGCCTTATTTCTTTCAACTTCTCCTTTTTCATTAAGCTTGTTTCTGAATACCCATTTAGTTCCAATTATGTTGAATCCTTTTGGTCTTGGAACTAAGTCCCATACATCATTTCTAGTGAATTGATTTAGCTCTTCTTACATGGCAATAATCCAGTCATTGTCTTGCAGAGCTTCATCCACAGTAGTTGGTTCAATTACTGACACCAATCCAAATAATGATGCTTCAGATGATCTAAGGAAGGATCTTGTTCTGATAGGGTCATCCTTCTTTCCAATGATCACATTCTCTGGATGAGAAGCTTTGATTCTGGAAGATGGTCCTCTAACAGTTGATTCTTCAGAAATGTTTAAGTTATTCATCTGAGAAGTCAAAGGAATTGCATTTGGCGTTGCTTCTGGTTCCTTCACTTGAGCTTTGTCTGCCTCTGAGTCTTCAGAGTCTGTGAGAATTACTTCTCTATCTGCAGAACTTTCAAACTGCTTTGGCTTTTTAATGCCAAGCTTATCATCAAATCTAACATGAATAGATTCTTCCACAATCTGTGTTTCAGTATTGTATACTCTGTAGCCTTTAGAGCGTTCAGAATACCCAAGCATGAAACACTTATGTACTTTAGAATCAAACTTGTTCATATTTTCTTTAGTATTCAACATATAGCAAGTACATCCAAAAGGATGAAAATATGAAATGTTGGGCTTTCTGTTCTTCCACAATTCATAGGGAGTCTTTTCCAGAAGAGGTCTTACAGACACTCTGTTCTGAATGTAACAGGCTGTGTTGATTGCTTCTGCCCAAAAGTGCTTTGCCAGATTAGTCTCATTGATCATGGTTCTGGCCATTTCTTGCAGAGTTCTATTTTTCCTCTATACAACCCCATTCTGTTGTGGAGTTCTAGGACAGGAAAAATCACGAGCAATGCCATTTTCATTAAAATATTTTTCAAAATATTTGTTTTCAAATTCACCACCATGATCACTTCTGACTTTTATAATTTTGAAATGTTTTTCATTCTGGACTTGTTTGCAGAAGTCAAAGAACACAGAATGTGACTCATCCTTGTGTTTTAAGAACTTTACCCATGTCCATCTACTATAGTCATCAACAATGACTAATCCATACTTCTTGCCTCTGATGGATGCAGTTTTCACTGGTCCAAACAGATCAATATGTAGTAATTCTAATGGTCTGGAAGTAGAAACAACATTTTTTGATTTAAAAGAGGATTTTGAAAATTTCCCTTTTTGACATGCTTCACAAAGAGCATCTGAGGTGAACTTCAACTTAGGAAGTCCTCTGACAAGATTGAGTTTATTAATCTGAGATATACATCTCATATTAATATGCCCCAATCTTCTGTGCCAGACCCATTGCTCCTCATTAACAGACAAGAGGCATTTAACATTCTGAACCTTAAGTTCTGAAAGGTTTATTTTATAAATGTTGTTCTTCCTCTTTCCACTAAATAGGATTGAGCCATCCTTTTGACTAATAGCTTTACAATATTTTTGATTAAAGATTATGTCATAACCATTGTCACTTAATTGACTTATGGACAATATATTATGCTTTAATCCTTCTACAAGTAAAACATTAGTAATAGAGGGAAGGTTACTATTTCCAATAGTGCCAGATCCAATGATCTTGCCCTTCTGATTCCCTCCAAATTTCACATCACCTCCAGATCTAAGCTCCAGACTTTGGAACATAGACCTTTCTCCCGTCATATGTCGCGAGCATCCAGAGTCCAGGTACCATGACTGGCGTCCTGACCTTGCTGCTAAGAAGATCTGCAACAGGAATTATTTTACTCTTAGGTACCCAGATCTTCTTGGGTCCTTTTGGGTTAGTTGTTCTGAAGGTTCGTCTAAACTTCTGTTTTTCAACATAAGGTTTATTCTGACTAGCCTTGGATTTAAACACATGGATGTTCTTTTTAGAACGAGTGTGTTTAATATCATTCAAGTGACCAAATTTAAAATGGGAACATAAAGGAGTCTTCTTGATGATAATTTTGTCAATAGGTTTTGGATTTAACTCCTTTCCAGAGGAATATTTATATCCAATTCCTTTTCTGTTATTTATGCTAACTCCATAGATCATAGAAGCCATTTTGCTTCTGTCTATGCTTTTAGCAAGAAACTTCTGAAAGCTGTAGTCATATTTTTCCAAAATATTTTTGCATTCAGACTCAGTTTCAGAATCAGAGTCTTGTTGAGCTAATTCAAAATCATTTTTCATTTTTAAGTTCTTTTCATTTAGGTCAGCCACTTCTGATTTGAGAATTTTATTCTCAGATACAAGATTGCTTTGACGCTCCTTGTACTTGAGCTTAATATTGTTATAGCTCTTCAGAACCTCTGATAACACTTTGATAAGTTCATCTTTAGTGAGTTTAGCCATTACCTCTTCAGCGTCAGAGTCAGATTCAGAGTTAGATTCAGATCCTGAAGTTCTTTCCTCCTGATCTTCTATGTCATCAATGCTACGTTGGCACATTCCTCTTCTGACTCAAATTCAGATTCAGATATATCTGAATCATCCCAGGTTGCCATTAGAACCTTCTTCTTCTTATCAGATTTTCTTTTAGGCTTTTCTTTCAACAGCTTTGGACATTCATTTTTGTAATGCCCAGGTTCTTTACATTCGTAGCAGAGAACCTCCTTTTTGCCAGATCTTCTGTGTCCAGAAGATTCTTTTCTTTGGCCAGGCTTCCTGAAGTTTCTAAACTTCTTTCCTTTATGCTTCCAGAGTTTGTTTATTCTTCTGGACAACATGGATAATTCATCTTCATCTTCAGATGAGGATTCTTCAGAGCTTTCCTCTATTACCTGCAACGCTTTAGCAGATTTATTAGATTTTAAGGCAATTGACTTACCTTTCTTTTGAGGCTCATCTTCCTCAAGTTTAATTTCATGACTCCTCAGTGAGCTGATTAGTTCCTCCAAGGAGATCTTGTTCAGATCTTTAGCCATTTTCAGCGCAGTCACCATAGGTCTCCATCTGGTGGGTAAGCTTCTAATGATCTTCTTCACATGATCAGCAGTAGAGTATCCTTTATCCAGAACCTTTAGTCCAGCTGTAAGTATTTGAAATCTGGAGAACATGGCTTCCACAGATTCAGCTTCTTCCATCTTGAAGGCTTCATACTTCTGAATTAGAGTCAGAGCCTTGGTCTCTTTTACTTGAAGGTTTCCTTCATGAGTCATTTTCAAGGACTCAAACATATCAAATGCAGTTTCTCTATTTGTGATCTTTTCATACTCAGTGTGAGATATTGCATTTAATAATATTGTTCTAGCCTTGTGGTGATTTCTAAATTCCTTCTTTTGGGCTTCTGTCATAGATTTTCTATCTACTTTTTTGCCATTACCATCAATGGGATGAACATATCCATCTATGACCAAATCCCATAAATTAGCATCATAACCAAGGAAAAAACATTCAACCCTGTCTTTCCAATAATCAAATTTCTCCCCATAAAACATAGGGGGTTTGGTGCTGATTCTATCCCTTTCTTCATATTTGTTGTTAATGTTAGATATTGAAGTATCATCCATAGTAACAACCAAATATATATCAAAGTTTTTCTCACTGGATCTTTTCTGTCACTGTGAAGTGGTAGCACACACAGAACCGGAGCTCTGATGCCAACTGAAGGTGAGATAATACTTAGAAGGGGGGTTGAATAAGTATGAAGATAAAAACTTAGAAGTAAAAACTCAAATATTTTTATCCTGGTTCGTTGAACTCAACTACTCCAGTCCACCCTATCTAGAGTGATTTTCCTTTCTCAAACAAGGACTTAATCCACTATTTAATCAACTGGTTACAATAGTAAGCACTAAGAACAACTGTTCAAAGTCTTCTCAAGAACTACTGATCCTAACTGGATGTTCTTAAGGTTCTCTTACAATCAAATGTAATAATAAATACAAGTGTTAAAAATGCTTCTAATAAAGCTTTATCACAACTGTGATTTTTCACTTAAGATTAAGAACAATGAAATAATTCTAGTAAGAATATATGAGTTGTATGAGAGCTTTTTAATGAATTCTTTTCAAGTGTTTCGTCAACTGAAGAAGATGAGTGGGGACTTGCTTTTATAGGCACAGTGATCCAAGAGCTTTTCACGTTGAGAAGAGTGTACCAAAAAGGTCTGAGCCTTTTTTGTCTTCACATCATGTGACCTTTCCTAGAAGAAGAATGCACAGAGAAATCCTTTTTGTCTGTGTTCTTGTGTCTAGCATAAATAAGGAAAGAGTCGTTTGGTTATTCCAACGGACATAATCTTTGAATTCTTCTTCAACAATTTTCAGCAGAAATCATCAGAGTCTAATTTGGTCAGAGCCTTCCGATGTTCATCAGAGTTTTGTTGAATCAAAGTCTTTGCAGCAAGTGTGCTTTCAGCATGTATAAGTTTAGAGCAGAGTTTTGGGTCAGATCCTCAGTACTGGTAGCGTTAGTACTATCAGAGTCTTCTGAAGTAACTGTGCTTGAAAACTCTTCATACAAAATTCTTCATTGCTTCAGATGCTTCTGGCTTGCTTCAGATTCTTCTATAACTTCTGCTTCAGATCCTTCTGGAGGTAGCGCTTAGAATCTTCTAATGGGAGCATTCAGAATCTTCTAAGAGATGCTTCTGACGCTTCAGAGCCTTGCATATTTCTTATGTTCAGATCTAATTTGCTTATGGAGTGATATTTACTTTAACATCTGCAGCAAACATTCTCAAGCAAATTTTAGAGTATATAATTCTTAAATAAAAATTTCATAATAGTTATCATCAAAACATAGAGATATTATTAAGAACCAATTTGTGTTCTAACAGAAAGAAAATCATCAAAGGCATCCAAGGAGCCCTAAAAGCCAAGCTCTAAAGGACATCTATCCTAATGGAGCTATGGATATGAGAAGGACTTGAAAAATACCCTACAAATGTATCAACCTAGGTACTAATGGTTCATGTAATGATTGAGTGTCTAAGGATTTCCTAAAGATCACTTAAAGGCAAAACTACGTGGAATGCTAAATTGGGAACACCCTAACATCAGTCAGAATGTAAAATCTAGGAAAAATAGGAGAACAAGTCCTAAGATCCTAATAAAATTCCTAAGATATTCTAAATGTGTTAGGAAGATATGGTCAAAATTTTAGGTCAAGATTCTAAGTCTAGGTACACTAACAGAAAGCTAAACCATGATATGCGCTATGTGAGATACAAATGGGGAAGGTTCTAAAAATCTACCCTAAACCATAATCAAATAGCTCCTAAAAAATAGGATAAAAATACTACAACACTCCTCAATGTGTCAACAACAAGCATGCAAAAAATTAGGAACTCATTCCAAGTATCTATCAAGATATAAAATCAGCAAGATGAACATACAAATTTTCACATTTTAAATGGCTATTTAAATGAAAAATAAGCAATTAAATGAAAAAGATCTCAAAAATTAATCCAAATATATGTAAAATCATTTAACATATTAGAGAATCAGAGGAAAAAAATCAAGAATTAGTACTACTTTTTACTATTTTTAAATGAATTAAACAATCATGCATAAAACATAAAAAAAAAAGAATCAATCTCACGCTTCAGGCATCAATAATCCAAGATTAAAATTCATTTTCATCCATGGAATCAACAGAACCAAATCAATCTCATTCTTGTGCTCTGCTAACAAATATCACCAAATCCATATTTCTTTACACTAATCGAATCCTCATGCTATGTACATCCTTAATCCATGATTAAAACTCAATTCTAACCTAGGAATAGCTCAAACCGAATCAATCTAAATCTTGTGTCATGGCAAAATTTCTCACGAACAGTCTCCAATTCTAACCTAAATCCAACTAGGAGTCTCATGGATCCTAACAATATGCATAATAGGTTCTACTTCCTCATAATTTAAGTGAAAAATGGAAAGAAAGAAACCTGTAAAGAAGCTTCAACAGAGGCACGATTTTATGATGAAACTTGATCAGATCAATCTAGAAACACTCTATGATTGATGATGAAGCTTTCTTGATGCTCGAATTTTCTTGAAGAGGCCTGAATCTTGGAACTCTATTTTCACCCTCAAGCTCACTTTTTCTAACTGCTTCTTACCTTTTCTTGCACTCAAAATTCACTAACCTTCATCTGAAAATGATCCAGAACTTATATAGAACATGTTTGGATACATTTCAGGCCCAATGGAGGTCCAAATAGCCCAACTGGAAGTTCAGTTTTCTTCACTTTTCTGCTTTATGAACTGCACGAAAACAGAGCTAATTCACTTCCAAATTGATCCATTTTGCTTGCTGGTGATGTAAGGAGTGTGGATGGATGAGATTAGTTCCTTACTTTTGCATCAATGGTTGATTTGTATTTTGTTTCTTCAAGCTTAAGAAACATGAGGAAAGACCATGTAAATGACTTCAATTTTCAAATCTATCAAAGCCAATGTTCTTAGAATGTGTTTTGTGCACAAAATATGCACAAGCCAAAGTGACTTATAATCTTACTTTCCCAAAATTCCCTTGCCTTGCAAGTTCCATATCTTGAGTTCTACAAACCCAATCAAGGACTTCTAGTACTCTTTGGAAAGCTAAGAAGATAAGGAACAACATTCATGTTTGGGTCAAGGATATGTGAGACCTCCTTCTAGGTCAAAAATGGCATGGAAGTTGGTTGACTTTCAAGTACCAAAATCACATTCATCTGATGACCTGTAACTTGTCTGCTTCATAAATTGAGTTCGATAAATCCTATCAAGGAATTATAGTACTTAAAATAAAGCTAAGAACATGCTCTACATGTTTCATGTTGGGGTCAAGGTGATATGAAACTTGCATCTTGAGTTATGTAGTCTTGAAGTTAGGCACTAAACCAGGTTGTCAAGCTTAGAAACCCTAGCCTAGGAACTTCTCACACTCTTGATCACTGATGAGTTGGTCTTGGAATCATCCCTTGGGGGTATCGACACATCCTTACATGATCACATGGCCTTGAAACTAGGTCTCAACCTCTTTCAATTCACTTGTTGACTTAGGGTTGACCAGATGAAACCCTAATTGCACCAATCTTGGTTGTAGCTTTTTATACCTTGCATAATGACTTAACCAAGCTCCATAATGACTCTCAAGCCATCTCATGAGCTCTCTTAATGCTTGACACCCATATCCATGGATTCAAAATCATCTGATGATCTCCCACAACCATCAAGTTAGGAAATGTGCACATAACTGTCTAGCCACTTCTCTGGGGATCTTTGACTTCTTTGCCGAGGATATCAACCCTTGAATACTGGAATAAAGACTCTTGAATAACCTTAGAACCTTGATAAGCCTTTCTGCTAAGCACAAATCTCTCAATCCCCTGCATATGAATGATGGTATGCAAATGTTAATGCTACAATGAATGCAATGAAATATAAGCTAGGTAAAGAAAAAGGTTAGGCAAATTTTGGGGTGCAACAGATGGCACACACACAAGCCAGAAATTAAAAAAAAAGTGGGCAAATTTAGGGTATGACAGATGCCCCTGTCTAATCGGCTTAAACCTAGTAAGGAGAAATGCTACGACATTCATTCTTTCGAGGTAGAAGATGATTAGATATAGAAGACCCTAAATTTGTCCGAAAAGAAGTAACATGTTTGGAAATGAAAAATGGATATCTTGCAAAGGTCGCTACCAACACAAGGATGATAACAAGAGAAATCTGACACCACAAGGATGACAGACCCATCACCTAAGGAATGATGGAGCGAAACACAAACAAACCTGACACCCAAAAGGATGTAGAGGGATAAGCTTCTCTGAAGAGATTGCCGCTTATCGCTGAAGACGGATAAGCTTCTCTGAAGAGATTTCCACCTATCGCTGAAGACGGATAAGCTTCTCCCAAGAGATTGCCACTTATCACTGAATAAAGATAAGCTTCTCTGAAGAGATTTCCACTTATCGCTGAAGACGAATAAGCTTCTCCCAAGAGATTGCCACTTATCACTGAAGAATGATAAGATTCTATGAAGAGATTGCCACTTATCGCTGAAGACGGATAAGCTTCTCCCAAGAGATTGCCACTTATCACTGAAGAAAGATAAGATTCTCTGAAGAGATTTCCACTTATCACTGAAGACGGATAAGCTTCTCCCAAGAGATTGCCACTTATCACTGAAGAAAGATAAGCTTATCTGAAGAGATTGCCACTTATCGCTGAAGACGGATAAGCTTCTCCCAAGAGATTTCCACTTATCACTGAAGAAAGATAAGCTTCTCTGAAGAGATTGCCACTTATTGCTGAAGACGGATAAGCTTCTCCCAAGAGATTGCCACTTATCACTGAAGAAAGATAAGCTTCTCTGAAAAGATTGCCACTTATCGCCGAAGATGGATAAGCTTCTCCCAAGAGATTGCCACTTATCACTGAAGAAAGATAAGCTTATTTGAAGAGATTGCCACTTATCACTGAAGACGGATAAGCTTCTCCCAAGAGATTTCCATTTATCACTAAAGAAAGATAAGCTTCTCTGAAGAGATTGCCACTTATCGCTGAAGACGGATAAGCTTCTCCCAAGAGATTGCCACTTATCACTGAAGAAAGATAAGCTTTTCTGAAAAGATTGCCACTTATCGCCGAAGACGGATAAGCTTCTCCCAAGAGATTGCCACTTATCACTGAAGAAAGATAGCCAAGTCTGCTGGAGACAACTCACTAGGGAACGCCTATGGCTTTGCTGAAGACACCCCTGTCTAGGCTGAATGTTGATTTTGAAGATCTGACCACGAGGTTGAAATATGTCATGGAAAATACCCATGGTCTTGAAAAGATGCCCCTGACTGGGCTGATTACGATCTTGGAAATCTTTGGCATTGATGTTGGACCTGAGCTCGCATGCTTATGCTTGACGATAATGATTGTTCCATAAATGGAAATGCAAATGCAAATGCTATCACGCGAAGATGAAAGAGCTGGGGAAGTATGATATGATTATGCGATGCATATGATGCAGGATGATTATGCGATGCGTATGATGTATATGATTATGATGGATAATTGGAAATGCAGGTGCCGACATGACGGTCTTTTGGTAGTTGCCAATGCGGATTGGACTTTGGGTGAGAAGGTGAAGGTACAACTCCCCGATACTCGTCTTGAACTCAACAGTTGCTGACGAAAATGAACTTGCTTGAGTAACTTGCCCCAGTGTAGTTCAAACTTGCTCTAGTATGATCTTTGGGAATGTTCATCTTGAAAAGATGGTAACTTGCCATGAGACGACCTCGAGATGGCTTGCCCCAGAATTTGTATCATGAAAGGATTCATCCTTGATCAACCGACTCTTGGTGGTTGGCTTCAATATATTTTTGGATTAGCTTGCTCTTGAAAGAGCGTTGAAGCGACTTAACCTGTCCTAAATTAGCACTAGAGGGATTCACCCTTAAGTTAAAGAAATTTTGGCATGATTCACTTTTGATCAATCGCTTCTCGAATGATTTGCCCTATAATCGACCGATGCCTGGGGATTTGCCTCAGACTGACTGATTTCATGCTCTCGGATGTCAATGCCCCAGATCCCAGGGCAACAAGGTATACTTGATTTTGATCCAGACTGTTGAATGATCCAGTCTTGTTTGATTGCTCTCTGTTGGAATTTTCCTTGATGTCAACTATTAACTTGTAATTAAAATTGTTCTTTCACATATGGTAATCTCAATGCAAAGTTCATGCAAGTTTTGAAAGAAATGCCATTTATTAAGTGTCGTGATAGTGAGACGAATGGACCGTTAGTCCAGACGTTGTGCTAATTTGATTGGTGTGAAAGATATAGCAAGGATAATGACACCAATGCTGATGATTAGCAAATATATGGGGAGTCAGTTTACGCAACCTTGCGATAATATGCTTTCAGAATAAACCTCGCCTCAATTAGGTCTTTCAAGGCTTGTAACGTGGCTTGGTTCACGGTTTATGAAGCAAAGGATATTAGACTCAAAGTTTGATTTGTACCCACCCCTTCTTCTCGATGATCTCCATACCTACGTTCAATTAATTCTGCACATGTTTGATGGTTCAAGGTTTGCTCGAGATGGCAGTCACCTTATTTGATTTTTTGATGGATGTCAGCGACCCCCTTTTGATTTGGGTGGCCACTGAATCTTTTTTTTTTGTTGAGGGTTTGAGGATCTCTTTTGCTTTTGTTTTTGATCCCTAACTTTTGCATGGACTGATTTTGATTGTCAGATCCATCGGGATTGCCTTGATTTTTGCCTAAGTCCCCTTTGAGGTGCTTGACTTACCAGGCTTTTGATTTTTTTTTGGATTTTGTTGGAAGATTGTGACTGCCATATCACGGGTCATTGATGAACAACCGTCATGTCTTTGGATTTTTATTTGTTTATTCGAGTGCGGGATTAGATTAACTGAACAACTACCCTGCCCCAGGTTGAGTGTAAGGGTTTGAAAGTCCGAAGGAAACTACTACTTCTAGGCTCGAAGTGGTTGACTATGGGTTAACTCCTTATATCTCTGGTGTTTAGGGGATTTGAAACAATTCCTGTACATCATTGACGAGATTTTGTCTGAAAGCATATAGTTTGCAATTATGGGTATTTTGTTTTCGTCATCCTCCCTCCAATCTTTGCTAAAACAACAGTGATAAAGTGGAGTGGATAAAAAGGTGTATGTGTCTGTGCTTGTGATAAGTGGAAATAATGAGCGAATGCGACATAATTAATTCAGAAAATGCATAATCACTTCATTAATATTACCATTCAAACAACAATGTTTAAACACAAGTAGCAATTAACAGGAAATAAACTACAAGATGCAAATGATAAAAGCGCCTAAAGACTGCCAATGTTGAGGACGTCTGCCTATCTAGACCACTAGCTTTTGCAGATGACCCTAGGATTCTTCGAGCTAAGGCAACTAGCGATCGTTCACGGGCATAGCTACCTCCGTTTGCTTTGTCTAACTGGTCTTTCAAGTCGTATATGCTCCTCTTGCTTCATTATTTGGGACGTCTTTCTATTTAGATGACTGCCCCTGTTCAATGGTGCTTGGTCGGACAGTATCTTTCTTTGTATTATCACTGTTGTTGACAGGTGGTGCAGTTGGAGCGAAGATTCGACCACTTCCAGTGACACCACCAGTTCCCATAGTGTTCTCTACAATATTTTTCTCTTCCAAGATATCCTCTTCTCCTATCTTCTGCCCGTTGACAAAGACAGTCTCATCATATAGCCAAGGTACAACGTTTGTGCTCTTGTATGGAAATGGAGCTGGGGCCGAAATGACAAGCTGGTTCATTGACGGTGGAGACATAGGTATCTCAACTAGATCATATAGGATTTGCAGTGGGATAGAAGTCTGTTCATACATGTTGCCCCAATCTTCCTCATCGCACGATATGGTCAATGGTGTACGAGTCGAATTACCAGATGGAATCCAAAAATCATATCTATCATTATATGGTATCTCCAACATTTCAAACAGAATGTCAAGGGTAGCAACTTCTTCAGTCTTTGACAATTGCTCTGCTACTAATACACCTTGATCAATCAGGCTTTGGATGCCTTTCTTCAGTTCAGCACATCCTTGAGATCCGTCCAAACAAACGTGGCAATTGGTTGAACAGCCTGGATAAATGCTCTTCAACAGGAGTTGCTCCTTAATAGTGGAAAGAAGAGTTCTCAATTTGTCAATGTCCGAAATTAATCGGATCCCTCTAGAGCTCTCAATCATGTTTGTTGAATGGTGAGTCGGCATTGGATTAGTCTTGATGTTTGGGGTGTTTCGAGTGAAGTTTATCGCCTTTGAATCGATAAGATCTTGCACAATGTACTTCAGAGCTTTGCAATTTTCAATGTTATGGCCTGGGGCGCCAGAATGGAACTCGCATCTTGCATTGGCGTCATATCCAAAGGGGAGAACGACCAGAGGGTTCTTCATTTCCCTAAGCTGAACAAGGCCTCCTCTCAATAAGAACGGAAGCAACCTGGCGTATGCTGATTGAGTTGGATCAAAGTTTCTTTCTGGCCTCCTCGAGCCTTGATACTGATTTTGTCTTGGTTGGTAGGATTGTTGTTGATTCTGCTGAACTGTAGGCTGACTTACTGGAATGGACAACGGTTGTTGAGGAGCGACGACAACAACATAGTGATAACCTTGATGAGTTTTCCCTCTATCTGTGGACACATTACTGGTTTCACCTTCTTTCTTCTTAATGAAACCCTGATATGGACTTTTGATCCCACTTGAAGATCCATCATCGTCCTTGATCTTTCCTAACTTCATATAACTCTCTAATCTTTCTCCAGCCATGACAAGTTCAGAAAACACTGTAGATGTTGTAGATGCTAGACGCTCAAAGACCGGTCCTTACAGCGTGCCCATGAAGAGGTCTGTCAGCTCTTTCTCCATCAACGAGGGTTGTACTCTTGCAGCTATTCCCCTCCATCTCTGTGCAAAGTCTTTAAAAGACTCATTCGGTTTCTGGGTTAAATTCTGAAGTTGCATCCGATTTGGAGCCATGTCAGTGTTGTATTGATAATATTTCACAAAAGCGTCTGCTAACTCCTTCCAGCTTTTCACATTGGATCGTTTAAGATGCATGTACCATTCCAGAGAAGCCTCTGTCAAAATATCCTGAAAGAAATGGATTAATAGCTTCTCATCATCAGAATATGCGGCCATCTTCCTGCAGTAAGACCTTATATGGGTCTTAGGACAACTATTACCCTTGTATTTCTCGAAGGTTGGGATTACAAACTTCAGAGGTATCTTAACTCCGGGTACAAGACATATTTCTGTGACATCTAGTCCCAAAATGTTGGGGCCTTGCAATGCCCTCACCATTTCTTGTAAGGCATTGAATTTCTTCTCTAATTCAGCGGTCTGGGGTACATATGCTTCAGCTGAATTCTCGTAGAAGCCTTCATGATCATCGTAGTGAACTGGTGGTGGAATCGTGGTACCATGAGGAAGAGTTGCACTGACTGGGGGATGGACTGTGTTGATAGGTACTGCACCTGTAGAAGTAGGAATTGCCCCAACAGGGGTTGGGATGGCCTCGGTAGGAGTTGGAATTGCGCCACTTGCGTTAGGAACTACACCAGCCAAAGTCTGATTAGCGTTCCTCTCTGCTATTTGCCTTATCTCTTCTTGACTCCTGGCCATGTTCTAAATCACCTCCATGAGTTGATTCATCTGCGCCTTCATACCTAGCATCTCGTTCCTCATAGTAGCTTGGTCTTGCTCTAGCTGATCCATGACTCTTCTTTGATTATTTCTTGTGTTGTACTAATGTCGGGAAGTCAACTTGCTTTACTCTGAAAGGGTAAGCAGTGCGTAAGGTCGAGTTTCAGGGAATGCAGAAAAAAAATGATGCAAAGATGCTCATGCAAATGCAATGTTTTATGAATGCACATGATAACAGAACAATATCGAGGTCAAGGTCATAGGTCCTGTAAAACAACACAATGAGATATATTTCGCCTCGGGTGGGCAATCTATTGGTTTAGGAGAGGGTATCCCAAAGGCTTTAAAACAAAGTCCCATGCACTAACCCTCAAAAGTTTTCCATCAGAATGACTACTCATAAGACGGTAATCCCTTCAAAGGATGAACACAGAGTTATGTTTTAGGAACCTTTGGAATAAGGTTCTACAAAAGGTCCTCAGAGTCAAGGACTCCCAAGTTGGGAATAAAGACGCCATTATGACTACACGTAAGACATAATCATCCCAAAGGGGTCTCGTGTGAGCGGTGGAATTCGATCCAACTCAACGAGTCCTAAGTCTCGCAAATCAGAAAGAATCCACCTCCTAACTTAGTGTATACTCGAAAGCTCGGGTAGAAAGCTTTTATCCTCACAAACCAATCCAATAAACCCAACAGGTTAGTGAACACAACATAAAAAAAACAGATAAAAGTAAACAAAATCACACACGCGACAAATAAATTAGGCTTGGCTCGCTAGGGGTCCCTAGCAGAGTCGCCAGCTGTCGCTACTCAAAAAATGCATCGTGCAACGATGGGGAGGCGAAAAAGATAGACAGAAGAGTCGCCACTGAACTTTATTTATCCCACGAGGGGAAAGGAAAATATCAAGAAAGCCTTAAGAAAGAAATGGATAAGATGGTCTCGCAACCATGAACGGGTTCAGAAGCCAATTATGCGAAGGGAAGGTATTAACACCCCTCGCATCCATCGTACTCGATGGGAACCATTCGTTTGTCAATGTGTGAATTTATTTTCTAAAAGATTATGCTATAAAAGAGTATTCCACGGGGAGAGAGATAAGGAAAGGAGGTAACAGGGAAGAAGAGAGAAAGAACTGACTCGGTAGGACTTTGCGGTCCTAGGCCTACGTATTCTCAATAGACATGAGAAAGTCAGAGTCGACGTAGTTCGGGGAACTACAGATATAGAGGGAATGTACTCGACAAGGATTATGTCCCTTGTGCCTATGTATCTTTACTTAAAAGAAGTAAAGAACCAAAGCAGGCGTAGTTCAGCCTACGGTTTGTTAATGTTTTTATGGATGATGTTATCGTGCGCATTCTAGCAGTTTAGGTGTTTTGCCGCTCGCATATGAAGAGATTTATGCGTTACCTGTTTGCGGTATGACAGACGTATCATATCCTTTTGAAATTATTAGGTTTTTGCCATGCGAGGCAAGGTGTCACGTTTGATTGGTGGGATTCTTTTTAGGGGCGAGATAAGTCCTCGACTAGAAATCCCTTGCGGGTAGTACCCAATTCTTTATCTCAATGTTTTTTGTTATAAAAAGGTGTGGCGAACGTAGCGTCTTCGTATTGAAAGACGAGTATCAAGACCACCCACACTACAGTGAATATCCTGATACTCGGAGAGGAAGAAGTCTACACTCAATCCTTTCTTTTTAATTCAATGCAAAGAGAACTTCATTCTCTTATTAAAGATGTTTTTGGTTTTGAAAGGTAAGTGCTTTGTGAAAGAGAACCCTATGGTAAACGTCAGCACTCGGGATAGGAGAAGGCCTACACCTAACCATTCCATGACCATTCAAGTTTTTGTATGAAAAGAGTTGAAAATGCACTCGGTACGGGACCGAGGTTTTAGGTGAGAAAGGTTGCAAAGAGAAGTTGTGAAAGGAGAGGTGGTGGATAAAGTCGCGTCTTCGTATTGAAAGACGAGTATCGAGACCACCCACACTACAATGAGCATCCCAACACTCGGAGAGGAAGAAGTCTACACTTAATCCTCTCTTTTTAATTCAATACAAAGGGAATTCGATTCTTTTATTAACAATATTTTGAAAGTGCACTCGGTACCGGACCGAGGTTTTTAGGAGAAAAAGATTTGAAGTGCCTTCGTATTGAAATACGAGTGTCAAAATCACCCACACTACAGTGAGCATCTCGACACTCGGAGAGGAAGAAGTCTACACTTAATCCTCTCTTTTTAATTCAATACAAAGAGAATTGATTCCTTATTGAAAGGGTTTTTGAAAATGCACTCGGTGTGGGGCCGAGGCTTTTAGGAGGAAAGGTTGGAAAATGTACAAGTGTCTTCGTATTGAAAGACGAGTATCGAGACCACCCATACTACAGTGAGCATCCCAACACTCGGAGAGGAAGAAGTCTACACTTAATCCTCTCTTTTTAATTCAATGCAAAGATAATTTGTTCTTATATTGAAGAATTTTTTTAAAAAAATAGGCTAAAAGGCCCAATAACCAGAAGAGAAATGAAAATTAAAATAAAAAAGATGGAAAATAAATTAGCACATTAAAATATAAAAATAAAAATAAGAGTTTTTTTTTTGGAATTTTATGGTATTTAAAATTATTTTAAAAATAAATAAAATAAAATGAGAAAAGAGAAATAGAATAAATAAACAAAATGTTAAAAATAGAAAAGGGGCTCTACCATGGGTAAAACCCATGACCTCATGGTTCATGAGCTAAAGACTTACCATCTCAACCAATCGTGCGCGTGTTATAATGGGTGGAGAAAGAAAGAAAAAAAATAATAATACAAAGAAAATCATGAAAATAAACTAAAAAAAGCCCCCGCTGGGGATCGAACAGGGGTTCAAGGCATGACAAGGCAAGGTACTAACCACTGGGGTGGCGATACATCCATTGTATAACTCCACCCCAATAAATCAAATACCTAAAAGGCACGTTTCTGGGCAACTTCAAAGCAACAACCAATGAAAATACGTTTTTATCCAAACTTAACCAAATCTTAATCAATTTTAGTGAAACAAAAGCCTAACTTGTTTGAAATTTTGAGAGGAACGCAATGGTGTCATTCACAACTTCAAATAATGCACATCCACTGAGATTCGAATGAACATGCAAAGTGAGATTTTGGGATGCACTTGAAGATCACATGACCAAAACAAATGCATTTAAGAGCAAGGAAAGGTCCACACAAGTCTCAAACGCATTGCTCATGATTATTTTCAAAGGAATTAGGCCAAACCCTCACTGAATCACAAAGTGACTTTCAAGCTGCAAGTTTTAATGAAGGGGTTTTTTATGGACTTGGTATGCAACCAATGAGTTTAATAATGATTCACTTCAATGCTATCAATCTATAACAGGTTGTGGACCTCCATACACACAAGATGCACAAGTTATAATGGAGTTTGATGGTAATGGGGTTTAACCATTTCAAAACAGAAAGCATATAACAGATCAAGGCAACATGCTTTCAAGGCAATAAACACAGCTGAGGCAAGTCCGCAATCTTAGAAAAATCCCAAGATAACTCTTACCTGGCTAAACCACTTAGTATGAGTTGAAAAACTCAGTTTGAAACAAACAATGGATGCACACACACACTTGAAGTTTATCCAAACAAAAATCAAGCCAATGTTTTAAAATGAAGTTAACAAACTCCAAAACTCCAAGAACTCAGAACAGGCCTATGTCAGTCCAACTTCATCTGAGCACACTAAATAGAGAAACTGCTGGTCCTATCCTTCTAGCCTCCAACAGCCTGTCTACCACAACCTATGAACTACCTGCAGCTGGCCAACTGTACTGAACAGTTCTCACCCATCATGACCACAAACTGGTCATCCACCCAAGCTCCAAGTTTGAATTCCTCAAATGGCAGCCATAGCATAATCCAAAACTAAAACTCAGTTAGCCGACCAAACAAAATAAACCATTTGGAGGTTTGAACAAAGCTGAGGTATACAACCTCCTAAACCTTTATGACAGTGGGCAGTTGAAAAATAAATGCATCCCTTCTTGGCATAACAACACCAGTTAATCCAAAATAGCAGCCCTCTGCATAAACTTTAATAACAGTCCCATGCACACCACAAAATGCTAGGCAAGTCCGAGTATGCACTAAGTTTGAATCTCCCTAATGAGAGACAACAAGCATAACAATGCTTGATATCTAAGCAACTATTCTAGGCCTCTCATATTAACAGCTTTCAAAACAGTTCCAAATCCATACAAAAACTGGCCTGAACAGACCTTACACCAACTACTCATATAAACACGTCATGCCAATCAGTGTCAAACATAATCCAACAAGGTCCTCAACTGCCAAACAATCTATCACTAAAACTAAACATGGACATCACACTTAATCTACACAGAAGCAACAACATTGTTCACAAATGGATAGCTCAACATTCAGATCCAACATCAATCCATAACATTTGCAAATAATTCTCCCTCATGTTCATATATGACATAGGGCAATGCTTAAGGGAGTTTCAAAAGCACAAACACAACAGTAGCACCATATTGTATGATGATTATAAGAGTATTAAACATAATGATGAGTAAAACAAACAAACAATGGCAAAGTCATACATGAGCTGCATTTATTTTAAGCACATTTCAACTAAAGCACACTAAACATGTTCATTACAGTCTATGAATAAGGAAGTGACTACTAACCTCTTGTAGACCTCTAAGCAATCTATTTAGTAGGGAAAACTTTGAAGAGTTGTTCCTGTTGATATCCAACAATGCCTTGATGAACCAACAACTTTCTTGCACTTGAGGAAAATGAAGGAAACCTTGTGACAGATCCAAGAACAAGTGATGCAGAGATTCTTGGATGTTTTTGACAGCTAGTACACCTCAAACCAAAGGTGTTTGGAGTGTTGAGATGGTTGAAACAAGCTTGAATAAAGAGTTACCTAGTTTTGTATGAAAAGTCAAAGTTTTCTAGATTGAAGGTTGACTTTTGGAAATATGAAGTTTTGGACTGGTTTAAAGGTTTGAACACCTTCAAAATGCCATTTGTAGGTTGTGCAGATGGTTTTTGAAGTGGTTCAATGAACCTAAATGATGCTAGGGTGAAGTTTGCATATGATAGATTTTGTGGTTTTGGAGGATTTGAAAATGTAAGCTCTGGTTTTTTCCAATGCAGCAGTGGCTAGAGCTCTCTAGGGTTTGTGGTGAATGGTATTTAGCTTAAATATGAAATAAAAGGGATAAAATGGCAACCTTTACCAAGGTGAAAAATGAAGGGGCAGATTTGCATTTTTCATGAGTTTTTTTGAATCAAGGGTTGATCATGAGATGGTACACCAGCTAGCTGCATTCCTTTGTCTCATTCTAGGTTTCTTGTGGATGAAGAGAGTGACCTAGCTGGGATGCAAGGAGCAGAGCAATAGAAGCTGTTTGTCTTTTACTTGTTTTGGCTAAGGATTCAAAAATGGGGCAAAATGGTACAAGCTTGTGTTGGTTCATTTTGGGAAATGTTTGGTGGCTCCCAATGCAGCATCCCATGTGTCGCAACTGCGAAAAACACTCGGCGGAAAACAGAAGAGTCGTCACCTTTCGTTATTTATCCCAGAGAGAAGGAAAGGAAACGATCGGAAAAACCTGATGAAAAAGGGAAAAGACGAGGTCATCGCAACCAAGTCCTGGATTCGGGAGTCGGTTACGCAAGGGGAAGGTATTAGCACCCCTCACGTCCATCGTACTCGACAGGACCCACTCTTGTTGTCTTTCTAAGGGTATGTTTAAACTATCTACACTAAAGGCTTGCGGGACAAAAGAAAAGAAAGAGACTCGGCAGAGCACCACCGCTCTGTGCCTACGTATTCCCTTGTGCAATGGGAAAGTCAGAGTCAACGTAGTTCGGCTAACTACGAGAGAGATGGGGCGAAGGTTGCTCGCTAAGACATCGTGTCTTGTGCCTACTTACTTTCAGCTGGTATGAAAGATCAGAGCAAACATAGTTCGGGAGGACACGAAACCACATGTTGATTAAGTGTTTTAATCGAGTAGGGTTAAACCTCCGTTCTAGCAGTTAGGGACTAAGCCTGTTTGCGGTAGAACCAAAGCTTAACAACACTCTTTTCTGAAAAAAGTTCCAATTAATCCCGAAGGAAAAAGGTTTGAGTTTTGTTTTGTGTTTTTTAGTGAAGTGAATTAATTCGGTTTGTGATTCACATTGCACTAAAGACTATGACATGGAGGCGAATGCGTCGTATATCGCACCCAAACGGGACGTATACTAAACACTCTAGATAAGCGAGAGGAGACCCCTCACTCATCATTCCCCACGTAGCTTAAGACTCGTAGCGCGCAACATTTATCGCCTTTATTAGATGACTTAGCATGATTTTGATATGAGAAGAGAGACGCATGGAAGGTCTAAGGGAAACTCGGCCCTAACGTTGTCATGCAATGTGGTCTTAAAGTTTGGATTAAAGAAGGGAAACATCTACCCTAATGTTAGCATACTTAGATTGAATGCCTAATGTATCTCCTACTCCCATCCTAAACGGAGGGACTAGGAATCCTATGGGGATCATGGCAAGAAAGCACAAGAAGAACAAAGGAAGAATCAATCACAAGTAGAAAGATGCAAATACGAAAAATGCAACACTTAGAATGGTGGGAGGGAGGAAAAGTGTGTGGGGCAGAAGCTGCCACAAGCACGTCTCGACCTTAACAGCGATGCAAGAATGATGTGAACATGTGGAGAAAAGCAAGAGATGAAAGTAAATGAACATGCAAACAAATGATCAATTCGAACCACATACACAAGCATACAAATAATTGAAAAATGATCATACATGTCAACACAATCATGATTAATCAATCACAAACACAGACAAATATCCAAAACAATTCAATCCTAATATATCACACTGATATATGATGATTCGAATCGATACGGTATGCAAACATGCAAGCAAAACAGCAAATATGGCATTCTGGCACAGTGTTAATCGGTTAACCCCTGAGGTTAATCGGTTAACACCATCAAAAGTTTAGAAAATCTGAAGTTTTGAACAGGTTAATTGGTTAACCCTATGCGTTAACCGATTAACACTGTTAACGTTTGAAAAAATATTTGAAAATTTGAATTGGTTAACCGGTTAACCATATAGGTTAATCGATTAACACTGCACCAGAAGCTAAAAACAGCAGCAGAAAATCACTTCCAGCACAGAAATAGCTTATCCAAGATTCCAACAGATCAACTTATCAAATAAGCACGAATTTAACAACAGAAAACAAAGATCCAACATCATGGATACACAATTATACAGCCATATCACAAATCGAACGGATCGAAATCAACAACATTCAATTGAAGATGAAGATTAACATGATAAGCTCAAAAATTAAATCGGATCGAGAATTCCAACCTTCGAAGCGGAGATTTGCTTCGGTAAGTGTTGATCAACTGAATTTGAGTAGATCAAATGTTAGAAATCCGGAAAACTTCAAGATCCACAATAATTGAGTCTAAAAGCTTCAAATAATCAATTCTAGATCCAACTCCAGATTCAGATCCAAGCTTGCACGGAAATTGAAGATGAAAATTGATTCAATGGTAATGGTAAATAGAGGTTTATGCTCAAGAATACATTGATTCTAATGTAGAATCAATAGTTCCAAGGAAAAAGAGCTTTGAGTGAGTTTTTGGAAATGGAGAAGTTGAGTGAATTTGAGAGAAAATTCTGATCAATTCTGAAAAATGAATGTGAGAAATGAAAATTGGATGGTGAGGTTTGGAGTGGATCACTTAAATATGACTTAGGTTTGGGATCCAAAGCTAGGTTTGGGAATTTGGATTGGAAATCAAGGTTTGGAATGTGGAATGATTTTTTGGAGGGAAATCTGAAATTTAAAGATGTTTTAGATCCTTCCCAAGTGAAAATTTGAATTCCAAGGTGATCAAAATTGGACCCCAAGTGCAATTGGCTTGCAAAATCACGTACATGGTAAATTCTGCTATGGTTAACCGATTAACCATATGCGTTAACCAGTTAACACTGTTAAAATTTCAAATTTGGGCTAACTTTCCTTTCGTTAATCGATTAACCATACAGGTTAACCGATTAACACCTTCAAATTTTGAATTTTGGCGCCTTTTGGTGGGAAATCTGTCCATTTGCCCTGTTTCAACTATCTGGAGCTCTGTTTAGCTGCTGAATCTCATTTTTGACCATTGTTACTGTGAAAATGCTTGACCTGAGCCGGAGTGCTGATTTTGATCTGAAATTAACCTGAAAAATAAAATCGGTCGCCTGACCGCTAGGCAAAATAAATGCCCGATCCTCTGATACTCATTGTTCGCTGTCCAGTCTTTTGCTCCGAAATAAACTTGAGCCACAGGAACGCCTTGATCCCATGCCTAGAGAACAAATGCCATGATATGCGAAAAACACAAAAAAGCAAAGAAACAAAAGCCAGTTACGGTTAAAAACGAAAGACAAATTTTGGGGTGCTACAGCTACCCCTATTCAAACAACTTGGACCTGAAGGGAGGAAAAGCATCCGCTTTCAAACATTTAAGGTACAAGGTGATTGAATATAAAAGAACCTGGAAATTTGCACCCTGCCGGAATGAAAAACAACGACTACCAACCAAGAGTCGGAAAACGACGCGCTGGGGATAACAATCCAATATAATCTGAAATTGATCCAAAAGATGCCAACCAAGAGTTGGGAAAACGCTCGGAGGATACCAACCAAGAGTTGGTACAACCAAAGGCCAACGGATACCAACCAAGAGTTGGAACGAAACCATCAACAAATACCAACCCAAAGTTGGAACACTCCCACAAAAAATACTAACCAAGAGTTAGAACAAACCCTGCTGGGGAACAAAAGAGTAGTCAAACAGCTTTGTGGCGACTTCACCGGGAAAAGAGTAGATTAATCAGACGACTCTGTGGAGAACAAACTAGCAACACCATCCAAAATATAGGATGAGGTGTGACTCTTTGGGGACAAAACCACCCCTACCAACCAAGAGTCGGAATCCATACTAACTGAAATTTACATGGCGAGACGACTTCGCTGAAGAGGAATATTGACCAAAAGTCGGAATCAACAACCAAAAATCAACAACCAAAGAACCAAGGTTACCATCCAAGAGTTGGAAAAATGTCAACAAATCGACCACACTGGATACGGCGACCTCACTAGGGAATCAAAGGCTACCAACCAAGAGTTGGAAAACGAACCGACATCCATGACTGACCCTAGCGGAGAAACCATAGCCACCAATCAAAAGATGGAAAACACCAAATCTCCTTATCAACCAAAAGCTGAGATAACGACTCCGCGGAGGAATAAAGGGAGGACTGCCAACCAAAAGTTGGGACAACAACCGACGTCCCAGACCGACTCTACTGGGGAAATAGGGGAATACCAACCAAAAGTTGGGACAACCGCAGGAGAAAACATCCAACCAAAAGTTGGGAAACAAAGGTACTAACCAATAGTTAGAATCACCATGAAACACCGTTGATCAAAGGTCGGAACATAAGCTGCTAACCAAGAGTTAGGATTGTTGGGGAAGATCCTCATCGACCAAAAGCTACTAACCAAGAGTTAGGATAGCTGGGGGACGCTACACGAAGCTGACTCCATCACAGGAGATTACCAACCAAAATTTGGGATGATCACCCCAAATTATCAACCAAGAGTTGAAATAAAAGGCCACTAACCAAGAGTTAGAACAACAGCTACTAACCAAGAGTCAGAATAACAGCTATTAACCAAGAGTCAGAATAACAAATATTGCCAACCAAAAGTTGGGAGAGAAACTTTGCGCAGGGAAACCAAAGATTACCAACCAACAGTTGAGATCACCTTCTAGGCCAACCAAAAGTAGGAACACCAAATACAACTATCGGAACTACGCTGGAGGGTGCTATCCAAGAGTTGGAATCCTCGACTCTGCTGAGAGAAATAAAGAATAACCACCAAAAGTTAGAATAACACCCAAACGCCACTGGGTCATCAACCGAAAGTTGAAATAAACAACGATGACCAACCAAAAGTCGGAACTACTCTGTTGGGAAAGAATCACAAGCTTAACTAGGGAAGGCAACACTCGAAAGCGACTCACCTGAGGAAAGCGAAAACATTCACCCACACTACTCAGCTGGGAAGAATCTGATAAAAATAACCAGCCTAAAATCCATCCTGACGCGGATAACACGAAAACCCCTTGATTCAAACAGATCTCTACTGAAAAGAAATCCAGTCCCAAAACACCAAACCTGGCTTATGCTTCAGATGCGTATGTTTGAAAATGACGTAATGCTTCATACAAAATGGAAATGCTACGCATTTGGGAGGATGCTAATGCAAAATGAAAATGCAAAAGAACCAACCTAGAAAAATAAATGACAGGGAGAAAAGATACTCACTCCGCCGGGGAGAGAGAACAAACCCAAGCTGGGAAGAGAATTCCACATCGCTGGGGATCAAATCTTCTGGGTACTTGAATAACTCTATGGGGACACAAGCAGTTCGATGCTTAAACCCAATCTCTTCTGATGAGGAAACCGTCTCTGCAGGGGAAAAACAATCGGCCACCGAAGATTGACTTTATCCTGCTCAAGAAACCAGCCCTGAACGGTGTTCCTGAAAACTCTATCCTGCTTGGGAAGAAGTCCACTCTGCTTGGGATTACATCAAATATCAACCTGTCTTATTGAGGAATATCAGATACTCCTACTCTACGGGGAATTTGAATCTACTAGGGAAATCCCAAACTCCTGTTCTACCACTTACTCTGTCGAGAGAATCAACACTGCACTCTGCTGGAGAAAATCTTGAACCGACTCCGTGAGGAAAGGACGTCACCGACGTTGCCTCCACTGGAGAAGAAAACTGGTTTACAAACCACCCTGCCGCTGAGGGAAACACTTTTATCCTGCTTCGGTGAGAACAATCCTCCACCCTGCCGGGGACTCACTTTATCACGAAGACAAAGCTTTGTTCTGTTGGGGATACAACAATTCAAACTTGATAATCGGACTCTGCCGAGGAGAGGACACAGCTCTTCCGGGGATAAGATGACCACTTCACTGGGGAAGCGAAATCTCTGCTATGGGAAGCATACCTCTTTGTTGTTCATGCCTGACTGCATTTACCTATGGGGAACAAGTCTATTTTGCCGGAAGTACCACGCTTAACCTGCTGAGAATACCCGACTGATAATAACTGCTACTTATTGCGACTTGAACTGTTGAGGCTAAGGGAATTTCACCCAGTTGAGATAACCCTGTTGACCTGCAACAAAGAAAAAACACCAAAAATGGTTACCTCGGTTACCATCCATGATACTTGTCGATCAAGCAAAGTCAGCGCTATCGTTATGCTCTGTAGTACCTCTTACATTTACCTGCAATGTTTACCAAAATAATAGACATTTCGCAAACAAAATAGTAAATTAGACAAGAAAAGAAAGCTCTTTGACTGAAGTGAATACTTTATTGATGAAGGGCCTGTAAATAGGAAAATTACAATTCAGAGACAATTCCTGAAAAGAGGTAATTGCTCAAAAACAAGAAACAAATACAATACAAATGTCGGCAATGTAGAAATAGACAACCACCATGTGTCGATTTGGCTATGACCTGTATGTCTTCGATGTTCCCCTTGTTTCATCTTCTAACAAGCCTGACTGGACTGATTCCTTTTCTTCGGGATAACTGCTCACAAGTTTACAGATCGAACGCAGACCGTGATCATTTTCTTTTTAAATCCCTAACTTTTGCCTGGATCGCCCTTTCGGGTTTTCAATCCACCGTGATACCCATTTTTGCCAAATTTGCCTTCTCAGGTTTTCAACTTTGCGGGTTCATTCTTTTCTTTTATCCCTAATTTTTGCCTAAACCTTTTCTTTTTATGGTTCGCCGAGATGCCTCTTTTTTCCTGGACTTTTCTTTTTGTGTCCAGCGGGTCTCTTTTAAGCAAAGTATTTTTTAACCATGTCTGCGTTCACAGGGGACAAAAAATCTTCACCATCCATAGTAGATAGTAATAAGGCTCCGCCAGAGAAAACCTTTCTTACCACATACGGACCTTCATTGTTAGGAGTCCATTTTCCCCTGTGATCTGTCTGAGGAGGAAGAATCCTTTTCAACACCAAATCACCCGTCTGGAAGCACCGAGGACGCACTTTCTGATCAAAGGCTTTCTTCATCCTACTCTGGTACTACCGGCCATGAGCAATGGCTGCCAACGTCTTTTCATCAATCAAGCTCAACTGATTTAACTTGGTTCGCACCCATTCATCTTCGTTAAGCTTTACATGCGACAATACCCTTAAAGAAGGAATCTCAACTTCTAATGGTAGGGCTACTTCCGTACCATACACCAGTGAGAAAGGAGTTGCCCCGGTTGATGTACGCACTAAAGTACGATAACTGTGAAGAGCAAAAGGAAACATTTTGTGCCAGTCCTTGTAGGTCACAACCATTTTCTGCACAATCTTCTTGATATTCTTATTAGGTGCCTCAACAGCACCATTCATCTTCGGACGATATGGAGAAGAATTGTGATGTTCGTTCTTAAAACTCTGACACAGTTCCTTTATCATTTTGTTATTCAAATTTGAACCATTATTAGTAATGATTCTCTCTGAAATACCATAACGACAAATGATGTCCTTCTTTATGAATCGGGTGACCACCTGTTTCGTGACATTGGCAAAGGTCGCTGCTTCTACCCACTTTGTAAAGTAATCAATCGCAACCAGAATGAAGCGATGTCCATTAGAAGCAGTGGGCTCAATCTTTCCAATCACATCAATTCCCCACATGGCAAAAGGCCAAGGAGATGTCAACACCTTCAGAGGGGCTGGTGGCACATGCACCTTATCGACATAAATCTGGCATTTATGGCATTTTCTGGCATATTTGAAACAATAGGATTCCATAGTCATCGAACAATACCCAGCTCTCAACAATTTTCTAGCCATTGCATGTCCACCGGTATGAGTGCCAAAAGAACCCTCGTGGACTTCCTCCATCAATAGGTTTTCTTCAAGTTCATCAACACAACCCAGCAAGACCATGTCGAAGTTTCTTCTGTATAGCACATCGTCCTTGTTCAGATAAAAATTACCAGCTAACCTCCTCAGAGTTTTCTTATCTTTGCTGGATGCCCCAGATGGGTACTCCTGAGTCTTGAGAAAATGCTTAATATCAAAATACCAAGCCTTTCTATCAGATGCTTTCTCAACGGCAAACACAAAAGCAGGTGTATTAAGACGCATGATGGTGATAGAAGGAGTTTCATTCCAAAAATTCACTTTATACATCGAAGCTAGCGTGGCCAAGGCATCCGCCATCTGATTCTCAGCCCTCGGCATATGATGGAAATCAACTCTATCGAAGAAAGGTAACAGTCTCCTTGCATAATCTCTATAAGGCACTGTTGCACCCCAAAATTTGACCAACAATTATTTATTCATTGAGTGTTTGAAAGTTGATACCTTCATCAGACAGTTCAAGAGAACCTCAGAGGAAGTGGGTTGAAACCAAGGATGTGTGCTTCATAGCTTGAGAGTTGTGGGTGCTCCTCAGATGATTCTGAGACTTTGAGAATGAACTTGATGTTTTGAGAAAGCCTATGAGATGTCTTGATAGCCATCATGAAGCCCAGAGAAGTCATTATACAAGATTTCAGAAGATTCAACCATGAATGACAGAATTAGGGTTTTGACTGGGTCAACCCTAGATCAGCTGAAGATTTGGAGAAGGTTGAGACCCAATCCAAGGGCCATGAGATCATGGGATGATGCATAGAGATGTTATAAAGATTATTCCTAGACCAACTCATCATGATTGAGGAGTTTGAGAAGTTTCAAGTCAGGGTTTCCAAGGATTGTCAGTGAAAAAACCCTAATTTGATCCCCATCTTCCAGGCAGTTTTAGCTCTAGATGTGATTGATATCTCATCTTCCCCACAACATGAATGTTGTAGAGCTTGTTCTTAGCTTTAATTTGAGTGGTGGAAGTCCTTGATAGGAGTTACAGAGCTCAAGTTATGGTTTTGACAAATTACAGGTCAGCAGAAGTATGTGAATCTGGGTCCTTGAAAGTCACCCAATTTGCAGACAACTTTTGCCCTAGTAGGATGATTCCTATGATTTCTTGGTCAAAATTAATGTTGGAGGGAATCTTCTTAGCTTTAATTTGAGTGGTATAAGTCCTTGATAGGATTTGTGGAACTCAACTTATGGTTTGAACAAGACAGGGGTATTTTGGTCATTTGTCAGTTATAGGTCATTTTTAAGCAAATGCCATATCTCCTATTTCTGAGCCTCAAATGGAAAAACTCAAAACATGAAAGTTGTTCAAAATGTGATTTTAAGTCTAGAAAGAAGGTCGTGAATTGTTGAAAAAGCTTGGAGCATGGATATTCTAAAATGGTCAAAATGACTTGAAAAAGGCTTATAAGTTAAAAAAGTTGAAATTGGATTTTGGTTTGAGAGATCTACAAATCCAAAATGGGGCATATGATAGATGATTTTGATTGGAAACAACATTTTGGAAACAATGGTTTATCCACATTTTTGAGTTTAGGCTTAAAAATTGGACTTCCTTTGTAAATTTGTTTCTTGCACTTTAAGGTACCATGAGAAATTGTTTGCCAAAGCCTTAATTTTGCATAAAATGCCTTGTTCTCACATTTATATCTCATATGAAGGTATTTTGAGGATTTATCATGAGTTTTAGGAGAATTACTAAATATAGCATTTTTGAATGTCTCATTACGTGAGAAGTTCTAGAACTTCCTTGGAAGCTTCTCATATGTTCTAGATCTTTCCTTTCACTTCCATAAATACCCAAGGGTGAGATCATGCCATGGTTGGTGATTCTAGTTGCTTGCAAACCATACTTTCATCTCATAACTCCAAAATTGCATTTTGATTCCCATCTCTCCCAAACTCCATTGTTTGTGCTAGCTATCATCATCATCATCATTCTCCATTGTTGTGGATTGAAAAGCAAGAAAAAGGCACATCAAATCGTGGCTGGATTGTGAGTTCTTCTCCATCACTCCAAGAGGCGTGAAGCTTCAAATTAGCATTTTCAAGAGGTGTAAACACGAGTTCTCTTCACCAGCATCATCACCATCATCCAAGGATCAAGTGGCACAAGTGGCAAGGGCTGAAACAAGGGATAGCAACCATCACCATATCCACTTGGTAAGTATGCGTTTCGATTCGAATCACCATAATTATGCATGGTTAGGGCTAGTTATTGTGATATTCATGATAGAGACAACTTAAGGATCATTTATGGTGAGTTTAAGGTCAATCCATGGAGTTTCGAAATGTGACATCAATTCTTGGTTGATCAAGAAAGCTTGAATTATGAGGTTTTAATGCATGTGTTATAGTTTAGTATACTCATGGAAGCAAGAGGAACACATTGGCATCATTATTTTCAAGGTTTGTTAGAGATGAAAAGTGAGCATTCATGGTGGTACCCGTGCCTTGTTGTTGACGGTTTGAATGTTAGAGAGAGTTTCAAGATGAGATAAAGCCATGGCTGTGTAGAGGGCGAGAAGAGGATCATTTTTGGTTTTAATTTCGTGTTGTTTCATGGCTTGAGGAGGGAGAACGGATCGTTGGAAGTTTCATGCATGAAATGGAGTTTTCATGAAGGTTAGGGTTTCTTTGAAGAAGATGAACCACAACCCTTGGATTGCATCTCAATTGTTGACTTGACTTTGATCTTGCGGCCTAGATTTTATTAAACTTCAAAAATTCATAACTAAATGAAAAATGCATATTTTTAACTCATTCTTTTTTTAACATTTTCATTAAAATGTCCAGAATTTTATAAAATATAAAAATTGCACTTTATATTTTAATTGGTATTTTTCTCATATTTTACAAATAAATGCACATTTTTAATCATTCATTTCATACATGATTTTGCAAATTTTTGTTCATGCATTTAGAAATTGATTTTTTGCCCATTCTTTTTTGTGGTGTTAGATATTAATGTGTAGCATTTAATAAAAATAAAAATGTGATTTTATTTTTAGTTTAAAATTTTTTGTATAATATTCTTTTAAATAGTGCATTTAATTCTTTTTAGTTAGTACCTTAACTTGTAGAATTTAATTAGGATAGTTCCCTTAGGCTTTTTGAGCCATTCTTTTTGGCATAGTTAGATAATGTAATGTAGTTTCCCCTGGATTTATTACTAGAGTTTTAGACTAAAATTTGATTAGTTTAGATAGTTGAACTTAGGATAGTCTAATTAGGGTTTAGGTTGTGCATAGGTGAGGAAATTCATTTTCTTTAGATAGTTTTGTCTTGATTTTTGGGTAGAGGAATATGTGGATGTTATGGATAGATATTGTAGACCCTTGTGAATAATTGTTAGATTTTTCCCCCTTGGTTTAGTATTTTTAGGTATTTTCTGAAGTTGCCTGATAATTTTGTCTGTGCTGTGGTTATCTGTTCATCTCTGGGGGTTGTTTTTGGGGAATTTGTTGTGGGGCTTGTGTTGTCTTGAAGACCTTGTTGGAGAGCATGATGAAGTGAAGATTGTAGATCAAGACTCAGAGACCCAGAGCTTGGCTTGTTCCCTGTCTGTGAGGTTTGAGATCCTGAAGTTTGAAGGAAGTTCATGGTACTTTCCTGAGGAAGGCACTATGAATGACTTTCATTCTTTCTTCTCACCTCTTTCTCAAGTATCCAATGATGTTGGAGCCAACTTGTGAGTTTAATTTCTCCTGAGGAGGAATGTAAACTGATCACATGTTGTTGAGCCACATGGGATACAACTCCTAAGTGGAAGCCTCCTAGTATTTTCCTGAGGAAGGTCCTATGGGTCTATTCACTTAGTTCCCTTAGTTTATCTAGGATTTCTCAAGTATCCAATGATGTTGGAGCCAACTTGTGAGTTTAATTTCTCCTGAGGAGGAATATAAACTGATCACAGTTGTTGAGCCACATAGGATACAACTCCTAAGTGGAAGCCTCCTAGTATTTTCCTGAGGAAGGTCCTATGAGTCTATTCACTTAGTTCCACTAGTTCAGATAGGATTTCCTAAATATCCAGTGATGTTGGAGCCTGCTTGTGAGTTTAGTTTCTCCTGAGGAGAAATGTAAACTGATCACAGTGGTTGAGCCACGTAGGATATGACTCCTGAGTATACACCTCCTAGTGTTTTCCTGAGGAAGACACTATGAGTCTGCTTGCTTAGCTCCCTTTCTTTGGTAAGCTTGCTTTGAAGCTTGAAAGACTGGGATTGATTTCTTTTGATTAGGGTTTTGCTTTAGGGCTTTGCTTAGATTTGATTCAGATTCTGTGTTAGGGTTAGGATTAGAGAGTAGATGATTCTTTCTCAAGTGTGTTTTGTTTGCCTGATGGCACTTCATTTCTTTTATCTGTAGATTGCTTGATAGCATGTTGTTTATGTTCAGTATGATTACTGTTATTTCATGACTGGCTTGAGGTCGAGACGAGCTTGTGGAGGCTGAAGCCCCACACACATTTCCTCCCTCACTTGCATTGCATGCATTTTACTGTTAAAGCTGATGCTTTTGTCTGTTTTGGTGTATCATTGACATGATCCCTTAGGACTCTCATTTCCTCTGATGAGGATTTGATGATAGACTTTTAGGTTGAAACATATGCATGACAACATCTAGGAGTTCCCTGTTCAAACCTCAACCATAGGATGAATCCATGGCATGATAACAGTAGGACTTGATAGTCTCCCTCCTAGTTGGGTCTGTTCTCTTCTCATCTCAAAGCAGTTTAAGATACAGTAATCATGAATGATTTCTCTCGTATGTTACGAGCCTTAAGCTATCTGAGATTGGATGTTTAGTATGGTACCCCGTGGGTGACATGCGACGCATTCACTCTCAGGTCATAGTCTCTAGTACGGTTGAGATCGCAAACATAATAAAAAACACTTCTTCTAGGAGATAACCCGTAGTTTCCCGAACTACGTTTGCTCTGATCTTTCATACCAGATGAAAGTACGTAGGCATAGGATGCGACGTCCTAGCGAGCAACCTTCCCCATAATCCCCCGTAGTTAGGCGAACTACGTTGACTCTGATTTCTCATTCCAGACGGGAATACATAGGCATAAAGTGCGACGCTTTGCCGAGTCATTTTTCTTTTCTTTTTTAGCCAGCCTTGATAGGTAGATAGAATAAAACCAACCCGTCCAAGTAAACACAACAAGCGAGGATCCCGTCGAGTACGACGGACGTGAGGGGTGCTAATACCTTCCCCTTGCGTAACCGACTCCCGAACCCAGACAATGGTTGCGACGACCTTGTCTTACCCTTTTTCGTCAGGTTTTTCCGATCGTTTCCTTTCCCGCTCTGAGGGATAAATAACGAAAGGTGGCGACTCTTCTGTCATGCCGGCACCTTATTTTCGCGCAAGCGACAGCTGGCGACTCTGCTGGGGACTGCGATGGTTCCCTATTCGAGTCTCGCCTCGGGTTTTTCCTGGCTGTTTGGGGCAATCCCCAGCAGCTGGCGACTCTGCTGGGGACCGAACCCAGAATCTCTGGTTCTCCGGTTCCCTATGAGAGTCAATCCTATCGTTTGTGTGTTTGCTTGTTGGGTTGCGTTTATTTATCGCATTTTTACTTCCCGCATTTTATTTCCCGCATTTTATTTCCAGTTTGATATGATTATCTGTGTTGCTGTGGGAGAGGGATGTTACTGTGAGTGAGAAGCCGGACCTGGGCTTGAGTACACACCTAGATATAGTTGCGGAGAAGTAGTAGACGAACCTGTCTGCTGAGCAGGCACAGTTGCCTACGAAAATCTGCGCTCAGACGAGATTCTTGCAGAGGTGCTCCTTTCCGGTCCTGAGGATCTGAGGGGAGTCCAGACGTGAGGATTGTCGACTCTGGGGACCGATCATTTGGAAGTCAGCTAAGAGAGGCCTCTTCATGACTTGATAATGCCACTCCTTCTGGGAATCGTATTGTCACTCATGAAAGTCTGTGACGTTGGTGACCGCATAGGATGTCGTACCTTTGTCCGTGGATTAGGTCCATACCTGTGAGTGGGGTTGGGATATTGCAGGAAACTTATACCTCCAGACTACCTGGTTTTCTCGACAGTGAATCAGTTATGTTGATATCACGGTTCTTGGTGGCAGATTTGACTGTTCTTGACAGAGCGGGTTTTTGATCAGAGGATTTTATCATCGGGTGTATATCTGTTCTTGATAGAGCAGGTTCTGATCAGAGTATTGTCATCAGAGGTTTGTTCCAGATAGAGCAGATTTTGAGTGGGGTCTGAGGATCTCATCGGCAGTTGTTGTTTGTTCTTGATAGGGCAGATTTTGAGTGGGGTCCGAGGATCTCATCAGCCGCTGTGCATTTGTTCTTGATAGGGCAGATTTTTGATTTGGGGTCTGAAGACTTCATCAACAGATGTTCCTTGATCTTGCATCCCGGGGTCCTTATTATCAGACATTTGCTCTCGGCAGAGCAGAATATTGATCTTATATATATGGTCCTGTCAGAGGGTCGTTCTTAGCAGATCAGATCAATAGTCTTACACCGGGGTTTCCTTCTCATCAGCGACTGTTGATACCGAATCTCCACAGCAGCTACCCGGATATATTATTGCATGACTGCATTTTGCATTAGCTCGCATATTCATGTTTGCATTCCATTAGCATGTGTCTGTGCTGCAGGCGCATTTCGTACTCTGATTTTGGTGTCCCGAGCGATATGAGATATTTTCTTCCATGAATGGATCCAGTCTTATCACTGCATTGACACTATGTTGGCACGTTGATACCAGAATTAGGGGTGATCTCCTAAACGCACAGACACCCATGGCATTAGCATAATTCATCTTGCATGGCAGAAGCTGGGGCTTGTCTTCTAACCCTTGTGTTTGCAGGTTTGACTCAGAATCGAGCAACTCGGACTAATGGAGCAGGTACAAGCGGAACTGGGGAAAATCCAAAGCCAGCTGGGGCAGGTCATGAATGACATACAGGCAGTGCGTCTGGACCAGCAAGTACTCAGAGAGGAGAATCAGCAGCTGCAGAATCAGTTGAGCTTTCTCATGGGAGTGGTGAGAAGTATGCTAAAGAAGGAGAGTGGTCAAGCACCCAAAGAGGAGACCAAAGTGCTTCCCCCATTGCCGTCAGTGCCACCTGTGCCGAAGCCAAATGGACCTCGTGGATCCTCTACACAGCATGAAGCTCGAGGCCTGTCTCGTCAGCAGCCGCGCCAGGCATCTCAGAATAACCCTGAAGGTTATGGTCAAAAGAAGAAGCTACTTGATAGAGCTGTGGACCCACTGTCGCTACTGCGAAAATCGGTGCCGGCTGAACAGAAGAGTCGCCACCGTGCGTTATTTATCCCACGGGAGGGAAAGGAAACGCTCAGAGTAAACCTCGCACAACACGGGAAAGGTATGGTCGTCGCAACCAAAACCTGGATTCGGGAGTCGGTTACGCAAGGGGAAGGTGTTAGCACCCCTCACGTCCGTCGTACTCGACGGGATCCACGCTTGTCTTCGGATATGGATTGTTATTCTATCTACTCTACAGGTTAGGGGTTAAAAAGAAAAGAGAATGAAAATAAAATGACTCGGCAAAGTATCGCACTTTATGCCTACGTATTCTCGTCTGGAACGAGAAATCAGAGTCAGCGTAGTTCGCCTACCTACGGGAAAGGAGGGGAAGGTTGCTCGCTAGGATATCGCATCCTATGCCTACGTACTTCCACACAGCATGAAAGATCAGAGCAAACGTAGTTCGGGCCACGTACGACACAAGTCTGTCTTGATTATTTTTATTCCTTCTGAAAAAGGGTTTTTCTGCTTAACAGTCCAAGCGGACAAAAATGACGTTTTGATGAGTTCACATTCTTTTACGGAAGAAGTGTCTTTTATTGTGTTTGAAATCTTATTGTGTTTTTCTGTTTGTTTTGAGAAAGAAGAGACAGAACTCTAACCTACGGTTGCGAAGGGAAACAAACTAACCTAATGTTATCATGCATGGGTTAAGACCTAGTGTCTATCATGCTCCTCTCTTGCACAGAGAGAAACAGAGATCCTAAGGGAATGGACGGAAACAGAAACAATATCATATATATACAGTAAAACAGTAAAATGCATGGATGCAACAATACAAGCGAGGCAAGGGAGTCCCACTCAACCTCGAACCTAGAAAACAATAGGCAAAAGTGAACAGGATTCACTTTCAACCCAACAGGGTAAACAACAAACAATACAGTCCAGAAAACCAATCAATACATCAGCAATGAAATACAACAGCAAAAGAAACAGCATCAGCAGCTCTGAATCAACATCTGGCTTCAAGTCATCTCCAATCAGTTACAGGCTTCAACAAGCATCAATCTCCATCTTCATGATCTTCAGGTAAGGGCTTTGATCATCAGTCTTCTATCTGCAATGGCTTTTTCTTCAAGTCTCAGGCTCCAGGATGAATATCAGTCAACAAGAGGAAGTGAATGAATGTTAGACAGTTAATTACCTACCAAGGGTGGTTCATCAACTGTTAGCATTAAACAGAAAGTTTTCTCTCAAAAGTTCTATCTTTCAAATACATTCACTGATCCTTCCAAAGGAAGGAGGTGGATATTTGAAAGAGACTTTGAATCATAGAGAAAGGATAGAGGCAAACAAAGCCATCTATGTTAGAGAAGCAAGCTTTCTAATCTAGAGCTCTGCCTAGCTCCTAAACCCTAGTCCCCTCAGCAGCTGCTAGCAAGAACCTCCTCTCCAACTCTGGCAGTTGATCTTTAATCTCTGGATCTCCAATGGTCTTTATCTCCTCAAGTCTTCAGCTCTCCCAAGTCCCCAGACAAACCCAATACCCACACAAGCAAGCAATAATCCCCAGAGGGCACACCACACCAGTCCATCAGATATACAGTATATTAATAGCAGTAGGGGAATCCTGACTTTTTCTAAGGGATCTAATAACTACCCATAGTCCCTATAGTCCCATAACTAGACTAGTCAAACCCTAAGTCCTAAGGGAAAAGAATCAAATCTCCTAAGTCATCACCTAAAACCCTAGTTTTATCCATGTTATTCACACTTACACTAAGCACCTAAATTTGATTTCTAAAAAATGGGAACTAAATTGAATCTACATGTTCAATGTCTAACCTAAACAACCTAAAAAGAATGGATGAAAAATATTGAAGAAAATAATAGAACAAAAATTAACAAAATTGTGTATGAAATGAAATTATGTAAAATGTTATTTATTTAGAAAATATGGGAAAAATATCAAATAAAAAATAAAATGCCATTTTTATTTTTTATAATTTTCTAGACATCCTAAAGAAAAATATGCAAAAAGAATGAATTAAAAATATTGATTTTTCTATTTATTATGAATTTTTAAAAATGAATGAAAAATGAAAAGTAAATAATAAAGAAAATAGAAAGAAATAGCCAGAGGGGGTGAGAATAGTAAAGGCGCGCAGTTGAAATCCCAAGTGGGCTGGAAAAGGTGGGGTGCGAATATCATTTGCAGCTAGGCCCATACGCGCTCAGAAAATACTTGAGAAAATGCCAGAAAAATTAATAAGGTCTCGGTGCAAATAGCATGCAATACACGTTGAAAAGTTTGGGCTTAGTGATTGAGGGGTGTGAATAGCTATCTGATTCAAGGCCCACTCAGCATACTTAAGTGAAACGGAGCATTTAACTCTCAAGGCTTCCCTCCGTTTTCAACTTCAAATGTGGAGCGTTGGATGAGGATTTGAGTCAAAAGTCAAGCTGGGATCGTGTGGTGCCAGGGTCATCTTCAACCTTGAGCCCAAACCCTAGCTCAGAAAAACCCTAACCTGCACACACCTTCGAGCTCCTTGTTCTCTCTCCCTGCTCCATGAAATCAAAAACTTCCAACAGCAAACTTGCACTATATCAATCCCTCTACACGTCCATGCCAATTGTTCATCCTAAAACTCACTCAGTAAAACAATTCGATAGGTGTAACAGATCTGATCCATCATCTTCCAACTGATATTGATCCTCTCAATTCTCTCTGGAACTCATCCTAAACTAACCTACAACTCACCCTGATCATTTTAAGCATCTAATCTAGGATTATCTCTCATGATTCTTGACATTCTAAGCTTCACCAGAATTGGTGCACCATGATCAATGTCCATGAAACTTGCTCAAACTTACCAAAATCAATCATCTCGCTTATCCTAACCAATCTATACTAACAATTCCCTATAATTCTCATTAAATCATGCAATTCGAATGAAGTTACCAACCTGTTATGATGATGAAAACAGTTATGGAATACACTTGATCCAATGCTTGAAAGGAGGGGAAACTGATCAGTGAACTTGGAGATGAGTTCTGTATGCAATCAAAGATGCTCCAAAGCTTTGAATCTCCTAGTTCCAAGATTCTTGCACCTTGAATGATGATGATGACTAGCACGATTCCTTGTTCAATTTGCCCACTAAATGTGTGGATTCTGATCCTTGTGTGATGATAATGAAGATTGAATCAAGAATGTTGAAGTTTGGTGAGAAATTGATGGAGTTTGAGAAGCTTATGAAAGAATGAGAAAATGGATGAAAATGGAGATTTTGGACAAATGGGAGCACCAACCCTTGCATGAATCAGCTTGCATGAATATATAGATGATGTAGGAACCTCCTAGAACATTGGAGAAATTTCCCTTGCATTTTCCCTTTTCCATTTGGATTATGTTACTTTCAATTCAAGCAACCATGGATAACTCCCAAATTATGACCTAAGCTCAAAATTCCACTTTAGCCAATGTCTTTAAAATGCTTTTTCCATTCAAAATGACCTATAATTTTGCATCATTTGGCCAAGATATGAAAAATCTCATTTTTTAGGCCATTTTTCTTCATTAAATTCACCAATTTTGAAACCTTGTGCTATGGACATTTCCAATCTCTCATGGTCACCTTTCTAGACTCAAAATGTCATTTGGATCAAGTTTGATGTTGTAAGTTTTTCCATTTGAGGTCTCCTTATATGAGTTTTGGACATAGGTTAAAATGACCTGTAATTCACAAATGACCAAAATACCCTTTGCTTGCCAAGACCATAAGTTGAGTTCCACACATCATATGAAGGCATACTATACCATTATAGAAAGCTAAGACAATGAGGAACAATTCTTATGTTGACCATAAATTCATTTGAAATCTCCTTGAGGGGTAAAAGTTGCTTGGAAGTCAAGTCACTTTCACAGACAAAATTTCAGATACCTCAGATGACCTGTAACTTGCAAGGACCATAACTTGAGTTCTATAAATCTCCTTGATGTCTTCCACCACTCAAATTAAAGGTATTGAGATCCTATACAAGTTCCATGTTGGCCAAGAATCCATTTGAAGCTTGCATTTTGACTTATCTTTCTTGGAAATTTGACCTAAACTAGGGAATTTTACATAGAAACCCTAATTTAGAAACTCCTCTTCTCCTTGATTTCTCTTGAATTCTTCTTAGCATGACAACATATCCTCATTCTTCATGTAAAATGATGAACCCCACATCTCTCCAATAGCCCTTAATGCCTTTGAATCAATCAATTGACCTAGGGTTGACCTAGGGTTGACCCAGATGAACCCCTAGTTGACTGTCTTCAACTGCAATACTTGTGATCACACCAATGACTTGTTTTCTTCTCCAAATGACTTTCTAAGTCCTCCAAGTTGTCTAGATACTCTCCATGCCTTCAATTCACAGCTCACAACCCCCTTGTTGACCCTCAGATACCCTCAGATAGGAGATAGACTCAAGGCTTGATCTGCTGAACTCTTTGCTTTCAAATTCTTTCTTGATGACTTGAATGAGATTGAATTAGGATAATAACCTCTGGATAGGCCTCTAGAGGTGAGAATAATGCTTGATCCCCTGTTGAATGACTTGCTATGCTTATGCTATGCAGATGAGTAACCTATGTACATGACTCTATATGCAAATGCTAATGATATTGAAACATAGACCAAGCGAATAAGGTTGGGCAAATTTTAGGGTGCAACAACTGCCCCTATTCAAGCGACTTGGACCCGATTGGGTGAAGGGCTCGGAGCCTTCAGACATTCGCGGTACAAGACGGTTGAATACTAGTGAAACCAGAAATTTGCCAACCGCAGAAATAAACTGCGCTCCTGCTTGGGGAACGACATTCATCAGCTAAATTTGACTGTTACGGTAACCCACTGATCTCGTAACGACCACGCTGGGGATAAAAAATTGCTTGCTTGTCCACATTAGGACTTTGTATGTCATCAATACGTAGAAACCTCAACTAGAACCTGTCCACAGTAGGACTCCACTTGCTGTTAACCTAGAAAAATCTCGGCAACTCCGCTGGGGGATAGTTCGTATATATTCCTACTAAATCGTCCACGTTAGGAATAGACTCTTCCACGTTAGGAATAACACCATCCACGTAAGGAATCATCTCTTCTGCGTCTGTCCGTGTCAGGACTAAACTTTCCATCTTTTCCACGTCAGGAAGCGATCTTCTTTCCACATAAGGAGAACTACATCAATCTGTCCACTTAAGGACCCCAATACCACTCGACATGTCCGCGTCAGGACTCCAATCTTCCCGCGTAAGGAATACAACTTTGGTTCTGAACCTGTCCATGTCAGGACCCACCTTTCCACGTAAGGGGTACATCATTCTTCCACGTCAGGGATCAACTTTTCTCGAATCCGTCCACGTAGGGACCCCAATCTCTCCACGTAAGGAAACCAACTCTTTCCGATCTATCCGCGTCATGACTACATTTTTCCACGTAAGGAAGGCCATCTTAATCTGTCCACGTGAGGACTCCGCTCTTTCCACGTAAGGAATCCTCCTCCTATGTGTCCGTGCAAGGACTCAATCTTTTCCATGTAAGGAACACGATCTCCTTTCCACGTTAGGCATACTTCTTCTTCTGAATCCGTCCACGTCAGGACTAAATTTTCCTCGTAAGGAATCTATCTCTGCATCTGTCCACGTCAGGACTGAACTCTTCCACGTTAGGAATACATTATCTTTTGATTTGTCCGCGTCAGGACCCCCAATCTTTCCACGTAAGGAATCAACTTCTTTTCCCCGTCAGGAATGCGTCTCTTTCCACGTAAGGAATACTTCTTTTTGATTCGTCCCCGTCAGGACCCATGTCTCGTCTTGATTTGTCCACGTCAGGACTCAGGCATCTTCGACCCGCTGGGGAAATAAAACTTGTCCACGTCAGGACTCACATCTCCTCTGATCTGTCCACGTCAGGACCCACGCTTCGCCAACACGAAGAAAGATAACTGCTGAGAGTAAATGGTCCACGTCAGGACACCAACACAAAGAGTAATCAGTTCTGTCAACGTCGTGACTTCACATTCCACCCATTCCGGGAACCTGAATCTGACCACGTTAGGACTAACGCATCTCATCAACCCGGGGAAATAAATCTGTCCACGTTAGGACGCCCACTTCGGAAGAAAACCCGCCAATACAGGAATAAATTGTCCACGTCAGGACTTAGTTCTCCATTGATCCCAACCCACAAACTTCTTTAGCACTGACGTGACAGCGTCTTTGAGGCGGACTCTACTGGGGATATCTGGAAACCAAACTACCGGATGCCTGTTCTGATGACCGGTGGCGGTCTCTGAAATTCTGATTCCTGGAACCCCTTGATGACAAATAACTCTGCTTGGTGATAAAGAGAAACTTATCCCGGTAACTCTGTGGGGAATACGGCCGAAACTGACACTATCATCGGATGTCCCATGCCGAGATCTTGAATGTTTGGTAGTTCATTTGAGCAAGAGTTCTCTCCACCTGAACTGCTAGAGTACAGAAACTGCTTCCACAAAATAAATGCGGAAGATAATGCCAAATCCGCCGGGGATAGCCAAATGCTACATAATTACTCTAGCAAAACAAATGCTGGAAGAGTGAAGTCAACCCTGCTGGGAAATTAGGAACTTAAACCAAACACCCTGTTGAGGTAACCCCCTGTTGGGGAATATAACTTTGCCGGGGAATAGCAGATGTGCACAATGTGATCGGACTTTCTGCTGGGGAGTGAACTGATATTACACAGTATCCCTGACAAAATAAACGACAGGACCCACCACCAACTCTGCTGGGGAGAGTCTTGATCTTCGAGTTCCACTGGGAGGAAAGAACACTTGCTGAAAGGAGAATTCCGCTAGGGATGGGATGATTCTCTTGGGAAAATCAACCGACTCCCCTGGGGGGAGAGTAAATGACCCTGCGGGGAAAGGGGAACCGCCTGAATACAGCTCACCAATTTGGAAATCTTCTGAGGATGAACCACTTTGCTTGAGATAAGGAATCCTTTTTTGCACAAGCTACGACTAGCTGGAGAGTTCGATCCTTCTTTAGGAAGAACCTGCGTGACCTGCGTGAGGGCTGAGTCTTTCGTTATTGCAATCTTTTGATCATCCTCCTCGTACGGTTATGAAACCTGCAACAACACAAACAAGACAAGACAAGCCTATGCAACCAAATCAATTCAGGTTAGTGACGTTATTTTCAGTTAATTCAAAGCTTTAGCAACTGTTGGCAAGGGCCAGTGACGTTATGCACATGCTAGTTTCATCAAACTTAGGCGTTAATCATGCACAAAACAGTAAAGAACAGTGTCAAGTACTGAATAACGTATTTTATTGATTGACCCCTGAATGGGCGGAGTTTTGTACACAGGATGTAACTCCTGAAATGAGGAAGCTACACAAAGCAAATATACCAGTATACAAGTATGCATAAATATTGACAACTTAAATTTATACACATGTCGGCAACGGGATGCAGATGAACACCACGAACTGATCCTCCCATGACTCGCCCGACTCTAATGCTCTCTCGGTATCCCCACTTCTGAAGAGATTGTATCAGATAACTGACTCCTCAAATGTATTCTCCCGCATTGATGCTTATTGCAATTATCCAATTCGGACCGCAGTCATTTGCTTTTCAAATCCCTAACTTTTGCGTGAACCGCCCTTTACGGGTTTTCGGTCCACCGGGATACCCTTTTTTGCCGAAGTCGCCCAGTGTAGGTTTTCAACTTCGCGGGTGTACATTTTTTTCAATTTTATCCCTAATTTTTGCCCGAACCTTTCATTCTGTTTTTGGTTCGCCAGGATGCCCCGTTTTTGCCTGGACTCTCTTTTTCTGTCCAGCGGGTCAATTTTAAGCAAAGTATTTTTTAACTGCGTCCGAATTCACAGGTGACGTGTGTTGCACCCCAAAATTTGCTCAACCTTATTCACTTGGTTTATGTTTCAATGTCATTAGCATTGGCATATAGAGTCATGTACATAGTCTAATCATCTGCATAGCATAAGCATAGCAAGGCATACAACAGGGGGGCCAATCATTATTCTCATCTCTAGAAGCCTATCAAGAGGTTATTATCCCAATTCAATCTCATTCAAGTCATCAGGAAAGAATTTGAAAGCAAAGGGTTCAGCAGATCAAGCCTTGAGTCCATCTCCTAGCTGAGGGTATCTGAGGGTCAGCAAGAGGGTTGTGAGCTGTGAGGTGAAGGCATGGAGAGTATCTAGACATTATGAGAGACTTAGAAAGTCATTTGAAGAAGGAGACAAGTCATTAATGAGAGCACAAGAGCTATAGCTGAAGGCAGTCAACTAGGGTTTCATCTGGGTCAACCCTAGGTCAACCCTAGGTCAATTGACTGATTTAAGGGGCATTCAAGTCTAGTGGAGAGATGTGGGGTTCATCATTGGACATATAAAGAAGGATATGGAGATATGCCAAGAAGAATTCAAGAGAAATCAAGGAGAAGAGGAGCTTCTAAATTAGGGTTTCTGTGTAAAATCCCCTAGTTTAGGTCAAATTTCCAAGCAAGATAAGTCAAAATGCTAGCTTCAAATGGCTTCTTGGCCAACATGAAACTTGTAGAGGATCTCAAGACCTTTAATTTGAGTGGTGGAAGATATCAAGGAGATTTATAGAACTCAAGTTATGGTCCTTGCAAGTTACAGGTCATCTGAGGTGTCTGAAATTTTGTCTGTGAAAGTGACTTGACTTCCAAGCTAGTTTTACCCCTCAAGGAGATTTCAAATGAATTCTTGGTCAACATAAGAATTGTTCCTCATTGTCTTAGCTTTCTATAATGGTATAGCATGCCTTCATATGATGTGTGGAACTCAACTTATGGCCTTGGCAAGCAAAGGGTATTTTGGTCATTTGTGAATTACAGGTCATTTTAACCTATGTCCAAAACTCATACAAGGAAGCCTCAAATGGAAAAACTTACAACATCAAACTTGCTCCAAATGACATTTTGAGTCTAGAAAGAAGGTCACAAATTGTTGGAAAAGCTCATAACATGAAGTTGCATGATTGGTCAAAATTTGAACTAAAATGGCTTATAACTTAAAGAAAGTCAAAGTGAAAAATGGTTTGAGAGATGTATAAGTCCAAATGGAGACTTCCAATATATGATTTTGGGTCCAAAAGACATTTTAGAGACAATGGTTCAAGTACATTTTTGAGCTTAGTGAAAAAAATCAAAGTTACTTATGGTTACTTGCATTTGAAGAAACATAACCAAAAATCAATCAAAGTTGGAAGGCAAGGGAAGTTGTAAGATGGATCTAGAAGTTTCCATTGAGTCCTATATATTCATGAAATCAGAATTGAGCAAGGGTTGGATTCATTTTTCACCAAAATTTCCCAAATTCTCTCTATTCTTTCTCATTGCAATTCCCTCCAAATTTCCCAAAATCTTCACCAATTCTCATCAACATTGATCCTCCTACATTCAATCATCATCATGGATCAGAATTGAATCAAAGATTTGGTGGATATTGATCATTTTCGTGCACTTCCATCAAGAACACACAAATTGCAATTTCCATTGGACAGCAAGATCCAAGGCAAGAATCATCAAGGTGTTGCATACAGAATCGAGCACTGAGTTAGTTGATCAAGATCCAAGCCTCAAAAGCCTCAGATCCACGAGTTCCATCAGCATTTCCAAGCTTTCACACCAGGTGCATTTTCTCTGCCATTGCTCGATTTAGTTAGTTTAGCATGGTTTTATTAGTTTAGATATGATGTAGGATGTTAGTAGAGCATTTCTGATTGATTAGGAGCTGTTTGGTGATGATTCATAGCAGGTTGTTAGAACTGTTAGGACTTAGAACTTGCAGTAGAGTGTGTGATAATCTTAGGTTGTTAGTGCAGAATGATCTACGTGAAGTATAGAAGAGATTAGTGTAGGTTTGATTGAGAATCTTGAGGATGAGTTGCAGAGTATTTTCATGGAGTCAGAACTTGTCTCGATCGGTTTGAGTGATTTGCTGAATTTCAGAACAATCTATGACCATAGGCTTGTAGAGGGAGAAATTCTGAATGATTTTCATGTTTATATCGTGTTGATCCATGGACTGTGGAGAGAGAACAGATTGATGGAAGTATATTCGTGCATGGCTTCCATGGAAGTTGAAACCCTAAGTTCTCACAAGGAGGAAGAAGACGTAATCAGGAGCGTCCATTGCGTGTTGGACTGTTGACCTCAGAGCCCATCGTGTGGCTCTAGTTTAATTCTGAGTTTGAGAGGGAATCCTCCCCCCATTGAAACGCTGCGTTTCATTAAAGGGGGGAGCGTGGGCCTTGCTCTTGCCACCCCCCAGTACTGAGCCCAATTCATATTACACGTGAATATCCTGCTTTTCTCACCCCCCTGCGCTGGCTTCTTTGTTTTTTTATTTTTCTGATTAATTTTAACTGAACCATGGGCTTAACAAACTTGCTACGCGCACCCCACCATTGCCTGGCCCATCCTAAATGAACTGGGCGTGATTGCTATTCTTACCCCTCCCTCTCATTTTAATTCAATTTAGTTTTTTAATTCATTTTAATTTTTACCAACTTCAAAAAATCATATAAAATAGGAAATTAACTCTTTTTTAGTGGTTGTTTTTTCTATATTTTCTTGGTTCTATCTAGAAAATTGTCCTTAAATAAAATTGCATTTTTATTATTATTTGATATTTTTTCCATATTTTCTAAATAAATGACATTTTAAATAGTTTCGTTTCATGCATGATTTTATTAATTTTTGTTCTATTAAATGCTTTCATATTTTTTGTTCATTCTTTTTAGGTTGCTTAGATGAGATATTGAACTTGTAGAAACAATTTAGTTCCCATTTTTAGAAATTAATTTTAGGTGCTTAATGTAGGCTTGAACAACATGAACAAATTAGGGTTTTTAGGTGATGACTTAAGAAGTTTGATTTCTTTCCCTTAGGACTTAGGGTTTGACTAGTTTAGTTATGGGACTATAGGGGCTATGGGTAGTTATTAGATCCCTTAGAAAAAGTCAGGATTCCCCTACTGCTATTAATACTCTGTATATGTCTGATTGACTGGTGTGGTGTGCCCTCTGGGGATTATTGCTTGCTTGCTTGGGTATTGGGATTGTCTGGGAACTTGGGAGAGCTGAAGACTTGAGGAGATGAAGACCATTGGAGATCCAGAGATTGAAGATCAACTGCCAGAGTTGGATAAGAGATTCTTGCTAGTAGCTGCTGAGGAGACTAAGGTTTAGGAGCTAGGCAGAGCTCTAGATTAGAAAGCTTGTTTCTCAAACATGGAATGCCTTGTCTGCATCCATCCTTTCTCTATGATTCAAAGTCTCTTTCAAATATCCATCTCCTTCCTTTGGAAGGATCAGTGAATATATTTGAAAGATAGAACTTTTGAGAGGAAACTTTCTGATTAATGTTAACAGTTGATGAACCACCCTTGGTAGGTGATTAACTGTCTAACATTCATTCACTTCACCCTTGTGACTGATTCCTCATCCTGGAGGTTTGAACTTGAAGAAAAGCCATTGCAGATAGAAGGCTGATGATCAAAGCCCTTTGTCTGAAGGTCATGAAGAGGGAGATTGATGCTTGTTGAAGCCTGTAACTGATTGGAGATTACTTGAAGCTAGATGTTGATTCAGAGCTGCTGATGCTGTTTCTTTTGCTGTTGTATTTCATTGCTGATGTATTGATTGGTTTTCTGAACTGTATTTTTTTGCTGTTTACCCTGTTGGGTTGAAAGTGAATCCTGTTCACTTTTGCCTATTGTTTTCTAGGTTCGAGGTTGAGTGGGACTCCCTTGCCTCGCTTGTACTGTTGCATCCATGCATTTTACTGTTTTGCTATATATATCTGCTATTGTTTCTGTTTCTGCCTATCCCGTAGGATCTCTGTTTCTCTCTGTGCAAGAGAGGAGCATGATAGACATTAGGTCTTAACCCATGCATGACAACATTAGGTTAATTTGATTCCCTTCGCAACCTTAGGTTAGAGTTCTGTCTCTTCTTCCTCAAAACAAACAGAAAAACACAATAAATATTTCAGACACAATAAAAGACACTTCTTCCGTAAAAGAATGTGAACTCATCAAAACGTCATTTTTGTCCGCTTGGACTGTTAATCAGAAAAAAACCTTTTTCAGAAGGAATAAAAACAATCAAGACAGACTTGTGTCGTACGTGGCCCGAACTACGCTTGCTCTGATCTTTCATGCTGTATGGAAGTACGTAGGCATAGGATGCGATATCCTAGCGAGCAACCTTCCCCTCCTTTCCCGTAGGTAGGCGAACTACGTTGACTCTGATTTCTCGTTCCAGGAGAGAATACGTAGGCATAAAGTGCGATACTTTGCCGAGTCATTTTTATTTTCATTTTATTTTCTTTTTAACCCTTGACCTATAGTTTAGATAGAATAACAATCCATACCCGAAAACAAGCGTGGATCCCGTCGAGTACGACGGACGTGAGGGGTGCTAATACCTTCCCCTTGCGTAACCGACTCCCGAATCCAGGTTTTGGTTGCGACGACCATACCTTTCCCATGTTGTGCGAGGTTTACTCTGAGCGTTTCCTTTCCCTCCCGTGGGATAAATAACGCACGGTGGCGACTCTTCTGTTCAGCCGGCGCCGATTTTCGCAGTAGCGACAGCTGGCGACTCTGCTGGGGACCCAACGTCCCCTGGCTGCTAAGGACTGCGATAGTTCTTATGCATTTGGGATCCAACGTCCCTTTGAGAGAGTCAATCCTAGCGCTTGTTTTCCCGTCGAGGATTTTGTATGGAGTTATTGTATATTTCTAACCTTGTATTTTCAGCTTTGTATATTGATTATTATTGCTGTATTTGGGGTGTGACGGGTGTTCTGATATTGAGAGATAAGCCGGACCTGGGCTTGAGTGCACCTAGAATTAGCGTAGAAAGTAGTGGGCGCGTGCCGGCTTTGCTTGCATTAGTGTCTCATGAAATCTACACTCGGACGAGGTTCTTCTGGTTGGCTTCTTTTTCTACCCTTTGGGTCGAAGGGGTTGTTGGTCAGCTGAATTGTCGACTCTGGGAACCGATCACTTGGAAGTTGGCTAAGTGAGGCCTCTTCAGGAATTGATGATGCCACTCCTTCCGGGAATCGTATCATCAACCCTGAAAGTCTGTGACGCCGACGACCGCATAGGATGCCGTACCATTGTCAGTTACTAGGACATCCACCTGTGAGAGGGTTTGGGGTTATGCAGGTAACTAGACCTTCAGATACCGGTTATTTCTCGATCAGAGATCCTGGGTATTTATGGAGAGTTATGAGGTCTGTCAGAGACCATTTGGAGATGTGTTCTGAGGTCTGTCAGAGACCAATTAGAGATGTGATTTGAGGTCTACCAGAGACCAGTTGGAGTTATGGTTTGAGGTCTGTCAGAGACCGGTGTTGGAGCTTTGTTTTAGGTCTATCTGAGACCAGGGTTTGAGGACTTCTGGATGGTCTATCTGAGACCTTTCTTGATTGGGTTCAGGCTATTCAGCTACAGCTTTGGTCCCTGTTGCATGTTACTTACATTGCATTGCCTGCATATTCATTACCATTTGCATTTCACTAACGTGTGTCTGTGCTGCAGGTGCATTTGCATTTCCCTAGTTCTAGTGCCCGGACTTCTGAGTATTGATTATGGCTGGTTTGAGGAAAACAGTTGCGTATAAGCTACCTTCACCTGATATTACTTCTTTGCTTGGTCTGATATCTCTTGCTGATGAAGAGGTTAGGAGAAGCTTCAGAATGAGCCATGGGAGATTACTGAGATTAGTCTGTAAGCCCACTGCTGATGAGATGAACGGGCTATACACCTTGATGCAGTTCTATGACCCCACATTGAGATGTTTTACGTTTGCTGACTTTATTTTGGGGCCTACCATTGAAGAGTATGTGGAGTTTACTGAGCTTCCCGTGCAGAACAAGGTTCCCTTTATTCACTCTGCTGCTGAGCCCAAGTTGGAGGACTTAGCCAAAGCCTTGCATATGGACGCTGCAGATCTGTTATTGACTTCTTGGCTTGGGGTTTCAGGTTTCTCTCTTGATTTCTTAGTTGTCAAAGCTCGAGAGTACGCCAAGAACGGTTGTTGGGTGGTTTTCAATGCTATTTTGGCTTTATGCATTTATGGAATTGTGCTGTTTCCTAACTTGCCCAACTTTGTGGACCTGGACGCTTTCTATCTGTTTGCTGCAGGCAACCCAGTGCCAACTTTGATTGGAGACTTCTATCATTCATTGCACTACAAGAACGAAAACCGAAGGGGAAAGGTTGTTTACCGCTGTACTCCTCTATTGAATATGTGGTTCAAAAGTCATCTCCCTATGAAGGGACCCTTTGCAGACAGTGCAACCTCAGCCAGTTGGTCAGAGCGCCTGATGAGGCTATATTCCGAAGACATTGTGTGGTTTGATCGAGACCTGTTGGGGTCTGAGCTCATCTTTAGTTGTTCTGGGTACCCTAATGTGCCGCTGATAGGAAGAAAAGGGTGTATTAACTACAACCCATCTCTGTTCGTCCGTCAGTTCGGATACGCACTGAAGAACCCGCCAAAGGAGGAGGAAGTACAGGAATCTCTGTACTTCACCGGAGACGTGAAAGGGGAGTTATTAGCCAAGTTGCAACATGCCTGGACACGTATTAACCGCAGAGGGAAGCCTTTGTTAGGAAAGAATGATTGTCAGGCCTATGCACCTTATAGAGTTTGGATTCAGGAGAGGGCTAGTCAGTTGAGGATGCCGTTTCCAGATGCACCAATTCTTGTTCCCGTTCCGGCAGAAGAGCCAACTACTGTTTCTAGGGAAGTCTATGAACAAGTTGTGAGAGAAAAAGAAGCCTTGATGAAGATTAATGAAGGGTTAGAGCAAGAGTTAGCCCAGGTACGCAGCGAGAAAAACAAGGCCGTATATGCTTTCCAACAACAGATCGAGCTGCTAAACAGGTTAGGGGCTGAGTTGACTGAGGAAAAGAAAAGGCGTGAACGTCTGGGGCAAGAGTTCAGAAGTTCCCATGACATGCTGGAAGCCAAAAAGAAGGCGCTTGACATCGCTCACCGAGAGATATCTTCTTGCAATAAGACTTGGAATGCTACACTCACTAACAACAAGAAGAGGGAAGATAAGCTGAAGCAGCAAATTTCCGACCTCGAAGAGAAGTTGAAGTCTAGCATCAAGAAGTGTGAGGAGGAAGTGATGACCCGGTATAGTGTCCAGCATGCACTGAACAAGGCAATCAAATCCAGAGATGAAGCAGTGTCTCAGAAGCGAAAGTTAGAAGATTGCTTCGGAGAAGCAACATGGGAAGAAACTGCTGAAGACGTACGCCGTGTCCTTAAGAGGAGAAACCAGCTTGTTGAAGGGCTGCTTGATCGACCAAGCCATCCAGAGACCAAGAAGTTGATAGAGGAGTACCAGACTTTTGGGAGGATTTGATCATTTCATGTAGTAACTTGTATGCTTTATTTGCATAGTGCTGACCATCACCAGGATTGTTGGTTGAGGTCATGCCTTCTTTGTACTCTCAGTGATTTTGTACCTTGGGCTTATTGATTCTCCCTGCAATATATGAGGCTTTCTATGATTCAGCTCCGATATTCCTATTGTCAACACTGTCACTGCACCGGCACCTTCGCACTAGAACTGGGGGAATGAATTTCCCTAATGCACAGACACATTGCATTGCATTCATATTCATATTGCATTACAGGTAATCTTTGGATGGTGTCTTATTTCCTGCTCTGTATCAGGTACTTACCAGAATTGCAGATCAACATCCGCACCGCTATTCTACACGCTCCAATTGTCGAAAAATCATGGACCAAATGCAGAACGAGATGCAAGATGTGCGCGAGAAGCTCGCCCTCTTCATGCAGACTATGGAAGCTATAGCAAAAGGGCAGGAGAATTTGCAGGCCATGGTCCAGCCTCTGTTGGCCCGAAACGCTGGTCATGGTAATGAAGATCATCAGTCTGTCCGGGTCGATACTGCTCATGGAGACGGTACTCCCACGCCAGTGGCTCTGCCTGTAATCAATACACCTGCTGCTAATGTCAACAACGCTACCGCTGCTGTGAATGGTAACGTCGGAGGGGGGAATGAGACCGCTGTCCATAATGTGGGGCTGGGTGATGTCAATTTGGGAGATAATCTAGGAGGCAATGGCTTTGTCAATACTGGATTCGGATTCAACGATCAGGGATTCGATAACACTGGCAAGTATGGCTTTAATGCTCAAGGCTTTGGGCAAGATGGTTATGGTATGGTCAATCAGGGTTACGGAGGCTTTGGAAACGGAAACGGTACTGGATTTATGGCTTTTGGTCCTGCTGGAGGTGTTCAAGGGTACGGCAACAGAGGCCGAGGTCCGGGGATGAATCAGATCAGAGCTGGACGTAATAATGGATATGATGGGTATGGAGCTGGAAACGGCATGTGGCAAGAAGATCAGCAGGAAGACGCCTTCTCCGGAGGAGGTTTTGAAGGGCCGATGGATGATTCCCAAAAGATTAGAATGCTGGAAGAGCAGATGAAGGGAGTCTTAAATCAAAGTGCTGTGGGATTGGACATGGCAACAATGGGCCTGGTACCTGGTTTGAGGGTGCCAATTAAATTCAAAGCTCCTGCGTTCGACAAGTACAAAGGAGACACATGTCCAAAAGTGCATGTACGAACTTATTACAGAAAGATGTCTGCATACTCCACTGATGAAAGAATGCTAATGCATTTCTTTCAGGATAGTCTATCGGGTCCTTCCCTAGAGTGGTACATGGGGTTGGAGCCAACTGATATCAAGACGTGGAAGCAATTGGCGGAGGCGTTCGTAGCTCACTACAAGTATAACAGCGACCTGGCACCCAATCGGGTCCAGTTGGCCGGACTGTCGCAGAAGAAGGGGGAGAGTTTTAAAGAGTACGCGCAAAGGTGGCGCGATATGGCTGCCAGGGTCCGTCCTCCGGTGGAAGATAAGGAAATGAATGACATGTTTGTCGGCACATTCACAGGGCTGTTTCATGATATGCTGTTTCATACGTCTCTGGCCAGTTTTTCAGACCTGATTCTGATGGGGGAAAAGATTGAACGTAATATTAAGCAAGGAAAGTTCCAAGTCGAGGAATCAACTGCATCTGGCAGTAATAGGAAAGCTTATGGTGGGCGCCGTCAGGGCGAAGCCAGCGCAGTATTTGGAGGCCGAGGCCGGGGCCGAGGCAGGGGACGAGGTCAATATCGTCAGCCGCAGCAGGTGGCGAGTGTTACTATTCCCTATCAGCAACAACCACTCCAGCAACAACAACCGGTTCAGCAACAGCCAATGCCACAGCAGCAGCAGCCTCAGCAGGGGGCACAGCAGGCTCAACGAAGATTCCAGGGTAGTAAACCGAGAAGAGTGTTTGAGAAGCCTCCCTCAACATATGCCGATTTGTTGCAGACATTGTTGGGATTGAATCTGGTAGAGAAAAGAACTCTGGCACCGATAACGGGAGCTCCCCCGTTTGGTTATGATGCAAGCAGGCACTGTGAGTTTCATTCCGGGGCCCCGGGTCACGATATAGAAGGTTGCCATGCTTTTAAGCACGTTGTGCAGGATCTTTTAGACAACAAGACTATCAATTTCGGAACGGCAGGTCCGAATATAGTCCAGAAACCCATGCCCAATCATGGGGCTAACGCCGTTCTGACTGAGGAAGGTCTGAATCTTATTATGAATGTTGAAGATTTAAAGACGCCGCTGAGCGAGATAAAGAGCCGACTGTTACAAGGAGGTGTTTATCCAGGATGTAACGAGTATTGCTTAGATTGTTGGACCCTAGCTGGGGGGTGTGAGGATTTGAAGAAAGGCATTCAGGCCTTAATTGATGAAGGTATATTGCAGTTTGATCGAGCGGCAACCGACGAGCCTGCAGGGGTAGTAGTGGATAATCGGAGTGATGTGGCCACAGTAACGATTCCTCGGAAGACAATCACTATTGCAGCACCAGCTCAACGACCACCGATCACCATAACTAAGGCCGGGCCAATCCCGTACGAGAACACGAAAGCAGTCCCATGGTCATATGGGTTAGAGGTGTATTGTGATGGGATAAAGATTGATGTTAACAAGCAGCCAGCGGAGATTGTGGATAATGTTGTTGGCTCAGGAGGCATGACGAGGAGTGGCAGGATCTTTATATCTCCTGAAGTGGAGGCTGAAAGGCTAGCGAAGGGAAAAGGGAAAGTGGTTGAAAATGTTCCAGTGCAAGCAAGTGAAAAAGAAGCAGCATCGAAGGATGTAGAAGAGTTCATGCGCTTGATTCGAAAAAGTGATTATAAGATTGTGGAGCATCTGCAGCAGACGCCGTCCAAAATATCTATCCTATCATTGCTGTTGTGTTCGGAAGCTCACAGAAACGCTTTGCTGAAAGTCCTGGACACCTCTTTTGTACCCCAAGACGTCTCCGTAAATCAGCTAGAAGGAGTATTGGCACATGTGAATGCAGGCCACAACTTGGGCTTTACCGATTTTGACTTGACTCCGAAAGGGAGAGACCATAATATGGCATTACACGTATCTGTTGAGTGTAGAGGATCAGTAATGTCACACGTATTGGTTGACACCGGATCATCTTTGAATGTGCTTCCCAAGAAGGCGATGATGAAGCTGGATGTTCGAGGAATTTTGTGTACACCCAGTGATTTGGTAGTCAGAGCATTTGACGGCACGCGGAGAACAGTCTTCGGATCGATCACCTTGCCTCTGCAAGTGGGGCCGGAAGTGTTTGCAACGGAGTTTTATATCATGGATATACAGCCTGCGTACAGCTGCTTGCTTGGAAGACCCTGGATTCATGGAGCAGGGGCAGTCACGTCTACCCTGCATCAGAAGTTAAAATATATGGTCGGAGACAGCGTAGTCACCGTGTGCGGAGAAGAGGACATCCTGGTCAGCCATCTGTCGTCGTTTAAATATGTGGAAGTCGACGGAGAGATCCACGAAACACCATGCCAGGCATTCGAAGGTTTGCGCATCAAGGACAAAGGTCCCGGGCCGAGCAAAGGGCCAGAAATAGCCGTCTCATCGTATAAAGAAGCTCAAGCTCTAGTGGAGGCAGGAGAAGCCAAGGGCTGGGGCAAAGTGCTGGACATTCCTGTGAAGATGGACCGGTTCGGGCTGGGGTACCGACCGTCGTCATCAACTCCTTCCGTGGAGGCCCCCCGTTTCAGAAAGCCGATTATCATCTCTGCCAGTGGAGTATGTCATGAAACTGTCAATGCTGCTTCAGAGTCCGATGAAGGAGACAGCGACTGTGATATGGATGCCTAGATTCAGCCAAGCACGCCAGGACAAGGACTGTGCAACTGGTCTATTCAGGAGCTTGTTCCTGTGACTTTTAAACAGTAATGCTTTGCTTTATTAATTGTTGAATAATCTGATGTCTTGCCCGGGGCATCAGGATTTGCTTAGGGCTGTGTTGTTATAAACATTGCGTGTTAATCATTAAATAAATGGCGTTTTTCATGTGCAAATACCGTAATCCCTGTCTTTCTGGTTTTTTATTTTTTCAATAAAATGGCAACATGGTTATTCGCTTTATACGCATTTTGAAGCACTTAACCATTCCTTTTGCAGGATAACATTTTCAGATGACATCCTTGAACCACCTATGACTCGTCCCAACTTTGAGCACCCGGTGTTTCAGGCTGAAGAAGAGGTTGTCGAAGATAGCGACGTTCCTGAAGAACTGTCTTGGTTAGTGAAGCAAGAGGAAAGAGCCATTCTGCCTCATGATGAGGTCATCGAAATTATCAACTTGGGGACGGAAGAGGTTGAGAAGAATATTCGTATCGGAGCCGCACTACAGAGTGATATCAAGCGAAGACTGGTTGAAATGCTCCAAGAGTATAGTGATGTATTCGCTTGGTCGTACGAGGACATGCCGGGGCTCGATACGGATATGGTCGTGCACCGCCTGCCACTGAAAGAAGATTGCCCGCCGGTCAAACAAAAGCTTCGCAGAACTCGACCAGATATGGCAATGAAGATCAAAGAGGAGGTTCAGAAACAGTGGGACGCTGGGTTCCTGGCTGTGACGAAGTATCCTTCATGGGTTGCCAACATCGTACCAGTGCCAAAGAAAGATGGCAAGGTTCGAATGTGCGTGGATTATAGAGATTTGAATAAAGCAAGCCCAAAAGACGATTTTCCACTTCCTCACATTGACGTGTTAGTTGATAATACTGCTCAGTACTCCGTATTCTCCTTCATGGATGGCTTTTCAGGCTATAATCAGATTAAAATGGCGCCAGAGGATATGGAGAAGACTACTTTCATAACGCCGTGGGGAACATTTTGCTACAAAGTGATGCCCTTTGGTTTGAAAAATGCGGGGGCAACATATCAGCGTGCGATGACGACCCTTTTCCATGACATGATGCATAAAGAGATCGAAGTTTATGTTGACGATATGATTGCCAAATCCCAGACGGAGGAAGAGCATCTAGTGAATCTGCTGAAGTTGTTTAAAAGACTTAGGAAGTTCAGGCTGAGGCTGAACCCTAATAAATGCACCTTCGGGGTGAGATCGGGTAAACTGCTGGGGTTTATCGTAAGCGAAAGAGGAATAGAGGTCGATCCTGCTAAAATAAAAGCGATTCAAGAAATGCCGACGCCTAAAACAGAGAAAGAGGTGCGCGGGTTTTTGGGGAGGTTGAACTACATTGCCCGGTTCATATCTCACCTAACGGCCACGTGTGAACCGTTATTCAAGTTGCTAAAGAAAGATCAAGCTGTAACGTGGAACGAAAATTGTCAAAAGGCGTTCGATAAAATAAAGAAGTATCTGCAGGAGCCTCCTATTTTGATACCCCCAGTGGCAGGTAGACCCTTGATAATGTATTTGACGGTTCTTGAGGGAAGCATGGGTTGTGTTCTCGGTCAACACGACGAGACGGGGAGAAAAGAGCATGCGATCTATTACCTGAGTAAGAAATTTACAGACTGTGAATCTCGATACTCAATGCTGGAGAAAACTTGTTGCGCGCTAGCCTGGGCCGCCAAGCGTTTGAGGCAGTACATGCTGAATCATACAACCATGCTCATCTCGAAGATGGATCCTATCAAATATGTATTCGAAAAGCAGGCGTTGTCAGGTAGAATTGCCCGTTGGCAGATGGTCTTGACTGAATACGATATTCAATACGTCTCGCAAAAGGCTATAAAGGGGAGTGTGCTGTCTGAGTATCTGGCGGAGCAGCCTATCGAAGAGTACCAATCGATGAGGTTTGATTTTCCTGACGAGGATATCATGTACCTAAAGATGAAGGATTGTGAAGAACCGTTGCCAGACGAGGGACCAGAGTTGGGGTCCAAGTGGAAGATGATTTTTGATGGAGCTGTGAATGCTTACGGTAGCGGGATAGGGGCAATCATCACTACGCCACACGGGTCGCACATCCCGTTTACTGCCCGATTGACCTTTGCCGTTACCAATAATGAGGCTGAATACGAAGCTTGTATAATGGGGCTTGAAGAAGCCATTGATTTGCGAATCAAGCATCTAGACGTATACGGAGACTCAGCTCTGGTAGTGAATCAGATAAAAGGGGAATGGGAGACACGTCAGCCTAATTTGATACATTACATGAATTATGCAAGGAGATTGTTGCCTTTCTTCGACAAGGTTGAATTGCATCACGTACCGCGGGCAGAAAATCAAATGGCTGATGCCCTTGCCACTTTGTCTTCCATGTACAAGGTCAACTTCTGGAACGAAGCTCCCCAAATCACTATCTCTCGGCTGGACAGGCCAGCTTATGTATTTGCTATTGACGAAGCATCTGACGACAAACCGTGGTATTTCGACATCCTTAATTTCCTGAAGAATAAAGAGTATCCGGCTGGGGCATCTAGTCAAGATCAGAAGACTCTCAGGAGATTAGCGGGCAATTTCTACTTGAATCCGGATGGCGTCTTGTACAGAAGAAACCACGATTTGGTGTTGTTGCGTTGTGTAGACGAGAAAGAGGCAAAGCTTCTCATGGAGGAAATTCACGAAGGTACCTTTGGTACGCATGCTGGTGGGCATGCTATGACGAGAAAGCTGCTGAGGGCAGGTTACTTTTGGCTGACGATGGAAACTGATTGTTTCAAGTTCGCAAGGAAGTGCCACAAGTGCCAAATCTATGCTGACAAAATACACGTGCCTCCGAGTCCTCTAAATGTGATGTCATCTCCATGGCCATTCTCGATGTGGGGAATCGATATGATTGGAAAGATCGAGCCGACAGCTTCTAACGGGCATCGGTTCATCCTAGTAGCAATCGATTATTTCACCAAGTGGGTGGAAGCGGCGTCTTACGCAAATGTAACGAAGCAAGTGGTGGCCAGATTCATCAAGAGAGACATCATTTGCCGATATGGGATTCCCGAGCGGATAATCACGGATAATGGTTCAAATCTGAACAACAAAATGATGAAGGAGCTCTGTCAGAATTTCAAGATCGAACATCACAACTCCTCCCCTTACCGACCCAAGATGAATGGCGCTGTTGAGGCGGCCAATAAGAATATCAAGAAAATTGTTCAGAAAATGGTGGTGACCTATAAGGATTGGCATGAAATGCTACCTTTTGCTTTGCACGGTTATCGTACGACGGTACGCACATCAACCGGGGCAACTCCGTTCTCGTTGGTATACGGAATGGAAGCGGTATTACCATTGGAAGTTGAGATCCCTTCTCTGAGGGTATTGCGAGACGTTCAGCTGGACGAGGCAGAATGGGTAACGAACAGATTGAATCAACTGAGCTTGATGGACGAGAAGAGGCTAGCTTCCCTAGCATACGGTCGTTTGTACCAGAGCCGAATGAAGAAAGCGTACGACAAGAAGATACATCCGCGAAGCTTTCAGACGGGCGACCTTGTGCTGAAAAGGATTCTCCCGCCGCAAGCAGATCACAGGGGCAAGTGGACCCCCAACTACGAAGGGCCATACGTTGTTAGAAAAGTCTTTTCAGGAGGAGCTTTATTGTTGTCCACCATGGACGGAGAAGACTTTGTGTCGCCTGTGAATTCGGACGCAGTTAAAAAATACTTTGCTTAAAATAGACCCGCTGGACAGAAAAAGAGAGTCCAGGCAAAAATGGGGCATCCTGGCGAACCAAAAACAGAATGAAAGGTTCGGGCAAAAGTTAGGGATAAAATTGAAAAAATGTACACCCGCGAAGTTGAAAACCTACACTGGGCGGCTTCGGCAAAAAAGGGTATCCCGGTGAACTGAAAACCCGTAAAGGGCGGTTCACGCAAAAGTTAGGGATTTGAAAAGCAAATGACTGCGGTCCGAATTCAATGAGTATCAATGCGGGAGAATATATTTGAGGAGCCAGTTATCGGATACAATCTCTTCAGAAGTGGGGATACCGGGAAAGCATTAGAGTCGGATGAGTCATAGGAGGATCATTTCGTGGTGTTCATCTGCACCCCGTTGCCGACATGTGTACAAAATTTAAGTTGTCAATATTCATGCTTCTTGTGCATACTTGCATACTTGTATATTTGCTTTGCGTAGCTTCCTCATTTCAGGAGTTACATCCCGTGTACAAAAAACTCCGCCCATTCAGGGGCCCGATCAATAAAATACGTTATTCAGTACTTGATGCTGGTTCTTTACTGTTTTGTGCATGATAAAACGCCTAAGTTTAGTGAAGCTAGCATGAGTATAACATCACTGGCCCTTGCCAACAATTGTTAAAGCTTTGAATTAACTGAGTGTAACGTCACTAACCTGAATTGATTTGATTGCATAGGCTTGTCTTGTTTTGTTTGTGTTGTTGCAGGTTTCCTAACCGTACGAGGAAGATGATCAAAAGATTGCGATAACGAAAGACTTAGTCCCCCACGCAGGTCATGCATGTTCTTCCTGAAGAAGGATAGAATTCCCCAGCTAGCCGTAGCTTACCCAAAGGGAGCAGAAAAGTTATTCACCCTCAATAGAGTTTGACGATTCCAAGATCGTGAGGCTGTATTCAGACAGGTTCATCTTTCCCCGCAGGGTCATGCACTCTCCCCCAGTGGAGTCAGTTAATTTTCCCCAAGAGAATCATCCCATCCCCAGCGGAATTCTCTTTGCAAGTGTTTTCATTCCTTCCAGTGGAACTCGAAGATCAAGACTCTCCCCAGTAGAGTTGGTGGTGGGTCCTGTCATTTATTTTGTCAGGGATACTGTGTAATATCAGTTTACGTTCCAGCAGAAAGTCCGATCGTACTGTGCACATTTGCTATTCCCCAGCAAAGTTATATTCCCCAGCAGGGGGTTACCGCAACAAGGCGTTTGGTTGGAGCTCCCAATTTCCCAGCAGGGCTGACTTCACCCTTCCAGCATTTATTTTGTTGGAATAATTCTGCAGCATCTGGCTATCCCCAGCGGAGTCGGCATTATCCTTCCAGCATTTATTTTGCTGAAGCAGTTCCTGTACTCTAGCAGTTCAGGTGGAGAGAACTCTTGCTCAAATGAATTACCAAATGTTCAAGATCTCGGCATGAGACATCCAATGATAATGTCAGTTCGGCAGCATTCCCCACAGAGTTGCCAGGATAAGTTTCTCTTTGTTCCCAGGCAGAATTAGTTGTCAGCAAGGGTCCCATGAATCAGAATTTCAGAAGCCACCGCCGGTTATCAGAGCAGGCATCCGATAGTTGGTTTCCAGACATCCCCAGTAGAGTCCGTCTCAAAGTCGCTGTCACGTCAGTGCTAAGAAGTTTGTGGGTGAGGATCATTGGAGAACTAAGTCCTGACGTGGACAATTTATTCCTATATTGACGGGATTTCTTCAGAAGTGGGCGTCCTAACGTGGACAGGTTTATTTCCCTGGATTGGTAAGGTGCGTTAGTCCTAACGTGGGCAGATTCGGGTTCTCGAAATTAGTGGAATGGGAGGTCATGACGTTGACAAAAGTGATTACTCTTTGTGTTGGTGCCCTGACGTGGACAGATCAGACCAGCGTGTGAGTCCTTACGTGGATAAGTCTTATTTCCTCAGCGGGTCGAAGATGCCTGAGTCCTAACGTGGACAAATCAAGACGAGATCAGTGTCCTGACGTGGACAAATCAAAGAAATTATTATTCCTAACGTGGAGAAGTGGGTCCTGACGTGGACGATGTAGTCCTTACGCGGACATATCAAGCTGGATTCCTTACGTGGAAAGAGATGATTCTTTACGTGGAAAAAGATAGTTTCCTTACGTGGAAATGATAGCATTCCTGATGTGGAAAGAGTGGAGTCCTTACGTGGACAGATTAAGATGGCATTCCTCACGTGGAAAAATGTAGTCCTGACGCGGACAAATCGGGAGGAATTGGTTGCCTTATGTGGAAAAGTTATGTTTCCTTGCGTGGAAAACGGATAGCATTCCTTACGTGGAAAGAGGCTTGTATTCCTGACGTGGAAAGAAAGAAATATTCCTAACGTGGAAGAAGAAGATTTAGTCCTTACGTGAAAAATTGGGGTCCTTACGTGGACAGATTCAAGAAAAGTTGATTCCTGACGTGGAAGAGTGGAAAGTTGAGTCCTGACGGGGACAGGTTTAGAACCAAAGTTGAATTCATTACGTGGAAAGATTGGAGTCCTGACGCGGACACGTCAAGTGGTATTGGAGTCCTTACGTGGACAGATTGATATAGTTCTCCTTATGTGGAAAGAAGATTGCTTCCTGACGTGGAAAGATGAAAGGGTTAGTCCTGACGTGGACAGATACAGAAGAAATGATTCCTAACGTGGACAGGTGTTACTCCTAACGTGGAAGAGTTTTATTCCTAACGTGGATGATTCAGTTTATGGCAATGCAGATGAATTATCCCTAGCGGAGTTGCCGAGATTTTTCTGGGTTAACAGCAAGTGGAGTCCTAACGTGGACAGGTTTTAGTTGAGATTTCTTCATATTGATGACAGACAGAGTCCTAACGTGGACAAGCAAGCAATCTGTTATGACAGAATCCTCTTCAGAACGATGAAGACAATCCCCATCCCGGTCGCGCGAGATCAGTGGGTTGCCGTAACAGTTAAATTCAGCTGATGAATGTCGTTCCCCAAACAGTGGCGCAGTTTATTTCTGCGGTTGGCAAATTTCTGGTTTCACTAGTATTCAACCGCATCGTACCGCGAATGTCTGAAGGCTCCGGGCTCTTCACCCAATCGGGTCCAAGCCGCTTGAATAGGGGCAGCTGTTGCACCCCAAAATTTGCTCAACCTTATTCACTTGGTTTATGTTTCAATGTCATTAGCATTTGCATATAGAGTCATGTACATAGTCTAATCATCTGCATAGCATAAGCATAGCAAGGCATACAACAGGGGGCCAATCATTATTCTCATCTCTAGAAGCCTATCAAGAGGTTATTATCCCAATTCAATCTCATTCAAGTCATCAGGAAAGAATTTGAAAGCAAAGGGTTCAGCAGATCAAGCCTTGAGTCCATCTCCTAGCTGAGGGTATCTGAGGGTCAGCAAGAGGGTTGTGAGCTGTGAGGTGAAGGCATGGAGAGTATCTAGACATTATGAGAGACTTAGAAAGTCATTTGAAGAAGGAGACAAGTCATTAATGAGAGCACAAGAGCTATAGCTGAAGGCAGTCAACTAGGGTTTCATCTGGGTCAACCCTAGGTCAACCCTAGGTCAATTGACTGATTTAAGGGGCATTCAAGTCTAGTGGAGAGATGTGGGGTTCATCATTGGACATATAAAGAATGATATGGAGATATGCCAAGAAGAATTCAAGAGAAATCAAGGAGAAGAGGAGCTTCTAAATTAGGGTTTCTGTGTAAAATCCCCTAGTTTAGGTCAAATTTCCAAGCAAGATAAGTCAAAATGCTAGCTTCAAATGGCTTCTTGGCCAACATGAAACTTGTAGAGGATCTCAAGACCTTTAATTTGAGTGGTGGAAGATATCAAGGAGATTTATAGAACTCAAGTTATGGTCCTTGCAAGTTACAGGTCATCTGAGGTGTCTGAAATTTTGTCTGTGAAAGTGACTTGACTTCCAAGCTAGTTTTACCCCTCAAGGAGATTTCAAATGAATTCTTGGTCAACATAAGAATTGTTCCTCATTGTCTTAGCTTTCTATAATGGTATAGCATGCCTTCATATGATGTGTGGAACTCAACTTATGGCCTTGGCAAGCAAAGGGTATTTTGGTCATTTGTGAATTACAGGTCATTTTAACCTATGTCCAAAACTCATACAAGGAAGCCTCAAATGGAAAAACTTACAACATCAAACTTGCTCCAAATGACATTTTGAGTCTAGAAAGAAGGTCACAAATTGTTGGAAAAGCTCATAACATGAAGTTGCATGATTGGTCAAAATTTGAACTAAAATGGCTTATAACTTAAAGAAAGTCAAAGTGAAAAATGGTTTGAGAGATGTATAAGTCCAAATGGAGACTTCCAATATATGATTTTGGGTCCAAAAGACATTTTAGAGACAATGGTTCAAGTACATTTTTGAGCTTAGTGAAAAAAATCAAAGTTACTTATGGTTACTTGCATTTGAAGAAACATAACCAAAAATCAATCAAAGTTGGAAGGCAAGGGAAGTTGTAAGATGGATCTAGAAGTTTCCATTGAGTCCTATATATTCATGAAATCAGAATTGAGCAAGGGTTGGATTCATTTTTCACCAAAATTTCCCAAATTCTCTCTATTCTTTCTCATTGCAATTCCCTCCAAATTTCCCAAAATCTTCACCAATTCTCATCAACATTGATCCTCCTACATTCAATCATCATCATGGATCAGAATTGAATCAAAGATTTGGTGGATATTGATCATTTTCGTGCACTTCCATCAAGAACACACAAATTGCAATTTCCATTGGACAGCAAGATCCAAGGCAAGAATCATCAAGGTGTTGCATACAGAATCGAGCACTGAGTTAGTTGATCAAGATCCAAGCCTCAAAAGCCTCAGATCCACGAGTTCCATCAGCATTTCCAAGCTTTCACACCAGGTGCATTTTCTCTGCCATTGCTCGATTTAGTTAGTTTAGCATGGTTTTATTAGTTTAGATATGATGTAGGATGTTAGTAGAGCATTTCTGATTGATTAGGAGCTGTTTGGTGATGATTCATAGCAGGTTGTTAGAACTGTTAGGACTTAGAACTTGCAGTAGAGTGTGTGATAATCTTAGGTTGTTAGTGCAGAATGATCTACGTGAAGTATAGAAGAGATTAGTGTAGGTTTGATTGAGAATCTTGAGGATGAGTTGCAGAGTATTTTCATGGAGTCAGAACTTGTCTCGATCGGTTTGAGTGATTTGCTGAATTTCAGAACAATCTATGACCATAGGCTTGTAGAGGGAGAAATTCTGAATGATTTTCATGTTTATATCGTGTTGATCCATGGACTGTGGAGAGAGAACAGATTGATGGAAGTATATTCGTGCATGGCTTCCATGGAAGTTGAAACCCTAAGTTCTCACAAGGAGGAAGAAGACGTAATCAGGAGCGTCCATTGCGTGTTGGACTGTTGACCTCAGAGCCCATCGTGTGGCTCTAGTTTAATTCTGAGTTTGAGAGGGAATCCTCCCCCCATTGAAACGCTGCGTTTCATTAAAGGGGGGAGCGTGGGCCTTGCTCTTGCCACCCCCCAGTACTGAGCCCAATTCATATTACACGTGAATATCCTGCTTTTCTCACCCCCCTGCGCTGGCTTCTTTGTTTTTTTATTTTTCTGATTAATTTTAACTGAACCATGGGCTTAACAAACTTGCTACGCGCACCCCACCATTGCCTGGCCCATCCTAAATGAACTGGGCGTGATTGCTATTCTTACCCCTCCCTCTCATTTTAATTCAATTTAGTTTTTTAATTCATTTTAATTTTTACCAACTTCAAAAAATCATATAAAATAGGAAATTAACTCTTTTTTAGTGGTTGTTTTTTCTATATTTTCTTGGTTCTATCTAGAAAATTGTCCTTAAATAAAATTGCATTTTTATTATTATTTGATATTTTTTCCATATTTTCTAAATAAATGACATTTTAAATAGTTTCATTTCATGCATGATTTTATTAATTTTTGTTCTATTAAATGCTTTCATATTTTTTGTTCATTCTTTTTAGGTTGCTTAGATGAGATATTGAACTTGTAGAAACAATTTAGTTCCCATTTTTAGAAATTAATTTTAGGTGCTTAATGTAGGCTTGAACAACATGAACAAATTAGGGTTTTTAGGTGATGACTTAAGAAGTTTGATTTCTTTCCCTTAGGACTTAGGGTTTGACTAGTTTAGTTATGGGACTATAGGGGCTATGGGTAGTTATTAGATCCCTTAGAAAAAGTCAGGATTCCCCTACTGCTATTAATACTCTGTATATGTCTGATTGACTGGTGTGGTGTGCCCTCTGGGGATTATTGCTTGCTTGCTTGGGTATTGGGATTGTCTGGGAACTTGGGAGAGCTGAAGACTTGAGGAGATGAAGACCATTGGAGATCCAGAGATTGAAGATCAACTGCCAGAGTTGGATAAGAGATTCTTGCTAGTAGCTGCTGAGGAGACTAAGGTTTAGGAGCTAGGCAGAGCTCTAGATTAGAAAGCTTGTTTCTCAAACATGGAATGCCTTGTCTGCATCCATCCTTTCTCTATGATTCAAAGTCTCTTTCAAATATCCATCTCCTTCCTTTGGAAGGATCAGTGAATATATTTGAAAGATAGAACTTTTGAGAGGAAACTTTCTGATTAATGTTAACAGTTGATGAACCACCCTTGGTAGGTGATTAACTGTCTAACATTCATTCACTTCACCCTTGTGACTGATTCCTCATCCTGGAGGTTTGAACTTGAAGAAAAGCCATTGCAGATAGAAGGCTGATGATCAAAGCCCTTTGTCTGAAGGTCATGAAGAGGGAGATTGATGCTTGTTGAAGCCTGTAACTGATTGGAGATTACTTGAAGCTAGATGTTGATTCAGAGCTGCTGATGCTGTTTCTTTTGCTGTTGTATTTCATTGCTGATGTATTGATTGGTTTTCTGAACTGTATTTTTTTGCTGTTTACCCTGTTGGGTTGAAAGTGAATCCTGTTCACTTTTGCCTATTGTTTTCTAGGTTCGAGGTTGAGTGGGACTCCCTTGCCTCGCTTGTACTGTTGCATCCATGCATTTTACTGTTTTGCTATATATATCTGCTATTGTTTCTGTTTCTGCCTATCCCGTAGGATCTCTGTTTCTCTCTGTGCAAGAGAGGAGCATGATAGACATTAGGTCTTAACCCATGCATGACAACATTAGGTTAATTTGATTCCCTTCGCAACCTTAGGTTAGAGTTCTGTCTCTTCTTCCTCAAAACAAACAGAAAAACACAATAAATATTTCAGACACAATAAAAGACACTTCTTCCGTAAAAGAATGTGAACTCATCAAAACGTCATTTTTGTCCGCTTGGACTGTTAATCAGAAAAAAACCTTTTTCAGAAGGAATAAAAACAATCAAGACAGACTTGTGTCGTACGTGGCCCGAACTACGCTTGCTCTGATCTTTCATGCTGTATGGAAGTACGTAGGCATAGGATGCGATATCCTAGCGAGCAACCTTCCCCTCCTTTCCCGTAGGTAGGCGAACTACGTTGACTCTGATTTCTTGTTCCAGGCGAGAATACGTAGGCATAAAGTGCGATACTTTGCCGAGTCATTTTTATTTTCATTTTATTTTCTTTTTAACCCTTGACCTATAGTTTAGATAGAATAACAATCCATACCCGAAAACAAGCGTGGATCCCGTCGAGTACGACGGACGTGAGGGGTGCTAATACCTTCCCCTTGCGTAACCGACTCCCGAATCCAGGTTTTGGTTGCGACGACCATACCTTTCCCATGTTGTGCGAGGTTTACTCTGAGCGTTTCCTTTCCCTCCCGTGGGATAAATAACGCACGGTGGCGACTCTTCTGTTCAGCCGGCGCCGATTTTCGCAGTAGCGACAACGTGAAGTCTTCTCCGTCCATGGTGGACAACAACAGCGCTCCTCCTGAGAAGACTTTCCTGACAACATATGGCCCTTCGTAGTTGGGGGTCCACTTGCCTCTGTGATCTGCTTGCGGCGGGAGAATCCTTTTCAGCACAAGGTCGCCCGTCTGAAAGCTTCGCGGATGTATCTTCTTGTCGTACGCTTTCTTCATTCGGCTCTGGTACAAACGACCATATGCTAGAGAAGCTAGCCTCTTCTCATCCATCAAACTCAATTGGTTCAACCTGTCTTTCACCCATTCTGCCTCGTCCAGCTGAACGTCTCGCAACACCCTCAGAGAAGGGATTTCGACTTCTAACGGTAGCACCGCTTCCATTCCATATACCAACGAGAACGGAGTTGCCCCGGTTGATGTGCGTACCGTCGTACGATAACCGTGCAAAGCGAAAGGTAGCATCTCATGCCAATCCTTATAGGTCACCACCATTTTCTGAACGATTTTCTTGATATTCTTATTGGCCGCCTCAACAGCGCCATTCATTTTGGGTCGGTAAGGGGAGGAGTTGTGATGTTCGATCTTGAAATTCTGACAGAGCTCCTTCATCATTTTGTTGTTCAGGTTTGAACCATTATCCGTGATTATCCGCTCGGGAATCCCATATCGGCAAATGATATCTCTTTTGATGAATCTGGCCACCACTTGCTTCGTTACATTTGCGTATGACGCCGCTTCCACCCACTTGGTGAAATAATCGATCGCTACTAGGATGAACCGATGCCCGTTAGAAGCTGTCGGCTCGATCTTTCCAATCATATCGATTCCCCACATCGAGAAGGGCCAAGGTGATGACATCACATTTAGAGGACTCGGAGGCACATGGATCTTATCAGCATAGATTTGGCACTTGTGACATTTCCTCGCAAACTTGAAACAATCAGTCTCCATGGTCAGCCAAAAATAACCTGCCCGCAGCAGCTTTCTCGTCATAGCATGCTCACCAGCATGCGTACCAAAGGTACCTTCATGTATTTCTTCCATGAGCAACTTTGCCTCTCTTTCGTCTACACAACGCAACAGCACCAAATTGTGGTTTCTTCTGTATAATACGCCATCCGGGTTCAAGTAGAAATTACCCGCTAATCTCCTGAGAGTCTTCTGATCTTGACTGGATGCCCCAGCCGGATACTCTTTATTCTTCAGGAAATTAAGGATATCGAAATACCATGGTTTGTCATCAGATGCTTCATCAATAGCAAATACATAAGCTGGCCTGTCAAGCCGAGAGATAATGATTCGGGGAGCCTCGTTCCAGAAGTTGACTTTGTACATGGAAGACAAAGTGGCCAGGGCGTCAGCCATTTGGTTATCTGCCCGCGGTACGTGATGCAATTCAACCTTGTCGAAGAAAGGCAATAATCTCCTTGCATAGTTCATGTAATGTATCAAATTGGGCTGACGTGTTTCCCATTCCCCCTTGATCTGATTCACCACCAGAGCTGAGTCTCCGTATACATCCAGATGTTTGATTCACAAATCAATGGCTTCTTCAAGCCCCATTATACAAGCTTCGTATTCGGCCTCATTGTTGGTAACGGTAAAGGTCAATCGGGCAGTAAACGGGATGTGCGACCCGTGTGGCGTAGTGATGATTGCCCCTATTCCGCTACCGTAAGCATTCACGACTCCGTCAAATATCATCTTCCATTTGGAACCCAACTCTGGTCCCTCGTCTGGCAACGGCTCTTCATAATCTTTCATCTTCAGGTACATGATATCCTCGTCAGGAAAATCAAACCTCATCGATTGGTACTCTTCAATAGGCTGCTCCGCCAGATACTCAGACAGCACACTCCCCTTTATAGCCTTTTGCGAGACGTATTGAATATCATATTCAGTCAAGACCATCTGCCAACGGGCAATTCTACCTGACAACGCCTGCTTTTCAAACACATATTTGATAGGATCCATCTTCGAGATGAGCATGGTTGTATGATTCAGCATGTACTGCCTCAAACGCTTGGCGGCCCAGGCTAGCGCGCAACAAGTTTTCTCCAGCATTGAATACCGAGATTCACAATCTGTAAATTTCTTACTCAGGTAATAGATCGCATGCTCTTTTCTCCCTGTCTCGTCGTGTTGACCGAGAACACAACCCATGCTTCCCTCAAGAACCGTCAAATACATTATCAAGGGTCTACCTGCCACTGGGGGTATCAAAATGGGAGGCTCCTGCAAATACTGCTTTATTTTATCGAACGCCTTTTGACAATTTTCGTTCCACGTTACAGCTTGATCTTTCTTCAACAGCTTGAATAATGGTTCACACGTGGCCGTTAGGTGAGATATGAACCGAGCGATGTAGTTCAACCTCCCTAAAAACCCGCGCACCTCTTTCTCTGTTTTAGGCGTCGGCATTTCTTGAATTGCTTTTATTTTAGCAGGATCGACCTCTATTCCTTTTCCGCTTACGATAAACCCCAGCAGTTTACCCGATCTCACCCCGAAGGTGCATTTGTTAGGGTTCAGCCTCAGCCTGAACTTCCTAAGCCTTTTAAATAGCTTCAGCAGATTCACCAGATGCTCTTCCTCCGTCTGGGATTTGGCAATCATATCGTCAACATAAACTTCGATCTCTTTATGCATCATGTCATGGAAAAGAGTCGTCATCGCACGCTGATATGTTGCCCCAGCATTCTTCAAGCCGAAGGGCATCACTTTATAGCAAAATATTCCCTAAGGCGTTATGAAAGTGGTCTTCTCCATATCCTCTGGCGCCATTTTAATCTGATTATAGCCTGAAAAGCCATCCATAAAGGAGAATACGGAGTATTGAGCAGTATTATCAACTAACACGTCAATGTGAGGAAGTGGAAAATCGTCTTTTGGGCTTGCTTTATTCAAATCTCGATAATCCACGCACATTCGAACCTTGCCATCTTTCTTTGGCACTGGTACGATGTTGGCAACCTATGAGGGATACTTTGTCACAGCCAGGAAACCAGCGTCCCACTGTTTTTGTACTTCCTCTTTGATCTTTACTGCCATATCTGGTCGAGTTCTACGAAGCTTTTGTTTGACCGGCGGGCAATCTTCTTTCAGTGGCAGGCGATGCACAACCATATCTGTATCGAGCCCCGGCATATCTTCATATGACCAAGCGAATACGTCATTATACTCCCTGAGCATTTCAACCAGTCTTCGCTTGATATCACTTTGTAGTGCGGCCCCGATACGAATATTCTTCTCAACCCCTTCCGACCCCAAGTTGATAATTTCGATGACCTCATCGTGAGGCAAAATGGCTCTTTCCTCTTGCTTCACTAACCAAGACAGTTCTTCAGGAACGTCGCTATCTTCGACAACCTCTTCTTCGGCCTGAAATACCGGGTGCTCAAAGTCGGGACGAGTCATAGGTGGCTCGAGGATGTCATCTGAAAATGTTATCCTGTAAAAGGAATGGTTAGGTGCTTCAAAATGCGTATAAAGCGAACAACCACGTTGACATTTTATTGAAAAATATAAAACAAGAAAGACAGGGATTACAGTATTTGCACATGAAAAACGCCATTTATTTAATGATTGACACGCAATGTTCATAACAACACAGCCCTAAGCAAATCCTGATGCCCCGGGCAAGACATCAGATTATTCAACAATTAGTAAAGCAAAGCATTACTGTTTAAAAGTCACAGGAACAAGCTCCTGAATAGACCAGTTGCACAGTCCTTGTCCTGGCGTGCTTGGCTGAATCCAGGCATCCATATCACAGTCGCTGTCTCCTTCGTCAGACTCCGAAGCGGCATTGACGGTTTCATGACACACCCCACTGGCAGAGATGGTGATTGGCTTTCTGAAACGGGGTGCCCCCACGGAAGGAGTTGATGACGACGGTTGGTATCCCAGCCCGAACCGGTCCATCTTCACAGGAATGTCCAGCACTTTGCCCCAGCCCTTTGCTTCTCCTGCTTCTACTAGGGCTTGAGCCTGTTTGTACGATGAGACGGCTATCTCTGGCACTTTGCTCGGCCCGGGACCTTTATCCTTGATGTGCAAACCTTCGAATGCCTGGCATGGCGTTTCGTGGATCTCTCCGTCGACTTCCACATATTTAAATGAAGATAAATGGCTGACCAGGATGTCCTCCTCTCCGCACACGGTGACTACGCTGTCTCCGACCATATATTTTAACTTCTGATGCAGGGTGGACGTGACTGCTCCCGCCCCATGAATCCAGGGTCTTCCAAGCAAGCAGCTGTACGCAGGCTGTATATCCATGATATAAAACTCAGTTGCAAACACCTCTGGCCCCACCTGTAGAGGCAATGTAATCGATCCAAAGACTGTTCTCCGCGTGCCGTCAAACGCTCTGACTACCAAATCACTGGGCGTACACAAGATTCCTCTAACATCCAGCTTCATCATCGCCTTCTTGGGCAGCACATTCAAAGACGATCCGGTGTCAACCAATACGTGTGACATTACTGATCTTCTACACTCGACAGATACGTGTAGCGCCATATTGTGGTCTCTCCCTTTCGGGGTCAGATCAAAGTCGGTAAAGCCCAAGCTGTGGCCTGCATTCACATGTGCCAGCACTCCTTCCAGCTGATTCACGGAGACGTCTTGGGGTACAAAAGAAGTATCCAGGACTTTCAACAAAGCATTTCTGTGAGCTTCCGAACACAACAGCAATGACAGGATAGATATTTTGGACGGCGTCTGCCGCAGATGCTCCACAATCTTATAATCACTTTTCCGAATCAAGCGCATGAACTCTTCTACGTCTTTCGATGCCGATTCTTTGTCACTTGCTTGCACCGGAACATTCTCAACCACTTTCCCTTTTCCCTTTGCTAATCTTTCAGCCTCCACTTCAGGGGATATAAAGATCCTACCACTCCTTGTCATACCTCCCGACCCAACAACATTATCCACAGTCTCGGCTGGCTGCTTATTAACATCAATTTTTATCCCGTCACAATATACCTCCAACCCATATGACCATGGGACTGCTTTTGTGTTCTCGTACGGGATTGGCCCGGCCTTAGTTATGGTGATCGGTGGTCGCTGAGCTGGCGCTGCAATAGTGATTGTCTTTCGAGGAACCGTCACAGTGGCCACATCATTCTGATCATCTGCTACTGCCCCTGCGGGCTCTTCAGTTGCTGCTTGGTCAAACTGCAATATACCTTCATCAATTAAAGCCTGAATGCCCTTCTTCAAATCATCACACCCTCCAGCTAGGGTCCAACAGTCTAAGCAATACTCGTTACATCCTGGGTAAACACCCCCTTGTAACAGTCGGCTCTTTATCTCGCTCAGCGGCATCTTCAAGTCTTCAACATTCATAATCAGATTCAACCCTTCCTCAGTTAGAATGGCGTTTGCCCCGTGATTAGGCATGGGTTTCTGCACTATATTCGGACCTGCCGTTCCGAAATCGATAGTCTTATTGTCCAAAAGATCCTGCACAACATGCTTAAAAGCATGGCAACCTTCTATATCGTGGCCCGGGGCTCTAGAATGAAACTCACAGTGCCGGCTTGCATCGTAACCAAACGGGGGAGCTCCTGTTATCGGTGCCAGAGTTCTTTTCTCTACCAGGTTTAATCCCAACAATGTCTGCAACAAATCGGCATAGGTTGAGGGAGGCTTCTCAAACACTCTTCTCGGTTTACTACCCTGGAATCTTCGCTGAGCCTGCTGTGCCCCCTGCTGAGGCTGCTGCTGATGTTGCATTGGCTGTTGCTGAACCGGTTGTTGTTGCTGGAGTGGTTGTTGTTGATACGGGATAGTAACACTCGCCACCTGCTGCGGCTGACGATATTGACCTCGTCCCCTGCCTCGGCCTCGGCCTCGGCCTCCAAATACTGCACTTGCCTCGCCCTGACGGCGCCCACCATAAGCTTTCCTATTACTGCCAGATGCAGTCGATTCCTCAGCCTGGAACTTTCCTTGCTTAATATTACGTTCAATCTTTTCTCCCATCAGAATCAGGTCTGAAAAACTGGCCAGAGACGTGTGAAACAGCATATCATGAAACAGACCTGTGAATGTGCCGACAAACATGTCATTCATTTCCTTATCTTCTACAGGAGGACGGACCCGGGCAGCCATATCGCGCCACCTTTGCGCGTAATCTTTAAAGCTCTCCCCCTTCTTTTGCGACAGCCCCGCCAACTGGACCCGATTGGGTGCCAAGTCGCTGTTATACTTGTAGTGAGCTACAAATGCCTCTGCTAATTGCTTCCACGTCTTGATATCAGTTGGCTCCAACCCCATGTACCACTCTAGGGAAGGGCCCGACAGACTATCTTGAAAGAAATGCATTAGCATTCTTTCATCAGTTGAGTATGCAGACATCTTTCTGTAATAAGCTCGTACATGCACTTTTGGACATGTGTCTCCTTTATACTTGTCAAACGCAGGAGCTTTGAATTTAATTGGCACCCTCAAGCCAGGTACCAACCCCATTGTTGCCATGTCCAAACCCACAGCACTTTGGTTTAGGACTCCCCTCATTTGCTCTTCCAGCATTCTGATCTTCTGGGAATCATCCATCGGCCCTTCGAAACCTCTGCCGGAGAAAGCGTCCTCCTGCTGATCCTCTTGCCACATACCGTTTCCAGCCCCATACCCATCATATCCATTATTACGTCCAGCTCTGATCTGATTCATCCCCGGACCTCGGCCTCTGTTGCCGTACCCTTGAACACCTCCAGCAGGACCAAAAGCCATAAATCCAGTACCGTTTCCGTTTCCAAAGCCTCCGTAACCCTGGTTCGTCGCGCCATAACCATCTTGCCCAAAGCCTTGAGCATTGAAACCATACTTCCCCGCATTATCGAATCCCTGATCATTGAATCCGAATCCGGCATTAACGAAGCCGTTGCCTCCCATATTATCTCCCAAATTGACATCACCCAGCCCAACGTTATGGACAGCAGTCTCATTCCCAACTCCGACGTTACCATTCACAGCAGCGGTAGCGTTGTTGACATTAGCAGCAGGTGTATTGACTACAGGTGGAGCTACTGGCGTGGGAGTGCCGTCTCCATGAACAGTATCGACCCGCGCAGACTGATGATCTTCATTACCGTGACCAGCATTTCGAGCCAACAGAGGCTGGACCATGGCCTGCAAATTCTCCTGCCCTTTCGCAATAGCTTCCATGGTCTGCATAAAGAGAGCGAGCTTCTCGCGCACATCTTGCATCTCGTTCTGCATTTGATCTATGATTCTTCGACAATTGGTGCGGGTAGAATAGCGGTGCGGGTGCTGATCTGCAATCCTGAAAAGTACCTGTTAAAATGTAGGACATAAGACACTTATTCGAAGATTACCTGTAATGCAATATGAATATGAATGCAATGCAATGTGTCTGTGCATTAGGGGGATTCATTCCCCCAGTTCTAGTGTGAAGGTGCCAGTGCAGTGACAGTGTTGACAATAGGAATATCGGAGCTGAATCATAGAAAGCCTCATATATTGCTGAGAAAACCAGAATACAATGTCGCTGAGAGTACGATAAGAAGGCATGACCTCAACCAACAATCCTGGTGATGGTCAACACTTATGCAAATAAAGCATACAAGTTACTACAAGTTACTACATGAAATGATCAAATCCTCCCAAAAGTCTGGTACTCTTCTATCAACTTCTTGGTCTCTGGATGACTTGGTCGATCAAGCATCCCTTCAACAAGTTGGTTTCTCTTCTTAAGAACACGGCGCACGTCTTCAGCAGTTTCTTCCCATGTTGCTTCTCCGAAGCAATCTTCTAGTTTTCGCTTCTGAGACACCGCTTCGTCTCTGGATTTGATTGCCTTGTTCAGTGCATGCTGGACACTATACCGGGTCATCACTTCTTCCTCACACTTCTTGATGCTGGACTTCAACTTTTCTTTGAGGTCGGAGATTTGCTGCTTCAGCTTATCTTCTCTCACCTTATTGTTGGTGAGAGTAGCATTCCAAGTCTTATTGCAAGAGGAGATTTCTCGGTGTGCTGCGTCAAGCGCTTTCTTTTTGGCTTCCAGCATGTCATGGGAGCTTCTGAACTCTTGTCCCAAACGTTCACGCTTTTTCTTTTCCTCAGTCAACTCAGCCCCTAACCTGTTTAACAGCTCAATTTGTTGTTGGAAAGCATATACGGCCTTGTTTTTCTCACTGCGTACTTGAGCTAGCTCTTGCTCTAACCCTTCGTTGATCTTCATCAAGGCTTCCTTTTCCTTCACAACTTGCTCGTAGGCCTCCCTAGAAACAGTAGTTGGCTCTTCTGCCGGGACGGGAGCAGTGACGGGTGCAGCTGGAAATGGCATTAATAACTGGCTTGCTCTTTCCTGGATCCAAACCCTGTACGGTTCATATGCCTGGCAATCGTTCTTACCTAACAGTGGCTTCCCTTTGCGGTTAATACGCGTCCAGGCATGTTGCAACTTGGCTAATAACTCCCCCTTCACGTCTCCGGTGAAGTACAGAGATTCCTGTACTTCCTTCTCCTGAGGTGGATTCTTCAGTGCATATCCGAACTGACGAATGAATAGAGAAGGGTTGTAATTGATACACCCTTTTCTTCCTATCAGCGGCACATTAGGGTACCCAGAACAGCTGAAGATGAGCTCAGATCCCAACAGGTCTCGATCAAACCACACAACGTCTTCGGAATATAGCTTCATCAGGCGCTCTGACCAACTGGATGAGGTTGCACTGTCCACAAATGGTCCCTTCATGGGGAGATGACTTTTGAACCACATATTTAATAGAGGAGCACAGCAGTAAACAACTTTTCCCCTTCGGTTTTCGTTCTTATAGTGCAATGAATGGTAGAAGTCTCCGATCAACGTTGGCACCGGGTTGCCTGCAGCAAACAGATAGAAAGCATCCAGATCTACAAAGTTGGGCAAGTTAGGAAACAACACAATTCCATAAATGCATAAAGCCAAAATAGCGTTGAAAACCACCCAACAACTGTTCTTGGCGTATTCTTGAGCCTTGCCAACCAGAAAATCTAGAGAGAAACCGGGAACCCCAAGCCAAGAAGTCACCAACAGCTCAGCAGCATTCACATGCAAGGCTTTGGCTAAATCCTCCAACTTGGGCTCAGCAGCAGAGTGAATAAAAGGAACCTTGTTCTGCACGGGACGCTCAGTAAACTCCACATACTCTTCAATGGTAGGCCCTAGAATGAAGTCAGCAAATGTAAAACATCTCAATGAGGGGTCATAGAACTGCATCAAGGTGTATAGCCCGTTCATCTCATCGGCAGTGGGCTTGCAGACTAATCTCAGTAACCTCCCATGACTCATTCTGAAGCTTCTCCTAACCTCCTCATCGGCAAGAGATATCAGACCAAGCAAAGAGGTAATATCAGGTGAAGGCAGCTTATACGCAACTGTCTTCCTCAAACTAGCCATAGTCAATACTCAGAAGTCTGGGCACTAGAACCGGGGAATATGCAAATGCACCTGCAGCACAGACACACGTTAGTGGAATGCATGTGGTAATGGATATGCAGACAATGCAATGCAAGTAACATGCAACAGGGACCAAAGCTGTAGCTGAATAGCCTGAACCCAATCAAGAAAGGTCTCAGATAGACCATCCAGAAGTCATCAAACCCTGGTCTCAGATAGACCTAAAACAAAGCTCCAATACTGGTCTCTGACAGACCTCAAACCATAACTCCCACTGGTCTCTGGTAGACCTCAAATCACATCTCCAATTGGTCTCTGACAGACCTCAGGACACTCCAACTGGTCTCTGACAGACCTCAGAACACACCTCCAACTGGTCTCGGACAGACCTCCTAACTCTCCATAAATACCCAGGATCTCTGATCAAGAAATAACCGGTAGTCTGAAGGTCTAGTTACCTGCATAACCCCAAACCCTCTCACAGGTGGATGTCCTAGTAACTGACAAAGGTATGGCATCCTATGCGGTCGTCGGCGTCACAGACTTTCAGGGTTGATGATACGATTCCCAGAAGGAGTGGCATCATCAAATCCTGAAGAGGCCTCACTTAGCCAACTTCCAAATGATCGGTTCCCGGAGTCGACAATTCAGCTGACCAACAACCCCTTCGACCCAAAGGGTAGAAAAAGAAGCCAACCAGAAGAACCTCGTCCGAGTGTAGATTTCATGAGACACTAATGCAAGCAAAGCCGGCACGCGCCCACTACTTTCTACTCTAATTCTAGGTGCACTCAAGCCCAGGTCCGGCTTCTCACTCAATATCAGAACACCCGTCACACCCCAATACAGCAATAATAAACAATATATAAAGCTGAAAATAAAGGTTAGAAATATAAATCCATACAAAATCCTCGACGGGAAAACAAGCGTTAGGATTGACTCTCTTAAGGGACGTTGGATCCCAAATGCATAAGCACTATCGTAGTCCTTAGCAGCCGGGGGACGTTGGGTCCCCAGCAGAGTCGCCAGCTGTCGCTACTGCGAAAATCGGTGCCGGCTGAACAGAAGAGTCGCCACCGTGCGTTATTTATCCCACGGGAGGGAAAGGAAACGCTCAGAGTAAACCTCGCACAACACGGGAAAGGTATGGTCGTCGCAACCAAAACCTGGATTCGGGAGTCGGTTACGCAAGGGGAAGGTGTTAGCACCCCTCACGTCCGTCGTACTCGACGGGATCCACGCTTGTCTTCGGATATGGATTGTTATTCTATCTACTCTACAGGTCAGGGGTTAAAAAGAAAAGAGAATGAAAATAAAATGACTCGGCAAAGTATCGCACTTTATGCCTACGTATTCTCGTCTGGAACGAGAAATCAGAGTCAGCGTAGTTCGCCTACCTACGGGAAAGGAGGGGAAGGTTGCTCGCTAGGATATCGCATCCTATGCCTACGTACTTCCACACAGCATGAAAGATCAGAGCAAACGTAGTTCGGGCCACGTACGACACAAGTCTGTCTTGATTATTTTTATTCCTTCTGAAAAAGGGTTTTTCTGCTTAACAGTCCAAGCGGACAAAAATGACGTTTTGATGAGTTCACATTCTTTTACGGAAGAAGTGTCTTTTATTGTGTTTGAAATCTTATTGTGTTTTTCTGTTTGTTTTGAGAAAGAAGAGACAGAACTCTAACCTACGGTTGCGAAGGGAAACAAACTAACCTAATGTTATCATGCATGGGTTAAGACCTAGTGTCTATCATGCTCCTCTCTTGCACAGAGAGAAACAGAGATCCTAAGGGAATGGACGGAAACAGAAACAATATCAGATATATACAGTAAAACAGTAAAATGCATGGATGCAACAATACAAGCGAGGCAAGGGAGTCCCACTCAACCTCGAACCTAGAAAACAATAGGCAAAAGTGAACAGGATTCACTTTCAACCCAACAGGGTAAACAACAAACAATACAGTCCAAAAAACCAATCAATACATCAGCAATGAAATACAACAGCAAAAGAAACAGCATCAGCAGCTCTGAATCAACATCTGGCTTCAAGTCATCTCCAATCAGTTACAGGCTTCAACAAGCATCAATCTCCATCTTCATGATCTTCAGGTAAGGGCTTTGATCATCAGTCTTCTATCTGCAATGGCTTTTTCTTCAAGTCTCAGGCTCCAGGATGAATATCAGTCAACAAGAGGAAGTGAATGAATGTTAGACAGTTAATTACCTACCAAGGGTGGTTCATCAACTGTTAGCATTAAACAGAAAGTTTTCTCTCAAAAGTTCTATCTTTCAAATACATTCACTGATCCTTCCAAAGGAAGGAGGTGGATATTTTAAAGAGACTTTGAATCATAGAGAAAGGATAGAGGCAAACAAAGCCATCTATGTTAGAGAAGCAAGCTTTCTAATCTAGAGCTCTGCCTAGCTCCTAAACCCTAGTCCCCTCAGCAGCTGCTAGCAAGAACCTCCTCTCCAACTCTGGCAGTTGATCTTTAATCTCTGGATCTCCAATGGTCTTCATCTCCTCAAGTCTTCAGCTCTCCCAAGTCCCCAGACAATCCCAATACCCACACAAGCAAGCAATAATCCCCAGAGGGCACACCACACCAGTCCATCAGATATACAGTATATTAATAGCAGTAGGGGAATCCTGACTTTTTCTAAGGGATCTAATAACTACCCATAGTCCCTATAGTCCCATAACTAGACTAGTCAAACCCTAAGTCCTAAGGGAAAAGAATCAAATCTCCTAAGTCATCACCTAAAACCCTAGTTTTATCCATGTTATTCACACTTACACTAAGCACCTAAATTTGATTTCTAAAAAATGGGAACTAAATTGAATCTACATGTTCAATGTCTAACCTAAACAACCTAAAAAGAATGGATGAAAAATATTGAAGCAAATAATAGAACAAAAATTAACAAAATTGTGTATGAAATGAAATTATGTAAAATGTTATTTATTTAGAAAATATGGGAAAAATATCAAATAAAAAATAAAATGCCATTTTTATTTTTTATAATTTTCTAGACATCCTAAAGAAAAATATGCAAAAAGAATGAATTAAAAATATTGATTTTTCTATTTATTATGAATTTTTAAAAATGAATGAAAAATGAAAAGTAAATAATAAAGAAAATAGAAAGAAATAGCCAGAGGGGGTGAGAATAGTAAAGGCGCGCAGTTGAAATCCCAAGTGGGCTGGAAAAGGTGGGGTGCGAATATCATTTGCAGCTAGGCCCATACGCGCTCAGAAAATACTTGAGAAAATGCCAGAAAAATTAATAAGGTCTCGGTGCAAATAGCATGCAATACACGTTGAAAAGTTTGGGCTTAGTGATTGAGGGGTGTGAATAGCTATCTGATTCAAGGCCCACTCAGCATACTTAAGTGAAACGGAGCGTTTCACTCTCAAGGCTTCCCTCCGTTTTCAACTTCAAATGTGGAGCGTTGGATGAGGATTTGAGTCAAAAGTCAAGCTGGGATCGTGTGGTGCCAGGGTCATCTTCAACCTTGAGCCCAAACCCTAGCTCCGAAAAACCCTAACCTGCACACACCTTCGAGCTCCTTGTTCTCTCTCCCTGCTCCATGAAATCAAAAACTTCCAACAGCAAACTTGCACTATATTAATCCCTCTACACGTCCATGCCAATTGTTCATCCTAAAACTCACTCAGTAAAACAATTCGATAGGTGTAACAGATCTGATCCATCATCTTCCAACTGATATTGATCCTCTCAATTCTCTCTGGAACTCATCCTAAACTAACCTACAACTCACCCTGATCATTTTAAGCATCTAATCTAGGATTATCTCTCATGATTCTTGACATTCTAAGCTTCACCAGAATTGGTGCACCATGATCAATGTCCATGAAACTTGCTCAAACTTACCAAAATCAATCATCTCGCTTATCCTAACCAATCTATACTAACAATTCCCTATAATTCTCATTAAATCATGCAATTCGAATGAAGTTACCAACCTGTTATGATGATGAAAACAGTTATGGAATACACTTGATCCAATGCTTGAAAGGAGGGGAAACTGATCAGTGAACTTGGAGATGAGTTCTGTATGCAATCAAAGATGCTCCAAAGCTTTGAATCTCCTAGTTCCAAGATTCTTGCACCTTGAATGATGATGATGACTAGCACGATTCCTTGTTCAATTTGCCCACTAAATGTGTGGATTCTGATCCTTGTGTGATGATAATGAATATTGAATCAAGAATGTTGAAGTTTGGTGAGAAATTGATGGAGTTTGAGAAGCTTATGCAAGAATGAGAAAATGGATGAAAATGGAGATTTTGGACAAATGGGAGCACCAACCCTTGCATGAATCAGCTTGCATGAATATATAGATGATGTAGGAACCTCCTAGAACATTGGAGAAATTTCCCTTGCATTTTCCCTTTTCCATTTGGATTATGTTACTTTCAATTCAAGCAACCATGGATAACTCCCAAATTATGACCTAAGCTCAAAATTCCACTTTAGCCAATGTCTTTAAAATGCTTTTTCCATTCAAAATGACCTATAATTTTGCATCATTTGGCCAAGATATGAAAAATCTCATTTTTTAGGCCATTTTTCTTCATTAAATTCACCAATTTTGAAACCTTGTGCTATGGACATTTCCAATCTCTCATGGTCACCTTTATAGACTCAAAATGTCATTTGGAGCAAGTTTGATGTTGTAAGTTTTTCCATTTGAGGTCTCCTTATATGAGTTTTGGACATAGGTTAAAATGACCTGTAATTCACAAATGACCAAAATACCCTTTGCTTGCCAAGACCATAAGTTGAGTTCCACACATCATATGAAGGCATACTATACCATTATAGAAAGCTAAGACAATGAGGAACAATTCTTATGTTGACCAGAAATTCATTTGAAATCTCCTTGAGGGGTAAAAGTTGCTTGGAAGTCAAGTCACTTTCACAGACAAAATTTCAGATACCTCAGATGACCTGTAACTTGCAAGGACCATAACTTGAGTTCTATAAATCTCCTTGATGTCTTCCACCACTCAAATTAAAGGTCTTGAGATCCTCTACAAGTTCCATGTTGGCCAAGAATCCATTTGAAGCTTTAATTTTGACTTATCTTGCTTGGAAATTTGACCTAAACTAGGGAATTTTACATAGAAACCCTAATTTAGAAACTCCTCTTCTCCTTGATTTCTCTTGAATTCTTCTTAGCATGACAACATATCCTCATTCTTCATGTCAAATGATTAACCCCACATCTCTCCAATAGCCCTTAATGCCTTTGAATCAATCAATTGACCTAGGGTTGACCTAGGGTTGACCCAGATGAACCCCTAGTTGACTGTCTTCAACTGCAATACTTGTGATCACACCAATGACTTGTTTTCTTCTCCAAATGACTTTCTAAGTCCTCCAAGTTGTCTAGATACTCTCCATGCCTTCAATTCACAACTCACAACCCCCTTGTTGACCCTCAGATACCCTCAGATAGGAGATAGACTCAAGGCTTGATCTGCTGAACTCTTTGCTTTCAAATTCTTTCTTGATGACTTGAATGAGATTGAATTAGGATAATAACCTCTGGATAGGCCTCTAGAGGTGAGAATAATGCTTGATCCCCTGTTGAATGACTTGCTATGCTTATGCTATGCAGATGAGTAACCTATGTACATGACTCTATATGCAAATGCTAATGATATTGAAACATAGACCAAGCGAATAAGGTTGGGCAAATTTTAGGGTGCAACACCCACTACCTGTGAGTTATGCCCAGCTGTTGCCACTGTTGGTTCAGAACCGTGTTCTCAAGCTTCGGACCTCAGATCCGCCAGATGATGTGTCACCAGACGTTGATCTCAGCATACGTTGTGATTTCCACTCAGGAGCACCGGGGCACCGTGTTGAAACATGCAAGGCTCTCAAGAATAAGATTCAAGACCTTATTGACTCAAGGGCGATTAGGCTTGTGCCGGGCGGCATGAGAGCATCGGGAAAGTTCATCCCTTACCCTGCAGAAGAGGTGGATGATTCCACTCCTTTGCCTGAAGCTGAGAAAGATCTTGAATATGTCCCGCGACTTTTGGTGACTGAATCGCCTCGCTCGCAGTTTCTACCTGGATCAAGCTCAAGGACGCAAGCGCCTAAACGAGAGACCGTCGCCATTCAGAAACGACGACCTCTTGCTCCTGGGCGGAAAGAATACCAGCACCAGGATCACAAGAGACCTCGCAACCACGTGGAACAAAGGAATGCTTCTTTCCATCCAGTGCCTGTGCCGTATAGCCAGATTCTTCCACTGTTGATTCAGAATTCCTTGGTGGAACCGAAAGCTCTCAAGCCCGTGCCTGAGCCTTACCCTCCAGGGTACAATCCTCATGTTCATTGCGGTTACCATGGTGGATCTCCGGGGCATTCAACTGAAGACTGCAAAGATTTTCAGGCGAAAGTGCAACAGTTGATCGATAAAGGGTGTATTTCCTTTCCAGGTGGAGTTTTGGTTGTACGTGACAACCTCTCAGCTGTTTGAGCTCGCAGAATCAGAGGGTTATTTCCAGAAGCCAGTGATCCAGACAGGCAGACGTCCTCAACATTGGCAGTCCTCGGACTTTTTACCATTTGCATTTGTAGTTTCTTTTCTGTTAGTTACTACTTGCTGTTAAAACATTGTATGTTTCGAATGGTGATGTTAATAAAGTGACTATGCATTTTTTCTGAACTAATTATGTCGTTGTCACTCATTTACTGCATTACACTGACACTTGCATTTTATTTACTCCGATTTCTTACTATGATTAGCAATGAGCGGAGGGAGGATGATGAAACTGAATACTCGTAACCAATGATCGTATTGCTTTTAGATAAAACTTTGCCGATGACGTACAAGGCATTGTTTCAAATCCCCTAAACACCGGAGAGATAAGGAAGAGAATCCCTTGGTAACCACTTCGAGCCGAGAAGTAGGAGTTTTCTTTCGGACTTTTTAACCCTTGCATCTTAACCCGGGGCAGGGTAGTTGTCAGTTAGCTTGATCGAGCGTTCAAGTCTTATAGAGGAGTGTTGTCCTTCGGGGACCAATCACATCATATTCCTCTCCAGAGGTCGTACCTCATCAACCACAATGGTTAAACCTCACCAATCAGGAGTGAGACAGTTACAAACCTTTCGGAGCAATCAAGACAACCAGTGTCGCACGACTTGTTCCAAAAGAAAAAAAAAAGGAATAAGAAAGCCCGCTAAGTAAAAAAGAAAAGCTAGAAAGCAAATACTTAGGCAAAAAATCAGGGCATCCCGCTGGACTTCAAAAGAAAAATCGAAAAGAACTCAAAAGGAGTCAGTCCAGGCAAAAGTTAGGGAATCAAAAGAATGAAAAAGAAAGGATTATAAAAAAGAAAAATCCTCGAACTAGGACGAAGTCGTGTAGACACAGACGCCGAAAACGAAAAAGGAGTAACTGTCACTCCGAAACACCTCGTGAATTCTTTAACCAGTTGTTCCCAATGTTCAACATACCTCCCGAAGAGGCGAGCGCTCGAGCTAAGTTAACTGGACTTTAGGATCGGAGATCATCACGTAGAAGGGGTGGGTACAAATCATAATTTGAGCCAAATATCCCTTGTTTCACCAACCGTGAACCCGACCACGATACAACCCTTAAAAGACCTAATTGAGGTAGGGTTTATTCTGAAAGCGCATTACGATAAGGTTGAGTAACCTGACTCCTTCATGATTTGCTAATCATATCCTTATTGCATTTTTCACTGATTATATCAACACTATGTTTGAACTCTTGAGTTCATTCGTCACTCACTAGCATGACACGTAAATGAGTGACAGTACAACATTTTTTCGATATTTGCATAAACACTGCATTAAAATTACTATTCGGGAATAAACAATTTTGGTTGCAGGTTAGTAGCTGATACGAAGGAACTTCAGCAGGGAATAGTCAATCAGGACTGAATCGTCAGAGGTCTGGATCAGAACGGTATGCTGTGGAATCCTGTGAATCTGGGGCATTGACTTCCTGCGAGTTTGGAATCAGTTTGTCTGAGGACAAGTCCCGGAACATCAGTTGATTTTGGGGCAGTTTATGCAAGAAGCGGTTGATCGGAAGTGAGTCTTCTCGAGACCCAATCAGGGGCAGTTATCCAGAATTCTTGCGATTTAAGGGCAGATCCCTCCAGTGTTCGATCAGAGCATGTTGAGTCGCTCATCGCTCGTTCAGGGGCAAACTACTTTAGAGATATTGAAGCCGACCATGCTGAGAGTTGATTAGTTGAGGATGAATCCTCCCGTTGTGCAGATGCTGGGGCAAGCCCTCTGAAGATTGTCTTGTTGCCAGTTGTTTTCGGCTCAGAATGAATTATTCCCAAAGGTCGGATTAGGGCAAGTTGAATCGCGCTGGGGCAATTTGTTCAAATGAGTTTGTCCACCCTAGAAAGAATTGAGTATCGGGGAATCGTGTCATCACCCTACCAAAACCTGAACCTTCTGAAGAAACCTTGTTGTTATCCTTCAGCCTAACCGGTTACTCGGCTCCATGATTGGTAGTTGAATCAGGATTGTTTCTCATCAGAGCTGTACAGTTTGAGATTGTTTCCCCTGCACAGTTTGAGACTGCAGCAGATTGAGATGGTGTTTATCCCTCATCAGATTAGGGTCAAGATTGCCCTCAGTAGACCAGGATCGATATCCCCGAAGCAGGGCGAGCCCTCCTTCTCCAGCAGAGTTCAGTAGTCTCTCCTCCGCAGAATCTGAACGCAAATAGTGAGCATTGATATGTCTCCCCATGCAGAGAGGATTCTCGTCCCCAAGCCGACGCATCCTGAAGGAGCGTCACCTCATTAGCTGAGTCAAGCACCGAAGAATGATGTCGTCTTCCCCCAGCACCGGGTCACAAGTGCAGATTTCATAGAAGTGTTCGGGTGCCGAAGCTCGTGTTTTCCCCAGTAAAGTCGCCGCAGCGGATGTCTCCCCCAGCACCGGGTCACAAGTGCAAGTCTCGTAGGAAGCTGTTCGTATGCCGAAGGATACAGTAACTGATGGTGCCAGACTGAAGTCTCCAGCGGAATTGAGATTCCCCACCAGGAGCCGTATTCTCTCTCCTGAAGTTGGATGATTCCCTCTGCCCCAGTAGAGTGTTGGAATAGCTGATGTTGTATTCCCCTGCAGAGGCGTACTCTCCCCCGAAGTCAGATGATTCTTTCTTCCCTAGCGAAATTGAAATTCCTCACCAGAGTCGTACCCTCCAGCGAAGTAGAATGATTTCTCTCTCCCCGGCTGAGTCCGCAAACCCCCAAGAGAGCCGAATCCTTGGAAGCAGTTGAGTCCGTGAGTGGTTTTCCCTAGCAGAGTATTGAACAGCTGATGCTGCATTTCCCCAGAGTCGCACTCTCTCCAGCGAAGCAGAATGATTTCTCCTTCCCCAGCCGAGTGTGCAGATGCCCGAGAGAGCAGAATCCTTGGAAGTTGATCAGATCATGATCGATTTTCCCCAGCAGAGCGTGGAGCAGCTAATGTTGTGTTTCCCCAGAGTCGCACTCTCTCCAGCGAAGCAGAATGATTTCTCCTTCCCCAGCCGAGTGTGCAGATGCCCGAGAGAGCCGAGTCCTTGGAAGTTAATCGGATCAGGGTTGATTTTCCCCAGCGGAGCGTCGAGCAGCTGAAGTTGTTTTCCCACAGAGTTGTTACCCCTAGAAGAGTGGTCGAGACGGCCGCGCAGCTCATTCCCGCGATTGATATCAGCAGCAGATCAACTGAAGTCGTTTTCCCTGCAGCAGTCAACCAGAAGATCGTTTCCCCAGACAGAGCCGATTGATATTGGCGTGTCCACGTTCTCCTTAGCAGGATGATTCCTCTACCGGAGTAGTTCTTGTCTCCTTGACAAAAGGGTTCCCTCCCCCCAGCATTTATTTTGCTGACGGGATCGCATCATTGTGCATAACTGCATAGCATTTAACACTGCATAGCATTTAACGTTGCATGGCATTTGGCATAAACGCATATCATTCCCACCGTGTGGGGCATGGCGCAGGAGCATATGCATCATAAGCATGATCTAGGTCATTACTATTCTTGTCTTACAGGTGTTCCACCAAGAGACTAGTTGCTCAGGACGATTCCTGATATTCTCCCCAACAAGGTCGCTTCCTTGAGATGATTCCCGAGACCCCGGTGTGATCCCCACAGTCGCTCGCTCAAGATGATTTTTGAGATCCCCAGCGAAGTCTTCAGTTAAAGATGATTCTCGAATTCCTCAGCAGGGTCGGTTTGCTTAAGATGACTCTTAAGACCTCAGTGCAGTTTCCCGAGTTGTTTGTTCAGGATGATACCTGAGCTCCCCAGTAGCATCCCCAGCAAGAGTTGCCCAGAATAATTCTTGGAATCCCCAACGGAGTGAGGATCTTCTCCCCAGCAGGTGGCTGGCGTTTCCCCAACAGCAGGCAGGTAGATTGATATCCCCAGCCGAGCACAACCATGATTGGCAGATGAAATGTTTCCCCAAGCGGATCCTGTAGCCTGAAGGCTATGTTCCCCAGGAGGGTCGTTCCCCCAGAGAGCCGTTCAGAGCATTTATCGCTTTTACCGTACAAAAGTACTTGTTCCCTAGTAAAGTTGGTAGGAATCGTCTGAGTGAACTCTGTCGTTATTCCCCAGCAGTTGTTAAAGTCGTTTGGGTGAACTCTATCGTCTTTCTGCAGCAAAGTCTACAAGGTTGTTTGGGTGAACCCTTCTTCCTTTTCCCCAGTGAGTCGTCAGGATTGTTTGGGTGAACCCCCATTCTTCTCTCCTCAACAGAGTTGTTAACTTAATGATTATGTCTGGTGACCCGGCGTGTTTGCTTTTATTTAGCAACAACCTGACCAGATGTCAAGATGACAGCAGCATGTTTGTTTGAATCCAAGCTCAGGTTTCGTACCTTTGGATATGTTTCCTTCCAAGCTCAGGTTTAGTACCTTTGGATGCGTTTGATTCCAAGCTCAGGTTTAGTACCTTTGGATATGTTTGCTTCCAAGCTCAGGTTTAGTACCTTTGGATGTATTTGCTTCCAAGCTCAGGTTTAGTACCTTTGGATGTGTTTGCTTCCAAGCTCAGGTTTAGTACCTTTGGATGTGTTTGATTCCAAGCTCAGGTTTAGTACCTTTGGATGTGTTTGCTTCCCAGCTCAGGTTTAGTACCTTTGGATGCGTTTGATTCCAAGCTCAGGTTTAGTACCTTTGGATGTGTTTGCTTCCTGGATGTGTTTGCTTCCAAGCTCAGGTTTAGTACCTTTGGATGTGTTTGCTTCCAAGCTCAGGTTTAGTACCTTTGGATGTGTTTGCTTCCAAGCTCAGGTTTAGTACCTTTGGATGCGTTTGCTTCCAAGCTCAGGTTTAGTACCTTTGGATGCGTTTGCTTCCAAGCTCAGGTTTAGTACCTTTGGATGCGTTTGCTTCCAAGCTCAGGTTTAGTACCTTTGGATGTGTTTGCTTCCAAGCTCAGGTTTAGTACCTTTGGATGTGTTTGCTTCCAAGCTCAGGTTTAGTACCTTTGGATGCGTTTGCTTCCAAGCTCAGGTTTAGTACCTTTGGATATGTTTGCTTCCAAGCTCAGGTTTAGTACCTTTGGATGCGTTTGATTCCAAGCTCAGGTTTAGTACCTTTGGATGCGTTTGATTCCAAGCTCAGGTTTCGTACCTTTGGATGCGTTTGCTTCCAAGCTCAGGTTTAGTACCTTTGGATGCGTTTGATTCCAAGCTCAGGTTTAGTACCTTTGGATATGTTTGCTTCCAAGCTCAGGTTTAGTACCTTTGGATGCGTTTGATTCCAAGCTCAGGTTTAGTACCTTTGGATATGTTTGAATCCAAGCTCAGGTTTAGTACCTTTGGATATGTTTGCTTCCAAGCTCAGGTTTAGTACCTTTGGATGTGTTTGAATCCAAGCTCAGGTTTCGTACCTTTGGATATGTTTGCTTCCAAGCTCAGGTTTAGTACCTTTGGATGTGTTTGAATCCAAGCTCAGGTTTCGTACCTTTGGATATGTTTGCTTCCAAGCTCAGGTTTAGTACCTTTGGATGTGTTTGAATCCAAGCTCAGGTTTCGTACCTTTGGATATGTTTGCTTCCAAGCTCAGGTTTAGTACCTTTGGATATGTTTGCTTCCAAACTCAGGTTTAGTACCTTTGGATATGTTTGCTTCCAAGCTCAGGTTTAGTACCTTTGGATGTGTTTGCTTCCAAGCTCAGGTTTAGTACCTTTGGATGTGTTTGAATCCAAGCTCAGGTTTCGTACCTTTGGATATGTTTGCTTCCAAGCTCAGGTTTAGTACCTTTGGATGTGTTTGCTTCCAAGCTCAGGTTTAGTACCTTTGGATGTGTTTGAATCCAAGCTCAGGTTTCGTACCTTTGGATATGTTTGCTTCCAAGCTCAGGTTTAGTACCTTTGGATGTGTTTGAATCCAAGCTCAGGTTTCGTACCTTTGGATATGTTTGCTTCCAAGCTCAGGTTTAGTACCTTTGGATGTGTTTGAATCCAAGCTCAGGTTTCGTACCTTTGGATATGTTTGCTTCCAAGCTCAGGTTTAGTACCTTTGGATATGTTTGCTTCCAAGCTCAGGTTTAGTACCTTTGGATGTGTTTGCTTCCAAGCTCAGGTTTAGTACCTTTGGATATGTTTGCTTCCAAGCTCAGGTTTAGTACCTTTGGATGCGTTTGAATCCAAGCTCAGGTTTCGTACCTTTGGATATGTTTGCTTCCAAGCTCAGGTTTAGTACCTTTGGATGCGTTTGATTCCAAGCTCAGGCTTAGTACCTTTGGATGTGTTTGCTTCCATGCTCAGGTTTAGTACCTTTGGATATGTTTGCTTCCAAGCTCAGGTTTAGTACCTTTGGATGCGTTTGATTCCAAGCTCAGGTTTAATACCTTTGGATATGGTTGATTCCAAGCTCAGGTTTCGTACCTTTGGATATGTTTGAATCCAAGCTCAGGTTTCGTACCTTTGGATGTGTTTGCTTCCAAGCTCAGGTTTCGTACCTTTGGATATGTTTGCCTCCAATATTAGGATGTGTACCGTTAGAAGTGTTTGTTTCCATCCCAAGCTCAGGTTTTGTACCTTTGAGATGTATACTTCGGATTCCCGGACCGGGTTTGACGGCGAGGCCAGACTCTTTCAATCCCCAGTAGAGATAGTGTTTGTGCGACGGTGATGTCGAGTGTCTCTAAGAGGATGTTTGTTTCCGACGGCGATGTCAGATTCAATTTTCCAGCGGCGATGCGGGGTATTCTGTCAGATGTGTTTCTCCAGCGGCGATGCGGGGTACTTTGTTCAGAGATGTATTTTCTCCAGCGGCGATGTTGGGTGTGGTGGTTGTCTGAAGGCAATATCAGAAGAATTTAATGTGGGTAACTGACGGTGACGTCAGATCGATATTTCTCCAGCTAGTTGCCGTGCGGCTAGTGTTGCAGTATTCAAAGATTTGTTCCCCGCAGAGTACCGTGTGCTCGTGCAGTTGGCAAATTTTCGGGTTTACCGATATTCAATCGTCTCGCACCTTGATTGGTTGAGAGTCGTTCGCTTCTCACCCAGTCAGGTTCAAGCCGTTTGAATAGGGGCAGCTGTTGCACCTCAAAATTCGACCAACAATTATTTATTCGTTGAGTGTTTGAAAGTTGATACCTTCATCAGACAGTTCAAGAGAACCTCAGAGGAAGTGGGTTGAAACCAAGGATGTGTGCTTCATAGCTTGAGAGTTGTGGGTGCTCCTCAGATGATTCTGAGACTTTGAGAATGAACTTGATGTTTTGAGAAAGCCTATGAGATGTCTTGATAGCCATCATGAAGCCCAGAGAAGTCATTATACAAGAGTTCAGAAGATTCAACCATGAATGACAGAATTAGGGTTTTGACTGGGTCAACCCTAGATCAGCTGAAGATTTGGAGAAGGTTGAGACCCAATACAAGGGCCATGAGATCATGGGATGATGCATAGAGATGTTATAAAGATTATTCCTAGACCAACTCATCATGATTGAGGAGTTTGAGAAGTTTCAAGTCAGGGTTTCCAAGGATTGTCAGTGAAAAAACCCTAATTTGATCCCCATCTTCCAGGCAGTTTTAGCTCTAGATGTGATTGATATCTCATCTTCCCCACAACATGAATGTTGTAGAGCTTGTTCTTAGCTTTAATTTGAGTGGTGTAAGTACTTGATAGGAGTTACAGAGCTCAAGTTATGGTTTTGACAAATTACAGGTCAGCAGAAGTATGTGAATCTGGGTCCTTGAAAGTCACCCAATTTGCAGACAACTTTTGCCCTAGTAGGATGATTCCTATGATTTCTTGGTCAACATTAATGTTGGAGGGAATCTTCTTAGCTTTAATTTGAGTGGTAGAAGTCCTTGATAGGATTTGTGGAACTCAACTTATGGTTTGAACAAGACAGGGGTATTTTGGTCATTTGTCAGTTATAGGTCATTTTTAAGCAAATGCCATATCTCCTATTTCCGAGCCTCAAATGGAAAAACTCAAAACATGAAAGTTGTTCAAAATGTGATTTTAAGTCTAGAAAGAAGGTCGTGAATTGTTGAAAAAGCTTGGAGCATGGATATTTTAAAATGGTCAAAATGACTTGAAAAAGGCTTATAAGTTAAAAAAGTTGAAATTGGATTTTGGTTTGAGAGATCTACAAATCCAAAATGGGGCATATGATAGATGATTTTGATTGGAAACAACATTTTGGAAACAATGGTTTATCCACATTTTTGAGTTTAGGCTTAAAAATTGGACTTCCTTTGTAAATTTGTTTCTTGCACTTTAAGGTACCATGAGAAATTGTTTGCCAAAGCCTTAATTTTGCATAAAATGCCTTGTTCTCACATTTATATCTCATATGAAGGTATTTTGAGGATTTATCATGAGTTTTAGGAGAATTACTAAATATAGCATTTTTGAATGTCTCATTACGTGAGAAGTTCTAGAACTTCCTTGGAAGCTTCTCATATGTTCTAGATCTTTCCTTTCACTTCCATAAATACCCAAGGGTGAGATCATGCCATGGTTGGTGATTCTAGTTGCTTGCAAACCATACTTTCATCTCATAACTCCAAAATTGCATTTTGATTCTCATCTCTCCCAAACTCCATTGTTTGTGCTAGCTATCATCATCATCATCATCATTCTCCATTGTTGTGGATTGAAAAACAAGAAAAAGGCACATCAAATCGTGGTTGGATTGTGAGTTCTTCTCCATCACTCCAAGAGGCGTGAAGCTTCAAATTGGCATTTTCAAGAGGTGTAAACACGAGTTCTCTTCACCAGCATCATCACCATCATCCAAGGATCAAGTGGCACAAGTGGCAAGGGTTGAAACAAGGGATAACAACCATCACCATATCCACTTGGTAGGTATGCGTTTCGATTTGAATCACCATAATTATGCATGGTTAGGGCTAGTTATTGTGATATTCATGATAGAGACAACTTAAGGATCATTTATGGTGAGTTTAAGGTCAATCCATGGAGTTTCGAAATGTGACATCAATTCTTGGTTGATCAAGAAAGCTTGAAATATGAGGTTTTAATGCATGTGTTATAGTTTAGTATACTCATGGAAGCAAGAGGAACACATTGGCATCATTATTTTCAAGGTTTGTTAGAGATGAAAAGTGAGCATTCATGGTGGTACCCGTGCCTTGTTGTTGACGGTTTGAATGTTAGAGAGAGTTTCAAGATGAGATAAAGCCATGGCTGTGTAGAGGGCGAGAAGAGGATCATTTTTGGTTTTAATTTCGTGCTGTTTCATGGCTTGAGGAGGGAGAACGGATCGTTGGAAGTTTCATGCATGAAATGGAGTTTTCATGAAGGTTAGGGTTTCTTTGAAGAAGATGAACCACAACCCTTGGATTGCATCTCAATTGTTGACTTGACTTTGATCTTGCAGCCTAGATTTTATTAAACTTCAAAAATTCATAACTAAATGAAAAATGCATATTTTTAACTCATTCTTTTTTTTAACATTTTCATTAAAATGTCCAGAATTTTATAAAATATAAAAATTGCACTTTATATTTTAATTGGTATTTTTCTCATATTTTATAAATAAATGCACATTTTTAATCATTCATTTCATACATGATTTTGCAAATTTTTGTTCATGCATTTAGAAATTGATTTTTTGCCCATTCTTTTTTGTGGTGTTAGATATTAATGTGTAGCATTTAATAAAAATAAAAATTTGATTTTATTTTTAGTTTAGAATTTTTTGTATAATATTCTTTTAAATAGTGCATTTAATTCTTTTTAGTTAGTACCTTAACTTGTAGAATTTAATTAGGATAGTTCCCTTAGGCTTTTTGAGCCATTCTTTTTGGCATAGTTAGATAATGTAATGTAGTTTCCCCTGGATTTATTACTAGATTTTTAGACTAAAATTTGATTAGTTTAGATAGTTGAACTTAGGATAGTCTAATTAGGGTTTAGGTTGTGCATAGGTGAGGAAATTCATTTTCTTTAGATAGTTTTGTCTTGATTTTTGGGTAGAGGCATATGTGGATATTATGGATAGATATTGTAGACCCTTGTGAATAATTGTTAGATTTTTCCCCCTTGGTTTAGTATTTTTAGGTATTTTCTGAAGTTGCCTGATAATTTTGTCTGTGCTGTGGTTATCTGTTCATCTCTGGGGGTTGTTTTTGGGGAATTTGTTGTGGGGCTTGTGTTGTCTTGAAGACCTTGTTGGAGAGCATGATGAAGTGAAGATTGTAGATCAAGACTCAGAGACCCAGAGCTTGGCTTGTTCCCTGTCTGTGAGGTTTGAGATCCTGAAGTTTGAAGGAAGTTCATGGTACTTTCCTGAGGAAGGCACTATGAATGACTTTCATTCTTTCTTCTCACCTCTTTCTCAAGTATCCAATGATGTTGGAGCCAACTTGTGAGTTTAATTTCTCCTGAGGAGGAATGTAAACTGATCACATGTTGTTAAGCCACATGGGATACAACTCCTAAGTGGAAGCCTCCTAGTATTTTCCTGAGGAAGGTCCTATGGGTCTATTCACTTAGTTCCCTTAGTTTATCTAGGATTTCTCAAGTATCCAATGATGTTGGAGCCAACTTGTGAGTTTAATTTCTCCTGAGGAGGAATATAAACTGATCACAGTTGTTGAGCCACATAGGATACAACTCCTAAGTGGAAGCCTCCTAGTATTTTCCTGAGGAAGGTCCTATGAGTCTATTCACTTAGTTCCACTAGTTCAGATAGGATTTCCTAAATATCCAGTGATGTTGGAGCCTGCTTGCGAGTTTAGTTTCTCCTGAGGAGAAATGTAAACTGATCACAGTGGTTGAGCCACGTAGGATATGACTCCTGAGTATACACCTCCTAGTGTTTTCCTGAGGAAGACACTATGAGTCTGCTTGCTTAGCTCCCTTTCTTTGGTAAGCTTGCTTTGAAGCTTGAAAGACTGGGATTGATTTCTTTTGATTAGGGTTTTGCTTTAGGGCTTTGCTTAGATTTGATTCAGATTCTGTGTTAGGGTTAGGATTAGAGAGTAGATGATTCTTTCTCAAGTGTGTTTTGTTTGCCTGATGGCACTTCATTTCTTTTATCTGTAGATTGCTTGATAGCATGTTGTTTATGTTCAGTATGATTACTGTTATTTCATGACAGGCTTGAGGTCGAGACGAGCTTGTGGAGGCTGAAGCCCCACACACATTTCCTCCCTCACTTGCATTGCATGCATTTTACTGTTAAAGCTGATGCTTTTGTCTGTTTTGGTGTATCATTGACATGATCCCTTAGGACTCTCACTTCCTCTGATCAGGATTTGATGATAGACTTTTAGGTTGAAACCTATGCATGACAACATCTAGGAGTTCCCTGTTCAAACCTCAACCATAGGATGAATCCATGGCATGATAACAGTAGGACTTGATAGTCTCCCTCCTAGTTGGGTCTGTTCTCTTCTCATCTCAAAGCAGTTTAAGATACAGTAATCATGAATGATTTCTCTCGTACGTTACGAGCCTTAAGCTATCTGAGATTGGATGTTTAGTATGGTACCCCGTGGGTGGCATGCAACGCATTCACTCTCAGGTCATAGTCTCTAGTACGGTTGAGATCGCAAACATAATAAAAAACACTTCTTCTAGGAGATAACCCGTAGTTTCCCGAACTACGTTTGCTCTGATCTTTCATACCAGATGAAAGTACGTAGGCATAGGATGCGACGTCCTAGCGAGCAACCTTCCCCATAATCCCCCGTAGTTAGGCGAACTACGTTGACTCTGATTTCTCATTCCAGACGGGAATACGTAGGCATAAAGTGCGACGCTTTGCCGAGTCATTTTTCTTTTCTTTTTTAGCCAGCCTTGATAGGTAGATAGAATAAAACCAACCCGTCCAAGTAAACACAACAAGCGAGGATCCCATCGAGTACGACGGACGTGAGGGGTGCTAATACCTTCCCCTTGCGTAACCGACTCCCGAACCCAGACAATGGTTGCGACGACCTTGTCTTACCCTTTTTCGTCAGGTTTTTCCGATCGTTTCCTTTCCCGCTCTGAGGGATAAATAACGAAAGGTGGCGACTCTTCTGTCATGCCGGCACCTTATTTTCGCGCAAGCGACAGGCACCAGGTTAGCCTGACGAGTTTCCCATTCTCCTTTGATTTGGTTAACGACCAGTGCTGAATCACCGTATACATCCAGATTCTTAATCCTCATATCAACGACCTCTTCTAAACCCATAATGCAAGCTTCATACTCGGCTTCATTATTGGTGCAAGCGAATGTCAATTGGGCGGTGAACGGTATATGAGAATCTTGAGGAGTAGTAATGATCGCGCCGATTCCATTACCATATGAATTAACCGCTCCGTCGAAAACCAATTTCCACTGAGATTCTCTCTCAGGACCCTCGTCAGGTAAAGGCTCATCACAGTCTTTCATTATCAGAAACATGACGTCTTCATCTGGAAAATTAAACTTCATCGGCTGATAATCCTCAATCGGTTGTTCCGCGAGATATTCCGACAGAACGCTTCCCTTAATGGCTTTCGGGGAAACGTACTGAATATCATACTCTGTTAACACCATTTTCCATCAAGCAATCCTTCCTGAGAGTGCTTGTTTTTCAAAGACATACTTGATTGGGTCCATCTTCGAAATCAATAGGGTTGTGTGGTTTAACATGTACTGTCTCAAACGCTTTGCGGCCCAAGCGAGTGCACAACATGTTTTTTCCAGCGTCGAGTACCTCGACTCACAATCAGTGAATTTCTTACTCAGGTAGTAGATGGCATGCTCTTTTCTACCTGACTCGTCCTGTTGACCGAGCACACATCCTATTGAATTCTCAAGAACCGTGAGATACATGATCAGTGGTCTTCCTGCAACTAGAGGCATGAGTATTGGAGGTTCCTGTAGATATTCTTTTATTCTTTCGAATGCCTTCTGGCAATTTTCATTCCACCTGTCTATTTGATCTTTTCTCAGCAATTTGAATATTGGTTCACAAGTGGCTGTAAGATGAGATATAAACCTTGTAATGTAGTTTAATCTCCCCAGGAAACCACAAACCTCTTTTTCTATTCTCGGCTCAGGTATTTCTTGTATAGCTTTTATTTTGGCAGGATCTACCTCAATACCCTTTTCACTGACAATGAAACCCAGTAACTTTCCAGATCTCACCCTGAAGGTGCACTTGTTAGGATTCAGCCTCAGCTTGAACTTCCTCAGCCTTTCAAACAATTTCAGAAGATCGACCAGATGTCCCTCCTCCGTATGTGACTTTGCTATCATGTCATCAACATAGACTTCCACCTCATGATGAATCATATCATGAAACAAAGTAACCATCGCCCGCTGATAAGTTGCCCCTGCATATTTCAATCCAAAGGGCATCAGCTTATAGCAAAAAGTCCCCCACAGTGTGATGAAAGTAGCTTTCTCCATGTCCTCTGGGGCCTTTTTGATTTGGTTATACCCAGAGAAGCCATCCATGAACGAAAACACAGAATACTGCACGGTGTTATCAACCAACACATTGATATGAGGGAGCGGGAAATCGTCTTTCGGGCTCGCTTTATTCAGATCTCGATAATCAACGCACATCCTGACCTTTCCATCTTTCTTAGACACATGAACAATATTAGCGACCCACGGAGGGTAATTCGTGACAGCAAGAAACCCAACATTCAACTGCTTCTTTGATCTTAACTGCCATGTCAGGCCTTGTCCGTCTCAACTTCTGCTTGACTGGCGAGCATTCTTCTCTGAGAGGCAACCGGTGTACCACAATATCTGTATCTAACCCAGGCATGTCTTAGTAAGACCAAGCGAAGATATCCTTATACTCACAGAGCATTTCAACCAATCTTCTTTTGACACTGTCTTCCAATGCAGCCCCTACTTTGACCTCTTTCTTGTCATCCTCGGTACCCAGATTGATAATCTCAATATCCTCCTGATCAGGTACAATAACCCTTTCCTCTTGCTTGAGAAGCCTGGCTAACTCTTCGGGTAGTTCACAGTCTTCATCAGTCTCATCTTCAGCTTGATAAATGGGATTATCAAAGTCATACGAAGTCATAGATGAACCTGAATCGATGGCATCTGATAGAAAAGACCTGCATGAGGATGTTATGTTTATTATGCGATGCAAAAAACAAACAAATTGCCATTTTTCTGTTAAGTATAAAGGCAAAATAAAAACAAGAAAAACAGGGATCACAAAATTTGAATGCGAAACGTCTTTTATTAATGATAAACTGTAAATAACAAGATGGCCCCATAAATGGGTCACTACGTCTTGGGCAGAACGTAGGACTGAACATAATCAAAACAATGAACATTACTCTGCAGCAGTAACATGAATGACTTCTTCGGTAGTCCAGTTGCACAACTTCTGGCCAGGCGTACATGGACGGATCCACGTATCCATGCCGCAGTCACTGTCACCTTCATTGTCTTCAACGACATTGATTCAGTCAAATATCACACCACTGCCGGTGAACTGAACAGGTCCGTTGTATCTCGGAATCTGAGAAGAACTAGAGGGTTTGTATCCCAGGCCGAACTTGTCCTTCTTGACAGGAACATCGAGAACCTGGCCCCACTTCTGAGACGAGCCGGATTCTACGATAGCACGGGCTTCCTTGAGCGACAACATCGAAAGCTCTGGACCCTTGGCTTCAACAAGAGACTTCCCCTGAATATGAACTGTTTTGAAGGCCTGACAGAGTGTTTCATGGATCTCACCATCCAATTCTACATACTTGAAGGATGACAAATGGCTAACCAAAATGTTCTCATCACCGCACACAATAACTATCTTCCCTTCCACCATGTATTTCATCTTTTGATGCAATATTGAGTTAACTGCCCCAGCAGCATGTATCCAAGGTTGGCCAAGCAAACAATTGTATGATGGCTGGATATCCATAATATAGAGAGTTGCATCAAAGATATTCGGCCCTATCTGAATAGGCAGCATGATTTCTCCAAACACTGATCTCTTAGATCCATCAAAAGCCCTCACGACCAGATCACTTGGCGTACACAACAAACCCTGAATGTCCAACTTCATCAATGCCTTCTTCGGAAGCACATTGAGGGATGATCCTGTATCAACCAAGACATGTGACATTAGATATCCTGTACAGTCCAATGATATATGCAAAACACGGTTATGATTCCTCCCAGCAGGAGTCAGATCTAAATTAGTAAAGCTGAGACCATTGTCGGTGTTCACGTGAGCGACTATCCCCTCCAACTGATTGACAGAAATCTCCTGGGGTACGTACGCTGCATTTAATACTTTCAACAAAGTGTTAAGATGCGCCTCCGAACTCATCAACAATGATAAGATATAAATCTTTGAAGGAGTTTGATTCAAGTGATCCACAATTTTGTAGTCACTCTTCCGAATTAACCTCATAAATTCCTCTGTATCCTTTGAAAGATCATCAGTAACAACCTGGGGTTGGGAATTCTCTTCAATCACCGCTTGACGCTTACCCCTGTCATTCTTATCAGCAATAACCTCTGGTGAAGAAAATACCCTACCACTTCTGGTAGCACCTCCGGCACCGACTATGTTCTCAACCGAAGAACTTCCGCTTGTTGATTCTATCCATTCTTGTTTTTGCCCGTTACAGAACACTTCTCCCCCATAGTTCCATGGGATAGCTCTAGTGCTCCCGTACGGCATGGGTCTAGGTATAGTAATGGTCACTGGAGCTGGCCTAGCAGGCGCTGAAATATTGATTGTCCGGTATGGAATGGAAATAGTGGCAACTTCGTTTCCATCATTACTCACCTTGTGCTCGACATCTTCTTTCACGACTTTTTCAAACTGCAAACAACCCTCGTCAATCATCCTCTGAATACCCCTCTTCAAAAGATCACAACCCTTAGGCTACGCTTCACATTCTGAGCAGTCAGCAAAACAACCAGGAAATACTCCCTTCTTCAACAAACAAGCTTTCACAAAACCCAGCGGAGTTTTTAGATCTTCAACATCAGTTATTAGGTTCAACTTTTCACCCTCAATAACGACATTGGCTCCTGCCACCCCATGATCTGGCATTGGGTTCTGAGTAACATTGGGCCCCTCGTTGGTGAAGTTAATAGCTTTAGAGTCAAGCAAATCCTGGACCTTATGCTTAAAAGCTTTACAATGGTCAATGTCATGGCCTGGGGCGCTAGAGTGAAAATCACAATGAGCGTTTGCATCGTAACCAGGAGGCGGTACCCCTGTGAGAAGAGCCAAGGTCCTCTTCTGAACCAATTGTAACTGCAGCAACCGTTGTAACAACTGAGAATATGGTATCAGAGGATTTGTGAACTATCTATCAGGCATCCGGGGCCTAGCAGGATAAGGTCGCGGAGCGTTACTTTGTTGCGGAGCTGCGGCCGAGATATTTATGGTAGCAACTTGATGATGCTGACGAGACTGAGCTCTACCCTTACCTTTATGAGAAATAGTATTTGCATCCCCCTCCCTTCTCTTGGGGTTTGCAGAATACAACTTCTTTGTTCCTTCCGAAGAGGATCTACCACCATTGGAAATCTTACCAGACTTGATCCCATTTTCAATTCGCTCACCGACAATCACCAAATCAGAAAATCCTGTAGACATGCAGCCTATCATCTTCTCAAATTACACCCCGATAGCGAAGCCATAAACAAGTCAATCAACTCCCTTTCAATCAAAGGGGGTTGCACCCGTGCAGCCAGATCCCGCCACCTCTGGGCTTATTCTTTGAAGCTCTCGGAATTTGTCTGTGACAGACTCTGCAATTGTACCCGATTGGGTTCCAAATCACTATTATATTGATAGTGATGCACAAAAGCTTCAGCCAATTCCTTCCAGCTACGAATATGGGTCCTCTCAAGCCCCATATACCATTCCAACGAAGCTCCTACCAGACTATCCTGGAAGAAATGCATCAACAACTTTTCATCACTGGAATAAGCAGACATTTTTCTGAAGTACACCCGAATGTGTACTCTGGGACAAGTCGTCCCTTTTTACTTTTCGAAATCGGGCACCTTAAATTTGGGGGGAATACTGACCCCAGGAACCAAACCAAGATCAGACATATCCATGCCCAAAGAGTTATGATTCTCCAATGATCTCATTTTCTCCTCAAGCAGTTTGAACCTTCGGTCAGCTTCGGTTGGCAAACCGCCCTCCAGATCTTTCACAGAGAATATATCATCCTGATTATCCTCCCAATGAGGACCAGCAACCCCGTGCACAACGCACACACTGCCATTACCAGTAATATTACCGTTCTCACCAGCAACTCCTCCGCCCGGAGGTACAACAACAGTAGGAATACCTTGAGGAATAGACCCACCAACCGGAGGATGAACAACACCAGCCCCTCCGTGCAAAACACCGTCTTCATCAACCCGTGTTATCAACGGTTGGACGAGAGTTCTCAACTGTTCCTGTCCACTAGCTACAGTCTGCATCAGTTCCATGAATTGGGCCATACGAGCCCTGACCTCCTGCAATTCTGCCTGAACCTGATCCATCACCTTCTCCTGATTCCCACGAGTAGAATATCTGTGGAAGCTGAATTCCTCGATCCTGAACTTAAGAAAACCAAGTAGAGATAAGAACACAAGGCCACTAAGAACAACCTGTAATACAAATGAGAATGCAAGATGAAAACATGTCTATGTATGCACAGTGAGATCTTCCCCCTTGATTCCGGTTTCAATAAACAAGAACAACAGATATGGATAAGAACACCACAATAAATCTTCTCATATATCATGTAAAGATGAAATAATACAACCAAATGAGAAATATCCGCATACAAAGTGGTATTGATCCCATCCAACATCTCTGGTGATGATCAAGATACAAAATCAACTAAAACTACAAAAGATAAAGCTCCTAGTAGCCATGATCTCAACTCAAAAAGGCTCTATCTAAATCCTCCTTCTTACTTCTCAGAACATCACAAGTGCTTTTCAGATCAAGGCCGACTTGCTTTTGTGCTTGTACCTGATCAGCGAGTTCTTCCTTTGTCTTAGTCAATAATTCTGCATTTGTCTTGGCCAAATACACAGCTTCACCCTTATCATGCTTCAGCTGACTAATTTCCTGCTTCAACTCTTCATTCTCTTTGCGCAGCTCTTCCTTCTATGTCCAAAGCTTGGTATATCTCGAGATATCGACAATTGTAGGCGGCTCAATGACTAAGGGATACAATGGTGCTTCAACAGGAAATGGCAACAATGCCTCTTCAACTCTCTTCTGAATCCAATCCGAGTATGGATCATAGTGTCGCTACCGCGAAAATAAGGTGCCGAAAAAACAGAAGAGTCGCCACCTTTCGTTATTTATCCCACAGAAAGGGAAAGGAAACGATTGGAAAAACCTGACGAAAAGGGTATAAGACAAGTTCATTGCAACCAATGTCTGGATTCGGGAGTCGGTTACGCAAAGGGAAGGTATTAGCACCCCTCACGTCCATCGTACTCGATGGGATCCATGCTTGTTGTGTTTATCTGACGGGTTGGTTATATCTATCTATGCTAAAAGTTTGGTCCGGAAAGAAAAGAAAATGACTCGGCAGAACACAACAGTTCTATGCCTACGTATTCCCGTCTGGAACGAGAAATCAGAGTCAACGTAGTTCGACTAACTACGGGTTACGGGGGAAGGTTGCTCGCCGAGATATCGCATCTCGTGCCTATGTACTTTCACACGGCGTGAAAGATCAGAGCAAACGTAGTTCGGGACAAGGAGAGACACAGGTTTGTCTTTTTTATCCGAGTAGGGTTAACAGACGGTTCCAGTAGTTGGTGTATGCAGCTCGCTCGACGGAGACTTAGGCGTTTACCGTTTGCGGTAGAACTGGGAGTTAACGACACTCTTTTATGAAAAGGGTTTCCAAGGATTAAAGGTCCCAGAGGACAAAAAGATGTTTGATCTTTGTTTTCTGTTTTTTAGAAGAAGTATCTTTTATGGATGTTTGCAACTAATATCGCACTAGAGACTATGACCTGAGAGTGAAAGCGTCACATGTCACCCAAAGGGTGCCATACTAAAAATCCAAGCTGTTGGAAAGAAACTCTCCAACAACCCTTTCTCAAGTAGCTTAAGGCTCGTAGCGTACGACATCAATTAACCTTTATTACTATATTTTGATTTGTTTGAAGATGAGAAGAGAAAGAGACGCACTAAAGGGGAACTGATCCAATCCTAAAGTTGTCATGCAAAGTTGGTCCTATGGTTGAGGTTAGGAGGGAACTACCTAATGTTATCATGAAATGGTTAGAACCCTGATGTCTGTCATAACTTCTCTTGAACAAGAGAAGTCAAAGTTCCTAGGGGAACATGGCAAAGGAAAGCAACAACACAAGAGATAACTGTAAATAAAATGCATGCAATGCAATAACACAAGTAGAAAGAGCCAAAGTCAACTTCTAGAGCAATCAAGCCAGAGGCAACACACCACACAGGCAAGGGAGACTACACTCAACCTTAAACCAGCAAGCAAAGCCAAGCAATGACAGTCAAGCAGAGGGAGATAGACTCAACCTCTAATACAGACAAGCAAAGGGAGCAAGCTCAACCTTTAGGATTCTCTTAGGCCTAAAAACATCTACATGAGGCCTAGTCTAATGCAACACACCAAACAGTCACACAAGCAACAACACAACAATCAGAAAATACAATAGACAAAACAGCAGACAAACAGCTCAACAGCAAAGCAGATCAACAACAAAACAATCAAACAGTCTGTAGTCAACTTCAAGTCCAAGCCATCTTCAAGAGAAGGAAATGAAAGCTCCATCTTCAATCTTCAACAAGCTCCAACAAAAGATAAGAGAGTTAACATCAAGATTATTGCATGATGATGGGAAGCATGATGGAAACCAAGGGAATCCATCATGGCACTCAACCATACATCTGAGATAGGCATCCTCAAAGGTTCTACCTCTTGTGATATGTCACACATCCTTCCAAAGGAAAGATGAGGCTTCCACATAGGGACCTTGAATCATAGGATGAGAATGGAAAGAAAACAAAGCAAACCATGTTTATTTGAAGAAAGAGAAACCAAACTAAAGCTCTTTCTAAACCCTAATTGATCAAGCTACAAGAAAGCTACTAAAAGGAGATCTAAACACCAAAACCAAACACCAAAATCAAGAAAACAGAAGCCTCTATAAGTCTAACACGCTATCCAAAAGGAAAGGAAAGTTTATCTTATGCTATGGGCCACCATTGAGGTCATTCTAAAGGAGAAGTCATGTTAGAAGCATATTAAAACTAGCCTAAGTTTTAAATATATTTAAAATACCAAAACTACTTCTAAAAACCTATGAAATTTCCTAAGGGAACCTACATGTGTTAGGTACCTATAGTAGAAAGACCAGGGATTGAATCTAAAGGGAAAGCCACTAAAGAATTCCTAAATCACCAAGGGTCAAAGGGAAACCCTAAAATGGAAGGTCATGGGAACCTAATTCAAAACAGAACCTAAAGTTATCTAAAAATCATGAAATAATTCCTAAGGGATCATGCATCTCTATACTAGAAGCCAACCAAAAATCTCACTCAAGTTCTATACCAAATGATCATACAAAAATCAGCAAAAACATGAAGAAATATGCCAAAATTAAAGAATTAAAGAAAATGCAAAAAAATCAAATTAAATTGAAAATTGCATGAAAATAAAATCTAACGGCACCAGAAAATCAGAAATAAAATGATGAGCATCCACATATTTTTATATATTTTTCTGACCAAAATTGAATTTAATATGAATTTAAAATGGAAAAGCAATTAAAATAAAATAAAAAATGAATTAAAAAAAATTAAAATGCCAGAATTAATCAGGGGCGCAGGGTCTGTGACTAAGTCAAGGCATCCAAGGGATCAGGTGATGACAGCGCATTAATGAAACGCGCGCGTTTTGGCTTGGTCAAAGTCCACATTTGAGGTTAAATCACAAGCGTTGGATGGAGAGACTAAGTCTTCAAATTCCTCAGATCCAAGGGCCAGGGCTCATCTTCTCCGTTTGAAACTCAGATGGAGGGAAAATGGTTTAGGCGAACCAGAAGGTGGTCCGGTGGCCGCGCCATCGTCTTCTCCGGTGAACTCAGAGTTGCAGGTCATCAATTCTTGACAAAACCTATACAGTTCCACTCAAATTTTCATGATGATCTCAAATCCAATCTCCATTTCTCCTAATTCTCACCAGAATTCAAAACACGATAAAGAATCTAAAATACATCACATCCTGAAATCTCATCAAACCTCTAATTAAAGCCACAGATCTTCTCCTCACTCTTCAAGAATCATCATAAGCTATTCCAATCATGCTAAAACTCCAGAATCAGGCAGTTATAAGCTCTAACAGAATTCATGTCACACCTTGGATCATCTTTAAACTTCCAAATTTCTATCCTAAAACTACCTAGTCATCTTCCTAATGCTTAACCTCAATTCAATTCATGCTAATTCAACCTAGAATCAATGCAATTTTGAAATGTACATACCTGGTTTATAGCTTCGAATTGAGGCACTTCCACTGTGATTCTCACTCCAAGATGATGCAGAATCGTTCCTTGATGAAGGATAAAGATGATAGAATCCAAGAATTGCCTTGATTTCCTCTAGAATTGAAATTCGATTTCTCACTTGAAGCTTGAAAATTCACTCTGCAATTTCTGGTTTCAACTGCAAATGATCACCAACCTTGATCCTAATGCATTTATGAACTTATATATAGTGAATTTGGATGATTTGGAGGCCCATTGGAGGCCCAAACAGTGAGATCCAATTTCCACTTTTCCTTCAAAATTTCAACTATGGTGTACACGAATCTGAGCCAATTCCTTCTCCAAGAAGCTTCATCTGTAATGCTTGTGGATTATGGAGAGTGTAGGGATCAAATTGAGTCCTTGTTTGCATCATATGACCAACCTTTGATGTGTTACTTATTCATGAAGTAACAAAGTGAAATGTCATGAAATATGCCCCAAATGAATTTTCTAATATTTCCATTATGCTCCAAATTATTTTTCTGATCAAAATGAGCACTCATTTGCATTGGTTTGAACACATATGAATTAATTTGGATTTTTCCACTTAAAGGCCTTTAAATTTCCCTTTTGTCAAATTTCTTCACACCAAGTCCTACCCTAAGCCAAATCAAAGCCTCATGGATACATGGTTAACCTAAAAATCCCATTTTGAGCAAGTTTTGTGTTGGACAAAACATCATTTGAAGTGTGCAAGATAGTGAAAATGACCTATAATGCCAAATGACCTATAATCTTAGTTTCCCAAAATACCCCTGACTTGTAAACCTCAAGTTCTACAAATCAGATGAAAGACTTCTAGCACAATTTGGAAAGCTAAGATCAAGACCTACAACTTTCATGTTGGCCAAAAGTTGAGGAGACACATCCTTCTAGGTCAAAGGTTCCATGGGAGTTGGTTGACTTTTGCAGACAAATTTCACATTCATTTGATGACCTGTAACTTGTCTGGATCATAACTTGACTTCTATAAACCCAATGGAGGACTTCTAGTACTCAAATTAAAGCTAAGAGCATTCTCTACAAGTTTCATGTTGGCCAAAAGTTGAGATGGAACTTGTATATTGAGATAAGTGGTCTTGAAGTTAGGCACTAAATAGGGGATTTTACCCTGAGAACCCTAGTTTAGCAACTCCTCACACTTTGAATTCTTCTTGGATTGATCTTGGAATATCACTTCAAATGAATCAACACAACATTAAATGATCACAAAGACTTAGAAATAGGCTTTGGTCCCCTTCAATTGCACAGTTGACTTAGGCTATTCAGATGAAAACCCTAATTGCAACACCCTCAACTATGGCTCTTCACACTTAACATAATGACTTGACTGAACTCCACCATGATCCTCAAGGCACTCCATGAGCTCTATCCACACTCTATCCATGATCAAGGCTCCACAAACCACTGATGGTCTTCAATTGGTCCTCAGGTTACGAGATTAACCACATACAAACAACCAAACTTCTCAAGAACCCAACCCTCTTCCTGATGACCTTGGTGACTTCTCAAGCTTGAATAAGACCTCTAGGTAGGCTCCTCTTGATATAAACCACACTTGATCCCCTGCTAAATGAATAATGCTATGCTATGTAAATGCTAGACCAATGATATGCTAAAGCAATGAAACATAAACCAAGTAAGAAAAGGTTAGACAAATTTTGGGGTGCAACACATAGACTCTACAATCTCCTTTGCCTAAAGAAAGCTTTCCCTTCTTGTGAATCTTACCCCAAGCATCCATGAATCGGGCCGAGATAGAAGGATCAGCTACACCTATGAAGTATAGAGATTCCTGCACTTCCTCTTCTTTCGGAGGTCCTTTCAAAGCATAACCGAATTGTCTCACAGCAAGAGAAGGATTATAATTGATACCGTCTTTCCTCCCTATCAAGGGCACATTAGGAAAGCTACCACAACTGAAGATAAGCTCACGACCCAACAAGTCTCGGTTGAACCAGACAATATTCTTCTCCGTTAAACCCATAAGCCTCTTCGACCATTCAGATGAGTTCGCGGCATCCACAAAATCTCCTGAGCAAGGAAGGTGATCAATAAACCACTTATGCAATAGCGGGGCGCAACAAGAAACCGTCTTTCCTCTTCTTTTCTCGTTCTTGTAATGCACTGAATGATACAAGTCTCCTAGAAGAGTAGGTACGAGGTTCTTGGAAGAGAAGACATGAAAAACATCAAAATCCACAAAGTCAGGTACATTGGGAAACAACACAATGCCATAGACACACAGAGCCAGGATAGCACTGAAAACCACCCAACAAACTTTGTCAGTATACTCTCGGGCTTTCTCGACCAGGAAGGGTAAAGTAAATCCGGAAACTCCGTTTCTGCTAATAACATGCCCTGCCAAGCCAGAGGCGCTCAAATAAAGAGCGGCAGACAACTTTTCGAGATTAGGTTCTTCTTCAGAGCTGAAGAAAGGCACTTTGTTCAGAATCGGAACACCCAAGATATAAGCGAATTCCTCCAAAGTCGGAACCAACACATAGTCTAGAAATGTGAAGCATCTCAGTGGAGGATCATAAAACTGCAACAGGGTATGAATAGCTCCATGCTCATAAGTCGTAAGCTTACGGACAAACTTTAGAATTCCACCATATTGTTCTCTGAAAGCTGCAAGAACACCAGGCTCAGCCATGGAAATCAGACCAAATAAAGGTCCCAACTCAGGTGCCGAAAACTTGTACACAACAATCCTCTTTCTGCTAACTTCCATCTCTAAACAAGACCAGTACCAGAATCAAGGGAAAGACGAGAGCCTGTAACACACATAAACATGCAATGTTAAATGCAGGATGATTATGCAAATGCACACATGGGATCAAGGTATCCAATACTCAAATGCGCTATTGTGCCATTGAATGAATTCAACCAGAGCTCCGCTCTAATCAGAACACTGAGATAAAACACTGGATAGAACACTCAGGATCAGAATTCTGCACTGACGAGAAAACTAGGGTTGGTTGAAGGCCAGGTTTCCTGCAAAACCCATCCTTTTCACATGTGGGTTCTAGTCTTGAAAGGTACAGCATCCTATGCGGGTGGTCAGCGTCACAGACTTTCGAGAAGCGATGATACATTCACTGTTTCTGGTTTGGCATCATAGTCTAACGAAGCGGCCTCACTTAGCTGACTCCCCAAATGAACGGTCTCTAGAGTCGACAGTCTCTCTAAGTCAATATTCCCTCAACTGCACCAGACGCGCAGGATAAAATATTTCCAAAGAAAAACCTCGTCTGAATGTGAATTTCACGCGAGCTATTGTGCAGCCAGACGCCACACAAGCTCCTGCTAATCTCCACTCTAACCTATGTATATACTCAAGCCCAGGTCCGGCTTATCTCTCGGTGGAACAACCCAACCCACATCACAGCAGCAACAAGAATGCAATGCAATAATATACAACATATAATGTACATAAAGCGAAAATTGCACAAACGTAAACACCCAAAGACGCAACAGATAAGCGCTAGGAGTAACTCGCATAGGGAACCAGAGACTCTGGGTTCAATCCCCAGCAGAGTCTCCAGCTGTCGCAACTGCGTAAAACACTTGGCGGAATACAGAAGAATCGCCACCTTTCGTTATTTATCCCAAAGAGAGGGAAAGGAAACGATCGGAAAAACCTGACGAAAAAGGGAAAAGACGAGGTCATCGCAACCAAGTCCTGGATTCGGGAGTCGGTTACGCAAGGGGAAGGTATTAGCACCCCTCACGTCCGTCGTACTCGACAGGATCCACGCTTGTTGTCTATCTAAGGGTGTGTTTAAACTATCTACACTACAGGCTTGCAGGACAAAAGAAAAGAAAGAGACCCGGTAGAGCATTGTCGCACTGTGCCTACGTATTCCCTCGTGCAATGGGAAAGTCAGAGTCAATGTAGTTCGGCTAACTACGGGAGATAATGGGGGAAGGTTGCTCGCCAAGACATCGCGTCTTATGCCTACGTACTTTCATCTGGTATGAAAGATCAGAGCAAACGTACTTCGGGCGGACACAAAACCACATGTTGATTAAGTGTTTTAATCGAGTAGGGTTAAACCTCTATTCCAGCAGTTAGGGACTAAGCCTGTTTGCGCTAGAACCGAAGCTTAACAACACTCTTTTCTAAAAAAGTTCCAATTAATCCCGAAGGAAAAAGGTTTGAGTTTTGTTTTGTGTTTTTTAGTGAAGTGAATTAATTCGGTTTATGATTCACAATGCACTAAAGACTATGACATGGAGACGAATGCGTCATATATTGCCCCCAAACAGGATATATACTAAACACTCTAGATAAGCGAGAGGAGACCCCTCACTCATCATTCCCCATGTAGCTTAAGGCTCGTAGCGCACAATGTTTATCGCCTTTATTAGATGAGTTAACTTGATTTTGAGATGAGAAGAGAGATGCACGGAAGGTCTAAGGGAAACTCGGCCCTAACATTGTCATGCAATGTGGTCCTAAAGTTTGGATGAAAGAGGGGAAACATCTACCCTAATGTTAGCATACTTGGATTGAACACCTAATGTTTCTCCTACTCCCATCCTAAACGGAGGGACAAGGAATCCTATGGGGAACATGGCAAGAAAGCACAAGAAGAACAAAGGAAGAATCAATCACAAGTAGAAAGATGCAAATACGAAAAATGCAACACTTAGAATGGTGGGAGGGAGGAAACGTGTGTGGGGAAGCAGCCGCCACAAGCGCGTCTCGACCTCAATAGTGATGCGAGAATGATGCGAACATGTGGAGAAAAGCAAGAGATGAAAGCAAATGAGCATGCAAACAAATGATCAATTCGAACCACATACACAAGCATACAAACAATTGAAAAATGATCATACATGTCAACACAATCATGATTAATCAACCATAAATAGTGACAAATATCCAAAACAATTCAATCCTAATGCATCACACTGATCTATGATGATTCAAATCGATACGGTATGCGAACATGCAAGCAAAACAACAAATATGGCATTCTGGCACAGTGTTAATCGATTAACCCCTGTGGTTAATCGATTAGCACCCTCAAAAGTTTGGAAAATCTGAAGTTTTGAACAGGTTAATCGGTTAACCTATGCGTTAACCGATTAACACTGTTAATGTTTGAAAAAATATTTGAAAATTTGAATTGGTTAACCGGTTAACCATATAGGTTAACCGATTAACACTGCACCAGAAGCTAAAAACAACAGCCAAAAATCACTTCCAGCATAGAAACAGCTTATCCAAGATTCCAACAGATCAACTTATCAAATAAGCACGAATTTAACAACAAAAAATAGAGATCCAACATCATGGATACACAATTACACAGCCATATCACAAATCAAACGGATCGAAATCAACAACATTTAATCGAAGATGAAGATTAACATGATAAGCTCAAAAATTAAATCGGATCGAGAATTCCAACCTTCAAAGCAGAGATTTGCTTCGGTAAGTGTTGATCAACTGAATTTGAGTAGATCAAATGTTAGAAATCTGGAAAACTTCAAGATCCACAATAATTGTTGTTGTATGAATGAAGATCCACCAAATTTGAGTAAAAAAGCTTCAAATAATCACTTCTAGATCCAAATCCAGATTCAGATCCAAGCTTACATGAAAATTGAAGATGAAAATTGATTCAATGGTAATGGTAAATGGAGGTTTATGCTCAAGAATACATTGATTCTAATGTAGAATCAATAGTTCCAAGGAAAAAGAGCTTTGAGTGAGTTTTTGGAAATGGAGAAGTTGAGAGAACTGGAGAGAAAATTCTGATCAATTATGAAAAATGAATGTGAGAAATGAAAATTGGATGGTGAGGTTTGGAGTGGATAAATTAAATATGACTTAGGTTTGGGATCCAAAGCTAGGTTTGGGAATTTGGATTGGAAATCAAGGTTTGGAATGTGGAATGGGTTTTTGGAGGGAACTCTGAAATTTAAAGATGTTCTAGATCCTTCCCAAGTGAAAATTTGAAATCCAAGGTGATCAAAATTGGACCCAAGTGCAATTGGCTTGCAAAATCACGTAAAGGGCAAATTCTGTTATGGTTAATCGATTAACCATATCCGTTAACCGGTTAACACTGTTAAAATTTCAAATCTGGGCTAACTTTCCTTTGGTTAATCGATTAACCATATAGGTTAACCGATTAACACCTTCAAATTTTGAATTTTGGCGCCTTTTGATGGGAAATTTGTCCATTTGCCCTGTTTCAACTATCTAGAGCTCTGTTTAGCTGCTGAATCTCATTTTTGACCATTGTTACTGTGAAAATGCTTGACCTGAGCCGGAGTGCTGATTTCGATCTGAAACTAACCTGCAAAATGAAATCGGTTGCGTGACCGTTGGGCAAAATAAATGCTCGATCCTCTGATGCTCGTTGTTCGCTGTCCAGTCTTTTGCTCTGAAATGAACCTGAGCCACAGGAACGCCTTGTCCCATGCCTCGAGAACAAATGCCATGATATGTGAAAAACGCAAAAAAGCAAAGAAACAAAAGTCAGTTACGGTTAAAAATGAAAGGCAAATTTTGGGGTGCTACAGCTGCCCCTATTCAAACAACTTGGACCTGAAGGGAGGAAAAGCATCCGCTTTCAAACATTTAAGGTACAAGGTGATTGAATACATAAGAACCCAGAAATTTGAACCCTGCAGGAATGCAAAATAGAGACTACCAACCAAGAGTCGGAAAACGACGCGCTGGGGATAACAATCCAATATAATCTGAAATTGATCCAAAAGATGCCAACCAAGAGTTGGGAAAACGCCCGGAGGATACCAACCAAGAGTTGGGACAACCAAAGGCCAACGGATACCAACCAAGAGTTGGGACGAAACCATCAAAAAATACCAACCAAAAGTTGGAACACTCCCACAAAAAATACCAACCAAGAGTTGGAACAAACCCTGTTGGGGAACAAAAGAGTAGTCAAACAGCTTTGTGGCGACTTCACTGGGAAAAGAGTAGATTAATCAGACGACTCTGTGGAGAACAAACTAGCACCATCCAACCAAGATTCAGAATCCATACTAACCGAAATTTACATGGCAAGACAACTTCGCTGAGGAGGCATACTGACCAAAAGTTGGAATCAACAACCAAAGAATCAAGGTTACCAACCAAGAGTTAGAAAAACGTCAACAAATCTACCACACCGGATATGGCGACCCTCACTAGGGAATCAAAGGCTACCAACCAAGAGTTAGAAAATGAACCGACATCCATGACTGACCCTACCGAAGAAACCATAACCGCCAACCAAAAGTTGGAAAACGCCAAATCTCTTTATCAACCAAAAGTTGAGATAACGACTCCGTGGAGGAATAAAGGGAGGACTGCCAATCAAAAGTTGGGACAACAACCGACGTCCCAGACCGACCCTACTGGGGAAATAGGGGAATACCAACCAAAAGTTGGGACAACCGCAGGGGAAAACATCCAACCAAAAGTTGGGAAATAAAGGTACTAACCAATAGTTAGAATCACCATGAAACACCGTTGATCAAAGGTCAGAACATAAGCTACTAACCAAGAGTTAGGATTGCTCGGGAAGATCCTCATCGACCAAAATCTACTAACCAAGATTTAGGATAGCTGGGGGACGCTACACGAAGCTGACTCAATCACAGGAGATTACCAACCAAAAGTTAGGATGATCATCCCAAATTATCAACCAAGAGTTGAAATGAAAGGCCACTAACCAAGAGTTAGAACAACACCTACTAACCAAGAGTCAGAATAACAGCTACTAACCAAGAGTCAGAATAACAAAGATTGCCAACCAAAAGTTGGGAGAGAAACTCTGCGCGGGGAAACCAAAGATTACCAACCAATAGTTGGGATCACCTTCTAGGCCAACCAAAATTAGGAACACCAAATACAACCATATGAACTACGCTGGAGGGTGCTATCCAAGAGTTGGAATCCTCGACTCTGCTGAGAGAAATAAAGAATAACCACCAAAAGTTGGAATAACACCCAAACGCCACTGGGTCATCAACCAAAAGTTGAAGTAAACAACGATGACCAACCAAAAGTTGGAACTACTCTGTTGGGAAAGAATCACAAGCTTAACCAGGGAAGGCAACACTCGCAAGCAACTCACCTGAGGAAAGCGAAAACATTCACCCACACTACTCAGCTGGGAAGAATCTGATAAAAATAACTAGCCCAAAATCCATCCTGACGCGGATAACACGAAAACCCCTTGATTCAAACAGATCTCTGCTGAAAAGAAATTCGGTCCTAAAACACCAAACCTGGCTTATGCTTCAGATGCGTATGTTTGAAAATGGCGTAATGCTCCATATGAAATGGAAATGCTACGCATTTGGGAGGATGCTAATGCAAAAGAACCAACCTAGAAAAAATAAATGCTAGGGAGAAAAGATACCCACTCCGCTGGGGAGAGAGAACAAACCCAAGCCAGGAAGAGATATCCACACCGCTGGGGATCAAATCTTCTAGGGACTTGAATAACTCTATTGGGACAAAAATAGTTCGATGCTTAAACCCAATCTCTTCTGATGAGGAAACCGTCTCTGCGGGGGGAAAACAATCGACCACCGAAGATTGACTTTATCCTGCTCAAGAAACTAGCCCTGAATGGCGTTCCTGAAAACTCTATCCTGCTTGGGGAGAAATCTACTCTGCTTGGGATTACACCAAATATCAACCTGTCTTGCTGAGGAATATCAGATACTCCTACTCTACGGGGAATTTGAATCTACTGGGGAAATCCCAGACTCCTGTTCTACCACTTACTCTGTCGAGAGAATTAGCACTGCACACTGCTGGAGAAAATCCTGAACCGACTCCGTGGGGAAAGGACGTCACCGACGTTTCCTCCACTGGAGAAGAAAACTGGTTTACAAACCACCCTTCCGCTGAGGGAAACACTTTTATCCTGCTTCGCTGAGAACAAACCTCCATCCTGTCGGGAACTCACTTTATCCCGAAGACAAAGCTTTGTTCTGTTGTGGATACAACAATTCAAACTTGATAATCGGACTCTGCCGGGGAGAGGACACATCTCTTCTGGGGATAAGATGACCACTTCACTAGGGGAGCGAAACCTCTTCGTTGTTCATGCCTGACTGCATTTACCTGTGGGGAACATGTCCATTCTGCCGGAAGTACCACGCTTAATCCACTGAGAATACCCAGCTGACAACAACAGCTACTTGTTGCGACTTGAACTGCTGAGGCTAAGGGAATCTCACCCAGTTGAGATAACCCTGTTGACCTGCAACAAAGAAAAAACACCAGAAATGTTCTACATGTGAAATGGTTACCTCGGTTACCATCCATGATATTTGCCGATCAAGCAAAGCCAGCGCTTTCGTTATGCTCTGTACAGCCTCTTGCTTTTACCTGCAATGTTTACCAAAATAACAGACATTTCGCAAAGAAAACAGTAAAATGGACAAGAAAAGAAAGCTCTTTGACTGAAGTGAATACTTTATTGATGAAGGGCCTGTAAATAGGCAAATTACAATTCAGAGGCAATTCCTAAAAAGAGGTAATTGCTCAAAAACAAGAAACAAGTACAATACAAATGTCGGCAATGTGGAAACAGACAACCACCATGTGTCGATTCGGTTATGACCTGTATGTCTTCGATGTTCCCCTTGTTTCGTCTTCTAGCAAGACTGACTGGACTAATTCCTTTCCTTCGGGATAACTGCTCACAAGCTTACAGATCGAACGCTGACCGTGATTATTTACTTTTTAAATCCCTAACTTTTTCCTGGATCGCCCTTTCGGGTTTTCAACCCACCGGGATACCCATTTTTGCCAAAGTTGGTTTCTCAGGTTTTCAACTTTGCGGGTTCATTCTTTTCTTTTATCCCTAATTTTTTCCCGAACCTTTTCTTTTTATGGTTCGCCGGGATGCCCCTTTTTTGCCTGGACTTTTCTTTTTGTGTCCAACGGGTCTCTTTTAAGGAAAGTATTTTTTAACCATGTTCGCGTTCACAGGTGATGAAAAATCTTCACCATCCATAGTAGATAGTAATAAGGCTCCGCCAGAGAAGACCATGTCGAAGTTTCTCCTATAGAGCACATCGTCCTTGTTCAGATAAAAATTACCAGCTAACCTCCTCAGAGTTTTCATATCTTTGCTGGATGCCCCAGATGGGTACTTTTGAGTCTTGAGAAAATGCTTGATATCGAAATACCAAGGCTTTCCATCAGACGCTTTCTCAACGGCAAACACAAAAGCAGGTCTATCAAGACGCATGATGGTGATAGCAGGAGTTTCATTCTAGAAATTCAATTTATACATCGAAGCTAGCATGGCCAAGGCATCCGCCATCTGATTCCAAAATATTGGATGGTGAGGTTTAGAGTGGATCACTTAAATATGACTTAGGTTTGGGATCCAAAGCTAGGTTTGGGAATTTGGATTGGAAATCAAAGTTTGGAATGTGGAATGGGTTTTTGGAGGGAACTCTGAAATTTAAAGATGTTCTAGATCCTTCCCAAGTGAAAATTTGAATTCCTAGGTGATCAAAATTGGACCCCAAGTGCAATTGGCTTGCAAAATCACGTACAGGGCAAATTCTGCTATGGTTAACCGATTGACCATATGCGTTAACCAGTTAACACTGTTAAAATTTCAAATTTGGGCTAATTTTCCTTTGGTTAATCAATTAACCATATAGGTTAACCGATTAACACCTTCAAATTTTGAATTTTGGCGCCTTTTGGTGGTAAATTTGTCCATTTGCCCTGTTTCAACTATCTGGAGCTCTGTTTAGCTACTGAATCTCATTTTGACCATTGTAACTGTGAAAATGCTTGACCTGAGCCAGAGTGCTGATTTCGATCTGAAATTAACCTGTAAAATAAAATCGGTCGTCTGACCGCTGGGCAAAACAAATGCCCGATCCTTTGATGCTCGTTGTTCGCTGTCCAGTCTTTTGCTCCGAAATGAACCTGAGCCACAAGAACGCCTTGATCCCATGCCTCGAGAACAAATGCCATGATATGCGAAAAACGCAAAAAAATAAAGAAACAAAAGCCAATTACAGTTAAAAACAAAAGGCAAATTTTAGGGTGCTACACCATGCACATGGAAATGGGACATGAGCAGATCAATATCTTAAAAAACATCAACAAGCACAAATGCCACATGTTTCACTCCTTGAAACAAGTTCAAAACATCAACTTTGAGCAATGATATCTTGATGCACAAAGATCAATTTGCCCTAAACTTGAGCTCTAAGTAAAGAGGGAATGGCAAGGAATAATGTTAACGTTGAAGTCATCTTGATTTGAGGATTGGAGGATCATGAAAAAGGATGTTGAAAACCATGTCATGCAAGCTGTCCATAAATAACTTAGGAAAATTTCTAAGTTATGGAATTGGCTTATTTTTCCTCAACTTTGCACATCCATAACTTGAGCTTCACAAATCATATTGAGGACTTCTTAGACTCTTTGGAAAGCTTGTAACATTCTCTACAACTCTCATTTAGGACAAAGTTCCATTGGACATCAAGAAAGTGATGGAAATTGGCTTGCAAAGTGAGTCCAAAAATCTGTCCAATCTTGGCAATGTTGAAATCATTGAAAACCTCAACTTTGATTGATCATAACTTGAGTTCCAAGTATCATATGATTATGAATTGGTACTCAAAAGAAAGCTTGAAATACAAGGAACAACTTTGATGTTTGATACAAGTTCATTTGAAACCTTGATCATGAATACAAATGGCTTTGAAGATGGATGCTTCAACCCTAAAACTTTCCATAAATAGAAATTCTAAAACCCTAATTTCCTTAAAATGGAAACTTTCAACAACTCTTGATTTTTTATGGCATCTAGTCCCAAAACGCCGCGGCCTTGCAATGCCCTCACCACTTGTAAGGCATTGAACTTCTTCTCTAATTCAACGGTCTGTGGTACATATGCTTTAGTTGAATTCTTGTAGAACCCTTCATGAGCATCGTAGTGAACTGGTGGTGGAATCGTGGTACCATGAGGATGAGTTGCACTGACTGGGGGATGGACTATGTTGATAGGTACTGCACCTGCAGAATTAGGAATTGCCCCAACAGGGGTTGGGATGGCCTCCGTAGGAGTTGGAACTGCGCCACTTGCGTTAGGAACTGCACCAGCCAAAGTCTGATTAGCGTTCCTCTCTGATGTTTGCCTTATCTCTTCTTGACTCCTGGCCATGTTCTGAATCACCTCCATGAGTTGATTCATCTGCGCCTTCATACCTAGCATCTCGTTCCTCACAGTAGCCTGGTCTTGCTCTAGCTGATCCATGACTATTCTTTGATTATTTCTTGTGTTGTACTGATGTCGGGAAGTCAACTTGCTTTACTCTGAAAGGGTGAGCGGCGCGTAAGGTCGGGTTTCAGGGAATGTAGAAAAAAAATGATGCAGAGATGCTCATGTAAATGCAATGTTTTATGAATGCATATGATAACAGAACAATAGCGAGGTCAAGGTCATAGGTCCTGTAAAACAACACAATGAGATATCTTTCGCCTTAGGTGAGAAATCCATTGGTTTAGGAGAGGGTATCCCAAAGGATTTAAAACAAAGTCCCATGCACTAACCCTCAAAAGTTTTCCATCAGAACGACTACTCGTAAGACGGTAATCCCTTCAAAGGATGAACACAGAGTTATGTTTTAGGAACCTTTGGAATAAGGTTCTACAAAAGGTCCTCAGAGTCAAGGACTCCCAAGTTGGGAATAAAGATGCCATTACGACTACACGGAAGACATAATCATCCCAAAGGGGTCTCGTCTAAGAGGTGGAATTCGATCCAACTCAACGAGTCCTAAGTCTCGCAAATCAGAAAGGATCCACCTCCTAACTTAGTGTATACTCGAAAGCTCGGGTAGAAAGCTTTTATCCTCACAAACCAATCCAATAAACTCAACAGGTTAGTGAACACAACATAAAAAAATAGATAAAAGCAAACAAAATCACACATGCGACAAACAAATTAGGCTTGGCTCGCTAGGGGTCCCCAACAGAGTCGCCAGCTGTCGCTACTCGAAAAATGCATCGTGCAACGATGGGGAGGCGAAAAAGATAGACAGAATAGTCACCACCAAACTTTATTTATCCCATGAGGGGAAAGGAAAATATCGAGAAAACCTTAAGAAAGAAATGGATAAGATGGTCTCGCAACCATGAACGGGTTCAGAAGCCGGTTATGCGAAGGGAAGGTATTAGCACCCCTCCCATCCATCTTACTCGATGGGAACCATTTGTTTGTCGATGTGTGAATTTATTTGCTTAAAGATTATGCTATAAAAGAGTGTTCCACGGGGAGAGAGATAGGGAAAGGAGGTAACAGGGAAGAAGACAGAAAGAACTGACTCGGTAGGACTTCGCAGTCCTAGGCCTACGTATTCTCAATAGACATGAGAAAGTCAGAGTCAACATAGTTCGGGGAACTACAAATATAGAGGGAATGTGCTCGGCAAGGATTGTGGCCCTTGTGCCTATGTATCATTACTTAAAATAAGTAAAGAATCAGAGCAGCCGTAGTTCGGCCTACGGTTTGTTAATGTTTTTATGGATGATGTTATCGTGCACATTCTAGCAGTTTAGGTGTTTTACCACTCGCATGTGAGGAGACTTATGCGTTACCTGTTTGCGGTAGAACGAACGTATCATATCCTTTTGAAATGATTAGGTTTTTGCCATGCGAGGCAAGGTGTCATGTTTGATTGGAGGGATTGTTTTAGGGGCGAGATAAATCCTCGAATAGTAATCCCTTGCGGGTAGTACCCAATTCTTTATCTCAAAGTTTTTTGTTATAAAAAGGTGTGGTGAACGTAGCGTCTTCGTATTGAAAGACGAGTATCACGACCACCCACACTACAGTGAATATCCTGATACTCGGAGAGGAAGAAGTCTACACTCAATCCTATCTCTTTAATTCAATGCAAAGATAACTTCATTCTCTTATTAAAGATGTTTTTGGTTTTGAATGGTAAGTGTTTTGCGACAGAGAATCCTACGGTAAACGTCAGCACTCGGGATAGGAGAAGGCCTATGCCTAACCACTCCACGACCATTCAAGTTTTTGTATGAAAAGAGTTTGAAAATGCACTCGGTACGGGACCGAGGTTTTAGGTGAGAAAGGTTGCGGAGAGAAGTTGTGAAAGGAGAGGTGGTGGATAAAGTCGCGTCTTCGTATTGAAAGACGAGTATCGAGACCACCCACACTACAGTGAGCATCCCAACACTCGGAGTGGAAGAAGTCTACACTTAATCCTCTCTTTTTAATTCAATACAAAGGGAATTCGATTCTTTTATTAAAAATATTTTGAAAGTGCACTCGGTACGAGGCCGAGGTTTTTAGGAGAAAAAGATTTGAAGCGCCTTCGTATTGAAATACGAGTGTCAAAACCACCCACACTACAGTGAGCATCTCGACACTCGGAGAGGAAGAAGTCTACACTTAATCCTCTCTTTTTAATTCAATACAAAGAGAATTGATTCCTTATTGAAAGGGTTTTTGAAAATGCACTCGGTGTGGGGCCGAGGCTTTTAGGAGGAAAGGTTGGAAAATGTACAAGCGTCTTCGTACTGAAAGACGAGTGTCGAGACCACCCACACTACAGTGAGCATCCCAACACTCGGAGAGGAAGAAGTCTACACTTAATCCTCTCTTTTTAATTCAATACAAAGATAATTTGTTCTTATATTGAAGAGTTTTTTTTTTAAATAGGCTAAAAGGCCCATTAACCAGAAGAGAAATGAAAATTAAAATAAAAAAAGATGGAAAATAAATTGGCACATTAAAATATAAAAATAAGAATAAGAGTTTTTTTTCGAATTTTATTGTATTTAAAATTATTTTAAAAATAAATAAAAGAAAATGAGAAAAGAGAAATAGAATAAATAAACAAAATGTTAAAAATTGAAAAGGGGCTCTACCATGGGTAGAACCCATGACCTCATGGTTCATGAGTTAGAAACTTACCATCTCAACCAAACGTGCGCGTGTTATAAAGGGTGGAGAAAGAAAGAAAAAAAATAATAAAACAAAGAAAATCATGAAAATAAACTAAAAAAAGCACTCGATGGGGATTGAACAGGAGTTCAAGGCATGACAAGGCAAGGTACTAACCACTGGGGTGACAATGCATCCATTGTATAACGCCACCCCAATAAATCAAATACCTAAAAGGCACGTTTCTGGGCAACTTCAAAGCAACAACCAATGAAAATACGTTTTGATCCAATCTTAATCAATTTTAGTGAAACAAAAGCCTAACTTGTTTGAAATTTTGAGAGGAATGCAATGGTGTCATCCACAACTTCACATAATGCACATACACTGAGATTCGAATGAACATGCAAAGTGAGATTTTGGGATGCACTTGAAGATCAAATAACCAAAACAGATGGATTTAAGAGCAAGCAAAGGTCCACACAAGTCTCGAGCGTATTGCTCACGATTATTTTCAAAGGAATTAGGCCAAACCCTCACTGAATCACAAAGTGACTTTCAAGCTGCAAGTTTTAATGAAGGGGTTTTTTATGGACTTGGTATGCAACCAATGAGTTCAATAATGATTAACTTCAATGCTATTAATCTGTAAAAGGTTGTGGACCTCCATACACACAAGATGCACAAGTTACAATTGAGTTTGATGGTAATGGGGTTTAACCATTTCAAAACAGAAAGCATATAACAGATCAAGGCAACATGCTTTCAAGGCAATAAACACAGCTGAGGCAAGTCCACAATCTTAGAATAATCCCAAGATAACTCTTACCTGGCTAAACCACTTAGTATGAGTTGAAAAACTCAGTTTGAAACAAACAATGGATGCACACACACTTGAAGTTTATCCAAACAAAAATCAAGCCAATGTTTTAAAATGAAGTTAACAAACTCCAAAACTCTAAGAACTCAGAACAGGCCTATGTCAGTTCAACTTCATCTAAGCACACTTAATAGAGAAATTGCTGGTCCTATCCTTCTAGCATGTTAGAAAGAGAGTGACCTAGCTAGGCTGCAAGGAGCAGAGCAATAACAGCTGTTTGTCTTTGTTTTGGCTAAGGATTCAAAAATGGGGCAAAATGGTACAAGCTTGTGTTGGTTCATTTTGGGAAATGTTTGGTGGCTCCCAATGCAGCATCCTATGCACATGGAAATGGGACATGAGCAGATCAATATCATAAAAAACATCAGCAAGCACAAATGCCACATGTTTCACTCCTTGAAACAAGTTCAAAACATCAACTTTGAACAATGATATCTTGATGCACAAAGATCAATTTTCCCTAAACTTGAGCTCTAAGTAAAGAGGGCATGGCAAGGAATAATTTTCACGTTGAAGTCATCTTGATTTGAGGATTGGAGGATCATGAAAAAGGATGTTGAAAACCATGTCATGCAAGCTGTCCATAAATAACTTAGAAAAATTTCTAAGTTATGGATTTGGCTTATTTTTCCTCAACTTTGCACATCCATAACTTGAGCCTCACAAATCATATTGAGGACTTCTTATACTCTTTGGAAAGCTTGTAACATTCTCTACAACTCTCATTTGGGACACAGTTCCATTGAACATCAAGAAAGTGATGGAAATTGGCTTGCAAAGTGAGTCCAAAAATCTGTCCAATCTTGGCAATGTTGAAATCATTAAAAACCTCAACTTTCATTGATCATAACTTCAGCTCCAAGTATCATTTGATTATGAATTGGTAATCAAAAGAAAGCTTGAAATACAAGGAACAACTTTTATGTTTGATCCAAGTTCATTTGAAACCTTGATCATGAAGAAAAATGGCTTTGATGATGGCTGCTTCAACCATAAAACTTTCCATAAATAGAAAGTTCTAAACCCCTAATTTCCTTAAAATGGCAATTTTCAACAACTCTTGATTTTTTATGGTTCCCTTGACTTTTCTTGATCAAGTTCCATCCATTGGTCATATTGAACTTGAGGAACATGATTTTGACCTTAAAAAGTCATGAGTTGACTTTTTTCACTACACAGTTGACTTTTCCCCAAATCCCATGATTTTCAATTGACTGATCAATTGAAGCTCTTCTGATTAAAAGTGATGGTCAATCTCCCATCCCCAAACACCTTAGGACATATGGAATACCATGGAAACTATTCTTTCCCTCAAAAACCAATTTATCCTAATTAAAAATGAAACCCTAATTTCACCCTTTTTGCCTAGGCATTGTGCAGATGAACTGGGTGATCACTCCAACTCCACCATGACCTCTGAGGTACTCAACAAGCTCCTTCCTCATGCTCACACTAATGATAAAACCTCATGAACCCCCTGACAACCATCTGATGGTTCTTTGATAACTTTATGATAATAGCACCCACTTGATGGCTTGTACCAATGCCTTTGCTTGAGCTTGAAACCAACAAAGACCCTCCTCTTGGATGGCACACGCACAAGCCAGAGATTAAAACAAAAGTGGGCAAATTTAGGGTATGACAGTGCTGCTTCACATTCCCAGGCTATGTCTTGATGCCTACTTTGGAAGAGTTTGTTATGCTGATAGGAGTTCCGGTCCTAGAGCAGATGCCTTTCTATCACTCTGAAGCAGAACCTAACTTGACCAAGCTAGGCAATGCTCTTCATCTGGATATCTCTGAGTTGGATGGTAAGATGGTATGGAGGAATGGAGTCCCTGGCTTTCCATTGTCGTTCTTGGCAAGCAGAGCTCAACACTTTGCAAAGGAGGGTTGTTGGATGGTTTTCAATGCTATTTCGGCTCTATGCATTTATGGCATAGTCATGTTCCCTAATATCCCAGGTTTTGTTCATTTGGACGTCTTCCATATTTTTGCTTTTAAGAATCCTGTGCCTATACTCTTAGGAGATGTATACCATTCTATGCACTACAAGAATGAGAATAGAAGAGGAAAGAATGTCTCCTACTGTGCGCCTATTCTTTACAAATGGTTTATGGATCATCTTCTTAAGGTTGGACCCTTTATTGATACTGCAGACACAGTTGATTGGTTAGAGAGGATCATGGGCTTGACATCAGAGAATATTGTTTGGTTCAACAGAGATTTGCTTGGGAGTGAGATTATCTACAACTGTGGAAACTTTCACAATGTTCCTTTGATAGGAAGGAAAAGTGGTGCCAATTATAACCCTGCTCTCGCTGTTCGGAAATTTGGTTATGCTCTGAAAGGACCCCCGAGGGAGGAGGAAATACATGAATCTCTGTATTTCACAGGATTGGTTCACAACGAGACCTTAGCCAGATTGGCGAAAGCTTGGGGAAGAATCCACCGCAAAGGAAAATCTTCTTTGGGTAAAAGTGCTTGCAAAGCCTATGGACCATATGTTGAGTGGGTCTAGGAGAGGATTGAAAGGGTACTGTTACCATTCCCGGTCAGAGAGCCTTTATATCCTTTGGTAGCCGAAGAACCAACAACAGTTAACATTCAGAAGTATAACCAACTGTGGGCTGAGAAGGAAGAACTACGCAAAGCGAATGAAGAGTTGGAAAAGGAGATTATTCAGATTAGGAGCAAAAAGAACGAAGCCACCTACCTGTCCAAGATGAAGACTGAGACCTTGAATAAGATGGGGGGGAGAACTGACTGAAGAGATTCGTGCCCGAGAATGAGTAGGCCAAGATCTGAAGAGCGCTGGCAATATCCTCAAGGACAAGAAGAAAGAGCACGCCTTGAGATATTAAAGTTCAACGCTTAATGGAATGCAACTTTGACCAATAACAAGGAAAGAGAGGATGAGATCCATCAATAGATTGACAGGTTGAAGACTCAACTCAAGATTAAATATGAAAAAGCTTCAGGGGAATCATCTCGTTAGTACGAAAGCGACCGGAAGTTACGAAAAGCTCTGGCAACGTTGGAAGAATACAAGATGAGAGCGGAATTGAAGAAACCAAGACTCGAAGACGCTTTCAGAGAAGGATCTTGGAAGGAGTATGCTCAAGACTTGAAGGATGTCATCAGCAGAAGAGAGTTGCTTATTCAGGCATTGGTTGCACGACCTGATCATCCAGATACGAAGGAGTTATTAGAAGAGTTCCGGACACGCTGTCGTGGCTGATGCAATTTTCCTTTGTTCTTCTCTATTTGTTTTTATCTTGTATTCAGACCATCACTAGGATTTGTGGATGAGGTCGTATTGACCACTGTGTTGTATTCCTTGGTGCTTTGTATGAGCTGACTCTTATCCTCATTTTATTTATGAGAGGGATTTATGGTCCTATATGTGGTTCTTCTGTCTTCTGTTGCTTGTGGAACTAGAATCAAGGGGAAAATTTCCCTTTAACATATTTACATGCTTGCATTTTGCATCATTATTATATTGCATTGTAGGTGTTCTTGGGTTCGTTAACCTTACCTCTGTGTGGTTTTCTTCTAGCAGTTTTCAGGATAGCAAACTAGACTTTTCACCGATACTCGACCAGAAGGAATCAGCAGAGAGCTATGGATCAGATTCAGCTAAAGTTGCAAGAGTTCAGGGACCGTATGGCTCAGTTCATGGATCTCATGCAAGGGGTTGCTAATGGTCAGGAGCAGCTCAGAACACTAGTCTAGGCTTTGATTGCTAGGGTGGATGGTAGCGGAGTTTTGCATGGTGGGACCACTGTTGTTCCTCCCCCGGCTGATGGGAGTACTCCTCAAGCTAATGGTATTCCTACTTTTGTCATTCCTCCGGGCGGAGGCCATCAACCAGGAGCTCATATACCAGGTGAAACGGGCGTTGCACATGGGGCAGCATGCCCTTAGTGGGAGGAAGATGAACAGGATGATATCTTCTCGATGAGAGACTTAGGCGCAGGTCTTCAGACTGATGCAGATAAAAGGTTTAAAATGATCAAAGAAAAGATGAAGAATCTGGAGAATCAGAACTCTCTAGGGCTTGATATGTCTAAGTTGGGGCTCATTCCAGGTTTGAAGATTCCACCAAAGTTCAAAGTGCTTGACTTTGACAAATACAAAGGGAAGACTTATCCCAGAGTACACCTCTGATCATACTACAGGAAGATGTATGCCTACTCAGACAATGGAAAGATGCTGATGCACTTCTTCCAAGATAGTTTGTCCGAACCTTCATTAGAATGGTACATGGGTCTAGAGCCGGCTCATATCAGAAGTTGGAGGGATCTTGGAGAGGCCTTCGTCCGTCATTATCAGTACAATAATGACCTGGCGCCGAATAGAGTTTAACTGCAAAATATTTCTCAAAGGAGCAATGAGAGGTTCAAAGAGTATGCCCAAAGGTGGCATGAACTAGCTGCGAGAGTTCAGCCTCCAATGGTGGAAAGAGAGCTCATTGATATGTTCGTGGCAACGTTGCTAGGGATATATTATGAAAAGTTGATTGGTAACATGTCTGACAGTTTTTCTGATTTGATTATTACCGGTGAGAGGATGGAGAATGGTATCAAGTTGGTTAAGATTCAAGCAGGAGAAGGATCCACATCTAGTGGAGGGAGAAAGACTTTTGGTAATTCCAAGAAGAGGGAAGGTGAAACGAATGCAGTTACAGGTTTCAGAAACAAGAACAGGAGTATGGCGCAACATTCACAACAATATCAATAACAGCCACAGGTTGCAAGCATCACAATTCTTGCAGCACCTCAACAACAACAACAACAACAACAAAATTATGCACCATGCTGATTTCAGGACCGAGGAAGAACAATGAATAGGCAGTTTGACACACCACCTATGCCGTATTCTAAACTTCTACAGCATTTGCTTCAACTTTAGTTAATCTAAAAGAGAACGTTGGCACCTCTCACAAGCGCGCCACCTCCAAGTTATGACGCGAATGCGAGATGTGACTTCCATTCAGGCGCTCCAAGGCACAATATAGATAGTTACAAGGCTTTCAAGCACAAGGTGCAAGACCTCTTTGATAGCAAGGTAATTAATTTCACTAATGACACGCCGAACGTGGTTTAGAACCCAATGCCTAATCATGGAACGGTCGGATTTAATGCTGTTATTGAAGAATAAGAGCTGAATTTGGTAATGGACGTCGCAGAATTGAGAACACCGTTGAGCTTTGTTAAAAGCAGGTTGTTGAAAGGCAGATTTTTTCCAGGTTGTGGGGAAAGTTTTGAAGGTTGTATTGCTCACCCCGAGGGTTGTGAGGATTTGAAGAATCGTATTCAGTGTCTGATGAACGAAGGTGTATTGCAGTTTGACAGGATGGTAGAAGAGAAAGATGTGAAAGAGTCTAATCAGGAGTAGGATGAGATTGCTACGATCTCGATCCCTTTTAGAAATATTAATATATCAGCACCGCCAAGGCAAGCGCCTATAATAATCACTAAAGCTGGACCAGTGCCATACGAAAGTACCAAAGCCATCCCATGGAATTATGGGGCAGAGGTATTTTGTAATGGGCAGAAGCAAGAATTGATGGGAACATCGTCTGAAGGGTCATCCGTTGACAATGTGGTCAGAGTTGGTGGATTAACTAGATGTGTTACGGTGTTTTCACCACCAGATGTTAATACGGAGAGGCCTGATAAAGGAAAAGGAAAAGCTGTAGTGGAAGAAAGTTCATAGCAAGGAGAGAAAGATCCTCTAGTTAAAGACGCCGAAGAGTTCATGCGTCTTATTCGAAGGAGAGATTATAAGATTGTTGATCATCTGCAGCACACTCCTTCTAAAATATCAATTATATCTTTGTTATTGTGCTCGGAGGCACACAAGAGTGCCTTGTTGAGGATTCTAAACATAGCTTACATGTCGCAGGAGATTTCTGTGAATCAGCTTGAGGGGGTCATGGCCCACGTGAATGCTGGCAATGGCTTGGGATTTACGGATTTAAACTTGACTCCCAAGGGAAGAAATCACAATCATGCCTTGCACATCTCTATTGAATGCAGAGGAGCTGTCTTGTCACATGTCTTGGTGGATATTGGGTCATCACTTAATGTGTTGCCCAAGAAAGCTTTAATGAAGTTGGATACCCAGGGTGTGATTTGTACTCCCAACGATCTAGTCGTGAGATCCTTTGATGGAACGAGAAGATCAGTATTCAGTGAAGTTACTCTCCCTATTCAAGTAAGTCCGAAGATTTTCAATGCTGTTTTCTACATAATGGACATTCAACCCGCGTACAGTTGTCTGCTCGGTCAACCCTGGATTCATTATGCAGGTGCGGTTACATCGACCTTGCATCAAAAGCTGAAGTACATGGTTGAGGGAGTATTATCACCGTGTGCGGTGAAGAAGATATAATGATTAGCCAGCTATCATCCTTCAAGTATTTCGAGGTGGATGGAGAGATCCACGAAACCTTATGCCAGGCATTTGAAGTTGTTCAGGTTAAAGAGAAACCTTCTGTTATGGACAATACTCCTGAGATTTCTATGTCTTCTTTTAAAGAAGCTCGAGTTGTGGTGGAGTCTGGTTCTTCACAAGGATAGGGCCAAGTGCTCAGTATTCCCAACAAGTAGGACATATTTGGATTGGGATACAGCCCATCTTTCTCCTCACAGAGTACTCCGAGGTACCGAGGACCAGTGCAGTTTACTAGTGGTGGGGTTATCTTTGACAAAATCAATGTCGTATCTGAAGATGAAGGGGACGGTGATTGTGACATGGACGCGTGGATTCAGCTGTGTGTTCCTGGCCAAAGCTTGTGCAATTGGACTATCAAGGAATTCGTCCAAGTGTCTTTTGAAGAGTAATTTATCTGTTTTGATTATGTATGGCCATGTGTTCTACCTAGGACATAGTGGTTTTCATTTGTAGGGCCCTTATTTGTTTATGTTTAAACTTGGTTTTTATCATTAATCAAAAGGCGTCTTATGCACTCAAATCTTTTGATCTCTATTTTTCTGCTTTTATTTTTGACAATAAAATGGAAATGTGGTTTGTGTTTGTTTGCATATCATTTTAAGCATAAAACATCAATCATGCAGGTTTCACATCATAGATGCCACCGCTTCAGACTCGACTATGACTCGGTATGATTTTGACAATCCAATTTTTCAAGCCGAAGAAGAGATTGATGAAGATGAAGACCTGCTTGAAGAGTTTTCCAGAATGTTGAGACAAGATAAGAAGGTCATTCTGCCTCATCAAGAAAAGATCGAAGTTGTTAATCTGGGCACAGAGGAAGATAAGAAAGAAGTCAGGATAGGGGCCGCGTTGCAAGACGATGTCAAGAGAAGACTGGTAGCGATGCTCCGAGAGTATAGACACGTCTTCGCTTGGTCATATGAGGAGATGCCAGGATTGGATACAGATATAGTGGTTAATCGTCTACCTCTTCGAGAAGAGTGTCCACCTGTAAAGTAGAAGCTTAGAAGAACCAGGCCAGATATGGTAGTCAAGATTAAAGAAGAGGTCCATAAGCAATTGGACACCGATTTTCTTGCTGTTACGAACTACCCTCCGTGGGTCGCTAACATCGTGCCTGTACCTAAGAAGGACGGTAAGGTTAGGATGTGTGTTGATTACTGAGAGTTAAACAGAGCGAGCCCGAAAGACGATTTCCCGCTCCCCCACATTGATGTCTTAGTTGATAATACTGCTCAGTATGCCGTGTTTTCCTTCATGGATGGTTTCTCCGGGTATAACCAGATCAAGATGGCCCCAGAAAACATGGAGAAACCAACCTTTATCACGCCGTGGGGGACTTTTTGCTACAAAGTTATGCCTTTTGGATTGAAAAATGCAGGGGCAACTTACCAGCGGGTGATGGTGACTCTCTTTCATGATATGATTCATCATGAGATCGAGGTCTATGTTGATGACATGATCGCGAAGTCACAGACGGAGGAAGAGCATCTGGTTAATCTTTTGAAGCTATTTGATAGGTTGAGAAAATTCAGATTGAGGTTGAATCCGAACAAGTGCACTTTTTGTGTAAGGTCAGAAAAGCTATTGGGGTTTATTGTTAGTGAAAAAGGAATCGAGGTAGATCCTGCAAAGATAAAAGCAATACAAGAAATGCTAGTGCCGACAATAGAAAAGGAGGTTCGTCGTTTTCTGGGGAGGTTGAATTACATTGCAAGGTTCATATCTCACCTTACAGCCACCTGTGAACCATTTTTCAAGCTGTTAAAGAAAGATCAGGCGGTTGTCTGGAATGAAAATTGTCAAAGGGCATTTGAAAAGATAAAAGAATATTTGCAGGAGCCTTTGATACTAATGCCTCCAGTGGCAGGAAGACCTTTGATAATGTACTTGATGGTTCTTGAGAACTCCATGGGTTGTGTTCTCGGTCAACACAACGAGATGGGCAGAAAAGAACATGCTATCTATTACTTGAGTAAGAAGTTCACATATTGTGAGTCCAGATACTCAATGTTAGAAAAGACGTGTTGTGCACTCACTTGGGCAGCCAAACGCCTAAGACAATACATGTTGAATCACACAACCATGCTGATTTCATAGATGGATCTGATCAAATATGTGTTCGAGAAGCAAGTGCTTTCAGGAAGAATTGCTAGGTGGAAGATGGTTCTGATAGAATATGATATTCAGTATGTTTCCCAGAAAGCCATTAAGGGGAGTGTTTTGTCAGAACATCTCGCAGAGCAGCCGATTCATGACTATCAACCGATGAAATTTGAATTTCCTGACGAGGACATAATGTTTCTGAAGATTAAAGATTGTGATGAGCCGCTACCAGACGAAGGTCCCGAGATAGGCTCCCAGTGGAAGATGATTTTTGACGGTGCTGTTAACTATTATGGCAGTGGAATTAGGGCAATCATTACAACGCCTCACGGTTCCCACATACCGTTCATCGCTCAGTTAACATTCGTCTGCACCAACAACGAAGCTGAGTATGAAGCATGCATCATGGGTATTGAAGAAGCAATTGATTTGAGAATCAAGAACCTTTATGTGTATGGTGATTCAGCTTTGGTCGTCAATCAGATTAAAGGAGAATGGGAGACTCGTCAACCCAACCTGGTATCTTACATGAATTATGCATGGAGGTTGTTACCTTTCTTCGACAGAGTAGAGTTTCATCATGTGCCAAGGGCTAAGAATCAGATGGCAGACGCTTTGACGACCCTATCCTCAATGTACAAGGTGAATTATTGGAATGATGCTCCAAGGATCACCATCGCGCGCCTCGATAGGCTGACTTTCATATTTGCAGTAGAGGAAGTATCTGATGGAAAGTCGTGGTATTATGATATCAGAAATTTTCTCAAGAATCAGGAGTATCCGTCTGGGGCATCAAGTCGGGATAAGAAAACTCTGAGGAGGTTGACGGGAAACTTTTATCTGAACAAGGACGATGTGCTTTACAGAAGAAACTTCAACTTGGTTTTGTTGAGATGTGTGCACGAAGATGAAGCAAAGTTGCTAATGGAAGAAGTCCACGAGGGTTCCTTCGGTACGCATGCCAGCGGACATGCAATGTCCAGGAAATTGTTGAGGGCAAGCTACTATTGGATGACCATGGAGTCCGATTGTTTCAAGTACGCCAGAAAGTGCCATAAATGCCAAATTTATGCTGACAATATGCATGTGCCGCCAAGTCCTCTGAATGTCATGGCGTCTCCTTGGCCCTTTGCTATGTGGGGCATTGATATGATCGGTAAGATTGAACTGACTGCATCCAACATACATTGCTTCATCCTAGTGGCAATTGACTATTTCACTAAGTGGGTTGAAGCCGCTTCTTTTGCCAACGTGACCAAGCAGGTTATGGCTCAATTTATCAAAAAGGATATCATCTATTGTTACAGAGTGCCCGAATGAATCATTACTGATAATGGTTCAAATTTGAACAACAATATGATGAAGGAACTGTGCCAGAGTTTCAAGATCGAACATCACAACTCTTCTCCTTATCGCCTGAAGATGAATGGGGCTGTTGAGGCAGCCAATAAGAACATCAAAAAGATTGTGTAGAAGATGGTTGTTACCTACAAAGATTGGCACGATATGTTGCCCTTTTCATTACATGGATATCGTACTTCGGTACGTACTTCAACTAGGGAAACTCCTTTCTCGCTAGTGTATGGTATGGAAGCTGTCCTGCCATTGGAAGTCGAGATTCCTTCCTTGAGGGTGTTGGTCGATGTTAAGCTTGATGAGGCGGAATGGGTGGAAGCCATATTGAATCAACTTAGCCTGAATGATGAGAAGAGATTGGCAGCTATCGCCCATGGCCGGCTGTATCAGAGCAAGATGAAGAAGGCATTCGATCAGAAGGTGCACCCTCGAAGATTTCAGGCGGGTGACTTAGTGTTGAAGCGGATTCTCCCTCCACAAACAGATCATAGGGGCAAATGGACTCCCAACTATAAAGGTCCATACATGGTAAGGAAAGTCTTCTCTGGAGGAGCATTACTACTTTCAACTATGGATGGCGAAGATTTTATGTCCCCTGTGAATGCAAATGTAGTCAGAAAATACTTTGCTTAAAAGAGACCCGCTGGAAATAAAAAGAAAATCCAGGAAAAATTGGGGCATCCCGGCGAACCATAAAAAGAATGGGTTCGGGAAAAAGTTAGGCATAAAAAAGAAAAAAATTGTAAACCCGCAAAGTTGAAAACCTGAAAAGGCGACTTTAGCAAAAAATGGGTATCCCGGTGAATCGAAAACCCGCAAGGGCGATTCAGGAAAAAGTTAGGGATTTTAAAAGCAAACGACTGCAGTCTGCGTCTAATCATATGAGCACAGTGGATTCTGGGAAGACCCGACAATCAATCAATCAATCAGTCTCTTCAGAAATCAAGACAATGGAGAAGCATCGAAGGCATACGAGTCATAGCTGAATCGGCACATGGTGGTTTCCTGTACCATATTGCCGACATTTGTATATATCTTTTGCATTTCTGTACTTTTTGCGCAACTTTCTCTTTTCAGGGGTTACATCTAATGTAAATCTGCCTATTTACAAGCCACTTTCAATCAATGAGTTTATTATCCAGAAAGCTTTCTTGTTTTTGCTTTTACTGTTTTGTTTGCAAAAGACGCCTGGCGTTTTTTTTTTTATAAAACTTTGCATACATAAACTTTTGGGGCTTTGCTAATCATAATTGAAACATTGATTTGCTTGAATAATGTCATAGACGATGATCGAAATAGCCTTTATTACATACAGAAGACGTTGTTTGTTTGTCATTTGTAGGGCTCTCAGTATTGAGATTTGTTTCAGAGGTGTATCCCCGGCAGAGATATGTCTCCATCCCCACAAAGTGATGGTGTCAGATCAGAAGTATCTCGCCAGCGATAATATGCAGTTTAAGACTAGTTTCTCCCCAGCAGGTTGAAATCGCACTTATCCCGTAGCGGATTGAGACCAAGGTTATCCCTAGCGGGTCGAGATCGAGATTCCCCGGCAGTGGTGTACACCTATCCTTAGTAGGTTGAGAGTGAAGTTCACTTCAGCAAGTAGATTTGAGATTATTTCCCAGCAGTGGAACAATTTCAAAATTTGTTTCCCCACAGAGTCTAAGACTTGATTTCCCTAAGCAGAGGTTGATGTGGATGAGTCTTATTTCCCTAAGTAGAGGTTGATATTGTTGAGTTTATTCTCATTTCCTCAAGCAGAGGTTGATGCTAATTCCCTTGATGAGTTTTCCTCGGTGGAGTTGTTTTCTGCAGTAGGATCCAGTGGTTATGGGTTTTCCTCAAAGCGAGGTTTTGGGATGACTTCCCGATGTTTGTTTCTCTCAATCCTCAGCAGAGCGAATTTTTATCCTCAGCATAATGGATTTTACCTTAGTAGAAAGATTGTCTTTCTCAATTCCCCTCAGAGTGGATTTTCTTTCCCCGTAGAGTAGGATCGTTCCCCAGAAGAGTGTGATGCTGAAAGGCCAATCAGGGCATTTTCCGCAGCAGAATCCAGTTGATTATTGGTATTCTTCAAAACGAGTTTCTTGGGACATTTCCCAATTAATCTTTATTCCTAATCCCCAGTGAAGTCGCCAGAGTAGGTTTCTTCCCCGCAGAGTGGGATTGTCCCCAGAGAATGTTATTCTCAATCCTCAGCAGAGAGAGTTTGGGATAACTTCCCAGTAAATCTTATTCTTAATCCTTGGCAGAGTGGATTTAATCTCCAGTAGAGTGGAATCCCTGACAGAGTGGAGTCATTCCCCAGCAGTGGTTTTGTTCCCCAGAAGAGCCTTATTCTGGAAGGTTGTTCAAGGCATTTTCCTCAGCAGAGTTGATTTGATCCCTAGCGGAATGGATTTCGTTCTCAGCAGGGCAGTTTACCCAGGAGAGTTCTTTTCCAGGAGGCCATCCAAGGCTTGTTTTTCCCAGCAAAAGTCCAATCATACTTGGCACCCAGTCATCCCAAATGGAGTTGGCTTCATCTCTTCAGTATTTATTTTGCTGAAGTGGTTCCTTTGCATTTGCATTGTGCATAGCATCCTCCCAAATGCGTAGCATTTCCATTTTGTATGGAGTATTACGCCACATTCAAACATAGGCATTCGAAGCATAAGACAAGTTGTTACCTCTTGTTTTCAGATGTATCTCCAGCAGATATCATTGTATTTAATGAGCCTGTGTGGTATCCAGACCCCAGCAAAATCTTTGACAGATGTGTTCATCTTATCATTTTCTCCCCAACAGAGTTTACGTAGTTAAGTTCATTCTTCTCCAACGGATTTCTTCTTTCAGATTGTGAATCGACGGATTCTCTTACCGACTTAGTGTCGTTGCCTGTTTTAATTAACGGATGCCTGCTTTGGATAGCAGATGTTACCGGTTCATGTTGAGCCGACTTAGTGTCGTTGCCTATTTTGATTAACGGATGCCTGCTTTGGATAGCAGATGTTACCAACTTCGTGTTGAGCCGATTTAGTGTCGTTGTCTGTTTTGATTAACAGATGTCTGTTTTAATCAACGGATGCCTGCTTTGGATAACAGATGTTACCGACTTTGTGTTGAGCCGACTTAGTGTCATTGCCTGTTTTGTTTAACGGATGCCTGCGTGTTAGTAGATGTTTTTACCAGCAGAGCGTTGTGCCTGCCTGTTAGCGGATGTTTTTACCGATGGATATCAAGCCTGTTTGTTCAACAGATGTCAACATGTTAGCAGATGTTCTTACTGTAACAGCCCAATTTTTCAATAATTAATTATTCATGTTAATTAATTGATTTATTTGGATGATTTTAATTATTGGAATTATTGGTAGATATTTGAGAGGAAATATTATGGAAGGAAATAGAATGGAAAGGCATATAAGGAAAGTGGAAAGAAAAGGAAAAGATAGAAACATTAGAGAAAGAAGAGAAAGAAAAAGGAAGAGGAGAAAAGAGAAGGAGAAGAAGGAAAAGCTTGGAATCATCAAGAACAACTCCTAGCTTCCGATTTAATCAAGGTAAGGGTGTGAAATGTTGTTATTCTATCAATGTCTATGATTATGTGTGATTGGTTTGGATTGTTTGGATGTTTTCTCCATTTTCCATTCTAGGGCATAATGAGTTTAATCGGTAGAATCAAGGTTTTAACGGTTGGAACCGAGAATAAAGTGTGTAGTTTAGTCGAGGGTTGTGAGACTAAGACTATAGGAACTAGTTTGGTGAGAATCAGTTGATTTTGTGAAGAGTTGAGGATTGATGACAGTGAGGATTTCTGAGTTCGCAGACGTTCGCTAGCACCTTCGCTAGACGAATAGGTCGCGAGTGTTCGCTAGCAACTAGCTAGGCGAGCAAGTTAGCGAGAGGTCCCAGACTTGGAAAAAATGTATTTGATCTGGTTCGCTGATAGCGAGTGAGGTAGCGAAGGATTCGCTAGGGCTTCGCTGCAGCGAGTAGGTGGCGAACAAAGTCAGTAGCTTCTGTTTGCCTTTGCGAGCTTGTTCGCTAGGCGAACAGATAGCGAGTATTCGCTAGGGACTCGCTAGGCGAGCAAGCCAGTGAGCGTGATAACATTTCATTTTCTTTGTGATTCCATCTGATGTTGATTGTTTGGTTCGATTGTGTTCGATCCTTATCGGAATGGATAGTTGTGTGTTATGGTGTGTTATGTTGTGGGTAGCCGTAAGGTGTGAATCCTAGATTGTGGAATCGATTATGAAATGTGGTCTTTTGACAAATATGTGCATTATTTAAATTGATTAAAAGTGCATGATGATTGTGATTGAATTCGTTGCCGTTGGCACGATGTTATTAATAATGCATGTGAACATATTGTGAATATGTGTGCATTTCTTGTAATTGTATGTGAAGAATGCATGAGAACATATTAGTGAATAGATGTGCATTGCTTGATTATATGGTGATGATGATTTAAAGTATGAATACTTTGATTTTGTGAAATATGTTGTGTGTGCAATCATGTTATAATTCTTATGTGATGAATTATTGAGAATGCATGAGATTAAGATGCGAGAACGGTCTTAAGTGCATTTGGTTATTGATTGCATATGCATCATTTAGTCAAGAGGAAATGCTTGCTAGTTTCGTAGAGACTAGTGACTTGTCCTAAGCCTAGAAAAGTGGGTTTGAAAGCTTAGAGGACGGGCTTTTGATGTTATCGGTCTAGAAGAGTGGACCCGGTTTAAGTGTAAAAACCGAAAAATGATAACAAGTGTTGGTACCACATGGCATGAGTTGGATTGAGTTGTGTTGAGTCACATAACATAAATATCATTGTTATATGAATTATGCTGGTGTGAGGATTGTTGAGTTGAGAACTATGGATATGTGCATGATGAAACATGTTTTGTGATTATCCATGTGTGTTTATACATATTGTGAAATGTATGGTGAGTTATGAATGAATTGTGGTGAGAAAATGTGGAATATATGTATTCTATACTTGTGTAAGTATATATAATTATATGCATTGATTATTATGATAATATTTCTCACCCTTCTGCTGTTTTATAATGCTCTATGAGGCATTGCAGATTAGCTTTGATGGAGGTCTTTTGTGAAGTATAGCTTCATTCTTTTGGTCGATTATGCTCTGATATGTAGCACCGGGTAGTTAGGATTGTATAGTATTCTTTTGGGATACATTTTTTATATGTATCTGATGGTAAATGTTTATGTAAAAAAGCGAATGATGTGATGAAACAAATTGAATGATATGTATTTATATAATTACATGTTTTAAGTAATTCAATGTTTAGATTTTCCGCTTTAATTCTAAATATTGAGATGTTGGTGTAAGGACTAAGTTCCTCTGTTGAGCTACCCCATTGTTGCATGTATTTTATAGAGCATGTGTTGTATGTTATTTTGTACATGATGTGGCATACTTCTTTTATACCATGTTTCAAATTTACTCTGATGAAAGTTTATTATGTGATTTAATTGTTTATTTGGGGGTATAGAAGGGTGTGTTACATTAAGTGGTATCAGAGCAGGTCGGTCTGTTGACCAAGTTGTTAACGTGTTCATTCCCTTATGCATTTGGTATATGTGTGTAGCACTATCCATATGGTTGTTCTAACGAGGATTTGTTGTAGGAATCAAGAACAATGGTTGCAGGCAGGAATGATGAAGCAATTGCTGAGGCATTAACAAGGTTGGCTGGAGCGATTGGGCAGAATCCTCAAGCCAATGTGAATGTTGGAAATAACGCTGATGATGAGTTTCGTGCTTTGGGAAGGTTCCAAAGGAACAATCTACTGATTTTCAAGGGAACCCATGAACCTGACAAAACACAATTATGGCTGAAAGCGATTGAGAAGATCTTTCGAGTCATGAATTGTTCGGATGCGCAGAGGGTGCAGTTTAACACTCATATGCTTGAAGAAGAAGCTGAGGACTGGTGGGGTAACACTCGCCAAAGGTTTGAAGAGGATGAGATTGTGGTTACTTGGGATGTTTTTAGAGAGGCATTTCTGGAGAGTATTTTTCCGGAAGATGTGCGTGGTAAGAAGGAAATTGAATTCCTTGAGCTGAAGCAGGGTAACTCAACTGTAACCGAGTATGCCGCACGATTTGAAGAATATATTAAGTTTTGTCCTCATTATAACACTGCTAATGCAGAGAGATCCAAGTGTCTTAAGTTTGTGAATGGTCTGAGGCCGGAAATTAAGAAAGCTGTTGGTTATCAGGAGATTAGGCGATTTTCTGAATTGGTAAACAAGAGTAGAATTTATGATGAAGACAGTAGGGCTCGGTCTAGCCACTACAAGAGTTTGAGTGAAAAGAAAGGGAAAGGTCAATTTAGAGGAAAGCCGTATGTGACTCCTGCGGATAAGGGGAAACAGAAAGCTGGTTACGGCAAGAAGCCGAGTGGGGGAGGAGCTTCCACCCTGGTAAGATGTTATAATTGCAGTGAAGCGGGACATCGTGCTCCTGAGTGCAAGAATGTTGGGATGAAGTGTTTCAAGTGTGGGAAGCCAGACCACAAAGCTCTGGAGTGCAGAAGCGGTGCGAATGTGACTTGCTACAACTGTGGTGAGCAAGGGCACATTAGTACCAAGTGTGACAAGCCAAAGGAGACTCAAGGGAATGGGAAAGTGTTTGCTCTATCAGGATCGGAGACTACTAGTGATGATCAATTAATCCGATGTACGTGTTTCATTAATGGTATACCTTTGATCGCTATAATTGATACTGGAGCTACACATTCTTTTATTTCCTTTGATTGTGTTAAGAGATTAAGTCCTGAGTTGTCTGTTATGAGTGGAGGTATGGTTATTGATACTCCTGCTATGGGTTTGGTAACTACCCCGTATGTGTGTTTGAATTGTCCATTGAGTATTTTTGGTAAAAACTTTGGAGTTGATTTGGTGTGTCTTCACTTAGATCAACTTGATGTTATTCTTGGGATGAATTGGTTGGAATTCAATCGTGTCTATATTAACTATTTTGACAAAACAATTATTTTTCCTGAACCTGATGATGAAAGAGATTTGTTTATGACTGCTAAGCAAGTGAAGGAATCACTGCAAGATGGTGCTAAGGTATTTCTGTTAATTACGACGGTGAACCTTGGTGAAAGTGGAACAATTGATGCTTTACCAATTGTCCGTGACTTTCCGGAAGTTTTTCCTAAGGAGATAATGGATTTACCGCCGGAACAAGAAATGGAGTTTGTGATCGACTTAATTCCTGGAACTAGTTCGATCTCGATGGCTCCATATCGTATGTCCGCATCAGAATTGAAAGAGTTGAAGAGTCAACTTGAAGACCTACTTGAGAAAAAGGTTTATTCGTCCGAGTGTGTCACCGTGGGGTGCACCGGTGTTGTTGGTTAAGAAGAAAGAAGGTTCTATGAGACTCTGTGTGGATTACAGACAATTGAACAAGGTGACTATCAAGAATAAGTATCCACTTCCGAGGATTGATGATTTGATGGATCAGTTGGTTGGTGCGAGTGTCTTCAGTAAGATAGATTTGAGGTCTGGGTATCATCAGATTCGTGTGAAGGCTGAGGATATTCAGAAGACTGCTTTTAGAATGAGGTATGGACACTATGAGTATTTTGTGATGCCATTTGGTGTGACTAATGCACCAGGTGTATTTATGGAGTACATGACTAGAATTTTCCATCCTTATTTGGATAGGTTTGTGGTGGTGTTCATTGATGATATTTTGATTTATTCGAAGAGTGAAGAAGAACATGTCGAGCATCTGAGGATTATGTTGTCTGTGTTGAAAAAGAAGCAGTTGTACGATAAACTCTCTAAGTGTGAATTTTGGTTGAAGGAAGTGAGTTTCCTTGGTCATGTGATTTCGAGTAGAGGTATTGCAGTTGATATGTTGAAGGTTGAAGCGGTATCACAATGGGAGACTCCGAAATCAGTTTTTGAGATTAGAAGTTTTCTTGGTTTGGCAGGATATTATCGGAAATTCATTGAAGGATTTGCCAAGTTATCTTTGCCGTTGACGCAGTTGACTAGGAAAATTCAAGCTTTTGTTTGGAATGCAAAGTGTGAGGGAAGTTTTCAAGAGCTTAAGAGGAGATTGACGACAGCTCCTGTTTTGATTTTGCCGAATCCGGCATAACCGTTTGTTGTGTATTGTGATGCTTCTTTGATGGGTTTAGGAGGTGTGTTGATGCAAGATAAACAGGTTGTAGCTTATGCTTTGAGGCAACTCAAAGTGCATGAGAAGAATTATCCGACGCATGACCTAGAGTTGGCCGCCGTTATATTTGTGCTGAAACTTTGGAGGCATTATTTGTTTGGTTCGAGATTTGAGGTATTTAGTGATCATAAGAGTTTGAAGTATCTCTTCGATTAGAAAAAATTGAATGCAAGGCAGAGGAGATGATTGGAACTTCTGAAGGATTATGATTTTGGTTTGAATTACCATCCGAGTAAAGCAAATGTGGTAGCTGATGCATTGAGTAGGAAATCATTGCATATGTCGATGATGATGGTGAAAGAGTTGAAATTGATTAGCAATTTCGCGATTTGAGTTTGGTGTGTGAGAAGACTTCTTATGGAGTTAAGCTAGGTATGTTAAAGCTTGCTAGTGGTATTCTGGACGATATTCGAGAAGGACAGAAATCTGACTTGAGTTTAGTTGATCGGTTGACTTTGATCAATCAAGGTCAAGGTGGTGATTTTAGGATTGATGAAAATGGTATCATGAGGTGTCATGATAGAGTTTGTGTTCCTGATATTGTTGAGCTGAAGAAGAGTATTCTTGAAGAAGGGCATCGTAGTGGATTGAGTATTCATCCGGGTGCTACTAAGATGTATCAAGATTTGAGGAAAGTGTTTTGGTGGCCTCATATGAAGAAGGATATTGCTGAGTTTGTCTATTCTTGTTTGACTTGTCAGAAGTCAAAGATTGAGCATCAGAAACCGTCGGGTTTGATGAACCCGTTGTTTATTCCTGAGTGGAAATGGGATAACATTTCTATAGATTTTGTATCTGGTTTACCGAGGACGTCGAGTAACCTTGAAGCTATTTGGGTTATTGTGGATAGATTGACCAAATCTGCTCACTTTATTCCTATGCGAATGGATTACCCGTTAGAGAGATTGGCAAAGTTGTACATTGAAAGGATTGTCAGTTTGCATGGTATTCCGTCTAGCATTGTGTCAGATAGAGATCTGAGGTTTACTTCGAGATATTTGGAGAGTTTGCAAAGTGCCTTGGGTACGAAGTTGTGTTTGAGCTCAGCTTATCATCCACAGACCGATGGTCATATTGAGAGAACGATTCAATCACTAGAGGATATTTTGAGAGCTCGTGTGTTGGAGAAGGGAGGAGCTTAGGATAGCTACTTACCTTTGATTGAATTTACTTACAACAACAGTTTTCATTCGAGTATTGGTATGGCACTGTTTGAGGCATTATATGGTAGACGATGTAGGACGCCATTGTGTTGGTATGAATCTGGAGAGAGTTATGTGGTTGGAACCGAGATAGTCCAGCAGACTACCGATAAGATTAAGATGATTCAAGAGAAGATGAGGATTTCTCAAAGCCGTCAGAAGAGTTATTATAACAAGAGGAGGAAACCACTTGAATTTCAGAAGGGATATCACGTGTTTCTTCGAGTCGCTCCTATGACTAGTGTTGGTAGGGCATTGAAGTCGCGTAAGTTGACGCCGCGTTTTATTTGTCCTTATCAGATTTTGCAGAGGATAGGAGAGGTAGCCTATCGTGTTGCTTTACCACCGTCGCTTACTAATCTCCATGACGTGTTCCATGTATCTCAGTTGAGGAAATACATTGCGGATCCGTCTCATGTAGTCCAAGTAGATGATGTGCAGGTGAGAGATAACCTGACTGTGGAGACATCACATATGCGGATAGAGGATCGAGAGTTGAAGCAACTTCGAGGAAAAGAGATTGCTTTGGTGAAGGTCGCTTGAGGAGGACCGGCTGGTGGGAATGTGACTTGGGAACTTGAGAGCCAGATGAGGGAGTCTTATCCAGAGCTGTTTGAATCAGGTAACATTTTCGAGGATGAAAATTCCTGAAGTGGGGGAGGGTTGTAACAGCCAAATTTTTCAATAATTAATTATTCATGTTAATTAATTGATTTATTTGGATGATTTAAATTATTGGAATTATTGGTAGATATTTGAGAGGAAATATGATGGAAGGAAATAGAATGGAAAGGCATATAAGGAAAGTGGAAAGAAAAGGAAAAGATAGAAACATAAGAGAAAGAAGAGAAAGAAAGAGGAAGAGGAGAAAAGAGAAGAAGAAGAAGGAAAAGCTTGGAATCATCAAGAACAACTCCTAGCTTCCGATTTAATCAAGGTAAGGGTGTGAAATGTTGTTATTCTATCAATGTCTATGATTATGTGTGATTGGTTTGGATTGTTTGGATGTTTTCTCCATTTTCCATTCTAGGGCATAATGAGTTTAATCGGTAGAATCAAGGTTTTAACGGTTGGAATCGAGAATAAAGTATGTAGTTTAGTCAAGGATTGTGAGACTAAGACTATAGGAACTGGTTTGGTGAGAATCGGTTGATTTTGTGAAGAGTTGAGGATTGATGACAGTGAGGATTTCTGAGTTCGTAGACGTTCGCTAGCACCTTCGCTAGGCGAAAGCTCACGAGTGTTTGCTAGCAACTCGCTAGGCGAGTAACTTAGCGAGAGGTCCCAGACTTGGACAAAATGTATTTGATCTGGTTCGCTGGTAGCGAGTGAGGTAGAGAAGGATTCGCTAGGGCCTCGCTGCAGTGAGTAGGTGGCGAACAAAGTCAGTAGCTTCTGTTTTCCTTCATGACCTTGTTCGCTAGGCGAACAGATAGCGAGTATTCGCTAGGGACTCGCTAGGAGAGCAAGCCAGCGAGCATGACATCATTTCATTTTCTTTGTGATTCCATCCGATGTTGATTGTTTGGTTCGATTGTGTTTGATCCTTATTGGAATGGATAGTTGTGTGCTATGGTGTGTTATGTTGTGGGTAGCCGTAAGGCGTGAATCCTAGATTGTGGAATTGATTATGAAATGTGATCTTTTGACAAATATGTGCATTATTTAAATTGATTAAAAGTGCATGATGATTGTGATTGAATTCGTTGCCGTTGGCACGATGTTATTAATAATGCATGTGAACATATTGTGAATATGTGTGCATTTCTTGTAATTGTATGTGAAGAATGCATGAGAACATATTAGTGAGTAGGTGTGCATTGCTTGATAATATGGTGATGATGATTTAAAGTATGAATACTTTGATTTTGTGAAATATGTTGTGTGTGGAATCATGTTATAATTCTTATGTGATGAATTATTGAGAATGCATGTGATTAAAATGCGAGAACGGTCTTAAGTGCATTTGGTTATTGATTGCATATGCATCATTTAGTCAAGAGGCAATGCTTGCTAGTTTCATGGAGACTAGTGACTTGTCCCAAGCCTAGAAGAGTGGGTTTGAAAGCTTAGAGGACGGGCTTTTGTTGTTATCGGTCTAGAAGAGTGGACCCGGTTTAAGTGTAAAAACCAAAGAATGATAACAAGTGTTGGTACCACATGGCATGAGTTGCATTGAGTTGTGTTGAGTCACATAGCATAGATATCATTGTTATATGAATTATGCTGGTGTGGGGATTGTTGAGTTGAGAACTATGGATATGTGCATGATGAAACATGTTTTGTGATTATCCATGTGTCTTTATACATATTGTGAAATGTATGATGAGTTATGAATGAATTGTGGTGAGAAAATGTGGAATATATGCATTATATACTTGTGTAAGTATATATAATTATATGCATTGATTATTATGATAATATTTCTCACCCTTCTGCTGCTTTATAATGCTCTATGAGGCATTGCAGATTAGCTTTGATGGAGGTCTTTTGTGAAGTATAGCTTCATTCTTTTGGTCAGTTATGCTCTGGTATGTAGCACCGGGTAGTTAGGATTGTATAGTATTCTTTTGGGATACATTTTGTATATGTATTTGATGGTAAATGTTTATGTAAAAAAACGAATGATGTGATGAAACAAACTGAATGATATGTATTTATATGATTACATGTTTTAAGTAATTCAATGTTTAGATTTTCCGCTTTAATTCTAAATATTGAGATGTGGGTGTAAGGACTAAGTTCCTCTGTTGAGCTACCCCACTGTTGCATGTCTTTTATAGAGTAGGTGTTGTATGTTATTTTGTACATGATGTGGCATACTTCTTTTATACCATGTTTCAAATTTACTCTGATGAAAGTTTATTATTTGATTTAATTGTTTATTTGGGGGTATAGAAGGGGGTGTTACACTTACCGACTTAGTGTCGGTGCCTGCGTGTTAGCAGATGTTTTTTTCGACTGCATGTCGATGCTTTCTAATTGGTGGTGAGTTAGCTCGCTTTCCTACAACTATCAGATACATTTCTCCAGTGATCATATTTCCACTTTAGTGGACAACTCTACAGTTTACAATTTCTGGGTTCTTTTATATTCAACCACCTTTTACCTTGAACGTTTGAAAGCGATTCGCTTTTCATCCCTTCAGGTCTGAGTCGTTTGAATAGGGGCAGCTGTTGTACCCCAAAATTTGACCAACCTTTTCTTTCTAACTTGGCTTATGTTTCTTTTCATTTAGCATTTGCATTTGCATAAAATTGGTTCTAATCAAGGGATCAAGAGGTGTTGTGTTTTCCATTCAAGAGGAGAGCTTTGTGTTCAAGCTCAAGCAAGGGTATCATTGGTAAGCCATCAGGGTTCACTATCATCTGAATTGGGTTTCAAAGCTCCTTGAGGGGAGTGGTTTGTGTATGGGTGTCAACTCCTATCTTGAGGATCATCAGAGGGTCATGAGGTTACCTATTTGGATAAGGCATGGTTCAAAAGCTCAATGTGTATCTTGAGAGGTATTTATGGAGCTTGTATGGTTATTCAATTCATCTGCAAGAGCCTCAGTCAAAGGATATGGTGTTAGGGTTTCATCTGGTAAACCAAAAGTCAACTATGGACTTGAGAGGACTCAAGACTTGGTTCTAGGCCATTGAAGACATGAGGAGTCATCTTGAATAATCTAGGATGTATTGTTGAGATCAAGTCAAAGAGATTCAAGAGTTCAAGGAGTTGCTAAATTAGGGTTTCAGTTGATTTCAGTGTAAAATCCCCTTCTTTGGTGCCTAACTTCAAGGACAATTTTCACTATGATACAGGTTCAATCTCATTTTCCCATAAACATGAAACTTGTTCATCATCTTTCAAGATTTCGTTTGAGTACAAGAATACATCCACTGAGTTTGTACATCTCAAGTTATGATATCAACAAGTTGGTGTCATCAGATGAAGAGATTTTTGGGGTACCCAAAGTCAACCCACTTCCAAGGCACTTTTTCACATGGAACCATGTTCTTTCTCATTTTTCAAGTGAACATGAAAGTTGTTCCTAATTGTCTTAGCCTTCCAAAAAGTCCTAGAAGTTCTCATTCGCATCTGTAGAACTCAAGTTATGGTCTTCACAAGGCAAGGGTATTTTTGGAAACATCATTATAGGTCTTTCTTTTTAATGGGCAATGTCATGAACTTCAAAGCTTCAAATCCAATTTTGTGCCACATGAAAATTGTGTCACATTGGCTTAGCTTCATCATGAACTTTATTTCCATGGCATTTGATGGACTGTGTGATCTTTTGAGCCATTTTGAAAGTGAAAACTTGATTATTGGATATGATTTAGATGTCTTCCATTACAAGTCATAAAAGGAGTTTGTTTTTGAATTTTTGAGACCACATCAATACCATTACATGACCATGATGTGATTTACTTCATTTGGACCAACAAGAGTACATGTATCATGCCACTTTTCACAATTCCATGCCATTAAAAGTATTGAATCAAACTTGGCATACATTAATTCTCAATGACTCAAACCAATACCATTCATTTCTACACACTCCAAATACCTAATTGCTTGCCCAAAAGGAATGAGAAGCATGTTGTACCCGTGTATGTGTGTGTGAAGTAAGTTTTTTGGCAAAAATTTCAAATTACATGATTAAGGCATTATGGGCCTGCATGGTTGTCACAAATCCACCATATATAAGCTCAGAAACTTGCCCTAATTATCAGAGAGGGTGATTACTGCATGAGAGATAAGAGAGCACGTCAAAAATTCATCAAATTTTCCATTCTTCGAATCTCACATTGCACTGGTTTTCTCTCCAAAAATTTTCTCAAAGAATATTCACAAAGGATCAAGGAAGAGGATAGAGGTGTTAAACTGAAGCTTGCAGGCATTTTGAAGGGTCAACGGAACCACTCTGTTTGGTAATTTTCTCAAGCTTAGAACTCTCATTTTAGCCTTGCATTAGGTCTCACCCGGTTTGCATCTGAAGTCCTACTATACATAGGCAATGTTTATTTGGTTTTTGTGGCTGTTTGTTGAGTTTTCAGAATATGCATCATGAAATTCGTGGCCTGCTTTCTCTTTGTTTATGAACCTTTTTTAAAAATGGTTAGTGGATTTGGGTTCTATGTGGTTAGGGCTTTGAAATGGTACCCGATTTTTCCATTTTTATTGCGTTTTGGTCTCTGAGCTTCGGTGAGCTGGCCGGAGAAGACAATCAGAGCCCTAGCTCCAGTGTCTGGTTCATTTCATGTTGAAGGCTGAGTTGGCAAGGTTTGAATTGTTGAATGAGGGAGGTGTCATGTGTGGGTTGGTTTGACCGTGCCATGTGTTTGGTTTGAACCTGACTGGATTAAGTGAAACGCATCGTTTCACTTAAGTCTGAGTCCTTTGAGTCTGGGTCTTAGTCCAATTGCTATGCACACCTCCAATTTTTTAGGCCAATGCGCAGTTGTGAAGGGTTTCAGTTCAATTAGCTTTGCTGATCATACCCCCTCTTCATTGTTTATTTTATTTTTATTTCTTTTACTTGCATTTTCAATTTAATTGTTTAAAAAATAGATTTACTTGTCCTAAAAATCCAAAAAAAAACATTTTCTGTCATTTCAATATGTTATTTAATTTTTCAAAAATTTTATTTTGATTTTTCTATTTATTTTAATATTTTTAATGCAATTTAAGATTTAAGTGGTTTTATGGTTCATACCTAGTTTTGAATTGATCATTTGAACCTCAATTAAATATCCCCTATGACAAATTCTTCTCCCTCACTTAGGTGATGGATTGAGTCATTCTTGAGGGTGGATTTGAGTTGTCAATGGTCATTTTTCAATAGTTTTCCTTTGACTTTTTGTTGACCCTCGATGCACACTCGATAAAGTGGAACACCATGCCTTCTTGGACCTATTTGGTGGTGCTTTGAGTTGAATTTGATCATGAGGTTTTGCATTATTTTTTGAAATTGATCAAGCTTGCCTTGAGTATTTTATTTGAGATTTATTGAGTTCTTATTCTATTTTTAATGGATTTTGCAAATTCAAGTCATTTTAAGGGTGTTTACACATACTAGTCTTGACCTAACTTTGGGATATGATCATAAGTGATCCCGTAAGCACCCCTTGAGCTTTGTTACATCTTTCTAACATGCTTGAGGTGCTGCCTTTCTTGTTTTGAGGTCATTTGAATGTGTAACTTGTGCCACAAGTTATCTTTGAATCATGTCTTTCTACTTGTTTGAAGTATGAGATTGTGTTTGAGCTTTGGTTCTTCATTTGTACATGATCATGCCTGTGCTTGCCTCTTGTTTTGGGCTTGAATTTGGATCATTCCATTTGTGATTCACTTATTCCCTTGTTGGTTTAACACTTGTTCATGATGATTTGGTGTTGATGTTTACACTTTGAGTTTGTCATGAACATTGGTGATCCTTTTGCCTTGTTGTTTTGCATTTGTTTTGCTTCATCTCTCGTTATTGTTTGGTTGAGTTGATTAAGATGTGGTTGCTGCCCCACATTCTTTCCTCCCACTTTTCTATGTGTGTGCTTCTTATGATAGCACCATTATCTCTTGATGATTGATGGTAATTGGTTGTAGGAGTTTACTTCTCCCATTTCATCTCATCCTTTTTGACTTGTTTAAGTCATCTCTTGTGTTTGAGTATCCTTAGTCTTAGAGTCTTGTTGCATCATTTTATACTTGCATTTGTGTTTGCACTTCATGTTTGCATTTCATCTTGCATTGACTTGTTTGAGTCACTCATCTCTTTTCATCTGCGATTGAATTGCTATGTGTTTACTTGTGCTCTTTTGCCATGTTCCCTTAGGATTCCTAGTCCCTCTGTTTAAGATGGGAGTAGGAGAGATATTAGGCTTTCAATCCTTTGCATGACAATAATAGGTAGTTCCCTTTTCAATCCCAACTTCAGGATCACTTTGCATGATAACATTAGGGTTGATTAGTTCCCCTTAGAGTCTTGTGTCTTCTCTTCTCATCTCATAACTTCTTAAGACACTTATTAAAGGTTAACAAATGTTGTACGCTACGAGCCTTAGGTACATGAGGAATGATGAGTGGGGGGCCTCCTCTCACATTATTTAGAGTGTTTAGCGTATGCCCTTTGGGCGATATGCGACACATTCACTCTCAAGTCATAGTCTTTAGTGCAACATGAGTTTCGAATCTAACTCAATTCACTTCTCCTCTAAAAAACACAAAAACAACATCAAACCTTTTCATCCTTCGGGATTGTGTTTCATACTTAATTTTTAGAAAGAGTGTGTTATGTTTTTGTTCTACCACAAACAGGCATCGTCCTTAACTGCTAGAACGAATATTTAACCCTACTCATTAAAAGAATGAATATTTAACCCTACTCATTAAAACACTTGAACTAACCAGTGGTCGTGTCAGCCCGAACTACGTTTTCTCTAATTTCTCATACCAGATGAGGATACGTAGGCACAAAATGGCGATGTCTTGGCGAGCAACCTTTCCCCCTTCACTCGTAGTTTCCCGAACTACGTTGACTCTGACTTTCCCATTGCACGAGGGAATACGTAGGCATAGGGCGGCGATGTCCTATCGAGTCTGTTCTTTTCTCTTCACCCCCGTTTAGCAGTAGCTTTAGATAGTTTTCACCCATAGATTAGACAACAAGCATGGATCCCATTGAGTACAACAGACGTGAGGGGTGCTCATACCTTCCCCTTGCGTAACCGACTTCCGAACCCAAGATTTGGTTGCGATGACCTTGTCTTTTCCCTTTTTCGTCAGGTTTTCTTCGATCGTTTCCTTTCCTTCTCTTTGGGATAAATAACGAACGATGGCGACTCTTCTGTCTGTTTGCCGACCCTTTTTCGCAGTAGCGATAGATACTCGTCTTTCAATATGAAGACATGCTTGTATTCATCGTCTTCTTCTTTCACAACTTTTCTCCTAAAAAACCTCGGTCTCGTACCGAGTGCATTTTCAAATTCTTTTACAATAAAACTTGAATGCTTGTGGAGTGGTTAGGCGTAGGCCTTCTCCTATCCCGAGTGCTTGACATTACCGTTAGGGTTCACTATCGCAAAGCACTTATCATTCCGGATAAAAAAAACATCTTTAATAAGAGAATGAAGTTTACTTTGTATTGAATTAAAGAGAGAGGATTGAGTGTAGACTTCTTCATCTCTGAATGTCAGGATACTCACTGTAGAGTGTGTGGTCTCGATACTCATTTTTCAATACGAAGACGCAATTGTACTCGCCACACCTTTTCACAATAAATCTTTGAGATAAAGAATTGGGTACTACCCACAAGGGGTTACTATCCGAGGACCTATTTCTCCCCTAAATATAGCAACTCCCACAAATTAAGTGCGGCATCTTGCCTCGATAGACGAAAACTAATCATTCAAAAAGGATATGTTATGTCCGTTCTACCGCAAATAGGTAACGCCTAAGTCTCCAACGAGCGAGCAGTAATACACCTAAACTGCTAGAATGCGCTACGATAACATCATCCATAAAAACACCGGTTTCCCGTTTCACGAACTACGTTGCTCTAATTTCTCATACCAGATGGGAATACGTAGGCATAAGACGACGATGTCTTGGCAACCACCCCTTTTTTCCTTTACTCGTAGTAAGTCGAACTACGACTGCTCTAATTCTTTACTCTTTTTAAGTGAAGATACGTAGGCATGAGGGCCCCAATCCTTGCCGAGCACGTTCCCATATTTCTACCTGTAGTTTTCTGAACTACGTTGACTCTGACTTTCTCATATCTGTTGAGAATACGTAGGCATAGGACCGCAAAGTCCTACCGAGTCCTTTCTTCCCCTTTACCTCTCCTTTCTATATTTCTAACCCTTCTCTCTCCCCTAGGAACACTCATTAAAAGCAATAACTTTTAGAAAATATCTTCACACATAGACAAACAAATGGTTCCCATCGAGTACGATGGATGCGAGGGGTGCTAATACCTTCCCTTTGCATAACCGGCTTTCGAATCCGTTCTTTGGTTGCGATACTATCTTATCCGTTCCTTTCTTAGGGTTTTCTCGATGTTTCCCATTCCCCTCATGGGATAGATAAATTTCTATGGTGACTCTTCTGTCTTTCTTTCTCGCCTCTCCGTCGTCGCATTTTTCGAGTAGCGCCACTAAGCAAAACCATTTCATGATTCCTTTCGTAAAGTACATCGTTACTGAGAAAGAACATGGATTCCAATCTCCTCAAAGTTTTCTTATCAAGAGATGTAGCATCAACTAGATACTTCTGAGTCTGAAGATATCTCTTAATATCGTGAAACCATGGTTTCCCATCTATTTCTTCTTCCACCATCTAACAATAAGTAGGCTCAGTCTTTCTTTTGATTCATATGAGTGTTGCTTCATTAATAAACCTGACCTTCCACATTGAGGCTAGCATAGCCAATGCATCAGCGATGTGATTTTCAGCCCTCGGGACATGTTTGAAAGTGATCTCATCAAAGTACTCGATCATTTCTACGATGTAAGCTCTGTAAGGAATTAACTTTTCGTCTCGGGTCTCCCATTCACCCTTGACCTGATAGATTACTAGGGCTGAGTAACCTCTCACTTCAAGAATTTTGATTCAGAAGTCAATTGTCGCTTCAAGGCCCAAGATATAAGCTTCATACTCAACAATATTGTTGGTACACTCAAAGCATAACCTGGATGTGAACATAGTGTAATCACTGTCTGGATTCATCAAAATGGCACCTATGTCATGCCCTTCATCTGGGCCTGGATCTTCGTAGTCTTTCTTAATCAACATGATGTTTTCATCTAGGAAGTCAAACTTGAGGGGCTCATAGTCTTCTACTGGCTAATCTACAAGGTAATATGACAAGATACTACCTTTCATGAACTTTTGAGCGACATATTGGATATCATACTCTGACAAAAGTATGTGCCAACGGGCAAGTCTTCCTGTCTGAGCAGGCTTCTCAAAAATATACTTTATCAGATCCATATTGGAAATCAACTGAGTGGTGTGACATATCATATACTGTCTCAGAGGTTTGGCAGCCCAAGCCAAAGCACAACAAGTTTTCTCCAAAAGTGAGTAACAACTTTCACAATCGGTGAACTTCTTGCTTAGATAATAAATGGTGTGCTCTTTACGTCCAGACTCATCATGTTGACCCAATACACAGCCCATCGATCCCTCAAGCACTGTCATGTACATGAAAAGAGGTTTTTCAGGCACATGAGGAGTCAAAATTGAAGGTTCTTGAAGATAACCTTTGATATTATCAAAAGCTTGCTGACAATCTGAATTCCAAACAATCATTTGATCTTTTCACAACAACTTGAAGATCGGCTCACAAGTAGGAGTCATATTAGAAATAAACCTGGAGATGTAGTTCATTATGCCAAGGAAACCCCTAACTTGCTTTTCTGTCTGTGGAGCAGGCATTTCTTGAATAGCTCGCACCTTGTAAAGATCCACCTCAATTCCACGTTAACTGACAACGAAACTCAGCAACTTCCCATACCTCACTCTAAAAGTACACTTTGCAGGATTCAGTCTCAACTAGTACTTCCCGAGCCTTACAAATAACTTCAATAGATGATCAAGATGATCTTCTTCATTCCGAGACTTGGCGATTATATCATCGACATACACTTCTTTTTCTTTGTGCATTATGTCGTGAAATAATGTGACCATTACTCTCTAATAAGTAGCACCTGCATTCTTCAAACCAAAGGGCATGACCTTATAAGAATAAGTTCCCGATGGTGTAATGAAAGTAGTTTTCTCCATATCTTTGGGATCCATCTTTATCTGATTATATCCAGAAAAACCACCCATGAACGAGATTACCATGAAACGAGTTGTATTTTCCACCAAGGTGTTAGTATGTGATAGGGGGAAATCGTACTTTGAACTAGCTTTGTTTAGATCCATATATACCACGTACATTCTAACATTTCCATCCTTTTTAGGCACTGGTATAATGTTGGCTACCCATTCTGAATACTTTGATACTGCCAGGAAGCCTGCGTTGATCTATTTCTTAACTTCATCTTTGATCTTGAGATCTATGTCAGGTCAGGTTCTTCTGAGCTTCTGCTTGATAGGCGAACATTCAGGTCAAAGCAGTAGCTTGTGAACGACTATATCAGTGTCCAAGTCAGGAAAATCTTGGTAGGACCAAGCAAAAACATCCACATATTCTTCCAACAGCTTTACCAGTCGTTTCTTGACTTATGCCCCTAGCATTGACCCAATCTTGACTTGTCTTCTGTCTTCATTAATGCCAAGATTAATGACGTCTACTTGCTCTTGGTGAGGCTGAAGGTCCGTATACTCGTACTCAACCATATTTTCCAATTCATCTGGAATCTCAAAGTCTTCATCATCCTCATCTTCGACTTAATATACAGGAAAATCAAAGTCAGGAGGGACAATAAGGTCATTGGATTCAATGGGTGTTGGAGTTTCTCTGCATGTTTTAAATGGTTTTAATTATTAAAAACAAACAAAGATATATGCAACAAAAAGGAAGATATTTTTTTTGGTTTTCAAAAGATTTCCATTTTCTTTTTAAGAGTAAAAGCGAAAAACAGTAAATGAGACAAGAAATAAGGAGTTTAGCAAAACACATTAATTAATTGATAATTACTTTGAAAGCTTGTAACCCTACAAAATAGTCCAATTACCTTGGGCACGGTTATCGAAACTTTTTCAAAGAAAACTACAAAACAAAACAAATAAACAACAAATTACTTTGGCATGGGGAAAATAACAGGAATTTTGATAGCCTCCCAGTTGTTCATAGTAGTCTTATCTTGATACACCAATTGGTTAACATAATCATCTTCAAAGTCCTCTTCAACTGCGTTGATTTGGACATCCCCACTGACAAATATTTCCTTGATAGTCTTCAGACGTCCTCTGACAAAACCTTGTGTCTTATCTTGAGTTGGTTTGTAACCCAACCCTTGGTAATTTATCTTTGCTCTCGCTTCTACTTCAATGACTTCCCCCATCCTGCAAGAATATCATTCTTCAGTGCAGACTTAATGCTTTGGGCAGATGTAAAAGATGGACCACCCTCGACCACAACTTCCTAAATCATTACGGCATTGGCTATCTCGAAGGCTTGGAAAGAAGTCTCAAAGGAATCTTCGTCAGCTTCAAAGTATCTAAATGATGACAGGTTGTTCACCATAGATCTTCCTCTCTATGAACAATTACTAACTTGTCATCCACCACAAACTTCATTTTCTGGTGTAGAGTAGAGGTTACCGCACCGGCGACATGGATCCATGGCCTTCCCAATAAGCAGTTATACGCTGGATTAATGTCCATTACCTGAAAAGTAATGTCAAACACATGGGACCCGACCCTGATTGGTAAGTTCACTTCTCCTATCACTGTTCTTCTAGAACCATCAAAGGCTTTGACGATCAAAGAAGTAGGTCTCATATTAGCTCCTTTATACACCAGCTTGGCCAATGTCCTCTTGATATTTTACCGATACGTGCAACGCACGGTTGTGTTTACACCCCTCTATAGTCAATTCCTCATTGCTAAAGCTCAAGGTGTTACACGCGCTAATGTTGGCAATCACTGAATCAAACTGGTTGATTGTTGTATCATTGGTCACATGAGCTTGTGCTAGTAGCTTTTGTAAGGCAGATCTATGAGCGGGAGAGCTTAACAGGAGAGACATGATTGAAATGTTTGACAGAGTTTGGTGTAGCTGATACACAATTTTGTAGTCACTCCTCTTGATGATTCTTAAGAACTCTTCATCTTCTTCATTCGACACTTCTTTACCTTTCGTAGATTCAACAGTTATAACTTCTTTGGGAGGGACTACAGTCACCTTAGGCTGATAAATCTGACCACTTCGGGTCATCTTGCTTGTACCAGCGATGTTTGTGACACTTTCATGGTTATTCTTCAAACTTTCATTCTGTACATCTTTTCTAGATCTCTGGTTGGTCCATACCATATCGTATTTCCAAGGAACTGCTTTGGTACTCTTGAAAAAGAAAGGCCTAGGCTTTCGGGTATTGATTGGTCTTGGTTGATTAACTATCGGTGCGACGGGCTTTTTAACATTGAACCTGCTTGGTAGTGTTGGGTACTGGGCCTGCTGAACAGACATCAGGAACATTGAATATAGGCACTTTTCTAGTTTCCTTTGGCACATTAAAAATTAGTTCAATTACTGACACATCCTCTTTCTTCATATTTCCACAAACTTGCAGAAAACCATCATCCATCAATCTCTGAATATCTTTTTGAACTAGAGAACAACATCTGAAGTTATCAGTACATTTTCACACTCTAAATGGATACTCTTTATGAGTCCAACTTCAACCAAAATTTTGTGAAGAGCTTGTAACGAAGTCTTGATTACAATTACATATGAGATTACTTCTTCAGATACGTCTTCTATGGCGCCAAAGAGGGGTACAAATTAGTGTAACTCATCGGAATCGGTGGGATAGGAGGTCTTGCCCCTAGCCTTATATTTTTCACATTTGGTCGAGGGATTAGAACCCTTAGTTGTTGTGGTTGCTGATAGGCTGAGGCGTTGGGCGCCTGTTGATAGCCTTGTTATTGAGTTTTTTGATATGCGGGTGGTTATTGAACTTGCTGAAAAACTGGAGTTTGGTTGTGGAACATGGCCGTAATGGCCACCACATAAGGTTGTTGAGTATATTATACGGGGTACAAGGGTTGTTGTTAAAAATTTTGTTGACGTTGAGGCTTCCTGGACTGACTTCTTCTTTCTGTAAATGCGACATTAGTTTCACGTTTTTTTTCTTCTTATGAACATTCCCAAAGGTCTTCTTAGCAACATATCCACTTGAACTGTTAGCAGCACTTGTCATTTTCCCATTCTTTAATCTCAATTCGACCTTCAAACCTACAGCCACGATGTCAGAGAAATTGGCAGACACATTACTAATCATTATTTCTTAGAACTCTGGTCTTAGTGTCTCAATGAACCAATACGCTAATTCCTTTTCGGTTAGAGGGGGTTCCACTTGTGAGGCGGTCTCCCTCCAACATTGGGCGTATTTTTTGAAAGATTCAGAGCTCTTCTGAGCCATGATCAATAACTGTCTTTGGTATGGAGCCAAATCCATGTTATACTTGTAATGCTTGATGAAAGCATCTGACAAGTCATGGAAATTATGAATTCGAGATTGGTCCAAGCTCAAATACCATTTTGCTGAAGCACCCTTGAGACTATCTTGAAAGAAATGGATCATTAGTTTATCATTTCCAAAATAAGCTACCATCTTTTGGTAGTACATGATCAAATGGGTCCTGGGACAAGTGGCTCCCTCATATCTATCAAAAATTGGAACTTTAAACTTCAGTGGGATCACCAACCTAGAAACTAAGCACATATCCTTTGCATCGACCTCAAATACATTGTTAGCCTCCGTAGCTCTTATCTTTCTTGTAATGGTTTCAAAATCTTCCCTCATTCTCTCATGGCGCTCATCCCCTTCTTCAGACTGGTCAGGGATATCATAGAGTTGATGTTGGTTGTTGAAGTATGGATGCACTTGCGCTTGCATAACATCTGAAGTGTAGGTTGGAATAACATGAGGAAACTCAAACGTCAGAGGAACGTTCTATTGAGGTATTTTCTAAGTAGTCTTGATAGTCAATGGTGGTACAAAATTCAGAGGTGGACCATAGGGTAGATCACTGGTGACGACAACTGCTACTAGTGTAAGCTCTAGCGTTGTGGTGTTGATCTCAGAAATTACAGTTGTTTGGGTATCCATTTTTGCACGGAACACTTGTAACATCTCCATCATTTGCCCCATACTGCCTCGTATGTCGTCCAACTTGTTTTTGACTCTATCAAACTATTGATCTTGCTCAGCCATCCTCCTTTGAGCTTGAGCTCTGGTGTTGTAGAAAATGTGGAGGACTCCGTGTGACAAACTGGAGATAGAACAACACAGATAAGCCACAGAGCAACGCATGTGAAGATGCTTATGAAATGCTAAATGCAAATGCGAAAGTTGACGTTCAAGGAACCCCAAATTATGTTTACGAACATTAATAATGGATGAATAAGCATAAAGCAACACATCATTTTATTAATGAATGAAATTTTTATAGAAATAGAGATTACATATTAAAAGCCAAAGTGCGGATACAAATTACAACAGAAAATTGAAACTAAAAGGCCTAGTCCTTCTGACGAAAAGATCCTTCCCCTTGTTGAAGTTTCATCTTCCTTGCAATCTCTTCCTTCTAGTTCTGACGGAGCAGCTTCCAGAGTTCTTCGTGTTCTTGAGCAACCATGGAGTGCTTATTCTTCCACACCTTCATCTCCTCTTTATCTTTGACTAAAGAATTCCTCAATTCTTCCACAGAGAGAGGCTCCTATGGAGTCGTCGGAATTAACTCAAAGCGAGTGTAGAACATCTTCAAATTTATTTCTTTAGACCAAAGAAGACACGCCTCTGAGATGGTACAGTCTGGATGCCCTAGAGCGGTCATTCCTTGTGTATTGAGGTGACGCCAAGAAAATGTAATTCGTGCTTTGAGATATGGGTTTCTTCCTTCTTCAAGAAAACATCTTTCCAAAAGGATCGGATCATGTCTTTCCTCTGTTGGGTATCCTAGCTGACGGCGAGATAGGACAGGGTTGTAACTAATACATCCTTCTGTGCCAAGAGAGGCGGTCTTTGGCAAGTGTGAAATGAACCACTTGTAAAGGAGAGCAGTACAACAAATGATCTGGCCTTCTTAATGGGAACTCTTCAGATGGATAGAGAAGTATGCATCAGCTAGCAAGGTGGGAACGGGGTTCCTGATCAGAAAAAGGTTGATGGCGTTCAAGTCAACGAACTCGTCGGCACATGGAAATAGAAGGAGTCCATAAATCAATAAGGCCAAGATGGCTTCAAAGATCTCTCTGTCTTCCTTATTAGCATGGATTTCAACTTTCTCCATCAAGGGTCTTGCTTGCAAGCCAGAGAATCCATCCTTGACATCCAGATGGGTCTGAAGATCATATGGCTCTAGATATAAGGCTTCAGCCAAGAATCTCCTATTTGGTTTTTTCTCCCTTCCAAAAAAATGGTTGAGGAGTGACATGCCACCCTGCAGAATACTATTCTAGTGTTTGTAGCAATTGATAGTTCGGAAATGTGAAGGAATGGTAGATGGGGTCGTAGAATTGCACAAGTGCCATCAACATTTCTCCATCTACCTGGAGCTTTAACAATGGTAGAATGCTTCCATACTTGTCACCGAATGACAAAGGATCTTCTACTAGGCCTCCTAGTATTCTTATATTTTCCAATCTCGGGCTTTTGAATGTGCATCTTGGAGTTGTTCTCTTTCTTGAGTCCATTACAATGTCTGTAAAACAAGAGATTGGGCTCCTTGACCGTTAGCAAAAAACAATGAGATGCAATGCAATTGGTTTTAAGAAAACTCAGAAGATAGATTTGCAAAAGGAACACTTTTAGTGCAAAAAACCTTACTTCATGAATAGTTGAAAAAGTTACAACTTTCAAAGTAAAATACAAGAAAAATACAATAGGAAAAGACTAGGCCATAGGGTCTCAAAAGATTCTAGCTAGAAAGGTCCTATCCACGCGTCATTTTCTGTCTCTTCAACTCAGCATTCTCCAATACTAGCTTGTCAATGATTCCCTTCCAAGCACCAGACGTAGGAGGGATTTCATAATACTCATGAGTACTAAGCACTAGATGGACACTAGAGAAAAATAAATTATCTTGTGCCATGTGTCTGTCCATAACCCTTCTCTCGAGTAAGTCAATCAAATCACCCTTTTCTTTCAATTGTCTCTTCATTTCCAACTGCTCGAAATGAATAATATGGTACTTTCCCTCCCAAGTATCTCGTTCAAGTTTCATCCTCGCCAACGTATCTTGGTATTCCTTCACATGCTCAATAGGGATAACAGAGGAAGAAGTAATAACAGTCTGTAAAGGTTTCTCTATGAGATAAGGCACTTTGACGTCACGGGCTCGAGAACGGACCCATTGTGTTAAAGGCTCAAATGCTACACAGTTCTTTCTTCCCAAATCAACTTTGGTCTTCTTGTGAATAGTCTTCCAAGCATCAGCAACACTGTCTCTAGTCCCCATACTAGCTTCTGCGTTGAGATAGAAGAAACCTGATAACATAATGTTGTTAGGCTTTTCCTTCATGGGAAATCCAAACGACATCTTGTAAGAACATGGTTATAGTTGATTCCCCCTGGTATACTTAGAAGAGGTACATTGGGAAATGAACCACAATGGTCAATGATCACTCCTTTGTTCTAAGCGGGGTCATACCAATGTACATCAGTCTGAGTCAAAGCCATGAGTCTTTGGGACCACCTCCATTTGGATTTTCTCTGAAAAGGTCTGTCCTCGACAAGTGTGTAACAAACCATCTATACAATAGAGGAGCACAACATAGGATGGTATCATTTCTTTTAAGAGTCCTATAGTGAATAGAATGGTAGGCATCTCCATGTAGAGTAGGCACGGGGTTACCATTCATAAAGGTATAGATAGCGTTAATGTCAACAAACTCTTCAACTTTTAGGAATAAAACCAAACCATAGATAAACAATGCAAGGACTGCTTCAAAAGCATCTAGACTGTTCTCCTTGGCTAGTGATCAGTGATTTTTATACGTTATTGTATCATGAGTTTTAGCTAATTATCTTATACGTTTAGTTGCATTTTATTTCCTTTTATTGAATTTTATGTGTTGGTTTGATATTTCCATTGTTTTTAAGTTCAGGTACGCAATCAAGAAGAATTAAAGCAAAAACCGGGAAAAACAACAATAATTCGGAAGAGTTTTAAAAGTGAAACAGGGGCCTGACAAGGCCACCCGTGTCACCTGACACGGCCCATCTCAGGATGGTACTAGGAGAATGAAGATTGAGTTTTGGATAGTAGCCTGACACGAGTGCTCATGTCAGCTGACATGGCCCGTGTCAGCATTTCTGGAACAGACAATTCTTTTCAACTGCTAACCAGGGAGCCAACATGGCCGCCCGTGTCAGCTGACACGGCCCGTGTTGGCTGATACACTTCATCTTCCAATTTTTTGAATTTTTGGGCCTCTGTGATCCCTATGGGCGTTTCATGTATTTTCCTATTACTGTATTGGACCTGGGAGTATTTAAGACAGATTTTAAGAAGGAAAACAAGACTTTTTGGCCAGAGAAAAATTTCACTATCAGGATTAGAGAGATCAAGTTGATTGGAGAACTGAAGGTTTTTATGTGCGGAAGCCATTGAAGATCCAAGAGCCCTATTATCTTGTAATGTCTAGTTCTTATGTTGTATTTTCTTTGAATACTATGAATAGCTAAACCCCCCAACGCTATAGGGTGTACCTGATTTGAATTTGTAATGACTCTGATATTATTGTTGCACTAACATTTCCTTTGTTTAATAACTGATTTGATCTCCAAATGTTCTTAATGCTTGCCCCGTTGGACCAACAAGGTTTGATTTATGATTAATGATTAGGTTGGACCGTCGTTGTTAAGGCTTTGCTTTTGATCATCCTATAGTAGATACCACCTAGAACTAGGGATACCTTATAGGAACCGTAATAATTCTTGATAATTGATTGCTTAATCTCACTTATAATTCACTATGGACATAGGAATTAGGGTAGATGATTAAAGGTTTTCTCACTAAGGACTTAGGAGTAAACATTCTAAAGAATCGGTAATTAGTTGGTTACAATAAGTTGTTGTAGTGTCAATTCAGGGTTGTTACTAAGTCAGATCATACACCTTCCCTAGCATGTTACTCATATATTTCTAAACCACTTAGTCAATTTTACCTTTTCAATTGAGAATATTTTTATAATCAACCCAAACTTTTTAAAAACCCCAAATGCTTTTGTTCAACTAAATTATTTTAGACTTGTATTTCCTATGCAGTCCTCGAGATCGATATTTGGGGAAATTTCCCTTATTACTACATTGGCAAAATAATACACTTGCTACTTTTTCGATCCGCTAGAAATGCAGCTTTTCCTATCAAAAATTCAGAAGGTAGATCTTTGATTCCCTACTTGGTAATGAGATTTGCTTTGATTTCGGGAGCTTCTAAGTGGATAGCATCTGAAATGTCCTTTGGTGAAGGGAGCTTCTACAAACCACTGAATGGCTTCTTGTCTAACACTGGCCGACCAATATGATATGAATACTCCTTCAAGGTTGGGACGAGTTTATAATCAGGAAAGGTGAAACAATGATAGAGAGGGTCATAAAACTGAATAAGGGTGTCGAAGACCCCTTCTTGCATCTTGACCTTAACAAGTCCCAACAATCTTCATATCTCTTTCTGAAGTCTTCAGGACAAGATACTAAGGCCACTAATATTTTCAACTCTGTCAAATTTGGTTTCTTGAAGTTTTACTTCTTGGTGTTTCTTTTCCCAAAATCCATGATACCTCTGGTTTTCGCAATAAAGAAAAAAACGGAGCTTCTTAAAACCAACTGCATGAACGCTTATGATGAGATGATGAGATGATGCACATGCAACACATATATAAGTATTCATATATTCACACATATATAATGTATATGCATACAAAAAAAGGTCCTAGGTTTGCATTATGAGCGTGGAGCCATGGTATACCCTTCCCATCAGACATGTAATATGGGTTCTTTGTACCTACACAACAAGTTCTACAAAGTTCCCAAGGTCAGCAATAAATCTCTCGGATATTATCAACTTACACAACTACTCATGTGAGTCAACAATATTCTCAAGATAAACTCATCTTAGCATAGTATCGTGTATCAACTATTCGAGAATACTCCCTCATAGTCATTACACTACATCATAAAAAGGCCAAGTGAGATAAGTGGGTAACTAATGGTCCTCAGTTTCACGGACTCCCAGGTCAGAAAAAGTAATGACCGTACGACTACTCATACGACATTAGTAATCCCAAAGGGCCTCAACTGAGCATGATTACATCATATGTCAATCATGTTAGGACTACTCCAACAGTCGACTATTGATCATACCACAATCATATCATAAGTATACACTCAAGTATGAGCTAGGACTTACCTCACCTCTCAAGGTATCAACCTAATGCATACATGCAACCAAAAATAACAGGTATAATATACAGATTTTTACAAATATACATTTATAAAGCAAACAAGCATAAACAAAACACAAATACAAACAAGGTGGGTTTAACCCTCTTATAGTCTTCCCTAGTGAAGTCTCCATTTCTGTTGCAGTGAGAATCAGATATCAAGCTATTAATTAACTTGAATCACAAATCATTGAAGTTCACCACCAAGCTTTAATTTATCCAAAGGAAAGGGTAAAGATCTAAGAAAACCCTAAGTGCGCTACGTAACAACGAAGCTAAGATATTGTGGGGTTCGGGGTTGGTTATACCTATGGAAGGTGTTAGCATTATAAGTATTTTTAGTACTCTACAAGAATCTCTTGTTAGTATTCGTGTTATTGCTAGTGTTTGCTTGCTAATGGTTATTTGCTAAGGTAAAGGTGCTAAGGTAAATACCTATGGGTATATACACTGAGTATACTCGCCAAGACGTTGCATCTTGTGCCTACGTATCCTAACAAGGATGGAATCAGAGCAATCATAGTTCACGTAACTAGGGTGAAAGAACTCTTGACTATGGCCAAGGTTCCAAAGGGAGTAAGTGTTCATATCAATGACACTTACATAGAGTTAACAAACTCTCTAAGTGTAAATTGAAAGACCTAACTGGGGATTGACTTTAACAAAATTCAAAAGGGAAGTGAGTACACGTGACAATGGTACACACCTAGAGTTTGTAAACTCTAGACCTAAGTTCTAAGTTATATGACTCCTAACAAGGTATGCTAAGGTATTGACTTAACAAAGTCAAAGGGATAAAGGTTCTAACTTAAGGTTAAGAACACGAGCTATCTATGACATTAAGTCAATGGAGAGACTTTCCTTTGGACTAAGGAACAAAAGGCAACTCTTTTAGGATGAGAGCTAACTAGCTACATCACTTGGGGAAAACTTAACAAAATTTAAGAAGTATTAAAAACAACGCGATATTCAAGCACAACTTCAAGCACATATTCATTTAAGTATGATGAAGACATATGATCATGGTAACAACCAAGAAGATAAGGGCAAGTATGTGAAAACACCAAGCCAAGGTTTTAACAGATAACAAGGTAACGACCAAGCATTCAATCAAAGAGTTTTAGAATCAAATCAAAAGGTTACAACCATGGATATTACAACATCTCAATATTCATGAAACAAAGTTCTCATAAGACCAAACATCATGAACACAATGCATAAAGAATGGGATTAAAATGATAAGTAATGTTTTGACTTATGATGACAATTTGAAATAGACAACATCATGAACACAATGCAAAAAGAATGGGATTAAAATGATCAAAAACAAAGAAGTTATGATGGTTTCAACTTGCATTAAGAAACCATAAAAAATAATAAACCAAGTGATAAAAATAAGGGAAATGCACTCAATGGGGTTTGAACTAGGGGTGGCAAAATGGATGGATTGGATGGATGTGGATTGGATTGTTAATGGATGGATTAAAACAATCTATTAGTCCATTAACAATCCACTAAAATTTTCTTAAAATTATCCAATCCAATCCATCCATTAAGAATAAAATCCATTCAATCTATCCATTAACATATTTTTAATGAATGGATATCCATCCATCCAATTTTTTTTTTATTTTGTAAGAATAAATAAATTTTTTTATTTTTAAAATTTTATTTTATTTTATTTTTGAAAAATTCATTTTTTGTATTTAAAAGAAAATATGAAGTCGATTTTTTTTCTTTTTTTTGTATTTTAAAAAGTCGGTCTTTTTTTTGGGAAATTTTTTTTTATTTAAAAAAAATGGTTTTTTGTTTCGAAATTTTTTTTTTCTTTAAAAAACAATTTTTTTAAAAAATCGACTTTTTTTCGAAAAACAAATCAGTTTTTTATTTTGGAAAAAAAACAGATTTTTTTTTCAGAAAAAAAAATCGATCTTTTTTTTTTTGAAAAAATTAAAATTTTTTTATTGAAAAAAAAACAATTTTTTTCTTTTAAAAAATTTATTATTGATTAGATTTTAAAAAATCTATTTTTAATTATTTTTAAAAAGTAATATAACAAAAATAAAAATAATCTATTGAATTCTTAAAATATGTTGAATGGATTGAATCCATCCATGCATATAAATGGATGGATTTAATCCAATCCATTAACTTATTTTTTATGTGGTGGATGGATTGGATGGATTTTTTGATGTATGGATTGGATGGATTTTTTCTTAATGGATCCTATTGTCACCTCTAGTTTGAACCCACGCCATGGTGATTGCTACTCAAAACCTAGACCAACTGAACTACAAGCGCGTTGTGAGCAAAAGATATTAGCATGTAATAAAATATAAAACATATTAAATAAATCAGAAAAATGGCAAAAGGGTTGATCAGTAGGATCGAACCGAGGTCAGGCATGTCAAAGGGAAAGGCAATGCAAGGCTTCTACCACTGGGGTGGCTGTTACATCTAAACATAATACGCCTTCAGTTATTTTAATTTTAAAACAATATCAAATTGCCAAATCAGCGTCCAGTCAGCGCCATGTCATGCTGATTGGGTTTCCACTCATCTCCTTCTTCTTCCTTGCTCCCTCTTCTTTTGTTCGTGCCTTAACCATCAACCATGGCCAAAAATTCACTCTTCCATAACTTCCTCATTCCTCAACCATTTTCAAAGATGTAAAGACCAAAGTCGAAGCTTTTCTCACACGGATTCCAAATATAGCATCATCTCATTCTCAAAACAACTGAGTAATTCACAAATCACTCAATAACAGTGTAGCATCAAGAAAGTTTAGCATGTTACAAAATGTAATATTCAAACCAAATAAAGCAAACATCCATTCAGAATCACAAAGCACTAAACATACTACATTTTTTCTATTCAAATATCAATAAAATAATGCATGAATATGAGAGTTTGAAAGTCAAAATACCTTACCTCTTGGAGAAAGTCCAAGGTTTCTTTTCAGCTTCCGCAGATGGAAGATAACAACCTCCTTAGCTTCCTCAAGTGCTTTAGAACTTGTTTGGATGGCTGATTTAGTTGGTAATAGACTGGAGCACATAACATAATTCTTCTTGCAATAATGGAAGTTGAAGATGGCATAGTGTGTTGGGCTTAATACAAAACTTGTTCAATGGTTGGAACAAGTTCTAATGAGTGTGTAGTGGAGGTTTATGATGTTTGTTTGTGTTTGGCACGAGTGGAATGATTCTGACCAGAGGTTTTGCAAAAACGGGGGTGTTTTGCGAGAACACTTTACTACACAAAAACAAGAGTGTTTTGGTGTGGTTTCTTAGGTTTTTTCTTGTCATTTTCAATGAAGATTGACTTGGTATTTATAAAGAGAGTGGAGAGTTTAAGATGTGGTCAGAATCCAACTTCTTGCAAACTATCCATTTGCATTTTCAAACTACTTGTGATAATGGTTTTTGTGTAGTTCAAGGAATCAAGTACAAAGTGGTCGAACTTGAGCATGCTTCTGCATATTGCTATGTACTTGGGAGGCTGAGGGAGTGGCTATATGCTGAATTGGTGGAAAGGTCATGCTTTACCAAAGTGAAAATGTTCAATTTATGCCATAAGTGGAATAACTCTTGGTTTAAGCTTCAAAACCTTGTGCAATCTCTTGAAATTTCGTGTGACACTCTGATTAAAGAGTATATTGAAATTAGACACCATAAAACATCAAGATTTACAGCAAAATATTGGTTTTGCATCATGTCATGCCGAGTTGGAACCTTGAAATTCAAGTATCGGACCTCAACTTCCTCTCTTCGAAACTCCTAGCTCGCACATGCTATGGAGGATTTCTTTTAATTTTTAGAAAGCCCCAAACATTCCCTAAAACTTGTATGCTTGATGAAAATCTTAAATCCAAAGGGATCATGATGAAAACTAGCCTTGAAGTTAACTAAAAACTAAAGGAACAAAGCTTGCCTTGAAAAATTCTAAGTGTTTTGAAATTCTTACAAAATTTGAAGCTCCATATCTCAAAATATAAATCTCTTTTGCTCATAGGTCCATTGGACATTTTTGTAGTATATGATGAGAGCTACAAATTTACCTTTGGAACTCAAAAAATGGATGTGTGGATTGAAAGTTATGACCTTTCAAAGTTGGCACCAAAATAGGGTTTTTTCTCATACTTAGAAAAACATTACTTATCCATGTTTACCCCTTTTGCAAGAAACCTCTCAAATCTTGATTTCTCATGCTCAAAACCATTGATCAAACATGTCTTTATGAAATTTGGCTTGAATGCTTCAAATTAGACCAAAAGCCCTAAGAGTCAAAGGGTTGACTTTGTTAGATGAAATTTGTATCAGATGAATTCAATTGTGTGATCTTCAACGAAATTACATCTTTGAACTTTTCGATCATAATGGATAGGATCCAAGGATGTATATGAACATGTTGAATCATTTCCCAAGGCTTGGGATCATGCTTGGGTAAAAAATCAGGGCACAATTGACTTTTCTTGATGAAACCCTAATTTTGAGTTAGATGAAATTAGGCTCCAATGATCTTGTAATAAGATCAATTAGCACTTGATTCTTGTTGAATATAATCCTTTTGAGTGTATGGAAACTTTTTTTGATGATGATCAATCCAAAACATTGACTGATCAAGCAATAATCCTCTTGATTCCAAAGGTGCAAAATCCTAATTCAGATGGAACTCACACAAGAGCAAAATTGAAACATAGTTAGGGTTAGTAAATATGCTCGATGCTCCTAGAATGGTGATGGAATTTAGGGGTCAAATTTTGGGGTATGACATAGGGGAGAAAGTTTTTCAAACCTTTTTCAAAGAAAGGTTTTATGTTATTGAGTCTATGTCGGAGAAGGCCACTGACTCAACCTTCATCTAGGAGGTCTCTACGGATGAACACATGGAAGACTTGGTAGACGAGCACAATAAGATAGTTGCTCGGAGGCTGTTCCAGTTTCCTTTTGGCTGTAGTGGGCCCATTTTACCCGCTCAACCGACGAATACATCGTCACTCCTCATCAGTTGGGGGGCGATGACCGGACCAGCTATGTCAAGCTGGTGGCTTTTATGGATAGCTTTCTTGCCGCCTAGTGCGTGACTCGTGCTGGGAAGATTATTTATAAGGAAGATGGGGGTCCTCAGGTGGAGGCCTAATATACTAACACAAAAGAGCTCCTCGAGTGTAGCACTCGCGCGGGGGCTCTAGAGCTGTTGGGTAGTCTTTTATTTTCTCTTAGTTTATCTGAGTTGCTGCTTCTTTCGTGTACTAATGTGTCTATTATTTTGCAGGTAATATGTCTTCAACTTAGGAGCGAATGGTGAAGAATGCTCAGGGGAAGATAAAGGGGGGTGTGACGATAGGGAAAATCCGTCTCAGCTAGCGAGCGACTCCTCTTCAGACCGGGTTGGGGACCTCCTCTTCCAGCCCACCTGCTTCCCAGTCGTCGCCTCTACCTATGAGCTCGAGGCTTAAACGTTCACGTCCAAACAAGATCGTGGACCTCAGCAGGGATAGAGAGAATAGAAAGTTGGAGCTGCCCCCGTGCTTACATAACAGGAGGCTCTTTGAGGGGTCTTCTCTAGCAATTCCTCGGGCATAGTCCCTAAAGCTCGATGAGATGGATCGTCTTAGTAAACAGATCATGCTCGTCCAGGACGCTTCCGCTCTAATGAAGATTCTCGAGATGACGGTGGTCTACACTGAGGAGGGTTCTCACCATGCGTCTGAGTTGAAGAAAGCGCAGGCTGTGGTGGCGGCCTTGGAAGAGAAGGCTAAAAAGTCCTAGGAGGAGCGAGAGATGGTCATCGAGGAAGTCATGAAGAAGTTTTGGAAGAGATGTCTGCAGAAAAGGATGTTCTTGCCGCCCAAAAGAAGGTTATTGAAGACCTGGTCGAGCAATTGAAAGTCGTTGTTGCCCCTTCCGAGGATGAGAACGAGGACGTGAAGAAGTTAACTACCCGCGTAGAGCTGGTTGTGCATATTACTTAGGCCAAGGATAATTGCCTGGCTATTAGTGAGGAAGCCTTTCAAAATGTCGTGGATCATCTGAAGATAGTGAAACCTGGTGTTGAGTTTTCCACTAAGGGCACCAGGTTTCTCTACACCGTTAGAGGCGGTAGGATAGTCGTCCTCAAATTTCTTCAGATCGGTGAAGAGCACGCGCAAGCAGCCCTGGAGGATCTTCAACAGATGGAGCAGTGAACTCTCTTTTTGTGTGTACTTTTGGCCTGTGTGCCATGTTCGTTTGTAATCTTTATTTTGTGGGGCTTGGCCCCTTTGTAATGTAATATGCAAAATTACTGTCCTTGTGGCCGTTTCATGTTAATATTTACTTTCATGTATTTTTATACTTTGTTTAATGTTTTCTAAGTGTCATACGCTGCCCAATGCTCGTCGTATGAGATACCTTAGTAATTGATTGTTATGTTTCGGGGTATTCTCGATAAATTATGTTTGACAATAAGGGGAATTGTTCAAGAGGCTTGGGTACTTTCCGGGAAGGGTAGCGGAGCTCAGGTCGTGTTTGTGGCCTGAGTTTGCGGCGTGAACTTCCCATCGCGGGCTAAGCGTTCTGCCTTTTATGGTACTTCGGTGAAGGCGGGCTCAGTCGAGGGACCGCCGTCGGGCATGGGTATTGTTCCTTCTTGACTAAAACCTTGCTTATATTTGCGTTGGTGGTGCAACGCTTGTACCTGGGCACACGCCTATGGTCGATACATTATGTTCATCGCATGGGCGAAACATGTCGATAGTAATGGCCTTAGCTGTAATAGTGTTTCAGCTTTTCAGCATTCCATGGTCGGGCGAGTTCTTCCCTGTTAAGGTGTTCTATGTAGTGGGCCCCATTCTCTGTTTTTGCTCTTAAACGGTAGGGTCCTTCCCAGTTCGCGGCGAGTTTTCCTTCACAGTAATATTTGTGATTCCTTCTTAGGACGAGACTTCCTACCTAGAATTCTCGTCGTATAACTTTGGCATTGTGCCTGATTGCAATTTTTTGTTTCAGCGAGGCCTCGCGGAGGGCCGCTCCTGATCGGACCTCTTCATTGAGATCAAGCTCCTCTCTTAGTGCCTCACTATTTGTTTCTTCGTCCAAGGGCGCTTTGGTCCGCCTGGAGGGCACATGAGTTTCAATGGGGATTACTGCCTCCATCTCGTATGCTAGGCGAAAAGCGGTTTCCACAGTTGAAGAATATGGCATAGTACGGTAGGCCCAGAGCACGCTGTGCAGCTCCTCGACCCACTGTTTCTTCATTTTGTCTAATCTTCACTTGAGGCCTCGTAGAGTTACTATGTTCGCTGCCTCGGCTTGCTTGTTATTTTGGGGATTCTCGGCGGATGCAAAGTGTTGTTTAGTACCCAGTTGGGCGACGAACTCCTGGAACCTTTTGTCCGTGAATTGTGTCCCGTTATCGGTGAAAATCGCTTGGGGAATGCCGAAGTAGGTAAGGATGTTTTTATTGTAGAAACAAAGTATGTTGTGAGCCGTAATTTTGGCTAGAACTTCCGCTTATATCCACTTAATGAAGTAATTTATGCCTACTATCAGGTACTTATTCTATTTTGACCCTACAACAAATGGCCCTAGGATGTCCAGGACCCACCAGGCGAAGGGCCACGGGGAGAACATTACTTTGAGTTCATTGGGCAGTGCCAAGTGCATGTCCCCATGTCGTTGGCACTTGTCGCATTTCTTCACTTGTTCCTTCGCGTCATGCTACATAGTTGTCTAGTAAAATCCTGCACGTAAAGCTTTCTTGGCAAGGGATCTTCCCTGAGGTGCTAAGCATTTTTTCCCTCATGGATCTCGCATAGGACGTGGTCGACCATCTCTTCCTCGACACATTTGAGGAGATGGATGGAAAACCCTCGCCTATAAAGCTTGCATTTAACCAAGAAGTAGGAGCATGCTCTACGCCTCACTATGTTGGCCTCCTTGGGGTCAGACGAAAGTTCGTCTTTGGCGAGGTAATTGTATATGAGGGTCATCTAACAACAGTTATTGCCGATGACGTGCACATCGAGGGTCACAGACGCTTCCACAACACTAGGTCGTGGAAGTACTTCATGGATGACAGATTTGTTTCTCTATTTCTTTTTTGTGCTTGCTAGTTTTGACAAGATGTCTGCCCGGACGTTGTGTTCGCGGGGAACGTGTTTCACTTCTATGGAGGTAAACTTTGTCATCTTTTCTTTGAACAGTGCCAAGTATTCAGACATGTTGTCATTTTTGACCTGATATTCTCCCCGGACATAAAGGGCCACAAGTTAAGAATCGGTGCAGATGACGACTTCTTCCGTCCCCGAGTCTTCGGTGAAGCGCAAACCTGTGAGGAAAGCTTCGTATTTGGCCTGGTTGTTAGAAGTAGGGAAGGATAACATGAGCAAGACTTCGATGAGGACTCCTTCCTTGTTTTCCAAGATGACACCTGCCTCACTCCCCACCGAGCTAGACACTCCGTCGATGAAGATTGTCCATTTGTACGCACCACAAGTGGGAGAATCGGGCAGGCTCATCTCTGTGACGAAGTCGACCAACATCTGGGTCTTAAGGGCCTTTCTGCTCTCATATTGGATGTCGAATTCGGGTAGCTCCAGCGGCCATTGAGGATCCTGTCGACCATATCTGGACGGCTCAACAGTTGCTTTACAGGCTGGTCCATGCGCACCATGATTGTGTGGGCCAAGAAGTAGTGCCTTAGTCTTCTTGCAGCGTTGGTAAGGGCTAGGGCCACCTTCTCTATCTGCTGGTACCTCATCTCTGGCCCTTGCAGTGCCTTGCTCGTGAAGTAGATGGGATTCTTCTCGTCTCGTGTTTTGCAAATGAGGACGGCACTGACAACCTCGGTTGCGACAGTGAGGTAGAGATAAAGGGTTTCCTCGTTACCTGGCCGGGAGAGGACTGGTGGTTCCAACAGAGCTTTTGTCAGGTGGAGGAGGGATTTGTCGCATTCCTCCGTCCATTCAAAAGCTGCCTCCTTGCGGAGGAGTTATAAAAAGGGGAGGTCGTGTTGGGCATACTTGGCCACGAAGCGGGATAGCGATCCGAGCATCCCATTTAAGGACTGGATAGACTTTTTTGAGTTCGGCATGGGGAACTCGGAGAAGGCTCAGCACTTGTCGGGATTATCTATAATTCCTTGTTTGGTTACATTGAAACAAAGGAACTTGCCCGCTCGTACCCCGAACATGCACTTCTCCGGATTAAAGCGCATCTTGTACTTTCTGGCCTACTCAAAGACCTTCCTCAAGTGGATCATGTGATCAGATTCCTCGTGGGACTTCAAGATCATGTCTTCCATATAAACTTTGATCATATCCCCGATTTTTCCTCTGAAGACTTTGTTCATCGTTCTTTGGTAGGTCGCGCCAGTGTTTTTCAAGCCGAAGGGCATTATGTTGTAGTAATAGTTGCCCGATTAGGTCATGAAAGTTGTGTACCTTTTGTTGCTCTTTACTGCGGGTATTTGGTTATAATCTGAATATGCATCCATGAAAGATAATAATTTAAATCTGGCAGAATTGTCAACTAGTTTATCCATGTTGAGGAGGGAATATGCGTCTTTAGAGCAGGCCCTATTAAGATCGGTATAGTCAATGCACATTCGCCATTTTCCATTATTTTTCTTCACGAGTACAAAATTGGACAGCCAAGTGGTGTACTTGACTTCTGTGATAAAGTTTTCCTTTAGGAGGACTTTTACAGCCTGTTCGGAAGCCTCTGTCTTCTCTTGAGACTGTCATCATCTATGTTAAGCTACAGCCCTAACGGCGAGATCGATAGTAAGGTGGTGACAGGCCACATCAGGGTCTAGCCCGAGCATCTCCGCAGTGCTTTATGCGAACAGATCTGCATTCTCTCGGAGGCAAGCCCTTAGTTGTTTCCTCGCAATTTTGGAGAGTCTGATCCCAAACTTCATTCTCCGCTGGGGGTTGTCGTCGAGCAAGATAAGTTCGAACTCTCCATCCAGAATTTGGCGCATCGGATGGAAAGTTTTGCTGCTTTTGGTAGACGTGGAGGGGTTGCTCAAAGATGACTAGATCTCTTTCCCCTTTGTGTTTTGAATTATCTAGTCGTCTTCGAAGAAACGGATGTCAAGGTCAATGAAGTCGACGCAGGGCAGCGGTTTTATCTATTCGGCGCTGCTGGGCAGAGAAGACTTGCTGGGAGTCTTTGGCCTAGCGGCAATGGTGTTCATCCCCTTGGAGGCTACCTTGAAATATCTCCTTGCAGCCTCAATGTCTCTATGTAGAGTTTCCACAAGAACCTTTGAAGTATAATATTTCATCTTCAGGTGCACTGTTGAATGCATGGCTACCAATTCGGCCAGAGTTGGCCTCCTGAAGATGCACTATTATAGCGACAGGAAATCAATGACTAGGAACTAGACCTTGATTAACCTGGCCGTTTCAACAGACCCAAAAGTTACGATCAACTCTATATAACTCCTGGGTTTCATCACTGACCCACTGAAACCCTACAGATCTGAGCCCATGTAGGGGTGTTAGATGTGATTCATCCAGCTGGAGGGTGGAAAATAGCTGGGAATACATAATATCAACTGAGATGCCTTGGTTGACGAGGATTTGTTGGACGTCAAAATTTTCCATCTATGCTCTCACGGGCAGAGGGGTGGTGGCGTTGGGGGCTTTACCGAGGATCTCTTTGCGGTAGAAGCAAATGAGAACAGACTCTCCCCGAACTCTGTCTAGGGTGGAGTTCCGGTTCAAGCTGTTCTGAGAGAGATTATATTTTCAACTTCGTCTTCGGGAACGCATCGACGGAAGATACCATCGGCACCTCTCTTGAAAGGTAGAGGTTCATCCCAATAATAATGTTTAAGATTTTGGAAGAACTTTTTCTTTTGTTGGTAAGTTAAATCTGGTGGAAGAACTCCAGCTGCTAAGTAGTTGACAAAGTCAGCATACCATGGTAGTGTGGTTTCAGTGAAGATCGCTTCCACGGCTTCTTTTGTTTCAGTCTCATTATATATTAAAGATCATTCAACCGTATTTTCTAACTGAGCTATGAGTCTCTCATAAGGAAAATCATCATTAATAGGCACTTGCTCGGGCTTAATATCCTCCAGTCTCGATAAATGATCAACTACTACATTTTCAGTTCCTTTCTTGTCCTTGATTTCTATATCAAATTTTTGTTGTAGTAGTATCCATCTTAGAAGTCTCGGTTTGGTGTCCTTTTTATTCAGCAGGTACCTGATTGCGGCGTGATCGGTATAGATAATTATCTTTGCTCCCACTAGGTAAGAACGGAATTTATCTAAAGCGAACACGATAGCTAGAAGTTCGTTTTCTGTGGTGGCGTAGTTCGTTTGCGCAGGGTCTAAGGTTCTACTTGCATAATAAATCGCATGAAGCTTTTTATTTTTTCTTTGTCCTAGAACTGCCTCTACAACATAATCACTAGCGTCACACATTATTTCAAACGGTAACCTCCAATCAGGTGGTTGCATAATAGGTGCGGTAATGAGAGCTATTTTTAATTGCTCAAAGGCTTTCTGGCATTTATCGTCGAAAATGAATTCAGCGTCTTTTATTAATAAACCAGCCAGCGGTTTAGTAATTTTAGAGAAATCCTTAATGAATTGTCAGTAGAAACCGGCATGTCCTAAGAAACTTTGTATTTCTCTTACGGTTTTGGGAGGTTGAAGGTTTTCCATAGTTTCTATTTTTGATTTATCTACTTCAATCCCCTTATCAGACACTATGTGTCCAAGTACGATTCCTTACCGGACCATGAAATGGCATTTTTCCCAATTTATCACGAGATTTACTTTTACGCATCTTTCAAGTACCATTTCTAGGTTCGATAAGCATCTTTCAAAACTCTACCCACAAACAGAAAAATCATCCATAAATACTTCCATGATGTCGTCTATAAAGTCAGCGAAGATTGACATCATGCATCGTTTGAATGTTGCAGGAGCGTTACATAATCCAAACAACATTCGTCGATGGGAAAATGTACCATAAGAACAAGTGAAGGTTATCTTTTCTTGGTCATCAGGATGAATAGGGATTTGAAAGAATCCTGAATAACCGTCTAAATAGCAGAAATATGAGTGCTTAGCTAATTGTTCAAGCATTTGATCAATGAATGGTAAAGGGAAGTGATCCTTTCGAGTATCTTTGTTTAATTTTCTATAATCAATGCACATTCTACTTCCGATCACAACTCTTTGTGCTATAGATTCTCCTTTTTCGTTCTTAACAACTGTAACACCCCTTTTCTTCGGTACGACATGCATTGAGCTAACCCATTTACTGTCGGAGATCGGGTATATAATTCCTGCTTCTAACAGCTTTTGTACTTCTTTCTTGACTACGTCGCTCAAAATGGGATTTATCCTTCTATGATGTTTTCTAGAGGTCTTACAGTCTTCCTCTAGCATAATGCAATGCATACAGATAGGATGACTTATTCCTTTTAGATCAGAAATGTTATAGCTTAAAGCAGATGGGTATTTTCTTAATACATGCAGTAGTTTCTTAGTTTCTATCTGTCCTAAGTCTGTGTTGACTATCACTGGTCGTTCGAGCTTGGTGTCTAGGAATTCATACCTTAAATTTTTGGGTAGTGTTTTAAGTTCTAAAGTCGGTTTCTTTGGGCAAGGCATATGATCGGGTGTTAGTGTTAGGCATTCGCTTAGACTGTCGTCGTGGTATTCACTACGCCAATTATCATCTTCAAAAATTGAGGTATTGGAATCATTAGGATTTCTGAATAAGAATTTTTTTTCCATCTTTATTTCTCTTATGCATTTGTCGGTGACATCTAGCAGACAAACTGTATCGTCTATAGCTAGTGCTTGTAAGAATTAAGTCAAAATAAATTCGACTTTTTATTCACCCACTTCAAAAGTTAGCTTACCTTTCTTTACATCTATAATGGCTCCGGCTGTAGCTAATAATGGCCAACCTAATATAATAGGAGTGTTGGCATCCTCTTTTATGTCCATGATTATGAAATCAGTAGGGATATAGAATTGACCTATACGTTACGGAACATTTTCTAGTATTCCTATCGGGAATTTAACAGAACGATCGGCTAGTTCTACAGACATCTTAGTTGGTCTTAATTCTCCCATATCAAGCCTTTTGCATATGGTCAAGGGCATTAAGCTAATATTGGCTCCTAAGTCACATAGAGCTTTGTATATGACAAATTTTCCAATTATGCAAAGTATGGACAAACTACCTGGGTCTTTCAGCTTAGGAGGCATTTTATTTTGGAGTATCGCGCTACACTCAGCAGTAAGCGTAACGATTTCATTATCCTAGATCTTTTTCTTATTTGTTAAGATTTCGTTAAGAAACTTAGCATATGAGGGCATTTGAGTGATAGCTTCTGTAAAGGGTATTGTGATATTCAATTGTTTCAGAAGTTCAATGAATTTCTTGAATTGCCCTATATTTTTAGATTTAGCAAATCTTTGAGGATAAGGAATAGGAGGTTTATGAGGCGGTGGAGGCACATATGGTTCTTCTTTTTCTTCGGCATCTTGGTCACTACCTTTTTTCTCCTTTATGTTTTGGTCGATTTCCTTTGCAGTTTCCTTCTTAGTTACTCTTCCAGGATTTTGATACATAGCTGGATTCTCAACTCTCGGGTCAGTTGGTTCGTCCAATTTCGTACCACTTCGTAGTATGATAGCATTTGCATGTCCTTTAGGATTAGGTTGGGTCTGTCCAAGAAATGTGCCTACAGGAGCAACAGTAGGTGCTTATTGTTGTGCCACTTGCAAAATTTGGGTTTCAAGCATTTTTTTTGTGAGTGGCTAAAGCATCTACCTTGTTTGCTAATTGCTTAATTTTCTCACTAGTGTGTATGTTTTGATTCAGGAAGTCTTTATTTGTTTGAGCCTAGGCCCCTATGAAGTTTTCCATCATTAATTCAAGCTTAGATTTCCTAGGAGCGTTTTGAGCATCTACGGCAGGTTTCTGATATCCTGTTGGTACAGCAGGTGTTTGTCCAGGTGCATACAGTGCATTATTGTTTTTGTACGAAAAGTTCAAATGGTTTTTCCAACCTGGATTATAGGTATTTAAGTAAGGGTTTCCTTGAGCATAATTCACCTGGTCTGTGGAAACTCCTATTAAAAGTTGACATTCAGGGGCAGCATGCCCATGAATTCCGCATAACTCGCAGTTTGGAGCTACGACAGCCACGGTGGCTGTAGGGGTTATAGTCAAACTTTCAATCTTTTGCGTGAGAGCATCTACCTTTGCATTGACTTGGTCGAGACTGCTTATCTCATACATACCACTTTTCATTGGAGGTTTCTCTATTGAGGCTCTTTCACTCCCCCACTGATAGTGGTTTTGAGCCATACTTTCAATAAGTGCATAAGCCTCATTGTAGGGTTTATCCATTAGTGCGCCACCTGCGACGGGGTCTATTGTCAATATTGTGTTGTACAAGAGACCATTGTAAAAGGTATGGATGATCAGCCATTCTTCTAGACCGTGATGTGGACAGATCCTCATCATGTCCTTGTATCTTTCCCATGCTTCGAAAAGAGATTCATTGTCCTTCTGTTTGAATCCATTTATTTGGGCTCTTAGCATAATTGTTTTGCTAGGTGGGAAATATTGTGCTAAGAACACTTTCTTCAGCTCGTTCCACGTAGTGACAGATGCGGACAATAGAGACTGGAGCCAAGCTTTAGCTCTATCTCTTAATAAAAAAGGGAAAAGATGTAGTCTTATTGCTTCAGGGCTGACACCATTTGCTTTTATTGTGTCTGCGTATTGCAAGAATACTGACAAATGTAAGTTCGGGTCCTCCGTGGGATTTCCAGAAAATTGGTTTTGTTGTATAATAGACAACAACGAAGGTTTTAGTTCGAAGGTATTTGCCTCAACGGGAAGAGCAGCAATACTGTTATGTGGCTCATCCTGCAAAGGGATGGCATAATACTTAAGGGGTCGATTCTGAGGTAATTCAGCCATAGTTATTGGTAATTCTGAAAAGGGAATTTTAAATGGTGGAAGGTTATACTTAATTCAGAGTTCGTTAATTCAGCATCTCAAAATAATAAAACGCTTGACATTGTCAATCGGTTGCACAAGCTTTTCACCTTTAGAGCTAGTGTTTGGCATACAATCGACGATTATATTAGGGAAATAGTTGCCTTAGTCTATACTATGCAACACTAAAGTTACGATATCGACTTAATTGGTCCCCGGCAACGGCGCCAAAAACATGATCGACTATTTAGTATGCCTAAATGCTTCGTGACTGCAAGTGCACAGTCTGATCATGTATTTTTAAAAGATTATTGAACCCAAAGTACCAAGATTCGATCTACCGCTATCTAATGCTACTATGTAAAGCTAAGGCTAATGAATTTTTAATTTTTGGAATGCGAAAAATAACATAAGTGTCGAATTAAAATTAGATTAACTTAAGACATTGCTTAATATCAGTATATAATCCTATCAATCATCGAGGGTTCGGTAATTCGTGGACGTTTAGTTTTAAGAAGAAAGAATTGTTATTCTGTAGAAAATACCCATTTAAAATCCCTTATCTCACACTCTCGTCTTTTGACTTAGACAATGCCCTTAAATCAAAATGCGGCTCTCGCTCTCTCATTTTGCAGTTAAAAACACTTTTTAGAAACAGATAAATCCTAATTAAACTCAAAGCGCTCTCGCAGTATTTAAACCTAATGTTTAATTTCAGCTATCCGATTAAAACCTCAAACTCTCGCTCTATTGATTTTAACCTTCGTTACTTTCTCACTCTCGTGACAAAAGTTATTAATTTTGGCAAAAGAAACAGAGACCAGAAACATTTATTTCATTTAAATTCTACGTCACGGTTTACTTAACCCCCCTCTGGCCGATGGTAATTACATATTGATACTAAGGGTTTTAGCCAGACATGGCTTTCATATTTTTACTAAACTCAATCCTAATACTAATCTGAAAACAGAAGGGATGCATAAAAATAAAGCAATAAAAATTAAAGCAGATAAAACGAAACCTGGAAATTAGCAGAACTTGGATTTGATTTTTGAAGGCCGGCTCGTAGTGTTGGTACAATGTTTACAACCTCTTTGAATCAATTCTAAACTAATGGCAGAATAACTTGCCTTACAAAATCCTTAAAACAATGCAAAGAAAATAAAAGAAAAAACTGAAAAAGAACTAAAAACTAAAACTGAAAATTAATGTGTCCGTTTCTTTTAAAACTGTTTCCTTTTTATACTGTTAGTGGGCTGGCTTTGAGGCTTCAAATGAGGAGAGAAATCCGGAGGAAATTCAGTGAGGCAGTTGAGAAGAATCAGGAAGCTTCATGGAGAAAATTCAAGGGAGGAAGTGGCAGGCGCCACTTCCCGTTCATGTGGGGGTGGGAGTTGCCACTTTTCCAAATAATTAGGAGTGGCACTCGCCACCCCCATCCAATGTGGCAGCCGCCACTCTTCCATGTTGTTTCTAGGTGGCAGGCGCCACCTCTTCTTATGTGGCAGGCGCCACATCCAAGTGGCAAGTGCCACTTGGTATGTGGTGGCCCCCACACCTTTTCTTTCCTTTCTCTTTCTTTCTTCTTCTTTTCTTTCCATGGCCTTTTCTTCCTCTTTTCTTTCCATTTCCTTCATTTATTTCTCCTTTTATTCTTTTAGTCCATATTTATGGTAACCTACAAAATAGAAGGAAACAGAGGCGTAATCAAATATAAATCAAATAAAACAGTAAAAGAAACAGATAAAATTTATGCATGTCAAGTCAAATATCCGATATAATTTTGCGTTATCAAACTCTCCCACACTTGCGTTATGTCAAGCTATCGATTAACTTGTATCTTTAATTCTTAAAATTCACAACCGGGCTTTGATTTATCCAAAGGAAAGGTTAAAGAAAGAAAAACCCTTTGCACGATGTAACAACAACGCTAAGAGATCAGGGATCGGGGGTTGGTTGTGCCTAGGGTAGGTATTTCACATCCTAGACATCTGTAGTACTCTACAGGAACCTTTTGTTTGTTTGTATGCTATGCTTGCTAAATGTTTTCTATGTCTTGGGATGGGGTATAAGGTAAACTTGTAGGTAAAGACCTAAGGATAGTTTCTAAGTTTGCTCGCAAAGATATCGCATCATCTGCCTACGTATCCTGACTAGGATAGAATCAGAGCAACCGTAGTTCACCTCACTAGGGATAGATGAACACTTTTATGATCAAGGTTCAAAGGGGAATAAACATAACAATGCTTGTATAGAGTTTAACAAAACTCTCTAGATCTATATTGAACACTCAAGAATGGGGAGTAAGTAATCATCACCATGATTCTTACATAGAGTTAACAAACTCTATCTTAAAGTTCTAAAATTGCAAGACTATGCTAGGGGTGTGCTCGTCAAGATATCGCATCTTGTGCCTACGTATTCTCATTAGCCAATGAGAAATCAGAGCGTCCATAGTTCGGACATGACTAAGGAGGAGGAACTCTTGATAACGATCAAGGTTCCAGAGGGGAAGTTAGTATCCATAACCATGATACTTACACAGAGTTAACCAACTCTCTAAGTCTAAGTTGAAAACTAACCTAACTAGGGTTTGAAAGAATACTTGATTATGATCAAGGTTCAAAGGGGGACAACAATAACAATGCTTGTATAGAGTTTAACCAAACTCTCTAGATCTAATTTATTCACTCAAGGGGAATTGACTTTGACAAAAGCCAAGAGGGGAGTAAGCAATCATCACCATGATTCTTACATAAAGTTGACAAACTCTATCTTAAAGTTCTAATAGAAGGGTACTCCTAACAAGGGGTATGTCTTCTAGACTTAAAGCAAAGTCTAAATAGGTATAGGTTCTAACTTAACTAAGTTATGGTTCAAAGTGACTTAACAAAGTCAAAGGGAGGGTAATGAGCTATCTATGACCCAAGGGTCAATAGAGAGACTTTCCTTCGGAATGGGAAATTAGGCAACTGGATGAGAACTAAAGAGTTTCATCACTTGGGTTGATAACTTAACAAAGTAAAAACATTCAAACATGATGAGTATATAAGAGGTATGGTTACAACCAAGAGCATGCAAACATATGACAATATCAAGCAAAGATTATAAACAAGGAAAATGGTTACCACCAATGTAAACACAAAGATATTACAATGTCTAGAGAGAGGTTCTTACAAGACTCAACAAAAGAGGTAAAAACCAAATGGCATATCTTAACAAAGAATGAGGTAACAACCATAAACAAATATCTTAACAAAGATGAGGTAACAACCAAGAAATAAATGCAAACAAGTTACAACCTGAGGTAAGCATGTTATAGGTTTAAATGTGTCATATGTAACCACATAAGAGCCAAAGATCATACATTGATTACAATCAAGTGTAAGCAAGTAGGCAAGCAAGCAATGTTACAACAGATGCAAGTAAGGAAGCTCAAACTTCATGGGGAATTTCATAAGTTCAAAGTAACAACCATAAATGAAGTAAACCCTATCATATTAAGTTTTAACAAGACTCAAAAGAGTGAGGAATCAAGTGAAAAGTAAAATCAAGAAGTCACAACATCTAGGGATAGTATGGTTTACAAACACACAACTGTAAGGTAAATCAAAAGATGCTTACAAGCAAATATGGATATGCAACAGTCAAGCACACAAAGGAAATAACAAAGCAAGTTCACATTAATTTCAATTTAAACTCAAAGAAAATGAAATCAAAAGTTTTTGAAATGAAGATTGAAAGATAGGAGGGTAAAAACCCTAAAATGGAACACAACTTTCTTATAATATAAAGTGTTTCTAAAATATGAATTCTAGAATACTTTAAATATTATATGAAAGTATGCAACAATACAAGATATTAGCAAAATGAATCATTCAAAAATGATAAAAATTGATAAAGTTACAATGCTTTGAATTTTAAAGAAAAAACAAAGAAATTAAGTAATTAAAAAGAGAGGAATGTCTTTAACAAGGCTTGAACCCAAGACCTTGTACATGAAATTCCAAAACTTTGCCATTCCAACCATTATGCGCGTGTGATTGTATGATGGAAAAGGAAACTAAAATCTAGAAAAAGGTTGGAAATCACAAAATGCCAAAAAATGGTCCTCGCTGAGGATCGAACCCACAACACAATGCATAATAAAATACATGAACGCAAGGCAATAACTACTAGGGTGGAGATACATCCAATGTATCAAGCCACCCCAATTAAACTTATACTTAACAAAGCCAGTTTTTCAGGGCCAAATGCAAGGCAAGAGGAGGCAAGTGTGTCAAAAACGATTTGATTCTAAATCAGTCAAAACTTAATCAAATTCAATGAAATAAAAGTCAAACTCGCTTGAAATTTCATAAAGGTTAAGATGGTAAAAACCAATTCTTCAAATAACAAACACTTTTTAAAACACGAATTAACATGCTAGTTATGAGTTTAAAATGCAATTGAAGATCAAATGACCAAAACAAATGGATTTAAGAACAAGCAAGGGTCCACTCAAGTTTTAAATACATTACTCAATGTTTAAAATCAAAGAAAGATCTAAGTTTTGCCATGAATCAGAATATGATCATCAAATTGCCAATTTAGTGAAGTGGTTTAAAATGGATTTTGGATCTAAACAATGTTAAAACAAATGAACTATGGCAGCAACCACTTATCAATCCAAAATGCCATAGGTTATGAATCTACATGCACCAAATGCAATAGTTAAAAATTAAGCTTAAATGGTAACAGAGGTTAATAAACTTCAAGACAAAGGACTCACAGTATATCAATGCACCAACCTAAACATCAATGGCTTCACAGCCACATAAAGCAAAAGCAGAAGTCTCACAAACCAAACTAAACACAGCCAAGACAATGAGTTAGATCTTGATAAACTCTAAAGGACCAACTGGAATTCTGTTAAGGGATCTAGGTTGACAAACCTCCCAACAAGTTTTGGACAGATTCAAAGACATCAACATCTAAGGACCTCTAAAAAAAACTAGTAAAAGTCCTAAGATCTAGGGGCTGCCAAGTCATTGCAGTTGGCTTGCAGCAAGATATCAAGATGCTATTTGACATGGATAAACAAAGCAATGACCTATGATGCTAACAAAAAAATCAAGGCAGGATTTAAACAAGATTCTTAAGTCATAGCAAAACACTTGGTAAAGAGATATATGCTTAAAACAAATGACAAGCATCAAACACGAACATGCTCAGAACAAATGGCCTTAAGACAAAATTGAACACACCTATCATCATGCTCTATCATTATGCATCAAGGGTTTCAAAAACATCGAATGAGGAGATCTAGCAGTAATGTCTTGGTGTTTCAACCACATTCATTGGTGAATTCTAAACATCTTGCCTTTCCAAAGACATAGCTCTTAACAGTAAGTTATGAAAAACAAGATGAAAGCATAAAACAAGTAAGAATGTTTTGATTGAAAGAAGAAGCAAGCAACCACAGTTTTACATTACAATGCAACCATATATCCTTCATGGTTAGTCACCAATGCAGACACACATAGGCTAGACAGATCTACTCAAGAACAAAATTCCAACATAACAGTTGCAAACTCCACAAATGATGGTGGCAGCTTTGTTAGAACACATATTGGTTCTTAATATATCTCAATGTTTTTATGATAACATTAATGAAATTTTGTATAAAGAAAATGTATACTATAATTTTGTTCAAGTATTTTTGTTTCAGATATCATAAGAAATATTCCTCTGAACGCAAAATATTCCTCTGATGGAATATTCTTCTGGACGTTAAGCTACAGAAGACTCTGAGCGAAGCTACAGATGACTCTGAATGAAGCTGCAGAAGACTCTGAGCGTTATGACAAAAAGCGAAGTAGGCTCTGAGTGTAAAAGTATAAAGCAAAAGATTCAGAAGACTTTGAGATTCAAATCAAGCAAGGCTCTGAGAATCATAACGAACAAGACTCTGAAACGTTAGCAACAAAAGTAATACATCTGGATGAACAGTTTGTTCAAACATTCACGCTAAGCATTGAGCTGCAGAACTCTGGTAGAGAGTTACTCTGATAAGAAGAAACTCTGATCGGAAGTTACTCTGATAAGAAGAAACTCTGATTCGAAGTTACTCTAATAAGAAGAAAATGGAACGTCGACCAGGCTTTGATAATCTGATAAGAAGAAAATGGAACATCATCAGAGAATCTAATGAAGAAGATATTTCCATATTCAGTTATTCAAAAAGATGCTGATCCAGAAAGAGTTGTTGCCAATTTCAATGTCTACATCCAACGGTACTATTCCTTTTTCGTGTATGGTATAGAATGTCAGAACAAAAACGATATCTCTGAACATTCCTATTCTGGAAAGAAGACAAAAAGGTAGCTGCACGATATTTGAGATATTGGAGTAATTAAACAAGTCTTCCACGACATTTCAATGTTAACAACTCTTGAACAAATTTCAATTGAACAACTACAACAAACATACTAGAAAACTGAATAGTTTCATTTGTTCTTAATTTGTGTAAAATCACTATTGTGATAATAGCTTATCTTAGAAGCACTTAAACACATTATTGTATATATTTGTAAAAGATCCTTGAGAGACCAAGTTGTGGTCAGTATTCTTGAGAAGACTAAGACAGTTTGTCTTAGTGATAACACTGTAATCAGTTTTTTATTAGTGGATTAAGTCCTCGTTTGAGACAGGCAAAATCACATTGGCCGGGTGGACTGGAGTAGTTTGATTTCAAACGAATCAGGATAAAAATAACTTGTTAATATTTATTCTCTTATTTGTTTTTGAAATCCCTTATTCAACCACCCCACCCCCTCCCCCCCCCCCCCCCCCTTCTAAGTGTTTTCCTACCTTCTGTTGGCATCAGAGCACTTGGTTCTGAGTGCAATCACTTAACAGGGTCAGAAAAGATCCAGTTGGAAAACTCTTTGATTTAATATGGCTGAATCTTCAAACAGCGCTGGGTTTAACAACAAATATGAAGAGAGAGACAGAATCAGCACAAAGCCTCCTATGTTTGATGGAGAAAAATTTGATTACTGGAAGGACATAATAGAAAGTTTTTTTCTTAGCTATGATGTTGATCTATGGGATATAGTCATTGATGGATACACTCACCCCACTAATGGTGAAGGTAAAAAGATTGATAGAAAATCAATGACTGGTCAACAGAAGAAAGACTTCAGAAATCACCACAAGGCAAGGACAATTCTGCTGAACGCTATATCTCATACTGAATATGAGAAAATCACAAATAGAGATACAACACATAATATGTTTGAGTCCTTGAGGATGACGCATGAAGGAAACACGCAAGTAAAAGAAATAAAGGCTCTAGTGCTGATTCAGAAGTATGAAGCCTTCAAGATGGAGGAAGATGAATCTGTGGAAACCGTGTTTTCAAGATTCCAGATTCTGACTGCTGGATTGAAGGTTCTTGACAAAGCCTACTCCACTTCTGATCATGTAAAGAAGATAATCAAAAGTTTACCAAAGAGGTGGAGACCTATGGTCACAGTGTTAAAGCTCTCAAAAGATCTGAGCAAGATCACTCTGGAGGAACTATCAGTTCCTTAAGAAGCCATGAGATAGAGCTTGAAGAAGACGAGCCTCAGAAGAAAGGTAAGTCCATTGCTTTAAAATCTAACAGAAAATCTGAAACTAAAGCTTTTCAGGTACTAGAAGAAAGCTCTGGAGATTCTTCATCAGATGAAGATGAACTATCTTTACTGTCTAGAAGAATAAATCAACTCTAGAAGCACAAGCAAAAGAAGTTCAGAAACTCTAAAAAACCAGAACACCGTGGAGAATCTTCTGATCACAGAAGATCTGGCAAAAAGTAAGTAGTTTGCTATGAATGCAAAGAGCCATGACACTAAAATAATGAATGTCCCAAACATCAGAAGGATAAACCAAAGAAGAAGTTTGAGAAGAAAAAGAATGTCCTGATGGCTACTTGGGATGACTCAGATTCTTCTGAAGCCTCGTCTGAGTCTGAAGACGAATGTGCAAACGTTGCACTGATGGCTAACATAGAGGAACATGAAGAATCATCTGAATCTGGATCAGAATCAGATTCAGAAGAGGTATTTGCTAATCTCACTAGAGCTGAGTTAATTGAAAGCTTATCCGATATGTGTGAAAACTATAGTAAGTTCAGACTCAAATACAAGAAGCTGCAAAGTAGTCTTGCATCTGAGAATGATCAGCTGAAATCAGAAATTGCTGGGCTGAAAGAAAATAATTTTCAAATCAAAATTGAATTAAAAAGGCTCAACAAAAATCTGAAACAGATACTACGTCTAGCTCTAAAAATGTTTTAGAAGAGTATGACCATAGTTTTCAGAGGTTCATGTCCAGAAGCATAGACAGAAGCAAAATGGCTTCTATGATCTATGGTGTGAGCAGGAACAACAGAAAAGGGATTGGATATGAACCATCTTCTGGGAAGGAATCAAATCCAAAACCTGTTGAGAAGTTAATTATCAATTATTGTAACACCCCATTTCTACCCAAGGCATATTTAAAATAAATCAAAATCAGAGTGCATGAAATTTGTACGCATGACGGTCGTCATGGACTTGTGATGGTCGTCACACAGACAAAATCCTGGGCGTCACATTTTTCAGCTAGCAGAAGCATGCATTTTACCATTTAATTTAACTAGGCAACATGCATTCAGTGATGATACATAGCACATACTCTTGGATGAACAACTAATAACAACTCACATAACATCTTAATTACATAGCAACATATTCATTCGCAGCGGAACATAATGCACTTTCAACATTTATGAAAATCAATGTGATACCAGAAATTACAACCAAAACTCCATTAAAATTCAGCAAGTACTTCAGCTTGCATATATTCATTAAACAACTAGTTTTCCATCAAAATTCAGCACTACCGATTCTTCGGCTTAGTGCGTACAACCAGCATTCGGTGCATTAACAAAAAAACAACCAATTCAACTAAAATACTTAGTAAAATTCAGCAACAAGAAAACATCAAATAAACAACATAAACAATCGTTCATCCCTCCCAAGAGTGCTACGTATCAGAGCGACCAACGACACCTTACGGGAACTACGCTCTATTCTTGACTACCTGCAAATTACCACCAGAGGAGGTAACATACAACGGAAAAGGGTGAGATATCAATAATATAACATAAAGCATGATAGAAAACATGTCGAAACTCATCACAACATTATAGGTTTCGAAATCATAAACATCATCGACAACAACTGCGAGTAATCCATATCTCACACAAACAACATTAACATACAACTAGCGTAATTATGCGACTTTATGCGACTCAACAATGCGACTCAACTGTGCATATGCATGTGGTACCATTTTGGGAGACAACTCTCCACAACTCGGGACAGGGCCAACACCCCGAACCCATCTAGGAGCCAACACTCCAAAACTCGGGACAGGGCCAACACCCCGAACCCATCTAGGAGCCAACACTCCAAAACTCGGGACAGGGCCAACACCCCGAACCCATCTAGGAGCCAACACTCCAAATAACGCCAATACAGGCACAACCGTCGCCAATCCAGGCCAAATACTACGCCATGAAATGCATCTATTATGGACTACAACACAACCATAGCAACCATATAACAAGGCATTATGCCTACAACCAGAATGTCCATAACAGAGCATCATAACATCATACAACCATCACTTTCTACTCGTTCACATATGGGAACAATAACAACATAATTTCAACATTTACGACTGTTCATGTAAAGGAACATTGCAACATCGTATCAACAAATAGGAACTCAAAGTGTTCACACAAAACGGCTATTCCTATACAGGTATAACATCAACATCAGTTCTACAATTAATCTTTAACATTTTATCGTAATAACATTACGGCATCTTCTCACATAATTTATTACAAATCAATCACAACCACGTAACTGTCCTTTTTGGACCAGTACCTGAAACTGGCGCCTTAGACCAACTCGGCCATCTTGACGTCCATTAGGGAAAACCATTAGAGTGTTGTACGAATAACCGTACAGCATATTCGTTCTACGTATTTTCCCATAAGGAAAACCTTAGAGCATCGCACTAATAACTACATAACACATTCATTCCTACATAGAAAGCTGGTACCATTAGGGAACCCTTTTCCTTAACATTTATCGATTAACGAAAACTATACCTATGACTCGATCCCCACATGAATTCGATCATACTCCCGGTTATAGAATTGAACCCCACCCTTACCTTAGAATTGAGGCCAATTCCACGCTTTCCGATTCCGCTTCTGCTCTACGGTGATTTTTCTGCAGAAATCTCCCGAATTCGCCGATGGATGATTCTCCGCTCTCCACTTCTCTCAATGCGTAACTTCTCTTTTCCGTCTTTCCTTTCCCAAAAAAATGATGTAATTGAGGGTAAAAGAGTCTACGGGAATATATTTTTGTTACAAAATCTCATTCCACCAGAACACGTTCAAATTCTGCATAACTGCAGTTTTTGCTCGTGTGACGGTCGTCACACCCTGTGACGGTCGTCATAGCAGAAAAATTAAATTTTTTTCAATTTTTTTCTAGATAGAAAATTTCTTTAGCTTTCCAACGCTTCTAACGGGGTCAAATCCGACTTACGGATCAAGAGATATGAATTTTCAAAGTTTTCCGACAAAACCAGAATTTTTCCGACAATTCGACCGATTCAATTCCTTTCTTCGAGACGAACTCATACTCAAATACGACTACGATGCAACGAGACCTGGCAAAGTCATAATTAGAATTAATTGAAATAAAATGGGCGTTACAACTCTCCCCCACTTAAAAGAATTTCGTCCTCGAAATTACCTCGATTCAACCAACTCCGGATACGACTCTCGCATCCCAATCTTCCAAATTACCTCTACCAAAGAATCCTTTTACCTCGAAGTTGCTTCTCGTCCATCAACTTGAACTAGCAATGCCTCAACAATCAAATCATCCTTCACTTGTATACTATCTATCTGAATCAATGTACTTCCTCAGCTTGGACACATGAACACATCATGCAATTCCCACAAGCGACAGCGGTAAAACAACCTAGCATGTTACTTTCTCCACGCTTCCGCTGCGCCACTCTGATACAGATAAACAAAACATAGTGGTATTTCCGAGACCTCACGCTCGACCAACACCAGTTACTATCGTAACTCTCAAAACACACCTTATCTTGGATCCTTTTAATCTTTTCTATCGTCTCTTACACAATCTCATGTCCGAGCACAACACTCTCGCCGGACATTCATCAACATAACTCAACAAATCCTCTACATACTGAATAGTTCTCTTTGTCTGCCCATCCGTCCACGGATGCTAGAAAGAATCCAACTTTGACATGACATTCAAATGTCTGCAAAACTCTCCTAAAATCTCAATGAAGAACTCAGGTTCCCATCTGACACAAAATTCGACGGCACCTCATACAACTTCACAACTTCATCGATACACATCTCAGCTAGCTTCAGCATAGACTGGCTCTCCCTCATTGGTAGGAAATGGGTTAATCTTGTCAATTCATTCATAACCAACCAAATCGAATCATATTCCTTCAAATTCTTTGGAAAACCCGTCACAAAATCCATGGAAACACTATCCAATATCCATTCTAGAGTTTCTCACGGTTGCATCAACCCAACAGGTTTCTGATGCTCAACTTTCTACTTCTGACAAGTCAAACATGCATACACAAATCGTGTTACATCACGCTTCATACCATGCCACCAAAACAGATTCTTCAAATCACTATACATATTCGTCGCTCCCGGATGAATACTCAACTTACTCCTGTGACTCTCTATCTATGGCCACCAAAACAATTTCCTTAAATTCGGTCGCATCCTCATGGAACTTGGATGGATACTCCATATATCTCAAGGCACTTCTTCAAGAGTATTCTTACTCCACTCAATAACATTTTTCTGCCCAGGACACATCGCTAGGCGAATCTCTCGGCGAACATGACAGTCCGGATTTCTATTTTCGACCGTTAAACGACTTTCGTATGTCCGATTTCGATTCCGTAAAAAGCTACGATCTTAGAATTCGACGTACAACAACAATTTCACACTTAGGAAACCATTCAACACAGTTTCAACTTGAAATATTTTAAACCTCAAGTACACCAATATTGCTTTCCACGCCCAACCTCTTCTTACAATCACCAGAAATCACTGTCCACCCTCTATTCGACTTCACAATCTGCTACCTTAGAATACACCCCAGACACAAGTCTAAAAACCACTCAATCAAATTAATTCTTCGACCATCCAAATAGACATACAATGTGGAGTTCTCAATATCGGACTAGTTTCCGTAACTAAGTCGACCACAAACTCCATCACGACATATCGCGATACCACTTCCACAAATCCGAAAATCAACTCTTCGACTTTGATTCATCAACTTCAACCAATCTAACAACTCAAACCAGATTTTCTGACCTTCTCGAATCTCCTCAAGAATACTACTAGTAAGTTCTAACACACACGGCTTAACTCCATAACAAGTCTCTTCACAGACCAAACTTGTATCCCCAAACTGCTTAATCGGTTCTAACTCTTTTCACCATCATCATCGTTACCGGTAAGGTTTTCAAATCAAAGCATCAGCTACCACGTTATGTACCGAAAACACACAATATGATAACACATCAACCGCACCCGTTCACGACGGTAAAATTGCCAAAATGACACGTTTCGAATATTCTGCTATAATTGGCTCATTCACTGAATCCAAAACCATTTTTCCTAGAAAGATCATCTCGTTAGCTTCCCGTCACTTTGAACGGGAGTCAAAACTGACATACGGTTCAAGAGTTATGAATTTTCGAAGTTTTCCGAAAAACCAGAATTTTGCCCAAAATCTGCTACGGGAATTCTGCATTTTTGCCCGAAAATTCGACTGATTCAATTTATTTTTTGAAACGAACACATACTCATACTCCCCTAACATATGGCATTGAATTAGAACCATCAAACGCGATTTCTACAACGTCCGATTTCAATCCGAATCTTAGATCCTCAAATCTCCAAAATGCCAAAACTTGCCAAATCAACCACATTTTATAAAACAAGCATACTCAATCACGGCTTAACATTACCCGACACAACTATGAAATCTACTCCGACTTTCGTCTGTAAAACATCGCTTCCTCACAAAATCTCAGATTAAGCAATTTCAGCCTCCAACTCCGGCACAACTACAACAATGACCAACTCTTGAACACTGGTCAGATAATTCTTCTTACATACTTCAAGTTGCCTTAAAGCATAATTAAACTCGCTGAAGTTACCTTTACTATATCTCCCAATGTGATACAACTCCGACCACCAATAACGGACTAGTTCCAAGAACGAAGTCGATGTGTAAGCTTCACTTCACATTCCGGTAGTGATTCACTTACCTCCTCGGGAAACTGCTGGACAATTATAATTCATTGGCAACCCACCAACTTCCCCACCTTCATCAACTCTCGAATTCAAATCATAATACGCATCTCGGCACCTTCTTACATCGACCGACTCTTCAAACAATTCTTGAGCACTTAGCTCCACTCCAACCAATTCATTGCTCACGCCACCTAAGCTCGCAAGACACGTCTATCCCATCCAACACAATCCTGTCTACTGTTAACAAGGGATTAAGGGTGATCATTTCCTCAATTTGTCAATAGACAGCCGAAATCAGGATGGGGTATAAACCATCTTTACCAAACTATAAGAGCGTTCAACTTTCCACTGAGCTACAACTCCACACTTGCAGCCTTTCGGAGAAACACCAATTTCTCCCCCACTTGAATCATTCTCACTCCTACAGACAAGGCTAGACAACGAACATGTATCGACAGTGTTTCACACACATGCCGCATACCAGGGATTAAACAACAACATTAGACAACTTGGCCGGACGGACCGACCTGCTCTAATACCACTAATGTAACACCCCATTTCTACCCAAGGCATATTTAAAATAAATCAAAATCAGAGTGCATGAAATTTGTACGCATGACGGTCGTCATGGACTTGTGATGGTCGTCACACAGACAAAATCCTGGGCGTCACATTTTTCAGCTAGCAGAAGCATGCATTTTACCATTTAATTTAACTAGGCAACATGCATTCAGTGATGATACATAGCACATACTCTTGGATGAACAACTAATAACAACTCACATAACATCTTAATTACATAGCAACATATTCATTCGCAGCGGAACATAATGCACTTTCAACATTTATAAAAATCAATGTGATACCAGAAATTACAACCAAAACTCCATTAAAATTCAGCAAGTACTTCAGCTTGCATATATTCATTAAACAACTAGTTTTCCATCAAAATTCAGCACTACCGATTCTTCGGCTTAGTGCGTACAACCAACATTCGGTGCATTAACAAAAAAACAACCAATTCAACTAAAATACTTAGTAAAATTCAGCAACAAGAAAACATCAAATAAACAACATAAACAATCGTTCATCCCCCCCAAGAGTGCTACGTATCAGAGCGACCAACGACACCTTACGGGAACTACGCTCTATTCTTGACTACCTGCAAATTACCACCAGAGGAGGTAACATACAACGGAAAAGGGTGAGATATCAATAATATAACATAAAGCATGATAGAAAACATGTCGGAACTCATCACAACATTATAGGTTTCGAAATCATAAACATCATCGACAACAACTGCGAGTAATCGATATCTCACACAAACAACATTAACATACAACTACCATTTTGGGAGACAACTCTCCACAACTCGGGACAGGGCCAACACCCCGAACCCATCTAGGAGCCAACACTCCAAAACTCGGAACAGGGCCAACACCCCGAACCCATCTAGGAGCCAACACTCCAAATAACGCCAATACAGGCACAACCGTCGCCAATCCAGGCCAAATACTATGCCATGAAATGCATCTATTATGGACTACAACACAACCATAGCAACCATATAACAAGGCATTATGCCTACAACCAGAATGTCCATAACAGAGCATCATAACATCATACCACTCATACAACTATCACTTTCTACTCGTTCACATATGGGAACAATAACAACATAATTTCAACATTTACGACTGTTCATGTAAAGGAACATTGCAAAATCGTATCAACAAATTGGAACTCAAAGTGTTCACACAAACCGACTATTCCTATACAGGTATAACATCAACATCAGTTCTACAATTAATCTTTAACATTTTATCGTAATAACATTACAGCATCTTCTCACATAATTAATTACAAATCAATCACAACCAGGTAACTGTCCTTTTTGGACCAGTACCTGAAACTGGCGCCTTAGACCAACTCGGCCATCTTGACGTCCATTAGGGAAAACCATTAGAGCGTTGTACGAATAACCATACAACATATTCGTTCTACGTATTTGCCCATAAGGAAAACCTTAGAGCATCGCACTAATAACTACATAACACATTCATTCCTACATAGAAATCTGGTACCATTAGGGAACCCTTTTCCTTAACATTTATCGATTAACGAAAACTATACCTATGACTCGATCCCCACATGAATTCGATCATACTCCCGGTTATTGAATTGAACCCCACCCTTACCTTAGAATTGAGGCCAATTCCACGCTTTCTGATTCCGCTTCTGCTCTACGGTGATTTTTCTGCAGAAATCTCCCGAATTCCCCGATGGATGATTCTCCGCTCTCCACTTCTCTCAATGCTTAACTTATCTTTTATGTCTTTCCTTTCCCAAAAAAATGATGTAATTGAGGGTAAAAGAGTATACGGGAATATATTTTTGTTACAAAATCTCATTCCACCAGAACACGTTCAAATTCTGCATAATTGCAGTTTTTGCTCGTGTGACGGTCGTTTCACCCTGTGACGGTCGTCACAGCAGAAAAATTAAATTTTTTCAATTTTTTTCTAGATAGAAAATTTCTTTATCTTTCCAACGCTTCGAACGGGGGTCAAATCCGACTTACGGATCAAGAGATATGAATTTTCAAAGTTTTCCGACAAAACTAGAATTTTTCCGACAATTCGACCGATTCAATTCCTTTCTTCGAGACGAACTCATACTCAAATATGACTACGACGCAACGAGACCTGGCAAAGTCATAATTGGATTTAATTGAAATAAAACGGGCTTTACAATTATACTCCTCTGTATTCTCATTTTAAATATGGTCACTCACATGACATAAAGCACACACGTTCAGATCAGAACACCAAAATTTTTAATAAACCTAAACTGCGTCAGAACACAAATGCTTTTAAAGGACAGAAGTTCAGACAGAACTTCAGAACAACTAACCCCAGGGGACCCAAAAAGATATGGGTACCTAAGGATAAAATAATTTATGTTGCAGATATCCTTAGCAGCAAAGTTGAGACACCAGTCCTGGTACCTGGACTCTGGATGCTCACGACACATGACAGGAAGAAGGTCTATGTTCCAAAGTCTGGAACTTAGATCTGGTGGAGACGTGAAGTTTGAAGGAAACCATAAGGGCAAGTTCATTGGCTCTGGAACAATTGGTAATGGTAACCTTCCCTCTATATCTAATGTTTTACTTGTAGAAGGATTAAAGCACAATCTATTGTCCATAAGTCAATTAAGTGATAATGGTTATGACATTATCTTTAATAAAAAATGTTGCAAAGCTGTTAGTCAGAAAGATGGATCAATCCTCTTTAATGGTAAAAGAAAGAACAACATTTATAAAATAAAACTTTCAGAATTGAAAAATCAGAATGTTAAATGTCTTATGTCTGTTAATGATGAGCAATGGGTCTAGCATAGAAGATTGGCACATGTTAGCATGAGACGTATATCTCAGATTAACAAGCTCAATCTGGTCAGAGGACTTCCTAAGTTGAAGTTCAACTCAGATGCTCTTTGTGAAACATGTCAGAAAGGCAAATTTTCAAAATCCACTTTCAAACCAAAGAATGTTATTTCTACTTCAAGACCATTAGAGCTTCTACATATTGATCTGTTTGGACCAGTGAAAATTGCATCCATCAGAGGCAAGAAGTATGGGTTTGTCATCGTTGATGACTACAACATATGGACATGGGTAAAATTCCTAAAGCACAAGGATGAGTCTCACTCTGTATTCTTTGATTTCTGCAATCAAGCTCAAAATGAAAAGAAATTTAATATTGTTAAAGTCAGAAGTGATCATGGTGGTGAATTTGAAAATAAATTTTTTGAAAAATATTTTAAAGAAAATGGCATTGCACATGATTTCTCTTGTCCTAGAACTCCTCAACAAAATGGAGTTGTAGAACGAAAGAATAGAACATTGCAAGAAATGGCTAGAACCATTATCAATGAGACAAATATGGCTAAACATTTTTGGGCAGAAGCAATAAATACAGCATGCTATATTCAGAACAGAGTCTTAGTAAGACCTCTTATGGAGAAGACTCCTTATGAATTGTGGAGGAATAGAAAGCCCAACATTTCATATTTCCATCCTTTTGGATGTATTTGTTTTATTATGAACACTAATATAATCTGAACAAGTTTGACTCTAAAGCACAAAAGTGTTTTATGCTTGGATATCCTGAATGCTCAAAAGGCTACAGAGTATACAATACTGAAACACAAATTGTGGAAGAATCAATTCATGTCAGATTTGATGATAAGCTTGGCATTCAAAAGCCAAAGCAGTCTGAAATTTCTGTAGATCGAGAAGTTCTTCTCACAGATTTTGAAGAATCAGAGGCAAACAAAGTCTCAGCAAAAGAACCAGAAGCAACGTCAGATTCCACTCCATTAGCTGCTCATCTAGACAACTTAACTATTTCTGAAGAGCCAACTCTTAAAGGATCCTCCAGAATCAAATCTTCTCATCTAGAAGAGATAATTATTGGAAAGAAGTATGATCCCATAAGAACAAGATCCTTTCTCAAATCCTCTAGGACATCATTGTTTGGTCTGGTGTCAATCATTGAACCAACCTCTGTGGATGAAGCTCTGCAAGACAATGATTGGATATTTGCTATGCAAGAGGAGCTGAATCAATTCACAAGGAATGATGTTTGGGATCTGGTTCCAAGACCAAACGGATTCAACATTATTGGAACAAAATGGGTCTATAGAAATAAGTTAAATGAGCAAGGAGAAGTCATCAGAAATAAAGCTAGACTTGTTGCTCAAGGCTACAGTCAGCAAGAAGGTATTTATTACACAGAGACATTTGCTCATGTGGCAAGGTTAGAATCTATACGCTTACTAATTTCTTTTGCTGCACAGAATAACATCACTCTGTATCAGATGGATGTTAAAAGTGCTTTCTTAAATGGTTTAATAGAAGAAGAAGTATATGTTCATCAACCTCCTGGATTTGAAAATGAAATATTTCCAGAACACATTTTTAAGTTAAAGAAATCACTTTATGGCTTAAAATAAGCTCCCAGAGATTGGCATGAAAGGCTGAGTAATTTTCTTCTAGAAATTAATTTTATCAGAGGAAAGGTTGATACCACTCTTTTTCATAAATCAATTAAGAAAGATATCTTAATCTGTCAGATTTACGTTGATGATATTATTGTTGGAACCACAAATATTACACTTGGAAAGGATTTTGCTAAGTCTATGTAAGAAGAGTTTGAAATGAGCATGATGGGAGAACTAAGATTCTTTCTGGGCATTCAAATTAATCAGACTCCATAAGGCACCTACATACATCAGACGAAGTATGTGAAGGAGCTTCTAAAGAAGTTTAATCTGACTGAGAGTAAGCCAGCTAAGACTCAAATGCATCCAATTAGCACTCTGGAAAAAGAAGAGGTAAGTAAAAAGGTAGATCAGAAGTTGTACAGAGTAGGCTTCTGTGATGCTGATTTTGCTGGAGATAGAGTTGAACGCAAAAGCACTTTTGGAAGCTGTCAGTTTCTGGGAGGTAATCTGATCTCATGGTACAACAAGAAGCAACCCACTATAGCACTCTCAACTATAGAGGCAGAATATATTGTTGCTGCTGGTTGTAGTACCCAAATGCTCTGGATGAAGAGTCAGCTGGAAGATTACCAAATACATGAGAGTAACATTCCTATCTTCTGTGACAATACTTCTGCAATTTATCTTTCTAAAAACCATATTTTACATTCAAAGGCAAAACATATAGAAATTAAACATCACTTCATCAAAGACTATATTCAGAAAGGGATATTAAGTTTAAATTTTGTTGATACAGATCATCAATGGGCTGATATTTTTACAAAACCCCTTGCTGAAGATAGATTTAAATTTATTCTGAAAAATATTAGTATGGACTTTTGTCCAGAATAAAATCTTTATTCAGAACTAAATTCATTCAGATGAAAAGTGTTTAAAAATTATACTATGAAGTATTGCATCTATAATTTTTTTGTGTAAGTTACTTTATTTTTTTTGTGAAATTCTGAGTTAACAAGCTTCAGAGGATCTGAGCGTTGGTTAACATTTCATTTCCTAAAAAAAGGAGCTTCAGAAGCACAACACATCAAACACGTGTCATCTCTAATCTGATCTTTGGAAATGGTTGAGTGTACACAAAAGTGAGGCGCCGTTTCAGGTACTGTTTAAATCATTAAAATTCTCTTTTTCCCCCCACTTTGTCAAATCTCATTTAATGCTTTAAATCATTATTTTTTAATTGTGTGATTTGTGGTTTTCTTTTTGTGTGCCCTAATACTTATATCCCACGATGTTACACATTTCACACGTCCACTATCTCACACTTTATGCATTTTGGTCTTCTCCATTGCTTCCTGTTTCAATCTAAACCTAAAAAGAACTCTAGTCATCTCAAAAGTTATTCTTCAATGGCTACTTGATCTTCTTCACACCAAAACTTAGTTTCTACCATGGTTGGGTCATCTTCTTCACAAATGGGTAACGAAGGATACAAAGAACCAGAACGCACTCTTCTAACACCAGTGGACAAATTAGAAGTACTGTGTGAATTTATGGTTAATTTTGACTGTTTGGCAAAAAATGGGTTTGAACTTTGTCCAACAGTTGATTTTCAAGGATGGGTTAAGTATTTTGATCGATTGGTTGGTCCAGTTTTTCCCCAATTGGTAAAGGAATTCTGGATTCGTGCAAAAGTTTACCCTAACTTCATATTTTCATCTGCTTTGGGTAAAACCATCATCATCACCAAGGGTATGATTTGTCAACTAATTGTATATGGAGAAGAAGGTATTGTGAATACCTCTGTGGGACGCGAGATTATGATTGAAGTGTACAACGAGGTATTTACCTCTGGGAATCCTTCTAACAAGATAAAGGATCTGAAGACCCACTACAAGATATGGGCTAAGATTTTTCTGGGTTGCATTCATCATAGGAAGGCATCAAACTCTCAAGACTACATTAATACAGAGCAGCTATATATTCTGTACTGTCTAGGAAAGAATATCAAGGTGGATCTTCCACATCAGCTATTTGTTCATCTGTGGAATCACGTCAAGATGTCAAGGGAAGTCATTCGCACCAAACATCAGAAGATCAGAGACTGGATTCCCATGGGAAGGTTAATCTCTGATATTCTCACTGAGAATGGCTTGGTATCTGCTCTGAAAGAGGCTAGTCAGACAGAAGAATTGGTCCCTATTCTTGGGAAGCCTCTGGATGGAAAAAGTCTTCAAAGGATGAAGTTGGTTGAGAAACTTCAATCTGATCCAATTCAGATTGATTCTGCTGCTGTGCATAGAAGAAGGGTTCCAGTGGATAATTTTCCACTCTTCACTGCAGAGGAGCCAAGGGAAGCTCTTCTCAATTACATTGCTTCTTGTATGGCAGATGGCACTCCTATGCCACCTGATCTGCTGAAACGTGCTTCTGAACCTACCCCAGAGCTGTTCACGAGGAAGAAAAGCAATAAGAGAAAGGTCTCTGCAGAAGATCCCTCAGAGAGACAGTCTCAGAGTTCTAAGAGAAAGGCTTCTGAAGAAGACTCTTCCCAGAAGTCCTTAAAACATTCCAAGAAATCAGGTAACCCCTCTGCTTTATCTCCTGTTTTGGAAACAGTAACAGTAGCACCAACATCTCAACCCCCTCTATCTTCTGAACCAACATTTGAACCTATCATCACCTCTGAACCACCTTTATTTCCCCTCCACACATCACTTCTGAGCATGTTCATGTTTCAGATGCCTCTCCTATCTCACAACCACAAACTTCCAACCCTAACACCACCTCTCAACATAATCCACACACCACCTCTGATCACACCACCTCTCAACTTAACCAAGAAGCCACTTCTGAACAAACCACCTCTATACCATCCACACCTTCTTTCAACATCCATCATCAAACTAATTCTGCTGATGTCCCCTCTACAAACCAACCAGATGTTACCAACCCTTCTGAACCTGAAATCTCTGAACATGAAATTCTTCATGTCACACCTCTCCTAACTATTCACCCAATCTCATCTGGCTCATCTAATTCATCTGACTCATCTAATTCCTCTGAAACCTCTTCTGATGAATCAGATGCTACATTCCCTCCTCATAATTCCCTAAACCATCCTCTTGAAATATCATCTCCCACTCATATTTCCTCTCATTCTCCAAATATACCTTCATCATCTGTTAAACCTTCACTCGTTGATGCTTTCTTTGAGGCCTACCTTAAGCCCAAACCTAGACCAAATTTTGTGATCTGGATTTGAAACAGAGATGCATATGTGGTTTTCTGCTGTTAGAGAGAAGTGCCTCAATAGCAAAAATCCTCTTGACTCTGAGGAAATCTGAACTGCTTTCAGAAAAAGATTTGCTTCTGTGTCCATGAATCTTCAAGATGCATGCTCAGTAGATGTACAAGAGAGAATTTCTAAAGCACTGATACTTTCTCAACTAAGTGTCCGCAGAACTCCTATTTTGCATCTGGAAAACACACCTGCAGAAGCTGTGTGTTCCTCATCTGAGATATCTGTGTTGCACCCCAAAATTTGACCAACATTTATTTACCCATCAAGTGTTTGAAGGTTGAGACCTTTATTAGAAAACTCAAGAGATCCTCAGAGGAATTGGTTGAAACCAAAGTTGTGTGCCTTATAACTTGAGAGTTGTGGGTGCTCCTTAGATGATTCTGAGACTATGAGGATGGACTTGAAGCTTTGAGAAAGCTTATGAGATGTCTTGAAAGCCATCATGAAGCCCAGAGAGGTCATTAGGCAAGAATTCAGAAGATTCAACCATGAATGATAGAATTAGGGTTTTGACTGGGTCAACCCTAGATCAGCTGAAGATTTGGAGAAGGTTGAGACCCAATCCAAGGGCCATGAGATCATGGGATGATGCATAGATATGTTATAAAGATGATTCCTAGACCAACTCATCATGATTGAGGAGTTTGAGAAGTTTCAAGTCAGGGTTTCCAAGGATTGTCAGTGAAAAAACCCTAATTTGATCCCCATCTTCCAGGCAGTTTTATCTCTAGATGTGATTGATATCTCATCTTCCCCACAACATGAATGTTATAGAGCTTGTTCTTAGCTTTAATTTGAGTGGTGGAAGTCCTTGATAGGAGTTACAGAGCTCAAGTTATGGTTTTGACAAATTACAGGTCAGCAGAAGTATGTGAATCTGGGTCCTTGAAAGTCACCCAACTTGCACACAACTTTTGCCCTAGTAGGATGATTCCTATGGTTTCTTGGTCAACATGAATGTTGGAGGGCATCTTCTTAGCTTTAATTTGAGTGGTAGAAGTCCTTGATAGGATTTGTGGAACTCAACTTATGGTTTGAACAAGACAGGGGTATTTTGGTAATTTGTCAGTTATAGGTCATTTTTAAGCAAATGCCATATCTCCTATTTCCAAGCCTCAAATGGAAAAACTCAAAACATGAAAGTTGTTCAAAATGTGATTTTAAGTCTAGAAAGAAGGTCATGAATTGTTGAAATAGCTTGGAGCATGGATATTTTAAAATGGTCAAAATGACTTGAAAAAGGCTTATAAGTTAAAAAAGTTGAAATTGGATTTTGGTTTGAGAGATCTACAAATCCAAAATGGGGCATATGATAGATGATTTTGATTGGAAACAACATTTTGGAAACAATGGTTTATCCACATTTTTGAGTTTAGGCTTAAAAATTGGACTTCCTTTGTAAATTTGTTACTTGCACTTTAAGGTATCAAAAGGAAATGTTTGCCAAAGCCTTAAAATGACTTGAAATGCCTTGTTCTCTCCTTATCATCTCATATGAGGGCATTTTGCATGGTTTCTCATGAGATTTGGGATATTTACTAAAAATAGAAAAAGTGAATTTCTCATTGCATGAGAAGTTCTAGAAACCTCTTGGAAGCTTCTCATCCATTCTAGATGATTCTATTCTCATCTATATAAGCAATAGAGAAGGTCCATACATTGGTTAGAGATTGTGAGGGCTTGCAAGTATGCTTTGATTCCATAACTCCAAAAGTGCATTTTCATTCCAAAGTGTATTGAATCATCATCCATCATTCCAACTTTGGTTATCATCATCATCTACAACCTTCATAGAGTATTTGGAAAAGGAAAGGCTCAAGAATTCGTGGCTGGATTATGAGATCTCCAACTTCACTCCAACTTGCATGAAGAGTTGAATAGGTTGATTCAAGAAGATAGAACAAGAACCACTGCAACCAGAGGCTTCAACATTCATCAAAGACCACACAAAGCAATTGGCAAGGTCTGAATTGGAGGAGAACCATCACCACCATCATCACTTGCAAGGTATGCGTTTCACCATGAATCTCTCTATTTATCCATAGTTCAAGCATGTTGTTAGGAGAAATACAATAGAGACCAATTAGGGATGTGTTATGATGAGTTTGAGGGCTGTTTGTGAGGTTTGCTTCCATGGTGTCAATTCTTTAGTGATCAAGAACTCACGATTTAGTGTACTATAATCTTAGGTATTAGGCTTAGGATAATCCCCATAAGATGTAGTACATGATAGGTTAATATGAGACCATTTGATTACCATGCAAACTAAGGTGCGAAAATGGTGACCACCCCTTGTAGCCTTCGTATTTCTTTCTTGAGGGAGAGTTAGAGAATTCTAGTACCATGGCTGTGTAGAGGGAGAAGAGTAGATGAGTTTTCATCTTTGGATCGTGAAAAATGGTGGAGAAATGAGAGAGTTAGAGAGGGTGGAAGTTGCTTGCATGAATTCTGTTTTTGAAACCCTAGCATGCATTAGGAAGAAGACATAATCACCACCCTTGATTTCCTTTGAATATTTGACTCATCCAATGCATCTAACGGCTGGCATTAAATCTGAATTTTAATGAGGTCTTTGGGCCTTTGCGCTATTCGCACCCCCCTCATTTCCAGGCCCAATGATTTCAACCATCATTTCTTTCTATTTGCACCCCTCCCACTTATTTCTTTCTATTTCGTATTCATTTTCATTTTATTTCATTGATCTTCAAAAATTCATAACTAAATGGAAAATGCATATTTTTCACTCATTCTTTTTTTAATATTTTCCTCATCATGTCTAGAAAATTAAAAAAATATAAAAATTGCATTTTATATTTTTTTAGCATTTTTCTCGTATTTTACAAATAAATGCATATTTTTAATCATTCATTTCATACATGGATTTGTGTATTTTTGTTCATGCATTTAGAAATAGATTTTTTGCCCATTCTTTTTTGTGGTGATTAATATTGAATTGTAGTATTCCCAGAATTTATTACTAGATTTTTTAGAATAAAATTTGATTAGTTTAAATAATTGAACTTAGGATAGTTTAATTAGGGTTTTTAAGTAGTATACTTGAACTTCAACATTTTATTTTTGGGGTTTTTAGGACAAGTTAGCCTATGGGGAATATATGGGACTTAAGGGTAGTTAAATAGGATCTCCTAGAATTTATGTTAGGAATTAATATGACTATATACTATTTTTGGTTGATTTTTGAAATAAATGTTGTTTGTGTGGCCTTTAGGGCAAGTTTAGTTTAGTTTGCTTTGATTTGGAGTTTCCCTTTGGCTTGAGGAGCTTGGGCATCATGTGAAGACCTTGTGGAGAGCCTTGAAGATCATCGTGGAAGCCTTGTATGAAGACTTTGAAGAGCTTTGGAGTTTAGTTTAGCTTTTGTCTTTGTTTTGATTAGGAATTAGGGTTAGGATAGAGCCTTAGATAGATGATTTCATTCAATAAACATGGAAGGTATTGTTCACCCCCATTCCTCTCAATGACACAGAGTCCCTATGGTTGATCACCTCTCTCCTTTGGAGGGATTAGTGACCTTGCCCTATAAGGTAGAACTTTGAGAGAGCCTTTCCTTTGATGTTAAGTTCTCAATGGCATCCTTTGGAAGTCAGTGAGCACTGCAACATCCTCACCTCATCTTATTGACTGAATCTTGTTTGTTGGAGCATTTGAGCCATTGAAGATAGAAGCGGAAGCCTTGAAAAGGATGATTCCTTGAAGATTATTGAAGTCTGAAGACTCTGTGAAGACCAAGTGGATGCCTGAAGATCCCTGGAGATAGTGAAGCCTGAAGGTAGAGCTGATCAAAGGAGCTGAAGCTCAAAGGGAGAAGATGAGTTGATACTCATGTTGTAGGGTTGATACCTGGAAAGCAAGTGATCTCTGAAGTCTGAAGACTGGGTTGCTGCTGGAGGAGCTGAGGCTTTCTTCTGTTTTTTTTTGGTGTATTGTGTGTTTTGTCTGATTTGTCTGTTGCATTAGACTAAGCCCATTTAGAATAAGTTCAGTCTAAGAGCATGAATGCATCTGATTGTATTGTTATTGCTTGGCTTTGCTTGCGGGTATTCGGTAGAGCCCAACTCCCTTGCCCATGTGTTTATTTTGCTTGATAGCATTTCATTTTCTGTCTGTATGATTACAGTTTGCTGTTTCTTGCTTGATAGCATGTTGTTTATTTCAGTATGATTACTGTTATTTCATGACTGGCTTGAGGTCGAGACGAGCTTGTGGAGGCTGAAGCCCCACATACATTTCCTCCCTCACTTGCATTGCATGCATTTTACTGTTAAAGCTGATGCTTTTGTCTGTTTTGGTGTATCATTGACATGATCCCTTAGGACTCTCATTTCCTCTGATGAGGATTTGATGATAGACTTTTAGGTTGAAACCTATGCATGACAACATCTAGGAGTTCCCTGTTCAAACTTCAACCATAGGATGAATCCATGGCATGACAACAGTAGGACTTGATAGTCTCCCCCCTAGTTGGGCCCGTTCTCTTCTCATCTCGAAACAGTTTAAGATACAGTAATCATGAATGATTTCTTTCGTACGTTACGAGCCTTAAGCTATCTGAGAAAGGATTGTGGGAGAGTTTCTTTTCCACAGTCTGGATGTTTAGTATGGTACCCTTTGGGTGACATGCGACGCATTCACTCTCAGGTCATAGTCTCTAGTGCGGTTGAAATCGCAAACACAATAAAAAAACACTTCTTTCAGGAGATAACCCGTAGTTTCCCGAACTACGTTTGCTCTGATCTTTCATACCAGATGAAAGTACGTAGGCATACGATGCGACGTCCTAGCGAGCAACCTTCCCCATCTTCCCCCGTAGTTGGCCGAACTACGTTGACTCTGATTTCTTCCAGACGGGAATACGTAGGCATAAAGTGCGACGCTTTGCCGAGTCATTTTTCTTTTCTTTTTCAGCCAGCCTTGATAGGTAGGTAGATTATAACCAACCCGTCCAAGTAAACAAACAAGCGAGGATCCCGTCGAGTACGACGGACGTGAGGGGTGCTAATACCTTCCCCTTGCGTAACCGACTCCCGAATCCAGACAATGGTTGCGATGACCTTGTCTCACCCTTATTCGTCAGGTTTTTCCGATCGTTTCCTTTCCCGCTCTGAGGGATAAATAACGAAAGGTGGCGACTCTTCTGTTTTGCCGGCACCTTATTTTCGCGCAAGCGACAGCTGGCGACTCTGCTGGGGACTCCAACGGTTCCCTGCGAGTCAATCCTATCGTTTGTGTGTTTACTTGTTGGGTTGCGTTTATTTATCGCTTTTTTTTTTCTCGCACTTTATTTCCTGCATTTTATGTTCCAGTATAATATGATTATTTGTGCTGTTGTGGGATGGGAGTTCTGATTGAGTGAGAAGCCAGACCCAGGCTTGAGTGCACCATAGACTTAGAGTGGAAATTAGTGGGCGCGTGCTTGCTTTGCAGGCACTAGTGTCTCATGAAATCCACGCTCAGACGAGGTTCATCCGGTTGGCTTCACTTTCAACTCTTTGGGTTGAGACGATTGCTGGTTTGGTGGATTGTCGACTCTGGGGACCGATCATTTGTGATTCAGCTAAGTGAGGCCTCTTCAGGACTTAATGATGCCACTCCTTCTGGGAATCGTATCATCAGTTTTGAAAGTCTGTGACGCTGATGAACGCATAGGATGCCGTACCTTGAGTCAGTCTAGGTTCATACCTGTGAGTGGGACTGGGTTTATTGCAGGAAACTTAGACCTTCAGACTACCTGGTTTTCTTGACAGTGAATCAGTTATGTTGGGTTCTCAATTGCAGATATGTTCTTGATAGAGCAAGGGTTTGATCAAAGGATCTTATCATCGGGTGTTTGTCTGTTCTTGATAGAGCAGGCTTTGATCAGTGTATTATCATCAGTGGTTCGTGCTGGACGGAGCAGATTTCGAGTGAGGTCTGAAGACCTCATCGGCAGATGTTATTTGTTCTTGATAGGGCAGATTTTGAGTGGGGTCTGAAGGTCTCATCAGCAGCTGTGTGTTTGTTCTTGATAGGGCAGATTTCTAATTTGGGGTCTGAAGGCTTCGTCAACAGATGTTCCTTGATCTTGCACCCGGGGTCCTTATTATCTGGCACCTATTCTTGTCAGAGCAGAATTTTGATCTCGGTCCTATCAGATGGTTATTCTCAGCAGATCAGATTAGTGGCCTTACACCGGGGTTTCCTTCTCATCAGCGACTGTTGATACCGAACCTCCACAGCAGTCACCTGGATATATTGTTGCATCCCTGCATTTTGCATTAGCTCGCATATTCATGTTTGCATTCCATTAGCATGTGTCTGTGCTACAGGCACGTTTCGTACCCTGATCCTGGTGTCCCGAGCAATATGAGATATTTTCTTCCATGAATGGATCCAGTCTTATCATTGCATTGACACTATGTTGGCACGTTGACACCAGAATCAGGGGTGATCTCCTAAACGTACAGACACCCATAATTCATCTTGCATGACAGAAGTCGGGGCTTGTCTTCTAACCCTTGTGTTTGCAGGTTTGACACAGAATCAAGCAGCTCAGATTGATGGAGCAGATACAAGCTGAGTTGGGGAAAATCCAAAGCCAGCTGGGGCAGGTCATGAATGACATACAGGCAGTGCGTCTGGACCAGCAGGTACTCAGAGAAGAGAATCAGCAGCTGCAGAATCAGTTGAGCTTTCTCATGGGAGTGGTGAGAAGTATGCTAAATAAGGAGAGTGGTCAAGCACCCAAGGTGGAGCCCAAAGTGCTTCCTCCGTTACCGTCAGTGCCGCCTGTGCTGAAGCCAAGTGGACCTCATGGACCCTCTACACAGCATGAAGCTCGAGGCCTGTCTCGTCAGCAGCCGCGTCAGGCATCTCAGAATAACCTTGAAGGTTATAATCAAAAGAAGAAGCTACTTGATAGAGCTGTTGACCCACTACCTGTGAGTTATGCCCAACTGTTGCCACTGTTGGTTCAGAACCGTATTCTCAAGCTTCGGACCTCGGATCCACCAGGTGACGTGTCACCAGACGTTGATCTCAACATACATTGTGATTTCCACTCAGGAGCACCGGGGCACCATGTTGAAACATGTAGGGCTCTCAAGAATAAGATTCAAGACCTTATTGACTCAAGGACAATTAGGCTTGCGCCAGGCGGCATGAGAGCATCGGGAAAGTTCATCCCGTACCCCGCAGAAGAGGTGAATGATTTCACTCCTTTGCCTGAAGCTGAGAAAGATCTCGAATATGTCCCACGACCTTTGGTGACTGCATCGCCTCGCTCGCAGTTCCTACCTGGATCAAGTTCGAGGACGCAAGCGCCTAAACGAGAGACCGTCGCCATTCAGAAACGACGACCTTTTACTCTTGGGCGGAAGGAATACCAGCACCAGGATCACAAGAGACCTCGCAACCACGTGGAACAAAGGAATGCTTCTTTCCATCCAGTGCATGTGCCGTATAGCCAGATTCTTCCACTGTTGATTCAGAATTCCTTGGTGGAACCGAAAGCTCTCAAGCCCGTGCCAGAGCCTTACCCTCCAGGGTACAATCCTCATGTTCAGTGCGGTTACCATGGTGGGTCTCCGGGGCATTCAACTGAAGATTGCAAGGCTTTCCAGGCGAAAGTGCAACAATTGATCGACCAAGGGTGTATTTCCTTTCCATATGGAGTTTTGGTTGTACGTGACAATCTCTCAGCTGTTTGAGCTCGCAGATTCGGAGGATCATTTCCAGAAGCCAGTGATCCAGACAGGCAGACGTCCTCAGCATTGGCAGTCCTCGGACTTGTTACCATTTGCATTTGTAGTTTCTTTTCTGTTAGTTACTACTTGCTGTTAAACATTGTATGTTTCGAATGGTGATGTTAATAAAGTGACTATGCATTTTTTATGAATTAGTTATGTCGTTGTCACTCATTTACTGCATTGCACTGACACTTGCATTTTATTCACTCCACTTTATCACTATGATTAGCAATGAGCGGAGGGAGGATGATGAAACTGAATACTCATAACCAATGATCGTATTGCTTTCAGATAAAACTTTGCCGATGACGTACAAGGCATTGTTTCAAATCCCCTAAACACCGGAGAGATAAGGAAGAGAATCCCTTGTTAACCACTTCGAGCCGAGAAGTAGGAGTTTCTTTCGGACTTTCTAACCCTTACATCTTAACCCGGGGCAGGGTAGTTGTCAGTTAGCTTGATCGAGCGTTCAAGTCTTATAGAGGAGTGTTGTCCTTCGAGGACCAATCACGTCATATTCCTCGCTAGAGGTCGTACCTCATCAACCACAATGGTTAAACCTCACCAATCAGGAGTGAGACAGTTAGAAGCCTTTCGAAGCAATCAAGATAACCAGTGTCGCACGACTTGTTCCAAAAGAAAAAGGAATAAGAAAGCCCGCTAAGTAAAAAAGAAAAGCTAGAAAGCAAATACTTAGGCAAAAATCAGGGCATCCCGCTGGACTTCAAAAGAAAAAATCGAAAAGAACTCAAAGGGAGTCAGTCCAGGCAAAAATTAGGGAATCAAAACAAAAGAATGAAAAAGAAAGGATTATAAAAAAGAAAAAAAATCCTCGAACAAGGACGAAGTCGTGTAGACACAGACGCCGAAAACGAAAAAGGAGTAACTGTCACTCCGAAACACCTTGCGAACTCTTTAACCAGTTGTTCTCAATGTTCAACATACCTCTCGAAGAGGCGAGCGCTCGACCCAAGTTAACTGGACTTTAGGATCGGAGATCATCACGTAGAAGGGGTGGGTACAAATCATAATTTGAGCCAAATACCCTTTGTTTCACGAACCGTGAACCCGACCACGATACGACCCTCAAAAGACCTAATTGAGGCAGGGTTTATTCCGAAAGCGCATTACGATAAGGTTGAGTAACCTGACTCCTTCATGATTTGCTAATCATATCCTTATTGCATTTTTCACTGATTACATCAGCACTACGTTTGAACTCTTTGGTTCATTCGTCACTCACTAGCATGACACGTAAATGAGTGACAGTACAACATTTTTCGAAATTTGCATGAACACTGCATTAAAATTACTATTCGTGAATAAACAATTTTGGTTGCAGGTTAGTAGCTGATATGAAGGAACTTCAACAGGGAATAGTCAATCAGGACTGAATCGTCAGAGGTCTGGGTCAGAATGGTATGCTGTGAAACCCTGTGAATCTGGGGCATCGACTTCCAGTGAGTTTGGAATCGGTTTGTCTGAGGACAAGTCCCGGAGCATCAGTTGATTATGGGGCGGTTTATGCAAGAAGCGGTTGATCGGAAGTGAGTCTTCTCGGGACCCAATCAGGGGCAGTTATCCAGAATTCTTGCAATTTAAGGGCAGATCCCTCCAGTGTTCGATCAGAGCATGTTGAGTCGCTCATCGCTCGTTCAGGGGCAAACTACTTCAGAGGTATTGAAGCCGACCATGCTGAGAGTTGATTAGTCGAGGATGAATCCTCCCGTTGTGCAGATGTTGGGGCAAGCCCTCTGAAGATTGTCTTGTTGCCAGTTGTTTTCGGCTCAGAATGAATTATTCCCAAAGGTCGGATTGGGGCAAGTTGAATTGCGCTGGGGCAAGTTGTTCAAATGAGTTTGTTCACCCTAGCAAGAATTGAGTATCGGGGAATCGTGTCATTACCCTGCCAAAGCCAGAGTCTTCTGAAGAAGCCTTGCGGTCATTGGGTCGTTAACCTACAGCATAACCTGTTACTTGACTCCATGATTGGTAGCCTGTATTCCCTGTGTTGACGTTGTTGAACCAGGATTGTTTCTCAGCAGAGATGTACGGTTTGAGGTTGTTCCCCCTGTACAGTTTGAGACTGCAGCAAATTGAGATGGCATTTACCCCTTATCAGATTAGGGTCAAGATTGCCCTCAGTAGACCAGGATCGATATCCCCGAAGCAGGGCGAGCCCTCCTTCTCCAGCAGAGTTCAGTAGTCTCTCCTCCGCAGAATCTGAACGCAAATAGTGAGCATTGATATGTCTCCCCAGGCAGAGAGGATTCTCGTCCCCAAGCCGACGCATCCTGAAGGAGCGTCACCTCATCAGCTGAGTCAAGGGCCGAAGCTCGTATCCCCCCCAGCACCGGGTCACAAGTGCAGATTTCATAGAAGTGTTCGGGTGCCGGAGCTCGTGTTTCCCCAGTAAAGTCTCCAGCGGAATCGAGATTCCCCGCCAGAGTCATGTTCTCTCCGGAAGTTGGATGATTCCCTATTCCCCAGTAGAATGTTGGTACAGCTGATGTTGTATTCTCCTGCAGAGTTGTACTCTCCCCCCGAAGTCAGATGATTCTTTCTTCCCCGGCGAAATTGAAATTCCGCACAAGAGTCGTACTCTCCAGTGAAGTAGAATGAGTTCTCTCCCCGGATGAGTCCGCGGAAGAGCAGAATCCTTGGAAGCAGTTGGGACCTTGAGTGGATGTTCCCTAGCAGAGCGTGGGGCAGCTGATGCTGTATCTACCCGGGGTCGCGCTCTCTCCAGCGAAGCAGAATGACTTCTCCTTCCTCAGCCGAGTTTACAGATGTCCAAGAGAGCCGAGTCCTTGGAAGTTGATCAGATCATGATTGGTTTTTCCCCAGTGGAGTGTTGAGCAGCTGAAGTTGTTTCCCCACAGAGTTATCCTCCCCAGAAGAGTAGCCGAGACGGCCGCGCAGTTTATTCTCGCGATGGATACCCGCAGGTCCGAGTTCTCGTAGAGTTTCGTCCCCCCGCAGCAGATCAACTGAAGTTGTTTTCCCTGCAGCAGTCAATGGAAGATCATTTCCCCAGACAGAGCCTGATTAATATTGGCGTGTCCACGTTCGCCTCAGCAGGATGATTCCTCTACCGGAGTAGTGCTTGTATCCTTGACAGAAGGATTTCCTCCTCCCAGCATTTATTTTGCTGACGGGATCGCATCATTGTACATGACTGCATAGCATTCAACACTGCATAGCATTCAACACTGCATAGCATTCAACACTGCATAGCATTTAACGCTGCATAGCATTGTGCATGATTGTACAGCATTTAGCATAAACGCATAGCATTCCCACCGTGTGGGGCATAGCGCAGAAGCATACGCATCATAAGCATGATCTAGGTTACTATCGTTCGTGTCTTACAGGTAATCCACCAAAAGACCGGTTGCTCAGGATGATTCCTGATATTCTCTCCAACGAGGTTGTTTTCCTAAGATGATTCTTAAGACCCCGGTGTAATCCCCACAGTCGCTCGCTCAAGATGATTTTTGAGATCCCCAGCGAAGTCTTCAGTTCAAGATGATTCTTGAATTCCTCAGCAGGGCCGTTTGCTTAAGATGATTCTTAAGACCTCAGCGCAGCTTCCCGAGTTGTTCGCTTAGGATGATTCTTGAGCTCCCCAATAGCGTCCCCAGCAAGGTTTGCCCAGGAAGATTCCTGGAACACCCAGCAGAATAAAATCTCCAGAATGGTTATCAGTACAAGATGATTCTTGAAGGTGCCCGACGGAGTTGTTTGTTCAAGATGATTCTTGAAGTCCTTAGCAGCGTGATATGTCTGCTCCAACAGTGATGTCTAATCCGAAGATTGACTTCGTAAACGCCTGAAGGCGGTACCAGAATGTTCCTGTGGATTCAGGTTTCAGTGCTGATGAATCAGCGCTTATCTGAAGACAGAGTCCAAGAGTTCGTAGATCCAGCTTGTGTATGCAAGGTGATCCGTATTGGCCTGAAGACCAAGTCAGTTGCCCTGAGGTGATGATTGATCGCGATCAAGTGAATAGTGTTTCTTCTGACTGAAGTCGAAGATGTTTCTCCAGCTGAAGCAGAGTTTTGCCTGAAGGCAAAGTGTTTGAATCCCCGTAGAGTCATGAACGGCTCAGGATACCATTTCTCTGACTGAAGTCACAGATTTCCCAAGCTGAAGCGAAGGTGCCTAAGGGCAGGGTTATCCCCCAAGGTCATGAATGACCTAGGATTCATTTTTCGGACTAAAGGCCGAAGTATATCCCTAACTGAAGTCTCGGATGCTCTATAGCAGAGGCGGAGTTGCCTGAAGGCATATCCTTGAAGGTCAAGGACCATTTCTTTAGACTGAAGTCGAAGATGCCTCCTGCAGAGTTGCCGACGGGCAAAGTTTATATCCTTGAAGGCCAAGGATATTTTTCTAGCTGAAGCTGGAATAGCCGACGGGCAGGGTTTCATTCTTCTTCATAAATACTTGAAGATTCTCCAGCGGATCTGGAGTGGCCAGGGGCCAGGGATCCATTTACCTTCAGAAATATTTGAAGATTTTTTCTAGCTGAAGCTAGAAATGGCCAGGGGCCAGGGTTTCATATATCTTTAATGTTGAAGCTCTACGGTGGGCAGTGTGCAGCAGTATTCCGATGATTCGTCATGGTTCTGAGGGTGAACCCCAGATCAGAGTGTGCTCGGTTAAGTCTCTCATTCCCAGCGGAGTAGTTTCAAATACGCAAGTGTACTTTACCAGGGGTGAACCCCATGTCGGATTTGTTCAGATAATGTTTGTTCGACGGCGAGGTTGAACGTTTGGATTTGGCGGCGAGGTCAGATCATCATTTGTCCAGCGGCGAGGTTGGATGTTTGTTCGACGGCGAGGCTGAACGTTTGGATTCGACGGCGATGTCAGACTCTTTAAATCCCCATCAGAGATGATGTTTGTACGACGGCGATGTCGAGCGTCTCTAAGAGGATGTTTGTTTCCGACGGCGATGTCAGATTCAGTTCTCCAGCGGCGATGTTGGGCATGTCAAGTTGGTCCAGTCTTCTGACGGCGATGTTAGGTGATGCAGATCCTTTAGTTCTCCAGCGGCGATGCGGGATATTTTGACAGATTTATTTCTCCAGCGGTGATGTTGGGTATTTTGGGTGATTCAGGTTTAGGTCGCCGGCGGCAATGTTGGACGCTTGTTTCCCTGAGTTATGGTTGTTCTTGACGGCGATGTCAGGTGATTTAGTCCTCCAGCGGCGATGTTGGGTGTTGTGGTTGTCTGAAGGCAATATCAGAAGAAGTTGATGTGGATAACTGACGGCGATGTCAGATCAGTATCTCTCCAGCTAGCGGTCGTGCAGCTAGCATTGCAATATTCGAAAATTTGTTCCCCGCAAAGTATCGTGTGCTTGTGCAGTTGGTAAATTTTCGGGTTTACCGGTATTCAACCGTCTCGTACCTTGGTTGGTTGAGAGCCGTTCGCTTCTCACCCAGTCAGGTTCAAGCCGTTTGAATAGGGGCAGCTGTTGCACCCTAAAATTTGACCAACATTTATTTACCCATCAAGTGTTTGAAGGTTGAGACCTTTATTAGAAAACTCAAGAGATCCTCAGAGGAATTGGTTGAAACCAAAGTTGTGTGCCTTATAACTTGAGAGTTGTGGGTGCTCCTCAGATGATTCTGAGACTATGAGGATGGACTTGAAGCTTTGATAAAGCTTATGAGATGTCTTGAAAGCCATCATGAAGCCCAGAGAGGTCATTAGGCAAGAATTCAGAAGATTCAACCATGAATGATAGAATTAGGGTTTTGACTGGGTCAACCCTAGATCAGCTGAAGATTTGGAGAAGGTTGAGACCCAATCCAAGGGCCATGAGATCATGGGATGATGCATAGAGATGTTATAAAGATGATTCCTAGACCAACTCATCATGATTGAGGAGTTTGAGAAGTTTCAAGTCAGGGTTTCCAAGGATTGTCAGTGAAAAAACCCTAATTTGATCCCCATCTTCCAGGCAGTTTTAGCTCTAGATTTGATTGATATCTCATCTTCACCACAACATGAATGTTGTAGAGCTTGTTCTTAGCTTTAATTTGAGTGGTGGAAGTCCTTGATAGGAGTTACAGAGCTCAAGTTATGGTTTTGACAAATTACAGGTCAGCAGAAGTATGTGAATCTGGGTCCTTGAAAGTCACCCAACTTGCAGACAACTTTTGCCCTAGTAGGATGATTCCTATGGTTTCTTGGTCAACATGAATGTTGGAGGGCATCTTCTTAGATTTAATTTGAGTGGTAGAAGTCCTTGATAGGATTTGTGGAACTCAACTTATGGTTTGAACAAGACAGGGGTATTTTGGTAATTTGTCAGTTATAGGTCATTTTTAAGCAAATGCCATATCTCCTATTTCCAAGCCTCAAATGGAAAAACTCAAAACATGAAAGTTGTTCAAAATGTGATTTTAAGTCTAGAAAGAAGGTCATGAATTGTTGAAATAGCTTGGAGCATGGATATTTTAAAATGGTCAAAATGACTTGAAAAAGGCTTATAAGTTAAAAAAGTTGAAATTGGATTTTGGTTTGAGAGATCTACAAATACAAAATGGGGCATATGATAGATGATTTTGATTGGAAACAACATTTTGGAAACAATGGTTTATCCACATTTTTGAGTTTAGGCTTAAAAATTGGACTTCCTTTGTAAATTTGTTACTTGCACTTTAAGGTATCAAAAGGAAATGTTTGCCAAAGCCTTAAAATGACTTGAAATGCCTTGTTATCTCCTTATCATCTCATATGAGGGCATTTTGCATGGTTTCTCATGAGATTTGGGATATTTACTAAAAATAGAAAAAGTGAATTTCTCATTGCATGAGAAGTTCTAGAAACCTCTTGGAAGCTTCTCATCCATTCTAGATGATTCTATTCTCATCTATATAAGCAATAGAGAAGGTCCATACATTGGTTAGAGATTGTGAGGGCTTGCAAGTATGCTTTGATTCCATAACTCCAAAAGTGCATTTTCATTCCAAAGTGTATTGAATCATCATCCATCATTCCAACTTTGGTTATCATCATCATCTACAACCTTCATAGAGTATTTGGAAAAGGAAAGGCTCAAGAATTCGTGGCTGGATTATGAGATCTCCAACTTCACTCCAACTTGCATGAAGAGTTGAATAGGTTGATTCAAGAAGATAGAACAAGAACCACTGCAACCAGAGGCTTCAACATTCATCAAAGACCACACAAAGCAATTGGCAAGGTCTGAATTGGAGGAGAACCATCACCACCATCATCACTTGCAAGGTATGCGTTTCACCATGAATCTCTCTATTTATCCATAGTTCAAGCATGTTGTTAGGAGAAATACAATAGAGACCAATTAGGGATGTGTTATGATGAGTTTGAGGGCTGTTTGTGAGGTTTGCTTCCATGGTGTCAATTCTTTAGTGATCAAGAACTCACGATTTAGTGTACTATAATCTTAGGTATTAGGCTTAGGATAATCCCCATAAGATGTAGTACATGATAGGTTAATATGAGACCATTTGATTACCATGCAAACTAAGGTGCGAAAATGGTGACCACCCCTTGTAGCCTTCGTATTTCTTTCTTGAGGGAGAGTTAGAGAATTCTAGTACCATGGTGTGTAGAGGGAGAAGAGTAGATGAGTTTTCATCTTTGGATCGTGAAAAATGGTGGAGAAATGAGAGAGTTAGAGAGGGTGGAAGTTGCTTGCATGAATTCTGTTTTTGAAACCCTAGCATGCATTAGGAAGAAGACATAATCACCACCCTTGATTTCCTTTGAATATTTGACTCATCCAATGCATCTAACGGCTGGCATTAAATCTGAATTTTAATGAGGTCTTTGGGCCTTTGCGCTATTCGCACCCCCCTCATTTCCAGGCCCAATGATTTCAACTATCATTTCTTTCTATTTGCACCCCTCCCACTTATTTCTTTCTATTTCGTATTCATTTTCATTTTATTTCATTGATCTTCAAAAATTCATAACTAAATGGAAAATGCATATTTTTCACTCATTCTTTTTTTAATATTTTCCTCATCATGTCTAGAAAATTAAAAAAATATAAAAATTGCATTTTATATTTTTTTAGCATTTTTCTCGTATTTTACAAATAAATGCATATTTTTAATCATTCATTTCATACATGGATTTGTGTATTTTTGTTCATGCATTTAGAAATAGATTTTTTGCCCATTCTTTTTTGTGGTGATTAATATTGAATTGTAGTATTCCCAGAATTTATTACTAGATTTTTTAGAATAAAATTTGATTAGTTTAAATAATTGAACTTAGGATAGTTTAATTAGGGTTTTTAAGTAGTATACTTGAACTTCAACATTTTATTTTTGGGGTTTTTAGGACAAGTTAGCCTATGGGGAATATATGGGACTTAAGGGTAGTTAAATAGGATCCCCTAGAATTTATGTTAGGAATTAATATGACTATATACTATTTTTGGTTGATTTTTGAAATAAATGTTGTTTGTGTGGCCTTTAGGGCAAGTTTAGTTTAGTTTGCTTTGATTTGGAGTTTCCCTTTGGCTTGAGGAGCTTGGGCATCATGTGAAGACCTTGTGGAGAGCCTTGAAGATCATCGTGGAAGCCTTGTATGAAGACTTTGAAGAGCTTTGGAGTTTAGTTTAGCTTTTGTCTTTGTTTTGATTAGGAATTAGGGTTAGGATAGAGCCTTAGATAGATGATTTCATTCAATAAACATGGAAGGTATTGTTCACCCCCATTCCTCTCAATGACACAGAGTCCCTATGGTTGATCACCTCTCTCCTTTGGAGGGATTAGTGACCTTGCCCTATAAGGTAGAACTTTGAGAGAGCCTTTCCTTTGATGTTAAGTTCTCAATGGCATCCTTTGGAAGTCAGTGAGCACTGCAACATCCTCACCTCATCTTATTGCCTGAATCTTGTTTGCTGGAGCATTTGAGCCATTGAAGATAGAAGCGGAAGCCTTGAAAAGGATGATTCCTTGAAGATTATTGAAGTCTGAAGACTCTGTGAAGACCAAGTGGATGCCTGAAGATCCCTGGAGATAGTGAAGCCTGAAGGTAGAGCTGATCAAAGGAGCTGAAGCTCAAAGGGAGAAGATGAGTTGATACTCATGTTGTAGGGTTGATACCTGGAAAGCAAGTGATCTCTGAAGTCTGAAGACTGGGTTGCTGCTGGAGGAGCTGAGGCTTTCTTCTGTTTTTTTTTGGTGTATTGTGTGTTTTGTCTGATTTGTCTGTTGCATTAGACTAAGCCCATTTAGAATAAGTTCAGTCTAAGAGCATGAATGCATCTGATTGTATTGTTATTGCTTGGCTTTGCTTGCGGGTATTCGGTAGAGCCCAACTCCCTTGCCCATGTGTTTATTTTGCTTGATAGCATTTCATTTTCTGTCTGTATGATTACAGTTTGCTGTTTCTTGCTTGATAGCATGTTGTTTATTTCAGTATGATTACTGTTATTTCATGACTGGCTTGAGGTCGAGACGAGCTTGTGGAGGCTGAAGCCCCACATACATTTCCTCCCTCACTTGCATTGCATGCATTTTACTGTTAAAGCTGATGCTTTTGTCTGTTTTGGTGTATCATTGACATGATCCCTTAGGACTCTCATTTCCTCTGATGAGGATTTGATGATAGACTTTTAGGTTGAAACCTATGCATGACAACATCTAGGAGTTCCTTGTTCAAACTTCAACCATAGGATGAATCCATGGCATGACAACAGTAGGACTTGATAGTCTCCCCCCTAGTTGGGCCCGTTCTCTTCTCATCTCGAAACAGTTTAAGATACAGTAATCATGAATGATTTCTTTCGTACGTTACGAGCCTTAAGCTATCTGAGAAAGGATTGTGGGAGAGTTTCTTTTCCACAGTCTGGATGTTTAGTATGGTACCCTTTGGGTGACATGCGACGCATTCACTCTCAGGTCATAGTCTCTAGTGCGGTTGAAATCGCAAACACAATAAAAAACACTTCTTTCAGGAGATAACCCGTAGTTTCCCGAACCACGTTTGCTCTGATCTTTCATACCAAATGAAAGTACGTAGGCATAGGATGCGACGTCCTAGCGAGCAACCTTCCCCATCTTCCCCCGTAGTTGGCCGAACTACGTTGACTCTGATTTCTTCCAGACGGGAATACGTAGGCATAAAGTGCGACGCTTTGCCGAGTCATTTTTCTTTTCTTTTTCAGCCAGCCTTGATAGGTAGGTAGATTATAACCAACCCGTCCAAGTAAACAAACAAGAGAGGATCCCGTCGAGTACGACGGACGTGAGGGGTGCTAATACCTTCCCCTTGCGTAACCGACTCCCGAATCCAGACAATGGTTGCGATGACCTTGTCTCACCCTTATTCGTCAGGTTTTTCCGATCGTTTCCTTTCCCGCTCTGAGGGATAAATAACGAAAGGTGGCGACTCTTCTGTTTTGCCGGCACCTTATTTTCGCGCAAGCGACAATCTGCTGCACTTCAGAGTGGTGAAGTTCCTTAAGCTGAAGAAGTTCCATCGGATGCTCCTATTGCTGGAAAAATTTCTGAATCTGGTCATCCATCTACCATGGAATTAGAGAATGCACCTTCTTCTTTGGTTGCTCAAAATTCTACAGATTTGAAGCAAGTAAATGAAGATCTGCAAAACAAGTTTGCTCAGCAAGAGGCCACCAACAATGAGATAAAATCCCGGATGATCAAGCAAGAAAAGACTACGGGAGAGATTAAGGAGTGGATGGTCAAACAAGAAGAATCCACTTCTGAGATCAAGACTTGGATGGCCAAACAAGAAGCTTCAACTTCTGAGATGACAAATCTTCTTAAGATTTTAGCTTCTCGTTTAACTTAATTATTTGTTTGTGCACATCTATAAACTTGCTTGTTTTTACTTCTTTTCTGAATATATGAATACATCTGTGATTTTTTTCTTCTTACATCTGATTTTATCTTATTTCTTTTCTATTTTTCTTGCTCTGAAATTATTCTTTTGTCTTAAAAGTTTTTCTTAAATGATTCTTTTTGATATGACAAAAAGGGGGAGAAATGGAAATTTTGATTGTTCATATAAACAGATACTGAATGGAAACTCATACATGTTAAAATCTAACTAATCATAAATTCAGTGTTTCAGAGTTAAAGTTTCTCATCTGAAAATATTTATAGAATTACCTCTGAACAAGATCTGAGATAATCCGCAAGCTTGCTCTGACTCTGGAAAGAATACAAGTGCAAAATAAAGGGAAGTTTTAATTTTTCTAGCAGTATTCGTTTTAGGGGGAGAATCATATTCTCAGGGGGAGATATATATATACTTTTAATATTGAACAAAATCTCGTATAGTTTTTGTCATCATCAAAAAGGGGGAGATTGTTAGAACACAAATTGGTTCTTAATATATCTTAATGTTTTGATGATAACATTAATGAAATTTTGTATGAAAAAAATATATACTCTAATTTTGTTCAAGTATTTTTATTTCAGATATCATAAGAAATATTCCTCTGAACGCAAAATATTCCTCTGATGGAATATTCTTCTAGACATTAAGCTACAGAAGACTCTGAGCGAAGCTACAGAAGACTCTGAATGAAGCTACAGAAGACTCTGAGTGTTATGACAAAAAGCGAAGCAGGCTCTGAGCGTAAAAGTATAAAGCAAAAGATTCAGAAGACTTTGAGATTCAAATCAAGCAAGGCTCTTAGAATCATAACGAACAAGACTCTGAAACGTTAGCAACAAAAGTAATACATCTGGATGAACAGTTTGTTCAAACATTCACACTAAGCACTAAGCTGCAGAACTCTGGTAGAGAGTTACTCTGATAAGAAGAAACTCTGATTGGAAGTTACTCTGATAAGAAGAAACTCTGATTGGAAGTTACTCTGATAAGAAGAAAATGGAACGTCAAGCAGGCTTTGATAATCTGATAAGAAGAAAATGGAAAATCATCAGAGAATCTAATGAAGAAGATATTTCCATATTCAGTTATTCAAAAAGATGCTGATCCAGAAAGAGTCGTTACCAATTTCAATGTCTACATCCAACGGTATTATTCCTTTTTTGTGTATGGTACAGAATGTCAGAACAAAAACGATATCTCTGAACATTCCTATTCTGGAAAGAAGACAAAAAGGTAGTTGCACGATATTTGAGATATTGGAGTATTTAAACAAGTCTTCAACAACATTTCAATGTTAACAACTCTTGAACAAATTTCAATTGAACGACTACAACAAACATACTAGAAAATTGAATAGTTTCATTTGTTCTTAATTTGTGTAAAACCACTGCTGTGATAATAGCTTATCTTAGAAGCACTTAAACACATTATTGTATATCTTTGTAAAAGATCCTTGAGAGACCAAGTTGTGGTCAGTATTCTTGAGAAGACTAAGACAGTTTGTCTTAGTGATGACACTGTAATCAGTTTTTGATTAGTGGATTAAGTCCTCGTTTGAGAGAGGCAAAATCACCTTGGCCGGGTGGACTGGAGTAGTTTGAGTTCAAATGAACCAGGATAAAAATAACTTGTTCATATTTATTCTCTTATTTGTTTTCGAAACCCCTTATTCAACCCCTCCCCCCTTCTAAGTGTTTTCCTACCTTCAAGCTTTGGTTATCACAGATCCAAACATCCAACACTAAGTCTTCATATTGTTTTCAAAGACAGTTACCAACTTGTCAAAACAAATCACAAACCTAACTTTAGTAAAAGCAATAGATTTAAACAGCCAACAATGAGTTGGAAAGCTCAAACCCTAAGAACAAATCTTGACAAACACAGTTGTGAACCCCCCCCCCCCCATATGACAAAGTCCAAATCATTTAACAAACAATCCAAAACTCCAATCATAATGACAACTTAATAGACTCATGACAACAAGTATAACACAAATGCAAACTTCTTGGCATAACAATACCAAACATCAAACAAATGACTTAAAACATTACTCTAAATATAGCCTAATCCACACAAGCAACAACTAGCAATGAGACAAGTTTTAACAGCCCCAAACAAGAGTTGACAAACTCATCTTTCAATAAGGTTTTTTTTTTGACATTATAGTACAATTTAAACATAACAATGCCTAAATAATTCAACAAGCCAATCAATGCATACATGATGCACAATAATGATAAGGTTTAGGATTACATACCTCTTGTAGTCTTCCCATAATAAGCTAGCTGCAAAAACAAGAGATCCCTCCCTCCTTTGAACAAGTTTGTGAATGTTGCTTCTTCTTGAAGAAACAAAGAAATCTTGAAGACAGTTTGACCAAATGAACTTCTAGTTGTTGTTTGAGACTTTAGACAATTAATCAACACGAATATAAGGTTTTCAAAGTGTCACAGTGATGGAAATTGGTCTAGGTAGTAATTTGGTCCATATTATGCATAAAAGTCAAACTATAGTGTGTGAGAAGTTGACTTTTAGATTTATGGTGTTTTTGATTAAAATAATGATTGGAATAGCTTCAAATGGTCATTTCAAGTTTGTGTGGATGGTCTTTATGGTGGTTTTATGGCTACAAGTGATGCTGGTGTGAAACTTGCAAAGAGGCAATTTTGGCGATTTTGTGGTTTTCCTCACTTACAAGCAAAAATTGTGAGAAGGAGAGATATGGATTTCTATTGGGTTTAGAGGGCTCTGGTGTGGTTGATATCATGATATGGATCCTCGATTTATAGGCCAAGTGATAGGTTGGGGCAAATTTGTCCAAGTAGTATTCAATGGTGGTTTTAGTGAAAAGATCTCATGAATCTAGGTGATGGTTTGGTTCTGCAAATTCTTACTTGCTTTCAAGGAGCTTAGCCCCATAAAACCAGCTAACAATGAGCTATAAGAAGTGACCAAAGAATGCACAAGGACACCCTCCCATGCTGCAGCCATAAACACTCTCTCATGTGTACCTTTTGTACTTTTTCTCTTTAAACTAATGGATCTTGGCTAGAACTTCGGACTTGCTTGGATTCCCTTATGATCTAGTTCATTTCTCCCTATAACACATTATATCAGATGTCTTTCCATGGTTATAATTGAAGTGCATAGTTGGAAATCATGTTTATGTTGAGTTTTGACATGATGACAATCAAGTGTTTAGGTGCAACTTGCCTAATTCGAAACTCTCAGCTCACAAGGGCTATGGAGGAGTACTTGTACTTTTTGGAAATCCCTCATTATGCTCTACAATTTTCATGTTTATTGAATCTTTAGATTCCAAATGGAACTAGGTCAAAAAACCCCTCAAAGTTGCCTGAAAATATGTCTAAAAATGCCAAAAACTTAGAATTTTTCTAAGTGTTTTCTCCCTCTTGTGATGATTTTGACTATAACTCCAAATCTATGTATTTTTTGCCCATGGATCACCTTTACACTTTTGTAGGGATTTCCAAGACCTTTCCAACAAGCTTTGAACCACCTCATTTGGATGTGTGGTTAGGAAGTTATGGTCTTGCCCCTTTCAAAACCCTAATTCCAGACTTTTTCGATTACTCCTCAATCCTTGATCCAATGGCCACAAAACTTTATTACTAGATGTAATATGTTATTAGGAACATATTTTCTTCAAACTTTGAGGTCAAATTCCTTATGGTCAAAGAGTTGACTTTTCAGTCAAACGGACGGATCGATCGAAAAACCCCGAATTGACTGTTGATGTTCTGGGTCTTATGAGGTCTTGAAAATTCTTGGGTGGACTTCACTAAGTAATATGAGCTTCATGGACCAAGATTCCATCATTGGAATGCCTTTTAAATCAAAATTCAAACTACAGTTGACTTTTCCTGATCAGAAACCCTAATTAGGAGTCCTGGACTGCACTGTTCTTGATCTTTGGGTGACAACCTTAAATTGGATTCATAATTGATTCAGTAGGGTATCCTTGATAATGTAGAGACTTGTTCCATGTAGAATCAATCCAAGACATTGATTGATCAGACCAATGAAACCTCGATTCCCAACTGTATTAAACCTTGATTCATTTGTATCCTGACAAAGACCAACTTGAAATAGGTTAAGGTTAGATAAACAAATGAAGATGATCCTAGAATGATGATGAATATCTAAGGGGTCAAAATTTGGGGTGCAACAGTTCCCAAGTGATGTAGCTTGTTAGCTCTCATCCAGTTGCCTTGTTATCCCTTGCTCCAAAGGAAAGTCTCTCTATTGACTTCACTGTCATAGATAGCTCATTACCCCTCCCCTTGAATTGGTTAAGTAATTAGGTCCTTTAACTTGGTTAAGTTAGAACCTATATCCATTAGACTTTGCTTTAAGTCTAAAGACCTAACCCTTGTTAGGAGCATCCTTCAATTAGAACTTTAAGATAGTGTTTGTTAACTCTATGTAAGGATCATTGTCATGATTACTTACTCCCCTTGTGGCTTTTGTCATAGCTAGTCCCTTTGAGTGTTAAACTTAGATCTAGAGATTTTTTTCAAACTCTATACAAACATTGTTATGTTTATTCTCCCTGGAGTCTTGACCATAGTTAAGTACTCCTCGACCTTAGTGAGGAGAACTACGGTTGCTCTAATTCCATCCTAGTAAGGATACATAGGCATAAGATGCAATATCTTTACGAGCAAACTTAGAACTATCCTTAGGTCTTTATCTCAAAATTTACCTTAACATTGATCCCATGACCCTAGTAAACAAAAACTGAGATAACTTAGCATGCATACACACAAAAGGTTCCTGTAGAGTACTACAGATGTTTAGGATGTGAAATAACTACCCTAGGCATAACCAACCCCCGATCCCGAAAACTCTAGCGTTGTTGTTACATCGTGCAAAAGGTTTTTCTTTCTTTAACCTTTCCCTTGGATAAATCAAATCTCGGTGGTGGATTTCAATAAATTAAGATTCAAGTTAATCAATAGCTTAACATCTCATTCTCACTGCAACATTAGGCATGCAGGATAGTGAGGGCTTCTTACCCTCCCATCAGCGTCAGGGTTTATAAACATTCCCTTTCTGTAATGTGTTTGGTCAAATATGATTTGAGAAAAATCTTATTGGTCTTGATAGATAAATAATTTTGTGTGACCAATTGAGGTTTGGGATAAATTCTCTATGGTTACCGTAATTGATTTGTTGATGTACGAACATATTTGATTGATATGAATATATGTTTGATTGAATTGTGTATATCTTTCTATGAGTTACACTTTTTTTGGAGTTTTGTTATTAATCGCAGAAATATGTGATGTTTTGAGAAGAATAGAGAATTGTGTAATGTATTGTCTGTATTTTATCTGTATTTTTTTAGCGACCTTACTTGTTCTAGTTTTCTTCAATTTTACTAAAGTTCTCCAATCAATAATTTTTCCTGAATTTTCTAGCATTATTTTTTAAAACTATTTTTTCTATATCTGTATTGTTTCGGTTTGTCTGACACATCGTATAACACTCTATGCAGGATGGGTCCATGGGAGGATTTTCTTGTGCTCCTTAACAACCTACATATAGAGGTATTATCCAAAATTTCAGTCCAATCAATTGTTGATAATAATTTCTAACTATTTAAATTACCGTATTGGTGTATTAATAATTAATAGTACATATTTTTAATTTAAAATTGCACTATCAAACTTATCCCACACAAGTTCTTTCAATTTCTGAAAGTATTATAATGCCAATATTTAATTCCATTGGATTGAAATGGCTTACATTTGTAAACATTACTAATTCTTTTGTACCACACAAATCATCAACAAATTCAAATACGTTTTTTCCCAAGTTTCTCTCACATGCCTAACAGTGTATGTGAGGGCAAGTTTTCTCAATACTTGTTTTAATGATGTCAAAAAATACCTAGTTAGTAGTTTGTATTTTGGACGGTATCATCGAGTTGCATATGCATTCGTAGTTCTCTCGTGCACAGCAACTTCTCAAAAACATGTGTCTATTAATATAAAAAGCATTATATGTGTTTTGTGTGGGTTTGATCATGTTGATAGACTTAGATATGCATTAGAAGTGCTTAGGTATATCAAGACATGTCAAAAAGAGCATATTTAAAAGTTATGATCAATCGAGTCAACTCAAAGCCCTGCTTAGGTCAACTCATACAGAGTGAATTTTGAGGATTTGCTCTCAGGAGTGCTCGCGTCGACCCTCTGGTCGACTCATACTGTTAGCATTTCTATTTTTTAATTTTGGTCATGTTTGCGTCGACGCATGGACCTATTCCGGTCGATGCATATAGTCAGTTTCTATATAATTTTGAAAGCAGGAGTGCTCAGGTCGACCCCCCATTTTCTTAAGGTCAACTATTCGCTCATGTCACTCCATTTTTCTGTTGTGTTTGACTCTCAAATGCATGTTCGTTTGTGTCATCATTTCGTCTGCATCTTTCCTTTATAATATGCATCATTTTAGATTCATAGCATTGGCAGCATATTTAGTTTGTGTTCGTTTGTCCGCAGCATTGCATATCACTGCATTGAAAGACAAAAATTTCAATTAACTATATTTAAATCCCTTTCACCATGATTTCTCGAGCTTCGTGGCTCATGTCATCCTGTGAAGTTATTTAAATAGGGGCAACTGTCACACCCCAAATTTTACCCTTAGATTTAGAGATCATTGGCATTTCATTTTCTATCGGCTTCCGTTTAGCTAACCATTCTAACTAGTTTGTTTGCTTTGTTTTGTGAAGTCAGGTTTGAGGTAAAAGATTCAAGGCCTGATGACAATTTCTCTTCAAGTACTTATTACTGGTGATGTAAATTAGGCTGATCATTAAGGGTACGAGTTGGTGATATGCTTAAGGTCATCCATATGGGTCATTCTAGAACTTAGTGGTGTGCACTTCTTTAGAGTTTTCAGGGAAAATATTTATTATAATGATTCATGATTGCAAGACATCTCCTCCTTTGAAGTAAGGTTTTATGGACTGGATTACCAAAAGGAATAAGCGTGTCGTGGAAGTTCATTTCGCTCAAAATGTGATTATTCTTTCAACTACTTGTCGCTTATGAGTTAGTTCATTCAAGTTTCTAAATTCAAGACATCGTGGGATCCGAGAGTTTTCAGTTTATTTATAAGGATTTGTGTTTTGAAGCTCACAAATTAAAGAAATCTCATGAAATGACAATTCAAAAGTCCAACTACAAGGTTGAATAATTTTCGCATAAATTATGACACTTTTATTCAAATATTCAAGTTTACAACTTTTTGGATTCAAGTTACAAGTCCTAATCCTAAATCCTAAGACTATTGAAATCTTCAAAGTACTATCTTCAAAGCTTATGTGTTTGACTTGAAGCATCCTTTGTCCAAGACCTGCAAGAATAATAAAGAAACGTCAGAAAATTAAAACTTGCAAAAAGAAAGGATTTTGAATTATTTTCAACCCTCAGAATTAGAAATCATCATCGGGTGATTCGGAAGGGCAGCAAGGAATTGCTACCAAACCTCCGTGTTCCCAACGGAAACCAGGCAAGTCAAGGCATAAATCAATTCTGTCCATGAAAGAAGAATAAAGAATTTTAGAAAAAGATGGCTTTCCAAACATGGTTCAGCATCAACACAATCTGAAAGTGGAAAGTGACAGCAAACCAAACAGCTCGAAAACATTTCTGAAAATGGCCCAAATCCGAGAAAGGATTATCATCATCATTAAGCCTAAAAATCCGAAAATGGTAAATAAACACCACCAATGAAACCAAAAATGGAATATCACCATCATCATTGTTAAACCCGAACAAGCAAGGTCCAGATCCGAAATGACAGCAAAACACCATCATCAATAAACATCTGAAATAATATCTCTAAAAGACAGCAGGATGTCACCATTAAGAGCCAAATTCGAACAAGCAAAATCACACAGCAAGAATAGTCCAATCCGAAAATAGAAGCTAATTACTATCAAGAATAAAGAAAATCCAGAAATAGAATATCATCACCATCAATGTCCAAAACGGAAAAGCAAACATTCTAGAACAACTTCCGACAGAATAATCTGAAAAAGGAAATAATTTTAAAACTCCTCCAAAATCGTTTTAAAATCAAAGTTGTATAAGAAGAAGCAAACTGAAGTTTAAAGGGGGAATCAAAAATCACCAGACGAAAATCATACGAAAAAATCCTCAAATCACAAATCCGAAAACCATAAAACTCAAGGGCTCAGATCACTCATCATCGCCCCAAAAACATCACAAACCCTCTGATTGAAACAATAAAAACCCAGCTCGTAAACGAAAACCATCACGAACCACAATTCCGCAAACCATCAAACAACAAGAAAACGAAAGAACAAACATCATCAAGAAACCGTCAGAACTCGAAGACTCAGAAACGAGGAGATCCTCGTCATCATCGTCGTCTCCATCCAAAAAACCACTACCGTAAGCCACCATCTTTTAACATCATTTTTTCATATTTTCACTTAATCTTAATTTTTCTCACAAAAAGCCATAAAACACAATTAATTCTAACATCTTGTTTAACTTTAATTTTAATTAAATAAAATTCTCAAAAGCATTTTCACCAATTCCACTTAATCTTTCCCTCTAATCCACTTAATCATATTTCTGTAATTCGTATCTAACATCATTTCTCATTTCTATTCAACCTTTATCATGGCTTATCGCACATTTTTGTCTCCCAGTATCTCATTCCATATCAATTGCATTATCACTGCTTTAATTTTCCGTTTACCGTTTATCATTTTCGAAGGAAAGGTTCTTCGTTGGACCGTCGTATCAATGCCTTTATCCTCAGCCCATCTTAGCCTTAGGATCCGAGTCGCCGTACTCGTGCTTAGGCGTCCCGTTGTGGACACCCCTTCACCTTTTCCCAACCTTAAGACTTTAAGTCGCCACACTCATGCTTAGGCGTCCCGCCGTGGACATCCATCCCGTTATCCTAGCCTAAGGATTAGGAGTCGCTGCACTCCACGTAAGTTCCCGCCGTGGAATACTTACTTCACCTTTTTCAACTCAACTTTAATACGTAGAATAGAAGTTGCCGCACTCCACGTAAGCGCTTCCATATGAACGTTTACTTCCCCATGGAACCTTGACCATAGTCAAGAAGTTCCTCTTCCTCCCTATGTATGGGGAACTACGATTACTCTGATTCCATCCCCTACCTCTGATACGTAGGCACAAGATGTGAGTCTTAGCGAGTAAACTTAGGACTAACCCCTTAGGTCCTTCTCTTTACCCTTAACCCTTAGCATTACCCTTAAGCAGATAACGATTAGAAATAGCACACTTAAAGCAAGAGGTTCCTGTAGAGTACTACAGAAGTTTAGGATGCTAATACCTTCCTTAAGCTTAACCAACCCCCGAACCTTAGATCTCTCCCCGCATTATGTTTACGATGCAAACTAGGTTTTTCCTTTCTTTAACCTTTCCTTCGAATAAATCAAAGACCGGTTGTGAATCAAGATTGTGATTCAAACTAATCAATAATTTGATATCCTATTCTCACTGCAACAGTAAATGGTGACTTCACTGGGGAATGTCCATATCTTTTGAGGGTTATCCATATCTTGTTTATTGCTTTCTATTCGCTTTATTATCTGTCTGTATATGTATGATGTACCTCGCTTGGGGCTATATCATTGTTGTCAGATAAGTCTTACACCCGGACTTGAGTGAACTTATTATAGAAAGGTGATATATTCGACGAGGCTTATAGGGAATTGAATCCCGACCAAGCTGACTTGAGAATCACCGCTCAGTTGAGGCCCTCTCGGAAACAGTCTTGTTGAACGAGGAATCGTGAAAACATTCACTATTTTTCGACCTTGGAGCCTGTGATACTGGGGACCGTAGTTACCTAAACACAACTTTGGCCTTACTAGGACGTAGTGCGATGACTATGAGGGAGTAGTCCCGAAATAGTTGCTACGCAATACTACACATAAAAGAGTTTCTCTTGTGAATATTATTAACCACCGAGTTATTCAGGAAATTGATAATATTCGAAAGATGAACTGATGACTTTGGGCACCGCTTAGAACCCTTGTTCTGCAGGTACAAATAACCCTTAGTACATACCTTTCGGGATGGGTAGAGCTTGGCTTCATGCTCACGACCCTCTAACCTATGACTTTTGTTTGCTTTTGTGTGTTTGTGCATTGCATCCCAGCATCATGACATTCCTGGTTTCAAGGAATTCAACTGTCAGCCCTTGCAAATTCAAAAAAATCTTGAATTTCAAAATCTAAAACTTTTTCAGCTTTCCTAAGAAAAACATTTGCAACTAACCGTTGAAATTCTTGAAACCATTGCATCGCGTTGCATCCTTGTTTTTTTGCATTTACATTTTCCTTCTGGTTTTCTTAGCGTCGGTTCTCTCGCCTTCCAGTTCTTTCACCCTGAGTCCTCTGCACCAGTACAACACTAGAGCTTGAGTTCGAAAAAATATGGCGGAGCAAAATCAAGAGCTTGATCGTGTTAGCAATGAACTAGAAGATCTTCGGGGAAGTGTGGGGCAGATTATGGAGATGCTACAGGTTATTCGTATGAGGATGGATACTCAGCCAACTGTTGTTTCTGAGATTACCAATGTTGTTGTGGATCCTCAACCATTTGTTACTAATGCTAATGTACCTCCTTATGGTCTTCCACCTGGTTTTGTGCCGACCCCTGCTGCAGTGCCTATTGCTTAACCAGTTCAACCAGTTGTTCCTTTGGTTTCTGAAGCTCCTAAAATGATCCCAACTTTGGCACCAGCTGCAGTTCAGACTCATGTGCAACCGTATTTCAACGAACCAGTTTATGAAATTCCTGACATGAAAGAGGATGAAGACGAGCGTCATGAAAAGCTTCGTGAAAATGTGGAAATTATGGACAAAAGATTGAGAACGATGGAAGGTGATCAAATCTTTGGTGCTGCTGCCAGAGAAGTTTGTCTTTTATCTGGGCTGGTTATTTCTCCGAAGTTTAAAACTCCTAGCTTTAACCGTTATAAAGGTGCTACATGCCCGAAGAGTCATCTGATCATGTACTATCGTAAAATGGCTGCTCATGTTGAAAATGACAAGCTGATGATACATTGTTTCCAGGACAGTTTAAAAGGTACTTCATCAAAGTGGTACTTAACTCTGGATCAGTCTCGTATCAAGAGTTTCTAAGATTTATCTGACGCTTTCATCAAACACTACAAATACAATATGGATCTAGCTCCTAACCGAAGACAACTGTAGAGCATGTCCCAAAAGAGTTTCGAATCATTCAAAGAGTATGCTCAAAGGTGGAGAGAGATTGCTTCACAGGTAGAACCTCCTTTGACTGAGAAAGAGCTAACAGATTGGTTTGTCGACACTGTTCGTCCAGAATTCTATGAGAGAATGATAGGTAGTGTGACCGCAAATTTCTCTAACATCGTTGCTGTTAGGGTGAAAGTTGAATTGGGTTTGAAGAGTGGTAAAATGTCAAGTACTGCTGGTAGTTCAAGCTCCAATAAAGATCATGCCAACAAAACCTTCATTCAGTTCTAACAAGAAGAAAGAGGGTGAAACCAATGCTGTAACTGCAAGTCGACGAAGAAATAAACCTTGGCAGCATCAGAAGAACTATGTTCAACAACCAGGTTATCCTGTTCAGTTTGCTCAGCAACCGTATGTAGCTGCTGTTACACCTGCTTTCAATCAACGAGTTCCTGCATATCAGCATGTGCAACCGGCTCCTATTTATCAACCTCCGGTCTATCAACAACCTCTTGGTTATAAGTCTACACAAGCTTCATCCAGTTATCAACGAGCGTCTAATGCTCCTGCTTATCAACAATCGAAGAATCAGGCACCTCGTCAAAATGTTCCTAACAGGAGACAGTACAAGTCGTGTCCTCCTATTCCGATGACTTATACTGAGTTGTACCCTTCATTAATGCAACAAGGTATGATTACTACAAGAGCTTTGGGTCCGCCTCCAAATCCATTTCTAGCTAATTACAACCCTGCCGCTCATTGTTTATTTCATTAGGGTGCGCCTGGCCATGATCTAGAAAGTTGATATGCTCTCAAACACCTTGTCAGAGAGTTGATGGAAAAGAAGATCTTGTCCTTTGGTGATCCTCAGCCGAATGTCAAGAACAACCCTTTGCCTAATCATGGGGTTGTTAATGCTATTGATGAAGTATCAGATGAAAGCCTTATTCTTGATGTTTCTCAGATCAAGACCCCTCTTCGGGTTTTCCATTCAAAGTTGTTCGAAGCCGGTTTAGTATCTGTTTGCCATGATGATTGTACAAGTTGTGATGTCAGTACCAAGGGCTGTTTATTGGTTCAGAATGATATTCATAGGTTGATCAACGATGGTTTCTTACAAGTGGTTAATAAAGTGAAGAAGGATGAAGTTGTTGTGATTGAGCCTGTCTTCAACTTGCCAGAACCAAGCGCTAAAGTGTCAGTATTCCATTTGCCAAGATTAAGTTTTGCAGTGCCCGTGTTCAATACATCAAAGCCTATTATCTCTACAGTGAACCATCCAAAGCTGGTAATTATTCAGAAGCCAAGTCTGTTTCATTTCAATGATCCTAAAGTTGTACCCTAGAAGTACGATGTGACCATGATTGACAAAGAATCTGGGAAAGTTATTCCAAGGGAAGATTTGAAGACTGCTAATGAAGATGTGACAAATATAGCTGGGGCAAGCAAGATGACACACAGTGCTTGTATCTATACTCCCCGTTTCAATGAGGCTCCGTCTAAAGAAACCATTACCACTGTGCTGGCCAAGGACAAAGGGAATGAAGCAGTTGCAAACGATGACGACGCTGAGTTCTTGAGGATCATCAGAAAAAGTGATTACAAACTCATTGATCAGCTTCATCAGACTCCTTCTAAAATCTCAATCTTATCTATGTTGATGAGTTCACCTGCTCATAGAACTGCATTGCAAAAGTTGTTGGCTCAAGCTCATGTCGCTCAAGACATTACTACCGGCCAATTTGATAGTGTGATTGCCAACATTACTGCCTACAATACTCTTAGCTTTAGTAATGAGGAGTTACTAAGAGAAGGTCAGAATCACAACCGTGTTTTACATGTGTCAGTGAAATGTCAAGAGGATAACTTATCAAGGGTGCTTGTGGATACCGGTTCATCTTTGAACGTCCTACCCAAGAGAGTTCTTACCAAACTGACTTACAATGAGAATGAGATGAAGCCTACTTCCTTGATCCTCAAGGCTTTTGATGGTTCCTGCAGAACAATGATTGGAGAAGTGGAGCTACCGATCTTGATTGGACCTTATGTATTCAACATCACATTCCAAGTACTGGACACCAATCCTAATTACATTTGTTTACTTGGAAGGCCATGGATCCACGCTACTGGAGGCGTAACTTCAGCTCTACATCAGAAGATGAAGTTTGTGGTCAATGAAAAGCTGGTTATTATACATGGTGAAGAGGATTTAATGGTTAGCAACCTGTTTTCTTTCCGTTACATAGAGGCTGATGAAGACACTTTGGAAACTTCTTTCCAAGCACTTGAGATCGCCAATGCTGTCCTGTTGGAAGTCGAAGAAACAGTGGGCCAGAGTAATCCATCTTTCGCATCTTTCAAGAGCACCAGATCAATAATCGACAGGGGCATGCTTGAAGGTTGAGGAGAAGTGATAGATGTCAAAACCAAGATGAATCGCCACGGGTTGGGTTATAAACCAACTCATGATAAAGCTTCTACAACTATCAAAGGGCGTCCGAAGACTGTCCAAGAAGTGTTTACCAGCGGAGGTTTCCAAATCAATGCCATCGAAGACAATGATGAGGATGAAGACCTGAGCAACCTGGTATTCAAATGCAATGTATCTTTGAGCAACTGAGAAGCAATAGAGATCCCTGTGATTTTTCCCATTTCAAAGTAATTTAATGTTTTTAATTATTGTTTTCAAAATTCCATAGTTGTGCCCAGGCTACTGGATTATTTTGTAGGGCCACCTTTCCACTTTCAAAAGAATATTAATAAGTGCATTTTGTTAAATCCTATTTATTTTATGTGTCGTTTTTTTGCTTTCACCATTTAAACAAAATTGGCAATCTTTTCAAAACTACAAAAAAAAAAACATTTTTCTTTCTCTTGCGTTTCCTTTGTGCATTTTAATATAATATAGCCTTCAAATGTTGTAGTGTTATCCCAAACCTTGTTGAATATAATGACCCTTCTATCACTCCTGACTTTGATTCACCCATTTATCAAGCTGAAGATGGGGGTGAGGAAGATTTCGAAGTTCCCACTAAACTGGCAAAATTGGTTGAGTATGAGTACACTGAACTTCAACCGTATAAAGAGCAGGCAGATATGTTAAACCAAGAGTATCCAGCCAATGCTACTAATCTTGACAAGAAGATTCTAAGAAGATTAGCATCCAAGTTCTTCCTCATCAATGATGTGTTATACAAGAGAAACTGCGACATGGTTCTGCTTAGATGTGTTGACATATGTGAAGCAGACATGTTACTTCAAGAAATTCACGAAGGAACCTTTGGAACCTATGCCAATGGTTATGCTATGTCCAAGAAGATTTTGAGAGCTGGTTATTACTGGTTAACCATAGAATCTGATTGCATCCAATATGCCAGAAAATGCCATAAGTTCCAAATTTATGCTGACAAGGTGCACATGCCTCCAACACCGTTGAATGTTTTATCATCACTGTGGCCTTTTTCAATGTGGGACATTGACATGATTGGGGAAATTGAGCCTAAAGCTTCCAACAGTCACCGATTCATTCTATTTGCTATTGACTACTTCACCAAATGGGTAGAAGTTGCTTCTTATGCCAATGTAACCAAGCAAGTGGTTGCCTACTTCATCGGGAAAGAAATTATCTGCCGTTATGAAATTCCAAGCCGGATCATAACAGACAACGGGACCAATCTGAACAATAGAACCATGAAAGAGTTGTGTGAGAGTTTCAAGATTACACATCATAATTCTTCTCCTTACCGTCCTAAAATGAATGGAGTTGTTGAAGCTGCAAACAAAAATATCAAGAAAATCCTGCAAAAGATGGTAAAGACTTACAAAGATTGGCGTGAAATGCTACCATTTGCGTTGCACTGATACAGAACTACAATGCAGACTTCAACAGGGGCAACCCCTTTTTCATTGGTGTATGGAATGGATGCCGTTCTCCCCATCGAAGTTGAGTTACCTTCCTTACGGGTGTTGATGGAAACCAAGCTTGATGAAGCATAATGGGCCCAAGACAGATTTGACCAGTTGAACCTCATCGACGAGAAACGCATGACAGCTATGTGCCATGGTCAGTTATACCAGAAACGGGTGAAGAGAGCCTTTGACAAGAAAGTCTGAATTTGTGAGTTCCGTCAAGGAGAGCTTGTACTCAAGAAAATCTTTCTAGTTCATAAAGACATTTGTGGGAAATGGATGCCCAATTATGAAATCCCATTTGTTGTGAAAACAGTCTTCTCTGGAGGATTACTAATTCTTACAACAATGGACGGTGAAGAGTTTGCACACCCTGTGAACTCTGGTGCAGTCCAAAAATATTATGCCTAAATAATCCGCTAAGTCGAAAACCTGGAAAGGCGACTTAGGCAACAATGGGTATCCCGGTGGATCACAACCTGTGAAGGAGATCCAGGCAAAAATAAGGGATAAAAATAACAATAGCTCGCTAAGCTAAAAACCTGAAAAGGCGGTTTAGGCAAAAATGAGCGTCCTGGTGGATTGAAAACCCGAAAGGGCGGTCCAGAAAAAAATTAGGGACAAGGGCATTTAACTGCATCAGATGACGCCGATCATCAAAGAACTTTATCAGAAGATCAAATCCAATCCAACCGCTCTTGTCAGAAGCAGGATTTTGGGTAGTCTTAGTTATTAGGGTCAGTAGAGGTCGTTGGGTTCAATGTAACCTTTCCCTATTTGCCAATTTCATTGTATTTTTCCATGGAGCTTTGCCTTTAGCGAGCCACCATTCTTCAACAAAATTAAACCTTTTGCTATTCAGTTTTTGCCATTTATGCTATCTCTATTTCATTTTTGTTATGCAAATTGTTATTTGTTAATAATATTTTTGAAAGTGAAAAGTTTTCAAATTTAAAACTGTTTTTGAAAACGCTTTGAAAAAATATAAAGTTGCTTTGACTTGTGGAAATATCTGAAGGACGTCTATCTTCATTCCCCAGTAAGTCTCAATGTTGCAGAAGCCCTTTTAAACCATTGCCTCAGTGCAAATTCTGAGCAAAACATAAGTTAACAACACTTTTGGACAGATCCGATAATCTCCAGTGATTTTCAAGACTGCAGAGAATCTCTCCAGTATCTTCCGAGTGATACATATTATTTGAGGACCCACTCCCAGTGGAATCATCTTTTCCTCACTGAAGTTGCCATACTTTCCTCAGGAAATTTTCCACAGGAGGTTGCCATATTCTCCCCAAGAAGTCGAGATACTTTCCCCAGGGAAGTTTGAATGTACTTTCCCTAGGAAGCTGATGTACTTTCCCCAAGAAGTTGCTACACGTTCTCTAGGAAGCTGCCTAGCTCCATACTTCTCCAATGAAGCGGATATTTATTTTATCCCCGGAAGTCTCTAATCCTTATATGACCCTCCCAATGAACAAGTTTTCTTTTATCAGAATTCAGATTCATGATGGCAATCCTCCAGTGAAGTCATGATATCATATCCTCAAGTGGAATTTTTCTCCCCAGAGAATTTGGAACATTGAAGAAAGATTTGGTTCCGCCATCAACTTTCCTATCCCTTGATAGATGTACTTTTGCAGAGGTCGCCGGGTATCCCTGTCGAGATGTTTATTTCATCTCCCGTTTGATTTTTCTCCTGTCTGTTTTGTCAGCATGTGCATGAGCATAAGCATGAGCGTACTCATTGCATTTTCATTTAGACATTATCATTTAGACATTATCATTTAGACATATGCATTAGCATCTGCAGGTTTGGTATCCTTGGTGTCTTTATCGTTTACTTTGGCTGTGGTTACCGCCAAGTAGCTAGGTTTATCCGTTCTCTCCAAGTAGATCGTCAACTTTAGGCATAAAATACATATTATTTTCAGTTTCCCCACAGAGTTCAACCCTCGTGGATGATGGTTATTTCAGATGTCTTTTCCATGCCTAGATAAGATAACTCCCATTTGAATTCATTCCTTCAATGGAGTCTTATTTGACAGTTTCTTTCTAGCTCGATTCTAGATTGAACTTCGGTCCCCGTCGGTCGCTGAACCCACCTGGACGTGCATTTATTTTGCACTATCTATCAAGAAGAGCCTTTACAACACCTTTTGCTGATAAGTGGTAGTCCCTCCTGAGAAGCTTATCATGCTTTGCCCAAGGATAAGTGGCAGTCTCTCCGGAGAAGCTTATCGTTCATCAGTTTACCTACCAGTAACAAGTGGCCATCTCCCTTGAGAAGCTTGTTTACCGTTATCTTTTCCAGATAAGTGTCAATCACGCCTGAGAAGCTTATCATTGCTACCTTTACAGATAAGTGACAGTCTCATTCTGAGAAGCTTATCATTGTATCATTGCTCCCCAGTAAGCGACAGTCTCACTCGAGAAGCTTATCACTACCATTTTACAACACCGATAAGTAGCAGTCTCGACTGAGAATCTTATCCTATTTTCACTATACCAGCAACAAGTGGCCATCTCCCTCCAGAAGCTTGTTTCCATTACCTTTTCCTAGATAAGTGGCAGTCTCTCCAGAGAAGCTTATCATTTTATCTGTACCCTCAGATAATTGGCAGTCTCCCATGAAAAACTTATCATTATTATCTTTTCATATAAGTGGCAGTCTCTTTATTTGAGAAGCCTATCCAGTTTTGGTGATGTAAGTCCCTTGCAAAGATAAGTGGCAGTCTCTCTCGAGAAGCTTATCAAGGCATTTCCCCATTGAAGTCCAATTATTTTGGGATACAGCAGAGTTTTTACTTTGTATATTTTATGATGGTTCCTGAAGATCCCGTTCAATCTCTTCGTTTAAGGAATTCCCAGAGCTTGGGTGTTATTTCAGCCTGAAGACTCCAGCATTTTGTTTACACGATTCTACTGCCATGTGGATCTCGTGTTACCCTTTTATCCTAGAGTGTCAACCGATCATCCCTGAACTTGTTGAGCAGCTACTCTGGATATTTTCCCCAGTGGAGGCCGTCTCGCCGGTGCCATCTCCATTGAGGATCTCTTCTTGTCTTTTTTATAAAGTGATAATTGGTCATGCTTGAACCTGTTAGTCCATCACATTAGATTTCCCCAATTTCGTGTTGTTCCCCAATGTGTTATCGTCCCCAGTGAGTGGTTACTCGTTGCGTTGTTCCCCTGTGTCGCCATTTCGTCTGCATCTTTCATTTATCATTTTCATCATATGCATCATTTTAGAGTCATAGCATTGGCAGGATATCTAGTTTGTGTTCGTTTGTCCGCAGCATTGCATATCACTGCATCTAAGGTCAAATTTTGTGATTATCTATATTTAAATCCCTTTCACCATGATTTCTCGAGCTCCGTCGCTCATATCATCCGGTGAAGTTATTTAAATAGGGGCAATTGTCGCACCCCAAATTTTACCCTTAGATTTAGCGATCATTCGCATTTCATTTTTTATTGGCTTTCGTTTAGCTAACCGTTCTAACCAGTTTGTTAGCTTTGTTTTGTGAAGTCAGGTTTGCGGCAAAAGATTCAAGGCCTGATGACAATTTCTCTTCAAGTACTTATTACTGGTGATGTAAATTAGGCTGATCATTAAGGGTACGAGTTGGTGATATGCTTGAGGTCATCCATATGGGTCATTCTAGAACTTAATGGTGTGCACTTCTTTGGAGTTTTCAAGGAAAATATTTATTATAATGATTCATGATTGCAAGACATCTCCTCCTTTGAAGTAAGGGTTTATGGACTGGATTACCAAAAGGAATAAGTGTGTCGTGGAAGTTCATTTCGCTCAAAATATGATTATTCTTTCAACTACTTGTCGCTTATGAGTTAGTTCATTCAAGTTTCTAAATTCAAGACATCGTGGGATCTGAGAGTTTTCAGTTTATTTATAAGGATTCGTGTTTTAAAGCTCACAAATTAAAGAAAGCTCATGAAATGACAATTCAAAAGTCCAACTACAAGGTTGAAGAATTTTCGCATAAATTATGGCACTTTTATTTAAATATTCAAGTTTACAACTTTTTGGATTCAAGTTACAAGTCCTAATCCTAAATCCTAAGACTTTTGAAATCTTCAAAGTACTATCTTCAAAGCTTATGTGTTTGACTTGAAGCATCCTTTGTCCATGTCCTGCAAGAATAATAAAGAAACGTCAGAAAATTAAAACTTGCAAAAAGAAAGGATTTTGAATTATTTTCAACCCTCAGAATTAGAAATCATCATCGGGTGATTCGGAAGGGCAACAAGGAATTGCTACCAAACCTCCGTGTTCCCAACGGCAACCAGGTAAGTCAAGGCATAAATCAATTCTGTCCATGAAAGAAGAATAAAGAATTTTAGATAAATATGGCTTTCCAAACACGGTTCAGCATCAACACAATCCGAAAGTGGAAAGTGAAATCAAACCAAACAGCTCGAAAACATTTCCAAAAACGGCCCAAATCCGAGAAAAGATTATCATCATCATTAAGCCCAAAAATCGGAAAATGGTAAATAAACACCAACAATGAAACCAAAAATGGAATATCACCATCATCATTGTTAAACCCGAACAAGCAAGGTCCAGATCTGAAATGACAGCAAAACACCATCATCAATAAACATCTGAAATAATATCTCCAGAAGACAGCAGGATGTCACCATTAAGAGCCAAATCCGAACAAGCAAAATCAGACAGCAACAATAGTCCAATCCGAAAATGGAAGCTAATTACTATGAAGAATAAAGAAAATCCGGAAATAGAATATCATCACCATCAATGTCGAAAACGGAAAAGCAAACATTCCAGAACAACTTCCGACAGAATAATCTGAAAAGGAAATAATTTTAAAACTCCTCCAAAATCGTTTTAAAATCAAAGTTGTATAAGAAGAAGCAAACAGAAGTTCAAAGGGGGAATCAAAAATCACCAGACAAGAATCATACGAAAAAATTCTCAAATCAAAAATCTGAAAACCATAAAACTCAAGGGCTCATATCACTCATCATCGCCCCAAAAACATCACAAACCCTCTGATTGCAACAATAAAAACCCAGCTCACAAACGAAAACCATCACGAACCACAAATCCGAAAACCATCAAACAGCAAGAAAATGAAAGAACAAACATCATCACAAAACCATCAAAACTCGAAGACTCAGAAACGAGGAGATCCTCGTCATCATCATCGTCTCCATCCAAAAAACCACTACCGTAAGCCACCATCTTTTAACATCATTTTTTAGTCTGTTTGTTTCAGGTCAAGAAGTAGAAGAAGCGTCAGAGAGGAAGAGAATAATCGCGGAAGAGAGGAAGAAGGAAGAAGAATCAGAGAGGAAGAGATTTCACGGTCAGAAGAGAGAGGAAGAGGCATTGAGGGTGCCGTTTGGTGACTTTGGGGGATTAGGGTTTCAAACCCTTTTCTCCCCCTTCTTGCAAAGTCTGGCCCGGGTTTGGGTCCTGGGGTTTCATCACCCAGGCCCAACCCATTTTTATTTTGTTTTTTATATGTTTTGTTTAATTCTTTTATAATATTAAATTAATAAAACAACACTAACCACTAACTAATAAATAAATAAAATCTGAAGAAATATTATAAAAATAAAAAACATAAAAATCCAAAAACATTTTTATTATTAATCTAAGTAATTTAACTTTATTTTAGATAACTTAGAACTTTTAGGTTTTAATTAACTTTTTTTCATATTTTCACTTAATCTTAATTTTTCTCAAAAGAAGCCATAAAAACAATTAATTCTAACATCTTGTTTAACTTTAATTTTAATTAAATAAAATTCTCAAAAGCATTTTCACCAATTCCACTTAATCTTTCCCTCTAATCCACTTAATCATATTTCCTTAATTTGTATCTAACATCATTTCTCGTTTCTATTCAACCTTTATCATGGCTTATCACACATTTTTGTTTCCCAGTATCTCATTCCATATCAATTGCATTATCATTGCTTTAATTTTCCGTTTACCGTTTATCGTTTCTGAAGGAAAGGTTCTCCATTGGACCGCCATGTCAATGCCTTTACCCTCAGCCCATCCTAGCCTTAGGATCCGAGTCGCCGTACTCGTGCTTAGGCGTCCCGCCGTGGACACCCTTTCACCTTTTCCCAACCTTAAGACTTTTAGTCGCCGCACTCATGCTTAGGTGTCCCACCGTGGACATCCATCCCATTATCCTAGCCTTAGGATTAGGAGTCACCTCACTCCACGTAAGTTCCCACCGTGGAATACTTACTTCACCCTTTTCAACTCAACTTTACAACATAGAATAGGAGTCGCCACACTCCATGTAAGCGCTTCCATATGAACGTTTACTTCCCCATGGAACCTTGACCACAGTCAAGAAGTTTCTCTTCCTCCCTCTGTGAGAGGAACTACGACTACTCTGGTTCCATCCCCTACCTCAGATACCTAGGCACAAGATATGAGTCTTCGCGAGTAAACTTAAGACTAACCCCTTAGGTCCTTCTCTTTACCCTTAACCCTTAGCATTACCCTTAAGCAGATAACCATTAGCAATAGCACACTTAAAACAAGAGGTTCATGTAGAGTACCACAGAAGTTTAGGATGCAAATACCTTCCCTAAGCTTAACTAACCCCCGAACCTTAGATCTCTCCCCGCATTGTGTCTACGATGCAAACTAGATTTTTTCTTTCTTTAACCTTTCCTTCGGATAAATCAAAGACCGGTTGTGAATCAAGATTGTGATTCAAATTAATCAAAAATTTGATATCCTATTCTCACTGCAACATCTGGTATAGTGTAGTGCTGAAAAGTATTTGGAAAACTCATTACAATCCTTTTGATTATAATTGGAAAAGTTTAGCACCACCATTAATTAGTGAATTTCACTTGGAATGCTTCGCACACCAAGTGTTCGACAAATTGCTTAAACACAAAACATTTGGGCTGCTTTTCAACTTGAGTTTATTTTTCACAAGGCATTGGAAATTGAACAAATTTGAGTGAATAAAACTGTATTGATTTGTGTTCAAACTTTTGATTCAGTTTCTCATCAGAATCAATATTCTATCTAGGCTTATCGCATATCCGATCTTTTCGATAAAAGTTCGTTTAGACGATCTTAGTTCCTCGGCTGCTTCCGCTTAAAAGTTTTTAAAAATAATTTATCATAAGCGCCGAATCTGTATATGAATTAGTGATCTATTCAAACCCCCCCCCCTTCTATATCATTTCCATCGTCTAACAAGTGGTATCAGGAGCACCGGTTCACTCCGTGCTTCGCATATAACTTTTTAGAATATGGAAAACGAACTAAAAGGGGCTTACAATAGAGCACCCGTTTTTAAATTCCGTTGATAGAAAGGTATGGAACGTTATATTAAATGGTGCTATAGAAATTACCATGACCGATGAAAATAACGTTGTTGTGCCTAAACCTGAAGCACAATGGAATGATGAAGATGAGAAAAAGTACAACTACAATTGGAAGGCTAGAAATATTCTGATCTCCTCCTTGGGAGTTGATGAGTATTATAGAGTTTCCTATTGTATGACTGCTAAAGCTATGTGGGATGCATTGCAAGTTTCCCGTGTGGGAACTAATGACGTTAAACTAGCTTGAATCAACATTTTGACTCAAGAGTTTGATTTCTTTCACACGGAGCAAGGGGAAACCATTGTCGACATGAGAAAGAGATTTTCTCATTTAATCAATCAAATAAATCCAGTTGGTAGACCAATTTCCAATGATGTTTCTACTAACAAAGTTTTAAGGTGTCTTACCAAGGAGTGGAAACCAAAGGTCACGACCATAAGGGAAGCCAATGACCTCATGACTTTGGACCTTACAACTCTATTTGGAAAGCTCCAAGAACATGAGCAAGTGCTCATTAGCCTTGATCAATTTGAGAAAAAGGAAAATAAAGAAAATACCAAAATTATGAAAAAGAAGTCAATAGCTCTAAAAGCTTCTTGTTCAAAGTCCTCCACAAAAGAGCTAAGTGATAACGAATTGAGTGATGACGATCATGAAGAAATGAATGAGGATATGGGGCTGTTCATGAAGCGATACAATCGCTATGTAAATAAAAATGGTATTCAACATTCCAAAAAGAACCTCATCAATTTTAGAAGACAAACAAGGTCTTCCAAGAATGAAGGCAACAAGGATAGTAGAGTAAAAGATCGTGCTATAATTATGGAAAAGTCTGGCACTATAAGCCGGATTGCCCGTTGATGAAGAAAGACAAAGGGAAGGAAATTAATCATTCACAAAAGAAACAAGGTAAGCCTAGAAGAGCTTACATCTCTTAGGAAAGCGATAGTGAGTCATCTGGGGATGAAAGTTCAAGTGAAGAAGAAGAGTTTGTTAACCTTTGCCTCTCTGCTCATCAAAAGAAGAAGAATAAAAAGGTACGACATGTTAAATACGATAACTCTAGTAAATTATCTCATTCTGAATTACAACATGCTTTTGACACCTAACACCATGAGGCTAAGGAAGCCTTTAAACATTTGGTCTTAAACAAACAAATTTTTACTCACTTGGTGAAAAGGATCTCTGATTCCAAAAGGGAATTAGAGGCTCTCAAGGTGTCTATGATGGAAGTGACAAAGGTAGATGTTGAGGAAGATAAGAGTAGATGGTTAAATTGGGGATGTGATACTTGTCATATTTGGCAAAAAGAGGTTAGAACTCTTAAAGCCAAACTTGACAAGGCTCTAGAACCAAATATCACTTTTTCTATTGATAGATCAAACTTTAGAAAAAGCATGATTAATCCTTATAAAAAATATGCGTATGTGATCAAAGATCAAGTTAACAAAAGTGATAAAAATGTTAACCTCACTTGCTTGTATTATTGCAAAAGGGGTCATACCATTGCTAAATGTCGCTTTAGGAGGTTTTTAGTTCCTAAAGGGGTTTATCGATGGTTGCCCAAATGCAACCAAGATTTCACCCACAACCAAAGACCCAATAAAAAATTGCGTACCTATTTCCCTTGATTGTTTGTGCAGGTACATAGTCTTGAGTCTACGGAGAGAAGATGGGTTCTCGATAGTGGATGCTTAAGACATATGACGGGAGACATATCTCTATTCCTCAAATTTGTGGCAAATAAGAAGGGATTTGTAACCTATGGAGACAACAATAAAGGGGCAATACTTGAAAAAGGTAGTGTAGGTAACCCCTCGTCTACTACTATCTCTGATGTGCTGTTAGTTAAGGGCCTTAAACACAATCTTATAAGCATTAGTCAATTATGTGAAAAGGGATATACAGTATATTTTTTAAAATATTGCTACATAATTGAAAGTAATGATAAAAGGGTGACGTGTTTAAAGGCTTGAGGGTGAATAACGTGTATATGCTTAAATTGAGTGAAGTATCATTGAGTAGCGATAGATGTCTCGTCACCATGAGTGAAGACTCATGGTTGTGGCATAGGTGTTTGGCGCATGTCAATTATGATCTTCTAAATAAGATAGTCTCTAAGGACCTAGTAATTGGATTATCCAAAATCAAGTTTTCAAAGGATCACTTATGTGATGTGTGCCAAATGAGGAAGTAAACAACGATCTCGTTCAAATTTAAAAACATTGTTTCAACCATGAGACCCCTTGAACTCCTCCATATGGACCTCTTTGGACCATCTAGAATTAAGAGTCTAGGTGGTAACTACTATGGTTTTTTGATTTTTGATGATTACTCTAGATTTTGTTGGACTATCTTCTTAGCTAGCAAGAGAGATAACTTTTTCGCTTTTGAAAAATTTGCCAAACTTTCTCAAAATAAGTTGAACACAAACATTATATCAATTCGAAGTGATCATGGAGGTGAGTTTGAAAATCATCTCTTTGAAGAATATTGTGGTAGGCATGGAGTTATAACATGAAACAAAACGTGCTTAGTTACCCAAGGGTATAACCAAGAGGAGGGCATCGGCTATAACGAAACTTATGCATCGATTGCCTGACTCGAGGCTATACGTCTTTTGCTTGCTTAAGCATGTGCTAAGAATTTCAAAGTATTTCAAATGGATGTAAAAAGTGCTTTCCTAAACAGATACACCAATAAAGAGGTTTATGTAGCCAACCTCCTGGTTTTGAATCCCATGAGTATCCTGGTCATGTTTATAAGCTTAAACGGGCTTTGTACAGACTCAAACAAGCCCCTAGGGCTTGGTATGACCGTCTTAGTAAATTTCTACTTGATCAAGGATATTCAAGAGGAAAGGTTGACACAGCCCTCTTCGGTAAACGTCAAGAAAACACTTAATTTTGGTACAAATTTATGTAGATGATATCATATTCGGATCTACTAACATGAATCTGGTCAAAGAGTTTTCTAGATTGATATAGGGAGAGTTCGAGATGAGCATGATGAGGGAGCTCAACTATTTCCTCGGATTGCAAATCAAGCAACTCGAAGAAGGAACTTTTGTAAGCTAGACAAAGCATTGCCTTGAGCTTATCAAGCATTTTGACATGGCTAACTCTAAAGCGATTGACACTCTGATGCCTACGTGTGCAAACCTAAATCGAGATGAAAATGGTAAAGATGTGGAGGTGAATAAGTATAGAGGTATGGTCGGTTCTCTCCTCTATCTTATTGCATCTCGACCAGATATCATGTTTAGTGCTTGTATGTGTGTGAGGTACCAATCATGTCCCAAGGAATCTCATTTGAAAGTCATCAATCGCATGCTTAGATACCTCTCTAGTACTCCAAAGTACGGGCTTTGGTATTCCAAGGGTAGTGATTGTTCCTTGGTTGGCTATTCCGATTCTGACTTTGCCGGTTGCAAATCGGATAGGAAAATCACAAGTGGCACTTGTCATTTCTTTTCAAATTCCTTAGTGAGTTGGCATAGTAAAAAGCAAGTTTTCGTTGCTTTGTTAACAGCCGAGACAGAATACGTTGCGGCCGGTAGTTTTTACGCTCAAGTCTTGTGTGTTAAGCAATAATTACTCGACTTCAATGTAAAACTCGAGCATATTCCTATTTTATGTGATAATATGAGCGCCATCAATCTAACCAAGAACCCCGCATTGCATTCACGCACCAAGCATATCGAAATACGCCATCACTTCCTTAGGGATCATGTGGAGAAAGGTGATGTGGTCTTTGAGCATGTTGATACTAAAAATCAACTTGCGGATATCTTTACAAAACCACTCGCTACAGAGCCTTTCTTTAACATCCGTAGAGAACTCGGCGTTCTCGACATCACGGATCATGTTTAGGGATTCATAATTGCTTGCTCTATATAAACATGTGCTTGTCTATATCTTTGTCTAAAAATATGAAGAAGTATTGAGCTATATGTGAGGGCATCTACCAACGATCATTGTTGAGGTAATGTTGTTCCTCTCTAGCTAATTTTCTTGATCACATAATTTGTGTAAGTTAGTGTACTAATTTGAGTGTTAAAATTGATGATTATTCCATGATTGAACATGTTTTATCCATTTGTGAATTTGAAATATGTGCAGGCTCTCTATTTATTCTTATTTGATGCATATATGGCTTAAAAAGATGTTTTTTTACTCATTTTTACTGTTTGAGTCGACCTAAGCAGGTCACAGGTCGACTCATAAAAATTTAAATTTTCATGATTTAGGATCGGGTATGCACAAGTCGACCCTTTAGTCGACTCAAACTGTGTATTTTTCTCATTGTCAAAAAATTGCCAGTATGCGTCGACACACAGACTGCTTAGGTCGACGTGTCACTAAATATTCTGAAAAATTCTTGAATTTTCTGCACCGTTTCAATTTCTTTGACCCATTAAATGTTTTCATTCATTCTATGCTTTCAAACATCATCGTTAACATTAGTTCATTGCATCCACACACAAAATCTCTTCCACTTCTCCTCTTCCCAAAATCCCTACCAAGACCTAATATCATCAAACACCACAAGGCTTCAACTAAGTTTCTCATCAACAAACAAACTCAATCTACTGTTCATCCTCCTCATCTTTTGAATCCCATGGCTACAAGAAGGGTCACCGAAAAAGAACAACTAGAGCTCCATCTTCTCAAGCTGGAACTTCCTAATCAAGGGCAAGTCTACCAATAACTGCTCTTTCTTTACTACTGACTGAATATGCTGAATTATATGAAAAGAATCTTAGAAAATGATCGATTATGAAACAATTTGTTTATTATCACAAAACCGCAGAAATAATGCACATTCAGGAAGTTCTCAAACTTCTGGATTTTAAGACTTCAATCTATTTTTAGAATGTGACATGAAATATAATGAAGATCTCGTTCAAGTTTTCTATACGGGGGCTTGAAGGCAAGTTTGACGGGTATAAGTTTAGTTGCAAAATAGGAGATACGAGGATTTCGATAAATGATGCAGTTTGGAAAGATCTATTTAACATGTCTCCACTTTCTGCTGCTCTGCTCATTAATGTCACTGACACTAGAACCGTGGATAGCTACGAGTTCAAGGAAGCCTTGAACTCAATGTTAAAGAAACCATATACTGATCAAATTGTGGCAAGTGATCACTTCCCTAAGTCGGTAACTACTGGTTGTTTGAAACCAGTTGATCAAATTTTATAATGGATAGTTTCTCATATACTTCAACCTAAGAAAGGAAGTTACTTTCAAGTCAATCAAGCTGAAGTTCATTTGGTGTACATTTTGAAAAAGAAGGTAAAAATCAGTAGGCCTCACTATATTGCAAGCATATTTTATTCTCTGAGAGATTCTAGTAGAGGCGATGCGCTATCATACGCATCCTTCATTCAATGTGTGCTTAACCATGTTAAAGTGGTTGTCCCAGGAATTCCATACAAGACTTTGACAGCTGACCAAGAATTTTGTCAAAAGACATTGACAATGATGGGTTACATATGGGATCTATAAGAGACACGCTACTTGTAACACCCCACTTCCCAAATTAAATTAAATGCGAATAAATCAATTAAATTATCAGAGTTTCTCTTCCAAAAGTGGGATATTATTTTTCACCAGAAATTCGACAAAAACATTTTATCAAAAGATTTTCAAAATAAGCAGCGGAAAGAAAATTATTTAGTCATACATATATATATATATATATATATATATATATATATATATATATATATATATATATATATATATATATATATATATATATATATATATATATATATATATATATATATATATATATATATATATATATATATATATATATATATATATATATATATATATATATATATATATATATATATATATATATATATATATATATATGTATATATATATATATATATGTATATATATATATATATATATATATATATATATATATATATATATATATATATATATATATATATATATATATATATATATATATATATATATATATATATACATCAACTCATACATCAAGTTCGGTCATCAGCCCAAAATATACAAAACATCATCAATAGAATCCATCATCAAAACATGATACGACACAGAGTCTAAACAAAATCATTAGATAGGCAATAAACTCCCCAAAGCCCCGTCTTACGTATTAGAGCATCCTAGACTCGATCAGCACACCGCTATCCAACTAGCTAAACACTTGGATTATCTGTACTTCCGAAGAAGCACAAACCACAACAACAGAAAAGGGGTGAGAAAACATGATCGAAATATAACGGTAAATATTTACATGAAGTAAAGACAGTAAATAAATACATCATCACCCCACAAATCATCATACACGACCTACTGTCCAATCATCAATCACAACATATAATAATGCACAAATGCAACTCAACACATGCATGCGTACCGACTTAAACTCAGGATAGATCGCATACACTCCATCCGAGCAACGATCTATCCCTACCATGCTCCTCCTGAGCCCATATAATCAAATCTCAGGATAGATCGCATACACTCCATCCGAGCAACGATCTATCCCTACCACGATTACGGGTGAATCACATACACTCCATCCGAGCAACGATTCAACTCCGCAATCACTGATGGACACTTGGCCATCAACCCTCCTCAAGGGAGCAACACGATCCTACTGATCCCATCATGCATCATGCTATGCATACACCAACATTAAGCACACTAGGTGCACACGATCCTACTGATCCATCATCATACAACACACAACCATCAAGCAAACAAGGTACACAAGATCCTACTGATCCATCATCATACATCGCACATATATAAATATATCACACAATCAATCAATCGAATTAATCACATTAGACATCGGCAAAACAACCCTATAACACTCAACATACACCCAGCATCCTTGCACTATCTCTGTACATCAAACAGATCACAATCATCAACATCAGATGAGCACATCTCAAATAAAACCAAATCCTGCTACATTCGCTGCCTTGCTCGCTATGCGAGCTCCTAGCGAATGCTCACTACACGTTCGTCTAGCGAACCTGCTCGCGAATCACACTTATGAGCTACTGGAAGTGTTCGCTACCACCTAGCTAGGACTTCGCCTCACGAATCCTTCACTACACCACTCGCCTAGCGAACCTTCTAGCGAGTACAGAGAAATGGCCATTGGAATGGCTCGTGACCTAGCCTGCCTAGCGAGCACCTAGCGAATGCTTGCTACTCACTCGCCTAGCGATGAGCTAGTGAGTGTCTGCGATTTCAGAAAAATCCCACTGTGCAGAATCTAAATATCAGCTCAAAACTCAACAAATTCTCTCTAGATCAGTACCAACAACCTCAACTTAGCATTCTACATAAATTCTACCCAACTAATTCTAAAATCATCCGATAAAACATCAACTTCTGCCGATTAATCCACTTTCGATTTAAAACCTTAATCTACTCCGAAATATCCAATTCACCCAAACAATCATCAAACATTACATGCAATGATTCCACCATTAACAACAAAAATAAAAAACTTAATCAACCACATGCAATTCATCATCATCAAAACCTATGGGGTTAAGGACTCCCCAACTACCCTTATTCATGCATTACCAATTTCCCATCTATTTTCTCCCCCCTTACCTCAATAAGCAGCTTGATCGATGATAATCCGCAAATTCCAACAGCTTGATCTTATTCCTCCTCTTGCTCAAGCTTGCTTCATTTTACCGTGTCCTTACTTCTCCTTCCTTTGATCGTGCTTCTTTCTCTTCAATTCTTTCTGAATGTCACTCTTGCCCTTAATCCCAAATAATAAAGAAAATCTTATTTTCTTGTATTCCAAATTAATTCCAATAATATGAATCCTCATAATATTAATATCCATAATAATAATAATAATAATAATAATAATAATAATAATAATAACATTACTATTAATTATTAATTTATCATCATTATCATTTATAATATATTAATATTAAAGGCCACAACTTCTCAAATAATTAAAATGGGCGTTACACTATTGGTTTATCATTAAGGCTACTAGCTCACGCCTACAAGAGTCCGATGAAAGTGAAGAAGAAGAGGAAGTAAAAGAAGATGGTCATCAAATGGAGACTGATTTTAATGCTGGTGAATAAAAAAATAGTGGTTGGTAGGATCAACCACCTCCTTCGGATTCCTATGCAAACCAAGGATGGGGTGAATGGCAACATACTGGATGGACCTCTCTTGGTTCAGAATACATGCCTCCAACAAACAATTAGAATCACCAAGAGTAGTATTAATAGCCTCTACCTCCTCTGCGTCACCAACAAAACAAAGATGAACTCCTTGAGCTGATGAGAAATCTGCAGCTCTAGCAATAGAACTTTGCTACTGCTCAGGATGAACGGTTTATGGCATTAAAGAATCAAATTCAAGCTCAGACCAACAACTTCAATACGTTTGCCACCGTCGTGATGGGACGTTTTGACACTATGGCTGAAACTGCTGTAGGACAAAAATCGCGCTCTTACTACAAGCTTTAATGTTCTCAATTGGGTTGTGCTGAAACTTGTTGAGCGGTTGGATGAGCAACAACCTCCACCACCTCAAGACTATCAATTCATAGGAAGGGGCCATCATTTTAGGGGGAGGATACCTTAAGGATCACTTTTGTGTTGTTGTTGTTGTGCATGTCATATTGTTCATTTCATCTGGATGTTCAATTATCATTATGTTTGTTTGTTTGACTAAGACATGGAAATATTTTGGATCCTAATGTTTATTAAAGGCATTTAGTTTTTGTTCATATGTTGTTTGTTCTATTTATCTTCTTATATGTTTTTGTTAACATCATTTTATGTGAATGCTTGCTAATGAGTACCTATTGCAAATTATGTGAGTGTGCTCAATTCGATATACTATGTTTTTCTTTGAAATTTTATTTCGTTCTTTTTTATGTTGCCAAAGGGGGAGAAGAGACTAAGCAAAAGCAGCAATTCATCCTACAAAGATTGATCAAACATTCAGATTATTTTTAGAAGAATGCATAAACTTAGGGGGAAGATGATACCACTCAAAGTGCTTGATTTTGCTACTGTCTTGCCATCATAAAAAATGGGGAGTATGTGAGGACAAGTTTTCTTAATAGTTGTTTTAATGATGTCAAAAAGTATATAGTTAGTAGTTTGTATTTTGGACGGTATCATCGAGTCGCATATGTATTCGTAGTTCTCTCGTGCACAATAGTTTCTCAAAAATATGTGTCTATTCATATAGAAAAGCATTATATGTGTTTTTTTTGGGTTTGATCATTGTCATACCCTAAGTTTTGACCCCTACATTTCATCACCATTATAGGAGCATCAAGCATGTTTACTAACCCTAACCTTGTTTCAAATTTGTTATTGTAGAGATTCATCTGAATTAGGGTTTTGCACCTTTAAAATCAAGAGGATTATTACTTGATCAGTCAATGTTTTAGATTGATCATAATCAAATAAAGTTTCCATATACTCAAGAGGTTTATGTTCAACATGAATCAAGTGCCAATTGGTCTCATTACAAGATCATCGGAGCCTAATTTCAGTTGGCCCCAAATTAGGGTTTTTATCAGAAGTCAATTGTGCCTTTGAATTTTGATCCAAACATGATACCAAGACTTGGGACATGATTCAATATGTTTACACATCCTTGAGGCCTATCTATGATGTTTGAGAAGTCCAAAGATGCAAATTCATTGAAGATCACACAGTTGGATTCATCAGATACAAATTTCATCTAACAAAGTCAACCCTTTGACTTTTGTGGAATTTTGGTCCAAATTGAAGCATTCAAGCCCAATGTCATTAAGGTATGTTTAATCAATGAGTTTGATCATGAAAAATCAAGATTTGAGAGGTTTCTTGCAAAAGAAGAAAACTTGGATAACTTGAATTTTTTTCTAAGTGTGGAAAAAAACCTAATTTTGGTATCAACATTGAGAGATCATAAATTTCAATCCACACATCCATTTTTTGAGTTCCAAAGATAAATTTGTAAATATCATCATGTGATACAAAAGTTTCCTACTGAGCTAGGAGCAAAAGATGCGTATATTTTGAGTTATGAAGCTTCAAAGTATGGAAAAATCTTTGGACACTTAGAATATTTTTAAGGCAGTTTTTGTTCTTCAAGAGGCAGTTAACTTCAAGGCTAATTTTCATCATGATCCCTTTTGATTCAAGAATTTCTTCAAACATGAAAGTTGTAGAGCATGTTTAAGGATTTCTAAAAAGTACAAGAACTCTCCAATCCATTAAGTGAGCTAGGAGTTTCAAAGACATGAATTTTAGGGTTTGAAACTTGAATTTCAAGGCTTGCCACTTGATAAACATGATGCAATTTCAGGTTTTTACTCCAAATATTTACACTTTGGGAGTTTTTACTTGCAGTATATTTATTATTTAGTGCATTACATGAAATTGGAAGGCACGATCCCTTGAATTGAGACTTTAACCACTTGCATTTTCCATTTATGGCATAAAATGGTGACTTCCATTTTGATAAAGCATTGCTTTATGAAAAAGTTAGTCTTGAGTATCTCCCCTTTCTCCTTTATTCACTTAAGGTACTCTAAAGCATCATAACCATACTCAAGCCATCTAGCTACATTGTACTTGCATCCTTGAAACCCTAAATCTATCAGCACACGAGCAACTTGCATTTTCAAGGAGAAAGTTGACATGAAGCTTGATTCTGCATATCACTTGAACCATTCACCTCTCTTATAAATAGAGGACTTCTCCTCATCACCAAAGACAACAAAACATTACCAACCAGCTTTAAACACTCCTGCATCCTCAGAATCAAGAGAACTTGCAAAATACCTCTAAACATGCAAGAACTCTTCAAAAACATTTTCCACTCCTGCATTCTCCCAAACAACTCCACAAACCTTCCATATACACTCCATACACCTCATTCAAACCACTAAAACCTTACTGTAACATCTCAAATGCATCACACCATTTCCAAACCCCATTTTTGTAAGAAGAATCGTATTATGTTCTTGAGGTCAGTGTTGTACCCCAAATTTTGACCCCCTAGATTCCATCATCATTCTAGGAGTTCCACCGTTGTTTATCTAACCTTAACCTCTTTCAAATTTGTCTTTATCAAGATGCAAATGAATTAGGGTTCCACACAGTCAGGAATCAGGGTTCCTATGGTTTGATTAGTCAAGGTTTTGGTTTAATTCTCCATGAAGCAACTCCCTATATCATCAAAGATACTACATTAGATCAAGTATGAATCTAATCATGAAGTTTAGTGACCATTGGGTCAAGAATTGAGAAGTAATCGGAAAGTCGAGAAATTAGAGTTTTGAAAGGGGCAAGACCATAACTTCCTAACCACACATTCAAATGGAATTGTTCAAAGCTCGTTAGAAAGGTCTTGAGAAGTCCTACAAAAGTGCCAAAGTGACCTATGTTCAAAAAATGAATAGATTTTGAGTTATGATGAAAAACAAGGCAAGAGGGGAAAAACACTTAGAGAAATTTCATGTTTTGGCACTTTTAAGTCATGTTTTCAGCCAACTTCAAGGGGATTTTTGACCTAGTTCCACTTGAAATTTAAATTTGTGTAAAACATGAAAGTTGTAGATCATGTTGAGGGATTTACAAAAAGTACAAGAACTTCCCCATAGCATTTGTGAGCTAGGAGTTTCGAAGGAGGGAAGTTGGGGTCCAAAAGCTTGAAATGCAAAACTTCAACTTGTCATGACATGCTATAAAACCATATCTTGGTTGTCAATATGCTTGGTTCAAGTTTATCAGTGAATAGATAGACCATAAACAGGGTGTTACACCAAAGATACAAGGATTACACAAGGATTAAAGGGTGGAACCAAAGAAAACTTCCATTTATGGCATAAAGTGCTCCATACCATTTTGATAAAGAAACTCTTCCCCCAAAATCTGTCTTGAGCCACTCCCTTACCTCCTTCTGCACTCCAAAGTCTCTCTGAAATTTAGAAGAATATCTTGAAACCATCAAGCATTGTACTTGATCCCATAAATCAAGGAAAATCATCATGACAAGTAAGTTGGTTTTCAATTGTCTTAGTTAGCAAGTGACTTCAAATTGGACCAAACCCTTACTCTCCACTCTCCCTATAAATAGAGCACCCTCTATGCATAAAATAGACACCAGAGCAAGCATCAAACCAAGCAAAAACTCTCTCTTCTTTCTAGTTCCAATATTCTTGCAAAATCTCACTAAATTTCCAAAACCACAAAAAAATTATTTTGCACTTTCACCCCTAAAACCTTTTCCAAACACTTTTAAACTAAAACCAAGCCTCAAACACATCACAAATGATGTGTTAGAGCTGTCCAAACCCTCACCTTGGCCACGAACTCATCCAATCCAAAAGTCAACCCTCTAAACCTCATTTTGTTAACTTTTTTGCATTTTAAAGGACAACCACTGGTCCCTTGCCTTTCCTTGAGTTTTAAGACCTCTAACACTTCATATTTGACATATAGAAGTTGTCCTTAACCAATCCAAACTTTTGTAACAAGGATTGAAGGAGTTGTCTTTAAAAATCATTGGATTTTGGAGGTTTTTCTTCACTTACAAGCCATTCTGCCCATCAACTTGCTTGAGCTTGATTTGGAGCATCTTCTCATAATCCTAGGAGAATTTTTATACCTTGGAGGAGTACTTAAAGTCTCTGGTTTTCTTATTGTGCAAGCTTGCTTCAAGAGGTAAGCTTAAAACACAAGAAAACATGAAAGTTTCACTTGCATTTCACATGCTACCATGACTTTTAGCTATAATTTGGTGTTGTACATTTTTTGAACATGTCTTATGTATGTTATGTGTCATGTATAAACCATTATTTGCATCAAAACATGTAGTTTTTGAACTGTCAAATTCTGGTCACAAGCTAGGTCACAAACTAGGCCCAACCTAGTCACTTTTTGCATTTTGCATCCAATCTGCCAAACCATGTGTGCATCTCTTAACTTCTTTTGTGATAACCTCTTAATATGATGTATATGTGATTTTTGTACACTTGTTTCACCGATCACACCACCACACGTGACTGTTCACATGTTCACGCTTTTGGTTGTCACCATACTTGCCTAAACCAATGTTGCTATCAAATTTTTTTGTGGGTGTATGGTATGGAAACACAAATGGTACCATTGAATTCCTTGTTAAAAAATACACAATTTTCACTTTTTTTTCACTCCATTTGGTTAAGAATTGACTGAATTCCAATCCTTCATGCAAATGACCCTTAGGTTGTGACCTAGCCTTGCCCTAGTTTTTGCCCTCTTGGTGCACCAACTTGCAATGATCATAACTTGCTCAATTTTTATGCTATTGATTCCATTATTTTTGAAAACTACTTATTATCATGTCTATTTTCATTGAGTGAAGAAATAATTCAAGGATTGTTATCCTAGAAATACTTTGATCCACTTGAAAAACATGTGTTTTTAGGGTTTTTACCTTGGTGTTCTTGAACTTTTTCAAACTTGTAACTTGATTTTTCTTGTGAGATTGATCTTTTATTATTCATATATGTTTGTTAACATGTTTAAATGCTCAAATATGTTTGATTAATTACCTTACCATGTTCATACTTGCTTTTGTGAATGCATATATGTGAAAATGACATGTTGAACTTTACTTGTTGTGAACTTTGCCATGATTCTTGATGTTGTAACCTCTTAAATATGTTCACTATGACTCATTTTACTTGATTATATGTCTTATTATAACCATAACATGTTTAGGGTTTGTTCTTGCCTTTGTAAAATGCTTGAATATGCATGGTATGCCTTGAACTTCTTCTGTGAACTTTGACATGATTCTTGATGTTGTGACCTCTTGAAAATGTTTATCATGTTTCATTCTACTTGCTTATGTGTCTTGTTAGAACCATAATATTCTAGAGTTTGATTGCTGTCTTGTTTATTACCATGAATCTTGTATGTTTTTCCCCATGAAGTTATGAATTTACACTTGAACTATTGTAACATTTCTTGTATTCTTGCTTGTTTGATTGTCATCAACCTATGTTTAGTTGGTATTATGTTGTTACATTTGATCACTTTTGATCCTTATAATATACTTGCTTCAAGTTGAAACTTGTTTGCATCAATTTCATATGAATGTTATAGATGAACTTGTTGTTGTTACACATGTTCTTTGCTTACATTGTTGGTTATTACCTCTATGTCTTTTGATCTTTATTAAGATGTTAAATGTTGATCTTGATTGTTATCATGATTGTTTACATTCTCTTACTTTATTTCTTCAACTTTGTCAAGTTATTCCCCAGTGATGGAACTTGTTAGGTCACATCAAGTTATCTGTATCCCTTGTGTCCAAAGGAAAGTCTCTCTATTGACCTCTGAGTCATAGATAACTCATTACCCTTATAGGCCTTAATAGATCCATTTACCCTTTAGAAATTAGGTTTAGAGTTCTTCTTCTTTAGTCATGTATGAACTATGGATGCTCTGATTTCTCATTTATCGATGAGAATACGTAGGCACAAGATGCGATATCTTGGCGAGCTCACTAACAACTAACTTCCTCTTAACATTTGCAACTTAGGATTGGAGTCGTCGTGCTCCAGGTAGTCGTCCCACCGTGGATATTTCTCATGTTTACCGTTGTCATAGGACTTGGAGTCGTCGTGCTCTATTTAGTCGTCCCGCCGTGGACATTCTCTTCCGTGCTAACTCAACCTTAGTTTAGAGTCGCCGCATTCTATATAGGTGTCTCACCGCAGACATTTACTTATCCTTTGGAACCTCGACCACAGTCAAGAGTTCCTTACCCCTAGTTAGGTGAAATACGATTACTACTGATTCTATCCTAGTTAGGATACATAGGCAGAAGATGCCATATCTTTGCGAGCAAACTTAAAAACTACCCTTAGGTCTTTACCTACAACTTTACCCAAACCCAAATCCCAAACCATAGCAAACATTTAGCAACTTAGTGTCGCTACGCAAAAAATGACACAGAGTCGCCACCGGATTTTATTTATCCCAAGGAAGGAAAGGGAAATAGCAATAAAACCTTTGGGAAAATAGCATGGTCATCGCAACCAAGTCTTAGGGTTCGGGAGTCGGTTATGAGAGGGGGAGGTGTTAGCACCCCCTCGCATCCATCATACTCGATGGGAACCTTCTAGGGAGTTTAGCGTGAATGGGTGTTTTTATTAAAAGTGTGCTTGCTTAAAAGAAAGGAGAGGTTGGTTTTTATTTTAATGCTACCAAGGATTTTGGCCCTTGTGCCTACGTATCCTCACTTAAAAGAAGTGAAGAATCAGAGCTCTGTAGTTCGGAGGCTTATGAAAATATTGTCTGTTGGTTGATTTTATACCTTAAAAAAGGGTTTTCGGATTGATGCCCTAAGGCAAAAAATAGTTTGATGAGTTGGTGTTGTTTTTAGGTTTTTGAAGAGAAATTGTTTTTGATTAAGATTACACAAAAGACTTTGGATGGATATGAATGTTTTGAATAACCAAGTCGAGCACCTTCTATTCAAAACATTCGGAACGAGTGTAGGAGGGTTCCATTCTCATTCCTTCTCCACCACTTTAAAGTCCATGATGTATTACCCTAATCATATATTTATCGTATTTTGGATTTTTATGAGGAAAGAGTATAACTTGATGTTGGATCAAGGTTTATTTTTTGTAAAAGATATTTGAAGCGATACGAACAAGGTCGATGGCAATGCACAAGGCAATCGACTTACAAGGTTGAAAATGACTCGATAAAATCCAGAGTTTGTTTTTGAAAATGGTTTTTGGCAACAAAGGTCATAAATGACCAACAATATCCATATACAAATGGTTATACAATCACATAGGGTTAGACGTCTTGAGCAAGGCAAAAACACAAAAAAAAATGGCATGACACGGCTGGTCGTGTTGGATGACACGACCCGTGTCAAAAAGTGCATACAAAATGAGTTTTTGAGGCAAAACAGCGGGCTGACACGGCCGCCCGTGTCATACGACACGGCCCGTGTCAAAAAGTGCCCAGAAAAATGATTTTTTAAGGTAAACAACGGGCTGACACGGCCGCCCGTGTCAACACACTTGTGGGACGCGCGCGAAGAAAAAGTCAAACAGCGGGCTGACACAGCCGCCCGTGTCATACGACACAACCCGTGTCAGACCTGCTGGGTGAAAAAACTGAACTTTTTCTTTTTTCTTTTTGTTTTTAAGGTTCTTACCGAGGTTCCTTGGTTCCTCTTAGGACCTTACATGATATACACAGTACAACAACATTTAAAAGAGGAAATAAAAGAATACACAAGCAAAATATAAAGAGAGAAAAGTTTGACGAAATGGATACCCAATAGCTTTTTATCCTTCTTGGAAAACCTCCACTGATTTTGGTTGGATGTGCTCTTCACTCTTCACTCTATGTTGTGAAAGTTCTTCTTCTTAAAGGTTCTCTTGTGCTTCTATGGAACTCTTTTGATTTTGCTGGTTTTCTTTCTCTCTATTTTTCTGGTTTTAGGGTTTCTTGCTCTCTCTCTTTTTTCTAGTTTTCAATGTTTCTAAATAATCCTCTCTTGTTTGCAGCTCACCTCTCCTTCTTATCTCAGCACTCTAGGGTTTTCCCTTCTCTCAAGATATCAGATTTTTTCATGGAGAAATGTTTCTTGCCACCTTTTCTCATGTCACTCTCTTTCTTTCCATTTCCATGTATGTTGCTATGCTGCATTTTTCTGCACTACTTTCCCATGCTGTCTTTTTTCTGCAGCACTCTACATTGCCCTCAATCCTTGTACCCATTTGTTGGCTTGTGTTTTGACAGCTCTTATGGTCATACTACTACCTCTTTGACAATATTTTGAAAAATCTGATATTTAGTATGTAGATGCATCATTGTGGGTTCACTTCCTTGGTCTTGTGACATGTGATGGTCTTGTGATATAATGCAAATTGTCACTTCTTACATGGGGCTGTTTTGGATCCCCTTCAAATTGCCCATGGCTAAGCAAACATAGTCTTAATCTTGACATGTTCCAATATTGAGTTAGCTCTTAAATATTTTCTTTGGATGTTTGCAAGCATAATGTTGGACATGTAAACTTGTTGGGGCATGAAGGGTACCATAGCATGAAATTAATTAGAAGCTTGAATTAAGACTAGAGGTAGCTTAATTTTCTAAGCATTACTAAGAGCTTGAAACTTTGTAACAAATGTGACTCTTTTGCAAATGTCATATTCTTGAATCTAGTCTTGAATTCATGAATCTTGAACTTTGAATGATGGATTCCCCTTATACCATTATTTGAAATGAATGAAGTCTCAAATTATACACTTATGATCTTGACTCATGCTTTTCAAATTTGAACTCCTCTTGATCAAGAATTTGAAACAAAGTTGGAGGAAGAAATCTTGAATTTGGCCTTGCATTTCATGTTCATCAAGAATATTTATCTTGAATATCCCAATATTTTTAAAATAACTTCTTCTTGAAGTAATCTACATGAGTAGACCTTCCAACTTAGATCAAACTTTAGGTGATGAACCTTTTCTTCCAAGTAGCCCATGATAGTCAATTTTCTTATTTTGAACGAATCGGCCCAATCCTTACCTTGTGAGCTCACATGCTCGACATGTAATAGAACGATGTATGATATGGCGAATGTAGGGTATGAAAGGCTAACAGTGAAAATGAGGGTGTGACGCTTAGCATACAAACATACAAAAGGTTCCTGTAGAGTACTATAGATGTTTAGGATGTGAAATACCTACCCTAGGCATAACCAACCCCTGATCCTCGATCTCTTAGTGTTATTGTTATATCACGCAAAAGGTCTTTATTTCTTTAACCTTTCCTTTGGATTAATCAATGTCCGGTTGTGAATTTAATGAATTAAGATTCAAGTTAATCAATAGCTTGACATCCGATTCTCACCGCAACAACCAGTTCCAACTTATTTAATCATTCAAGTATACTATAAAGGGCTCAATAAAGCTGGGGAGGTTATTTTCTTGCAACTATAACTACTGAGAAGAAGCCTTGAGCTTTCTCCAAGAGATAAGGTTCTTGAACTTTTAAACCTCTTGTTTCATACATTGTTGTGTTTCCATTTTGTAGCAAAACTGTAGTTTACATTGTGTGTTGTTTATTTGAATCATTGCTTATCTTGTTTTAGCTGAATATATGAGGTTGTGACATGTTGAATGTTTTTGGGTTGCACTGTTGTTGGCTTCATTGTGTGCTATGCTGTTAGAGTTAGGTTAAACAAATATCATAGTTGGATTCTCCTAAAAAACTGCTTCAACTTTGGTTTTAATTTCATTAAAAATGGTTGAGAGCAAAGATTTATGAGGAGAGGAAATTCTGGCCATGGAGGTTTTGTTTAGGGCACGAGAGAGAGAGAGAGACAGAGAGAGAGAGAGAGAGAGAGAGAGAGAGAGAGAGAGAGAGAGAAGCGAGGAAGAAGAAGATAAATGTTGAGTGTGTGCTAATTTGGCATGACATGGCGCTGATCTGGTCATTTTAGTGGGTCTTATAAAAATATAATGTTTTGCAAGCATATATTATTTGGATGTAACATTCACCCCAGTGGTAGAAGCCTTGCCTTGCCTTTCTCTTTGACATGCCTGACCAGGGTTCGATCCTGCTGATCAGCCCTTTTGCCATTTTTATGATTACTTTGATAAATTTGATATATTGTTTGTTTCCATCAACTTTCATAAGGCGCGCGTTGGTTGGTTTGACATGTGTTTTAAGTCGTAACCCTAGCAGCGTGGGTTTAACATCCATGGTGACCACTTCCCATTATTTTTTCCACTTAATTTCTTTATTTTCTTCGCAACTTCAACATGTCATAACTTCTTCATCTTAAATGTTTTTTTACCCATTATTTTTGTAAAATGATCATGCTTATTTCTATTTTTTATTTGTATTGAGAAATTTCCAAAAAATCATTTCATGTGGTGATTATCCATGATTAAAGTATATGACTTTTTAGGGTTTCTTAGGATTCCTTTTGATCTTTTGATTGATCTTTTGATTCTCCTTGTACTTCTTGAGTTGTATGAACCATATACATGTTTGTATGAATCAATACTTGTGATGAAAATATCTTCCTTTTTGGTTGTTACTTTTGCCATGACTTAATTTGTATCCATGATAAGTGTTGTGACAATTTATACATGTTTACTTTGATTCCATGATAAGTAATGTCTTGAATTATGCATGTTTATTTTGAACCCTAATGCATGTTTTGAACTTCAAATTTGTTACCCATGATTATTTAGATGTTGTAACACCCATTGTTTAGATACCTTTATCATTGGTTGTCACCATGATTTGAAACTCTTTTGAGATATATGCTTGGTTGTTACCTTGTTCTTTTTTACTTTGCCAAGTCTATACCTTGGAAGTTGTAACGTTTACTCTCATGCTTTATTTGTTACTTCTACTTTCCTTGACTTATATCCATGCTTTAAGTATTGTTATGATTTATGCATGTTGGTCTTGATTTTTGAACCTTGTCATGATAAGTAATGTTTTGACTTATACATGATTTATTTGTACTTCAAATTGTTATCAATGATGTTTGGTTTTGTAAGAACCTTACTTCATGATTATTTAGATGTTGCAACATCTATGTTTACCTTTGGTTGTAACCATTTGGTTTGATTCTATACTTCTATGGATGCATGCTTGGTTGTAACCTTGTCATCTATTAACTTCATCAAATCTTTGTTTGATGTTATCACTTAGTTTCCCTTATCTTTTTGGTTGTTACCATAACCATATGTTCTCATCATGCTTGAATTAATATATGCTTGAATATCACCCTTATTTTGATACCTCTTAACTTTTTTAGGTTTTCCCCAAGTGATGTAGCTTGTTAGCTCTCATCCTAAAAAGTTTCCTTTTTGTTCCTTAGTCCAAAGGAAAGTCTCTGTATTGACTCAATGCCATAGATATCTCATTATTCTTAACTTCCACTTGACCTTGTTAGAGTCTTTAGGACTTTCAATTTAGTCTTAAGTTAGAACCTACATCCATTTGGCTTTGTTAAGTTAATACATTGAGCACACCTTGTTAGGAGTCCTATAACTTAGAACTTAGGTCTAGAGTTTGTTAACTCTATGTGTGTACCATTATTATGTGTACTCACCTCCCCCTCTTCGGCTTCTGTTAAAGTCATCCCCAATTAGATCTTTTAACTTAGACTTAGAAAGTTTGTTAACTCTATGTAAGTATCATTATTATGAATACTTATTCCCCTTAGAACCTTGACCATAGTCAAGAGTTCCTCCACTTTAGTTAGGAGAACTACGATTGCTCTGATTCCATCCTTGTAAGGATACGTAGGCATGAGATGCAACGTCTTGGCGAGCATACTTTGTATATACCCATAGGTCTTTACCTTTATCACCTTTATCTTAGCACATGTTCCTTAGCATGAAAACATTAGCTTAACACAAATACCTAACAAGAGGTTCTTGTAGAGTACTATAGATACTTAGGGTGCCAATATCTTCCCTTAGTATAACCAATCCCCGAACCCCCGATCTTTTAGCTTCGTTGATACGTAGAGAAATTAGGGTTTTCTTTGATCTTTACCCTTTCCTCTGGATAAATCAAAGCTCGGTGGTGAACTTCAATGATTTTTTATTCAAGTTAATTAATATCTTGATATCCAATTCTCACCGCAATAGAAATGGCCACTTCACTTAGGAATATCATTTTCTTAAAGAGGGTTAAGCTCACCTTGATTGTGTTTGTGTTTTGTTTGTTTGCTTTATACATGTATATTTGTGAATATCTATATATTCTACCTGTTATATGCGTTAGGTTGATACCTTGAGAGGTGAGATAAGTCATATCCCGAAATTGAGTGTATACCTATGATAGTGTCGCAACTGCGAAAAACACCCGAAGGAAAAAACAAGAGAGTCGCCACCGAACATTATTTATCCCAAAAAGAGGGAAAGGAAACGATCAAAGAAAACCTAAGAGAAAGGATAAGACAAGGTCATTGCAACCAAATCTTCGGTTTGGGAGTCAGTTATGCAATGGGAAGGTATTAACACCCCTCACTTCTGTTGTAATCAACGGGATCGATGCTTGTTGTCTAATCAAAAGAGTGTGTTATCTAAAAATTCACTGCTCAATAGGGGGTGAAAAAGAAAAAGGAGACTCGATAGGACATCGTCGCCCTATGCCTACGTATTCCCTCGTGCAATAGGAAAGTTAGAGTCAACGTAGTTTGGGTAAACTACGGGTGATGGAGGAAGGTTGCTCGCCAAGACATCGTCGTCTTGTGCCTACATATCCTCATCTGGTATGAGAAATCAGAGCAAACGTAGTTCGGGTAAACTAGACCACTGGTTAGTTAAATGTTTTTTATGAGCGACGTTAAGTTCTCATTCCATCAGTTAGGATCAATGTCTGTTTGCGATAGAACGGAAAAACAACGTACTCTTTTCTGAAAATGACTTTGAGAACAATCTCGAAGGATAAAAAGGTTCGAATCTGGTTTAAGAGTTTTAGATCTTTTGATTCTCCTTGTACTTCTAGAGTTGTATGAACCCTATACATGTTTGTATGAATCAATACTTTTGATGAACATATCTTCCTTGTTAAGTATGCGTGGTTGTTACTCTTGCCATGACTTTATTTGTATATATGATAGGTGTTGTGACAATTTATACATGTTTACTTTGATGCCATGATAAGTAATATCTTGACTTATGCATGTTTAATTTGAACCCTAATGCATGTTTTGAACTTCAAATTTGTTATCCATGATTATTTAGATGTTATAACACCCATTGTTTAGATAAGTTTATCATTGGTTGTCACCATGATTTGAAACTCCTTTGAGATATATGCTTGGTTGTTACCTTGTTCTTTTTGACTTTGACAAGTCTATACCTTATATGTTGTCACATTCACTCTAATGTTTTGGTTGTTACTTCTACTTTCCTTGACTTATATTCATGCTTTAAGTATTGTTATGATTTATGCATGTCGATCTTGATTTTTGAACCTTGCCATGATAAGTAATGTTTTGACTTATGCATGATTTATTTGTACTTCAAATTTTTATTGTCGCTACTGCGAAAATCGGCGCCGACTATGACAGAAGAGTCGCCACCGTGCGTTATTTATCCCACAAGAGGGAAAGGAAACGCTCAGAGTAAACCTAACACAAAGAGGGAAAGGAATGGTCATCGCAACCAAATCCTGGGTTCGGGAGTCGGTTACACAAGGGGAAGGTATTAGCACCCCTCACGTTCGTCGTACTCGACGGGATCCACGCTTGTTTTCTATCTAAGGGTGTGTTTATCTATCTACTCTAAAGGTCTGGGTTAAAAAGAAAAGAAAATGACTCGGCAAAGTATCGCACTTTATGCCTACGTATTCCCGTCTGGAACGAGAAATCAGAGTCAACATAGTTCGCCTAACTACGGGTTAAAGGGGGAAGGTTGCTCGCCGAGATATCGCATCTCGTGCCTACGTACTTTCATACGACATGAAAGATCAGAGCAAACGTAGTTCGGGCTACGGAAGACACAAGCTTGTCTGACAATTTTTTTATCTCCTTATGAAAGGGTTTTCCTGATTAAAGGTCCAAGAGGATAAAAACAGAGTTTGAATGTTTGTTTGAATCTTTTACGAAAGAACTGTTCTTTTTAGGATGTTTGCAATCTCAGTCACACTAGAGACTATGACCCAGGAGTGAATGCTTCATATGTCACCCAAAGGGTACCACACTAACATCCAGATTACTGGAGAGAGACCCTCCACCAACCTTTTCCCAAATAGCTTAAGGCTCGTAACATACGACTTCAATTAACCTTATTACTGTGTTTTTGAATTGTTTTGAGATGAGAAGAGAAAGACACCCTAAAACTATGGTTGAAAGGGAATCTACCTACAGTTATCATGCATGTTTTAAAAAAACCTAATGTCTATCATAATTCTCTCTTGCACAGAGGAAATCAGAGGTCCTAGGGGAAAACAGCAAAAGAAAGCAAGCAGTAAACGGTAAACAGTAAAATGCATGCTATGCAACAGTACAAGCGAGGCAAGGGAGTCCGGCTCAACCTCAAACCTAAGAAAACAAAAGGCAAGGGGAGACAAGCTCCACCTAAAACCTAAAGGTAAGCAACATAAGCAAACAGACAATACAACAAAATAAAAACAGAAGAAGCAGCCCAAGCAACAACAACAATCTTCCACATACAGCAATCTTCAACCTTCAACAGCAGCTCTGAACAGCAAACCTCTTGACAGCAAAGCTGACAGCAAATGGCTTCATCTTCAAGCTAGCTCCTACCTTAAAGCTTCTTCAATTATTCATCTTCAAGCTCTAGCAAGCTCCACAAGAAGAGAAATTATCATTGAGATCAAGTTACAATGTTAGGAAACCTGATGAAAACCAAAGGAATTCATCTGGAACCAACATTAGAAAGAAAGTGAATCCTCAAAAGTTCTACTCATTAAGGCATGCCACTCATCCCTCCAAAGGAGAGATGGAGCTTCCTTAAGAGGACTTTGCATCATAGGATAGGATAAAAGCAAACAATGCATTCTATGTTTGATGAATGAAGAAGAACTAGTTCTAAGGGCTCTTCCTAAACCCTAATCTTCTAAGCTTCTAAAAAGCTCCTAAAAGATAGAGAGAAATCTTCAACTTCAAGCTCCAAAAGCCAAGCCACAACAGCTACAAGGTGTCCAGAAGCTCCTCCAAATAGGAATCCAAGCACTTCAAGCTCCAAAGCCACCAACAAGACCAAACAAAGCAAGGTACCAAAGATGGAACACCACAAGCAACACAAACTTGCAAATTCTACCTAAAATAGAAAACTAAGTTGTAAAATTCTAATAAATTTCCTAGGGGAACATACACGTTTTAACATTCTAAGGTTCAAAAATCAAAGCCTAAATCAACTTCTAGGTCCACTAAACAATTCCTAAGTTGAAACATGTCAAGGTAAACCACAAGTTTGGGAAGGCTATAAACATCTCACCTAAAACAGAACCTATAAATGTTGAAAAAATCTAATAAAAATCCTAAGGGAGCATACACATCTAACCTACAACATACTCAAAAATTACAGCCAGATTCAATACCAAAAGGTCACACCAAAATCAACAAGGCAGATGAACAATTATGCAAAAATTAAAGAAATAAACAAAATGAGAAAAATCAAATAAAATTGAAAAATGCAAGAAAATGCAACTTATTAATCCCAGAAAATCACAAATTTAATCAGGAGTATGGAGATATTTTTAAAATATTTGTTTGATCAAAAATGGATTTATTGTGATTTTTGGAATCAATTTGCATTAAAAATAAAATCAAAATGAAATAAAAGAAATTAAAACCAGGAAAATAACAATGAGCGTTGGATTGTTTGACAAGGTAATCTGATCCAAAGCCAGAGAGCGCGTCCACGCAAGCATCCCAGTCACACGCTGACTGGGATTAATGAAACGTAGCGTTTTGGTTTGGAGGCAAATCCTCAAATCAAATGTGAGCCACACGATCTAGATACTAAGTCAAACTCTCAGACTCATCCAATGGTTAGAACATCATCTTCTTCCTTGGAACTCAAGTGAGGGGAACAATCTCCGGTGGCTCTCACGGTGGAAACAACCGTCTTCTCCGGTGAGCAGGTGGTTACAGTTGATCAAAAATCAACAAATCTTACATCAATCTCTCCAGAATTTCACCTAGATTCCAAATCTCGTGTTCATTTTCTCTAGATCAAGCTAGGTTTTCAAATCCGATTCAAAGTTCAAATGACACTCCAACATTGATCATTATCAAACTCTAATCTAATTGCACAGAAATGTTCATCACGCTTCCTAGTTCATCACGATCTATCCAAATCATCTTAATTCTTCATGATCAAGCTAAACTGTGCCTCAACATAAATCACAAGTCATCTTAATTTGTCTCTAATTGTCCAAAATTCTGTCCAGAAACGATTTACTCCTTAACTAGATCCTAACCATATATGCAAATTGATCTACATCTTCCTAGAATTGTGAGAAATTTGAAGGTTACATACCTGGTGTAGATCTACAAATTGATGTAGTTAGAGCACGATTCCAACTCCAAAAGTTTCCAGAATCACTCAAGGATGTAAGAGAAAGATATTGTAAGCTTCAATTTGCTCTGAATTGGCCTGGAAATGAAATCACGATTTCAACTTGCTTGCTTGAAAATGAAACTTGCTATCTCTGCTTCAGCCACGAAAACTGCACCAAAATGATTCTGAAATCATCAAAGAACTTAAATAGAACATGTCCATGGGCTTTTTGAATCCAATTGAAGCCCAATCCAGCCATTTCAAATTTCTGTTTTCCTCTTCAAAATTTCACATGACAGTCACGAATTGGCCATGGAAATTGTTCTAGAATCTTCCCTTTCAATTGTAAAATGCCTTGTGAATGAATTCAAGTCAAAAGGACTGCTTGAAATGCCTTGGTGAGGGATTTGGATGTGTAACTTGCATATGAAGAAACCAAATGATAACTTGTGAAAATTGACCTAAACTCAAAAATCTGATAATGCCATTGTGTTTGAAATGAAATTTCCAATCAAAATGAATACTTATTTGACATGCTTTGGTCACTAAACCAATTATTTGAATTTTCCAACTTTGAATCCTTTGAAAATCTTCTTTTTCAAGCCATTTCAAACCAAGTCTTGATATGAGTACAATCAATCCATCATGACTTATTGGTTAGCCTAAAAACCAAATTTCGAACAACTTTCATGTTGAACAAAAACCATTTGACAAGTGCAAGTTGGAGATTTTGACCTATGATTGAAAATGGCATATAATCTCACTTTCCCAAAATACCCCTGACTTGTAAACCTCATAACTTGAGTTCTACAAATCAGATGGAAGACTTCTAATACAATTTAGAAAGCTAAGATCATGAGAAACAACTTTCATGTTGGCCAAAAGTTCAGTTGAAACCTCTTTCTAGGTCAAAAATAGCTTTGAAGTCATATGATTTTCACAGACAAATTTCAGAGGCATCTGAGGACTTGTAACTTGTCTGGACCATAACTTGAGTTCTATAAATCCCCTTGAGGACTTCTAGTACTCAAATTAAATTTATTTAGATACTCTACAAGTTTCATGTTGGCCAAAGATCCATTTGAAACTTTTATCTTGACTTATGTGGTCTTGAAGTTAGGCACTAAACAGGGGATTTTACACTGAAACCCTAATTTAGCAACTTCCCACACTCTTGACTTTTCTTGACTTGAACTTGGCGCAACACCACAAATGTATCAACATATCATTTCATGAACTCCATGACCTACAAGTAGGCTTTGATACCCTTCAATTGCACAGTTGACCTAGGATTGACCCAGATGAAACCCTAATTGCTTGCACCTCAATTGTGGCTCTTGCATCTGATACAATGACTTGATTGAACTCTCCCATGGCCCTCTAGGCATTCTATGAGCTCCATATACATCCTCTTCTCATATTCAACACTTCACATCCCTCTGATGCTCCTCAATTGATCCTCAAGTTAGGAGAAAATCTTCAGGCAAGCATCTAAACTCTTAGGCACTCAAATTACCTCCTGATGACTTTGATAACTTCTCAATCTTGAATGAGACCTCTTGCTAGGCTTCTCTTGATAAGAATCACACTTGATCCCCTGCTATATGAATGATATCATGATATGCAAATGATATAACTATGCAAATGTTAATGCAACTGGAACATAAACCAGGTAAGAAAAGGTTGAGAAAATTTTGGGGTGCAACAGCTGCCCCTATTCACACGGCTTGGACCCGACTGGGTGAAGAGCGGCCGGCTTTCAAACAATCGAGGTAGAAGACGGTTGAATACCAAGAAACCCGGAAATTTTCCAACCACAGAAATAAGCTGCGAAGACTGCTTCGGGGAACAACATCCATTACACTGAGCTCGGTTGTTACGGCAACAACGGATCAATCATCTAATAAAACTTTGGATTTCAACATCAACCCCCAGTGTGACGCCACAGGCATCGAATTAACTTTGCAAGAAATAACTCCTTCCACAACTGGCCTAAATTCGTCAACACGAATAACAATCTCTGTCAATCACAGGTACAATTTCGTCAACACAGATAACAATCACTGTCAACACAGGTAACAACTCCATCCATCACGGGTAACGACTCCGTCAACACGAGTAATAATCACTAGCGACTCCACTGGGAACAACTCCGTCAATCTCGGGTAATAACTCTGTCGACACCAGGTAACGATCACTATCAACACAGGTACAATTCTGTCAACACGGATAACAATCTCTGTCAATCACAAGTAACAATTCCGTCAACACGGATAACAATCTCTGTCCATCACAGGTAACAATTCCGTCAACATGGATAACAATCTCTGTCGACACAGGTAACAATTTCGTGAACACGGATAACAATCTCTGTCGACACAGGTAACAATTCCGTCAACACGGATAACAATCTCTGTCGACACAGATAACAATTCCGTCAACACGGATAACAATCTTTGTCAACACAGGTAACAATTCCATCAACACGGATAACAATCTCGTCAACACAGGTAACAATTCCGTCAACACGGATAACAATCTCTGTTAATCACAGGTACAATCTTTGTCGATCACAGGTAACAATTCCGTTAACACGGATAACAATCTCTGTCGACACAGGTAACAATTCCGTCAACACGGATCCGTTTGAAGAATACTTCGTTGGGGGAATACAAGAAACTTAACCAAACAACTCTGTGGGGAAAATTTTCACCGGGGAAATTACTAGCGACAACTCTGAAAGTTTAAGCCATGAAATCTTTTAATACTGACGTAACAGCAACCTGAGAAGAATCCCAATGGGGAAGAAGAGAAACTTAACCAAGCAACTCTGTTAGGGGACGAACGTTATCATCACCTATCTCACGCCGAGAATTCTAATATCTAGAAACCCTTCTGAGCAAGAATCTCACTCCTCTACAGGGAAATACCACATGAAAACAAAGAGGTAACCAACCTGGCTTATGATTCAAAATGCGTATGCTTGACAATGGCGTAATGCTCCATACGGCATGGAAATGCTACGCGTTTGGGTAGATGCAAATATGATGATATATGCAAAATGCAAAGATGCCAAGAGGCGCTTCAGCAAAATAAATGCTGAAGACAACACCCAACTCCGTTGGGAATAACCAAGTACCACAGACATATTCCAGTAAAATAAATGTTGGACAGGTGAAACCAACTCCGCTGGGGATAACCATCCTGTTGGGGAATAGCTCACAAGCTTGAAATTATGAACTCTGCTGAGGATGTTCATCCTGACGAAAGAATGACAACCTGTTGGGGAAAAGGAAAACACAGTCCTGCGCGGGGATGATCCTTCTGAACCAAAGACGACTTGGTTATATTATGCGGGAGTTACCCATGCTGGGGATTGATTGTGTACATCCTCATTGCTGGAAATGCACCTTCTATTGGGGACATCACGATCCACTAAGGATACTCTCTTGGCAGCTTTCATGGGGATACTCTTCTGGGGAGGAAAACCCCACATCCAGTAAGGATAATTACCATCTCAACTCTCTCTGGGATAAGATGTGACTTCCATCTGCTGAGGAGTGATACAATCGTTATGTCACGGGACTCTGGTTGGGGAAACACAAATTCCCTGACTGTTTGCTTCAAAGGTGAGAACCCTGCAAAACACAAATGAGACAAAACAAATCTACACAACAAGATCTATCTCGGTTAGTATCCATGACATTCATTCAGTCAATTCGAAGTTTTAACAATTATTGGCAAGGGCCAGCAAGTTTATGCACATGCAAGTTCATCAAAAACATCGGCGTTTTTCATAAACAAAATAGTAAAAAAACAAGCATCAAATACTGAATAATATGCTTTATTGATAACGAGACTATAAATAGGAAAAACTTTGTACACTGGATGCAACTCCTGAAAAGAGGAAGTTACGCACAAGCAAAAATACAAATATTACAGAAGCACAAAGAAAATTTGTATACATGTCGGCAACGTGGTACAGACGAACACCATGAGCTGATCCTCCTATGACTCGCCTGACTCTGACGCTTTCCCGATACTCGATCTTCGGAAGAGATTGTTTTAGATACACGACCCTCAGGTACTCCCAAACCACTAAGCAACACAGTATCAAACTCGGACCGCAACCATTTGCTTTTTCAAATCCCTAACTTTTGCATGAACCGCCCTTTGCGGGTTTTCAATTCACCGGGATACCCCTTTTTGCTGAAATTGCCCTTTTCAGGTTTTCAACTTCGCGGGTGTACATCTTTTTCAATTTTATCCCTAACTTTTGCCCGAACCTTTTATTCTTTTTTATGGTTCGCCGGGATGCCCCATTTTTTGCCTGGATATTCTTTTTCCTGTCCAGCGGGTCTCTTTAAGCAAAGTATTTTTTAACTGCGTCCGAGTTCACAGGGGATGTAAAATCCTCACCATCCATGGTGGATAACAACAAGGCTCCTCCAGAGAAAACCCTTCTAACGACATATGGACCTTCATAGTTGGGAGTCCATTTGCCCCTGTGATCTGATTGTGGTGGGAGAATCTTTTTCAACACAAGATCGCCCGTCTGAAAGCTTCAAGGACACACCTTTTTATCATAAGCTTTCTTCATTCGGCTCTGATACAGCCGACCATATGCCAGAGAAGCCAATCTCTTCTCATCCATTAAACTGAGCTGATTCAGTCTATCTTTTACCCATTCCGCCTCATCAAGTTGGACATCGTGCAAAACCCTCAAAGAAGGAATCTCAACCTCCAATGGTAGGACAGCCTCCATACCATATACCAGTGAAAAAGGAGTTGCCCCGGTTGATGTGCGTACCGCCGTACGATAACCGTGCAAAGCAAAAGGCAACATCTCATGCCAGTCCTTGTAGGTCACAACCATCTTCTGAACGATCTTCTTTATGTTTTTATTGGCCGCTTCAACAGCGCCATTCATCTTGGGCCGATAAGGAGAAGAGTTGTGATGTTCAATCTTGAAATTCTGGCACAATTCCTTTATCATTTTGTTATTCAAATTCGAACCGTTGTCAGTGATAATCCGCTCCGGGATTCCATATCTGCAGATAATATCCTTTTTGATAAATCTGGCTACCACCTGCTTGGTAACATTAGCATACGATGCCGCTTCAACCCATTTGGTGAAGTAATCAATAGCTACCAAGATAAAACGATGTCCATTGGATGCTGTGGGCTCAATTTTCCCAATCACATCAATTCCCCACATGGAGAAAGGCCAAGGTGATGACATAACGTTCAGAGGGTTCGGAGGCACATGAATCTTGTCCGCATAAATCTGGCATTTATGACACCTCTTTGCAAACTTGAAACAATCTGTTTCCATCGTCAGCCAATAGTACCCTGCTCGTAATAACTTTCTCGTCATTGCATGTCCGCCGACATGTGTGCCAAATGTACCTTCGTGGATCTCTTCCATGAGCAAATTAGCCTCTTTCTCGTCCACACACCGCAACAACACCAAGTCATGGTTTCTTTTGTACAAAACCCCATCCGGATTCAAATAGAAATTACCAGCCAATCTCCTAAGAGTCTTCTGATCATGACTGGATGCCCCATCCGGATACTCTTGGTTCTTCAGAAAATTCTGGATATCATAATACCACGGTTTGCCATCAGAAGCTTCCTCAATGGCGAATATGAAAGCGGGCCTATCGAGGCGAGAGATAACTATCCTGGGAGCCTCATTCCAAAAGTTAACTTTATACATTGAAGACAACGTCATGAGAGTATCCGCCATCTGATTTTCTGCTCGTGGTACATGGTGCAATTCCACCTTGTCAAAGAAAGGTAACAACCTCCTTGCATAATTCATATAGGGTATCAGATTGGGCTGACGAGTCTCCCACTCTCCCTTGATCTGGTTCACAACTAGAGCAGAGTCTTCGTACACGTCAAGATTTTTGATTCTCTGATCAATAGCTTCTTCGAGCCCCATAATGCATGCTTCATATTCGGCCTCATTATTGGTAACTGGAAAGGTCAATCTGGCGGTGAATGGGATGTGCGACCCATGGGGAGTAGTAATAATTTCCCCTATTCCACTTCCGTATGAATTAACGGCACCGTCAAATATCAATTGCCATTTGGAACCCAGCTCTGGACCTTCATCAGGCAACGGCTCCTCACAGTCCTTCATTTTTAAGTACATGATATCCTCGTCAGGAAAATCAAACCTCATCGGCTGGTAATCATCAATTGGTTGTTCAGCTAGGTACTCTGACAGAATGCTACCTTTAATAGCCTTTTGAGAAACATATTGAATATCATATTTTGTCAGTACCATCTGCCATCGAGCAATCCTTTCGGAAAGTGCTTGCTTTTCAAACACGTATTTGATCGGATCCATCTTTGAAATTAGCATGATTGTATGATTTAGCATGTATTGCCTCAAACGTTTGGCAGCCCAGGCTAGTGCGCAACACGTCTTTTCGAGCATTGAGTAACGGGACTCACAATCTGTGAACTTTTTACTCAAGTAATAAATCGCATGCTCTTTATGTCCAGTCTCGTCATGTTGACCGAGAACACAACCCATACTCTTCTCAAGAACCGTCAAATACATAATCAATGGTCTCCCGGCTACTGGGGGTATCAATATTGGAGGTTCCTGCAAATATTCTTTTATTTTTTCAAACGCCTTTTGAAAATCTTCGTTCCAGGTCACAACCTGATCTTTTTTCAATAACTTGAATAATGGCTCGCACGTGGCCGTTAGATGAGATATGAACCGAGCAATGTAATTCAATCTCCCTAAAAACCCACAAACCTCTTTTTCTGTTTTCGGCGTTGACATTTCTTGTATTGCTTTTATCTTAGCAGGATCAACCTTAATTCCTTTTTCGCTAACAATAAACCCCAATAGCTTACCAGATCTCACCCCGAAGGTGCACTTGTTAGGATTCAACCTCAGCCTGAATTTCCTAAGCCTCTTGAACAATTTCAGAAGATTGACCAGATGCTCCTCCTCCGTCTGGGATTTGGCAATCATATTGTAAACATAGACTTCGATCTCTTTATGCATCATGTCATGAAAGAGTGTTGTCATAGCACGCTGATATGTTGCCCCGACGTTCTTCAAACCAAATGGAATCACTTTGTAGCAGAACGTTCCCCACGGGGTAATAAAAGTTGTTTTCTCCATATCCTCTGGCACCATCTTTATCTGATTATAGCCCAAAAAACCGTCCATGAAGGAAAACACGGAGAATTAAGCGGTGTTGTCGACCAGCACATCAATATGAGGAAGCGGAAAGTCGTCTTTTGGGCTCGCCCTATTCAAATCTCGATAGTCCACGCACATCCGCACCTTACCGTCTTTCTTTGGTACAGGTACTATATTGGCGACCCATGAGGGATAAGTTGTAACAGCCAGAAAACCGGCGTCCCACTGTTTTTGAACTTCCTCTTTAATTTTCACGGTCATATCTGGTCTAGTTTTTCTAAGTTTTTGCTTAACTGGCGGACACTCCTCGCGCAATGGCATACGATGAACCACCATTTCAGTATCCAAACTAGGCATGTCTTCGTAAGACCAAGCAAAGATATCACTATACTCTCGAAGCATCTCGATCAAACTTTGCTTGATATCACTTTGCAGTGCAGCCCCTATCCGGATATTCCTGACAACCTCTTCGGACCCCACGTTGATAATTTCAATTTCCTCCTGATGAGGCATAATGATTCTCTCTTCTTGTTTCAAAAGTTGAGTCAGCTCTTCTGATAAGTCATTATCCTCAACAATTTCTTCTTCTGCTTGAAATATCAGGTGCTCGAAGTCGAAGCGAGTCATAGGAAGTTCGTGATCAGTGTCGTCTGAAATATGAATCCTGCAATGAGAATGGTTAAATGTTTCAAATAATGCAAACAAAGCACATAACCACATTGTCATTTTATTGTTAAAGCAAAAATAGGAAAAACAAGGATCACAAAATTTGCATGAGAAAAACGCCTTTATTAATGATTAAACAAAGTACACACATAAGCAGGTAGCCCTAAAAACAAAATCATTATGCCCCGGGTAGGACACAGGATTATACAATAATTGAGAAAAGAAATCATTATTGTTTTGTAGTCACTTGGACAAGTTCCTGGATAGACCAGTTGCACAGACTCTGTCTTGGCACGCAGGGCTTGATCCACGAGTCCATATCGCAGTCACTATCTTCGTCTTCAGCATCGAAAACAGCATTAGTCGTTTCATAACAGACTCCACCTGGAGTGATCACCACTGGCCCTTTGAACTTTGGCACGCCTGATGCGGAAGATGACGATGTCGGGCGATACCCCAACCCAAACTTGTCCATCTTGACAGGAATTTCTAAGACTTGGCCCCATCCTTTGGTTGCTCCAGCCTGAACCACTGCCTGAGCATCCTTGTACGAAGACATGGCCACCTCTGGCCCTTTGCTAGGAACATGAGACTTGTCCTTGATCTGCAACCCTTCAAAGGCTTGCCATGGCGTCTCGTGGATCTCCCCATCCACTTCGACGTACTTGAATGACGAAAGATGACTAACCAGAATGTCCTCCTCTCCGCAAATAGTAACAACACTGCCACCAACCATGAATTTAAGTTTCTGATGCAGCGTGGACGTCACAGCCCCTGCAGAATGTATCCATGGTCGCCAAAGTAAACAGCTGTAAGCTGGACATATGTCCATGATGTAGAACACAGTGTCAAACACTTCCAGCCCGACCTGGAGTGGCAATGTTATGGACCCAAACACCGACCTTCTGGTTCCATCAAAATCCCTCACGACCAAGTCACTTGGCATGCATATGATTCCTCGGATATCTAGCTTCATCATAGCCTTCTTAGGCAACACATTCAAAGATGATCTGGTGTCTACAAGAACGAGCGACATAACAGTGCCCCGGCATTCCACTGAAATGTGCAAAGCCATATTATGATCCCGACCTCTAGGCGTCAAATCAAAGTCAGTAAATCCCAGGCTGTGTCCGACATTCACATGCGCTAGTACCCCCTCAAGCTGATTAACAGTTACTTCCTGAGGTACAAAAGATGTGTCCAAGATTTTCAACAAGGCATTCCGATGAGCCTCGGAACAAAGCAACAAAGATAGGATTGAAATTTTGGAGGGCGTCTGCTGCAAGTGCTCCACAATCTTATAGTCGCTTTTGCGAATCAACCTCATAAACTCTTCTACATCCTTGATCGATGCTTATTTCTCTTTCGTCTGGGAAGGTCCTCCTTCATTCACTTTGGCTTTGCCTTTAGCAATCCTTTCAGCCTCGATTTCAGGTGAAGTGAAAATTCTACCACTGCGGGTCATGCCTTCCGCTCCAACAAGACTGCCCACTGCCCCTGCTGGCTGGCTATCCACATTAATCTTTTCCCCGTTGCAAAAAGCTTCCAACCCATAATTCCATGGAATGGCTTTCGTACTTTCATAAGGAATGGGCCCTGCTTTCGTTATCGTGATAGTTGGCCGCTTGGCAGGCGCTGATATTGTAATAGTCTTTCGTGGAATTGTAATTGTCGCGACCTCACCCTGCTTTTCAAGTATTGCCTCAACAGGCTTCTCAACAACTGTACGGTCAAACTGTAAAGTTCCCTCATCCATCATGGCCTGAATACCTCTCTTCAAATCAATACAGCCCTCTGGTCGAGTCCAACAATACAAACAGTATTCATCACATCCGGGGAAGACCTCTCCTTTCAACAATCTGCTTTTAACATAGCTCAAAGGCGTCTTCAGATCATTTACGTCCATAACCAAATCCAAATCTTCTTCTGTCAGAATAGCATTCGCTCCATGATTCGGCATTGGTTGTTGTACAATATTGGGACCATCCTGACTGAAGTTAATGACTTTACTATCAATCAAATCTTGGACTTTCTGTTTAAAAGCATGACAACTCTCAATATCATGTCCGGGTGCCCCAGAATGAAATTCACAATGCTTACTAGTATCATACCCGTAAGGAAGCGCTCCTGTGGGCGGGTCCAACGTTCTCTTTTCAACCAGATTCAAACTTAACAGCGTCTGAAACAGTTCTGCATATGTTGACGGAGGTGTATCAAATACCCTTTTTGGCTTCCCATTCTGAATCCTTCTCTGAGCAGGATTATGCCTTTGTTGTTGTTGTTGTTGTTGTGGTTGTTATCGTTGTTGCGATATAGGGATCGTCACACTAGCAACCTGTTGTTGAATATACTGATTCCTACTTCTACCTCGTCGTCGACCACCATACACTGCGCTGGCGTCTCCTTGTCTTTTACCACCAAAGGCCTTCTTTGCACCTCCAGCTGAGGTCGATTCACCGGCTTGAATCTTACCAATTTTAATGCCATTTTCAATCCGTTCTCCCATGAGTATCATGTCAGAGAAACTACCCATCGAGCAATTGAGCAATTTATCATAATACATCCCAGAGAATGTTCCAACAAAAATATCAATCAATTCCCTTTCAACCATAGGTGGTTAGACCCTTGCCGCCAGATCACGCCAATGCTGGGCATACTCCTTGAAACTCTCCCCATTCTTTTGTGAAAGACTTTGAAGTTGGACCCTATTTGGCGTGAGGTCACTGTTGTATTGGTAATGTCTGATGAAAGCATCAGCCAACTCTTTCCAACTTCTAATCTGTGCCGGCTCTAGTCCCATGTACCATTCCAGCGATGGTCCCGACAAACTATCTTGAATAAAATGCATAAGCATCTTCTCATCATCAGAGTATGCAGACATCCTCCGGTAATATGAACGCACATGAACCTGTGGGCATGTATCCCCTTTATATTTAACGAAAGTGGGAGCTTTGAACTTCAATGGCACCCTCAGCCCAGGAACCAGCCCCATGGTAGCCATGTCCAAACCTGCAGAATTTTGATTGGCTATACCTCTTATCTGTTCTTCCAGCATTTTAATCCTCCAATCATTATCAGTGGGACCCTCAAAACCCATGCCTTGCCCAGAAAAGGAATCTTCCTGACGATCTATGTTCCAGTACGGACCCTCATTACCATATCCATCATAAGCAGCATTACGACCATGACCATGACCACTTTGGAAAAACCTGGGGTCATACCTCAGATTGCCAAGCTCTTGATTAGCAGTCGCTGTCCCAAAGCCAGTGTTGAAAGGACCCATCCCAGCACCATTGGTATTCACATTGCCAAACCCAGCATTGTCGTAGCCATTATTACCATAACCTTGATTGTTATCACCAAACCCTCCATTTCCGAAGCCCTGATTATTAAAGCCATCATTGCCATCCTGATTGCCAAAGCCGAGACCCTGATTGTTGTCACCGAAACCAGTATTGATACCAGCATTCCTGTTGGTTTCCAAGTTCCCATTGCCATTATCAGCATTTTTGTTACCAGCGTTGCCGTTACCATTGCCAGTACCAGTCTCATCAGCATTTGGTATCACTTCCTCCCTGCGAGGAGTCTCAACATGAACAGAGTTGTATTCAGTATTACCAGCCGCTCGCGCCAGCAGCGGTTGCACCAGAGTTTGAAGATGTTCCTGGCCCTTAGCCACAGCCTCCATAGTCTGCATGAATTGGGCCAACCTATCCCGGATCTCATGCATCTCAGATTGTACCTGATCCATGATCTTCTTACTGTTGCTTCTTGTAGCGTACCGGTGAGTTCTCTGTTCGTCAATCTTGCAACAACCTGAAAGATGCAGGAGATAAGATTCGAGCTCAAAAAAGTACCTGTCATGCAATATGAAGATGCAAATGAACACATGTAAATATGCAACAGGTTAATTCCCCCCCCCCCCCGATTCTAGTTCCGGAGAAGAAGCCATAACGACAATGGAGTCCCAAGTAAGCAATTGCAGAATCAGTAACCTCATACATAAACAAATGCCAAGAGGCAGAGTACAAAGGTACAACTGAATACAACTGAAAATACCTCGGCCAACAAGCCTGGCGATGGTCAAAATACAAGCACGAATAACAAACTACAAGAGAAAAGCAAAGATAAATCAGGACGGGGGGCGCGACCGGACATCTCCCAATAGCCTCAACGTCTCCGGATGACCTGGTCTGGAGAGCAGTTCCTGTATCAGCAATGCATGTTGCCTAACAGTGGATCTCAGCTTTTTGGCATCCTATACACAGGCTCCCTTGCTAAAACACTCATTAAGCCTGCATCTCTTGAAGCCAGCCTTCAGTTCACAACCCCTCATTTCTTTGACCATGTTGCTCACTCTAAACTCAGCGTCACGTCTAAGAGATGCCTCTTCAGCAATCTTCGCATCCTTAGCACTGAGCTGATCCTCTAACCGGGAAATCTGCAGCTTCAACTCATCTTCACGCTCCTTCTGGCTAGTAAGAGTGGCATTCCACAAAAATTCCCATTTGGAAAGTCGAGAATAAGCCTTGTTCAAAAGCTCTTTCTTAGTAGCAAGCACACTACTAACACCATTCAAGGCTACTCCCACCTTCTCTCTCCTGCTGGTCTCTTCAGTCAAATATGAACCCAACCTATTAATCATCTCAGTCTGCTTCTTCAAAGTGAAGGTTGCCTCACTCTTCTCATGCCGAAGCTGGAAAATCTCTTTCTCTAACTCTTCATTTGCTCTTTGCAACTCTTCCTTTTCATCCAGCAGCTTGTTATACTTCTCAATCTCTACTGAAGTAGGTTCCTCAATCACCGGAAGATACAAAGGCTCTACAGCAGGATATGGCATCAAAGAAGTCCTAACTCTCTCATGGATCCAGAGCCGATAAGGATTATAAGCTCGACTGTCACTCTTGCCAAGCAATGTCTTTCCTCTTCTGTGAATATTACCCCAAGCATGCTTCAATCTGACCAAAACATCTCCATCTAATAAACCCGTGAGATACAGAGATTCTTGTATCTCGTCTTCAACCGGAGAGTCCCTCAAAGCATAGCCAAACTGTCTCACAAGCAGAGAAGGGTTATAGTTAATACAACCTTTCCATTCAATCAATGGAACGTTCGGAAAGCCACTGCAACTATATATAATGTTCACTCCGAGCAGGTTCCGATCAAACCAAACAATGTTCTCAGCACACAATCCCATCAACCTGGAAGACCAATCTAAAGTACCAGCAGTATCAACAAAAGATCCCTTCTTAGGAAGATGTCCCTGAAACCACCTGTATAGAAGAGGTACACAGCAAGAAACATTCTTTCCCCGACGCTTCTCATTCTTATAGTGATTAGAATGATAAACATCACCCAAGAGAATAGGCATCAGATTCTTCGCGGCAAGAATAAAGAAAGCATCTGAGTCAACAAAATCAGACAAGTTAGGGAACAATACAATCCCATAAATGCAAACAGCCAGAATAGCATTGAAGACAATCCAACATCCATCATTCACACACTGCGTAGCCTTCTCAACCAAGCAAGAAAGATGAAAACCATAAAATCCATTCAGCTTGACCAAACCTCCGGGGATCTCAGAAGCATCTAAACTGGCAATCTCAGCAAGCTTAGCCAACTCAGGCTCAGTATCCTCATGAATAAAAGGCATCTGATCTAACACAGGAACTCCTAGCATATAAGAATACTCCTCCAAAGTGGGGGCCAAAATAAAATTATGGAACAAGAAGCATCTCAACTGAGGCTCGTAAAACTGCATCAAGGTATACAATCCAGTCATCTCAAACACAGAAGGTCTGCACACCAAACTGAGCAGTTTCCCATAAGACTCTCTAAACTCAGCCCTCACTCTCTGATCTGCTAGAGCAACCAACCGCAACAAGGAACTGATATCTGGAGAAGGCAACCTGTAAGCAACTGTTCTCTTCATGGACTCGATGTCTGGCAAGAAGAACACTAGAATCTGAGGGGGAAAAACACACCTACAACATAAATACACGTTAATGAAATGCAAACATGAAAATGCAAATGCATATGCAAACAGGGGATCAAGTGCAATGATGAAGAACTGTGTTGTGTTGTACTGCATCCTGAGAACCATCAGATCTTCTCCTCAAACCAAACCAACCATAAAAAAACCCTCACAACCAATTCTCACTTACAGAGACAAACCAGGTGTTCTGAGGCCAGAGTTTTCCTACAAAAGACCCACCTACCCCTCACAGGTATGTACCTAACTCGCAGACAAGGTACGACATCCTATGCGGTCATCAGCGTCACAGACTTTCAAGAGCGATGATATGATACCCAGAAGGTGTGGCATCATCATCTCTTGAAGAGGCCTCACTTAGCCGAATCCCAAATGATAGGTTCCCAGAGTCGACAACCCTCAAATCCAATAACCTGTCGAGCCCAAAGGGCCAGGCAAGATGCCATCAAAGAGAATCTCGTCTGAGTGCAGATTTCGTAGCTAGCTAGTGCGAGCAAAGCAAGAAGGCTAACCACTACTCTCTACATCTAAGTCTATGTGCACTCAAGCCCAGGTCTGGCTTATCTCTCAAACTAACCCTCTACCCACAACACAACAACAATAATATACAATACTGAAAGTAAAGACAGAAAGATAAATACATACAAAACCCTAGACGGGAAAACAAGCGCTAGGATTGACTCACATAGGGAACCGTTGGAGTCCCCAGCAGAGTCGCCAGCTGTCGCTACTGCGAAAATCGGCGCCGGCTATGACAGAAGAGTCGCCAACATGCGTTATTTATCCCACAAGAGGGAAACGAAACACTCAGAGTAAACCTAACGCAAAGAGGGAAAGTAATGGTCATCGCAACCAAATCCTGGATTCAGGAGTCGGTTATGCAAGGGGAAGGTATTAGCACCTCTCACGTCCGTCGTACTCGATGGGATCCACGCTTGTTTTCTATCTAAGGGTGTGTTTATCTATCTACTCTAAAGGTCTGGGTGAAAAAGAAAAGAAAATGACTCGGCAAAGTATTGCACTTTATGCCTATGTATTCCCGTCTGGAACGAGAAATCAGAGTCAACGTAGTTCGCCTAACTACGGGTTAAGGGGGGAAGGTTGCTCGCCGAGATATCGCATCTCGTGCCTACGTACTTTCATACGGCATGAAAGATCAGAGCAAACGTAGTTCGGGCTACGGAAGACACAAGCTTGTCTGATAATTTTTTTATCTCCTTATGAAAGGGTTTTCCTGATTAAAGGTCCAAGAGGATAAAAACAGAGTTTGAATGTTTGTTTGAATCTTTTACGAAAGAACTATTTTTTTAGAATGTTTGCAATCTCAGTCACACTAGAGACTATGACCCAGGAGTGAACGCTTCGTATGTCACCTAAAGGGTACCACACTAACATCCAGATTACTGGAGAGAGACCCTCCACCAACCTTTTCCCAGATAGCTTAAGGCTCGTAATGTACGACTTCAATTAACCTTATTACTGTGTTTTTGAATTGTTTTGAGATGAGAAGAGAAAGACACCCTAAAACTATGGTTGAAAGGGAATCTACCTACAGTTATCATGCATGGTTTAAAAAAACCTAATGTCTATCATAATTCCCTCTTGCACAGTGTCGCTACTGCAAAAATCGGCGCCGGCTATGACAGAAGAGTCGCCACCGTGCGTTATTTATCCCACAAGAGGGAAAGGAAACTCTCAGAGTAAACCTAATGCAAAACGGGAAAGGAATGGTTGTCGCAACCAAATTCCTAGATTCGGGAGTCGGTTACGCAAGGGGAAGGTATTAGCACCCCTCACGTCCACCGTACTCGACGGGATCCACGCTTGTTTTCTAGTACGGATTGTTATTCTATCTACTCTATAGGTCTGGTTAAAAAGAAAATAAAATGACTCGGCAAAGTATTGCGCTTTATGCCTACGTATTCCCGTCTGGAACGAGAAATCAGAGTCAACGTAGTTCGCCTAACTACAGATGAAGGTGGGAATGTTGCTCGCTAGGATACGGCATCCTATGCCTACGTACTTTCATACAACATGAAAGATCAGAGCAAACGTAGTTTGGGCTACGGAAGACACAAGCTTGTCTGACTGTTTTTTATTACCTTCAAAAAGGGTTTTTCTTGATTAAGAGTCCAAGCGGACAAAAATGACACTTTTATGTTTGTTTTGAATCTTTTACGAAAGAAATGTTTTCCAGTTTGTTTGCAATCTCTGACGCACTAGAGACTATGATTTGAGAGTGACTACGTCGTGTGTCACCCAAAGGGTACCACACTAAGCAACCAGACTACTGGAAAGAAGCTCTCCAGCAACCCTTTCTCAAATAGCTTAAGGCTCGTAGCGTACGACATCGATTAACCTTATTATCGTATTTTTGAGTTGTTTTGAGATAAGAAGAGAAAGAAGCTCTAAAAAGCCTAGGGTTGAAAAGGGAATAAAACTAACCTAATGTTGTCATGCATGGATAAGAATCCTAATGTCTGTCATAATTCCCTCCTGCACAGAGGAAATCAGAGATCCTAGGGGATAAACAGAAAAGAAAGCAAGCAAATACAGTAAAATGCATGCAATGCAGCAATACAAGCAAGGCAAGGGAGTCTCACTCAACCTCGAACCTGGGAAAACAACAGGAAAAGTGAATCACATTCACTTCAAACCTAGGGGGAAAGCAGCACAAGCCAACAAATAATACAGAAAAAAAACCAAAATAAAACAGAGGAGGCAGCCCAAGCAGCAGCGCCAAACTCCTACAGCAAACAGCACAAGTGTTGCTACTGCGAAAATTGGCGCCGGCTAAACAGAAGAGTCGCCACCGTGCGTTATTTATCCCAAAGGAGGGAAAGGAAACGCTCGAAGTAAACCTACCGCAAAGACGGGAAAGGAATGGTCATCGCAACCAAATCCTGGATTCGGGAGTCGGTTACGCAAGGGGAAGGTATTAGCACCCCTCACGTCCGTCGTACTCGACGAGATCCACACTTGCTTGGTTTGTCTAAAGGATGCAAAAACAATCTATCTACGGCTGCTAAATCTAAACGGGAAGAAACTGACTCGATAGAGCATCGTAGTCTATGCCTACGTATTCTCAAGAGAGAAAGTCAGAGTCATCGTAGTTCGGGAAACTACAGGAAATTGGCTCGCCAAGACTTCGCGTCTTGTGCCTACGTACTTCCACACAGCGTGAAAGATCAGAGCTTACGTAGTTCAGGCTAACTACGGCTAGACAGGGTGTTATCAATCACACAGGAGTGAGAGATTAAGTTGGCTTTGAAAGGTACGGGAACCTACGGAACTTAGAACTACGATTTGGTTTCAAATGCACAAGGGCAAGAGAAAGGGAAACGTCAGTCGTCAGCGGGAAAGTCTCGATCGCACGGTAGCAAGAGAACAGAGAGGTTAGTTGTTAGTGTGCTCGCTAGGATATCGCATCCTATGCCTACATATTTTCATTCGATATGAGAAATCAGAGCAGCTGTAGTTCAGCCTACTACAGCTAAAACGGGGAACGGGAAGAAAGAAAGAGGGAGCTCGCTAGGATGTCGCATCCTATGCCTACGTACTCTCGTCTGGCACGAGAGATCAGAGAAAACGTAGTTTGACGGGAAAACGAGTCTCGATTGCACGGGGGCAAGAGAAGGGATCTCAATCGCCTGAACACGAGAGAAAAGGGGTTTCGCTCGCACGGGGGCGAGAACAAAGAGGAAGCAGGCCTACGCCTAAACGGGAAGGAACCCGAGACACACACGCAAGAACCTAAGAAGAAACTCCTCAACTGTCATTTCCTTCGTATCTAACGATGCAGCTCACAACACTCGACGGTTGCCTGAAGACTTGAATAAGATGATGATGATGAACGAAGCGGCTCCGGTGGCTCCTGACATGCGCGCCAGCTCCATTCCAATCTTCTCCTCTCTGGATCCTTGATGATGACGCTTGAATCAAGAACAATGTACCGCTTAGACCGTCATGGTTTGACTTATACAAGAAATCAAACTCTCAGAGGTAGCGTATTGATGTCCGTGTCAAAGACAAGATAGAGAAATGATATCGAAAATCATTCTCCAATTGAATCGTGTCACACGGCCATCCAGAAATAAAATCAAAGACAAAAATCGGATAGAAAAGAAAATAGGAGAGAAATCCAACACAAAATGGAAATAATAGCCTACTCCTAAGATACGGCAAAAATAATCTCCTAAGGAAAATATATCCTAAAAAGAATTAAATCTATAAAACTTCTTAACAAGAAATTAATACCTAACACTATATTCTAAGAATATTAAATCCTAACAAATTTCCTAAAAGAAATTAATATCTAAAACCATATCTATTCTAGAAAGATAATATCCTAACTAAATATAAACTATCCCTAAAATATTACAATTAAAATTGTAATAAAAACAATGCAAGAAAATAAAGGAAATAACAACTGTAAGGGGGTGCATTAGTAGTCCAGGGTTGTGCTGCAGCAAAAACAAAAGAGAGTTGGGCCCAGCCCAACAACTAGCAACAAAAAAACGGGGAGGGGGTGTGTAACGAAAAAATGGGGGGTATGCAAAAACGTAGTGGGCTTGAGGCCCAAAGCCAACACTCCCAGATCCACTCTATCATTTTCCTCTTACAATCTCTAAACCCTAAACGCCTATGTTCTCCCAATTCACTGTTCACGCAAAAAAAAAACTAGCGCCTCTCTCGTCTCCCAAACTCTCTCTCGAATCTCTCACAAACTCTCAGTCTTATCTTTGTTTTGCAACCTTCACAACCGAACAAACAACAAAGAAATGGCACAAATCTCTGAAACCAATATCCCTCCATTGATGTTCTTGAGGGAAACCGATCGTTGATGAAGATAGTTCCGGAAGTTCTATGAAGATCACGGTGTGGATTACATGCAGTTCTTGAATCGTTGGTACGAGCAAAGTTGGATGAAGATCGGGAAATTGTTTGATGAAGTTATTATGAAGGTTTTCTACAAATCGGATGAAGATCTTTGAAGTTCTGTTGACAAATCCGGATGTAGCTCATGAACGTTAATGGAATGATGATGGAGGTATGAAGATCGTTGGAACAGATGATAATAATGAAGATTCTTGAAACCTGATGATCTTGATGAATTGGAGATATCTGATGAGTCTTGATAAATCTTTCTTGCTGATGAATGGTCGATGACGATTGTTGAAGGTTTCTGGCGAATCTAGAGATTCGATGATGAACTCGGTGATGGAGCTTCCGTTGAAGGTGTTGATGACCGATGATATTAACGAAGATCTCTGTGATTCGTGTTGTTTCTTGAAGATCGACGAAGATTTGTGTATGAATCTTTGAAGATTTTTGGAGGAACGGTTTCTGGAAAGTTGATGAATTCCGGTGAGATCTTGAGTTTACCGGCGAGGCATTGTGTTGCACCCTAAAATTTGCTCAACTTTATTCACTTGGTTTATGTTTCAATATCATTAGCATTTGCATATAGAGGTATGTACATAGACTAATCATCTGCATAGCATAGCATGGCAAGTCATCTAACAGGGGATCAAGCATTATTCTCATCTCTAGAGGCCTATCAAGAGGTTATTATCCTAATTCAATCTCATTCAAGTCATCAGAAAAGAATTTGAGAGCAGAGAGTTCAGTAGATCAAGCCTTGAGTCTATTTCCTATCTGAGGGCATCTGAGGGTCAACAAGGGGGTTGTGAGTTGTGAATTGAAGGCATGAGAGGCTTAGAAAGTCATTTGGAAAAGAAGACAAGTTATTGATGTGATCACAAGTATTACAGTTGAAGACAGTCAACTAGGGTTTCATCTGGGTCAACCCTAGGTCAACCCTAGGTCAATTGACTGATTGAAAAGCATTAAGGGCTATTGGAGAGATGGGGGGTTCATCATTTGACATGGAGAGTAAGGATATGTTGTTGTGCTAAGAAGAATTCAAGAGAAATCAAGGAGAAGAGGAGTTTCTAAATTAGGGTTTCTATGTAAAATCCCCTAGTTTAGGTCAAATTTCCAAGCAAGATAAGTCAAAATTCAAGGTTCAAATGGATCCTTGGCCAACATGAAACTTGTAGAGGATCTAAAGACCTTTAATTTGAGTCGTGGAAGACATTAAGGGGATTTATAGAACTCAAGTTATGGTCCTTGCAAGTTACAGGTCATCTGGGGTGTCTGAAATTTTGTCTGCAAAAGTGACTTGACTTCCAAGCTAGTTTTACCCCTCAAGGAGATTTCAAATGAATTTCTGGTCAACATAAGAATTGTTCCTCATTGTCTTAGCTTTCTAGAATGGTATGGTATGCCTTCATATGATGTGTTGAACTCAACTTATGGTCTTGGCAAGCAAAGGGTATTTTGGTCATTTGTCAATTATAGGTCATTTTTAAGCAAAGGCCATATCTCCTATTTCCAAGCCTCAAATGGAAAAACTCAAAACATGAAAGTTGTTCAAAATGTGATTTTAAGTCAAGAAAGAAGGTCATGAATGGTTGGAAAAGCTCATAGCATGGATTTGCATGATTGGTCAAAAATGAACTAAAAATGGCTTATAAGTTGAAAAAGTTGAATTTGGAAATTGGTTTGGAGGATCTAGAAATCCAAAATAGGTCATCCAATATATCATTTTGATTGGAAACATCATTTTGAGAACATTGGTTCAGATAGAATTTTGATTTGAGGCTTTAAAATGGGTGATGCTTTGTTAATTTGAAACTTGCATTATAAGTCATCTTTGGAAAGTTCAACACAAGGCAAGGAAAAGCATTGTATTTGCTTATATCTCTCCAATATCTCCTATGATGACATTTTAAGGCCATTTTGCAAGACTTAATGCATGGTGCATGAGATATTCAAGTTCCCATCACATGAGATTTTCAATACTTTCTAGATCTTTCTAGATGAATCTAGGAGTTTCCATTGATCATTATAAAAAGAGTGGATCAGGGAGGGTAAATGGTTGGTGATCATTGTTGATGAGAGGTAAGATTAGAGTGTGAAAAGCAAGATTCTTCCATTGGCAACTTGATCTCAAACTTTCATTCTCTCCAATCTCCATCCATTTCTCCACCACAAACCTTTTCTTCTGATCATTGTGATTGAATACATGCTGAGGTAGAAGAAGATCCATGGCAGCTTGAAGCTATTTTGAAGAAATTTCAAGAATTGCATATTGTTGTCCAACTCGAGTTCCAAGCATTGTTCAGTGTTCTTGTTGCATACAGAATTCATCCCTCAAGTCACTGAGCAAATTTCAATCACTGCAAGCATCTGATCTCAGGAGTTGCACACCTGTTTTCACCAATTGCACCAGGTTTGTCTTCTGTTCGATTTGCTCAATTTAGGTAGAATATTAGGGTTTTGGAAGTGTAGAATGGTTAAGCATAAGTAGATGATTGATTTTGGCAAGTTTGGTTGAGTTTCATGGAGGTTGAGCATGAGGTACCAAATCTGGTAGAGTTTGTAATTGCTAGGATAAGGCACGATAAGGTTATTGGATTAGCATGCTATGATTAGGATGAGTTGTAGATTAGTTTAGGATGAGTTTTGTGGAGAATTGAGGTGGTTGATCACAGGTGACAATGGCGGATCAGAACTGTGATGCTTATCGAATTTGAAAATCTAGGCCGTTATGTTGAAAACTATGGATACAGTGATGTTCTGCATGAGAAGGAGATCAATTTTGGTGTTTATATCTTGGCGTTTCATGGAGAGATTAGGGAGAAAGAAGGATTGGAAGTTCTGTGCATGGGGGGAGGATTTTCAGAAACCCTAGGGCTCGTTGGGGACGATAACCCTCAGCCCTCAGATCCTTCCCAGTTGTTGACTTAATCTCCTCATCGTGTGGCCACGATTGAATGTTGAAAGCGGAGGGAAATTTCAAAAGAGCTGATACGCTGCGTTTCATTAATTGGGGGGTTGGGCTCAGAGCGCTATCCACACCCCCCATTTTAATAAGCCCAATGCTTTGAACGTGCCTTCCCTGCTATTCAAACCCCCTCCATTTTATTTCATTTTATTTTCTTTTATTTTCTTTAATTTTTTTATGCATCTTCTAAAATTCATAATAAATAGCAAAATAATCATTTTTAATTCATTCTTTTTGCATTATTTTCTTTGGGATGCCTAGAAAATTATGAAAAATAAAAATTGCATTTTATTTTTTATTTGATATTTTTCCCATATTTTCTAAATAAATAGCATTTTAAATAGTTTCATTTCATACATGATTTTGTTAATTTTTGTTCTATTAGATGCTTTAATATTTTTTGTCCATTCTTTTTAGGTTGTTTAGTTTAGACTTTGAACTTGTAGATTCATTTTAGTTCCCATTTTTTAGAAATTAATTTTAGGTGATTAGTGTAAGTATGAATAACATGGATAAAATTAGGGTTTTTTAGGTGATGACTTAGGAGGTTGATTCTTTCCCTTAGGACTTAGGGTTTAACTAGATTAGCTATGGGACTATAGGGGATATGGGTAGTTATTAGATCCCCTTAGAAAAGTCAAGATTCCCCTACTGCTATTAATGCTCTGTATATATCTGATTGACTGGTGTGGTGTGCCCTCTGGGGATTATTGCTTGCTTGCTTGGGTATTGGGGTTGTCTGGGGACTTAGGAGAGCTGAAGACTTGAGAAGATGAAGGCCACTGGAGATCCAGATGTTGAAGATCAACTTCCAGAGTTGAAGAGAAAATTCTTGCTAGCAGATGCAGAGGAACTAGGGTTTAGGAGCTAGGCAGAGCTCTAGATTAGAAAGTTTGTTTCTCAAACATGGATTGCCTTGTCTGCATCCTTTCTTCTCTGTGATTCAGAGTCTCTCTAAGACACTCACCCCCTTCCTTTGGAAGGCTTGGTGATAGGGTCTAAGAGATAGAACTCTTGAGAGAAAATGTCTTTTGTGTTAGAAGCAGTCTGTTCACCACCCTTGGTAGTCAACTGATTGCTTAACACCCAATTCACTCTTGTGACTAATCCCTCATCCTGGAGGTTTGAGCTTGAAGAAAAGCCATTGCAGATAGAAGATTAATGATCAAAGCCCTTGCCTGAAGGTCATGAAGATGGAGATTGATGCTTGTGGAAGCCTGTAGCTGATTGGAGATTACTTGAAGCCAAATGTTGATTCAGAGCTGCTGATGCTGTTTCTTTTGCTGTTGTATTTCATTGCTGATGTATTGTTTGGATTTCCTGGACTGTATTGTTTGCTGTCTACCCTGCTGGGTTGAAAGTGAAGTCTGTTCACTTTTGCCTATTGTTTTCTAGGTTCGAGGTTGAGTGGGACTCCCTTGCCTCGCTTGTACTGTTGCATCCATGCATTTTACTGTTTTACTGTATATATCTGATATTGTTTCTGTTTCTGCCTATCCCGTAGGATCTCTGTTTCTCTCTGTGCAAGAGAGGAGCATGATAGACACTAGGTCTTAACCCATGCATGATAACATTAGGTTAGTTTGATTCCCTTCGCAACCGTAGGTTAGAGTTCTGTCTCTTTCTTTCTCAAAACAAACAGAAAAACACCATAAAGATTTCAAACACAATAAAAGACACTTCTTCCGTAAAAGAATGTGAACTCATCAAGACGTCATTTTTGGTCCGCCGGGACTGTTAATCAAGGAAACCTTTTTCAGAAGGAATAAAATCAACCAAGACAAGCTTGTGTCGCACGTGGCCCGAACTACGTTTGCTCTGATCTTCCATGCTGTGTGGAAGTACGTAGGCATAGGATGCGATATACTAGCGAGCAACCTTCCCCTCCTTTCCCGTAGGTAGGCGAACTACGTTGACTCTGATTTCTCGTTCCAGACGGGAATACGTAGGCATAAAGTGCGATACTTTGCCGAGTCATTTTTATTCTCATTTTATTTTCCTTTCAACCCTTGACCCATAGTTTAGATAGAAATAACAATCCATACCCGAAAACAAGCGTGGATCCCGTCGAGTACGACGGACGTGAGGGGTGCTAATACCTTCCCCTTGCGTAACCGACTCCCGAATCCAGGTTTTGGTTGCGATGACCATACCTTTCCCGTGTTGTGTGAGGTTTACTCTGAGCGTTTCCTTTCCCTCCCGTGGGATAAATAACGCACGGTGGCGACTCTTCTGTTCAGCCATCGCCGATTTTCGCAGTAGCGACAGCTGGCGACTCTGCTGGGGACCCAACGTCCCCTGGCTGCTAAGGACTGCGATGGTTCTTATGCATTTGGGATCCAACGTCCCTTGAGAGAGTCAATCCTAGCGCTTGTTTTCCCGTCGAGGACTTTGTATGGAGTTATTTTATATTTCTAACCTTCTATTTTTCAGCTTTATATATTGATTATTATTGCTGTATCCGGGGTGTGACGGGTGTTCTGATATTGAGAGATAAGCCGGACCTGGGCTTGAGTGCACCTAGAATTAGAGTAGAAATTAGTGGGTGCCCGCTTGCTTTGTTTGCTTTGGTGTCCCATGAAATCTACACTCAGACGAGGTTCCTCTGGTTGGCCTCCTGCCCCTTCCTTTGGTTGGCGTGGGTTGCTGGTTAGTTGGATTGTCGACTCTGGGGACCGATCATTTGGAAGTTGGCTAAGTGAGGCCTCTCCAGGAATTGATGATGCCACTCCTTCTGGGAATCGTATCATCAACCCTGAAAGTCTGTGACGCCGACGACCGCATAGGATGCCGTACCTTGTGCCAGTTATAGGGCCACCCACCTGTGAGGGGATTCAGGGTTATGCAGGTAACTAGACCTTCAGACCACCGGTTTGTTTCTTGATCAGGATCCTGGATATTTATGGAGGGTTCTAAGGTCTGTCAGAGACCAGGTGGAGATGTGTTCTAAGGTCTGTCAGAGACCAGTTGGTGTGTTCCGAGGTCTGTCAGAGACTATTTGGAGATGTGTTCTGAGGTCTATCAGAGACCAGTGGGAGAAATGATTTGAGGTTTGCCAGAGACCATTTAGGTTATGATTATGGGGTCTATCAGAGACCAGTATTGGAGCTTTGTTTGAGGTATATCTAAGACCAGGGCTTGAGGACTTCTGGATGGTCTATCTGAGACCTTTCTTGATTGGGTTCAGGCTATTCAGCTACAGCTTCGGTCCCTGTTGCATGTTGCTTGCATTGCATTACTGCATATCCATTACCATTTGCATTTCACTAACGTGTGTCTGTGCTGCAGGTGCATTTGCATTTCCCTAGTTCTAGTGCCCAGACTTCTGAGTGTTTGATCATGACTAGCTTAAGGAGAACGGTTGCTTACAAATTGCCTACGCCTGATATTGTTCCTCTACTTGGGTTGATCTCTCTTGCTGATGAGGGTGTTCGTAGGAGCTTCCGGATGAGCTATGGTAGATTATTGAGATTGGTGTGCAAACCTACAGAGGTAGAGTTAGATGGGCTGTATGCTCTGATGCAATTCTACGACCCTGCTTTGAGATGCTTTACGTTCTCTGACTTTATTATGGGACCAACCCTGGAGGAATACGCTGAGTATGTTGAGCTGCCCGTGCAGAACCAGGTTCCATTCATTCATTATGACGCCAAGCCCAAGCCGGAGGACTTGGCAAAAGCTTTGCATATTGATGCTTCTGAACTGGTGACTACTGTTTCCCGCGGAGTTCCAGGCTTCTCATTTCAGTTCTTAGTTGGTAAAGCCCAGGAGTACGCCAAGAGCGGGTGCTGGATTGCTTTCAATGCTGTGTTGGCTTTGTGCATTTATGGCATAGTTTTGTTTCCCAACATACCGGATTTTGTGGACTTTGATGCTTTCTACTTGTTTGCCGCTGGTAATCCTGTACCTACCTTACTCGGAGATCTCTACCACTCACTGCATTACAAGAATGAGAAGGGAAGAGGGAAGAATGTTCATCTGTGTGTGCCCTTGTTGAGTATGTGGTTTGAGAGTCACCTTCCTAAGAGAGGATCTGTTGCAGAGACTACAGTCCCAGTTGGTTGGCCGGAGCGCCTGATGAGGCTATCGTCGGAAGATATGGAGTGGTTTGATAGAGATCTGCTGGGATCCGAGCTTATCTTCAGTTGTTCTGGTTACCCTAATGTCCCACTGATTGGAAGAAAAGGGTGTATCAACTACAACCCATCGCTGTTGGTCCGTCAGTTCGGATATGCGCTGAAGAACCCGCCTCAGGAGGAAGAAGTACAGGAATCTCTGTACTTCACAGGTGACGTGAAGGGGGAGTTATTAGCCAAGTTGCAACATGCCTGGACGCGTATTAACCGCAGAGGGAAGCCGTTGTTAGGAAAGAATGCCTGTCAGGCCTATGCACCTTATAGAGTTTGGATTCAGGAGAGGGCTAGTCAGTTGAGGATGCCGTTTCCAGACGCACCAATTCTTGTTCCCATTCTGGTAGCGGAGCCAACTACTGTTTCTAGGGAAGTCTACGAGCAAGTTGTGAAGGAAAAGGAAGCCTTGGTGAAGATTAATGAAGGGTTAGAGCAAGAGTTAGCCCAGGTACGCAGTGAGAAAAACAAGGCCGTGTATGCTTTCCAACAGCAGATTGAGCTAATGAACAGATTAGGGGCTGAGTTGGCTGAGGAGAGGAAGAAGCGCGAACGTCTGGGGCAAGAGTTCAGAAGCTCCCATGACATGCTGGAAGCCAAAAAGAAGGCGCTCGACGCAGCACACCGAGAAATCTCCTCTTGCAATAAGACTTGGAATGCTACTCTCACCAACAATAAGATGAGAGAAGATAAGCTGAAGCAGCAAATCTCCGACCTCGAAGAGAAGTTGAAGTCTAGCATCAAGAAGTGTGAGGAAGAAGTAATGACCCGGTATAGTGTCCAGCATGCACTGAACAAGGCAATCAAATCCAGAGATGAAGCGGTGTCTCAGAAGCGAAAGCTAGAAGATTGCTTCGGGGAAGCCACATGGGAAGAAACTGCTGAAGACGTACGTCGTGTCCTTAAGAGGAGAAACCAGCTTGTTGAAGGGATGCTTGATCGACCAAGCCATCCGGAGACCAAGAAGTTGATAGAAGAGTACCAGACTTTTGGGAGGATTTGATCATTTCATATAGTAACTTGTATGCTTTATTTGCATAGTGCTGACCATCACCAGGATTGTTGGTTAAGGTCATGCCTTCTTATTGTACTCTCAGTAATATTGTACTCCGGGCTTATTAATTTTCCCTGCAATATATGAGGCTTTCTATGATTCAGCTCCGATATTCCTATTGTCAACACTGTCACTGCACTGGCACCTTCACACTAGAACTGGGGGAATGAATCACCCTAATGCACAAACACATTGCATTGCATTCATACGCATATTGCATTACAGGAAATTTTTGAATAAGTGTCTTATGTCCTGCTCTGTACCAGGTACTTTCCAGGATTGCAGATCAACATCCGCACCGCTATTCTACCCGCACCAACTGTTGAAGGATCATGGATCAAATGCAGAACGAGATGCAAGATGTGCGCGAGAAGCTCGCTCTCTTCATGCAGACCATGGAAGCTATTGCGAAAGGGCAGGAGAATTTGCAGGCCATGGTCCAGCCTCTGTTGGCCCGAAACGCTGGTCATGGTAATGAAGATCATCAGTCTGCATGGGTCGATACTGTTCATGGAGACGGCACTCCCACGCCAGTGGCTCCGCCTGTAATCAACACACCTGCTGCTAATGTTAACAACGCTACCGCTGCTGTAAATGGTAACGTCGGAGTTGGAAATGAGACTGCTGTCCATAACGTTGGGCTGGGGGATGTCAATTTGGGTGACAATATGGGAGGCAACGGCTTTGTCAATGCTGGATTCGGGTTCAACGATCAGGGATTCGATAACACTGGCAAGTACGGCTTTAATGCTCAAGGCTTTGGGCAAGACGGTTATGGCGCGACCAATCAGGGTTACGGAGGCTTTGGAAACGAAAACGGTACTGGATTTACGGCTTTTGGTCCTGCTGGAGGTATTCAAGGGTACGGCAACAGAGGCCGAGGTCCGGGGATGAATCAGATCAGAGCAGGACGTAATAATGGATATGATGGGTATGGGGCTGGAAACGGTATGTGGCAAGAAGATCAGCAGGAAGACGCCTTCTCCGGAGCAGGTTTTGAAGGGCCGATGGATGATTCCCAGAAGATCAGAATGCTGGAAGAGCATATGAGGGGAGTCTTAAACCAAAGTGCTGTGGGATTGGACATGGCAACAATGGGCTTGGTACCTGGTTTAAGGGTGCCAATTAAATTCAAAGCTCCCGCGTTTGACAAGTATAAAGGAGATACGTGTCCAAAAGTGCATGTACGAGCTTATTACAGAAAGATGTCTGCATACTCAACTGATGAAAGAATGCTGATGCATTTTTTTCAGGATAGTCTGTCGGGCCCTTCCCTAGAGTGGTACATGGGGTTGGAGCCAACTGATATCAAGACGTGGAAGCAATTAGCAGAGGCATTTGTAGCCCACTACAAGTATAACAGCGACTTGGCGCCCAATCGGGTCCAGTTGGCCGGGCTGTCGCAAAAGAAGGGGGAGAGCTTTAAAGAGTACGCGCAAAGGTGGCGCGATATGGCTGCCAGGGTCCGTCCTCCGGTAGAAGATAAGGAAATGAATGACATGTTTGTCGGCACATTCACAGGTCTGTTTCATGATATGCTGTTTCACACGTCTCTGGCCAGTTTTTCAGACCTAATTCTGATGGGGGAAAAGATTGAACGTAACATCAAGCAAGGAAAGTTCCAAGTCGAGGAATCAACTGCATCCAGCAGTAATAGGAAAGCTTATGGTGGGCGCCGTCAGGGCGAGGCAAGCGCAGTATTTGGAGGCCGAGGCCGAGGCCGAGGCAGGGGACGAAACCAATATCGTCAGCCGCAGCAGGTGGCGAGTGTTACTATCCCATACCAACAAACATCGGTCCAGCAACAACAACCGGTCCAGCAGCAGCCAATGCAACAGCAGCAGCAGCCTCAGCAGGGGGCGCAACAGGCTCAGCGAAGATTCCAGGGTAATAAACCAAGGAGAGTGTTCGAGAAGCCTCCCTCAACCTACGCCGATTTGTTGCAAACATTGTTGGGATTGAATCTAGTAGAGAAAAGAACTTTGGCGCCAATAACGGGAGCTCCCCCGTTTGGCTACGATGCAAGCAGACACTGCGAGTTTCATTCTGGAGCCCCGGGTCACGATATAGAAGGTTGCCATGCTTTTAAGCACGTTGTGCAGGATCTTTTGGACAACAAGACTATCAATTTCGGAACGGCAGGTCCGAATATAGTACAGAAGCCCATGCCTAATCATGGGGCTAACGCCATTCTAACTGAGGAAGGGTTGAATTTGATTATGAATGTTGTAGATTTAAAGACGCCGCTGAGCGAGATAAAGAGCCGATTGTTGCAAGGGGGTGTCTACCCGGGATGTGACGAATATTGCTTAGACTGTTGGACCCTACCTGGAGGGTGTGATGATTTGAAGAAGGGCATTCAGGCTTTAATTGATGAAGGTATATTGCAGTTTGATCAAGCAGCCACTGAAGAACCCGCGGGGGCAGTAGCAGATAATCAGAATGATGTGGCCACTATGACGATTCCTCGGAAGACGATCACTATTGCAGCACCAGCTCAGCGCCCACCGATCACCATAACTAAAGCCGGGCCGATCCCGTACGAAAGCACGAAAGCAGTCCCATGGTCATATGGGTTGGAAGTATATTGTGACGGAATAAAAATTGATGTTAATAAACAGCCAGCCGAGACGGTGGATAATGTTGTCGGCTCAGGAGGCATGACAAGGAGTGGACGGATCTTTATATCTCCTGAAGTGGAGGCTGAAAGAGTAGCGAAAGGAAAAGGGAAAGTGGTTGAAAATGTTCCGGTGCAAGCAAGTGAAAAAGAAGCAGCATCGAAGGATGTAGAAGAGTTCATGCGCTTGATTCGAAAAAGTGATTATAAGATTGTGGAGCATCTGCAGCAGACACCGTCCAAGATATCTATCCTGTCATTGCTGTTATGTTCGGAAGCTCACAGAAATGCGTTGCTGAAAGTCCTGGATACTTCTTTCGTACCCCAAGACGTCTCCGTAAATCAGCTAGAAGGAGTGTTGGCACATGTGAACGCAGGCCACAGTCTGGGATTTACTGATTTCGACTTGACTCCGAAAGGGAGAGATCATAATATGGCGCTGCACGTATCTGTTGAGTGTAGAGGATCAGTAATGTCGCATGTATTGGTTGACACCGGATCATCTTTGAATGTGCTGCCCAAGAAGGCGATGATGAAGCTGGATGTTAGAGGAATTTTGTGTACACCCAGTGATTTGGTAGTCAGAGCATTTGACGGCACGCGGAGAACAGTCTTTGGATCGATTACCTTGCCTCTGCAAGTGGGGCCGGAAGTGTTTGCAACGGAGTTTTATATCATGGATATACAGCCTGCGTACAGCTGCTTGCTTGGAAGACCCTGGATTCATGGAGCAGGGGCAGTCACGTCCACCCTGCATCAGAAGTTAAAATATATGGTCGGAGACAGCGTAGTCACCGTGTGCGGAGAAGAGGACATCCTGGTCAGCCATTTATCTTCATTTAAATATGTGGAAGTCGACGGAGAGATCCACGAGACGCCCTGCCAGGCATTCGAAGGTTTGCGCATCAAGGACAAGGGTCCCGGGCCGGGCAAAGTGCCGGAGATAGCCGTCTCATCGTATAAAGAAGCTCAAGCTCTAGTGGAAGCAGGAGAAGCCAAGGGCTGGGGCAAAGTGCTGGACATTCCTGTGAAGATGGACCGGTTCGGGCTGGGGTACCAACCGTCGTCATCAACTCCTTCCGTGGGGGCCCCCCGTTTCAGAAAACCAATCACCATCTCTGCCAGTGGGGTGTGTCGTGAAACTGTCAATGCTGCTTCGGAGTCTGACGAAGGGGACAGCGACTGTGATATGGATGCCTGGATTCAGCCAAGCACGCCAGGACAAGGACTGTGCAACTGGTCTATTCAGGAGCTTGTTCCTGTGACTTTTAAACAGTAATGCTTTGCTTTATTAATTGTTGAACAATCTGATGTCTTGCCCGGGGCATCATGATTTGCTTAGGGCTGTGTTGTTATAAACATTGCGTATTAATCATTAAATAAATGGCGTTTTTTCATGTGCAAACACTATAATCCCTGTCTTTCTTGTTTTATAGTTTTCAATAAAATGGCAACGTGGTTATTCGCTTTATACGCATTTTGAAGCACTTAACCATTCCTGTTGCAGGATAACATTTTCAGATGACATCCTTGAATCACCTATGACTCGTCCCGACTTTGAGCACCCGGTGTTTCAGGCCGAAGAAGAGGTTGTCGAAGATAGCGACGTTCCTGAAGAACTGTCTTGGTTAGTAAAGCAAGAGGAAAGAGCCATTCTGCCTCACGACGAGGTCATCGAAATTATCAACTTGGGGTCGGAAGGGGTTGAGAAAAACATTTGTATCGGAGTCGCGCTGCAGGATGATATCAAGCGGAGACTGGTTGAAATGCTCCAAGAGTATAGTGATGTATTCGCTTGGTCGTATGAAGATATGCCAGGGCTCGATACAGATATGGTCGTGCATCGCCTGCCACTGAAAGAAGATTGCCAGCCGGTCAAACAAAAGCTTCGCAGAACTCGACCAGATATGGCAATGAAGATCAAAGAGGAGGTTCAGAAACAGTGGGACGCTGGTTTCCTGGCTGTGACGAAGTATCCTTCATGGGTTGCCAACATCGTACCAGTGCCCAAGAAGGATGGCAAGGTTCGAATGTGCGTAGATTATAGAGATTTGAATAAAGCAAGCCCAAAAGATGATTTTCCACTTCCTCACATTGACGTGTTAGTTGATAATACGGCTCAGTACTCCGTATTCTCCTTCATGGATGGCTTTTCAGGCTATAACCAGATTAAAATGGCGCCAGAGGATATGGAGAAGACTACTTTCATAACGCCTTGGGGAACATTTTGTTACAAAGTGATGCCCTTCGGTTTGAAAAATGCTGGGGCAACATATCAGCGTGCGATGACGACTCTTTTCCATGACATGATGCATAAAGAGATCGAAGTTTATGTTGACGATATGATTGCCAAATCCCAGACGGAGGAAGAGCATCTGGTGAATTTGCTGAAGTTGTTTAAAAGGCTTAGGAAGTTCAGGCTGAGGCTGAATCCTAATAAATGCACCTTCGGGGTGAGATCGGGTAAGCTGCTGGGGTTTATCGTAAGCGAAAGAGGAATAGAGGTTGATCCTGCTAAAATAAAAGCAATTCAAGAAATGCCGACGCCTAAAACAGAGAAAGAGGTGCGCGGGTTTTTAGGGAGGTTGAACTACATTGCCCGGTTCATATCTCACCTAACGGCCACGTGTGAACCGTTATTCAAGTTGTTGAAGAAAGATCAAGCTGTGACGTGGAACGAAAATTGTCAAAAGGCGTTCGATAAAATAAAGCAGTATTTGCAGGAGCCTCCTATTCTAATACCCCCAGTGGCAGGTAGACCCTTGATAATGTATTTGACGGTTCTTGAGGGAAGCATGGGTTGTGTTCTCGGTCAACACGACGAGATGGGGAGGAAAGAGCATGCGATCTATTACCTGAGTAAGAAATTTACAGATTGTGAATCTCGATACTCAATGCTTGAGAAAACTTGTTGCGCGCTAGCCTGGGCCGCCAAGCGTTTGCGGCAGTACATGCTGAATCATACAACCATGCTCATCTCGAAGATGGATCCTATCAAATATGTGTTTGAAAAGCAGGCGTTGTCAGGTAGAATTGCCCGTTGGCAGATGGTCTTGACTGAATATGATATTCAATACGTCTCGCAAAAGGCTATAAAGGGGAGTGTGCTGTCTGAGTATCTGGCGGAGCAGCCTATTGAAGAGTACCAATCGATGAGGTTTGATTTTCCTGACGAGGATATCATGTACCTAAAGATGAAAGATTGTGAAGAGCCGTTGCCAGACGAGGGACCGGAGTTGGGGTCCAAATGGAAGATGATATTTGACGGAGCCGTGAATGCTTACGGTAGCGGAATAGGGGCAATCATCACCACGCCACACGGGTCGCACATCCCGTTTACTGCCCGATTGACCTTTGCCATTACCAACAATGAGGCCGAATACGAAGCTTGTATAATGGGGCTTGAAGAAGCCATTGATTTGCGAATCAAACATCTAGACGTATACGGAGACTCAGCTCTGGTGGTGAATCAGATAAAAGGGGAATGGGAGACACGGAAGCCCAATTTGATACATTACATGAATTATGCAAGGAGATTGTTGCCTTTCTTCGACAAAATTGAATTGCATCACGTACCGCGGGCAGAAAATCAAATGGCTGACGCCCTTGCCACTTTGTCTTCCATGTACAAGGTCAATTTCTGGAACGAAGCTCCCCGAATCATTATCTCTCGGCTAGACAGGCCAGCTTATGTATTTGCTATTGATGAAGCATCTGATGGCAAACCATGGTATTTCGATATCCTTAATTTCCTAAAGAATAAAGAGTATCCGACTGGGGCGTCCAGTCAAGATCAGAAGACTCTCAGGAGATTAGCGGGTAATTTCTATTTGAACCCGGATGGCGTCTTATACAGAAGGAACCACGATTTGGTGTTGTTGCGTTGTGTAGACGAGAAAGAGGCAAAGCTTCTCATGGAGGAAATACACGAAGGTACCTTTGGTACGCATGCTGGTGGACATGCTATGACGAGAAAACTGCTGCGGGTAGGTTATTTTTGGCTGACCATGGAAACTGATTGTTTCAAGTTTGCGAGGAAGTGTCACAAGTGCCAAATCTATGCTGATAAGATCCATGTGCCTCCAAGTCCTCTGAATGTGATGTCATCGCCATGGCCATTCTCGATGTGGGGAATCGATATGATTGGAAAGATCGAGCCGACAGCTTCTAACGGGCATCGGTTCATCCTAGTAGCAATCGATTATTTCACCAAATGGGTGGAAGCGGCGTCTTACGCAAATGTAACTAAGCAAGTGGTGGCCAGATTCATTAAAAGAGATATCATTTGCCGATATGGGATTCCCGAGCGGATAATCACGGACAACGGTTCAAACTTGAACAACAAAATGATGAAGGAGCTCTGTCAGAATTTCAAGATCGAACATCACAACTCCTCCCCTTACCGACCCAAGATGAATGGCGCTGTTGAGGCGGCCAATAAGAATATCAAGAAGATCGTTCAGAAAATGGTGGTGACCTATAAGGATTGGCACGAGATGCTACCTTTCGCTTTGCACGGTTATCGTACGACGGTACGCACATCAACCGGGGCAACCCCGTTCTCGTTAGTATACGGAATGGAAGCGGTATTACCATTGGAAGTTGAGATCCCTTCTCTGAGGGTATTGCGAGACGTTCAGCTGGACGAGGCAGAATGGGTGAAAGCCAGGTTGAATCAATTGAGTTTGATGGATGAGAAGAGGCTAGCTTCTCTAGCATACGGTCGTTTGTACCAGAGCCGAATGAAGAAAGCGTACGACAAGAAGATACATCCGCGAAGCTTTCAGACGGGCGACCTTGTGCTGAAAAGGATTCTCCCGCCGCAAGCAGATCACAGGGGCAAGTGGACCCCCAACTACGAAGGGCCATACGTTGTCAGTAAAGTCTTTTCAGGAGGAGCGTTGTTGTTGTCCACCATGGACGGAGAAGACTTCACGTCACCTGTGAATTCGGACGCAGTTAAAAAATACTTTGCTTAAAATAGACCCGCTGGACAGAAAAAGAGAGTCCAGGCAAAAATGGGGCATCCTGGCGAACCAAAAACAGAATGAAAGGTTCGGGCAAAAGTTAGGGATAAAATTGAAAAAATGTACACCCGCGAAGTTGAAAACCTACACTGGGCGGCTTCGGCAAAAAAGGGTATCCCGGTGAACTGAAAACCCGTAAAGGGCGGTTCACGCAAAAGTTAGGGATTTGAAAAGCAAATGACTGCGGTCCGAATTTGATAATTGCAATAAGCATCAATGCGGGAGAATACATTTGAGGAGCCAGTTATCGGATACAATCTTTTCAGAAGTGGGGATACCGGGAAAGTATTAGAGTCAGATGAGTCATAGGAGGATTAGTTCGTGGTGTTCATCTGCATCCCGTTGCCGACATGTGTACAAATTTAAGTTGACAATATTTATGCTTCTTGTGCATACTTGTATACTTGTATATTTGCTTTGTGTAGCTTCCTCATTTCAGGAGTTACATCCCGTGTACAAAACTCCGCCCATTCAGGGGCCCGATCAATAAAACACGTTATTCAGTATTTGACACTGTTCTTTACTGTTTTGTGCATGATTAACGCCTAAGTTTGATGAAACTAGCATGAGTATAACGTCGCTGGCCCTTGCCAACAGTTGCTAAAGCTTTGAATTAACTGAAAATAACGTCACTAACCTGAGTTGATTTGGTTGCATAGGCTTGTCTTGTCTTGTTTGTGTTGTTGCAGGTTTCATAACCGTACGAGGAAGATGATCGAAAGATTGCAATAACGAAAGACTCAGCCTTCACGCATGTCATGTAGGTTCTTCCTGGAGAAGGATCGAACTCTCTAGCTAGTCGTAGCTTGTGCAAAGAAAGAAAGGATCGACGATTATAAGATCGTAAGGCTGTATTCAGACAGGTTCATCTTTCCCCGCAGGGTCATTCACTCTCCCCCAGCGGAGTCAGTGGATTCCCCCGAGAGAGTAGTTCCACCAGCAGAGTTCTCTCCTTGCAGCAATTGTTCTTTCCTCCCAGTGGAACCCGGAGATCAAGACTCTCCCCAGCAGAGTTGGTGGTGGGTCCTGTCATTTATTTTGTCAGGGACACTGTGTAATATCAGTTCACTCTCCAGCAGAGAAGTCCAATCATACTTGGCATACCTGTTATTCCTCAGCAAAGTCATTTTCCCCAGCAGGGGTTTACCTCAAAGGGGTATTTGGTTCAAGCTCCCAACTTCCCAACATGGTTGACTTCACCCTGCCGGCATTTATTTTGCTGGAATAATTCTGTAGCATCTGGCTATTCCCGGCGGAGTCGGCATTATCCTCAGCATTTATTTTGCTGAAGCAGTTTCTGTATTATAGCAGTTCAGGTGGAGAGAACTCTTGCTCAAATGAACTACCAAACGCTCAAGATCTCGGCATGAGATATTCAATGATAATGTCAGTTTCGGCAGTATTCCCTACAGAGTTACCAGGATAAGTCTCTCTTTATTCTCAAGCAGAGTTATTTGTCATCAAAAGGGCTTCATGAATCGGAATTTCAGAAGTTGCCCCCGGTTACCAGAGCAGGCATCCGTTAGTTTGGTTCCCAGATATCCCCAATAGAGTCCGCCCCAAAGTCGCTGTCACGTTGGTGCTAAGAAGTTTGTGGGTGGGAATCAATGGAGAGCTAAGCCCTGACGTGGACAACTTATTCCTATTTTGACGGGATTTCTTCAGAAGTGGGCGTCCTAACGTGGACAAATTTATTTCCCCGAATTGATGAGATGTGTTAGTCCTAACGTGGACAGATTCGGGTTCTCGGAGTTGGTGAAATGGGAAGTCATGACGTTGACAAAAGTGAGTGCTCTTTGTGTTGGTGTCCTGACGCGGACCAGTTACTCTCAGCAGTTATCTTTTTCGTGTTGGCAAAGCAGGAGTCCTGACGCGGACAGATCCAGACGAAGTCTTATTCTTTACGAGGAAAGACGAGATTCCTTACGTGGAAAATAGATTGATTCCTTACGTGGGAAAGTTTAGTCCTGACGCGGACAGATCAAAGTTTGATTACTAACGCGGAAAGACCAGAATCCTTACGTGGACATATCAAAAGGTATTCCTTACGTGGAAGAAAAATAGTTTCCTTACGTGGAAAAAGATGGAGATTCCTTACGTGGAAAGACGAGTTTATTCCTAACGTGGAAAGATGAGATTCTTTACGTGGAAAAGAATGGGTTTCCTTACGTGGAAAGATTGAGTCCTCACGCGGACATATCAAGATTGATTCCTGACGTGGAAAGAAAGAGATTATTCCTGACGTGGAAGAGTTTAGTCCTGACGCGGACAGATCAAAGAGTTTACTCCTAACGTGGAAAGACGAGATTCCTTACGTGAAAAAAAATGGGTTTCCTTACGTGGAAAGATTGAGTCCTCACGCGGACATATCGAGATAGATTCCTTACGTGAAAAATTTAGTCCTGACGTGGACGGATTCAGAAAAAGAAGTATTCCCAACGTGGAAAGAGAGAGTGTATTCCTGACGTGGAAGGGGTTTAGTTCTGATATGGACAGACTCAAAAGAAGATTTATTCCTTACGTGGAAAAAATTGGGGTCCTTACGTGGACAGATTCAAGAAAAGTTGATTCCTGACGTGGAAGAATGATGTACTCCTTACGTGGAAAGTTGAGTCCTGACGCGGACAGGTTCAGAACCAAAGTTGAATTCCTTACGTGGAAAGATTGGAGTCCTGACGCGGACATGTCAAGTGGTATTGGAGTCCTTACGTGGACAGATTGATGTAGTTCTCCTTACGTGGAAAGATTGGAGTCCTAACGTGGACAGGTTTTAGTTGAGATTTCTTCGTATTGATGACAGACAGAGTCCTAACGTGGACAAGCCAGCAATCTGTTATGACAAAATCCTTTTCAGAACGGTGAAGACAATCCCCAGCGTGGTCGTTACGAGATCAGTGAGCAGCTGCAAACAGTCAGATCCAAGCAGTGGATGTCGTTACCCAGACAGTGGTGCAGTTTATTTCTGCGGTTGGCAAATTTCCGGGTTCTTAGTATTCAATCGTCTCGTACCTCGAATGTTTGAAGGCCGTTCGCTCTTCACCCAATCGGGTCCAAGTCGCTTGAATAGGGGCAGCTGTTGCACCCTAAAATTTGCTCAACTTTATTCACTTGGTTTATGTTTCAATATCATTAGCATTTGCATATAGAGGTATGTACATAGACTAATCATCTGCATAGCATAGCATGGCAAGTCATCTAACAGGGGATCAAGCATTATTCTCATCTCTAGAGGCCTATCAAGAGGTTATTATCCTAATTCAATCTCATTCAAGTCATCAGAAAAGAATTTGAGAGCATAGAGTTCAGTAGATCAAGCCTTGAGTCTATTTCCTATCTGAGGGCATCTGAGGGTCAACAAGGGGGTTGTGAGTTGTGAATTGAAGGCATGAGAGGCTTAGAAAGTCATTTGGAAAAGAAGACAAGTTGTTGATGTGATCACAAGTATTACAGTTGAAGACAGTCAACTAGGGTTTCATCTGGGTCAACCCTAGGTCAACCCTAGGTCAATTGACTGATTGAAAAGCATTAAGGGCTATTGGAGAGATGGGGGGTTCATCATTTGACATGGAGAGTAAGGATATGTTGTTGTGCTAAGAAGAATTCAAGAGAAATCAAGGAGAAGAGGAGTTTCTAAATTAGGGTTTCTATGTAAAATCCCCTAGTTTAGGTCAAATTTCCAAGCAAGATAAGTCAAAATTCAAGGTTCAAATGGATCCTTGGCCAACATGAAACTTGTAGAGGATCTCAAGACCTTTAATTTGAGTGGTGGAAGACATTAAGGGGATTTATAGAACTCAAGTTATGGTCCTTGCAAGTTACAGGTCATCTGGGGTGTCTGAAATTTTGTCTGCAAAAGTGACTTGACTTCCAAGCTAGTTTTACCCCTCAAGGAGATTTCAAATGAATTTCTGGTCAACATAAGAATTGTTCCTCATTGTCTTAGATTTCTAGAATGGTATAGTATGCCTTCATATGATGTGTGGAACTCAACTTATGGTCTTGGCAAGCAAAGGGTATTTTGGTCATTTGTCAGTTATAGGTCATTTTTAAGCAAAGGCCATATCTCCTATTTCCAAGCCTCAAATGGAAAAACTCAAAACATGAAAGTTGTTCAAAATGTGATTTTAAGTCAAGAAAGAAGGTCATGAATGGTTGGAAAAGCTCATAGCATGGATTTGCATGATTGGTCAAAAATGAACTAAAAATGGCTTATAAGTTGAAAAAGTTGAATTTAGAAATTGGTTTGGAGGATCTAGAAATCCAAAATAGGTCATCCAATATATCATTTTGATTGGAAACATCATTTTGAGAACATTGGTTCAGATAGAATTTTGATTTGAGGCTTTAAAATGGGTGATGCTTTGTTAATTTGAAACTTGCATTATAAGTCATCTTTGGAAAGTTCAACACAAGGCAAGGAAAAGCATTGTATTTGCTTATATCTCTCCAATATCTCCTATGATGACATTTTAAGGCCATTTTGCAAGACTTAATGCATGGTGCATGAGATATTCAAGTTCCCATCACATGAGATTTTCAATACTTTCTAGATCTTTCTAGATGAATCTAGGAGTTTCCATTGATCATTATAAAAAGAGTGGATCAGGGAGGGTAAATGGTTGGTGATCATTGTTGATGAGAGGTAAGATTAGAGTGTGAAAAGCAAGATTCTTCCATTGGCAACTTGATCTCAAACTTTCATTCTCTCCAATCTCCATCCATTTCTCCACCACAAACCTTTTCTTCTGATCATTGTGATTGAATACATGCTGAGGTAGAAGAAGATCCATGGCAGCTTGAAGCTATTTTGAAGAAATTTCAAGAATTGCATATTGTTGTCCAACTCGAGTTCCAAGCATTGTTCAGTGTTCTTGTTGCATACAGAATTCATCCCTCAAGTCACTGAGCAAATTTCAATCACTGCAAGCATCTGATCTCAGGAGTTGCACACCTGTTTTCACCAATTGCACCAGGTTTGTCTTCTGTTCGATTTGCTCAATTTAGGTAGAATATTAGGGTTTTGGAAGTGTAGAATGGTTAAGCATAAGTAGATGATTGATTTTGGCAAGTTTGGTTGAGTTTCATGGAGGTTGAGCATGAGGTACCAAATCTGGTAGAGTTTGTAATTGCTAGGATAAGGCACGATAAGGTTATTGGATTAGCATGCTATGATTAGGATGAGTTGTAGATTATTTTAGGATGAGTTTTGTGGAGAATTGAGGTGGTTGATCACAGGTGACAATGGCGGATCAGAACTGTGATGCTTATCGAATTTGAAAATCTAGGCCGTTATGTTGAAAACTATGGATACAGTGATGTTCTGCATGAAAAGGAGATCAATTTTGGTGTTTATATCTTGGCGTTTCATGGAGAGATTAGGGAGAAAGAAGGATTGGAAGTTCTGTGCATGGGGGGAGGATTTTCAGAAACCCTAGGGCTCGTTGGGGACGATAACCCTCAGCCCTCAGATCCTTCCCAGTTGTTGACTTAATCTCCTCATCGTGTGGCCACGATTGAATGTTGAAAGCGGAGGGAAATTTCAAAAGAGCTGATACGCTGCGTTTCATTAATTGGGGGGTTGGGCTCAGAGCGCTATCCACACCCCCCATTTTAATAAGCCCAATGCTTTGAACGTGCCTTCCCTGCTATTCAAACCCCCTCCATTTTATTTCATTTTATTTTCTTTTATTTTCTTTAATTTTTTTATGCATCTTCTAAAATTCATAATAAATAGCAAAATAATCATTTTTAATTCATTCTTTTTGCATTATTTTCTTTGGGATGCCTAGAAAATTATGAAAAATAAAAATTGCATTTTATTTTTTATTTGATATTTTTCCCATATTTTCTAAATAAATAGCATTTTAAATAGTTTCATTTCATACATGATTTTGTTAATTTTTGTTCTATTAGATGCTTTAATATTTTTTGTCCATTCTTTTTAGGTTGTTTAGTTTATACTTTGAACTTGTAGATTCATTTTAGTTCCCATTTTTTAGAAATTAATTTTAGGTGATTAGTGTAAGTATGAATAACATGGATAAAATTAGGGTTTTTTAGGTGATGACTTAGGAGGTTGATTCTTTCCCTTAGGACTTAGGGTTTAACTAGATTAGCTATGGGACTATAGGGGCTATGGGTAGTTATTAGATCCCCTTAGAAAAGTCAGGATTCCCCTACTGCTATTAATGCTCTGTATATATCTGATTGACTGGTGTGGTGTGCCCTCTGGGGATTATTGCTTGCTTGCTTGGGTATTGGGGTTGTCTGGGGACTTAGGAGAGCTGAAGACTTGAGAAGATGAAGGCCACTGGAGATCCAGATGTTGAAGATCAACTTCCAGAGTTGAAGAGAAAATTCTTGCTAGCAGATGCAGAGGAACTAGGGTTTAGGAGCTAGGCAGAGCTCTAGATTAGAAAGTTTGTTTCTCAAACATGGATTGCCTTGTCTGCATCCTTTCTTCTCTGTGATTCAGAGTCTCTCTAAGACACTCACCCCCTTCCTTTGGAAGGCTTGGTGATAGGGTCTAAGAGATAGAACTCTTGAGAGAAAATGTCTTTTGTGTTAGAAGCAGTCTGTTCACCACCCTTGGTAGTCAACTGATTGCTTAACACCCAATTCACTCTTGTGACTAATCCCTCATCCTGGAGGTTTGAGCTTGAAGAAAAGCCATTGCAGATAGAAGATTAATGATCAAAGCCCTTGCCTGAAGGTCATGAAGATGGAGATTGATGCTTGTGGAAGCCTGTAGCTGATTGGAGATTACTTGAAGCCAAATGTTGATTCAGAGCTGCTGATGCTGTTTCTTTTGCTGTTGTATTTCATTGCTGATGTATTGTTTGGATTTCCTGGACTGTATTGTTTGTTGTCTACCCTGCTAGGTTGAAAGTGAAGTCTGTTCACTTTTGCCTATTGTTTTCTAGGTTCGAGGTTGAGTGGGACTCCCTTGCCTCGCTTGTACTGTTGCATCCATGCATTTTACTGTTTTACTGTATATATCTGATATTGTTTCTGTTTCTGCCTATCCCGTAGGATCTCTGTTTCTCTCTGTGCAAGAGAGGAGCATGATAGACACTAGGTCTTAACCCATGCATGATAACATTAGGTTAGTTTGATTCCCTTCGCAACCGTAGGTTAGAGTTCTGTCTCTTTCTTTCTCAAAACAAACAGAAAAATACCATAAAGATTTCAAACACAATAAAAGACACTTCTTCCGTAAAAGAATGTGAACTCATCAAGATGTCATTTTTGGTCCGCCGGGACTGTTAATCAAGGAAACCTTTTTCAGAAGGAATAAAATCAACCAAGACAAGCTTGTGTCGCACGTGGCCCGAACTACGTTTGCTCTGATCTTCCATGCTGTGTGGAAGTACGTAGGCATAGGATGCGATATCCTAGCGAGCAACCTTCCCCTCCTTTCCCGTAGGTAGGCGAACTACGTTGACTCTGATTTCTCGTTCCAGACGGGAATACGTAGGCATAAAGTGCGATACTTTGCCGAGTCATTTTTATTCTCATTTTATTTTCCTTTCAACCCTTGACCCATAGTTTAGATAGAAATAACAATCCATACCCGAAAACAAGCGTGGATCCCGTCGAGTACGACGGACGTGAGGGGTGCTAATACCTTCCCCTTGCGTAACCGACTCCCGAATCCAGGTTTTGGTTGCGATGACCATACCTTTCCCGTGTTGTGCGAGGTTTACTCTGAGCGTTTCCTTTCCCTCCCGTGGAATAAATAACGCACGGTGGCGACTCTTCTGTTCAGCCGGCGCCGATTTTCGCAGTAGCGACACATTGGTGAAGGTCGTATGGATTTGGATGAGTTTTCTGGAGATTTGGCAGTTTCCGGTGGTGGTTGAGGCGGTTGTTGCAGCGGCTGCATGGTCGGCGGCGGGGTACTGTGGTGGAGGGCTACGTGGAAAGCATGCGGTGAGGGAGAGAGAGAAGGGGACGCGTGGCTTGGAGAGAAAGTGAGGAGAAGCCAAGTGGCTTTGGGGGAGAGATAGTGGGGTTACGTGGTGGCCATGCATGAGTTGGGAAGATAGTGGAAAATTGAGGTGTCAAGCAGAATGAGGTGGAAGAGAGAAAAATACACTTGTGGCATTGCTTAAATAGGACATATGGCGTGTGGACTTTGACTGGGCTTTTGAAATTTTGGATAATGGCCCACTAACATGAACACATGGATTAAACACTAATCAATTAACTGATGGATTAAAATGAATTAATTCAATTAAATGGAGACTAATGGATTTAATATGATGAGAGACTTTAATGATGGAACGAAAATGATGATTAGTAGACTAATGAACTACAATTAAATGCTGAACGAAATTAAGACTAATTAATAAAACTAAAGATGATTAAACTAATCTAATTAAAGCTACTCAATTAATCTTAATTAACAAGACAATTAACCCTAATCAATTAATATCCTAATTAAAACTAAAAATCAATTAATATTCTAAAATCTATTTAAAAACTATATTTTCTACAATTCTATCAAAAAGAAATATATTCTAAAATCTATTTAAAAATCTAGAAAAAGGATATTAAATCCTAAAAATGCAAATAAAGGCAGTTAACCCAATTAAAAGAGACCGCGAGACCAGATCGAAATACGCGGCAAACAACCGGACACCGAAATATCCTCAAAAATCACAGCGCAAGCTGAAAACACCGGGAAACGCATGACTTCCCAAAAATGAAACTCCGATCATCCGAACCGGTCTGAAACGTCCACAATGTGAAAATAGGGCTGTGATCCCGATAAAATCGATATGACTGGAAAAATGCAATGGATGCGGTATGTGAATGCGAATGCAAAATGCGTCGAAACATAAACCAGATGTGGGAACCGGCTGGTCAAATTTTGGGGTGCAACAGCTTCCCCTATTCAAACGGCTTGGACCCGACTGGGTGAAGAGCGAACGGCCTTCAAACATTCAAGGTACGAGACGGTTGAATACCAAAGAAACCCTGAAATTTGTCAACCGTGGAGATAAACTGCAAAACTGCTTGAGAAGCAACGTCCAATGAACTGAATCTGGTTGTTACGGCAACAACTGGTCAATTATCTGATACAATTCTGATTTCAACATCAATCACCTGTGTGACACCACGGGCACTGAGCTATTTTCGCAAAAACACCTCCGTCCACCATTGGACTAACCTTGTCAACACCAGAAGAGGAACCAATTCGTCAACACGAATAGAGATTCTGTCGTCACAGGAGTAACCTTGTCCACATCTGGACCCAAATTTCGTCAAATCACGGATAAATGAAAATCTGTCCACGTCAGGACTCGCATTTAAACAACCCGAAGAAATCTCCACAACACGGGAATAGAACTTTGTCCATGTCAGGACTCCATATTCCGTCAACACGGAGAAATCCCGGCGACTTCGCTGGGGAAACATTTCTGTCTAGTCACAGGAAACTCCATCCGCCTATCCATACGGGCAGATCATCTGTCTAAACACAGGAACTCTGCTTATCTCTGCAGTAACTAACTCCGCTAGTCCCAACCCACAAACGACTTTGAGGAGGACTCTACTGGGGACAATAATATTTCGTCAACACGAGGAAATCACGACGACTTCATTGGGGAAAATACTTTTGTCAAATATCGGAACACAACTCACATACTCTGTCTATCACGGGAGAATCATCTATCTGGATACCGGAAAGTTCATTCGTCTGCTTCATACGGGAAAATCCATCCGCCTGATTCATACAAGAAAAGGTCATCCGCCTGCTTCATACGGGAAAATCCATCTGTCTGATTCTTACAGGAAAGGTTCATCCGCCTGCTTCATACGGGAAAATACATCTGCCTGATTCTTACAGGAAAGTTCATCCGCCTGCTTCATACGGGAAAATACATCTGCCTGATTCATACAAGAAAGTTCATTTGCCTGCTTCATACGGGAAAATACATCTGCCTGATTCTTACAGGAAAGTTCATCCGCCTGCTTCATACGGGAAAATACATCTGCCTGATTCTTACAGGAAAGTTCATCTGCCTGCTTCATACGGGAAAATCCATCTGCCTGATTCATGCAGGAAAGTTCATCCGCCTGCTTCATACGGGAAAATCCATCTTGGATATAGCTTCCTTGCCTATTCTTGGCAGTAGCTAACTCCACTGGGGATATTCTGAAAATAACTGCCCGACACCCGTTTTGATAGCAAGTGACCACTTCTGAAATCTTGATTCATGAAACCCTGAAATGCTGTCGTGACAGCTAACCTGGAAGAATGCTCCGCTGACCGGATAAGAGAAACTTCAACTAGTAACTCTGTGGGGGATAATAACAAGAATTGTATCATCACATGTCTCACAGCGAGACTTCGAATATCTGGAAATAGATTCGAGATAGAACTCCATACTCCTGTTGAGAAACACACCTGAAAGCAAAAAGTTAACCAACCTGATTTATGTTTCACAATGCGTATGTTTGACATTGATGCAATGCCCCATACGACATGTAGATGTTATGCGTTTGTATAGATGCAATGCCTCATACGGCATGGAGAAGCTATGCGTTGGTACAGATGCAAATATGACGATACATGCAAGTGCAAATGCAAGCTCGAGCTGCCAGAGAACACCGGGCCTAAAGCCGCTTGGCAAAATAAATGCCGAAGGCAACGTCAATTCCACTGAGGGGTACCGGGTATCGTAGAATCATCTCAGCAAAATAAATGCTGGAAAAGGGAGACCAACTTCCATGGGGAAGAAACAATCCTGCTGAGGGATGGCTCACAAATTCATCGTTACGAACTCTGTAGAGGATGATCAACCTGACGGAGGAATGACAACCTGCTGGACGAGGTAAGGACGACCCTGCACGGGGAAATTCTTTCTAAACCCTTGACAACCTGATTGTACTTTGTGGGCTTACCCAAACTGAGGTTACTTGTGCACAGCTCACTACTGAGAATGCCCCTGCTATCAGGGATATCCATTCTGACCTGCTGAGGATACTCCTGATCCTATTCTGAGGAGGAATAACTGCGATCTCAACTATTTTGGGGACAACGTGACTTCTATCCGCTGAGGAGAGCAACTCTGATTTAACATTAATTGGGAAACCGGTATCAATCGAGCTTTGTATCGGGGAAAGCGACACCATGTGAGTCACTAGGAATTATCGTGTCGGGTATTTTTAGGCTTTTTCTAGTTTACGGATGAAAATAGGTTATCAACAAAATGGTTTTAAAGGGAAAATACTAGACGGGGCTAACATTCAAAGACGGACTACCAGGCGAGAACTGATAGCAAAAATAGGTTAGGTTATCGGACGAGAATGGATTTACGGTTGGAACATCAGACGAGGCTGACCGGATGATAGGTTAAGGAAAGGATGACCAGACGGGGCTGGTTTGGAAGCTGACATGCACCAGACGAGAACTAATGCAACAAATAGGTTAACGAGACGGTGACCAGACGGGGCTGGTTGAAAGCTAACATACACCAGACGAGAACTGATGTTTACGAAAAGGTTGGCCAGACAATAACTGGTTGAAAAATAACAGGTACCAGACGAGAACTGGTATTTACGGAAAGATGGACCAGACAAGAACTAGTTACTGGTTTTCCAGGCAACTGGGCTTTGGACATGACAAGGTTACAAGGTTCTGTCAAGTAACAGGTTTAAACTATAGGATAATGATCCAATGACGACAAGGCCTTTTTCGAAGGTTCAGGTTTTTTGACGAGGGTAATGATACGATTCCCCGATACTCAACTCCTGCTAAGGTGAACAAACCTGCTTGAAAAACTTGCCCCAGTGCAACTCAACTTGCTCCAATCCCACTCTTGGGATACTCACTCTGAACAGAAAGCAGCTTGCTACAATACGACCTTGAGATGGCTTGCCCCGGTATCTGCACGATGAAAGATTCATCCTCAATTAACCAACTCTCCACATGGGTGGTTTCACTATCTCTGAAGTGACTTGCCCCTGAACGAGCGTTGAGCGACTTAACCTGCCCTGATCACACACTGGAAGGATCTATCCTCAAATCACAGCATTCTGGATAATTGCCCCTGATTGGCTCTCGAGAAGATTCACTTCTGATCAACTGCTTCTCAAGTAAACTGTCCCATAATCAACCGATGCTTCGGGACTTGTCCTTAGACCAACTGATTCTCAACTCACTAGAAGTCAATGCCCCAGATTCACAGGGTTTCACAACATACACCATTCTGATCCAGACTGCTGAATTATTCAGTCATGTTCGATTATTCCCTGTTGGAATTTCCTTCATGTCAACTACTGACCTGCAAATAAAATTGTTTAATCCCGAATGGTAATTTTAATGCAGTGTTCATGCATATTTTGAAAAAATTGTGCTGTCACTCATTTACGTGTCATGATTGTGAGTGATGAATGAACCAGAGTTCAAACGTAGTGCTGATTTGCTCAGTGAAAAATACAACAAGGATCTGACTAACAAATCAAGAAGGAGTCAGGTTACTCAACCTTATCGTAATGCGCTTTCAGAATAAACCCTACCTCAATCAAGTCTTTTAAGGGTTGTATCGTGGTCGGGTTCGCGGTTCGTGAAACAAAGGATATTTGGCTCAAATTATGATTTGTACCCACCCCTTATACGTGATGATCTCCGATCCTAAAGTTCAGTTAACTTGGCTCGAGCGCTCGCCTCTTCGAGAGGTATGTTGAATATTGGGACTCACAAGGTTTTCGGAGTGACAGTTACTCCTTTTTCATTTTCGGTGTCTGTATCTACACGACTTTGTCCTTGTTCGAGGATTTTTCTTTTTATATCCTTTCTTTTTCGTTCTTTTGGTTCCCTAATTTTTGCCTGGACTGACTCCTTTTGAGTTCTTTTCGATTTTTTTCTTGAAGTCCAGCGGGATGCCCTGATTTTTGCCTAAGTATTAGCTTTCCAGCTTTTTCTTTTTCTTTTTACTTAGCGGGCTTTCTTATTTCTTTCTTTGAACAAGTCGTGCGACACTGGTTGTCTTGATTGCTCTGAAAGGATTGCAACTGTCTCACTCCTAATTGGTGAGGTTTAACCATTATGGTGGACGAGGTTCGACCTCTGGGGAAAAATAAGAGGTGATTGGTCCTCGAAAGGCAACACCCCTCTATAAGACTTGAACGCTCGATTAAGCTAACTGACAACTACCCTGCCCCGGGTTAAGATTTGAGGGTTTAAAAGTCCGAAAAAACTCCTATTTCTTGGCTCGAAGTGGTTAACAAGGGACTAACTCCTTATATCTCCAGTGTTTAGGGATTTGAAACAATGCCTTTTACATCATCGGCGAGGTTTTATCTGAAAGCATACGATCATCGGTTATGAGTATTCAGTTTCGTCCTCCTCCCTCCAATCTTTGCTAATCAAAGTGATAAAGTGGAGTGAATAAAATGCAAGTGTCAGTGCAATGCAATAAATGAGTAACAACGACATGATTAATTCAGAAAAATGCATAGTGTTGCACCCTAAAATTTGACCAACCGGGTCCCGTATCTGGCTCGATATTTCGACGCATTTTGTATTCGCATTTACATACTGCATATAGTGCATTTCTTCAATCATGGTGATTTTATCGGGATTATAGCCCTTTTTCACATTTCAGGTGTTTCAGACTGATTCAGATAATCAGAGGTTATGTGTGGGAAGTCGCACGCTTCCCGGGTGTTTTTCAGCTTACAGGTGTTTTTAAGGACAGTCAGGTGTCCGGGTTTATAGCTGGTTCCGCTCCGGTCTCGATCTCCTTTTTATTTGAATTAATTGCAGTTGAAGTTTCATTATGGTTTATTGGTCCTTTTTCTATTGTTGTAAATAGATTTTAATAGGGTTAGAAATATATAGATTCTTCTTTTTATAGAAATAATATAGATTTTTTTAAGTAAAATGATTTTTAATCATAATTTTGTAGATATAGAATTTTAATAGAATTTCTTTTTTCTAGATTTTTTTATATAGATTTTCTTTTAAATGGCATTTAATAGAATATTAGATTTTCTTTTTTTAATAGAAATTAAATAGATTTTCTGGAATTAAATAGTTTTAACAGTTTTTAGATATAGTGATTAATAGAGTAGATTTTATAGTTAATTAGGTGTTAGTTAATTAGGTGTTAATTGATTTTCGTTTTGTTTTAGTCTTAATCATTTTCAGTTTTTCATTAATCATCATTCATTAATTTTAGTTCAGTCCAAATCCATTTCGTGGGCCCAGAAGTGTTGGAGGCCCACCCCAGTCCCAGGTCCACGTGTCTGCTATATAAGAGGCCACGCGTGCGCCTCTGAAGCTATCCATCTGATCCCACGTTTACACTCCAGATTCATCCACGTTTTCTCCTCTCCCCTCTGCATCTCACGCCACTTGGCGCTCCCACCATCTCCCACCTCGCCTGCCACGCGTCCTCCCCTGAGCTTCACCGGTTGCATGGCCGCCGGCCATGCAACCACCGCAACTAACTATCGCCGGCAGCCTTAACAACCTCCAACCGCCTCCGATCACTCTAACGGTCACCGGAAAAATCATAGACACCAGAAAATCCATCGTGTTCATGATTCCTTCACCAGAAATATCCAAATCATCAAGAAACCTCCAAGAACTTCATGTGTTCTTCAGTCTTTCTTCCCTGAAATTCATCTTTCCATCGCAACCTTCATCGTTCTCAACTGATGGTCATCCACCATCATCATCCATTTGCAGCAATGTTCATCTTCTTCCCAGACTCGCCCAGAAACGAAGAACCTTCATCGCCTCCTTCATCATCGTTCAACAACAATGTTCTTCACTGATTTCCAGAAATCTCTAACACCTTCAAGGTTCGGATCATCATCATCAATGATCAACAAGTATCGGCGCTCACCCAGAACTTCATAGATCGTCCAAGTTCATCTTTCTTCCTCCAGAAATTCAAGAACCTGCTTCAAGATCTTCGTCCAGAAACTCATCAATGTTCTTGCAAAATTCCCCAGAAAACTCCGATAATCATCGTTCGATCTTCTCCGATCATCATCAATAATCTTCTCAAATCTGCAAGCACCAAGAACAGCAACAAGATCCTCCATGAGTGAAGTTCTCCAACATGCGGTTTCAGTAATCATCGTCAATTCTTCCGTCAGTTTCCAGAAATTTGTTCAAGACTTTGATCTTCAAACATCATCGATCTTCAATCCAACGTTCAAGAAGATCTCCAGATCAACATCAATCTTCATTCTCTTCATCCATTCAACGAACTTCTTCAATCTTCATCCGTTGATCTTCACGAAGGAACGCCAGAAGTCATCATCGTTCAGAATCGTTAACATGCGAAACGGAAGTTGAGTGGGAAGATGGTTGAACGAAGGTTTGAGAGCGAGGGGTCAGAGAGTTGTGGCGGCGCAAGCTGAGAGGAGAGTGAACAGTGAAAGGGAGAAGGAGAAGAGAAACTAGGTTTTTCTGAGAAGTTAGAGCGAGGAGGAGAGGACCGCGTATTGGATTGGGCTGGGCCCATTGATTTTCGTCCGTACACACCCCCGTTTTGGCCAAGATACCCTCCGTTTCTATTTTTTGGTTATTGCTTGATTGGGCTGGGCCCATTACTGATTGCGCCCCTATTTTTGGTTCACCCTCCCTCCTGTGTATATTTTTGTGGAGTGTGGGCTGGGCCCTGGGAAGCCATTTCTGTGTACACCCATCCGTTCACTTTGAACACCCCCTCCCAGCAGATTTTTGTTTGTACTCCTATTGGGCTGGGCCCTAACAATTCTGTTTTGGGTTTTTGTTGGCTGCACCTCGTAGCAGCAGTTTTGCCCCCCTTGTATTTTTTTTCTCTTCTTTTTCTTTATTTTCTTTTATTCATTTGTTTAGAGATTTAAAACAGGGGAAAAGAATATGCAATAGTGAATATAAAAATATATAGAAATATTATATTGGCTAACAGTTTTTATATATTTTCTTTCTTTAGGATATAATCTCTCATAGAGTTCTTTTTACATTTTTAGAAATAGTTTTAAATGTTCATTTGTTAGGGGACTTTTTACATTTTTAGAAGTAGATTTAAATGTCCACTTGTTAGGGGAATATTTTTCATTAGATTTTCCATAATAGTTGGATAGGATTTTTAGGAGTTTATTTTCTTGTACTCAATCATTGTAATTTCTTCAAAATATTAATAAAACGAGATTGATGCTGTGGTCTCCGTTCTACCCGTAGTTAAGCTGAACTATAGCTGCTCTAACTTCTCGTACTGAACGAGAATATGTAGGCATAGGATGCGATATCCTAGCGAGCACACTAACAACTAACCTTTTGTTCTCTCGCTGCTGTGCGATTGAGACTTTCCCGCTGACGACCAATTGTTTTTCCCTTTCTCTTGCCCTTGCGCATGTGAGACCAGACTGTAGTTTTAGTTCCCATAGGTTCCCGTACCTTTAAAACCAGCTTAATCTCTCACTTCCTGTGTGATCGAGAACACCCTGCTTAGCCGTAGTTAGCCTGAACTACGAAAGCTCTGATCTTCCATGCTGCGTGGAAGTACGTAGGCACAAGACGCGAAGTCTTGGCGATCCAATTCCCTGTAGTTTCCCAAACTACGTTGACTCTGACTTTCTCTCTTGAGAATACGTAGGCATAGAGAGCGACGCTCTATCGAGTCAATTCCCTTCCGTTTAGATTTAGCAGCCGTAGATAGATTGTTTTTGCATCCTTTAGACAAACCAAACAAGCGTGGATCCCGTCGAGTACGACGGACGTGAGGGGTACTAATACCTTCCCCTTGCGTAACCGACTCCCGAATCCAGGATTTGGTTGCGATGACCATTCCTTTCCCGTCTTTGCGGTAGGTTTACTTCGAGCGTTTCCTTTCCCTCCTTTGGGATAAATAACGCACGGTGGCGACTCTTCTGTTCAGCCGGCGCCGATTTTCGCAGTAGCGACAGCTGGCGACTCTGCTGGGGATTCAACGTCCCCTGGCTGCTAAGGACTGCGATAGTTCCTCATGCATGTGGGATCCAACATCCCCTAAGAGAGTCAATCCTAGCGCTTGTTTGCTTGTCTTTTGGACGTTTACTTTCGTACGTTGTATGTTGTATTTTACTGTATTTACGAGTTCCGCACCTTTGATATTATCTGTTGCGGTTGTGCTGTTGGGTGGGGATGTTCCTTTGAGAGATAAGCCGGACCTGGGCTTGAGTGCACTTAGAATTAGAGTGGAAAGTAGTGGGCGCGTACCGGCTTTGCTTGTATTAGTGTCCCGCGAAATTCACACTCGGACGAGGTTCTTCTGGTTGACTTCTTTTTCAATCCTTTGGGTTGAAGGGGCTGTTGGTTAGTTGAATTGTCGACTCCGGGAGCCGATCAATTGGATGTTAGCTAAGTGAGGCCTCTTCAAGACTTGATGATGCCACTCCTTCTGGGAATCGTATCGTCAGTTTTGAAAGTCTGTGACACTGAAGACCGCATAGGATGTCGTACCTTGACAGATCTAGGTCCATTACCCTTGAGTGGGAGGGTTTTTTGCAGGAACCTTGACTTCCAACCTACCCGTTATTTTGGTCTTCTCTTCAGAGCGAACGTACTCCGTCAGCAGCGCAACAGTGTTCAGATTGTGTGGGGGCTGTGGTCCCGTTGTTTGCTGCATCTTGCATATCATTTGCATAAACGTGTTGCATCATATTGCATGTCATACTCCAGCTAGCCAGAGCTCTTATCCAGCCGTTGTTTGATTTCAGCAGTTGATTACCCGGTGATTGGCCTGAGCAACTGTTGATTGTCAGAAGACAACCTATGGGTTGAGTAGATTTGAGCAGAATCGAGCAGCGAAGTCAGCTGAAGATCATTGGTAGCTATGTCTGAAGGCAATTTCCAGTCTCCTAACACGTTGGCAGGGTTCACTATGACGCCCAACCCTCTGTATGATTCTATGGAAGACTTCCCGCAAGCGAACAACGTTACTGCAGACCAAGTTGTACAGCCTTCTGTTGAGAACCGAGATCGATATGAGCAGTTTGTTGCCCGAAATGAACGTCCTCCTCCTGTTAACAATCAAGGTGTTGTTTTCCCTGTGATGAATTACCGAAGATATATTCCAATAGCCAGGACCGTAGATCCAAGAGCTCTTGAGATGGATAGAAAACTCCGAGCATTGGAAGAAGGAGTTAAAGCTTTGAAAATGAAAGATGTTGTTAACCTGAATACTGCAGACATGTGTTTGGTTCCTGGCCTGGTGTTGCCTTATAAGTTCAAAGTGCCGAAATTTGAAAAGTACCAAGGAGATAGCTGTCCGAAGCAACATTTGGTGATGTTCTGTCGAAGAATGACTTCGTTTGTGCGAGATGACAAATTGATGATCCATTGCTTTCAAGATAGTCTGACTGGGGCATCTTTGAGGTGGTATATGCAGTTAGAGAAAAATCAGATTCGATCATGGGTGGATTTAGCCAAAGCTTTTTTGAAGCAGTACGATTATAATTTAGACATAGCTCCCCATCGCATGCAGTTGCAAGAATTGTCTCAAGAGAACAATGAACCTATCAGGAAGTATGCTCAGAGATGGAGAGAATTTGCTGCTAGAGTGCACCCACCACTTTTGGATCGAGAGTTAACGAGCATGTTTGTAGATTCCCTACAAGATCCGTACTTAGAAAGATTGCTTGGACTTCCGTTAAGTTTCTCTGACGTGGTAATATTGGGAGAACGCCTTGAGTATGCCATAAGAATCGGGAAAATTCAGATTATTTCGAACGATCAAGCTGGTGAAACTGAATATCCTTGTGACTATCAGAACGAAGAAGAAGGTGTAATCAATGCAGCCATGCCAAATGTTGAATATCCTCGAGACGAATCAGTGAATTTTGTTGGTTCTTCATCTTATCAGAGATCAGTACCTCCTGTGGCTTGTTATACTGAACAGACAACTGTGCCTCAGGCACCCTATCAGGAACCTTATGTCGCTTCCATTACAAAGCAGCGAACTCGTGGTCGAGGTTATCAGAATCAGCGTCAGAATCAGAATCGACCTCGCAACAATTTGGAACGAAGGAAAGCTCCTTCTCACCCAGTGCCTATGTCGTATAGCCAGCTGCTACCATCTTTGATCCAGAGTTCTTTGGTGGAACCTAAAGCTCTTAAGCCAGTTCCAGAACCTTACCCTCCTGGGTACAATCCCCACGTTCAGTGTGGTTACCATGGTGGCTCCCCCGGACATTCGACGGAAGATTGTAAAGCGTTTCAGGCAAAAGTACAACAATTGATCGACCAAGATCGCATTTCCTTTCGAGAAGGATTTCTGTTTGTTCATACCAACCACTCAGCTGTCTAAGCTCGTAGATTCATAAGGTTGTTTTCAAAGGAGCCAGTGATTCAGACAGGCGGGCGCCTCAACATTGGCAGTCCTCAGACTTTTTATCATTTGCATTTGTAGTTTTCTTTCTGTCAGTTACTATTTGCTGTAAACATTGTATGTTTCGAATGGTGATATTAATAAGGTGACTATGCATTTTTCTGAATTAATCATGTCGCTGTCGCTCATTTATTGCATTGCACTAACACTTGCATTTTATTCACTCTACTTTGTCACATGATTAGCAAAGATTGGAGGGAGGATGACGAAATAAACTCATGACCGATGATCGTATGCTTTCAGATAAGACCTTACCGATGACGTACAAGGCATTGTTTCAAATCCCCTAAACACTGGAGATATAAGGAGTTAGTCCCTTGTTAACCACTTCGAGCCAGGAAGTAGAAGTTTTTTCGGACTTTTTAACCCTCACATCTTAACCCGGGGCAGGGTAGTTGTCAATTAGCTTGACCGAGCGTTCAAGTCTTACAGAGGAGTGTTTCCATTCGAGGACCAATAACAGTTTATACCTCTCAAGAGGTCGTATCTCGTCAACCACAATGGTTAAATCTCACCAACTAGGAGTGAGACAGTTACCATCTTTTCGGAACAATCAAGACAATCAGTGTCACACGACTTTGTTCCAAGGAAAAAAAGAAAAAGAAAGCCCGTTAAGTAAAAAGAAATGAAAAAGTTGGAAAGCTAACACTTAGGCAAAAATCAGGGCATCCCGCTGGACTTCAAAAATCGAAAAAAAAATCGAAAAGAACTCAAAAGGAGTCAGTCCAGGCAAAAATTAGGGAATTAAAAAGAATGAAAAAGAAGGGATAAAAAAAAATATAGATCCCCAGTGAAAGACCAAGTCGTGTATACAGACACCGAAAACGAAGAAGGAGTAACTGTCACTCCGAAAAACCTTGTGAATTCCTTAGTTATGGTTCTTACCATTCAACATACCTCTCGAAGAGGCGAGCGCTCGAGCCACGTTAACTGAACCTTAGGATCGGAGATCATTACGTAGAAGGGGCGGGTATAAATCATAATTTGAGCCAAATATCCCTTGTTTCACGAACCGTGAACCCGACCACGATACAACCCTTAAAAGACCTAATTGAGGCAGGGTTTATTCTGAAAGCGCGTTACGATAAGGTTGAGTAACTTGACTCCTTCTTGATTTGCTAATCATATCCTTGTTGTATTTTTCACCGATCAAATCAGCACTACGTTTGAACTTAGTTTCATTCGTCACTCACAATCATGACACGTAAATGAGTGACAGCACAAAAATTTTCAAAATCTGCATAAACATTGCATTGAGATTACCATTCGTGAATAGACAATTTTACTTGTAGGTCAGTAGTTGACACGAAGGAAATTCCAACAGGGAATAATCGAATAGGACTGAATAATTCAGCAGTCTGGATCAAAATGGTGTATGCCGTGAAACCCTATGACTCAGGGGCAGTGAATTCCAGTAAGTTCAGTATCAGTTAGTCTAAGGACAAGTCCCGAAGCATAAGTTGATTATGGGGAAGTTTGTTTGAGAATCAGCTGATCAGAAGTGAGTCTTCTCGAGAGCCAATCAGGGGCAATTATACAGAATGTTATGATTTGAAAACAGATACTTCAGATGGATAATCAGATCAGGTTAAGTCGCTTATACGCTCATTTCGGGGAAAGTCAGTTCGGAAATGTTGAAACCAACTGGGTTCGATAGTTGTTTAATTGAAGTTGAATCCTTTTATCATACAGATACCGGGGCAAATATTCTCGAAGTCTTCTCGTGGCAAGCTGTTCAGAGCAAGTATTCCCCAAAGTTGGATTGGGGCAAGTTGAATTGTACTGGGGCAAGTTGTTCAAGCAAGCCTGTTTATCCCCAGCCAGAGTTGAGTATCGGGGAATCGTGTCATTACCTTTATCAAAAAAAAAAACCTGAGAAAGAGCCGTGTTATCGGTGGATTGTTATCCTACAGTCTAAATTTGTTACGTGTCAGAACTTCGTAACCAAGTCGCTTCCAAAGCCCAGGTCTCGTCTGGAAAACCGGTAACCAGTTCTCGTCTGGCCCATGCTTCCGTAAATACCAGTTCTCGCCTGGTACCTGTCTTCGTTTAACCAGTTATCATATCGTCGATCTTTTTCCGTAAACATCAGTTCTCGCCTGATGCATGTCAACTTCCAACCAGTTCTCGTCTGGTTGTTTTCTTTTCTTTAACATATTGTTGTATCAGTTCTCGTCTGGTACATGTCAGCTTTCAGCCAGTTCTCGCCTGGTTGTCTTTTTCTTTACCTATTATCCAGTCAGCCCCGTCTGACGTTCAAAACATAAAAAACCAATTTTCGTTCAATTTTCCTAATCTATTTTGCTATCAGTTCTCGCCTGGTAGTCTACCTTTGAATGCTAGTTCTCGTCTAGTATTTTCCATCTTGTTAATAACCCGTTGTTATCCTAAAAAACCAAAAAATGTGTAAATACCCGATACAGTAATATTGTCATGTTTCCCGATACGAAGCTTAATGGATGCCAGTTCCCCGATTAATGTTGAATACCGTATGGATGTTGTTAAATCAGAATTACTCCTCTTCAGCAGTTGAAAGTTGTGTATTGTTCCCGGAAGAATTGAGATTGTATTTTACCCCGCATCAGAGTAGGATCAGGAGTATCCCCAGCCGATTAAGATTGATATCCTTGATAGAAGGGGCATTCTCAATAGTGAGCCGGTTACAATCAACCCCTATTGGGTTAATCCCCACAGAATACAGTTTGACAGTGGTGAGAAAGAATATCATCGAGGTGATTATGTGATAACCGATTACCTTTAGTGGAATTGACTTTGCCTCCGGAATTTATTTTGCCAAACGGTTTGTAGACCTGGTGTTCTCTGGCAGCTAGAGCTTACATTAGCATTTGCATATATCGTCAGATTTGCATTCACAAACGCATAGCATATTCATGCCGTATGGGGCATTGCATTTACAAGTACATAGCATATCCATGTCGTATAGGGGATTGCATTTACAAACGCATAACATTTACATGTCATATAGGGCATTGCATCATTTCAGACATCCGCATGTCGAAACATAGACCAAGGTGGTTACCTATTGGATTTCGAATTTGTTCCCCTGCAGAATTGTTTGGTTAAGCTTCTCTTCTCCATCAGCGAAGTGATTTCTTCACATCTGGTTGTTACGTTGGCACCGAGAAAAGAAATAAAGATTGACATATATCAAACTTCTGAAGCTGCCGCCTTCGTCGAAATAAGTGCCAGGCAGTTCAATTCAGAATTCCCCAGGAGAGTTTCCTCAGGTTCGCTGGAACCATGAGTCGACAGAAAAGATCCCATAATAGATGGGAAGGTGTTTGCTTTTTTTGAAGCATTATTCCGAAGAATCAGTGCCTGTGGCGTCACGCAGGTGATTGATGTTGAAAAAAAAATAGCAGAAAATTTATCAGATAATTGACCAGTTGTTGCCGTGACAACCAGATTTCAGTTTATTAGACGTTATTTTTCAAGCAGTTTTGCAGTTTATTTTGCGGTTGGCAAATTATAGGGTTTCATTTGTATTCAACCATCTTCTACCTTCGAATGATTAAAGGCTGCGCGCTCTTCAACCATTCAGGTCCAAGCCGCTTGAATAGGGGCAGCTGTTGCACCCTAAAATTTGACCAACCGGGTCCCGTATCTGGCTCGATATTTCGACGCATTTTGTATTCGCATTTACATACTGCATATAGTGCATTTCTTCAATCACGGTGATTTTATCAGGATTATAGCCTTTTTTCACATTTCAGGTGTTTCAGACTGATTCAGATAATCAGAGGTTATGTGTGGGAAGTCGCACGCTTCCCGGGTGTTTTTCAGCTTACAGGTGTTTTTGATAACAGTCAGGTGTCCGGGTTTATAGCTGGTTCCGCTCCGGTCTCGATATCCTTTTTATTTGAATTAATTGCAGTTGAAGTTTCATTATGGTTTATTGGTCCTTTTTCTATTGTTGTAAATAGATTTTAATAGGGTTAGAAATATATAGATTCTTCTTTTTATAGAAATAATATAGATTTTTTTAAGTAAAATGATTTTTAATCATAATTTTGTAGATATAGAATTTTAATAGAATATTAATAGAATTTCTTTTTTCTAGATTTTTTTATATAGATTTTCTTTTAAATGGCATTTAATAGAATATTAGATTTTCTTTTTTTTAATAGAAATTAAATAGATTTTCGGGAATTAAATAGTTTTAACAGTTTTTAGATATAGTGATTAATAGAGTATATTTTATAGTTAATTAGGTGTTAGTTAATTAGGTGTTAATTGATTTTCGTTTTGTTTTAGTCTTAATCATTTTCAGTTTTTCATTAATCATCATTCATTAATTTTAGTTCAGTCCAAATCCATTTCGTGGGCCCAGAAGTGTTGGAGGCCCACCCCAGTCCCAGGTCCACGTGTCTGCTATATAAGAGGCCATGCGTGCGCCTCTGAAGCTATCCATCTGATCCCACGTTTACACTCCAGATTCATCCACTTTTTCTCCTCTCCCCTCTGCATGTCACGCCACTTGGCGCTCCCACCATCTCCCACCTCGCCTGCCACGCGTCCTCCCCTGAGCTTCACCGGTTGCATGGCCGCCGGCCATGCAACCACCGCAACTAACTATCGTCGGCAGCCTTAACAACCTCCAACCACCTCCGATCACTCTAACGGTCACCGGAAAAATCATAGACACCAGAAAATCCATCGTGTTCATGATTCATTCACCTGAAATATCCAGATCATCAAGAAACCTCCAAGAACTTCATGTGTTCTTCAGTCTTTCTTCCCAGAAATTCATCTTTCCATCATAACCTTCATCGTTCTCAACTGATGGTCATCCACCATCATCATCCATTTGCAGCAATGTTCATCTTCTTCCCAGATTCGCCCAGAAACGAAGAACCTTCATCGCCTCCTTCATCATCGTTCAACAACAATGTTCTTCACTGATTTCCAGAAATCTCTAACACCTTCAAGGTTCGGATCATCATCATCAATGATCAACAAGTATCGGCACTCACCCAGAACTTCATAGATCGTCCAAGTTCATCTTTCTTCCTCCAGAAATTCAAGAACCTGCTTCAAGATCTTCGTCCAGAAACTCATCAATGTTCTTGCAAAATTCCCCAGAAAACTCTGATAATCATCGTTCGATCTTCTCCGATCATCATCAATAATCTTCTCAAATCTGCAAGCACCAAGAACAGCAACAAGATCCTCCATGAGTGAAGTTCTCCAACATGCGGTTTCAGTAATCATCGTCAATTCTTCCGTCAGTTTCCAGAAATTTGTTCAAGACTTTGATCTTCAAACATCATCGATCTTCAATCCAACGTTCAAGAAGATCTCCAGATCAACATCAATCTTCATTCTCTTCATCCATTCAACGAACTTCTTCAATCTTCATCCGTTGATCTTCGCGAAGGAACGCCAGAAGTCATCATCGTTCAGAATCGTTAACATGCGAAACGGAAGTTGAGTGGGAAGATGGTTGAACGAAGGTTTGAGAGCGAGGGGTCGGAGAGTTATGGCGGCGCAAGCTGAGAGGAGAGTGAACAGTGAAAGGGAGAAGGAGAAGAGAAACTAGGTTTTTCTGAGAAGTTGGAGCGAGGAGGAGAGGACCGAGTATTGGATTGGGCTGGGCCCATTGATTTTCGTCCGTACACACCCCCGTTTTGGCCAAGATACCCTCCGTTTCTATTTTTTGGTTATTGCTTGATTGGGTTGGGCCCATTACTGATTGCGCCCCCGTTTTTGTTTCACCCTCCCTCCTGTGTATATTTTTGTGGAGTGTGGGCTGGGCCCTGGGAAGCCATTTCTGTGTACACCCATCCGTTCACTTTGAACACCCCCTCCCAGCAGATTTTTGTTTGTACTCCTATTGGGCTGGGCCCTAACAATTCTGTTTTGGGTTTTTGCTGGCTGCACCTCCAAGTAGCAGTTTTGCCCCCCTTGTATTTTTTTTCTCTTCTTTTTCTTTATTTTCTTTTATTCATTTGTTTAGAGATTTAAAACAGGGGAAAAGAATATGCAATAGTGAATATAAAAATATATAGAAATATTATATTGGCTAACAGTTTTTATATATTTTCTTTCTTTAGGATATAATCTCTCATAGAGTTCTTTTTACATTTTTAGAAATAGTTTTAAATGTCCATTTGTTAGGGGACTTTTTACATTTTTAGAAGTAGATTTAAATGTCCACTTGTTAGGGGACTATTTTTCATTAGATTTTCCATAATAGTTGGATAGGATTTTTAGGAGTTTATTTTCTTGTACTCAATCATTGTAATTTCTTCAGAATATTAATAAAACGAGATTGATGTTGTGGTCTCCGTTCTACCCGTAGTTAAGCTGAACTACAGCTGCTCTAATTTCTCGTACTGAACGAGAATATGTAGGCATAGGATGCGATATCCTAGCGAGCACACTAACAACTAACCTTTTGTTCTCTCGCTGCTGTGCGATTGAGACTTTCCCGCTGACGACCGATTGTTTTTCCCTTTCTCTTGCCCTTGCGCATGTGAGACCAGACTGTAGTTTTAGTTCCCATAGGTTCCCGTACCTTTAAAACCAGCTTAATCTCTCACTTCCTGTGTGATCGAGAACACCCTGCTTAGCCATAGTTAGCCTGAACTACGAAAGCTCTGATCTTCCATGCTGTGTGGAAGTACGTAGGCGCAAGACGCGAAGTCTTGGCGAGCCAATTCCCTGTAGTTTCCCAAACTACGTTGACTCTGACTTTCTCTCTTGAGAATACGTATGCATAGAGTGCGACGCTCTATCGAGTCAATTCCCTTCCGTTTAGATTTAGCAGCTGTAGATAGATTGTTTTTGCATCCTTTAGACAAACCAAACAAGCGTGGATCCCGTCGAGTACGACGGACGTGAGAGGTGCTAATACCTTCCCCTTGCGTAACCGACTCCCGAATCCAGGATTTGGTTGCGATGACCATTCCTTTCCCGTCTTTGCGGTAGGTTTACTTCGAGCGTTTCCTTTCCCTCCTTTGGGATAAATAACGCACGGTGTCAACTCTTCTATTCAGCCGACGCCGATTTTCGCAGTAGCGACACATAGTCACTTTATCAATATCACCATTCGAAACAAACAATGTTTAACAGCAAGTAGTAACTAACAGAAAAGAAACTACAAATGCCAATGATAAAAAAAGCCTGAGGACTGCCAATGCTGAGGACGCCTGCCTGTCTGGACCTCTAGCTTCTTGCAAATAAACCTTTGTATCTACGAGCTTAGACAGCTGAGAGGTTGTCACACACAACCAAAACTCCTCCTGGAAAGGAAATGCACCCTTGGTCGATCAACTGTTGCACTTTTGCCTGAAAAGCTTTGCAATCTTCAGTTGAATGCCCTGGAGATCCACCATGGTAACCACACTGAGCGTGGGGATTGTACCCAGGAGGGTAAGGTTCTGGCACAGGGTTAAGAGCTTTAGGTTCCACCAAAGAATTCTGGATCAAAGATGGTAGAATATGGCTATAAGGCACAGGCACTACACGAGAAGAAGCATTCATTCATTCCAAGTTGTTACGAGGCCTGTTCTGATTTGGGCGTTGATTCTGATAACCTCGGCCACGAGTTCGCTGATTTGCCAAAGAAGCAACATAAAGTTCTGGATATGGTGCCCTAGGCGCAATTATTTGTCCCGCATAACAAGACACAGAAGATGAAGAACCAACAGATTTCACCGATTCATCTCGAGGATACTCAACATCTGGCATGATTGCATTGATCACAACTCCTTCTTCAGTTTGGTAGCTACAAAGAGATTCGGTTTCACTAGCTTGACCGCCCGAAATAATCTGAATTTTCCCAATTTTTACGGCATGCTCGATGCGTTCTCCTAATCTTACCAATTCAGAGAAATTTGGTGCATTTACAAGCATTCTTTCGAAGTACGGGCTCTCCAGAGAGTCTACAAACATGCCCATTAACTCTCGGTCTAGAAGCGGTGGGTGCACTCTGGCAGCAAATTCTCTCCATCTCTGAACATGCTTCCTGAAGGGTTCATTGTTCTCTTGAGACAATTCCTGCAACTGCATGCGATTAGGAGCCATGTCTAGGTTATAATCATATTGTTTCAGAAAAGCTCTGGCTAAATCCACCCATGATCGGATCTGATTACTCTCTAACTGCATATACCAACTCAGAGATGCCCCAGTCAGACTATCCTGAAAGCAGTGAATCATCAACTTGTCGTTTTGCACAAATGAAGTCATTCTTCGGCAGAACATCACCAAATGTTGCTTCGGACAGCTATCTCCTCTGTACTTCTCAAATCTCAGCGCTCTGAACTTAGGAGGCAATACCAGGCCAGGAACCAAACACATGTCTGCAGCATTGAGGTTGACAGCATCTTTAACTTTCAAGGCTTTAACTCCTTCTTCCAACACTCGGAGCCTTCTATCATACTCAAGAGCTCTTGGGTCTTCAGTCCTAGCTACCGGGATTTCTCTTCGGATATTCGCCACAGGGAAAACAACACCTTGACTGTTAATAAGAGGAGGGCATTCATTTCGGACAACAAACTGCTCACGTCGATCTCGGTCCCTAACCGGAGGTTGCACAAATTGGTCTGCAGTAACGTTTTTCACATGCGGAAAGTCTTCCATAGACATAGAGCCATACAGAGGATTGGTCATCATAGTGAAACCCGTCAAAGTGTTACGAGACTGGAAGTGGCCCTCAGACATAGCTACCAATAACCTTCAACTGACTTCACTGCTCGATTCTGCTCAAATCTGCTTCAATCCATTGGTCGTCTTCTAACAATCAACAGTTGCTCAGGCCAAACACCGGATAATCACCTTCAGAATCAAAACAACGGCTGGATCAGACTCTGGCTAGCTGGAGAATGGTATGCAATATGATGCAAACAATGTTCATGCAAATGCGATGCACTATGCAGCAAACACGGGATCACAGCCCCCACGATTCTCTGAGTACTGCTGCGATGCTGACTGAGTACGTTCGCTCTGAAGAGAAGACCAAAATATCGGGTTGGCTGGAAGTTAAGTTTCCTGCAAAAACCCTCCCACTCACGGGTATGGACCTAAACTGACACAAGGTACGGCATCCTATGCGGTCGTCGGCGTCACAGACTTTCAAGACTGATGATACGATACCCAGAAGGTGTGGTATCATCATGTCCTGAAGAGGCCTCACTTAGCCAACTTCCAAATGATCGGTCCCCAGAGTCGACAATCCAACTAACCAACAACCCCCTCAACCCAAAGGGTTGAAAAAGAAGTCAACCAGAAGAACCTCGTCTGAGCGTGGATTTTGCAGGACACTAGTACATGCAAAGCATGCACGCGCCCACTACTTTCCACAACTAATTCTAAGGTGCACTCAATCCTGGGTCTGGCTTCTCACTCAAAGGAACACCCCACCCAACAGCACAACAGCAACAGATAATAGCAAAGCGCGGAAATGGGAAATACGGTAATAATATACAATACCCAAAAGGTAAACACCCAAAGACGAATAAACAAGCTCTAGGATCGACTCTCTTAAGGGACGTTGGATCTCAAATGCATAAGGAACCATCGCAGTCCCCAGCAGAGTCGCCAGCTGTCGCTACTGCGAAAATTGGCGCCGACTAAACAGAAGAGTCGCCACCGTGCGTTATTTATCCCAAAGGAGGGAAAGGAAACGCTCGAAGTAAACCTACCGCAAAGACGGGAAAGGAATGGTCATCACAACCAAATCCTGGATTCGGGAGTCGGTTACGCAAGGGGAAGGTATTAGCACCCCTCACGTCCGTCGTACTCGACGGGATCCACGCTTGCTTGGTTTGTCTAAAGGATGCAAAAACAATCTACCTACGGCTGCTAAATCTAAACGAGAAAAAACTGACTCGATAGAGCATCGCACTCTATGCCTACGTATTCTCAAGAGAGAAAGTCAGAGTCATCGTAGTTCGGGAAACTACAGGAAATTGGCTCGCCAAGACTTCGCGTCTTGTGCCTACGTACTTCCACACAGTGTGAAAGATCAGAGCTTACGTAGTTCAGGCTAACTACGGCTAGACAGGGTGTTATCGATCATACAGGAGTGAGAGATTAAGTTGGCTTTGAAAGGTACGGGAACCTACGGAACTTAGAACTACGGTCTGGTTTCAAATGCGCAAGGGCAAGAGAAAGGGAAACGTCAGTCGTCAGCGGGAAAGTCTCGATCGCACGGCAGCGAGAGAACAAAGAGGTTAGTTGTTAGTGTGCTTGCTAGGATATCGCATCCTATGCCTACATATTCTCATTCGATATGAGAAATCAGAGCAGCTGTAGTTCAGCCTACTACAGCTAAAACGGGGAACGGGAAGAAAGAAAGAGGGAGCTCACTAGGATGTCGCATCCTATGCCTACGTACTCTCGTCTGGCACGAGAGATCAGAGTAAACGTAGTTCGACGAGAAAACGAGTCTCGATTGCACGGGGGCAAGAGAAGGGATCTCAATCGCCTGAACGCGAGAGAAAAGGGGTTTCGCTCGCACGGGGGCGAGAACAAAGAGGAAGCAGGCCTACGCTTAAACGGGAAGGAACCCGGGACACACACGCAAGAACCTAAGAAGAAACTCCTCAACTGTCATTTCCTTTGTGTTGCACCCCAAAATTTGACCAACTTTTCTTTACCTAGCTTGTGTTCATTTCAGTCACATTAGCATTTGCATTTCATTGACATGTGTGCAGGAGATCAAGGGGTATGATTACCAATCAAAATCTATCCAAGACTATGAATCTAGCCAAGAGGTCTATCCAAGTGTTCAAGGGTAGATACCTTTGTCAGAGAAGTCAGAAGATCCTCAAAGAGAGTGGTTGAAACCAAAAGGGTGTGTCTCCTAACTTGAGAGTTGTGGAAAGACCTCAAATGATTCTGAAGCCATGAAGTTAGACTTGAAGCCTTGGGAGAGCTTATGAGATGTCTTGAAAGCCATTATGAAGCCTAGATAAGTCATTGTGCAAGGTTAAGGAGCCTCAGCCATGAGTGGTGTAATTAGGGTTTGACTGGGTCAACCCTAGGTCAACTGATGATTTGGAGAGGGTTGAGACCTAATTCAAGAGCCATGTGATCATGGATTGATACATTTAGATGTTATAAGGATGATTCCAAGGTTAACTCATCATGATTGAAGAGTTTGAGAAGTTTCAAGCTAGGGTTTCTAAGGCTTGACAGTGTAAAATCCCCTAGTTTGACCCCTATCTTCAAGGCAGTTTAGCTCAAGATGTGATTGTCATCTCATCTTTCCCCCAACATGAATGTTTTAGAGCTTTCTCTTAGCTTTAATTTTAGTACTAGAAGTCCTTGATAGGATTTGTAGAACCCAAGTTATGGCTTTGACAAGTTACAAGTCATCTGAGGTATGTGAATCTGGGACCTTGAAAGTTACCCAACTTGCATCAAACGTTTTCCCAAGAAGGATGATTCCTATGAACTTTTGGTCAACATGAATGTTGTTCCTTATCCTTTTAGCTTTCTAGATAGTACTAGAAGTCCTTGATAGGATTTGTAGAGCTCAAGTTATGGCTTTGACAAGTCAAGGGTATTTTGGTCATTTGGAGATTACAGGTCATTTCAAGCATAAGGCCATAACTCCTATTTCCAAGCTTCAAATGGAAAAATGTTCAACATCAAACTTGTTCAAAATGATTTTTTAAGGCTATTAAAGAGGTCATGATATGTTGGAAATGCTTGTAGCTCAAAGTTGCAAAAATGACCTAAAATAAGGGCATAAGTTAAATAAACCAAAGTTGGAAATTGATATTTTCAACCTACACATCCAAACCATGGCATTTAATATATCATTTTGACTCTAGAAAACATTTTAAGAATATTGGTTTAGCCACATTTTTGAGTTGAGATTCAATTTGTGGACTTGCTTTGGAAAGTGGTTACTTGCATATTAAGTAACATTTGCAAAACATAGAATCAAGGCATAACCAAAGCCCTTTGCAAGCTAATCAATTTCAAAATGTCACTAGGGGAGAAATTGAAAGAAAATGGGATGGTTTTCAAGCTGCAAACAGAATTATGCATGTCATGATATGTAATTGAAAATCTCATGACATGAGAAGTGGAAACTCTCATTAGAAGCATCTGGAGGGTTCTAGATCACTCATACATCATCTATATATTGAGTAGAGTTGATCCAATGCAAAGGTTGGTGATGATTGAAGGAGAGAGCATAGATTGAGATTGAGATTTCTTGGATTGCAATTGAATTCTGTTTCATCAAATTCTTCACTTTCCATCCATTTTCTTGATTGAAACTTCTTCCATGGATGCTAAGGATTGAATCCAGATCATAATCAAGAAGAATTCGTGGCTAATTGGTGCTCTTGAACTCAGAATTTTCCACCTGCAACTCACCATCGGGTTTCAAGATTTAGGAGCTTTCAACCGGTTCTTTTGCATACAGAAGCAAGGAGAGGGTTCATTGATCGTGTCTGAAAGATTAGAGAGCTTGAATTGGAGGTTTAGTGCATCTGTTCATCCAAGATTTTCAGGTTGGTAACTTTCTTCCTCTAGCATGATTTAGGTAGAATTAAGGTGAATTAAGGTGTTAGATTCATTGTAGAATGGTGTAGGATGGATTTCAGATAGTTAATTGGAGAATTAGTGACAAAATAGGTGTTTACCATTTTCGGTTGAGGTTCGGTTATGGTGAATCTTGAGGATTTAAGCTGAATAAAGGGTATGGTTGAACTCGTGACAAGATTTGGGACAAGTTTCATGTATTGACCATTTGCAATGGAGGATCCTAGAGAGAATTAGGGTTGAGGAAGATGACCGGAGCACCATCGGTGGTGGCCGGAGCTGGGCGCGAGTTGCAGAGGTTTGAAAAGGTTGAAGATGACTCTGGGACCATTGGATCTTGGTTTGACTTGGACTATGACCCTCATCCAACGGCCACGTTTTAATTCTAATTTGTGAAGGATCTGAAGAAATGAAACGCAACGTTTCATTTAATCAGTGGTTTTGGGCTTAATGAATTAACCACTATCCACACCCCCCTGATGGCCCAACCCATGGTTTGAACTGATTTTCATTTCTATTTGCATCGCGCGTGTGATTAATTTCCATTGATTTTCTTTTAATTTTCATTTTATACATGGTTCTTGGAAAAATCATATAAAATTGAAAATTAATCCAATTGATCCCATTCTTTTTTCATTTTACTCATGATTGAGTCTAGTATTTTTTAGAGAAAAAATATTTTCATTTCATGTATTTTCTGATTTAATGGGAATTTTACATTTTAATTGATATTAAAATGATTATGTTTGATACATCATTTTGTGGAATTTTGTGTGATCATGTGGTGATGATTTTGATCCTAATTTTTTGTGTGTGATTAGGTTAGACATATATGCTCCCATAGCATTTTTCTCACATTTTTGTGATGAAAATAGGTGTGCTTTCTAGATTGATATTTAGGTGCTTCCTTTTAGGGTTTAGGTTTAGTACCTCATAATGTAGAATTTATTTCTAGGTCTAATTTGATGATTTGATCTCTGAAATTAATGTGGTAGAGTCATGATTGAGCTAGATTCCCATAGTCTTTTTTGTAGGATTTTACAATTGGTTTTAGTATTTTAGTTAGGACTTACTTTAATACTAGGTTTTAGGTGATCCTAACTTACTAATTCAACTAGTTTAACTTCTTTAGTTCCCTTAGATTAGGGTTTTGCTTGGTTTGCCTTTGGTTGAGATTGAAGACAAGGTGAAGACAAGGTGAAGGCAAGGTGAGGATGCTTGAAGTTGCTTGGAGCTTTGGGAGTTGCTTGTGCCTGAAGGTATCTGATGAAGTTTTAAGAGATAGGAGCCATAGGGAGAGCCTTATAGTTAGAATGATTTCTTTCACAAATATGGAAAGCATCTTGTGCTTCCATTCCTCCCAATGACTAAAAGTCCTTCCAAGATATTCACATCGCTCCTTTGGAGGGATGAGTGGCTTTATCTGGGAAGTAGAACTTTGAGGGAACCAGTTTCTCATAATGATGAACCCTTACAGGCTTCCTTTGGTTGTCAGTAAGCTGTTTATCATTTCCCCTCATCCTGTTAAATCAATTGTCTTCTGGTTTGAGTATCTTGAAAGATGTTGGACTTGAGTTTGAAGATGAGGACTTCACTGAAGAGTGTGGAAGAGGATGATTCCTTGAGCATTGCCATTGCAGCTGAGGCCTGAAGAGCAAGAAGAACAAGTTGATACTTGAAGATTCAATGGAGATGGAGTGAAGAGCTGAGGCTTGAAAAAGAATTGAATGATGGAGTTGACACTTCCATGTGATTGAAGACTACTCTGAGAAGCTGAAGCTTGTAGGAGAAGAAGACCAAGTTGATACTGGTAAAGCAAAGAGAGCTGAAGCTTGAAGACTAAGTTGATACTTATGAAGAGGATTCAATTGAGATTGAGTGTGGAGCTGAGGCTTGAGGAATAAAAGATGAGTTGATATTTGCACTGATGCATTGAGGGCCTGAAGGAATCAAGTTGATACTTGTAGTCATGAGTGAAGCCTGAAGGTGGAATTGACTGAAGAGCTGAAGCTTGGAAAAGAGAGGATAGGATGAAACTTATGTTTGATGGGTTGAAACCTTGGGGAAGCAAGTTGATGCTTGTCATGAAGATGGTAGCCTTGAAGGGTGGTTGAAGTCTGAAGAATGGATTGCTGTTAGAAGAGCTAAGGCTTGAAATTGAAAGAGAGAGTTGTTGATCTGCTTTCTTATCTGTTTTCTTTTCTGTGTTGATGTGCCTTGTTTGACTTGCCTGATGCATTAGAATAAGTTCATATCTAGACTGATTTTAAACTAGGAGCATGATTGCACTAGAGGTTGAGTTGCTCCCTCTGCTTGTATTTTTACTGTATGGCTTTGCTTGCGGGTATTCGGTAGAGCCCAACTCCCTTGCCCATGTGGTTTATTTTGCTTGATGGCATTTTCCTGTATGATTGCAGTTGTTACTTACTCTTGCTTGATAGCATTCTTCTGTATGATTACAGTCTCTTATATTCTGCTTGATAGCATGTTGTTAGTGTTGATGTATGATTACAGTTATTCATTCTGGCTTGAGGTTGAGATGAGCTTGTGGAGGCTGCTGCCCCACACACATTTCCTCCCTCACTTACATTGCATGCATTTTACAGTTGTTTACTGTATATCTATTTACTGTTGAAGCTGATGCTTTATCTATTTCTGTTTATCATTGACATGATCCCTTAGGAATCTCATTTCCTTTGATAAGGAAGTGATGATAGAACTTTAGGTTGAAACCTATGCATGATAACATCTAGGAGTTCCTTGTTTCAAACTTCAACTATAGGATGAATCCTTGGCATGACAACAGTAGGACTTGATAGTCCCCCCGTAGTTGAGCCTGCTCTCTTCTCATCTCAAAATAGCTTAAAATACAGTAATCATGAATGATTTCTTTCGTACGTTACGAGCCTTAAGCTATCTGAGAAAGGATTGTTGGAGAGTTTCTTTTCAACAGTCTGGATGTTTAGTATGGCACCCTTTGGGTGACATGCGACACATTCACTCTCAGGTCATAGTCTCTAGTGCGATTGAAATTGCAAACACAATAAAAAACACTTCTTTCGTAAAAGATAGAAAACAAACTTCAAACCTTTTTGCCCCGTGGACCCATAATTCCAAGGAAGCTTTTCTGAAGAAAAGAGTGTCGTTAAACTTCAGCGCCACCGCAAACAGGCTTTGCCCCTAACTGCTGGAACTGCTGTTTAACCCTACTCGATAAAACAGATGAATCTGAATCCCCGTAATCCGTATTATCCCGAACTACGTAAGCTCTGATCTCTCATACCTGTTGAGGGTACGTAGGCACAATACTGATGTATTGGCGAGCCACCTTCCCCGTAACCCGTAGTTAGTCGAACTACGTTGACTCTGATTTCTCATTCTCTGATGAGAATATGTAGGCATAAAGCGCGACGCTTTGCCGAGTCTTTTTTCTTTTCTTTTAAGCCAGCCTTGATAGGTAGATAGATAAACCAACTCATCCAGTAAACAAAACAAGCGTGGATCCCGTCGAGTACGACGGACGTGAGGGGTGCTAATACCTTCCCCTTGCGTAACCGACTCCCGAACCCAGACAACGGTTGCGATGACCTTGTCTTATACCTATTCGTCAGGTTTTTACGATCGTTTCCTTTCCCGTTCTGAGGGATAAATAACGAAAGGTGGCGACTCTTCTGTTTTGCCAGCACCTTATTTTCGCGGAAGCGACAACTGGCGACTCTGCTGGGGACTTGATAGTTTCTTGGGATCCAACATCCCGAATGCGAGTCAGTTTGGGGATCCAACGTCCCCTGCGAGAGTCAATCCTAGCGCTTGTATGATTACTTGTTGGGTTGTGTTTATTTATCGCATTTTTAATTCCCGCACTTTATTTTCAGTATGATATGATTATCTATGCTGTTGTGGGAGGGGCATTCTGATGAGTGAAAGGCCAGACCCAGGCTTGAGTGAACATAGCATTAGTTGTGGAAATTAGTGGGCGCGTGCTTGCTTGGCAGGCACTAGTGTCTCATGAAATCCATGCTCAGACGAGGTTCTCCCGGTTGACTTCTTTTTCAACCCTTTGGGTTGAGGGGGTTGTTGGTTTGGAGGATTGTCGACTTTGGGGATCGATCATTTGGGATTCAGCCGAGTGAGGCCGCTTCATAAGCTGGTGATGCCACACCTTCTAGGTATCGTATCACCCCTCTTGAATGTCTGTGACGCTGATGACCGCATAGGATGCCGAACTTGTGTCAGTTTAGGTCCATACCTGTGAGCAGGGTTGGGTTTATTACAGGAAACCTTAACCTTCAGACTACCTGGTTTTCTTGGTAGTGAATCAGTTTTGTTGGTACCGGAGGTTCTCATCATCAGATATATGATTGTTCTTGACAGAGCAGAGCTTTGGTCCTGTATCAGAAGACCTTATATTCAGAGATGTGTATTTGTTCTTGACAGAGCAGGTTTATGATTGGGGTCTGAGGATCTCATCAGCAGATGTATGGTTGTTCTTGACAGAGCAGAGTTTTGGTCCTGTATCAGAGGTCCTTATTATCAGATGGTTGTTCTTGATAGAGCAGAGTTTTGGTCCTATATCAGAGGTCCTTATTATCAGATGTTTGTTCTTGACAGAGCCGACTTGTGGTCCTATATGTGTGTGTTCTTGACAGAGCAGATTTGTGGTCCGATACCAGGGTTTTCTTCTTATCAGATATAGTGGTTGTTCTTGATAGAGCAGCATCATGGTTTTGTTGATACAGAATCTCTACAGCACAGTTGCCTTGATCTCCTGTTGTATGATTGCATTTTACATCGCTTTGCATACCCATTTGCATTTCATTAACGTGTGTCTGTGTTGCAGGTACCGTTTTCCCCGATTCAGGATTTCTTGCCTCCTACTGTATTATTATGGGTTCTCTGAGGAAGACTGTGGCTTACAAGCTCCCTGCCCCTGATGTGGTTCAGCTGACCGGTTTGATTGCTTTAGCAGATGATTCCGTGAGAGATGAGTTCAGAAAATCTTACGGCAAATTGCTCAGTTTGGTTCGTAAACCTTCTGCGTTCGAGTTGAATGGGTTGCATGCTCTCCTGCAGTTCTACGACCCTCCGTTGAGATGCTTTACTTTCCAGGATTTTGTTCTCGCGCCCACACTAGAGGAATATGCTGATTTGTTAGGTGTGCCTATCAAGAGGCAGATGCCCTTTGTTCATATGGATGCTGAGCCCGATCTGGCTAGTCTAGCTCCGTCACTTCATCTGGATGCCTCCAAGTTGGTATTGTCTAGTTGGAACAAGGTTCCTGGTTTCTCCTTGCAGCACTTGGACGAAGCGTATCGGAGGATATCCAAGTTCAACCAGCACTGGAAGGCCTCCCTAGCCAACAGGAAAGAGCGGGAGGATAAGCTGATGCAACAGATCTCCAAGCTGAAGGCCCAGGTGAAGGCTAGTGAGAAGAGGTTTGATGAAGAAACCGCTCGCAGATATGCCGCTGAAGGCCAGCTCAACAGGGCTCTTGCTAATCTGAAGGAGCACAAACTGACGTTTGAATCCAAGAAACGGAAGCTAGAAGATTGTTTCGGCGAGGGAGCATGGGAAGATTCGGTCGAAGGTCTTCAGTACACCATTGTGCAAAGAGAGTTACTCGTCGAAGGGTTACTCACTCGACCTCATCATCCAGAAACGAAGGGGTGGTTAGAAGAGTTTCACGCCCGTGGTCGTGCTTGACTATTTGTATCCCTTTTGTTTGATCATTGTTGTATGCTGACCATCGCCAGGCTTGTTGGTCGAGGTCATGCTATTGATTCATCTTGTATTCACTGATGTCGTGTACTGCCTTGATGGGCTTCCTTCATATATATGAGATTGTTATTTCCATGACTGGACTCGGACTTCTTATTATCAGCACTGGCACTCAGGCACTAGGATCAGGGGAAATCTCCCTAACACACACACACACGTTTGCATTTGCATGAAGCATTTGCATAACGAGCACTTTGTCGTTTTTTCCTAACCCTTTTGTGTTTTCAGGTTGTTTCAGGTTGTTCCAGGATTGATCAGAGACCTATCCACCACTATCTGACCAGAGCAAATCAAACCAAAATCATGGAGCAAGTGCAAAATGATGTTCAGGAACTCCGCGAAAGAATGGACCGCTTCATGGAGCTCATGCAAGCGGTCGCCAATGGCCAGGATCAGCTCAGAACCTTGGTTCAGCCTCTGATTTCAAGGGTCGATAGCAATGGCGTACTCCATGGTGGGACTGTTCCAACCCCTCCACCAGTTGAAACTCCGCAGAATGGCGTCCCCGTGACCGGGGGGAATGGCAGTGCCAACGGAAATGTGATAGCTAACATGGGACTCAACGGCAATACGACGGCGTCGGTAATGGGAGTCTTGAAGCTAATGTCAATGTTGGGCTGGGCAACGACAATGCAGGTGTTGGGAATCTGTTCGGGCCTCAGCCGTGGTTAGAAGACCGCCAAGACGATGTATTCTCTCAGAGAGGTGCTGAAGGGGAGTTGACTGCTGAAGCACGTCTGAGGTTCAAGGCACTCGAGGATAAGATGAGAAATATCGAGAACCAGAACACCTTGGGTGTTGATATGTCCAAGTTGGGACTGATTGCTGATTTCAAGGTGCCTCCTAAGTTCAAGGTACCTGACTTTGAAAAGTATAAGGGCACCACTTGCCCTCGCGTCCACCTGAGATCATATTACAGGAAAATGTCAGCTCATTCTGATGACGAGAATTGCTTATGCACTTCTTTCAGGACAGTCTGTCCGGACCCTCCCTCGAATGGTACATGAGTCTGGAACCTACCAGTGTGCGCACGTGGAAGGACCTTGCTGAAGCATTTGTGCACCACTACCAATATAATAGCGACTTGTCCCCGAACCGAGTCCAACTGCAGAATCTGTCGCAGAGTAACAATGAAGGTTTCAAGGAATACGCCCAACGGTGGCGTGAATTGGCAGCCAGGGTTCAGCCGCCGATGGTTGAACGTGAGCTTGTGCAGATGTTCGTAGCCACCCTCCCAGGGGTTTACTATGAGAAATTGGTCAGCGGTATGTCTGGAACCTTCTCAGATCTCATTATCACGGGTGAGCACATCGAAAATGGGATCAAACTGGGGAAAATTCAAGGTGAGTCATCCTCAGCTGGAGGAGGCGGAAAGAAACCTTATGGTGGCAAAAGACGGGAAGGAGAAACGAGCGTTGTGTCCAACGCTCGAAGGAAGGGAAAAGGTCCTCACCAACAGGTGGCCAGCATAACTATCTCGGCAGTTCAACAGCCACAGCAGCAGCAGCAGCAGCAGCAACCGAATCAACAAGGGTACAGAAAGTATCAGAATAGGGCACCTTTGTCGAGCCGTCACCTCGAGACACCGCCCATGTCATACGCGCAACTATTATAGACTTTGCTTCAGCTACAGTTGATCCAGAAGAGAACCTTGGCACCCTTGACAGGGGCACCTACGCCAGGTTATGACGCGAATGCGACTTGTAAGTTTCACTCAGGGGTATCAGGCCACACAATAGAGAATTGGAAAGCCTTCAAGCACAAAGTGCAGGACATGGTGGATGCTAAGATCATTAACTTCTCAGATAATGTGCCAAACGTCACGAAGAACCCTATGCCGAATCATAGGGGAGGTGGAGTAAATGCCATTATCGAAGACGAGAGTTTAGATTTGTTGACTGGCGTCAGAGATCTGAAGACACCGCTTAGCTTCGTTAAGGCTAAGCTGATGAAAAGAGGTTTCTTTCCAGGTTGCGGAGAACTGTGTATGGGCTGTGCGACAAGTCCTGATGGATGTGAACAGCTGATAGAGGGGATTCAAAAACTGATGACTGAAGGGATCTTACAGTTTAGCCGGAGGGCCGAATATGGATCGGGAGAGGTAGTGCTGAAGCAAGATGATGAGGTCGCCACCATCACCATCCCTCGCCAGACGATAACTATTTCTGCACCCAGACCGCCCACGATTACCATCACCAAAGCTGGGCCGATACCGTTCGAAAGCACTAATGATGTACCATGGCATTATGGGGCTGAAGTCTACTGCAACAGACAAAAGTTGGAGCTAGAACCATTTGGGTCGTCTGTGGAAAACCTTGCGGGAATCAGTGGTATCACTCGCAGCGGAAGAGTGTTTGCACCACCAGAGGTCATGGCGGACAAAGCGGACAGAGCTGATGCAACTGATAAAGGGAAAAGTAAATGATGCTGAGGAGAAAAAGACTTACTTGTTAAAGACGCCGAGGAATTTATGAGGTTGATTAAAAAGAGTGACTACAAGGTCATGGATCACCTCCATCAGACACCCTCGAAGATTTCCATCCTGAATTTGTTGTTGTGTTCTGAAGCACACCGCAACGCACTGCTGAAGGTGTTGAACGCCGCATATGTACCGCAGGAAATATCGGTAAACCAGTTGGAAGAGGTCGTAGCCCACGTGAATGCTGGAAATGGATTAGGGTTCACTGACCTAGAGCTGACGCCGAAGGGGAGGAATCACAATAACGCCCTGCACATCTCGATAGAGTGTAGGGGAACGATTATGTCTCACATGTTGGTAGACACTGGGTCGTCGCTCAATGTTCTTCCAAAGAAGGCATTAATGAAGTTAGATACTCGCGGAGTGATTTGCACACCCAGTGATCTGGTTGTGAAAGCATTCGATAGAACCAAACGCCATGTATTCGGGGAGGTGACGTTGCCAATCCAAGTCGGGCCGGAAACATTCGACGCGATCTTCTACATTATAGACATCATGCCTGCCTACAGATGTCTCTTGGGCCGGCCATGGATCCATTCCGCAGGTGTCGTGACCTCCACGTTGCACCAGAAACTCAAGTATGTTGTCGGAGGTAGCATCGTGACTGTGTGTGGCGAGGAAGACATAATGGTGAGCCATTTGTCGTCCTTCAAGTATGTTGAGATGGATGGGGAAATCCACGAAACCCTATGCCAAGCGTTCGAAGCTGTTAAAGTCAAGGACGTAGCTCCTGTAGTCACTGAAAAGCCAGAGATGACTCTCTCCTCCTTCAAGGAAGCTCGGGCCGTTGTCCAAGCCGGATCTACCCCAGGCTGGGGGCGAATTTTAGAGATACCTAACAAGCAAGACAAGTTCGGGTTGGGATATTCTCTTGGAGCTGAAGCCTCCTCTTCCAGCAGTGCATCGCGAGGTAAAGGGCCGATCCAGTTTACCAGTGGTGGGGTGATATTTGAAAGTGTCAATGCGGTGTCTGAAGACAGCGGAGATAGCGACTGTGACCTCGACTCTTGGATCCAGCCAAGCAAGCCAGGCGAGAGCCTCAACAATTGTTCTGTCAAGGATATCATCCAGATGACAAGCGAAGAGTAATGATTTACTTTTTCCAATCATTGTACGACCCTATGTCCTACCCGAGGCATAGTGGTTTTATTGTCAGGGCCTTGTTTGATTATGTACATGCATTTTATCAATAAATCAAAAGGCGTTTTTCTTCGTATTCAAATATTGTGATCTCTGTTATTCCTGTTTTATATTTGTTTTGAAAAACAATAAAATGGCAACGGGGTTTGTGCTGACCTGCATATCCTTGTTTTAAGCTTAACCCTTGTTATTGCAGGATCCACATAGCAGATGACATCGACTCTGGACCTTCTACGACTCACTTCGACTTTGATTGCCTGATCTATCAAGCCGAAGAAGAGATTGATGAAGACGAAGATCTTCCTGAAGAGTTGGCCCGCTTGTTGAAACAAGAAGAGAAAGTTATTCTGCCTCATGAGGAGGAGATCGAGATTGTGAATTTGGGTTCTGAAGAACTTGTCAGGAACGTCAAGATAGGGGCTGCATTGCAGAGTGATGTCAAGCAGAGATTGGTCGAGATGCTAAGAGAGTATAGTGACGTCTTTGCTTGGTCATACGAAGATATGCCCGGGCTTGATACTGACATCGTGGTCCACCACTTTCCGTTGCGAGAAGATTGTCCTCCCGTTAAGCAGAAGCTTAGGAGGACACGACCATATATGGCCGTTAAGATCAAAGAGGAAGTGCAGAAACAGCTTGATGCTGGCTTCTTAGCGGTCACTACTTACCCTCCGTGGGTCGCCAACATAGTGCCTGTACCGAAGAAGGACGGTAAGGTACGAATGTGCGTCGATTATCGGGATTTGAATAGGGCGAACCCTAAGGATGACTTCCCGCTCCCTCATATTGATGTGTTGGTCGACAATACAGCTCAGTTCTCCGTGTTTTCGTTCATGGATGGCTTCTCCGACTACAACCAGATCAAGATGGCGCCAGAGGACATGGAGAAAACTACATTTATCACTCCCTGGGGAACGTTCTGCTACAAGGTAATGCCTTTCGGTCTGAAGAACGCAGGGGCCACTTACCAACGAGCAATGGTAACTTTGTTTCATGACATGATTCATCATGAGATTGAAGCCTATGTTGATGACATGATTGCGAAGTCCCAAACGGAGGAAGGACATCTGGTCAATTTGCTGAAGCTTTTTGAGAGGCTTAGGAAGTTCAGGTTGAGGCTGAATCCTAACAAGTGTACTTTCGGAGTACGGTCCGGAAAGTTACTGGGGTTTATCGTGAGTGAAAGAGGCATCGAGGTTGATCCTGCGAAGATTAAAGCGATACAAGAAATGCCAGTGCCAAAAACAGAAAAAGAAGTTTGTGGTTTCCTGGGCAGAATAAACTACATTGCAAGGTTTATTTCTCAGCTCACAGCCACGTGTGAACCGATGTTCAAACTGTTAAAGAAAGATCAGGCGATTATCTAGAATGAGGATTGCCAGAAGGCATTCGACAAGATAAAACAGTATCTGCAGGAACCTCCGATCTTGATACCCCCAGTGGTTGGACGGCCTTTAATCATGTACTTGACAGTTCTTGAGAATAGTATGGGGTGTGTTCTCGGTCAGCACGACGAGACAGGCAGAAAGGAGCATGACATTTACTACTTGAGTAAAAAGTTCACAGATTGTGAATCTCGCTACTCGATGCTGGAGAAAACGTGTTGTGCACTAGCCTGGGCTGCCAAACGTTTACGACAGTACATGCTCAATCACACCACTATGCTAATTTCGAAGATGGATCCGATCAAGTACGTCTTCGAGAAGCAAGCGCTTTCGGGCAGGATTGCCAGATGGCAAATGGTGCTGACGGAATATGACATTCAGTACGTTTCCCAGAAGGCCATCAAGGGCAGCGTATTGTCTGAATACCTGGCCGAACAGCCAATCGAGGATTACCAGCCGATGAAATTTAAATTCCCTGATGAGGATATCATGTTTCTCAAAGCGAAGGATTGTGATGAACCATTGCCCGACGAGGGTCCAGATAGGAAATCCCAGTGGAAATTGATATTTGACGGGGCAGTTAATTCTTATGGAAGTGGCATTGGGGAGATCATCACGACTCCCCACGGATCCCACATCCCGTTCACGGCGAGACTGACGTTTCCGGTCACCAATAACGAAGCGGAGTACGAAGCATGCATCATGGGTCTAGAAGAAGCAATTGATTTGAGAATCAAGAACCTAGATGTATATGGTGACTCGGCGCTTGTGGTCAACCAGATTAAAGGGGAGTGGGAGACTCGTCAATCGAATTTGGTGCCGTACATGAATTATGCCAGAAGGTTGCTCCCGTTCTTTGATCGAGTGGAACTCCACCATGTGCCCAGGGCAGAAAATCAGATGGCTGATGCCTTAGCCACGTTGGCTTCGATGTATAAAGTCAATTTTTGGAATGAAGCTCCAAGAATTGTCCTTTCTCGACAGCCTCGTACGCTAATGTGACCAAGCAGGTGGTGGCTAAATTCATAAAGAGGGACACCATCTGTCGTTACGGAATTCCCGAGCGGATCATTACTGACAATGGTTCGAATCTGAATAACAAGATGATGAAGGAGTTGTGCCAGAGTTTCAAGATTGAACACCACAACTCATCTCCTTACCGACCGAAGATGAATGACGCCGTTGAAGAGGCCAATAAGAATATAAAGAAGATTGTTCAGAAGATGGTTGTGACCTACAAAGATTTGCACGAGATGTTGCCATTTGCACTGCACGGTTATCGTACGACGGTACGTACATCAACCGGGGAAACTCCTTTCTCCTTGGTGTACGGTATGGAAGCTGTCCTACCGCTAGAAGTGGATATCCCTTCTTTACGAGTTTTGGTTGACGTGAAACTCGATGAGCCAGAATGGATTAAGAACCGACTAAACCAACTCAGCCTGATGGACGAGAAGAGGTTAGCATCGATTGCGCATGGTCGTCTGTACCAAAGCCGAATGAAGAAAGCTTATGATAAGAAGGTGCGTCCTAGAAGCTTTCAGACGGGTGATCTCGTCCTGAAGAAGATTCTTCCTCCACACTCCGATCACCGGGGCAAGTGGACTCCCAGTTACGAAGGTCCGTGCGTCGTCAGCAAGGTCTTCTCGGGAGGATCTTTGTTGTTATCCACGATGGATGGTGAATATTTTGCATCCCCGGTGAACGCGGACGCAGTTAAAAAATACTTTGCTTAAAAAAAAACGACCCGCTGGAAAGAAAAAGAATATCCAGGCAAAAATGGGGCATCCCGGCGGACCATAAAAAAGAAAAAGGTTCGGGCAAAAATTAGGGATATAAATTGAAAAAATGTACACCCGCAAAGTCGAAAACCTGGAAGGGCGACTTTGGCAAAAAAAGGGTATCCCGGTGAATCGAAAACCCGGAAGGGCGATTCAGGCAAAAGTTAGGGATTTGAAAAAGCAAATGACTGCGTTCCGCGTGTGGACTTTCATTGTTTAGTGGTTTGGAAGACCTGAGGGCCGTTTATCTGAATCAATCTCTTCTGGAGCTGAAGCGTCGGAGAAGTATCGAAGTCGAGTGGGTCCTAGACGGATCAACTCATGGTGTTCGTCTACGCCTCGTTGCCGACATTTGTATATACTGATGTATATTTATGTTTTATTTTTGCGCGGCTTCCTCATTCCAGGAGCTTGCATCTATTGTAAATCATTTTTACCCATTCAGGGGTTCGTTATCAATAAAATGTATACTATTCAGCAATTTTATTTGTCTGTTTAGCATTTATCTGTTTTGTTTGCGAAAAAGAACGCCGATGTTTTTGACAAAATGCGCATACTGTCGCTTGCGCGAAAATAAGGTGCCGGCATGACAGAAGAGTCACCACCTTTCGTTATTTATCCCTCAGAGCGGGAAAGGAAACGATCGGAAAAACCTGACGAAAAAGGGGTAAGACAAGGTCATCGCAACCATTGTCTGGGTTCGGGAGTCGGTTACGCAAGGGGAAGGTATTAGCACCCCTCACGTCCATCGTACTCGATGGGATCCTCGCTTGTGTGTTTACTTGGACGGGTTGGTTATAATCTATCTACCTATCAAGGCTGGCTGAAAAAGAAAAGAAAAATGACTCGGCAAAGCGTCGCGCTTTATGCCTACGTATTCCCGTATGGAACGAGAAATCAGAGTCAACGTAGTTCGGCTAACTACGGGGGAAAGGTTGAAGGTTGCTCGCTAGGATATCGCATCCTATGCCTACGTACTTTCATCTGGTATGAAAGACCAGAGCAAACGTAGTTCGGCTAACTACGGGTTATCTCCTGAAAGAAGTATTTTTTATGGTGTTTGCGATCTCAACCGCACTAGAGACTATGACCTGAGAGTGAATGCGTCGCATGTCACCCAAAGGGTCCCATACTAAGCATCCATCCTCAGATAGCTTAAGGCTCGTAACGTACGAAAGGAATCATTCATGATTACTGTATTTTAAACTGCTTCGAGATGAGAAGAGAACAGACCCAACTAGGAGGGAGGCTATCAAGTCCTACTGTTATCATGCCATGGATTCATCCTATGGTTGAGGTTTGAACAGGGAACTCCTAGATGTTGTCATGCATAGGTTTCAACCTAAAAGTCTATCATCAAATCCTCATCAGAGGAAATGAGAGTCCTAAGGGATCATGTCAATGATACACCAAAACAGACAAAAGCATCAGCTTTAACAGTAAAATGCATGCCATGCAAGTGAGGGAGGAAATGTGTGTGGGGCTTCAGCCTCCACAAGCTCGTCTCGACCTCAAGCCAGTCGTGAAATAACAGTAATCATACTGAAGATAAACAACATGCTATCAAGCAATGAACAAATAAAAGAAGATGAAATGCCATCAGGCAAACAAAACACACTTGAGAAGGAAAGAATCTACTCTCTAATCCTAACCCTAACACAGAATCCTGATCAAATCTAAGCAAAGCCCTAAAGCAAAACCTAACCAAAAGAAATCAATCCCAGTCTTCAAGCTTCAGAACAAGCTTACCAAAGAAAGGGAGCTAAGTAAGCAGACTCATAGTGTCTTCCTCAGGAAAACACTAGGAGGTGTATACTCAGGAGTCATATCCTATGTGGCTCAACCACTGTGATCAGTTTATATTCCTCCTCAGGAGAAATTAAACTCACAAGCAGGCTCCAACATCACTGGATATTTAGGAAATCCTATATGAACTAGTGGAACTAAGTGAATAGACCCATAGGACCTTCCTCCGGAAAGTACTAGGAGGCTTCCACTTAGGAGTTGTATCCTATGTGGCTCAACAACTGTGATCAGTTTACATTCCTCCTCAGGAGAAATTAAACTCACAAGTTGGCTCCAACATCATTGGATACTTGAGAAATCCTAGATAAACTAATGGAACTAAGTGAATAGACCCATAGGACCTTCCTCAGGAAAGTACTGGGAGGCTTCCACTTAGGAGTTGTATCCCATGTGGCTCAACAACATGTGATCAGTTTACATTCCTCCTCAGGAGAAATTAAACTCACAAGTTGGCTCCAACATCATTGGATACTTAAGAAAGAGGTGAGAAGAAAGAATGAAAGTTATTCATAGTGCCTTCCTCAGGAAAGTACCATGAACTTCCTCCAAACTTCAGGATCTCAAACCTCACAGACAGGGAACAAGCCAAGCTCTGGGTCTCTGAGTCTTGATCTACAATCTTCACTTCATCATGCTCTCCAACAAGGTCTTCAAGACAACACAAGCCCCACAACAAATTCCCCAAAAACAACCCCCAGAGATGAACAGATAACCACAGCACAGACAAAATTATCAGGCAACTTCAGAAAATACCTAAAAATACTAAACCAAGGGGGAAAAATCTAACAATTATTCACAAGGGTCTACAATATCTATCCATAACATCCACATATGCCTCTACCCAAAAATCAAGACAAAACTATCTAAAGAAAATGAATTTCCTCACCTATGCACAACCTAAACCCTAATTAGACTATCCTAAGTTCAATTCAACTAAACTAATCAAATCTTAATCTAAAAATCTAGTAATAAATCCAGGGAATACTATGATTCATCATCTAACTATGCCAAAAAGAATGGCTCAAAAAGCCTAAGGGAACTATCCTAATTAAATTCTACAAGTCAGCATACTAACTAAAGGAATTTATAAAAAACAATTAAAAGTAAAAATGCACAAAAAATATAAAACTGAAATAAAATGGCTATTTTATATTTTTATATTTTTCTAGACCGAAAATGAAAAATGGGAAAAAAAGTCTCATTAAAAAATATGCATTTTTTATTTTGTTATGATTTTTTGAAGTTTAATAAAATCTAGGCCGCAAGATCAAAGTCAAGTCAAAGTTTTCATTCCAATCCAATGGTGCATGTTCATCTTCTCCAACCAAAACCCTAAAATTCAGAATTTTTCTATTCCATGCATGCAACTTCCATGGACTTTATCTCATTCATTACTCCATGAAATCACATGAAATAAAAAACAAAACTGATCCTCTTCTAGCCCTCTACACAACCATGGTTTTAGTTTCTCTTGAATCTCTCTCTAGCCTTCAAACCGACAACAACAAGGCACGGGTACCACCATGAAACCTTACTTTTCAACTCTAACCAACCTTGAAAATAAAGATACCAATGTGTTCCTCTTGCTTCCATGAGTATACTAAACTATGATACATGTATTAAAACCTCATATCTCAAGCTTTCTTGATCAACCAAGAATTGATGTCATATTTTGAAACTCCATGGATGGACCTTAAACTCACCATAAAGCATCCCTAGATTGTCTCTATCACAAATAACTTAAGAACTAACCCTAACCATGGCTAGATGTGATGATTCGAATCAAAATGCATACCTACCAAATGAAAATGGTGATGATAGTTGCACTCCTTTCCAACCCTTGCCACTTGCTGTAACTAATCTTTGATGGATGATGATGATTCTGGTGGAAGGAATCTTGCCCAAACTTCTTGAAACTTGCTATTCAAACCTTCATGCAAGTGGGAGTGATGATGTGAAGTGCACAAACCAGCCACGAATTCTGTTGGTTTTTTGCATGGATTCCACTCTATAATGATGGTGAATGATGATAGTGATGATAACTCTCACTATTGATGGAGTTTAGAATGATTTGGAATGAAAATGCAAAAAGGAAGGAAAGGATCAAAGTATAGCATGCATGTGTAATGAATCACCAACCAATGAATGAACCCACCTTAGGGTTTATATAGATGACAATGGAATGATCTAGAATGTGTGAGAAACTTCCAAGAGAGTTCTAGAACTTCTCATGCAATGAGAATTTCACTTTTTCTATTTTTAGTAAATATCATAAATCTCATGAGAAACCATGCAAAATATCCTTATATGAGATGGTAATAAGAGAACAAGGCTTTTCTAGCTATTTTAAGGCATTAGCAAACATTTCCTTTTGATACCTTAAAATGCAAGAATCAAATTTACAAAGGAAGTCCAATTTTTAAGCCTAAACTCAAAAATGTGGATGAACCATTGTTTTCAAAATGATGTTTCCAATCAAAATCATCTATCATATGCCCCATTTTGGATTTGTAGATCTCTCGAACCAAAATCCAATTTCAACTTATTTAACTTATAAGCCCTTTTTAGTTCATTTTGACCATTTTAAAATATCCATGCTCCATGCATTTCCAAACTCTCAAGACCTCTTATCTAGCCTTAAAGTTCCATTTTGAACAACTTTCATGTTGGACATTTTTCCATTTGAAGCTTGGAAGTAGGAGTTTTAGGCATTGGCTAAAAATGACCTGTAATTCCAAATTACCAAAATACCCCTGTCTTGCACAAGCCATAAGTAGAGTTCCACAAGTCCTATCAAGGACTTCTACCATTCAAATTAAAGCTAAGAAGATGACCTCCAACATTAATGTTGACCAAGAGATCATAGGAATCATCCTACTAGGGCAAAAGTTGTCTGCAAGTTGGGTGACCTTCAAGGACCCAGATTCACACACCTCAGCTGACCTGTAATTTGTCAAAACCATAACTTGAGCTCTGCAACTCCTATCAAGGACTTCCACCACTCAAATTAAAGCTAAGAACAAGCTATACAACATTCATGTTGTCGGGAAGATGAGATATCAATCACATCTAGAGATAAAACTGCCTGGAAGATAGGGATCAAATTAGGGTTTTTCCACTGACAATCCTCAGAAACCCTAACTTGAAACTTCTCAAACTCCTCAATCATGATGAGTGGGTCTAGGAATCACCTTTATAACATCTCTATGCATCATTCCATGATCTCATGGCCCTTGGATTGGGTCTCAACCTTCTCCAAATCTTCAGTTATCCTAGGGTTGACCCAGTCAAAACCCTAATTCTACCATTCATGGTTGAATCTTCTGAACTCTTGCATAATGACCTCTCTGGGCTTCATGATGGCTATCAAGATATCTCATAGGCTTTCTCAAAACATCAAGTTCATTCTCAAAGTCTCAGAATCATCTGAGGGGCACTCACAACTCTCAAGCTATGAAGCACACAACCCTGGTTCCAACCAATTCCTCTGAAGATCTCTTGAACTATCTGATGAAGGTATCAACTTTCAAACACTAGATGGATAAATAATTGTTGGTCAAATTTTGGGGTGCAACAGCTGCCCCTATTCAAACGGCTTGAACCTGACTGGGTGAGAAGCGAACGGCTCTCACCCAATCAAGGTGCGAGACGATTGAATACCGGTAAACCCGAAAATTTGCCAACTGCACGAGCACACGGTACTCTGCGGGGAACAAATCTTCGAATATCGCAATGCTAGCTGCACGGCCGCTAGCTGGAGAGATACTGATCTGACATCGCCGCCAGTTATCCTCGTTAACTTCTTCTGATATTGCCTTCAGACAACCACATCACCCAACATCGTCGCTGGAAGACTAAACCACCTGACATTATCGTCAAACAAGATTCTGAGGAACGCCCAACATCGCCGCTGGAACACCAAATCATCTGACATCGCCGTCAAGAACAACCATAACTCGGGGAAACAAGCGTCCAACATCGCCGCCGGAGACCTAAACCTGAATCACCAAAATACCCAACATCGCCGCTGGAGAAAATACAACAATGAACAAAGTACCCCGCATCGCCGCTGGAGAACTGCATCTGACATCGCCGTCGGACAATCCACATACCCCGCATCGCCGCTGGAAGACTAAATCATCTGACATCGCCGTCGGAAACAAACATCATCTCTACTGGGGATTTAAAGAGTCTGACCTCGCCGTCAAACAAATATCATCTCTACTGGGGATTTAAAGAGTCTGACCTCGTCGTCAAACAAACATAATTTGACCTCGCCGTCGAATCCAAACGTTCAACCTCGCCGTCAAACAAACATCCAACCTCGCCGCCGAACAAATGATGATCTGACCTCGCCGTCAAATCCAAACGTTCAACCTCGCCGTCGAACAAACATCCAACCTCGCCGCCGGACAACTGATGATCTAACCTCGCCGTCAAATCCAAACGTTCAACCTCGCCGTCGAACAAACATCCAACCTCGCCGCCGGACAAATGATGATCTGACCTCGCCGTCAAATCCAAACGTTCAACCTCGCCGTCGAACAAACATCTAACCTCGTCGTCGGACAAAACATAATCTAACCTCGCCGTCAAATCCAAACGTTCAACCTCGCCGTCGAACAAAACATCCAACCTCGCCGCCGGACAAATGATGATCTAACCTCGCCGTCAAATCCAAACATTCAACCTCGCCGTCGAACAAACATCCAACCTCGCCGCTGGACAAATCTGCAACCCTGAACAACTCTGACCTGGGGTTCACCCCTGGTGAATGGAACAAAAGGTACACTTGCGTATTTGAAACTACTCCGCTGGGAATGAGAGACTTAACCGAGCACACTCTGATCTGGGGTTCACCCTCAAAACCATAACAAACATCGGAATACTGCTGCACACTGCTCGCCGTAGAACTTCAACATTAAAGATATATGAAACCCTGGCCCCTGGCCATTTCTAGCTTCAGCTAGAAAAAAATCTTCAAGTATTTCTAAAGATAGATGGAACCCTGGCCCCTGGCCATTCCAGATCCGCTGGAGAATCTTCAAGTATTTCTAAAGATAGATGGAACCCTGGCCCCTGGCCATTCCAGATCCGCTGGAGAATCTTCAAGTATTTCTAAAGATAGATGGAACCCTGGCCCCTGGCCATTCCAGATCCGCTGGAGAATCTTCAAGTTCTTCTGAAGAAAGATGAAACTCTGCCCGTCGGCTATTCCAGCTTCAGCTAGAAAAAACATCCTTGGCCTTCAAGGATGTAAACTTTGCCCGTCGGCAACTCTGCAGGAGGTATCTTCGACTTCAGTCTGAAGAAATGGTCCTTGGCCTTCAAGGATACATGGATCTGCCTTCAGGCAACTCCACCTCTGCTATAGAGCATCCGTGACTTCAGTCAGAGATATACTTCGGCCTTCAGTCCGAAAAATGAATCCAGGTCATTCATGACCTTGGGGATAACCTTGCCCTCAGGCACCTTCGCTTCAGCTTGGGAAATTTGTGACTTTAGTCAGAGAAATGGTATCCTGAGCCATTCATGACTCTACGGGGATTCAAACACTTTGCCTTCAGGCAAAACTCCGCTTCAGCTGGAGAAACATCTTCGACTTCAGTCAGAAGAAACACTATTCATTTGATCGCAATCAATCATCACCTCAGGACAACTGACCTGGCCTTCAGACCAACACGGATCATCTTGAATACAAAATTTGGAACCTTGTCTTCAGCCACACGTTGATTCATCAATAAGGACATCTGAGCTCACAGGAACCTTCTGATACCTCCTTCAGGCGTTTACGAAGTCAATCTTCAGATTAGACATCACTGTTGGAACAGACATATCATGCTGCTAGGGGTTTCAAGAATCTCTTGAACAAACAACTTCGTCGGGCACCTTCAAGAATCATCTCGAACTGCTGACCTTTCTGGAGACTTTTATTCTGCTGGGTATTCCAGGAATCTTCCTGGGCAACTCTTGCTGGGGACGCTATTGGGGAGCTCAAGTATCACCTTAAGCAAACAACTCGGGAAGCTGCACTGAGATCTTAAGAATCATCTTAAGCAAACGGCCCTGCTGAGGAATTCAAGAATCGTCTTGAACTGAAAACTTCGCTGGGGATCTCAAAAATCATCTTGAGCGAGCGACTGTGGGAATTACACCGGGGTCTTAAGAATCATCTTAGGACAACGACCTCGTTAGAGAGAACATCAGGAATCGTCCTGAGCAACTGGTCTCTTGGTGGAACACCTGTAAGGCAAGAATGATAGTAACCTGGATCATGCTTATGATGCATATGCTTCTGCGCCATGCCCCACACGGTGGGAATGCTATGCGTTTTATGCTAAATGCTATGCAATCCTGTACAATGCTATGCAATGCTAAATGCCATGCAGTCAGGCACAATGATGCGATCCCGTCCGCAAAATAAATGCCGGGAGGAGGAAACCCTTTTGTCAAGGAGACAAGAACTACTCAGGTAGAGGAATCATCCTGCTGAGGAGAACATGGACACGCTGGTATCAATTGGCCTCCATCTGGGGAATTGATCTTCCGGTTGACTGCTGCAGGGCAAACAACTTCAGCTGACTGCTGCAGGGGACGAAGCTCTACGAGAACTTGGACCTGCTGATATCAATCGCGAGAACGAGCTGCGCGGCCGTCTCGGCTACTCTTCTGGGGATAACCATTCTGTGGGGAAACAACTTCAGCTGCTCCACACTCCGCTGGGGAAAGATCAATCATGATCTGATCAACTTTCAAGGACTCGGCCCTCCTGGACATCTGCAAACTCGGCTGAGGAAGGAGAAGTCATTCTGCTTCATTGGAGAGAGTGCAACTCTGGGGAAATACAACATCAGCTGTTCAACATCTGCTAGGGAAAATCCACTTATGGTCCCAACTGCTTCCAAGGATTCGGCTTTTCTGTGGACTCAGCCGGGGAGAGAGATCATTCTACTTCAACGGGAGAGTACGACTCTGATGAGGAATTCGATTCCACTGGGGAAGAAAGAATCATCTGACTTCGGGGGAGAGAGTACGACTCTGCAGGGGAATACAGCATCAGCTGTTCCAACACTCTACTGGGGAAGAGGGAATCATCCACTTTCAGGAGAGAACATGACTCTGGTGGGGGAACCTCAATTCCGCTGGAGACTTTACTGGGGATACACGAGCTTCGGCACCTGAATACTTCTATGAAATCTGCACTTGTGACCCGGTGCTGGGGAAAGACGACATCATTCTTCGGTGCTTGGCTCAGCTGATGGGGTGACGCTCCTTCAGGATGCGTCTGCTTGGGGACGAGAATCCTCTCTGCCTGGGGGAGACATATCAATGCTCACTATTTTGCGTTCAGATTCTGTGGAGGAGAGACTACTGAACTCTGCTGGAGAGGGAGGGCTCGCCCTGCTTCGGAGATATCAATCCTGGTCTACTGAGGGTAATCTTGACCCTGATCTGATAAAGGGGTAAATGCCATCTCAATTTGCTGCAGTCTCAAACTGTACAGGGGGAACAACCTCAAACCGTACATCTCTGCTGAGAAACAATCCTGGTTCAACAGCGTCAACACAGGGAATACAGGCTACCAATCACGGAGCCAAGTAACAGGTTAGGCTGGAGGATAGCAATCCAATGACCGCAAGGCTTCTTCAGAAGGTTCAGGTTTTGGCGGGGTAATGACACGATTCCCCGATACTCAATTCTTGCTAGGGTGAACAAACTCATTTGAACAACTTTCCCCCGCGCAATTCAACTTGCCTCAATCCGGCTTTTGGGAATAATTCATTCTGAGCCGAAAACAACGAGCAACAAGACAATCTTCAGAGGGCTTGCCCCAGCATCTGCACAACGGGAGGATTCATCCTCCACTAATCAACTCTCAGCATGGTCGGCTTCAATATCCCTGAAGTAATTTGCCCCTGAACGAGCGATGAGCGACTCAACATGCTCTGATTGAACCCTGGAGGGATCTGCCCTTAAATCGCAAGAATTCTGGATAACTGCCCCTGATTGGGTCTCGAGAAGATTCACTTCCGATCAACCACTTCTTGCATAACCTGCCCCATAATCAACTGATGCTCCGGGACTTATCCTCAGACAAACTGATTCTAACCTCACTGGAAGTCATTGCCCCAAATTCACCGGGCTTCGCAGCATACCGTTCTGATCCAGACCTCTGACGATTCAGTCCTGATTGACTATTCCCTGTTGAAGTTCCTTCATATCAGCTACTAACCTGCAACCAAAATTGTTTATTCACGAATAGTAATTTTAATGCAGTGTTCATGCAAATTCCGAAAAAATGTGGTACTGTCACTCATTTACGTGTCATGCTAGTGAGTGACGAATGAACTCAAGAGTTCAAACGTAGTGCTGATGTAATCGGTGAAAAATGCAATAAGGATATGATTAGCAAATCATGAAGGAGTCAGGTTACTCAACCTTATCGTAATGCGCTCTCAGAATAAACCCTGCCTCAATTAGGTCTTTTAAGGGTTGTATCGTGGTCGGGTTCACGGTTCGTGAAGCAAAGGATATTTGGCTCAAATTATGATTTGTACCCACCCCTTCTACGTGATGTTCTCCGATCCTAAAGTTCAGTTAACTTAGCTCGAGCGCCCGCCTCTTTGAGAGGTATGTTGGGCATTGGGGACAACTGGTTAAAGAATTCACAAGGTCTTCGGAGTGACAGTTACTCCTTTTTCGTTTCGGCGTCTGTGTCTACACGACTTCGTCCTTGTTCGAGGATTTTCCTTTTTTATAATCCTTTCTTTTTCATTCTTTTGTTTTGATTCCCTAATTTTTGCCTGGACTGACTCCTTTTGAGTTCTTTTCGATTTTTTCTTTTGAAGTCCAGCGGGATGCCCTGATTTTTGCCTAAGTATTTGCTTTCTAGCTTTTCTTTTTTACTTAGCGGGCTTTCTTATTTCTCTTTTTCTTTTGGAACAAGTCGTGCGACACTGGTTGTCTTGATTGCTTCGAAAGGATTATAACTGTCTCACTCCTGATTGGTGAGGTTTAACCATTGTGGTTGATGAGGTACGACCTCTGGAGAGGAATATGATATGATTGGTCCCCGAAGGACAACACTCCTCTATAAGACTTGAACGCTCGATCAAGCTAACTGACAACTACCCTGCCCCGGGTTAAGATGTGAGGGTTAGAAAGTCTGAAAGAAACTCCTACTTCTCGGCTCGAAGTGGTTAACAAGGGATTCTCTTCCTTATCTCTCTGGTGTTTAGGGGATTTGAAACAATGCCTTATACGTCATCGGCAAAGTTTTATCTGAAAGCAATACGATCATTGGCTATGAGTATTCAGTTTCATCATCCTCCCTCCGCTCATTGCTAATCATAGTAAGAAATCGGAGTAAATAAAATGCAAGTGTCAGTGTAATGCAGTAAATGAGTGACAACGACATAATTAGTTCAGAAAAAATGCATAGTCACTTTATTAACATCACCATTCGAAACATACAATGTTTAACAACAAGTAGCAACTAACAGACAAGAAACTACAAAATGCAAATGGTAAAAAGTCCGAGGACTGCCAATGCTGAGGACGTCTGCCTGCCTGGATCACTGGCTTCTGGAAATGACCCTCCGAATCTGCGAGCTCAAACAACCGAGAGGTTGTCACGTACCACCAAGACTCCGTCTGGAAAGGAAATACACCCTTGGTCGATCAATTGTTGCACTTTCGCCTGGAAAGCCTTGCAATCTTCAGTTGAATGCCCTGGAGATCCACCATGGTAGCCACACTGAGCATGAGGATCGTACCCTGGAGGGCAAGGCTCTGGCACGGGCTTGAGAGCTTTCGGTTCCACCAAGGAATTCTGAATCAACAGTGGAAGAATCTGGCTATACGGCACAGGCACTGGACGAACAGGAGCATTCCTTCGTTCTAAGTGGTTGCAAGGCCTCTTTTGATCCTGGTGTTGGTATTCTTTCCGCCCAGGAGTAAAAGGTCGTCGTTTCTGAGTGGCAACGGTCTCTTGTTTAGGCGCTTGTGTCCTTAAGCTTGATCCAGGTAGAAACTGCGAGCGAGGCGATTGAGTCACCAAAGGTCGCGGGACATATTCAAGATCTTTCTCAGCTTCAGGCGAAGGAGTGGAATCATTCACCTCTTCTGCGGGGTACGGGATGAACTTTCCCGATGCTCTCATGCCGCCCGGCACAAGCCTAATCGCCCTTGAGTCAATAAGGTCTTGAATCTTATTCCGGAGAGCCTTACATGTTTCAACATGGTGCCCCGGTGCTCCTGAGTGGAAATCACAACGTATGCTGAGATCAACGTCTGGTGACACATCATCTGGCGGATCTGAGGTCCGAAGCTTGAGAACACGGTTCTGAACCAACAGTGGCAACAACTGGGCATAACTCACAGGTATTGGGTCCACAGCTCTATCAAGCAGCTTCTTCTTTTGACCATAACCTTCATGGTTATTCTGAGATGCCTGGCGCGGCTGCTGACGAGACAGGCCTCGAGCTTCATGCTGTGTAGAGGATCCATGAGGTCCACTTGGCTTCAGCACAGGTGGCACTGACGGTAACGGAGGAAGCACTCTGGTCTCCTCCTTGGGTGCTTGACCACTCTCCTTATTTAGCATACTTCTCACCACTCCCTTGAGAAAGCTCAACTGATTCTGCAGCTGCTGATTCTCTTCTCTGAGTACTTGCTAGTCCAGACGCACTGCCCATATGTCATTCATGACCTGCCCCAGCTGGCTTTGGATTTTCCCCAGTTCAGCTTGTACCTGCTCCATCAATCTGGGCTGCTTGATTCTGAGTCAAACCTGCAAACACAAGGGTTAGAAGACAAGTCCCGACTTCTGCCATGCAAGATGAATTATGCTAATGCCATGGGTGTCTGTACGTTTAGGAGATCACCCCTAATTCTGGTGTCATCGGGCTAACATAGTGTCAGACTGGATCCATTCATGGAAGAAAACATCTCATATTGCTCGGGACACCAGAATCAGGGTACGAAATGCGCCTGCCGCACAGACACATGCTAATGGAATGCAAACATGAATATGCGAACTAATGCAATATGCAGGCATGCAATAATATATCCAGGTGGCTGCTGTGGAGATTCGGTATCAACAGTCACTGATGAGAAGGAGACCCCGGTGTAAAACTACTGATCTGATCTGCTGAGAATAACCATCTGATAGGATCGAGATCAGCATTCTGCCCTGTCAAGAGTAAGTGACTGATAATAAGGACCCCGGGTGCGAGATCAAGGAACATCTGTTGAAGTCTTCAGACCCCAAATCAAAATCTGCCCCATCCAGAACAAACCTCTGATGACAATACTCTGACCAAAGCCTGCTCTATCAAGAACAGACAAACACCCGATGATGAAAATCCTCTGATCAAAAACTCGCTCTGTCAAGAACAGTCAAATCTGCCACCGAGAACCGTGATACCAACATAACTGATTCACTGTCGAGAAAACCAGGTAGTCTGGAGGTCAAAGTTTCCTGCAATATCCCAACCCCACTCACAGGTATGGACCTAATCTACGGACGAAGGTAAGGCATCCTATGCGGTCATCAGCGTCACAGACTTTCATGAGTGACGATACGATTCCCAGAAGGAGTGGCATTGTCAAGTCATGAAGAGGCCTCTCTTAGCTGACTTCCAAATGATCGGTCCCCAGAGTCGACAATCCTCACGTCTGGACTCCCCTCAGATCCTCAGGACCGGAAAGGAGCACCTCTGCAAGAATCTCGTCTGAGCGCAGATTTTCGTAGGGAACTGTGCCTGCTCAGCAGACAGGTTCGTCTACTACTTCTCCGCAACTATATCTAGGTGTGTACTCAAGCCCAGGTCCGGCTTTTCACTCACAGTAACATCCCTCTCCCACAACAGCACAGATAATCATATCAAACTGGAAATAAAATGCGGGAAATAAAATGTGGGAAGTAAAAATGCGATAAATAAACGCAACCCAACAAGCAAACACACAAACGATAGGATTGACTCTCATAGGGAACCGGAGAACCAGAGATTCTGGGTTCATTCCCCAGCAGAGTCGCCAGCTGTCGCTTGCGCGAAAATAAGGTGCCGGCATGACAGAAGAGTCGCCACCTTTCGTTATTTATCCCTCAGAGCGGGAAAGGAAACGATCGGAAAAACCTGACGAAAAAGGGGTAAGACAAGGTCATCGCAACCATTGTCTGGGTTCGGGAGTCGGTTACGCAAGGGGAAGGTATTAGCACCCCTCACGTCCATCGTACTCGATGGGATCCTCGCTTGTGTGTTTACTTGGATGGGTTGGTTATAATCTATCTACCTATCAAGGCTGACTGAAAAAGAAAAGAAAAATGACTCGGCAAAGCGTCGCGCTTTATGCCTACGTATTCCCGTCTGGAACGAGAAATCAGAGTCAACGTAGTTCGGCTAACTACGGGGGAAAGGTTGAAGGTTGCTCGCTAGGATATTGCATCCTATGCCTACGTACTTTCATCTGGTATGAAAGATCAGAGCAAACGTAGTTCGGCTAACTACGGGTTATCTCCTGAAAGAAGTGTTTTTTATAGTGTTTGCGATCTCAACCGCACTAGAGACTATGACCTGAGAGTGAATGCGTCGCATGTCACCCAAAGGGTCCCATACTAAGCATCCATCCTCAGATAGCTTAAGGCTCGTAACGTACGAAAGGAATCATTCATGATTACTGTATTTTAAACTGCTTCGAGATGAGAAGAGAACAGACCCAACTAGGAGGGAGGCTATCAAGTCCTACTGTTATCATGCCATGGATTCATCCTATGGTTGAGGTTTGAACAGGGAACTCCTAGATGTTGTCATGCATAGGTTTCAACCTAAAAGTCTATCATCAAATCCTCATCAGAGGAAATGAGAGTCCTAAGGGATCATGTCAATGATACACCAAAACAGACAAAAGCATCAGCTTTAACAGTAAAATGCATGCCATGCAAGTGAGGGAGGAAATGTGTGTGGGGCTTCAGCCTCCACAAGCTCGTCTCGACCTCAAGCCAGTCATGAAATAACAGTAATCATACTGAAGATAAACAACATGCTATCAAGCAATGAACAAATAAAAGAAGATGAAATGCCATCAGGCAAACAAAACACACTTGAGAAGGAAAGAATCTACTCTCTAATCCTAACCCTAACACAGAATCCTGATCAAATCTAAGCAAAGCCCTAAAGCAAAACCTAACCAAAAGAAATCAATCCCAGTCTTCAAGCTTCAGAACAAGCTTACCAAAGAAAGGGAGCTAAGTAAGCAGACTCATAGTGTCTTCCTCAGGAAAACACTAGGAGGTGTATACTCAGGAGTCATATCCTATGTGGCTCAACCACTGTGATCAGTTTATATTCCTCCTCAGGAGAAATTAAACTCACAAGCAGGCTCCAACATCACTGGATATTTAGGAAATCCTATATGAACTAGTGGAACTAAGTGAATAGACCCATAGGACCTTCCTCCGGAAAGTACTAGGAGGCTTCCACTTAGGAGTTGTATCCTATGTGGCTCAACAACTGTGATCAGTTTACATTCCTCCTCAGGAGAAATTAAACTCACAAGTTGGCTCCAACATCATTGGATACTTGAGAAATCCTAGATAAACTAATGGAACTAAGTGAATAGACCCATAGGACCTTCCTCAGGAAAGTACTGGGAGGCTTCCACTTAGGAGTTGTATCCCATGTGGCTCAACAACATGTGATCAGTTTACATTCCTCCTCAGGAGAAATTAAACTCACAAGTTGGCTCCAACATCATTGGATACTTAAGAAAGAGGTGAGAAGAAAGAATGAAAGTTATTCATAGTGCCTTCCTCAGGAAAGTACCATGAACTTCCTCCAAACTTCAGGATCTCAAACCTCACAGACAGGGAACAAGCCAAGCTCTGGGTCTCTGAGTCTTGATCTACAATCTTCACTTCATCATGCTCTCCAACAAGGTCTTCAAGACAACACAAGCCCCACAACAAATTCCCCAAAAACAACCCCCAGAGATGAACAGATAACCACAGCACAGACAAAATTATCAGGCAACTTCAGAAAATACCTAAAAATACTAAACCAAGGGGGAAAAATCTAACAATTATTCATAAGGGTCTACAATATCTATCCATAACATCCACATATGCCTCTACCCAAAAATCAAGACAAAACTATCTAAAGAAAATGAATTTCCTCACCTATGCACAACCTAAACCCTAATTAGACTATCCTAAGTTCAATTCAACTAAACTAATCAAATCTTAATCTAAAAATCTAGTAATAAATCCAGGGAATACTATGATTCATAATCTAACTATGCCAAAAAGAATGGCTCAAAAATCCTAAGGGAAATATCCTAATTAAATTCTACAAGTCAGCATACCAACTAAAGGAATTTAAAAAAAACAATTAAAAGTAAAAATGCACAAAAAATATAAAACTGAAATAAAATGGCTATTTTATATTTTTATATTTTTTTAGACCGAAAATGAAAAATGGGAAAAAAAGTCTCATTAAAAAATATGCATTTTTTATTTTGTTATGATTTTTTGAAGTTTAATAAAATCTAGGCCGCAAGATCAAAGTCAAGTCAAAGTTTCCATTCCAATCCAATGGTGTATGTTCATCTTCTCCAACCAAAACCCTAAAATTCAGAATTTTTCTATTCCATGCATGCAACTTCCATGGACTCTATCTCATTCATTACTCCATGAAATCACATGAAATAAAAAACAAAACTGATCCTCTTCTAGCCCTCTACACAACCATGGTTTTAGTTTCTCTTGAATCTCTCTCTAGCCTTCAAACCGACAACAACAAGGCACGGGTACCACCATGAAACCTTACTTTTCAACTCTAACCAACCTTGAAAATAAAGATACCAATGTGTTCCTCTTGCTTCCATGAGTATACTAAACTATGATACATGTATTAAAACCTCATATCTCAAGCTTTCTTGATCAACCAAGAATTGATGTCATATTTTGAAACTCCATGGATGGACCTTAAACTCACCATAAAGCATCCCTAGATTGTCTCTATCACAAATAACTTAAGAACTAACCCTAACCATGGCTAGATGTAATGATTCGAATCAAAATGCATACCTACCAAATGAAAATGGTGATGATAGTTGCACTCCTTTCCAACCCTTGCCACTTGCTGTAACTAATCTTTGATGGATGATGATGATTCTGGTGGAAGGAATCTTGCCCAAACTTCTTGAAACTTGCTATTCAAACCTTCATGCAAGTGGGAGTGATGATGTGAAGTGCACAAACCAGCCACGAATTCTGTTGGTTTTTTGCATGGATTCCACTCTATAATGATGGTGAATGATGATAGTGATGATAACTCTCACTATTAATGGAGTTTAGAATGATTTGGAATGAAAATGCAAAAAGGAAGGAAAGGATCAAAGTATAGCATGCATGTGTAATGAATCACCAACCAATGAATGAACCCACCTTAGGGTTTATATAGATGACAATGGAATGATCTAGAATGTGTGAGAAACTTCCAAGAGAGTTCTAGAACTTCTCATGCAATGAGAATTTCACTTTTTCTATTTTTAGTAAATATCATAAATCTCATGAGAAACCATGCAAAATATCCTTATATGAGATGGTAATAAGAGAACAAGGCTTTTCTAGCTATTTTAAGGCATTAGCAAACATTTCCTTTTGATACCTTAAAATGCAAGAATCAAATTTACAAAGGAAGTCCAATTTTTAAGCCTAAACTCAAAAATGTGGATGAACCATTGTTTTCAAAATGATGTTTCCAATCAAAATCATCTATCATATGCCCCATTTTGGATTTGTAGATCTCTCGAACCAAAATCCAATTTCAACTTATTTAACTTATAAGCCCTTTTTAGTTCATTTTGACCATTTTAAAATATCCATGCTCCATACATTTCCAAACTCTCAAGACCTCTTATCTAGCCTTAAACTGCCATTTTGAACAACTTTCATGTTGGACATTTTTCCATTTGAAGCTTGGAAGTAGGAGTTTTAGGCATTGGCTAAAAATGACCTGTAATTCCAAATTACCAAAATACCCCTGTCTTGCACAAGCCATAAGTAGAGTTCCACAAGTCCTATCAAGGACTTCTACCACTCAAATTAAAGATAAGAAGATGACCTCCAACATTCATGTTGACCAAGAGATCATAGGAATCATCCTACTAGGGAAAACGTTGTCTGCAAGTTGGGTGACCTTCAAGGACCCAGATTCACACACCTCAGCTGACCTGTAATTTGTCAAAACCATAACTTGAGCTCTGCAACTCCTATCAAGGACTTCCACCACTAAAATTAAAGCTAAGAACAAGCTCTACAACATTCATGTTATGGGGAAGATGAGATATCAATCACATCTAGAGCTAAAACTGCCTGGAAGATAGGGATCAAATTAGGGTTTTTCCACTGACAATCCTCAGAAACCCTAACTTGAAACTTCTCAAACTCCTCAATCATGATGAGTGGGTCTAGGAATCACCTTTATAACATCTCTATGCATCATTCCATGATCTCATGGCCCTTGGATTGGGTCTCAACCTTCTCCAAATCTTCAGCTATCCTAGGGTTGACCCAGTCAAAACCCTAATTCTACCATTCATGGTTGAATCTTCTGAACTCTTGCATAATGACCTCTCTGGGCTTCATGATGGCTATCAAGACATCTCATAGGCTTTCTCAAAACATCAAGTTCATTCTCAAAGTCTCAGAATCATCTGAGGGGCACTCACAACTCTCAAGCTATGAAGCACACAACCCTGGTTCCAACCAATTCCTCTAAAGATCTCTTGAACTGTCTGATGAAGGTATCAACTTTCAAACACTAGATGGATAAATAATTGTTGGTCAAATTTTGGGGTGCAACACATACATAAACTTACTGGCCTAGGCCACTGATTATTGAAACAATGAATTACTCGAACATTGTCACAAGATGATAACCTTGATAGGTCCCTTTGAGAAGGGTATCTTGTCTGTTTGTTTGTGTTGGTGCAGGTGTAGCATGTACCAGGTAGCGCGCCGTATGCGTCCCCAAGCAGGATGATTCCTTCTTCTCTAGCAAGTTCAGCAGCCTCTCCCCGCAGAGTCCGAACATGAGATCGTCAAGCATTGATATGTCTCCCCAGGCAGAGAAGATTCTCTCCCCAATCAGATGTATCCTGAAGGAACGGCATCTCCCCAGCTGAGTCATTCACTGAAGTGTGCAGCAAGTGGAAGTTCCAGACTGAAGTCTCCAGCGGAATCGAGATTCCCCACAAAGTCGTACTCTCCCCAACAAGCAGGATGATTTCTTCTTCCCCAGCCGAGCTGGCAAATCCCCAAGAGAGCCGAGTCCTTGGAAGCCGGGGGACCATGATTGGTCTTCCCCAGTAGAGTATTGAATAGCTGATGTCGTATTTCCCCGCCGGAGTCGTTGCCTCCAGGAAGGGTTAGCCGCGAATACCGCGCAGTTTATTTCTGCGATTGACATCGCTTTCCTCAGCAGGTCCAAGTTCTCGTAGAGCTTTATTCCCCTGCAGCAGTCAACTGAAGTTTGCTTCCCCATGCGGAGTCCGATTGAGATTGGCGTGACTTCCTCTCCTTGGCAGGATGATTCCTTCCTCCACCAGAGTGGTTCTTCTCCTTGACAGGAGGGTTCTCTCTTCAACATTTACTTTGCTGACGGGGTCGTAGCATTTTGCATTATTACATAGCATTTATCATAAACGCATAGCATTTCCAGCGTGTGGAGTATTGCGTCATTCTCAAAGCATATGCATACGAAACATGAGCTAGGTCGTTACCGTTCTTGTTTTGCAGGTGTTCCTCCGCAGAGTCGCTTGCTCAAGATGATTCTTGAATTCTCCAGCAAAGTTGTTTGCCCAAGATGATTCTTGAATCCTCCAGCGAATTTGTGTGTTTAAGATGACTCTTAAAACCCTAGTGAAGTCGCCGGAGTTGGTTGCTCAAGTTGATGCTTAGAGTCCCCGGCAGAGTGTTTGCTCAGGATGATTCCTGAAATCTCCCGCAGAGTTATTGGTTCAGGATGATTCTTGAAGTCCCACGAAGTTATTTGTTCAAGATGACTCTTGATTTCCTCAGCAGAAATGATTCAGTCAGAATGATTTCTGGATCCCCGAAGCAGAGTTACTTGATAGTTCTCCAGAATCCCCAGCGGAGATGTGTCATCCCCAGCAGGTTTCTGAGCAGCAAAGCTTAAACTCCCCCTGAAGACTTAATGATTGAAGTCCAACCGTATTGACGATGCAGTTCTCTCCGCTGATGCGGAGTGCCTGATGGCGGAAGTTTGGATATCCCCAATTGGTTCATGATTGACCGAGAATTCTATTCCCAACTTACTGACGAAGTCCGGCTGACGCCCAAAGATTTCTTTGAATGCCCGATGGCATGATTAACTTGATTGTTGATCTGAGGAGTCCCGAGGAATCCTGACTCCTGACAGAATTATCGACCATGTATCACCGGTTACTGTGTGACCAATACTCCAGCTAGTTGCCGTGCAGCTGATATTTCAGTTTTCGAAGATTTGTTCCCATCAGAGTACCGTGTACTTGTGCAGTTGGCAAATTTTCGGGTTTGTCGGTATTCAACCGTATCACACCTTGATTGGTTGAGAGCCGTTCGCTTCTCACCCAGTTAGGTTCAAGCCGTTTGAATAGGGGCAGTTGTTGCACCCCAAAATTTGACCAACTTTTCTTTACCTAGCTTGTGTTCATTTCATTCACATTAGCATTTGCATTTCATTGACATGTGTGCAGGAGATCAAGGGGTATGATTACTAATCAAAAGCTATCCAAGACTATGAAGCTAGCCAAGAGGGATATCCAAGTGTTCAAGGGTAGATACCTTTGTCAGAGAAGTCAGAAGATCCTCAAAGAGAGTGGTTGAAACCAAAAGGGTATGTCTCCTAACTTGAGAGTTGTGGAAAGACCTCAAATGATTCTGAAGCCATGAAGTTAGACTTGAAGCCTTGAGAGAGCTTATGAGATGTCTTGAAAGCCATCATGAAGCCTAGATAAGTCATTGTGCAAGGTTAAGGAGCCTCAGCCATGAGTGGTGTAATTAGGGTTTGACTGGGTCAACCCTAGGTCAACTGATGATTTGGAGAGGGTTGAGACCTAATTCAAGATCCATGTGATCATGGATTGATACATTGAGATGTTATAAGGATGATTCCAAGGTTAAATCATCATGATTGAAGAGTTTGAGAAGTTTCAAGCTAGGGTTTCTAAGGCTTGACAGTGTAAAATCCCCTAGTTTGACCCCTATCTTCAAGGCAGTTTAGCTCAAGATATGATTGTAATATCATCTTGCCCCCAACATGAATGTTGTAGAGATTTCTCTTAGCTTTAATTTGAGTACTAGAAGTCCTTGATAGGATTTGTAGAACCCAAGTTATGGCTTTGACAAGTTACAGGTCATCTGAGGTATGTGAATCTGGGACCTTGAAAGTTACCCAACTTGCATCAAAATTTTTCCCAAGAAGGATGATACGTATGAACTTTTGGTCAACATGAATGTTGTTCCTTACCCTCTTATATTTCTAGAGAGTACTAGAAGTCCTTGATAGGATTTGTAGAGCTCAAGTTATGGCTTTGACAAGTCAAGGGTATTTTGGTCATTTGGAGATTACAGGTCATTTCAAGCATAAGGCCATAACTCCTATTTCCAAGCTTCAAATGGAAAAATGTTCAACATCAAACTTGTTCAAAATGATGTTTTAAGGCTATTAAAGAGGTCATGAGATGTTGGAAATGCTTGTAGCTCAAAGTTGCAAAAATGACCTAAAATAAGGGCATAAGTTAAATAAACCAAAGTTGGAAATTGATATTTTCAACCTACACATCCAAACCATGGCATTTATTATATCATTTTGACTCTAGAAAACATTTTAAGAATATTGGTTTAGCCACATTTTTGAGTTGAGATTCAATTTGTGGACTTGCTTTGGAAAGTGGTTACTTGCATATTAAGTAACATTTGCAAAACATAGAATCAAGGCATAACCAAAGCCCTTTGCAAGCTAATCACTTTCAAAATGTCACTAGGGGAGAAATTGAAAGAGAATGGGATGGTTTTTAAGCTGCAAACAGAATTATACATGTCATGATATGTGATTGAAAATCTCATGACATGAGAAGTGGAAACTCTCATTAGAAGCATCTGGAGGGTTCTAGATCACTCATACATCATCTATATATTGAGTAGAGTTGATCCAGTGCAAAGGTTGGTGATGATTGAAGGAGAGAGCATAGATTGAGATTGAGATTTCTTGGATTGCAATTGAATTCTGTTTCATCAAATTCTTCACTTTCCATCCATTTTCTTGATTGAAACTTCTTCCATGGATGCTAAGGATTGAATCCAGATCATAATCAAGAAGAATTCGTGGCTAATTGGTGCTCTTGAACTCAGAATTTTCCACCTGCAACTCACCATCGGGTTTCAAGATTTAGGAGCTTTCAACCGGTTCTTTTGCATACAGAAGCAAGGAGAGGGTTCATTGATCGTGTCTGAAAGATTAGAGAGCTTGAATTGGAGGTTTAGTGCATCTGTTCATCCAAGATTTTCAGGTTGGTAACTTTCTTCCTCTAGCATGATTTAGGTAGAATCAAGGTGAATTAAGGTGTTAGATTCATTGTAGAATGGTGTAGGATGGATTTCAGATAGTTAATTGGAGAATTAGTGACAAAATAGGTGTGTTACCATTTTCGGTTGAGGTTCGGTTATGGTGAATCTTGAGGATTTAAGCTGAATAAAGGGTATGGTTGAACTCGTGACAAGATTTGGGACAAGTTTCATGTATTGACCATTTACAATGGAGGATCCTAGAGAGAATTAGGGTTGAGGAAGATGACCGGAGCACCACCGGTGGTGGCCGGAGCTGGGCGCGAGTTGCAGAGGTTTGAAAAGGTTGAAGATGACTCTGGGACCATTGGATCTTGGTTTGACTTGGACTATGACCCTCATCCAACGGCCACGTTTAAATTCTAATTTGTGAAAGATTTGAAGAAATGAAACGCAGCATTTCATTTAATCAGTGGTTTTGGGCTTAACGAATTAACCATTATCCACACCCCCCTGATGGCCCAACCCATGGTTCGAACTGATTTTCATTTCTATTTGCACCGCGCGTGTGATTAATTTTCATTGATTTTCTTTTAATTTTCTTCTTATACATGGTTCTTGGAAAAATCATATAAAATTGAAAATTAATCCAATTGATCCCATTCTTTTTTCATTTTACTCATGATTGAGTCTAGAATTTGTTAGAGAAAAAATATTTTCATTTCATGTATTTTCTGATTTAATGGGAATTTTACATTTTAATTGATATTAAAATGATTATGTTTGATACATAATTTTGTGGAATTTTGTGTGATCATGTGGTGATGATTTTGATCCTAATTTTTTGTGTGTGATTAGGTTAGACATGGATGCTCCCATAGCATTTTTCTCACATTTTTGTGATGAAAATAGGTGTGCTTTCTAGATTGATATTTAGGTGCTTCCTTTTAGGGTTTAGGTTTAGTACCTCATAATGTACAATTTATTTCTAGGTCTAATTTGATGATTTGATCTCTGAAATTAATGTGGTAGAGTCATGATTGAGCTAGATTCCCATAGTCTTTTTTGTAGGATTTTACAATTGGTTTTAGTATTTTAGTTAGGACTTACTTTAATACTAGGTTTTAGGTGATCCTAACTTACTAATTCAACTAGTTTAACTTCTTTAGTTCCCTTAGATTAGGGTTTTGCTTGGTTTGCCTTTGGTTGAGATTGAAGACAAGGTGAAGACAAGGTGAGGATGCTTGAAGTTGCTTGGAGCTTTGGGAGTTGCTTGTGCCTGAAGGTATCTGATGAAGTTTTAGGAGATAGGAGCCATAGGGAGAGCCTTATAGTTAGAATGATTTCTTTCACAAATATGGAAAGCATCTTGTGCTTCCATTCCTCCCAATAACTAAAAGTCCTTCCAAGATATTCACATCCCTCCTTTGGAGGGATGAGTGGCTTTATCTGGGAAGTAGAACTTTGAGGGAACCAGTCTCTCATAATGATGAACCCTTACAGGCTTCCTTTGGTTGTCAGTAAGCTGTTTATCATTTCCCCTCATCCTGTTAAATCAATTGTCTTCTGGTTTGAGTATCTTGAAAGATGTTGGACTTGAGTTTGAAGATGAGGACTTCACTGAAGAGTGTGGAAGAGGATGATTCCTTGAGCATTGCCATTGCAGCTGAGGCCTGAAGAGCAATAAGAACAAGTTGATACTTGAAGATTCAATGGAGATGGAGTGAAGAGCTGAGGCTTGAAAAAGAATTGAATGATGGAGTTGACACTTCCATGTGATTGAAGACTACTCTGAGAGGCTGAAGCTTGTAGGAGAAGAAGACCAAGTTGATACTGGTAAAGCAAAGAGAGCTGAAGCTTGAAGACTAAGTTGATACTTATGAAGAGGATTCAATTGAGATTGAGTGTGGAGCTGAGGCTTGAGGAATAAAAGATGAGTTGATATTTGCACTGATGCATTGAGGGCCTGAAGGAATCAAGTTGATACTTGTAGTCATGAGTGAAGCCTGAAGGTGGAATTGACTGAAGAGCTGAAGCTTGGAGAAGAGAGGATAGGATGAAACTTATGTTTGATGGGTTGAAACCTTGGGGAAGCAAGTTGATGCTTGTCATGAAGATGGTAGCCTTGAAGGGTGGTTGAAGTCTGAAGACTGGATTGTTGTTAGAAGAGCTGAAGCTTGAAATTGAAAGAGAGAGTTGTTGATCTGCTTTCTTATCTGTTTTCTTTTCTGTGTTGATGTGCCTTGTTTGACTTGCCTGATGCATTAGAATAAGTTCATATCTAGACTGATTTTAAACTAGGAGCATGATTGCACTAGAGGTTGAGTTGCTCCCTCTTCTTGTATTTTTACTGTATGGCTTTGCTTGCGGGTGTTCAGTAGAGCCCAGCTCCCTTGCCCATGTGGTTTATTTTGCTTGCTGGCATTTTCCTGTATGATTGCAGTTGTTACTTACTCTTGCTTGATAGCATTCTTCTGTATGATTACAGTCTCTTATATTCTGCTTGATAGCATGTTGTTAGTGTTGCTGTATGATTACTGTCTCTTATATTCTGCTTGATAGCATGTTGTTAGTGTTGTTGTATGATTACAGTTATTCATTCTGGCTTGAGGTTGAGATGAGCTTGTGGAGGTTGCTGCCCCACACACATTTCCTCCCTCACTTGCATTGCATGCAATTTACAGTCGTTTACTGTATATCTGTTTACTGTTTAAGCTGATGCTTTATCTGTTTCTGTTTATCATTGACATGATCCCTTAGGAATCTCATTTCCTTTGATAAGGAAGTGATGATAGAACTTTAGGTTGAAACCTATGCATGATAACATCTAGGAGTTCCTTGTTTCAAACTTCAACTATAGGATGAATCCTTGGCATGACAATAGTAGGACTTGATAGTCCCCCCGTAGTTGAGCCTGCTCTCTTCTCATCTCAAAACAGCTTAAAATACAGTAATCATGAATGATTTCTTTCGTACGTTACGAGCCTTAAGCTATTTGAGAAAGGATTGTTGGAGAGTTTCTTTTCAACAGTCTGGATGTTTAGTATGGCACCCTTTGGGTGACATGCGACGCATTCACTCTCAGGTCATAGTCTCTAGTGCGATTGAAATTGCAAACACAATAAAAAAAACACTTCTTTCGTAAAAGACAGAAAACAAACTTCAAACCTTTTTGCCCCGTGGGCCCATAATTCCAAGGAAGCTTTTCTGAAGAAAAGAGTGTCGTTAAACTTCAGCGCCACCGCAAACAGGCTTTGCCCCTAACTACTGGAACTACTGTTTAACCCTACTCAATAAAACAGATGAATCTGAATCCCCGTAATCCGTATTATCCCGAACTATGTAAGCTCTGATCTCTCATACCTGTTGAGGGTACGTAGGCACAATCCTGATGTATTGGCGAGCCACCTTCCCCGTAACCCGTAGTTAGTCGAACTACGTTGACTCTGATTTCTCATTCTCTGATGAGAATACGTAAGCATAAAGTGCGACGCTTTGCCGAGTATTTTTTCTTTTCTTTTAAGCCAACCTTGATAGGTAGATAGATAAACCAACTCGTCCAGTAAACACAACAAGCGTGGATCCCGTCGAGTATGACGGATGTGAGGGGTGCTAATACCTTTCCCTTGCGTAACCGACTCCCAAACCCAGACAACGGTTGCGATGACCTTGTCTTATACCTATTCGTCAGATTTTTCCGATCGTTTCCTTTCCCGTTCTGAGGGATAAATAACGAAGGGTGGCGACTCTTCTGTTTTGCCGACACCTTATTTTCGCGGAAGCGACGCTTCATATCTAACAATGCGGCTCACAACACTCGACGGTTGCCTGAAGACTTGAATAAGATGATGATGATGAACGAAGCGGCTCCGTTGGCTCCTGACATGCGCGCAAGCTCCATTCCAATCTTCTCCTCTCTGGATCCTTGATGATGACGCTTGAATCAAGAACAATGTACCGCTTAGACCGTCATGGTTCGACTTATACAAGAAATCGAACTCTCAGAGGTAGCGTATTGATGTCCGTGTCAAAGACAAGATAGAGAAATGATATCGAAAATCATTCTCCAATTGAATCGTGTCACACGGCCAGCCAAAAATAAAATCGAAGACAAAAATCGGATAGAAAAGAAAATAGGAGAGAAATCCAACACAAAATGGAAATAATAGCCTACTCCTAAGATACAGCAAAAATAATCTCCTAAGGAAAATATATCCTAAAAAGAATTAAATCTATAAATCTCCTTAACAAGAAATTAATACCTAACACTATATTCTAAGAATATTAAATCCTAACAAATTTCCTAAAAGAAATTAATATCTAAAACTATATCTATTCTAGAAAGATAATATCCTAATTAAATATAAACTATCCCTAAAATATTACAATTAAAATTGTAATAAAAACAATGCAAGAAAATAAAGGAAATAACAACTGCAGGGGGGTGCATTAGTAGTCCAGGGTTGTGCTGCAGCAAAAACAAAAGAGAGTTGGGCCCAGCCCAACAACTAGCAACAAAAAAACGGGGAGGGGGTGTGTAACGAAAAAATGAGGGGTATGCAAATACGTAGTGGGCTTGAGGCCCAAAGCCAACACACCCAAGTCCACTCTATCATTTTCCTCTTACAATCTCTAAACCCTAAACGCCTCTCTTCTCCCAATTCACTGTTCACGCAAAAAAAACTAGCGCCTCTCTCGTCTCCCAAACTCTCTCTCGAATCTCTCACAAACTCTCAGTCTTATCTCCGTTTTGCAACCTTCACAACCGAACAAACAACAAAGAAATGGCACAAATCTCTGAAACCAATATCCCTCCATTGATGTTCTTGAAGGAAACCGATCGTTGATGAAGATAGTTCCGGAAGTTCTATGAAGATCACGGTGTGGATTACATGCAGTTCTTGAATCGTTGGTACGAGCAAAGTTGGATGAAGATCGGGAAATTGTTTGATGAAGTTATTATGAAGGTTTTCTACAAATCGGGTGAAGATCTTTGAAGTTCTGTTGACAAATCCGGATGTAGCTCATGAACGTTAATGGAATGATGATGGAGGTATGAAGATCGTTGGAACGGATGATAATAATGAAGATTCTTGAAACCTGATGATCTTGATGAATTGGAGATATCTGATGAGTCTTGATAAATCTTTCTTGTTGATGAATGGTCGATGACGATTGTTGAAGGTTTCTGGCGAATCTGGAGATTCGATGATGAACTCGGTGATGGAGCTTCCATTGAAGGTGTTGATGACCGATGATATTAACGAAGATCTCTATGATTCGTGTTGTTTCTTGAAGATCGACGAAGATTTGTGTATGAATCTTTGAAGATTTTTTTATGAACGGTTTTTGGAAAGTTGATGAATTCCGGTGAGATCTTGAGTTTACCGGGAGGCATTGGTGAAGGTCGTATGGATTTGGATGAGTTTTCTGGAGATTTGGCAGTTTCTGGTGGTGGTTAAGGCGGTTGTTGCGGTGGCTGCATGGCCGGCGGCGGGGTACTGTGGTGGAGGGCTACGTGGAAAGCATGCGGTGAGGGAGAGAGAGAAGGGGACGCGTGGCTTGGAGAGAAAGTGAGGAGAAGCCAAGTGGCTTTGGGGGAGAGATAGTGGGGTAACGTGGTGGCCATGCAGGAGTTGGGAAGATAGTGGAAAATTGAGGTGTCAAGCAGAATGAGGTGGAAGAGAGAAAAATACACGTGTGGCATTGCTTAAATAGGACATGTGGCGTGTGGACTTTGACTGGGCTTTTGAAATTTTGGATAATGGCCCACTAACATGAACACATGGATTAAACACTAATCAATTAACTGATGGATTAAAATGAACTAATTCAATTAAATGGAGACTAATGGATTTAATATGATGAGAGACTTTAATGATGGAACGAAAATGATGATTAGTGGACTAATGAACTACAATTAAATGCTGAACGAAATTAAGACTAATTAATAAAACTAAAGATGATTAAACTAATCTAATTAAAGCTACTCAATTAATCCTAATTAATAAGACAATTAACCCTAATCAATTAATATCCTAATTAAAACTAAAAATCAATTAATATTCTAAAATCTATTTAAAAACTATATTTTCTACAATTCTATTAAAAAGAAATATATTCTAAAATCTATTTAAAAATCTAGAAAAAGGCTATTAAATCCTAAAAATGCAAATAAAGGCAGTTAACCCAATTAAAAGAGACCGTGAGACCAGATCGAAATACGCGGCAAACAACCGGACACCAAAATGTCCTCAAAAATCACAGCGCAAGCTGAAAACACCGGGAAACGCACGACTTCCCAAAAATGAAACTCCGATCATCCGAACCGGTCTGAAACGTCCACAATGTGAAAATAGGGCTGTGATCCCGATAAAATCAATATGACTGGAAAAATGCAATGGATGCGGTATGTGAATGCGAATGCAAAATGCGTCGAAACATAAACCAGATGTGGGAACCGGTTGGTCAAATTTTGGGGTGCAACAACAAGCAGCAACTCTGACAGCAACAGTTGGTTAAACAGCAAAAGTTGACAGCAACAACCTTCATCTTCATGAATGCTCCTATCCTCTCAAGTTTCAATGAACTTCACTCTTCAACAAGCACCTAGCTTTAACCAGCAAACTTCAACCAGTAAACATCTTCAACAAGCAGCAAAACCCTAGCTTCAACAAGCAACCAACCCCTAGCTTCAACAAGCAACCAACTTCAACAAGCACAAACCCTTAACTTCAACAAGCTCCCAGCTTCAACAAGCACAAACTTCATCTGCAACAAGCTTCAACAAGCAACCTCATCTTTACCAGGCTTCCACAAGCACCTCCAAGGGAGAATCACTCAACAAGATCAAGTTGAAGTGTTAAGAAACTTAATGACAACTAAGGGAAGCCATTAAGATCTTAACACTGTAATAGGAAGGCATCCTCAAAGTTCTACTCTCAAAGCATGCCATTAATCCCTCCAAAGGAGAGATGTGACTTCTTTCAGAGGACTTTATGTCATTGGATTGAATGGAGATGAACAATATACTCCATGTTTGAAGAAATAAACAAAACTAGTCTAATGCTCTTCCTAAAACCCTAGTTTCTCTAAGCTCCTGACAAGCACTCCACAAGAGGACAAGGCTTCATCTCCAAGCTCCTTCAAGCTCTCCAAATCATCTTCAATTTGTCTTCATGTCCATCCAAAAGCAAAGGCACCACCACTTAAGTCTAATGGGAACTATTGAGTTAAACTAGTCAAGTTAGTGTGTTAGAAACACCTAGAAGTTAGTCTTAAAACTAAATCTAATTAAAATACCAAAATGGATTTTAAAATCCTACAAAAATTACTAAGGGTTACTAAACCTCTTAGGAATACGCCATACAAAAACCAGGGGGTAATTCAACCATTAAGTGCTAAAACTATGCCTTAAACCTAAGGGTATTATCCTAAAACCCTAATTCTACAACACCTAATGTTCAAAGTTCAAACTAGCCTAAAATTCTCTCAAAAAAATATGAGAAAATTACTAGAGGTACATGCATATCTAAGATATCTAGTCCAAAAAGAATCACCTCAAAATCATACACCAAACACCCATACCAAAATCAGCAAGATCATGCATCAAACAAATTAAAAATAAAAGCAATTAAAATGCAAAAATGCAATAAAAATAATAAAATGCATGAATTATGAATTTATTAAATTCCTAAAATTCTAGACTCTCTAAGGAGTCAGGGAAAAAAATCTAGTCAAAAAATGTTAATTTTTCTAATTGTTATGAATTATTTCCTAAACTATATGAAAATAGAAAAATAATAGAAAAATAATGAAAAATAATAAAAGCACATGTCAGGTAGCAATTTATTTCAGTTATAATCCAGGCTGGGCCCAGAATGGGGGTGTGCATATAAAACCTGCCTAAGCCCAAACCAATATTAAAACATCTCAGAAAATAAAATGGAAATTGGAAAAAGGGCGTGATGAATAACAATGATTCCTAGTTCAGATTCACCATGGGCCTAAATCTGGGGTGTGAGTAGCAAGAACCACCTAAGCCCAAACAATTACCATTAAGTGAAACGGTGAGTTTTGATAAAACTCATTCTCTTCAGAAATCAACTTGTAATCGTGGCCATTGGATTAAGTTTTGGTCAAGGGTCAAACTAAGATCCAACATACTGGGAGTCATCGTCCCCAAATGTTTGAAAAATGGAGGGAGAAACTCAGACGGTGGCCTGAGCTTTGCACCACCGTCTTCTCCGGCGTGGCAATCCCAAAATGGCATCCAACGCAACAACTAAACACCCTATCCTCCTCAAAATTTCATCCTGATCACGAATATGCCCTCAGAATTCATTGATTCACCCTCTAAAACCAAACCCGATCCAAGTTGCAGAGAAATCACCAAATCTTGAACAAGTCAAATCTTGCAATTAATAAGCCTAAACTCATCTACAGGCTTCAGGGATCAAATATTGCTATCCAAAAGCAATTGTAACCTCAAGAACTAGGAGATAGAAGCTTCAACAGAAAATGGCATCACACTAATTTGGTCTCTAATTGTCCAATTCTTGTGCCTAAATCCAACCTAGCATCATTTATAACCTATCCACACATCAAATCCTAACCAATTGGCTATGAATCATGCTGGAAATGGAAAGATGCATACCTGGTGTAAATGGATGAACAGAGTAAGTTATTGCTCGATTCAAGCTCCAATTTCTTCCAGAATCACTCAACAACTCCTTCTAAAGCTTCTGAAACAAATGATTTGCACTGAATTCTCCTTAATCCTCAAAATCGATTCTTGATGCAATGATGAAATTTTAAAATGCTCTCTCTCGATTCTCTCCAATGCTGGCCCAAAAAACTTGCTGAATGCATTGCATTAGTTATATAGAGTGTGTTAGAACACTCTAGAACTTTCTGTAACAACCTGAATGAGAAATTGAAAATCTCATCCCCTTTGAAAATCTCATATGCAAAAGTCATGCATTGCTCTGTTCTAGCCCTTAATTTCACCTAAATTTCTCCCCTTATGACATTTTGAATTGAACGGGAATGATATCTTCCTTGTTTTTGATCCAATGGTGATGTATTGATGTGTGACTTCAACCTTAAGTAACAAAATGGAAATGAGTGAAAATGACACCAATTCAAAAATGTAACAATGTCATTGTCTCTAAAATGCCTTTTCTGATCAATTTGGTATATAACATGGACTTGTTTGACCATAAAACCAAGAATTCCATTTTTTGACCTTTAAATGACTTATTTTTCTTCCTTTTCAAAATTTCTCAAACCAACTTCTCCTATGAGCCAATTCAAAGCCTCCTTTATGCATGGGCAAGGTTAAAATCCTATTTTGAGCAACTTTCTAGTTGAATAAATTTCCATTTGAAGCATGCAAGTTGGAGATTTTGGCCCATGCTTGAAAATGACCTATAATTATCAATACCCAAAATACCCCTGGCTTGCAAAGATCATAACTTGATTTCTATATATACCCTTGAGGACTTCTAGTACTCTATGGAAAGATAAGATCAATATCTACAACTCTCATGTTGGCCAATAATCCATTTGAAAACTCCTTGAAGGGCAAAAGTTGCTTGGAAGTCAAGTGACTTTCACAGATAAATTTCATAGTCCTCTGGTGACCTGTAATTTGCAAGAACCATAACTTGAGTTCTATAAATCCCCTTGAGGACTTCTAGTACTAAAATTAAAGGTGCTGAGATGATCTACAAGTTTCATGTTGGCCAAAGATCCATTTGAAACTTGTATTTTGACTTATGTGGCTTTGAAGTTAGGCACTAAACAGGGGATTTTACACTGAAACCCTAATTTAGCAACTTCCCACACTCTTGATCCTTCTTTGCTTAACCTTGGCACAACACCACACATGTATCAACATACCAATCCATGAACCCCATGACTTCAAAGTAGGCTTTGATTCTCTCCAATTTGCACAATTGAATTAGGGTTGACCCAGATGAAACCCTAGTTGACTGCACCTCAAATGTGGCTCTCATACTTGAATCAATGACTTGTATTAGCTTCAATATGGCCCTCTAGGCATCCCATGAGATCCATACACACCTCACATTCACATTCCATGCTTCACATCCCACTGATGATTCTCAATATTCCTCAAGATAGGAGCCAAAACCCACATGTAGGCCCTCAAACTTCTCAAGACTTCAAATCAACTCTTGATGGCTTAGATGATCTTTCAAAATTGGGTAAGACCTCTTGTTAGGCTCTTCTCTTCAAAGACACCCTTGATCCCTTGTTGGAGGCATGCTATGCTATGATATGCAGATGATTGAACTATGCACATGATGTAACTATGCAAATGAAATGCAATGAAACATAAATCAGGCAAGAAAAGGTTGAGTAAATTTTGGGGTGCAACAGCTGCCCCTATTCAAACGGCTTGGACCCGACTGGGTGAAAAGCGAACGAACTTCAAACAATCGAGGTACGAGACGGTTGAATACCAAGAAACCCGGAAATTTGCCAACCGCAGAAATAAACTGCACTGCTTGGGGAACTATATCCACTATCTGAATCTGGTTGTTACGACAACAACTGGTCCAACGTCTGATTTCTACTTCAACCACCTATGTGACGCCACAGGTACTGAACAATTTTTTTGCAAAACCCCTTCGTCCACAACTGGACTAACCTTGTCAACACAAGAAGAGAAACAAATTTGTCAACACGAATAGAGATTCTGTCGTCACAGGATTAACATCGTCCACAGCTGGACCCAAATTTCGTCAAACTACGAATAAATACAAATTTGTCCACGTCGGGACTCACATTTCATCAACCCGAAGCAATCTCAACATAAACTTGTCCATGTTAGGACTCAAACTTCGTCAACTCGAAGAAATCTCAACAACCCAGGAATAGAACTTTGTCCATGTTAGGACGCTTGTTTCGTCGACACGAAGAAATCAAGAGCAAAACTTTGTCCATGTTAGGACGCACACTTCGTCAACACGAAAAAATCCCATCATAAGCTTGTCCACGTTAGGACTCCAATTCCGTCGACCCGAAAAAATCCTATCGTCATAGGAATAAGACTTTGTCCATGTTAGGACGCTACATTCCATCACCACGGAGAAATCCCGGCGACTTCGCGGGGGATGAGTTGTCTGCATCTCGTCAACATGAGGAGATCCTATCAACATAGGAGTAAATTGTCCATGTCAGGACACCATTTCGTCAGCACGAAGAACGGTAAACTTGTCCACGTCAGGACCCGCATCTCGTCTTGATTTGTCCACGTCAGGACTCACATCTCGTCAGCACGAAGAAATCCTATCAACATAGGAGTAAATTGTCCATGTCAGGACACCGTTTCATCAACACGAAGAAAGATCGACCTGTCCACGTCAGGACCCATGCATTTTGTCAACATGAGGACCTATAAACTTGTCCACGTCAGGACGCACATTTTGCCAATACGAAGGAATATATCTGCTGGGAATAAATGGTCCGCGTCAGGACACCATTCAGTCAACACGAAGAGTAATCAAATTGTCCACGTCAGGACTTCACCTTTCATCAACACGGAGAAATCAAATTTGTCCACGTTAGGACTAGCACATCTTTGATCCGCTGAGGAAATAAAATTTGTCCACGTTAGGACTACACTTCGCCAACACGAAGAAATCCCGTCAATACAGGAATAAATTGTCCACGTCAGGACTCATATCTCGTCAACACGAGGAACTCCTATCAGCATAGGCAATAGAATTTTGGCAATTTCTGGGGAAATACTTCTGTCAACCAGTAGGAAAATACATCCGTTCATCCATACGGGAAGATACCCTGAATACGGTTTCTCTGCTTATCTCTGCAGTAGCTAAATCCATTGGTCCCAACCCATAAACCTTCTAGCGCTAACGTGACAGCGACTTTGAGGCGGACTCTACTGGGGATATTTGGAAACCAAACTACCGGACGCCTGTTCCGTTAACCGGCGGCAACTTCTGAAATTTTGATTCATGAAAACCCTTTGACGCTGACGTAACCGCAAATTTGAAGAAAATAATCCGCTGGCCGGATAAGAGAAACTTCAACAAGCAACTCTGGCGGGGAAAGCAAGAGAAATTTAAACAAATAACTCAGCTCGGGGACAAAGAGAAACTTAACCAAGTAACTCTATGGGGAAAATAGTAAGATGAACCGTATCATCACACGTCTCACGGCGAGACCTCGAGTACCTGGTAATAGATCTGAGCTAGAATTCCATACTCCTGCTGAGAAAACACACCTGAAAGCAACAGGTTAACCAACCTGATTTATGTTTCAAAATGCGTATGTTTGAAAATGGCGTAATGCTCCGTACGGCACGGAAATGATACGCATTTGAGTAGATGAAAATATGATGATATATGCAAATGCACATGCAGGCTCAAGCTGTCGGGACCACTCTGATAGTGACGTCTCAACAACATGAATGCTGAGGATAAAACCAACTTCGCTGGGGAGAACAAGTATCATAAAGTATTCCGGTAAAATAAACGCCGGAACCACAGTCAACTCTGCTGGGGCGAGATTAAACATCAATTTTCACTGGGAGGACATAACAAACACCATGCCGGTGAACCAACTCATCTGGGGAAAGAAGTGAAACTTCTGGGCAAAGCACACTGTCTGGGCACAGTTTACACATTCAGAGTCTCGGACTCTGCTGAGGATCGACAATCATCCTGACGGAGGCAAGACGACCTGCGGGGTGCAAGAAACCCATCCTTCGCGGATATAAACCAACAACTTGGTTAACTATTGCGGGAATCTCCCGCGCTGGAGATTGAACGTGCACATATTTGATTCACTGAGGAGCGCAACCTCTGCAGGGGACATTGATTTTGACTTGCTGGGGTTAATCCTATGGACTGCTTTCCATGAGGACACTCTCCTGGGGAAAACAATTCCCTCCTTCGGGAAGGGATAACTGTCATTTCAACTCTTTCGAGATAAGCTGCAACTAGCTGAGGAATGACATCAACTAGAGTCAGGTCTTACGTCAAGCGACCTTGGCTGGGGAATACAACTCCTGGCCGTTTGCTCCAAAGGTAAGAACCCTGCAAAACACAAACGAGACAAAACAGGCCTATACAACAGAATCTATCCGGGTTAGCATCTGTGACATTAATTCAGTCAATGTGAAGTTTTAGCAATTATTGGCAAGGGCCAGCAAGATTATGTATGTGCAAGTTTATCAAAAACATCGGCGTCTTTCACAAACAAAACAGTAAAGAACAAGCATCAAGTACTGAATAACATGTTTTATTGATAACAGGCCTCTGAATAGGCAAAGTTTTGTACACTGGATGCAACTCCTGTAAAGAGGAAGTTACGCACAAACACACATAAATATATGCACAAGAAGCATAAAGAAAATACAAAACAATATTTGTATACATGTCGGCAACGTGGTACAAACAAACACCATGAGCTGATTCTCCTATGACTCGCCTGACTTTGCGCTTTCTGTAACACCCATTTTATTTATTTAGTCATATTGGTGTTAATTTAATTATTTTATGTTGGTGTGCCCTTAGGTGGGGTGTGTTGGTATGTGATTGGTGAGTATCCTTGATATATAAGGATCATTGGTGGTGTGGAGATAATAATATAATAAGTTAATAGTAATATTGGTGGTATTATTATTATTATTATTATTATTATTATCATTATTATTATTATTATTATTATTATTATTATCATCGGTATGAATATTATTATTGGTGGTGAATTGGTGTAGATATAATAATATAATAACTAACGGTAATATTGGTGGTGCTTTGGTGTGAATATGATAATATAATGAATAATAGTAATATTGGTGGGGGTATTATTATTATTATTATATTTATTATTATTATTATTATTATTATTATTATTTTGGTGAGATAATAATATTATTATTATTATTATTATTATTATTATATTTATTATATTTATTATATTTATTATTATTATTATTATTATTATTATTTTAGTGAGATAATATTATTATTATTATTATTATTATTTTATTAAGTTGTTATTATTATTATTAAGTTATTATTATTATTGGGATTAGAGAATTAAAATAGAGAAGGTGAGGGTTAGTAGTTTCCACGATACATTGTGAGAAGTTAGAGAAAGTGGAAAAAGAACGATAGACAGAGAGAAGTGAGAAGAACGGAAAAGAGAACGGAAAAGGGAACGGAAAAGGGAGCAAACCTTGGAGGGTTCTTTCATCGATCAACCGATTAACAAGGTAAGGGGGGAGAAACTTGATTTGGGATGGTATATACATGTATAGGGTAGAGGGGATTCCTTAACCCCGTAGGAAAATTCCGATCTATGAAGTTTTATATTGGCATGCTTGTTATTATTGTTGCTAATGATAAATTGATGCTTGACATTGATGAATTGTTGATTGGTATTGGTGAATTTGGTGTATATATATTATGGTGATGTTAGTGAAATTATATGTTGTTACTGCAGTGTTGATAGTAAATATAAATAGAGTTTTGGTGAGATTCTGTGTTGTTACTGTAGTGTGGGTAACGACCATGATTATAGCTTTGGGGAAAATTATATGTTATTACTGCAGTGTTGATAGTAAATATAAATAGAGTTTTAGTGAGATTATGTGTTGTTACTGTAGTGTGGGTAATGACCATGATTATAGCTTTGGGGAAAATTATATGTTGTTACTGCAGTGTTGATAGTAAATATAAATAGAGTTTTGGTGAGATTTGGTGTTGTTACTATAGTGTTGGTAATGACCAGGATTATAGCTTTAGGAAAATTATGAGTTGTTCCCTGTGATGTTGTTAGTGACTATGGTTAGGACCTTGGTGAGATTCAGAGTGACTCTGAAGTGTCGGTAATGTACCGTAATGTTGGTTCTAGAGTAGGAAGTATAGGATAACTGGTAAGTATAATGTTTATTGGTGTGTTTGTGTTTGATGATAACTAGTAATTGATAGTGATGGAGTATAAGTCAATGTTAATGAATTGGTGTTTTGGGATGATTTGGCATATAGGGCATATAGGGTGTTTTACAGTTTTTAGGGAAAATTCCGTATGGCTTTTGAGGTATCGGTAAAGTGTGTAGGTGATGATTTTGGGAATAGGAATTAGAAACCTATTGGTTACGGTAATGTGCAAGATTGGTACTAGAATAGACTGAGGATCCGAGTTGAGATGATAGGTACAGTTTGGCCTTGATGCACTGTAAGAATGATGAGTGTGGGAACTAACTTGTGTACTTGGCGATAGTACATGTTTCCCGTAATAATGACTGGTGGGCAATTAGTTGATATATATGTGGGTAGTGATCAGTGGGATCGTGTATTCCCCGAGTGTTGAGATGTGTTTATATATGGTGTTAGAGTGTGAACTCGTTTAATATCTAATTTAATTAAAATGAATGATGGGTGTATCATGTATATGATTATGGTGCAGTGATCAGTAGGATCGTATATTCCCCGAGTGTTGGGATGTGTTCATCCTTGGTGTTAGAATGTGAGATTGCTCACTGTGTGAATTGATTTATATGGTGTTGGTGTATGTTATATCTGTACATATATGCATTGATGTATGATGATATGATCAGGAGGATCGTGTGCACGTTGAGTGCCTAAATATATTAGTTATGCATTGGTGTGTGCATATCATGGTGTTTTGGTGGGATGAATCATGTCTCAGGAGGAGCGTAAGTGATTCATCCGTACTCCTTTGTGGAGAATGGTGGGGGATAGATCATGTCTCAGGAGGAGCGTAAGTGATCTATCCAGGTTCGATTGAATGAACCAATGAGTCGGTACCGCATGCATGGTGTTGAGTTGCATTTTGCATTATAATATGTTATATTGTAATTTGAATAGTAGGTTCGTTATATGGAGTTGTTGGGGTGAATATTGGTGTGTTGGTGTGTTTTACTACCTTGTTTACATGTATTACATTACCATTATATTCTGATCATTATTTCTCACCCCTTTGTTGTTGTTGTGGTCTGTGCTTCTTCGGAAGTACAGATAATCCAGGTGTTTAGCTAGCTTGGATATTGGTGTGACCGTCGAGTCTAGGATGCTCTGATACGTAACACGGGATATGGGTGTTGTAATTGTTTTATGTCGAACGTGTTGAAATCCTGTGACGTATCATGTTTTGATGTATTTTACTTTATGAAACAAATTCCGCTGTATTATTTTGAAAAGAATGAATAAAGTATTTTTATAAAATTTGGAGATGTGATATCCCACTTTTGGTGAAAACTCTGATTATTATAATAATATTTATATTTTATTTAATACGGGAAGTGGGGTGTTACAATTGGTATCAGAGCCTGGTTGGTCTGTCCGGCCAGTGTTGTTGAGTTGAGTTGAGTCTGTCCTTTGGGATGGAGACTGTGTGTTGTTTAACCTGGTGTTGTGGTTTAAATCCCTAGTATGCGGCATGTGTGTGAAAACACTGTCGGTACATGTTGTTGACTAACTTCGTTGGCAGGAGAGGAATGATTCCAGTGGGGGAGAAGTTTGTATTTCTCCGGAATGCTACGGTGTGGTGGCTTAGTGTGTTGAGGAATGCTATCATAGTTTGGTAAAGATGGTTTGTACCCCATCATGATTTCGGCTGTCTATTAACAAATTGAGGAACTGATCACCCTTAATCTCTTGTTAATAGTAGACGGGATTGTGTTGGATGGGATAGACGTGTCTTGCAAGCTTGTGTGGCGTGAGCAGTGAATTGTCCTGAGTTAAGCTAAGTGCTTAAGGGATTATTTTGAGGAGTTGGCGTAATACGGTGTTGAGACGTTTATTTTGACGGAAACTTTGAATGAGAAGGAAAGTGAGAAAATTGGGATTTGTCAATTAGTTGAAATTGCCAGAGGTTCCCTGAGGAAGTAAGCGATTTACTATCGGAGTGTGAAGTAAAGCTTACACGTTTATTTTGTTTTTGGGACGAGTCTGATATTGATGACTCCGTATTGTATGTTTACGTTGGGGTTGGAGAAGTTGAAGAGTCAACTTGAAGACCCGTTGGGGGAGAGGTTCTTTTGTTTGAGTGTGTTACTGTAAGGTGCACCAATTTTTGTTGGTTAGACAGACAGAAGGTTTTGTGAAGCTTTGGGTGAACTATAGAGAAGTGAACAAGGTGACTGTCAAGGATAAGCGTTCGCTTCCAAGAGTTAATGATTTGATGGATCAATTGAGTGAAGGACGTGAGTTTTAGTGTTCGTGAGATCGCGAGTAGAATTATTGTGTTGTGGTGTCGAAGGTCGAAGTGGTATCGTAATAGGAGGCTCCACGATCTGCTGTTGAGATTGGAAGTAATCGGGTTTTAAAATATTTAAAGATTGAAAGTGTGTTGGACGGCCTCCTAAGTATGAAATTGTGGTTAACGTTGAATTCCGAGATCGCAGCTTTTTACGGAATCGAAATCGGACACTCGGAAGTCAGGTAACGGTCGAAAGTAGAATTTCGGGACTGTCATGTTCGCCGAGATTCGCCTGGCGAAGTGCCCTGAGCAGAAAAATGTTGTTGTGGTATTTTTGTCGTAACGGGAGAACCGTAACTCGGAATGACGCCCGGTTTGAAGCGTTGGAAAGCTATTGAAATTATCTATGAGAGGGTGAAGTATTGACATGGAATTAAGCTATTTATTGATTAAGTGTGTTTGAATTTTGCAGTAAGGGCTGGCAGTACGGTACGTGTTCCCGCCATAACTCACAACTTGTTTGTCCATTTGGCATGGGATCTTCTTTAATTATTTATATAAGGCAATGGTTATGTTAATAAATGATATTTTAAGGTATTCGAAGAGTATAGAGGATTATGTTGAGCATAAGGAACTGGAGTTATCAGTGTTAGAAAAAGAGCGGTGATATACTTCCGTAAGGAAAGTTCTGCCGAATCCGATAGAACTAATTGTGGTGTTTATGATGTTTGTTGATATAATTAGGGGATTTGCTAAAGACAACTTCAGCGAGTTTCAGTTATGTGAAATGCAACTCGAAGTGTGTAAGAGAAACCATTCGACCAGTGATTTAGAGTTGGTTGCTATTGTGGTTGTACCGGAGTCGGAGGCTTCGAAAGTTCAGACTGAGATCGGAGATGTTTGGTGATCTTAAGAGTTTAGGGTGTTTGTTTGATTTGAAAAAGTTGAAAATGAGGCAGAGGAAATAATTAGGATTTCTGAAGGATTACGACTTTGAGTGTAAGTACCCTTTGGGTAAAGTGGATGTGGTAGATGATGCGGTGAGTTGGAAATGTTTGTGCATACTGAAGATGATGGTGAAAAGAGGTAGAACTGATTGAGAAATTTCATAATATGAGTTTTGTGAGTAAGGAGACTTCTTATGGAGTTAAGCTTTTATTATTAAGATCTGACTAGTGATATCCTTGAGCAGAATCGGGAAAGTCAGAAACCTGGGTTGAGTAGTGAATCAGTTGAAATTGATAAATTAGAGTCGAAGAGTGGATTGTCGGGTTTGTGGAAATAGTACCATGATATGTTATGATAGGGTATGTGTACCAGATGTTGTTGAGGGGAGTAGGAGTACTCGTGAAGAAATACATTGAGGTAGATGGAGTATCCATCCCGGTGCTATGAAGAAGTAACCGAATTTGAGTAGATTGTTTTGGAGACCATGGATAAGGGGAGGAGTAGTTGAGGTGGAATATGCTGGTTAGAATTGTAGGAATTCGAAGAATGAACATCAGAGACTGTTGAGTCTGATGCAGTCGTTAAATATTCCAGAGTGGAAATCAGGTAGTATTTTCACGAAATTGGTGTTGAGATTTCCAAAGAATTTGTAAAGACATAATTTTAATTTGAATTGTTAAGAGTGGATTAACTATTCCGTGTTGAGGATATACGAGATGCATATTGAGAAAGTGGCGAAGTTAGATGAGATACTGACGAATATTGTGTCAGATGGGAATTTGAGGTTTATATTGAGATTTTGGAGGGGCTTACAGGAAGCTTCGGGTACTAAGTTGAAGCTGAGTTCGACCTACCGTCCGCAAACTGATGGTCAGTCAGAGAGGACTATTGAGTCTGTAGAGAATTGGTGAGAGCTTAGGTGTCGGATCAAGGTGGAGCGTGGGATGATTAATTATCGTTGATTGAGTTACCTACAATAACGGTTACCATCCTAGTGTCGGAATGACACTATATGTGGCTTTGTGAGATAGGGAGTGTAGGACTCTCCTGTGTTGAAATAAATCGAGTGAGAGTGTTGTACTCAGACTTGAAAATTATGTGGAGATGGCTGAAAAGATCAAGAGGATCCAAGGAAAGATATGTTTGGAGAGTCACGCCGGTGACTGATGTTGGTCGAGCTTCGAAGTCTCAGAAGTTCGCACCGTGTTCTGTGGTTTGTATCAGAGTGGCGCAGCAGAGGCATGGGAGGAGTAACATGTTAGACCGTTTTTCCCGTTGTCGCTATGAATTGGCATGATATGTTTCATGTGTCTTAGTTGAGAAAGTACATTGAACCAGGTGGATGATGTACAAGTGAAAATAATTTGAGTGTTGAGGCATTGCTGGTTCGTTTTGACGAACGAAAGTCAACTCCGAGAGGAGGAGACATCCTTGGTGGAAATGGTTTGGGGAAGTGCTGCAAAGGCAATGTGACCTGGGAATTGGAATGAAGGATGCGGGAAGCGTATCCGGAACTGTTCCATCAGGCAATTTTCGAGGACGAAAATAATTAAAGTGGGGGAGAGTTGTAACACCCATTTTATTTATTTAGTCATTTTGGTGTTAATTTAATTATTTTATGTTGGTGTGCCCTTAGGTGGGGTGTGTTGGTATGTGATTGGTGAGTATCCTTGATATATAAGGATCATTGGTGGTGTGGAGATAATAATATAATAAGTTAATAGTAATATTGGTGGTATTATTATTATTATTATTATTATTATTATTATTATTATTATTATTATTATCGTTATTATTATTATTATTATTATTATCATCTGTATGAATATTATTATTGGTGGTGAATTGGTGTAGATATAATAATATAATAACTAACGGTAATATTGGTGGTGCTTTGGTGTGAATATGATAATATAATGAATAATAGTAATATTGGTGGGGGTATTATTATTATTATTATTATTATTATATTTATTATATTTATTATTATTATTATTATTATTATTATTATTATTATTATTATTATTATTTTGGTGAGATAATATTATTATTATTATTATTATATTTATTATATTTATTATTATTATTATTATTATTTTGGTGAGATAATATTATTATTATTATTATTATTATTATTTTATTAAGTTGTTATTATTATTATTAAGTTATTATTATTATTGGGATTAGAGAATTAAAATAGAGAAGGTGAGGGTTAGTAGTTTCCACGATACACTGTGAGAAGTTAGAGAAAGTGGAAAAAGAACGATAGACAGAGAGAAGTGAGAAGAACGGAAAAGAGAACGGAAAAGGGAACGGAAAATGGAGCAAAAGAACGAAGGAACGGGGGAAAATCAGAATTGGCCAAACCTTGGAGGGTTCTTTCATCGATCAACCGATTAACAAGGTAAGGGGGGAGAAACTTGATTTGGGATGGTATATACATGTATAGGGTAGAGGGGATTCCTTAACCCCGTAGGAAAATTCCGATCTATGAAGTTTTATATTGGCATGCTTGTTATTATTGTTGCTAATGATAAATTGATGCTTGACATTGATGAATTGTTGATTGGTATTGGTGAATTTGGTGTATATATATTATGGTGATGTTAGTGAAATTATATGTTGTTACTGCAGTGTTGATAGTAAATATAAATAGAGTTTTGGTGAGATTCTGTGTTGTTACTGTAGTGTGGGTAACGACCATGATTATAGCTTTGGGGAAAATTATATGTTGTTACTGCAGTGTTGATAGTAAATATAAATAGAGTTTTGGTGAGATTCTGTGTTGTTACTGTAGTGTGGGTAATGACCATGATTATAGCTTTGGGGAAAATTATATGTTGTTACTGCAGTGTTGATAGTAAATATAAATAGAGTTTTGGTGAGATTTGGTGTTGTTACTATAGTGTTGGTAATGACCAGGATTATAGATTTAGGAAAATTATGAGTTGTTCCCTGTGATGTTGTTAGTGACTATGGTTAGGACCTTGGTGAGATTCAGAGTGACTCTGAAGTGTCGGTAATGTACCGTAATGTTGGTTCTAGAGTAGGAAGTATAGGATAACTGGTAAGTATAATGTTTATTGGTGTGTTTGTGTTTGATGATAACTAGTAATTGATAGTGATGGAGTATAAGTCAATGTTAATGAATTGGTGTTTTGGGATGATTTGGCATATAGGGCATATAGGGTGTTTTACAGTTTTTAGGGAAAATTCCGTATGGCTTTTGAGGTATCGGTAAAGTGTGTAGGTGATGATTTTGGGAATAGGAATTAGAAACCTATTGGTTACGGTAATGTGCAAGATTGGTACTAGAATAGACTGAGGATCTGAGTTGAGATGATAGGTACAGTTTGGCCTTGATGCACTGTAAGAATGATGAGTGTGGGAACTAACTTGTGTACTTGGCGATAGTACATGTTTCCCGTAATAATGACTGGTGGGCAATTAGTTGATATATATGTGGGTAGTGATCAGTGGGATCGTGTATTCCCCGAGTGTTGAGATGTGTTTATATATGGTGTTAGAGTGTGAACTCGTTTAATATCTAATTTAATTAAAATGAATGATGGGTGTATCATGTATATGATTATGGTGCAGTGATCAGTAGGATCGTGTATTCCCCGAGTGTTGGGATGTGTTCATCCTTGGTGTTAGAATGTGAGATTGCTCACTGTGTGAATTGATTTATATGGTGTTGGTGTATGTTATATCTGTACATATATGCATTGATGTATGATGATATGATCAGGAGGATCGTGTGCACGTTGAGTGCCTAAATATATTAGTTATGCATTGGTGTGTGCATATCATGGTGTTTTGGTGGGATGAATCATGTCTCAGGAGGAGCGTAAGTGATTCATCCGTACACCTTTGTGGAGAATGGTGGGGGATAAATCATGTCTCAGGAGGAGCGTAAGTGATCTATCCAGGTTCGATTGAATGAACCAATGAGTCGGTACCGCATGCATGGTGTTGAGTTGCATTTTGCATTATAATATGTTATATTGTAATTTGAATAGTAGGTTCGTTATATGGAGTTGTTGGGGTGAATATTGGTGTGTTGGTGTGTTTTACTACCTTGTTTACATGTATTACATTACCATTATATTCTGATCATTATTTCTCACCCCTTTGTTGTTGTTGTGGTCTGTGCTTCTTCGGAAGTACAGATAATCCAGGTGTTTAGCTAGCTTGGATATTGGTGTGACCGTCGAGTCTAGGATGCTCTGATACGTAACACGGGATATGGGTGTTGTAATTGTTTTATGTCAAACGTGTTGAAATCCTGTGACGTATCATGTTTTGATGTATTTTACTTTATGAAACAAATTCCGCTGTATTATTTTGAAAAGAATGAATAAAGTATTTTTATAAAATTTGGAGATGTGATATCCCACTTTTGGTGAAAACTCTGATTATTATAATAATATTTATATTTTATTTAATACGGGAAGTGGGGTGTTACACTTTCCCGGTACTCGATCTTCGGTAGAGATTGTTTTTGGATAGATGGCCCCCCAGGTACTCCCAAACCACTAAGCAATGTCGTATCAAATTCTGACCGCAGTCATTTGCTTTTTCAATCCCTAACTTTTGCGTGAACCGCCCTTTGCGGGTTTTCAATTCACCGGGATACCCTTTTTTGCCGAAGTCGCCCTTTTCAGGTTTTCGACTTCGCGGGTGTACATCTTTTCAATTTTATCCCTAACTTTTGCCTGAACCTTTTATTCGTTTTTTATGGTTCGCCGGGATGCCCCATTTTTGCGTGGACTCTCTTTTTACTGTCCAGCGGATCACTTTCAAGCAAAGTATTTTTTAACTGCGTCCGAATTCACAGGAGACGTAAAGTCTTCACCATCCATGGTGGATAGTAACAAGGCTCCTCCAGAGAAGACTTTTCTGACAACGTAGGGACCTTCGTAATTGGGAGTCCACTTGCCCCAGTGATCTGTTTATGGTGGGAGAATCTTTTTCAAAACAAGATCGCCCGTCTGAAAGCTTCGAGGGCACACCTTCTTGTCGTAAGCTTTCTTCATCCGGCTCTGGTATAACCGACCGTACGCCAGAGAAGCTAGTCTCTTCTTATCCATTAAGCTGAGCTGATTCAGTCTATCTTTAATTCATTCTGCCTCGTCGAGTTGTACATCATGTAAAACCCTCAGGGAAGGAATCTCGACCTCCAACGGTAACATAGCCTCCATCCTGTATACCAATGAGAAAGGGGTTGCCCCGGTTAATGTGCGTATCGTCGTACGATAACCGTGCAAAGCGAAAGGTAACATCTCGTGTCAGTCCTTATACGTCACAACCATCTTCTGAATAATCTTCTTTATGTTCTTATTGGTCGCTTCGACAGCGCCATTCATCTTGGGCCGGTAAGGAGAAGAGTTGTGGTGCTCAATCTTGAAATTCTGACACAGCTCTTTCATCATCTTGTTATTCAAATTTGAATCGTTATCGGTGATAATCCGCTCAGGGATTCCATATCTGCAGATAATATCTCGTTTGATAAATCTGGCTACCACTTGTTTGGTCACATTGGCATATGATGTTGCTTCCACCCATTTGGTGAAGTAATCGATTTCCACCAAAATGAACCGGTGTCTGTTTGATGTCGTAGGCTCAATCTTGCCAATCATGTCAATTCCCCACATCGAGAAAGGCCACGGTGATGACATCACATTCAGAGGACTTGGAAGCACATGGATTTTGTCCGCATAAATCTGGCATTTATGACACCTCTTTGCAAACTTGAAACAATATGTTTCCATAGTCTGCCAATAATAACCTGGCCGCAGCAGTTTTCTCGTCATAGCATGCCCACCAGCATGTGTACCAAATGTACCCTCATGTATCTCTTCCATGAGCAACTTCGCCTCTTTCTCATCTACACAGCGTAACAACACCAAGTCGTGGTTTCTTTTGTACAGGACACCGTTCGGATTCAAATAGAAATTGCCAGCCAATCTCCTGAGAGTCTTCTGATCTCGACTGGATGCCCCAGCCGGGTACTCTTTGTTCTTCAGGAAATTCTGGATGTCAAAGTACCAGGGTTTATCATCAGGGGCCTTGTCAATGGCAAATATGAATGCAGGCCTATCGAGCCGAGAGATAACAATCTGGGGAGCCTCGTTCCAGAAGTTAACTTTATACATTGAAGACAATGTCGCCAGGTGTTGCACCCCAAAATTTGCCCTCACAATACAAGACTTTGTGTTCCAAGAAGGTTCACAAGGTTCACAAAATTCACAATTGGTCAGAAGAGTTGACAATTCCCTCAGACAATGCACCTCCTAAGCAGTGCATCCAAAACTAGGGTTTTGACTTTAATCAGGCTAAATGGACTTCCAAGACTTCAAGTGAGCTTCATAACATCTTATATGTGTATAAGAACCCCCATGTCAAGTTTCAAGACTTTTCTCAAAAGTTTGCTCAGTCAGATGATCAGATAAGTCAAAAGCAGTCAATGCAGTTAAAAGGTCAAACTGAGGTCAACTGTGGTCAAACCAAAGTCAAACTTCATGATTTTTTTTGCCAACATCAAAGAGAGGTTGGGTGAGAAATATTATCATAATAACTGTAATACCCCAAATTTTGCCCTAAGATTTGTCGTCGCATTTCATTGCATTTTTATTGCATCTAATCAATTACTAACAAATTTGTGTAGTCGTTTGACTTTTTGCAGGTAAATATCATATGGCATGCATTTTTTTTCTAATAAATAAAATGGCACAATTGGCAAGAGGACATGTGTAAGGAGTTGTGAGTGTGAGAGGTTGAGAGTTCGAATCTCACCTTTGTCACTTTTTGTTTTTTATTATTTTTACTCTAAATTTTTCTATCTTTCATTAAAAAATAACAAAAATAGTTTTTTATTATTATTTAATTATTATTTTCGTATTTTAATTAAATCATTTTTTAAAATATTATTTTTTTTCACCTTTTTTCTAAATTATTCATAAAAATATCCAAAAAATCATAAAATAAAAAATATTGGAAAAAATTTTGTTCTTTTTATAATATTTTTGATTTTAGGAATCAATAGGATTTTTAGTTTTTATTTTAAGTTTATTTTAATTATTTTAAATTATTTAAATTTTATTTTTTTCTTAACTAATTATTTAGTTTGGGCTTTAAAATGGGCTTTAGGGACATTATTGACAATTTGGTGTTAACCCTAATTTGTTCCATATATATACATGTGTTGCCTTGTTGAAAAAAAGGGTCAGAAGGTTTTCTTCAGAAAAGAGGAGAGAGAGGGAGAAATAAAGGAGATCCCCAGAGAAGAAAGGCGGTCGTTCCCACAACTCGTTAGAAGGATTGGAGCTCTCCAGTGTTCCCTTATTCAAACCTTTTTCACATTTACCGAAGCAAACCTCCGCTTCGTAGGTTAAATTACTAAACCTTTTGTCTTTTCATGTTTATGTGCATATTTTGCCATGTTAATGTGTTTAGGTCCGTTAAATTACTAAATCCTTTGCATTTTTCATATTTATTTGCATCCTTGCCATGTTAACCTTCATTGTTGTTTAGATCCGTAGATTTTGATCATTGTGTCGTATAGGATTGTTTGCATGTCCATTAATTGTCTGTTTGCATTTGCAATTCTATTGTTATTTTTTTTATCAAAACCTTTTTCAAAATCAAAACTTTTTTTATTAAAACTAAAACATTTTTTCCCAAAAAAAACCTTTTTTGTTGCCGTAAACATTTTTTCCCAAAAAAAAACCTTTTTTTTATTCCCAAAAACCTTTTTTTGTTCCCGTAAACATTTTTTTCCAAAAAAAAACCTTTTTTGTTCCCGTAAACATTTTTTTCCAAAAAAAAGCCTTTTTTTGTTCCCGTAAACATTTTTTTTCCAAAAAAACTTTTTTGTTCCCGTAAACATTTTTTTCCAAAAAAACCTTTTTGTTCCCAAAAACATTTTTTTTTTAAACTTAACATTTTTTTATAATTTAAACTTAAATTTTTTTAACTAAGTAATTCCATTTTAAAATTAAAACCTTTTTTATATATATAATTAAAATATTAAAAAAATTAAAACATTTTTTTACATAATTAAAATATTAAAAAATTAAAACCTTTTCGTAAGGAACTCCTTATGTTTGCCGTGTCATTTTGTGTACCTTTTATTTTCTTTATTCCTGCATTTCATTTGCATGCTTGAGGTTGAGATGTGCTTGTGGTGGCCACAGCCCCACACTATTTTCCTCCCTCACTTCATTCTAAGTGTCATTACATATTTTCATATTCTTCATGTTTTCAGAAATGTTTCTTTGTTTCTTTATACCCTCTGCCTTTATTACTTTTCTTATTTCTGTACCTTAATTATTCCTCCATATAATGATTTGTCATATTTTCACATTTTTTACAGTTTTATCCTTCCGAAGGATTAGGTCCAGCCTTTTGGCCGCCGAGTCAATAGCCTTACCCCTTTAATGGATCAAACCCTGTTTAGCCTAGGTGTCCCGCCGTGGGCAAAATTGCTTTTATCCTAGTGTTAGGCCAAAAGAGTCGCCGTACTCTGTTTTAAGGTTTTCCGCCGTGGAATCCCTAATTTAACCCTATTTTAATTTTAATTAACATTTTTTAACATAGAGATTGGAGTCTCTGAACAAACCTTGGCCACAGTCAAAACGTTTCTAACCTCCCTTTTGAGGGGAACTACGATTACTCTGATTCCGCTCCCGTAAGGATACGTAGGCACAAGATGCGATGTCTTGCCGAGTAAACTTAGAATTAACCCCCTTTATTATTTATTATTGCTTATTTATATTTTATTTATCTTTGCTATTTAATTATTTTGCTTATTATTTTGTAATTGTTTCTTGGATGTAAAGTTGTTTAATTATTTAATGGTTAGTAATTAGGGAGTGTAACAACATGTATGTAATATTAAAATAAATTTAGATCACTTTTAAATAAAGATCATTAAAATAAACACGTCACACACGTAAGTCGATTTTAATCGCCGTCTCACTTCCTAAGGATATCCCTCAAGTTGCCTACGAATAATGGTTAAGTGGGGTGTATAAAGCAAGTCCCTCAAATAGAAAAAAATCATCAAAGTCCCTTATGGTTGCCTTTACGAATCGAGTCCCTTTCGAAAAATGATGATGGTCCCTTATATGTGCTTATTACATCCCACAATGGCCTTCAAAGTCAAATTGTCCCTCACATGTCCCTTAACATCCAAAGTAAGGACTACCTACTCCATTATAGTAGGGATAGTCTTACTAAAGGAAAGAATGAAGAATAAGAAAGACCTTTAAACATTAGGGTAGGTTACTCCTAGGTGCTTGCTCACTTCAAAACTGTTTCGCACTTAAACAAATTTTCAACAAGTTTTCAAACAAGTTCTTAACACATCCTCACATGGATTATTTATTAACTATTCTGAAAATTTTCTATTCACACACTACACTTTCAAAACAATTCAAAAGTGAGCTTAAGTACCTAAGAGCCCATGGATAACCATGGATGAAAAGGGTGCTAACACCTTCCCTTTTCATAACCTACCCCCCGGACCCAAAATATTCTCTAAGGTCTTTCCTGTTCTTTTATAACCTTTCCTTATGGATAAAATAAAAGTCGGTGGCGACTCTTGCTATCCGCAACATTGTTTAAAGTCAGTTCTCCCACCGTGTTACAGAACTGGCGACTCTGCTGGGGATCTATTTAAGAGGGGTACCCTTAGGAATTAAGATCACTTTAAATTGTTTGCCTTGTTTGCTTTATTATTATATTGTTGGGGTGCTCTTATGTGTGAAAGGTCCTAACCCGGATCTAGTGTACCTTAGGTAAATGGCAATAGACCAAGGAAACTGTACGACGTATATCGATACGGTTGATCTGGTGGCCATAGTTAGTGCGACTTCTTGGTTGGTGCTTATATTCCTTAAGTCAAGTTGAGGATAATATTGAGGCTGCCATATGTTGTCAATGCACTAACTGACTTTTAGAACCCTAGTTAACTCATCTTGGCCTTTAGAAAGTAGTGAGGTAACCGGCTTTGGTGCAGACTGAAGTTGGTTGACACTCGATACTACGCTCATTGAGATCTTAAACTTGGAGGGTTTTGGTTGGCAAGTAAGTTGCTTTCTGATCAACCACCCTTGTGAAGGATCAATGATATTGAGATCCCTTAGAACCCGGTTACTTTTGTAGGACAGGATGAACCATCTAACTTCAGGGGAGGGTACTTACCTTTAAACCTCATGCAAGCCTTTAAACCTAGGGCAATTGTGTGACTTGTTTGTGTGTGCCACATGTTTGTGATTGAACATAACATCATGACATCATCATGCATCATAAGCATATCATTTTCCCTAACCATTTCAAGGACCAAAGGATTTATCTTTGTTCTTTGTTGCAGGTCATGGCTTCTGCTCGTAGAAACACCATCAGGATCAACTTTGTAGGGATACCTGCTAAGCTCAAGGAGTTGGTTTCCCTAGTGCCTGATCATTCCCAGTTCAACAAGAGACATGGTCACTTATTGGATCTAGTTACTTCAGGGTTCAGTGAAGACATGATGAGTGTGCTGTTTCAGTTCTTTGACCCTAAGCACCATTGCTTTACATTTCCTGATTATCAGCTGGTTCCAACCATGGAGGAGTTCTCTAAACTTCTGGGTATACCTGTTCTTGATCAGAAGCCATTCACAGGCTTAGAGAAGGAGCTTAAACCAGAAGTTATTGCTGCAGCTCTACATCTGAAGAAGTCTGACATTGTTCTAGAGACGAGAAGTGGAGTTAAAGGTATTCTTGCCAAGGTATTAGTGGATAAAGCTCAAATGCTCTTGAAGGCTATGAGCTACGATGCTTTTGAGGAGATCTTAGCCTTATTGATTTAGGGCTTAGTGTTGTTCCCCAATCCTGATCAGTTCATAGACGTTCATGTCATCAACATATTCCTGAGTCACAATCCAGTGCCTACCTTACTTGGAGACATCCTACATTCTCTTCACACCCGTACTACAAGAGCAAGAGGAACTTTGATGTGCTGCATACCTTTACTCTCTAGGTGGTTTATTTCTCACCTTCCTCGCTCAGTAATGAAGAATGAGCAAGGGTTCAGATGGTCCAAGAGGATCATGTCACTTTCTCACTCAGACATCCATTGGTGCTCCAGATCTACGGAGAATGTCACCATCATTGACCGTTGTGGGGAGTTTCCTAATGTGCCACTTCTAGGCATAAGAGGAGGCATCACCTACAACCCATCTCTAGCTTTACGACAGTTTGGTTACGCCCGGAGCGATGGTCCACATGACATGTTGATTCAGGGCATTGTGTTTGACTACGACAACGATCTTCAGGGTTACCGTCAGAGATTCATACGAGCTTGGGAAAAGGTAAACAGGATTGACAGCAAGACACTGGAGCCTAAGTACACCATTCCTATGGAGGCTTATCTCAGATGGGTACGATTTTGTGCTCAGACACTCATGATGCCATATACTGCCATCCTACCAGTTACCATGGAACCTGTTGCTGAAGGAGACACAGCTTATACCATCCTTCACCCAGACATGCCTACTGATATGGAAGACTTGCAGAGATCATGGATCCAACTGAAAGAGCAAAGGGATACTTTCGAGGCTCATTACAAAGCAAGCCAAGCAAGGATCCTAGAGCTAACAAAGCTACTTCATGAGGAACGAAATCTCAACTCATACCTCAACACAAAGAGGAAACGTCCATGGGAGACTTAAAACCCCATCTTTTGTACTTATTTCGTTTTCATTTTTTGTAAGCCTAAAAGGCAAAACAAGTTATTACTAATAAAAAGTTACTTTCTTGTTTGTTTAAGCAAATTTAAATCCTGCGGTCCTTGAAAACATTGCATATGCATTCCCATATCATTGCATCACAGGTTTATAATTGTGCACAGGTTTCTCATCTTCTCGCTGTTTATTTCAGCAATGGCTCTTGAACAATCAGTTAAGGATCTCCAGGCACAGAATGCACAGTTCCAAGAGCTGATCCTGAACCTATCCAAGGGGCAGGATGAATTGAAGACACTGCTGGCCAAGAAGACTAAGAAGGCTAGAAGGTATGGTGGATCATCTGACTCAGGGTAAGAAGATTGAAGAGGTTGACATGGTTGACAAAGTACCACTAAGAATCACTTCAAAGGGTCCCATTAAAATCACTCATCAGGGCCCAATCAAGATTACTGCTGAAGGTCCTGTGAAAGTTGTCGCTGAAGCCAGAGTAGCTCCTCTGATCATTACCACTCCTGGTCCTATTTCTTATACATCTGACAAAGCTGTGCCTTGGCACTATGGGTCTGATGTTTACATCCATGGTGTCAAGCAGGAGCCTTTACCTGATATGCCTGTTGACATTGATAATATTGCTGGATCTAGCAAGATCACTCGTAGTGGAAGAGTCTTCTCTCCTCCAGTTGCTTCTAAGAGTGCAGTTACCCCTGCTGTTACTTCCACCACTGATGCTCGGGGCAAGGGTCCTGTTATTGAGCCTGTATCTACTGACGTGCCAGCTGCTGATGACCTCTCTAAGCAGATGGAAGAGGTATTGAAAATCATCCGCAAGAGTGATTATGATATTGTTGATCAGCTGGGGCATACTCCCTCAAAGATTTCTATACTCTCCCTGTTATTATGTTCTGAGGCTCATGCCAAGTCATTGATCAAGTTTCTAAAGATGGCTCATGTACCCAATGCAATTTCTGTGGACCAGTTTGAGAATTGTGTTGCTCACCTGACCTATGACAACGGGTTGGGATTTTCTGATGCTGACTTGACCCCTGCCAAGAGGGATCATAACAGGGCCTTGCATATTTCAATTGAATGCAGGGGCACTACCCTGTCTCATGTGCTGATAGACAATGGTTCCTCTCTGAATGTGTTGCCTAAGGAAGTCCTGAACGAGCTGAGTCCTGAAGATACGGTATTGAAGCCCAGTAATATTGTGGTAAAGGCTTTTGATGGTTCTAGAAGAGTAGTGTATGGGGAAATTGATCTTCCAATCAAGGTTGGCTCTCAGGTGTTTACTGCTACATTCTATGTGACGGATATTCGTCCTTCGTACTCATGTCTGCTTGGTCGTCCCTGGATCCATGGGGCAGGTGCTGTGACCTCCACATTACATCAAAAGTTGAGATATCCGGTGAATGGAAAAGTTGTTACTGTCTTTGGAGAGGAAGAATACTTTGTCAGCCATGTAAACACTTTCAAGTATCTGGAAGTAGAAGGTGAATACATTGAAACTCCATGTCAGTCATTTGAAGTGGTTCCCTGGGCTGTTAAGGATTGTGTGACTCCTCCTGCTGTGAAGAAGGTTCCTGTGGTCATCAGAAACCCTCCAACAATGGCAATGGCCTCCCTCAATGATGCAAAAGCTATGGTGGAAGAAGAGTCCCAGAAGGCTGTTCGTCGTGCTCGTGCTGTTCGTATCACCAATCAAGGGGTTATCAATGCTGTGGGAGATCAAGATGAAGACTACAACTTGGAGGCATGGATTTTTCCTACTGTGGGTGCTGGACTCAATAATTGGACAGCTGAAGATGTTATCCCTATCTCCTCTAGTCAGGAGTAAATACTATTACTGTGTTATGTTTTTAAATTTATAATTTTCTGGAACAATTAAAACTTTCAAGCCATGTGCCTTACCCGGGGCACAATGGTGTGCTTGTTACGGGTTGTCATTTCATTTGCATACATCATTCCATAAAATCAGTGGACGTGTCGTTTTCGTAAATATTGTGTTCCTTGTCTTTCTTTTTCTTTTATTTTTGCTTTATCAGCTATGTGTTCTTACACACACCCACGTCACTAAAATGCCGATCCTCATCCACTCTGGATCCAGTTGATAACAGTTCTACTATTTCCAATTACAATTTCGAGAATCCGATCTATCAAACTGAAGACGGAAACGAGGACGATTGTGAAATACCTGTAGAGCTTGCTAGGTTGTTACAACAAGAAGAGAAAGCTATACAGCCACATGAAGAGCCAGTCGAAGTTGTGAATCTGGGAACTGAAGAAAACAGAAAAGAGGTCCAGACAGGGGCTGATTTAGACAACACTGCTCAGCATAAGGTATTCTCTTTTATGGATGGTTTCTCTGGTTACAATCAAATCAAGATGGCACCTGAAGATATGGAGAAGACTACATTTGTGACACAGTGGGGCACCTTTTGCTATAAGGTAATGCCATTTGGTTTGAAGAATGCAGGGGCAACATATCAGCGTGCTATGGTGGCTTTGTTTCATGATAGGATTCATCATGAGATAGAGGTATATGTGGATGATATGATAGCCAGATCTCAGAATGAAGAGCAACATCTTGATCATCTGCACAAGTTGTTTGAGAGGTTGAAGAAATACAAGTTGAGATTGAACCCAAACAAGTGTACTTTTGGAGTTAGATCTGGAAAACTCTTGGGTTTCATTGTCAGTGGAAAAGGTATTGAAGTGGATCCTGCAAAAGTGAAATCTATACGAGAGATGCCAGCTCCCCGTACTGAGAAGGAGGTTAGAGGTTTCTTGGGACGATTGAACTACATCGCAAGATTTATTTCCCAATTAACTACCATCTGTGAGCCAATCTTCAAGTTGTTGAAGAAAGATCAGGTGATGGAATGGAATGATGAGTGCCAGACTGCCTTTGATGAAATCAAGAGATATTTGCTAGAACCTCCAATTTTAATGCCACCAGTTGACGGAAGACCCATGATTATGTATTTAACAGTATTAGACAACTCAATGGGGTGTGTATTGGGGCAACATGACGAGTCTGGTCGAAAAGAGCAGGCAATATACTACCTTAGCAAAAAGTTTACCGACTGTGAAACAAGATACTCACTGCTCGAGAAAACTTGCTGCGCTTTGGCATGGGCTGCTCGCCGACTAAGACAGTATATGTTGACCCATACTACCTTGTTGATTTCGAAGATGCAGTTCAAGATTAAGCATCACAACTCTTCTCCGTATCGTCCAAAGATGAATGGGGCAGTTGAAGCTGCTAATAAGAACATTAAGAAGATTGTACAAAAGATGACTATTACTTACAAGGATTGGCACGAGATGTTACCATTTGCTCTGCATGGCTATCGTACTACAATACGTACTTCAACAGGGGCAACCCCATTCTCCTTAGTCTATGGTATGGAAGCAGTTCTGCCTATTGAAGTTCAGATCCCCTCCTTGAGAATTATGAAGGATGCAGGCTTGGATGAAGATGAGTGGATTCAGACTCGACTTGACCAGATAAATTTGATTGATGAGAAAAGGTTAGCAGCAGTTTGTCATGGCCAGATGTACCAGAAACGGATGATCAAAGCTTTTGACAAGAAGGTTAAGCCAAAGGTATATCAGGCTGGTGACTTGGTAATCAAGCGTATCATATTACCACAGGGTGATCCAAGGGGCAAGTGGACTCCAACATATGAGGGACCATTTGTAGTCAAGACAGTGTTCTCAGGAGGTGCCATGATACTGACTACAATGGATGGTGAAGACTTCCCACAACCTGTAAACGCAGACATAGTTAAAAAATACTACGCATAAAAAGAGACCCGCTAGGTTGACAGGCCTAGGCAAAAATAAGGGCATCCCGGCAAACCAAAAGGGTTTGGGCAAAAATTAGGGATATATATATAAAAAGATGTACACCCGGCAAGTCGAAAACCTGAAAAGGCGGCTTGGGCAAAAAAGGGTATCCCGGTGGATTGAAAACCTGAAAGGGCAATCCAGGCAAAAGTTAGGGATTAAAGCGTATGACTATGTCTCGTTTGGATCACTCATGAAACTGCAACCAGTTGTACTACTTACTCAAGCTCAAACAGATAAAGCTCAATCCAATCGTCTCCGTCTCAACAGCAAGAAGATGAGATACTTGAGTGGCAATAGTAGAATTGAAACTCAATAGGATTATTTCCCACATAGCTGATTCTTTTTGTAAAACTTCATGACAAAATTCTCTTACTAGGGTTTATGTCTCCTTGTACAAACTTACCCGTGTATGGGTCACTTTTGATATAAATAAACCCCATCTTTTGAATCCAGATTTACTTTTACCCTATTTACATAAGCGAAACGTCCATTGGTTGTGTTTGAATGTATGTATGCCTTTGAATATGATTGATGTTTACCAGAAATGCATGTATGCTTTTAATATGATTGATGTTTACCAGAAATGCATGAAAATGCAGTAATAGTATTTACTAAGGACGAACGAGGGAAGGATTTCAACGAAGCTTCGCCGGTTCATCTTTACAAGACAGTTACAAACCATCAGTAGGACTAATCCATTTTCACAAAGTCTAATCTCCCCTGGAATTTATATCCATCTCTTTTATCCTCATACGGATATACGGGAAATTACTTTCCAATAAGGGCACGATGAACGAAGACGGGATGTTATACTTATCCTACTATCAAACGAAAACGAAGGTTATCTATACCCTACTATCCCCAACAACGGGAGGTTATCTATACCTGGTTATCCCCAACAACGGGAGGTTATCTATACCTTGTTATCCTCAGCAGACGGAGGGTTATATACTCTTCAACAATGAATCGGGATTTATTTTCCTTGGCCAGCAGTTGTTATACAAGGATATCCAGACACTTCCAGCAGTATCATATCATACATACATCATTTACATCATACCATAACATATATGTCTATAGTACATTACCTAAGTGCATCATGTCATACATGCATACATAAAGCATAAACTAATGTTGTTATACAGAATGCTACCTTGTTTTCAGGTTAATTATCCAACAAACAAGCTTATGATCTTTGGGACTGCTTTATTGTAACCTCAGGGTTACTTTATCCTCCTGATGAGCTTCTTATTACTTTGGGACTGCTTTATTGTAACCTCAGGGTTATTTTATCCTCCTGATAGCCTCTCATGACTTCAAGACTGCTTTAGAGCTACTGATTGCTCTATCCTCCTGAAATCATCCTATTACTTCAAGACTGCTTTAGAGCTATTCATTGCTCTATCCTCATGAGGTCATATTACTACTTCAAGACTGCTTTAGAGCTATTCATTGCTCTATCCTCCTGAAGCCATCTAATTATTTCAAGACTGCTTTAGAGTTATCCATTGCTCTATCCTCCTGAAATTACATTATTATTTCAAGACTGCTTTAGAGCTATCCATTGCTCTATCCTCCTGAAATCATTACTTCAAGACTGCTTTAGAGCTATCGATTGCTCTATCCTCCTGAAGACATGAAATCATTACTTCAAGACTGCTTTAGAGCTATCGATTGCTCTATCCTCCTGAAGACATATCACATTATTATTTCAAGACTGCTTTAGAGCCATTCATTGCTCTATCCTCCTGAAATTACATTATTATTTCAAGATTGCTTTAGAGCTATCCATTGCTCTATCCTCCTGAAATCATTACTTCAAGACTGCTTTAGAGCTATCGATTGCTCTATCCTCCTGAAGACATATCACATTATTATTTCAAGACTGCTTTAGAGCCATTCATTGCTCTATCCTCCTGAAATTACATTATTATTTCAAGACTGCTTTAGAGCCATTCATTGCTCTATCCTCCTGAAATTACATTATTATTTCAAGATTGCTTTAGAGCTATCCATTGCTCTATCCTCCTGAAATCATTACTTCAAGACTGCTTTAGAGCTATCGATTGCTCTATCCTCCTGAAGACATATCACATTATTATTTCAAGACTGCTTTAGAGCCATTCATTGCTCTATCCTCCTGAAATTACATTATCATTTCAAGACTGCTTTAGAGCTATCCATTGCTCTATCCTCCTGAAATCATTACTTCAAGACTGCTTTAGAGCTATTGATTGCTCTATCCTCCTGAAGACATGAAATCATTACTTCAAGACTGCTTTAGAGCTATCGATTGCTCTATCCTCCTGAAGACATATCACATTATTATTTCAAGACTGCTTTAGAGCTATTGATTGCTCTATCCTCCTGAAGACATGAAATCATTACTTCAAGACTGCTTTAGAGCTATCGATTGCTCTATCCTCCTGAAGACATATCACATTATTATTTCAAGACTGCTTTAGAGCTATTCGTTGCTCTATCCTCCTGAAATCATTACTTCAAGACTGCTTTAGAGCTATTGATTGCTCTATCCTCCTGAAGACATATCACATTATTATTTCAAGACTGCTTTAGAGCTATCCGTTGCTCTATCCTCCTGAAATCATTACTTCAAGACTGCTTTAGAGCTATTGATTGCTCTATCCTCCTGAAGACATATCACATTATTACTTCAAGACTGCTTCAGAGCTATTGATTGCTCTATCCTCCTGAGGTCAGATTTATCACTTCAAGACTGCTTTAGGGTTATCACTATTGATTGCTCTATCCTCATGAAGACATGCTGTTACATCAGTATTACTCCAGACTCTTGACAGTTCTCATTATACTACTGAAGAACTTTCCCCTAGTGGCATCTTTAAGCCCACTCAATCATGTTCAACCAACCATCAATATCACTCCATGCACTGGTGAGTGCAAATTTTTGGGCTTTTGTGTTCAATCCCCTTCAACCTTCCAGGTTACGACTGGCAAATATACCAATCTAACCCCTCAGGTTTCAGAAAATTGAACAGGGGCAGCTGTTGCACCCCAAAATTTGCCCTCACAATACAAGACTTTGTGTTCCAAGAAGGTTCACAAGGTTCACAAAATTCACAATTGGTCAGAAGAGTTGACAATTCCCTCAGACAATGCACCTCCTAAGCAGTGCATCCAAAACTAGGGTTTTGACTTTAATCAGGCTAAATGGACTTCCAAGACTTCAAGTGAGCTTCATAACATCTTATATGTGTATAAGAACCCCCATGTCAAGTTTCAAGACTTTTCTCAAAAGTTTGCTCAGTCAGATGATCAGATAAGTCAAAAGCAGTCAATGCAGTTAAAAGGTCAAACTGAGGTCAACTGTGGTCAAACCAAAGTCAAACTTCATGATTTTTTTTTGCCAACATCAAAGAGAGGTTGGGTGAGAAATATTATCATAATAACTGTAATACCCCAAATTTTGCCCTAAGATTTGTCGTCGCATTTCATTGCATTTTTATTGCATCTAATCAATTACTAACAAATTTGTGTAGTCGTTTGACTTTTTGCAGGTAAATATCATATGGCATGCATTTTTTTTCTAATAAATAAAATGGCACAATTGGCAAGAGGACATGTGTAAGGAGTTGTGAGTGTGAGAGGTTGAGAGTTCGAATCTCACCTTTGTCACTTTTTGTTTTTTATTATTTTTACTCTAAATTTTTCTATCTTTCATTAAAAAATAACAAAAATAGTTTTTTATTATTATTATTTAATTATTATTTTCGTATTTTAATTAAATCATTTTTTAAAATATTATTTTTTTTCACCTTTTTTCTAAATTATTCATAAAAATATCCAAAAAATCATAAAATAAAAAATATTGGAAAAAATTTTGTTCTTTTTATAATATTTTTGATTTTAGGAATCAATAGGATTTTTAGTTTTTATTTTAAGTTTATTTTAATTATTTTAAATTATTTAAATTTTATTTTTTTCTTAACTAATTATTTAGTTTGGGCTTTAAAATGGGCTTTAGGGACATTATTGACAATTTGGTGTTAACCCTAATTTGTTCCATATATATACATGTGTTGCCTTGTTGAAAAAAAGGGTCAGAAGGTTTTCTTCAGAAAAGAGGAGAGAGAGGGAGAAACAAAGGAGATCCCCAGAGAAGAAAGGCGGTCGTTCCCACAACTCGTTAGAAGGATTGGAGCTCTCCAGTGTTCCCTTATTCAAACCTTTTTCACATTTACCGAAGCAAACCTCCGCTTCGTAGGTTAAATTACTAAACCTTTTGCCTTTTCATGTTTATGTGCATATTTTGCCATGTTAATGTGTTTAGGTCCGTTAAATTACTAAATCCTTTGCATTTTTCATATTTATTTGCATCCTTGCCATGTTAACCTTCATTGTTGTTTAGATCCGTAGATTTTGATCATTGTGTCGTATAGGATTGTTTGCATGTCCATTAATTGTCTGTTTGCATTTGCAATTCTATTGTTATTTTTTTTTATCAAAACCTTTTTCAAAATCAAAACTTTTTTTATTAAAACTAAAACATTTTTTCCCCAAAAAAACCTTTTTTGTTGCCGTAAACATTTTTTCCCAAAAAAAAACCTTTTTTTTATTCCCAAAAACCTTTTTTTGTTCCCGTAAACATTTTTTTCCAAAAAAAAACCTTTTTTGTTCCCGTAAACATTTTTTTCCAAAAAAAAGCCTTTTTTTGTTCCCGTAAACATTTTTTTTCCAAAAAAACTTTTTTGTTCCCGTAAACATTTTTTTCCAAAAAAACCTTTTTGTTCCCAAAAACATTTTTTTTTTTAAACTTAACATTTTTTTATAATTTAAACTTAAATTTTTTTAACTAAGTAATTCCATTTTAAAATTAAAACCTTTTTTATATATATAATTAAAATATTAAAAAAATTAAAACATTTTTTTACATAATTAAAATATTAAAAAATTAAAACCTTTTCGTAAGGAACTCCTTATGTTTGCCGTGTCATTTTGTGTACCTTTTATTTTCTTTATTCCTGCATTTCATTTGCATGCTTGAGGTTGAGATGTGCTTGTGGTGGCCACAGCCCCACACTATTTTCCTCCCTCACTTCATTCTAAGTGTCATTACATATTTTCATATTCTTCATGTTTTCAGAAATGTTTCTTTGTTTCTTTATACCCTCTGCCTTTATTACTTTTCTTATTTCTGTACCTTAATTATTCCTCCATATAATGATTTGTCATATTTTCACATTTTTTACAGTTTTATCCTTCCGAAGGATTAGGTCCAGCCTTTTGGCCGCCGAGTCAATAGCCTTACCCCTTTAATGGATCAAACCCTGTTTAGCCTAGGTGTCCCGCCGTGGGCAAAATTGCTTTTATCCTAGTGTTAGGCCAAAAGAGTCGCCGTACTCTGTTTTAAGGTTTTCCGCCGTGGAATCCCTAATTTAACCCTATTTTAATTTTAATTAACATTTTTTAACATAGAGATTGGAGTCTCTGAACAAACCTTGGCCACAGTCAAAACGTTTCTAACCTCCCTTTTGAGGGGAACTACGATTACTCTGATTCCGCTCCCGTAAGGATACGTAGGCACAAGATGCGATGTCTTGCCGAGTAAACTTAGAATTAACCCCCTTTATTATTTATTATTGCTTATTTATATTTTATTTATCTTTGCTATTTAATTATTTTGCTTATTATTTTGTAATTGTTTCTTGGATGTAAAGTTGTTTAATTATTTAATGGTTAGTAATTAGGGAGTGTAACAACATGTATGTAATATTAAAATAAATTTAGATCACTTTTAAATAAAGATCATTAAAATAAACACGTCACACACGTAAGTCGATTTTAATCGCCGTCTCACTTCCTAAGGATATCCCTCAAGTTGCCTACGAATAATGGTTAAGTGGGGTGTATAAAGCAAGTCCCTCAAATAGAAAAAAATCATCAAAGTCCCTTATGGTTGCCTTTACGAATCGAGTCCCTTTCGAAAAATGATGATGGTCCCTTATATGTGCTTATTACATCCCACAATGGCCTTCAAAGTCAAATTGTCCCTCACATGTCCCTTAACATCCAAAGTAAGGACTACCTACTCCATTATAGTAGGGATAGTCTTACTAAAGGAAAGAATGAAGAATAAGAAAGACCTTTAAACATTAGGGTAGGTTACTCCTAGGTGCTTGCTCACTTCAAAACTGTTTCGCACTTAAACAAATTTTCAACAAGTTTTCAAACAAGTTCTTAACACATCCTCACATGGATTATTTATTAACTATTCTGAAAATTTTCTATTCACACACTACACTTTCAAAACAATTCAAAAGTGAGCTTAAGTACCTAAGAGCCCATGGATAACCATGGATGAAAAGGGTGCTAACACCTTCCCTTTTCATAACCTACCCCCCGGACCCAAAATATTCTCTAAGGTCTTTCCTGTTCTTTTATAACCTTTCCTTATGGATAAAATAAAAGTCGGTGGCGACTCTTGCTATCCGCAACATTGTTTAAAGTCAGTTCTCCCACCGTGTTACACCAGGGCGTCAGCCATTTGATTTTCTGCTCGTGGCACGTGATGCAATTCCACCTTGTCAAAGAAAGGCAACAATCTCCTTGCATAATTCATATAGGGTATCAAATTGAGCTGACGTGTCTCCCATTCTCCTTTAATCTGATTCACCACCAGAGCTGAGTCTCCGTATACATCCAGGTTCTTGATTCGCAAATCAATAGCTTCTTCCAGACCCATGATGCAAGCCTCATATTCCGCCTCGTTATTGGTAACGGGAAAGGTCAATCGGGCAGTAAATGGGATGTGCGACCCCTGAGGAGTAGTAATAATTGCCCCTATTCCGCTACCATAGGAATTTACAGCTCCGTCAAATATCAACTGCCATTTGGAACCCAACTCTGGTCCTTCGTCTGGCAACGGTTCTTCACAATCCTTCATTCTCAGGTATATGATATCCTCGTCAGGAAAATCAAACCTCATCGATTGGTAGTCCTCAACAGGCTGCTCCACAAGGTACTCTGACAGTACGCTACCTTTAATAGCATTTTGCGAGACATATTGGATATCGTATTCTGTTAACACCATCTGCCATCGGGCAATTCTTCCGGAGAGTGCTTGCTTCTCAAACACATATTTGATTGGATCCATCTTTGAAATTAGCATGGTTGTATGATTCAACATGTATTGCCTCAAACGTTTGGCGGTCCAGGCTAGCGCGCAACACGTCTTCTCGAGCATTGAGTATCTGGACTCACAGTCGGTAAACTTCTTACTTAAATAGTAGATCGCATGCTCTTTATGTACGGTCTCGTCGTGTTGACCGAGAACACAACCCATACTTTCCTCAAGAACTGTCAAATACATAATCAAAGGTCTCCCGGCCACTGGGGGTATCAAAACAGGAGGTTCCTGCAAGTATTCTTTTATCTTGTCGAACGCCTTTTGACAATTTTCATTCCAGGTCAACACCTGATCCTTTTTCAACAACTTGAATAACGGCTCGCATGTCGCAGTTAGGTGAGATATGAACCGAGCGATGTAGTTCAACCTCCCTAAAAACCCACGCACTTCTTTTTCTGTTTTAGGCGTCGACATTTCTTGTATAGCTTTTATCTTTGCAGGATCAACCTCTATCCCCTTTTCGCTCACAATAAACCCCAGCAGTTTACCCGATCTCACCCCAAAGGTGCACTTGTTAGGGTTCAGCCTCAACCTGAACTTCCTAAGTCTTTTGAACAGTTTCAGCAGATTAACCAAATGCTCCTCCTCCGTCTGGGATTTGGAAATCATATCATCAACATAAACCTCGATCTCTTTGTGCATCATGTCATGAAAGAGAGTCGTCATAGCCCGTTGATATGTTGCCCCAGCGTTCTTCAGTCTGAAGGGCATCACTTTGTAGCAAAATGTTCCCCAGGGAGTAATGAAGGTGGTCTTCTCCATGTCTTCAGGTGCCATTTTGATCTGATTGTAGCCTGAGAAGTCGTCCATGAAGGAGAATACAGAGAACTGAGCAGTGTTATCAACCAACACATCAATGTCAGGAAGTGGAAAGTCGTCTTTCGGGCTCGCCCTATTCAAATCACGATAGTCTACACAAATTCGCACTTTACCGTCTTTCTTCGGCACTGGTACTATATTAGCGACCCATGACGGATAAGTCGTAACGGCTAGGAAACCGACATTCCACTGTTTTTGAACTTCCTCTTTGACTTTCACAGCCATGTCTGGTCGAGTTCTTCTGAGTTTCTGTTTAACAGGCGGACATTCCTCTCGCAACGGCAGACGGTGTACAACCATGTCCGTATCCAACCCAGGCATATCCTCGTGCGACCAAGCAAATATATCACTATACTCTCTCAGTATCTCAATCAGCCTTTGCTTGATGTCGCTCTGCAGCGCAGCCCCTATACAGATATTTCTCACAACTTCTTCCGACCCCAAGTTGATAATCTCAATTTCCTCCTGATGAGGCAGAATAACTTTCTCTTCTTGTTTCAACAAACGAGTCAGCTCCTCTAGCAGGTCGCTATCCTCAACAATCTCTTCCTCTGCTTGGAATACCGGGTGCCCGAAGTCGAAACGAGTCATGGGCGGTTCGTAGAAGGTGTCATCTGAAATATTAGTCCTGCAAAGGAAATGGTTAAACGCTTCAACACGCAAACAAAGCAAATAACCACGTTTCCATTTATTGTTAAAGAAAAAACAAGAAAAACAGGGATCACAATATTTGTATATGAAAAACGCCTTTATTTCATGATTAAACAGTGCAATACACATAATCAAGTAGCCCTAAGGTAAAATCACTATGCCCCGGGTAGGACATAGGATTATTCAACAATTGACAAAATAAATCATTACTGTTTAAGAGTCACTGGGACAGTTTCCCGGGTGGACCAGTTGCAGAGACTTTGTCCTGGCACGCTTGGCTTGATCCACGCATCCACATCGCAGTCACTATCTCCGTCTTCAGCATCGGAAATAGCGTTGATTGTCTCAAAGCACTCCCCGCTTGGCGTGATCGTTATCGGTCCCTTGAACCTGGGTGCTCCTGAAGATGACGCTGACGATGTCGGTCGATACCCTAGTCCAAACTTGTCATTCTTCACGGGAATCTCCAGTACTTGCCCCCAGCCTTTAGTCTCGCCAGTCTGCACTAAAGCCCGAGCTTCTTTGTAGGATGACACTACCACTTCTGGCATTTTGCTGGAACCCTGAGCTTTGTCTTTAATTCACAACCCTTCGAAGGATTGACAAGGTGTCTCGTGTATTTCTCCGTCGACCTCAACATATCTGAACGAAGACAGGTGACTGACCAAGATGTCCTCCTCCCCGCAAACTGTAACAACACTATCACCCACCATGTACTTCAACTTCTGATGCAATGTGGACGTTACGGCCCCTGCAGCGTGGATCCATGGGCGCCCAAGAAGACAGCTATAAGCTGGATGGATATCCATGATGTAGAATTCGGTATCAAAAATTTCTGGCCCCACCTGAAGCGGTAATGTTATTGACCCAAACACTGATCTTTTCGTCCCGTCAAACACCCTCACAACCAAATCGCTGGGCGTGCAAATAAATCCCCATATGTCCAATTTCATCATGGCTTTCTTTGGCAATACATTCAACGACGATCCAGTATCCACCAATACACGCGACATTACGGTGCCCCGGCATTCCACCGATATATGCAAAGCCATGTTGTGCTCTCGACCCCTGGGTGTTAGATCAAAATCTGTGAAACCCAGGCTATGTCCAGCATTGACATGTGCCATTATCCCCTCTAACTGATTTACAGAAACTTCTTGAGGCACAAATGACATATCCAGAATCTTTAGCAAGGCGTTTCGATGGGCCTCGGAACATAACAACAACGACAAGATAGAAATCTTTGACGGCGTCTGCTGTAGGTGTTCAACAATTTTGTAGTCGCTTTTACGAATCAGTCTCATAAACTCCTCTAAGTCCTTGAGTGACGTATCCTTTTCTTTCAACTGAGTAGGCCTGCTTTCATTTACTTTGGCTTTGCCTTTGGCCAATCTCTCCACTTCTATTTCAGGTGAGGTAAAGATCCTTCCGCTACAGGTCATGCCCCCCGTTCCAACGACATTATCAACAGCCCCAGCTGGCTGGCCATTCACCACAATCTTTTCGCCGTTGCAATATGCTTCTAATCCGTATGTCCACGGGACAGCTTTCGTACTCTCAAAGGGAACAAGCCCTGCTTTGGTAATCGTAATAGTTGGCCGCTCGGCGGGCGCCGTTATCGTTATAGTCTTCCTCGGGATCGTCATCGTTGCAATATCATTCTGCTTATCACATAATGCCTCCACAGGCTTCTCAACCGCAGTTCGATCAAATTGCAAGGTCCCTTCGTCGATCATGGCCTGAATGCCCTGCTTCAAATCAGTACAACCCCCAGGCTGGGTCCAACACTCTAAATAGTATTCATCATAACCAGGGAATACTCCCCCTCTGAGCAACCTGCTTTTCACCTCACTCAATGGTGTCTTCAGTTCGCTAACATCCATCACCAAGTTCAAATTTTCTTCTGTTAAGATAGCATTTGCCCCATGATTAGGCATAGGTTGTTGTACAATATTGGGCCCCTCCTGGCCAAAGTTGATGGCCTTACTGTCCACCAAGTCTTGAACTTTATGCTTAAAAGCATGGCATGATTCTACATCATGTCCGGGCGCCCCGGAATGGAATTCGCAGTGCTTATTAGCATCATACCCATAAGGAAGTGTCGGTCCTGTAGGCGGCTCCAATGCTCTTTTCTCAACCAAATTCAAACCCAACAGTGTCTGAAGAAGCTCTGCATACGTCGACGGAGGCTTATCAAATACCCTCTTCGGCTTTGCATTCTGAAACCTTCTCTGACCCTGATTCTGCCTTTGCTGTTGTTGTGGTTGTTGTTGTTGCTGTTGTTGTTGTTGAGGAATTGGAATAGTAACACTGGCTATTTGTTGAGGTTGAATGTACTGATTTCTGCCTCTGCCCCGGCCTCTACCACCAAATACAGCGCTTGTGTCACCCTGTCGTCTTCCGCCGAACGCTTTTCTCGCACCTCCAGCTGAAGTAGATTCGCCTGCCTGAATCTTTCCGATTTTAATTCCATTTTCGATCCTTTCTCCCATAAGGATCATATCGGAGAAGCTACCCATCGAGACATTGAGTAACTTGTCATAGTACATTCCTGTAAATGTCCCCACAAACATGTCATTCATCTCCCTTTCAACCAAAGGAGGGTGCACCCGAGCTGCCATATCGTGCCACCGCTGCGCGTACTCTTTGAAACTTTCACCACTTTTCTGCGACAGACTCTGCAACTGAACTCTGTTTGACGCCAAATCGTTGTTATATTTGTAATGCATAACGAAAGCATCAGCCAACTGCTTCCAACTTCTAATCTGAGTGGGCTCCAGTCCCATGTACCACTCCAATGATGGTCCAGATAAGCTATCCTGAAAGAAATGCATGAGCATCCTTTCATCATTGTAATATGCAGACATCCTTCTATAATAAGAACGTACATGGACCTTTGGGAAGGTATCCCCTTTGTATTTGTCGAATGTTGGAGCCTTTAATTTTAATGGCACCCTCAGTCCTGGTACCAACCCCATAGTAGTCATATCTAACCCAGCGGAGTTCTGACTAACCACACCTTTCATCTGCTCTTCTAGCATTCTGATCCTCTGAACAGGGTCAATGGGGCCCTCAGGTCCCATACCTCTTCCCGAAAAAGCGTCGTCCTAGTGATCCACATTCCAGTCATTGCCATACCCATCGTAACCCAAGTTACGGCCAAATCCTTGCTGATTGAACATAGGACCCTGTCCTCGGTTGCCGAACCCTAGATTGACCCCAGCAGGTCCAACACCACTGTTGAAAGGAAATGATCCAGCGTCGTTGTTATTCACATTACCGAATCCACCATTACCGTAGCCATACCCCTGATTATTGCTGTAACCGTCATTACCAAAGCCTTGATTGTTGAACCTGAAGTTCCCGTCCTGATTGACATTGCCATACCCGTTGTTTCCAAAGCCATCATTGTCACCGAATCCTTGATCGGCATCCACAGTGTTGCCTTTGTTGTTAACAACATGCCCATCACCACCATTTCCAGTATTGCCATTACCAGCGCCAGCACCTGCACCAGTACCAGTGTTTCCGTTGACAGTCACAACAGATAGAGTAACAACTGCCGGTAACTCATCCTCCCGAAGAGGAGTTCCAACAGAAATGTAGTCCGTATTGCCATTTTCGTTTGCCCGCGTCTGCAGCGGTTGCACCAAAGTCTGAAGATTCTCCTGCCCTTGGCCATACTCTCCATAGCTTGCATGAATAGAGTCAGCTTCTCATGAATCTCCTACATCTCGACTTGGACTTGATCCATTGCTTTCTTGCAGTTGGTTCTGGTTGAGTAGCGGTGGATTCTTTGGCCGTCAATCCTGAAAAACCTGTGAGATGCAGGAAATAAGATACAGATTCAACAAGTAACTAGCAATGCGAAATGAATATGCAGATGCAATATGTGTCTGTGCGTTAGGGAGATCAACCCCCGATTCTAGTGTCAAAGTGCCAGTGCAGTGAAAGTGAAGTGAAGTGTTAAGAAGATGGAATCCACTCATGGGAAAAACATCTCATATATTGCTGCGAAGAGCCCATCAAGTCAGAAATACAATATTACTGAGTGTTCAATAACAAGAAGGCATGACCTCAACCAACAAACCTGGTGATGGCCAACACAATGCAAATAAAGCATATACAACAGTGTATAAGGTAATCAGGTGCGACCATATGCCTGATATTCCTCTAACAATCTCTTGGTCTTGGGATGGTCTAGCTGAGAAAGCAACCCTTCAACGAGAGAGTCTCTTTGCCTGATAACACGCTGGAGATCCCCAATGGATTCCTCCCAAACACCTTCTCCAAAGCAGTCCTCTAGCTTCCGCTCCTGGGATGCAGACTCTTTCTTGCGCTTGATAACTTTGTTCAACGAATTTTGAACGTCGTATCTCCGCATAACCTCTTCTTCAAACTTTTTCTAGTTAGCTTTCAACTGATCTTCCAGCTCAGAGATCTGCTGCTTCAGTTTGTCTTCTCTTTCTCTATTACTGGTCAGTGTAGCATTCCAGGTTTTGTTGAATGTGGAGATCTCCCGGTAGGCTGTATCAAGTGCTTTCTTCTTAGACTCCAGCATGTCATGAGAGCTCTTGAAATCTATCCCCAAACGTTCACGCTTCTTTCGTTGCTCAGTCAGTTCTGCACCTAACTAGTTCACCAGCTTTGTTTGCTGCTCGAAGGAATATACGGCTTCATTGCTTTCACTCCTGAGTTGCACTAGCTCTTCTTCCAATTTCTCGTTGGCTTTCATCAGCTCTTCTTTCTCCTTCACAACCTGCTCATATCTCTCAATAGACACATTAGTTGGCTCCTCAACCACGAGGGGAGCAGGAGGTAATACTGCGGGAAACGGCATCAGCGCCTGCTTTGCCCTATCTTGGATCCAGACTCGGTACGGAGGATAGGCTTGACTATCATTCTTACCCAACAATGGCCTACCCTTCTTACATATGTTATTCCAAGCATGCTGAAGCTTGGATAACAATTCTCCCCTCAAATCACCTGTGAAGTACAGAGATTCCTGCACTTCCTCCTCCTTTGGCGGGCTTCTCAAAGCATAACCGAATTGCCTGATCAACAATGACGGATTATAGTTAATGCACCCTTTTCCTCCCAATCAGAGGAACGTTAGGATACCCTGTGCAGCTGTAAATAATCTCAGATCCCAGTAAATCCCTATCAAACCAGACAACATCTTCTGAAGAAAGCCCCATCAGACGCTTAAACCATTCCACCGTAGCTGCAGACTCAGCAAAGATACCCTTCTTAGGCAGGTGACTATCAAACCACATATACAACAAAGGCACACAACAAGAGACGTTCTTTCCCCGTTTATTCTCGTTCTTATAATGCAGAGAATGATAGAAGTCTCCAATCAGTGTAGGCACAGGATTGCCTGAAGCAAATATATGGAATGCATCCAAATCAACAAAGTCAGGCATATTAGGGAACAGTACAATGCCATAAATACACAAAGCAAGGATAACATTAAACACAATCCAACAGCCACTCTTGGCATACTCCTGTGCTTTCCCAACCAATAACTTGAGAGAAAAACCATAAACTCCATTCCACGAGGTTAACAACAACTCTGAGGAGTCTAAATGCAAAGCAACAGCCAAATCCTCTAGCTTGGGCTCTGCACCCATATGAATGAAGGGTACCCTGTTCTGAATGGTTAACTCTAAGATCTCAGCACATTCCTCCATGGTCGGAGCCTGAATGAAGTCAGGGAAGGTAAAACACCTCAGCGGGGGATCATAGAACTGCATCAGCGCGTACAATCCGTTTAGCTCATACGTGGATGGTTTGCAAACCAACCTAAGCAGTTTCCCATAACTCTTCCTGAAGCTTCTCTTCACATCATCATCAGCTAGAGATTTCAAACCAAGCAAAGAAGAAACATCTGGAGTAGGCAACTTGTATGCCACAGTCTTCTTCAAAGTATCCATGATAGCAGCAGACAGAAATCCGAGCAACTAGAATCAGAGGGTATGAAATGCACCTGCAGCACAGACACACGTTAATGCTATGCATAATGAGTATGCAACAATGCAATATGCAAACATGCAACAGGGATCAAGTGATATATTGCTGAAGAGATCCATCCACAACTGTCTCAACAGACCCACAATACTGCTCAAACCTGGTCTCAACAGACCCATAACAATGCTCCAACTTGGTCTCGACAGACCTATAACAAAGTTCCCACCTGGTCTCAACAGACCTATAACAATGCTCCAACCTGGTCTCAACAGACCCATAACACTGTCCTGATGAAGAACCCCAAAGTAACCACACATACTGATCCAATGTAGAGAAAACCGGGTAGTCTGGAGGTCAAGTTTCCTGCATGCCCCAATCCCTCTCACAGGTAGGTGTCCTATCAACTAACACAAGGTACGGCATCCTATGCGGTCGCCGGCGTCACAGACTTTCAAGACTGATGATACGATACCCAGAAGGTGTGACATCATCATGTCCTAAAGAGGCCTCACTTAGCCAACTTCCAATTGGTCGGTCCCCAGAGTCGACAATCCAACTAACCAACAACCCCCTCAACCCAAAGGGTTGAAAAAGAAGTCAACCAGAAGAACCTCATCTGAGCGTGGATTTTACAGGACACTAGTACATGCAAAGCATGCACGCGCCCACTACTTTCCACAACTAATTCTAGGTGCACTCAGGCCCAGGTCCGGCTTATCTCTCAGCAGATCACCCCCTCCCACAACAGCAATAACAATATAAAGCTGAATAAAAATGCGGAAAGTAAAGACAGAAAGCTAAATCCATACAACACCCACGACGAGAAAACAAGCGCTAGGATTGACTCGCGTAGGGAACCGTTGGAGTCCCCAGCAGAGTCGCCAGCTGTCGCTACTGCGAAAATCGGCACTGGCTATGACAGAAGAGTCGCCACCGTGCGTTATTTATCCCACAAGAGGGAAAGGAAACGCTCAGAGTAAACCTAACGCAAAACGGGAAAGGAATGGTCGTCGCAACTAAATTCCTGGATTCGGGAGTCGGTTACGCAAGGGGAAGGTATTAGCACCCCTCACGTCCGCCGTACTCGACGGGATCCACACTTGTTTTCTAGTACGGATTGTTATTCTATCTACTCTACAGGTTTGGTTAAAAAGAAAAGAAAATGACTCGGCAAAGTATCGCGCTTTTTTGCCTACGTATTCCCGTCTGGAACGAGAAATCAGAGTCAACGTAGTTCGCCTAACTACGGATGAAGGTGGGAATGTTGCTCGCTAGGATACGGCATCCTATGCCTACGTACTTTCATACAGCATGAAAGATCAGAGCAAACGTAGTTCGGGCTATGGAAGACACAAGCTTGTCTGACTGTTTTTTATTACCTTCAAAAAGGGTTTTTCTTGATTAAGAGTCCAAGCGGACAAAAATGACACTTTGATGTTTGTTTTGAATCTTTTACGAAAGAAATGTTTTTCAGTTTGTTTGCAATCTCTGACGCACTAGAGACTATGATTTGAGAGTGACTACGTCGTGTGTCACCCAATGGGTACCATACTAAGCAGCCAGACTACTGCAAAGAAGCTCTCCAGCAACCCTTTCTCAAATAGCTTAAGGCTCGTAACGTACGACATCGATTAACCTTATTACCGTATTTTTGAGTTGTTTTGAGATAAGAAGAGAAAGAAGCTCTAAAAAGCCTAGGGTTGAAAAGGGAATAAAACTAACCTAATGTTGTCATGCATGGATAAGAATCCTAATGTTTGTCATAATTCCCTCCTACACAGAGGAAATCAGAGATCCTAGGGGATAAACAGAAAAGAAAGCAAGCAAATACAGTAAAATGCATGCAATGCAGCAATACAAGCGAGGCAAGGGAGTCTCACTCAACCTCGAACCTGGGAAAACAACAGGCAAAGTGAATCACATTCACTTCAAACCTAGGGGGCAAGCAGCACAAGCCAACAAACAATACAGAAAAAAAACCAAAATAAAACAAAGGAGGCAGCCCAAGCAGCAGCACCAAACTCCTACAGCAAACAACACAGGCAGCAACTCTGACAGCAACAGTTGGTTAAACAGCAAAAGTTGACAGCAACAACCTTCATCTTCATGAATGCTCCTATCCTCTCAAGTTTCAATGAACTTCACTCTTCAACAAGCACCTAGCTTCAACCAGCAAACTTCAACCAGTAAACATCTTCAACAAGCAGCAAAACCCTAGCTTCAACAAGCAACCAACCCCTAGCTTCAACAAGCAACCAACTTCAACAAGCACAAACCCCTAACTTCAACAAGCTCCCAGCTTCAACAAGCACAAACTTCATCTGCAACAAGCTTCAACAAGCAACCTCATCTTTACCAGGCTTCCACAAGCACCTCCAAGGGAGAATCACTCAACAAGATCAAGTTGAAGTGTTAAAAAACTTAATGACAACCAAGGGAAGCCATTAAGATTTTAACACTGTAATAGGAAGGCATCCTCAAAGTTCTACTCTCAAAGCATGCCATTCATCCCTCCAAAGGAGAGATGTGACTTCTTTAAGAGGACTTTATGTCATTGGATTGAATGGAGATGAACAATATACTCCATGTTTGAAGAAAGAAACAAAACTAGTCTAATGCTCTTCCTAAAACCCTAGTTTCTCTAAGCTCCTGACAAGCACTCCACAAGAGGAAAAGGCTTCATCTCCAAGCTCCTTCAAGCTCTCCAAAGCATCTTCAAGTTGTCTTCATGTCCATCCAAAAGCAAAGGCACCACCACTTAAGTCTAATGGGAACTATTGAGTTAAACTAGTCAAGTTAGTGTGTTAGAAACACCTAGAAGTTAGTCTTAAAACTAAATCTAATTAAAATACCAAAAGGGATTGTAAAATCCTACAAAAATTACTAAGGGTTACTAAACCTATTAAGAATATGCCATACAAAAACCAGGGGGTAATTCAACTATTAAGTGCTAAAACTATGCCCTAAACCTAAGGGTATTATCCTAAAACCCTAATTCTACAACACCTAATGTTCAAAGTTCAAACTAGCCTAAAATTATCTCACAAAAATATGAGAAACTTACTATAGGTACATGCATATCTAAGCTATCTAGTCCAAAAAGAATCACCTCAAAATCATACGCCAAACACCCATACCAAAATCAGCAAGATCATGCATCAAACAAATTGAAAATAAAAGCAATTAAAATGCAAAAATGCAATAAAAATAATAAAATGCATGAATTATGAATTTATTAAATTCCTAAAATTTTAGACTCTCTAAGGAGTCAGGGAAAAAAAATCTATTCAAAAAATCTTAATTTTCCTAATTGTTATAAATTATTTCCTAAACTATATGAAAATAGAAAAATAAGAGAAAAATAATGAAAAATAATAAAAGCACGTGTCAGATAGCAATTTTTTTCAGTTATAATCCAGGCTGGGCCCAGAATGGGGGTGTGCATATCAAACCTGCCTAAGCCCAAACCAATATTAAAACATCTCAGAAAAATAAAATGGAAATTGGAAAAAGGCTGTGATGAATAGCAATGATTCCTAGTTCAGATTCACCATGGGCCTAAATTTGGGGTGTGAGTAGCAAGAACCACCTAAGCCCAAACAATTACCATTAAGTGAAACGGTGAGTTTTGATAAAACTCATTCTCTTCAGAAATCAACTTGTAATCGTGGCCATTGGATTAAGTTTTGGTCAAGGGTCAGACTAAGATCCAACATACTGGGAGTCATCGTCCCCAAATGTTTGAAAAATGGAGGGAGAAACTCAGACGGTGGCCTGAGCTTTGCGCCACCGTCTTCTCCGACGTGGCAATCCCAAAATGGCATCCAACATAACAACTAAACACCCTATCCTCCTCAAAATTTCATCCTGATCACGAATATGCCCTCAGAATTCATTGATTCACCCTCTAAAACCAAACCTGATCCAAGTTGCAGAGAAATCACCAAATCTTGAACATCTCAAATCTTGCAATTAATAAGCCTAAACTCATCTACAGGCTTCAGGGATCAAATCTTGCTATCCAAAAGCAATTGTAACCTCAAGAACTAGGAGATAGGAGCTTCAACAGAAAATGGCATCACACTAATTTGGTCTCTAATTGTCCAATTCTTGTGCCTAAATCCAACCTAGCATCATCTATAACCTATCCACACATCAAATCCTAACCAATTTGCTATGAATCATGCTGGAAATGGAAAGATGCATACCTGGTGTAAATGGATGAACAGAGTAGGTTATTGCTCGATTCAAGCTCCAATTTCTTCCAGAATCACTCAACAACTCCTTCTAAAGCTTCTGAAACAAATTATTTGCACTGAATTCTCCTTAATCCTCAAAACCGATTCTTGATGCAATGATGAAATTTTCAAATGCTCTCTCTCGATTCTCTCCAATGCTGGCCCAAAAAACTTGTTGAATGCATTGCATTAGTTATATAGAGTGTGTTAGAACACTCTAGAACTTTCTGTAACAACCTGAATGAGAAATTGAAAATCTCATCCCCTTTGAAAATTTTATATGCAACAGTCATGCATTTCTCTGTTCTAGCCCTTAATTTCACCTGAATTTCTGCCCTTATGACATTTTGAATTGAATGGGAATGATATCTTCCTTGTTTTTGATCCAATGGTGATGTATTGATGTGTGACCTCAACCTTAAGTAACAAAATGGAAATGAGTTAAAATGACCCCCAATTAAAAAATGTAACAATGTCATTGTCTCTAAAATGCCTTTTCTGATCAATTTGGTATATAACATGGACTTGTTTGACCATAAAACCAAGAATTCCATTTTTTGACCTTTAAATGACTTATTTTTCTTCCTTTTCAAAATTTCTCAAACCAACTTCTCCTATGAGGCAATTCAAAGCCTCCTTGATGCATGGTCAAGGTTAAACCCCTATTTTGAGCAACTTTCTAGTTGAAAAATTTTCCATTTGAAGCTTGCAAGTTGGAGATTTTTGCCCATGCTTGAAAATGACCTATAATTATCAATACCCAAAATACCCCTGGCTTACAAAGATCATAACTTGAGTTCTATAAATCCCCTTGAGGACTTCTTGTACTCTATGGAAAGCTAAGATCAAGATCTACAACTCTCATGCTGGCCAAGAATCAATTTGAAAACTCCTTGAAGGGCTAAAGTTGCTTGGAAGTCAAGTGACTTTCACAGATAAATTTCATAGTCCTCTGGTGACCTGTAATTTGCAAGAACCATTTGAGTTCTATAAATCCCCTTGAGGACTTCTAGTACTCAAATTAAAGGTATTGAGATGCTCTACAATTTTCATGTTGGCCAAAGATCCATTTGAAACTTGTATTTTGACTTATGTGGCTTTGAAGTTAGGCACTAAATAGGGGATTTTACACTGAAACCCTAATTTAGCAACTTCCCACACTCTTGATGCTTCTTTGCTTAACCTTGGCACAACACCACACATGTATCAACATACCAATCCATGAACCCCATTCAAAGTAGGCTTTGATGCTCTCCAATTTGCACAACTGAATTAGGGTTGACCCAGATGAAACCCTAGTTGACTGCACCTCAAATGTGGCTCTCATACTTGAATAAATGACTTGTCTTAGCTTCAATATGGCCCTCTAGGAATCCCATGAGATCCATACACACCTCACATTCACATTCCATGCTTCACATCCCACTGATGATTCTCAATATTCCTCAATATAGGAGCCAAAACCCACATGTAGGCCCTCAAACTTCTCAAGACTTCAAATTAACTCTTGATGGCTTAGATGATCTTTCAAACTTGGGTAAGACCTCTTGATAGGCTCTTCTCCTCAAAGACACCCTTGATCCCTTGTTGGAGGCATGCTATGCTATGATATGCAGATGATTGAACTATGCACATGATGTAACTATGCAAATGAAATGCAATGAAACATAAATCAGGCAAGAAAAGGTTGAGTAAGTTTTGGGGTGCAACACACAGAGGAAATCAGAGATCCTAGGGGAAAACAACAAAAGAAAGCAAGCAATAAACGGTAAACAGTAAAATGCATGCTATGCAACAGTACAAGCGAGGCAAGGGAGTCCGGCTCAACCTCAAACCTAAGAAAACAAAAGGCAAGGGGAGACAAGCTCCACCTCAAACCTAAAGGTAAGCAACACAAGCAAACAGACAATACAACAAAAGAAAAACAGAAGAAGTAGCCCAAGCAACAACAATAATCTTCCAGAGACAGCAATCTTCAACCTTCAACAGCAGCTCTGAACAGCAAACCTCTTGACAGCAAAGTTGACAGCAAATGGCTTCATCTTCAAGCTAGCTCCTACCTTCAATCTTCTTCAATTCTTCATCTTCAAGCTCTAGCAAGCTCCACAAGAAGAGAAATTATCATTGAGATCAAGTTACAATGTTAGGAAACCTGATGAAAACCAAAGGAATTCATCTGGAACCAACATTAGAAAGAAAGTGCATCCTCAAAAGTTCTACTCATTAAGGGATGCCACTCATCCCTCTAAAGGAGAGATGGAGCTTCCTTAAGAGGACTTTGCATCATAGTATAGGATAAAAGCAAACAATGCATTCTATGTTTGATGAAAGAAGAAGAACTAGTTCTAAGGGCTCTTCCTAAACCCTAATCTTCTAAGCTTCTAAAAAACTCCTAAAAGAGAGAAATCTTCAACTCCAAGCTCCACAAGCCAAGCCACAACAGCTACAAGATGTCCAGAAGCTCCTCCAAACAGGAATCCAAGCACTTCAAGCTCCAAAGCCACCAACAAGACCAAACAAAGCAAGGTACCAAAGATGGAACACCACAAGCAACACAAACTTGCAAATTCTACCTAAAATAGAAAACTAAGTTGTAAAATTCTAATAAATTTCCTAGGGGAACATGCATTCTTTAACATTCTAAGGTTCAAAAATAAAAGCCTAAATCAACTTCTAGGTCCACTAAACAATTCCTAAGTTGAAACATGTCAAGGTAAACCACAAGTTTGGGAAGGCTCTAAACATCTCACCTAAAACAGAACCTATAGATGTTGAAAAAATCTAATAAAAATCATAAGGGAGCATACACATCTTAGCTACAACATACTCAAAAATCATAGCCAGATTCAATACCAAAAGGTCACACCAAAATCAACAAGGCAGATGAACAATTATGCAAAAATTAAAGAAATAAACAAAATGAGAAAAATCAAATAAATTGAAAAATGCAAGAAAATGCAACTTATTAATCCCATAAAATCACAAATTTAATTAGGAGTATGGAGATATTTTTAAAATATTTTTTTGATCAAAAATGGATTTATTGTGAGTTTTGGAATCAATTTGTATTAAAAATAAAATCAAAATGAAATAAAAGAAATTAAAACCAGGAAAATAACAATGAGCGTTGGATTGTTTGACAAGGTAATCTGATCCAAAGGCAGAGAGCGCGTCCATGCAAGCATCCCAGTCACACGCTGACTGGGATTAATGAAACGCAGCGTTTTGGTTTGGAGGCAAATCCTCAGATCAAATGTGAGCCACACGATCTAGATACTAAGTCAAACTCTCAGACTCATCCAATGGTTAGAACATCATCTTCTTCCTTGGAACTCAGGTGAGGGGAACAGTCTCAGGTGGCTTTCACGGTGGAAACAACCGTCTTCTCCGGTGAGCAGGTGGTTAGAGGTGATCAAAAATCAACAAATCTTACATCAATCTCTCCAGAATCTCACGTAGATTCCAAATCTCGTGTTTATTTTCTATAGATCAAGCTAGGTTTTCAAATCCGATTCAAAGTTCAAATGACACTCCAACATTGATCATCATCGAACTCTAATCTAATTGCACATAAATGTTCATCACGCTTCCTAGTTCATCACGATCTATCCAAATCATCTTAATTCTTCATGATCAAGCTAAACCGTGCCTCAACAGAAATCACAAGTCATCTTAATTTGTCTCTAATTGTCCAAAATTCTGTCCAGAAACGATTTAATCCTTAACTAGATCCTAACCACATATGCAAATTGATCTACATCTTCCTAGAATTGTGAGAAATTTGAAGGTTACATACCTGGTGTAGATCTTCAAATTGATGTAGTTAGAGCACGATTCCAACTCCAAAAGTTTCCAGAATCACTCAAGGATGCAAGAGAAAGATATTGTAAGCTTCAATTTGCTCTGAATTGGCCTGGAAATGAAATCACGATTTCAACTTGCTTGCTTGAAAATGAAAATTGCTATCTCTGCTTCAGCCACGAAAACTGCACCAAAATGATTCTGAAATCATCAAAGAACTTAAATAGAACATGTCCATGGGCTTTTTGAATCCAATTGAAGCCTAATCCAGCCATTTCAAATTTATGTTTTCCTCTTCAAAATTTCATATGACACTCACGAATTGGCCATGGAAATTGTTCTAGAATCTTCCCTTTCAGTTGTAAAATGCCTTGTGAATGAATTCAAGTCAAAAGGACTGCTTGAAATGCCTTGGTGAGGGATTTGGATGTGTAACTTGCATATGAAGAAACCAAATGATAACTTGTGAAAATTGACCTAAACTCAAAAATCTGATAATGCCATTGTGTTTGAAATGAAATTTCCAATCAAAATAAATACTTATTTGACATGCTTTGGTCACTTAACCAATTATTTGAATTTTCCACCTTTGAATCCTTTGAAAATCTTCTTTTTCAAGCCATTTCAAACCAAGTCTTGATATGAGTACAATCAATCCATCATGAATTCTTGGTTATCCTAAAAACCACACTTTTAACAACTTTCATGTTGAACAAAAATCCATTTGACAAGTGCAAGTTGGAGATTTTGACCTATGATTGAAAATGGCATATAATCTCACTTTCCCAAAATACCCCTGACTTGTAAACCTCATAACTTGAGTTCTACAAATCAGATGGAAGAATTCTAGTACAATTTAGAAAGCTAAGATCATGAGGAACAACTTTCATGTTGGCCAAAACTTCATTTGAAACCTCCTTCTAGGTCAAAAATAGCTTTGAAGTCATATGATTTTCACAGACAAATTTCAGAGGCATCTGAGGACTTGTAACTTGTCTGGACCATAACTTGAGTTCTATAAATCCCCTTGAGGAATTCTAGTACTAAAATTAAAGGTATTGAGATACTCTACAAGTTTCATGTTGGACAAAGATACATTTGAAACTTGTATCTTGACTTATGTGGTCTTGAAGTTAGGCACTAAACATGGGATTTTACACTAAAACCCTAATTTAGCAACTTCCCACACTATTGACTTTTCTTGACTTGAACTTGGCACAACACCACAAATGTCTCAACATATCATTTCATGAACTCCATGACCTACAAGTAGACTTTTATACCCTTCAATTACACAATTGACCTAGGATTGACCCAGATAAAACCCTAATTACTTGCACCTCAACTGTGGCTCTTGCATCTGATACAATGACTTTATTGAACTCTCCCATGGCCCTCTAGGAATTATATGAGCTCCATATACATCCTCTTCTCATATTCAACACTTCACATCCCTCTGATGGTCCTCAATTGATCCTCAAGTTAGGAGAAAATCTTCAGGCAAGCATCTAAACTCTTAGGCACTCAAATTACCTCCTGATGACTTTGATAACTTCTCAATCTTGAATGAGACCTCTTGCTAGGTTTCTCTTGATAAGAATCACACTTGATCCCCTGCTATATGAATGATATCATGATATGCAAATGATATAACTATGCAAATGTTAATGCAACTGGAACATAAACCAGGTAAGAAAGGGTTGAGCAAATTTTGGGGGGCAACAGTTATCTATGATGTTTGATCTTGAAAGAACCTTATTTCATGATTATCTAGATGTTGTAACATCTATCTTTACCTTTGGTTGTAACCATTTGGTTTGATTATAAACTTCTATGGATGGATGCTTGGTTGTAACCTTGTCACCTATTAACTTTATCAAATCTTTGTTTGATGTTATGACTTACTTGCCCTCACCTTTTTTGTTGTTACCATGATCATATGTTTCCATCATGCTTGAATGAATATATGCTTGAATATCACCCTTGTTTTGATACATCTTAACTTTGTTAGGTTTTCCCCAAGTGATGTAGCTTGTTAGCTCTCATCCTAAAAAGTTGCCTTTTTGTTCCTTAGTCCAAAGGAAAGTCTCTCTATTGACTCAATGTCATAGATATCTCATTATTCTTAACCTCCACTTGACCTTATTAAAGTCATTAGGACTTTCAATTTAGTCTTAAGTTAGAACCTATATCCCTTTGGGTTTGTTAAGTCAAGACCTTTAGCACACCTTGTTAGGAGTCCTATAACTTAGAACTTAGGTCTAGAGTTTGTTAGCTCTATGTATGTACCATTGTCATGTGTGATCACCTCCCCCTCTTTGGCTTCTGTTAAAGTCATCCCAAGTTAGATCTTTTAACTTATACTTAGAGAGGTTGTTAACTCTATGTAAATATCATTATTCTGAATACTTATTCCCCTTGGAACCTTGACCATAGTTAAGAGTTCCTCCATTTTAGTTAGGAGAACTACGATTACTCTGATTCCATCCTTGTAAGGATACATAGGCATGAAATGGGACATCTTGGTGAGTATACTTTGTATATACCCATAGGTATTTACCTTTAACACCTTTATCTTAGCATATGTTCCTTAACAAGTAAACATTAGCATAACACAAATACCTAACAAGAGGTTCCTGTAGAGTACTAAAAATACTTAGGGTGCTAATACCTTCCCTTAATATAACTAACCCCCGATCTCTTAGCTTCGTTGTTACATAGCGCACTTAGGGTTTTCATCGATCTTTACCCTTTCCTTTGGATAAATCAAAGCTCGGTGGTGAACTTCAATAATTTGTGAGTCAAGTTAATTAATAGCTTGATATCCGATTCTCACCGCAACAATCATGTTGATAGACTTACATATGCATTAGAAGTGCTTAAATATAGAAAGACATGTCAAAAAGTACATTTTTGGAAGTTTTGAGCATTTGAGTCGACTCAAAGCCCTGCTTAGGTCGACTCATACAGAGTGAATTTTGAGGATTTTCTCTCAGGAGTGCGTGCGTCGACCCTCAGGTTGACTCATACTATTAGCATTTCTATTTGTTAATTCTTGGCATGTTTGCATTGATGCATGGACTTGTTTCGGTCGACGCATAGAGTCAGTTTCTACATGATTTTGAAAGCGAGAGTGCTCTGGTCGACCCCCCCCCCCTTTTCTTTAGGTCGACCGTTCACTCATGTCACTCTAGTTTTCTATTGTGTTTGTCTTTCAAATGGCTTTTGTGTTTGTTACTTGGTCCTAGCTTCACATATATATTGTTTTTGGCTCATTCTTCACATGACAACAAGAAAAGTGAAAATTGACACTGATTTTTCTCTCATAATCTTCATCCTCTTTCTTGCATTTTCTCAACAAATATATATAACCATTTTTGTTGATCATTCGGCATCATTGAGGTGATAACGTCCAAACATAGGATATTTGTATCGCGTTTGGGTTGATAGATCGGTGGGTTTTCTTGAATAAAACTGTTAGGGTTTTGTCCTCCAAGAATCTTGGGATTTTAGGGCTTTTTGCACAAATCATTTCTTCATAGATTCAGTCGAGCAAAGGTGATTGAAGAACGAGTGGTTTTGTCAATCTAGTAGCGGTAATCAGAGGATTGTGGAAGGAAGATTTGGGTTCAAATTATGTGTGATTGAAATCATTCGGGCTAAAGGTTTGAAGACTGTTGGGTGGTTCAAACTTGTAGCTGGAATCAGAGGTTTATTCAATACATTTGAGGCACTTGATTCATCTTGAATCAAGGGGAGATAAGACATATTTTCAGCATCAACAACTAGGCTTGAGTGTTTGATTACTATTGCTTTTGTTGTACAAACAATTTTCAACAGGTTTATACGAGTCTCAATTCTATTTTTAGAATTGAGGGCAGACGTACCCCAAGCGAGGACGACGGGGGAACTGCCTCAATAAATTTGGTGTTGTTCTCTCTTTTGCTATTTTTCCTTTTCTTAATTTTAACGTTTGTGTACAATCAAATTACTTGATTAAAATTCTGGTATAATGTAGTACTGAAAAGTATTTGGAAAACTCATTACAATCCTTTTGATTGTAATTGGAAAAGTTTAGCACTACCATTACTTAGTGAATTTCACTTGGAGTGCTTTGCACACCAAGTGTTCAACAGATTGCTTGAACACAAACCATTTCAGCTGTTTTTCAACTTGAGTTTATTTTTCACAAGGCATTAGAAATTGAACAATTTTTAGTGAATAAAATTGTATTGATTTGTGTTCAAACTTTTGATTCGGTTTCTCATTGGAATCGGTATTCCTCCTAGGCTTATCGCATATCCGATCTTTTCGGTAACTGTTCGTTTAGACGATCTTATTTCCTCGGTCGCTTCCGCTTAAAAGTTTTTAAAAACCAATTTATCATAAGCGCCGACTCTGTATAAGAATTAGTGATCTATTCAACCCCCCTTCTAGATTCTTGTCGTCGTCTAATAATGTAGTAGCACGTTTTCGTACAATATGAAACTTATTTCATGCCAAAATCCTGTACACACCTTAATTTTAAATTAATTTTGCATACTTGGTGGAAATCATTATTTGATGTATATTCAATATCGTCACGACTATCGTAATTTCTGACACATAAAATATTGTTACAAATTTTGTTATCATTCGCTATAAGTACAATTATGGAGGTTTGGAGCATTTTCAAGAGTTTTCGAATTCGAAATTCGAAAGTATTTCAATGATATTTTGAAGTAACTTATGTCATTAGAGTTCTTTTGGTGACCTTAGAGTTACTTTTGAGTAAATTGAGAAATTGTTTGTCATTATCGTAGTATAGGTATCACTCGTGATCTTTGATCTTTTTTTAGACATTTTGAGAATTTTTAAAAATTATGAGTTTTTGAGAATTTTGAGAAATTATTAGTTTTTTAGAATTTTGAGAAATTGTGAGTTTTTGAGAATTCGAGAAATTAAGAGTTTTTGAGAAAATAATAAGTTTTTGAAAAACTACGAGCTCTTCGGACTTTTTGAGTAGTTAGATGAGTTGAGGACAATTGGTAATAATATAACTTTACCTTTTGAGATAAATAATTAAATTGTTTTGAAAATATATTTTGAGTATAGTAATCCAGAGAGAGATTATAGGGATGATCTTGAATGACTTTTTAAGTATAGTAATGCCGAGAGGGATTATAGTGATGTCCTTAAATGGAGTTTTGAGCATAGTAATTCAGAGAAGGATTATAGTGATGTTCATATAATGCAAATTATAGGTTCAAGAGTGGAACCTTTTGTGAATGATTGAGACTTGTGTTATACTATGATTTTTAGATGATGGTGATATTGCATGTTGTGTTGTTTGGGATCATGCATTCATGTATTTTAGAGATAGGTATGACTTCAGTCCAATGATGACCTGGTTCAGAGAGGGACTATGGCGGTCTCACATCTAGAGAGGGACACGATTTAGAGAGGAACCAGAGACATGGGAATATCAATAACATACCTCTGATCCTAGTGATTTTGGTACCACATGCATTTGATATGGAGATGGTGGAATTGTATTGCGCCTGCATTTTTGATCTTTTTTATTGTGTTTTGTATGTGATTAAGAATATTGTTATATTCGTTATTACTATAATGTTTTTATCATTTTCACCATTAATATTTGTTAGATGTATTCTCACCTCCTGTTTGTTGTTGTGGCGTCTGTGCTCCTCGGAAGCACAGACAATCAGGTACAGGAGTAGTTGTTGAGTTAAGGGGTGGCGTTTATGCCCCCTTTAGCTTCTATCTTTGGGTCTTAAGGGAGTCGCTCTGATATGTAACATCGGGGATGAGATGTCTTCCGTCATTTGTGTTATGTTTTGTTGAGACTTTATATCAGACTTTGTTTAATTTTCTCTTCTTATTTTACACAACTATTTGGTATTTGAGGATTTTATACTTTGGTGATACATGTAACACCCCCTTCTATACCCCCAAATAAACAAATAAATCACATAATAAAATTTCATCAGAGTAAATTTGAAATATGGTATAAAAGAAGTATGCCACATCATGCACAACATAACATACAACACCTGCTCTATAAAAGACATGCAACAGTGGGGTAGTTTCAACAGAGGAACTTCGTCCTTACACCCACATTTCAATATTTAGAATTAACAGCGGAAAAACTAAACATTAAATCACTTTAACATGTAATCATATAAATACATATCATTCAGTTTGTTAACCACACCATCATGTTTACATAAACATTTACCATCAGATACATATACAAAATGTGTCCCAAAAGAATACTATACAATCCTAACTACCCGGTGCTACATATCAGAGCATAACCGACCAAAAGAATGAAGCTATACTTCACAAAAGACTTCCATCAAAGCTAATCTGCAATGCCTCATAGAGCATTATAAAACAGCAAAAGGGTGAGAAATATTATCATAATAATCAATGCATATAATTATATATACACAAGCATAGAATACACATATTCCGCATTTCTCACCACAATTCATTCATAACTCATCATACATTTCACAGCATGTATAAATACAGGTGGATAATCACAAAACATGTTTCATCATTCACATATCCATAGTTCTCAACTCAACAATCCACACACGAGCATAATTCATATAACAATGATATCTATGCTATGTGACCCAACACAACTCAATGCAACTCATGCCATATGGTACCAACACTTGTTATCATTTTTCGGTTTTTACACTTTAACCGGGTCCACTCTTCTAGACCGATAACAACAAAAGTCCACCCTCTAAGCTTTCAAACCCACTCTTCTAGGCTTGGGACAAGTCACTAGTCTCCGCGAAACTAGCCAACATTGCCTCTTGACTAAATGATGCATATGCAATTAACCACCAAATGCACTTAAGACCGTTATCGCATCTTAATCTCATGCATTCTCAATAATTCATCACATAAGAATTATAACATGATTGCACACACAACATATTTCACATAATCAAAGTATTCATACTTTAAATCATCATCGCCATATTGTCAAGCAATGCACACATATTCACTAATATGTTCTCATGCATTATTCACATACAATTACAAGCAATGCACACATATTCTTAATATGTTCTCATGCATTATTCACATACAATTACAAGAAATGCATACATATTCACAATATGTTCTCATGCATTATTAATAACATCGTGCCATCGACAATGAACTCAATCACAATCATCATGCACTTTTAATCAATTTAAACAATGCATATATTTGTCAAAAGACCACATTTCATAATCAATTCCACAATCTAGGATTCACACCTTACGGCTATCCACAACATATCACACAACTATTCATTTCGATAAGGATCGAACATAATCGAACCAAACAATCAACATCGGATGGAATCACAAAGAAAATGAAATGTTGTCACGCTTGCTGGCTTGCTCGCCTAGCGAGCCCTAACGAATACTCGCTATCTGTTTGCCTAGCGAACAAGCTCGCGAAGGCAAACAGAAGCTACTGACTTCGTTCGCTACCTACTCGCTACCAGCGAACCAGATCAAATTCATTTTGTCCAAGTCTGGGACCAGTCGCTACCAGCTCACTGCAGCGAACGCTCGCGACCCGCTCGCCTAGCGAACGTGCTAACGAGTGTCTGCGAACTCAAAAACTCTCACTGTCATCAATCCTCAACTCTTCACAAAATCAACCAATTCTCACCAAACCAGTTCCTATAGTCTTAGTCTAACAATCTTCGACTAAACTACACACTTTATTCTCGATTCCAACCGTTAAAACCTTGATTCTACCGATTAAACTCATCTATGCCCTAGAATGGAAAATGGAGAAAACATCCAAACAATCCAAACCAATCATACATAATCATATACATTGATAGAATAACAACATTTCACACCCTTACCTTGATTAAATCGGAAGCTAGGAGTTGTTCTTGATGATTCCAAGCTTTTCCTTCTTCTTCTTCTCTTTTCTCCTCTTCCTCTTTCTTTCTATTATTTTCTCTTATGTTTCTATCTTTTCCTCTTCTTTCTACTTTTCCTTATATTCTTTCCATTCTATTTCCTTCCATAAATTCTCCTCTCAAATATCTACTAATAATTCCAATAATTAAAATAATCCAAATTAATTAATTAATTAACATGAATAATTAATTATTGAAAAATTGGGTTGTTACAACCCTCCCCCACTTTAGGAATTTTCTTCCTCGAAAATGTTACCTGATTCAAACAGCTCTGGATAAGACTCCCTCATTTGACTTTCAAGTTCCCAAGTCACATTCCCACCAGCCGTTCCTCCCCAAGCGACCTTCACCAAAGCAATCTCTTTACCTCGAAGTTGCTTCAACTCTCGATCCTCTATCCGCATAGGTGATGTCTCCACAGTCAGGTTATCTCTCACCTGCACATTATCTACTTGGACTACATGAGACGGATCCGTAATGTATTTCCTAAACTGAGAGACATGGAACACGTCATGGAGATTAGCAAGCGACGGTGGTAAAGCAACACGATAGGCTACCTGTAACACCCTTCTAACCCTGCAGAATAAATATAAATAGATCAGAGTAATTATCATGCATTTCACAAAAGGGTGTCACATAAATTTTCAAAACATCACACAACACCTGTCATGCTCAATAATATAAAAATAACTTCCTGCTTTTCATACACCTTCACATTAACATGTAGCAGTGGATTTGCTTTAATCATGATAGACATAATAAAAGTCTCATGCTCATCTCCTTTTTAATACTTAGGCTTAAAAGCCAATTCTTCATATAATTCAAAATAACAACAACAGAAGAAAGTAGAGTACATAAAATATCTCTCTAAATATGAAATCAAAATATTCCCCAGTGTTACATAATCAGAGCATGACTCGACCCAAAATAAATAAAGACACAACTCAAGCTACTCCAACGGCTACCTCGTGCTAGAAGCAACTCTACTCCTCAGTACCTGAGCGATGTCGTATAAAACATCATTCCAACAGAAGGGTGAGAATTCACATAATTATTGAAATTATAAGATAATATATAATTTAAGGCATACAAACATAATCACAATTATCCTCACACTTCAAAAGTTTCATCAACACAATATCATTCAAGTAACCATACTATTCACAAGTATATACACACAACTCCATACTTCACCAATTTATCAATTTCACATATCACACATAATCTCATAGCACTGTCGCACCTCGAAAAATTCACTTTCGAAAATACGACCCTCGCGCGAAAGGGCGCGGAAATGCGGTTCGACAGAGTCGCCACCGAACTTTATTTTTCCCGAATAAACGGGAGAGGAAAATATCGAGAAAACCTCTTAAAAGCGAAAGGATAGGAACAGGGCTGTCGCAACCATGTTCCGGGTTCGGGAGTCGGTTACGTGAGGGGAAGGTATTAGCACCCCTCACGTCCGTCGTACTCGACGGGAACCTCTTAAGGTAATTGTGGGGAGTGTTGTTTAAGGTTTACTTGTTTTCTTCTCGTTGTTAAAGGTAGAATTGGTAGGTTAAAAGGTTAAAGACGCAAAGGAGAGATGGGTGGTTAGAAGATGGGGTGCTCGCCAAGGATTGGGGCCCTTGTGCCTACGTATGCTCATTCGGACGAGAATGAGAAATCAGAGCGTCGTAGTTCGACTACGGGAAAGGATGGGTGGAAAACGGAAGATGGAGGGGATTGTGCTCGCCAAGATCATCGCAATCTTGTGCCTACGTATCTTATATTCAAGAATGAATAAAGAATCAGAGCGTCCGTAGTTCGTGGTAACAACCACGAAAAGGTGAGGTTGACTAGGTTGGAAGTTTAGGTTGAAGGACGAAAGAGTGATTGACAAGCAACCCAAGAGCGCGTCTCAAGAGCTTGTCACTCAAGAATTCAAGGAATGCGGGATTCCAAGAACTCAGTTCTTTCAGAAAATTGACTGAATAAACTGAAGATAAAGAGTTAGGTGCTTTGAAATCGAAAGAATAAAATAATGACAACTCGAGGGCGCGCCTCGAGAGTCACTCATTCAAATATTCAAAGAATGCTAGATTTTAAGAATATCTCTCTTCCGTAAAAAAAAAAGGGTGTGAAAGGATCGAATCGAAAAATGGCATGCGAGGCCAAAAGGAAGTTGTTTTGAACTGGTTCGACGACGTGTCGAAGATTTGATTGAAGATGGAACCGGCTTGACGACGTGTCAAGGGTTAAGGTTGTGAGAAACGATATTAGTCCCTAAGGGTGCTCCTAATATCGAAACCACGAGGAATTGTGAATGTGTGTGCGAAGTGTCAAAGGTTGCGAATGCGAACGAGCATTCGACTTAGGAGAACGTTTGAGAATGATTTGAATTTGAAAGAAAGTCGAAAGGTTGAGCGAATAACAACTCAAAGGCGTGCCTTGAGAATTATTCACTCGAAGACACAAGGAATGCTAGATTCCAAGTATCTCCTTCTTTCGAAGTTTGATCGAGAAAGAATATTTTTTTAAAAAAATGACTTGGAGCGAAATGGGGTATGAAAATAAATTATGAACACGTGAGAAGTGAGAACGCGAGATTGAGTTTGAAAATATCGATTATTTAATAAATGAGACGTCGGCCCCACAACTAAATAATCGGGGTATTACTAGATCTTGACGATACACTTCATACATAAAATGTTTGAATGAACAACGGGAGTATCACACAGAATTGCTGGATTCTTATGATATTCATTCTAAATAGCGTACTAAAATGAAAGAATCGAACGACGTATTATTTGAGGTGTACACCTCCATAATGTTTGTCTAAAAATTCAAGAAGTGCTAGACTTCAAGAATTTAATTTCTCATGACTTGGTTGAGAAATAATTTAAAGTTGAAAAATATATTGAAATAGGATTTAAAGAAAATAAAAACATTTTTAGAAATAAATACACTGTAAGTTAAAATAAATTGATTTGAATTCAGCAAAAAATAAATTAATCAAAAGTTAAAAGTAAATTTTAAAAAAAAAAAACTAAAGTGTAATTCATTAAATTGTTTAAAACATGCTATTTGCTAAAGCATATACAAAATATAAAAGTTAAATTGCCTAATAATTATCTAAAAAAATGAACAACACATTACTTAAGGTGTACACCTTAATAATGTTCATCCGAGAACTCGAGAAGTGCTAGACTTCAAGAGTTTAATTTTCACCCTTGATTTACAAAGTATTTTTTTTAAAATACACAATGAAACCATCATGTGGATTAACGACATTCTTTATCTAAATAATTAAAAGGCGAATTTTAAAAAGAAAAGTCTAAATATGTTATTTAAGGTGTACACCTTAATAACATCTATTTGAAAACTCGAGAAGTGCTAGACTTCAAGAGTTTAAATTTCGAAATTGACTTTAAAAATAATTTAAATAACCATAAATTGAGTTAATAGTTTTAAAAAAAAATAATTAAATATATTTTGAAAGTACTTTTGAAAATGAATCATGTACCATATGCTGCATATAAAAAAAATATTATTATCCTTAACTGATTAGTATGTTGAATAGAGTCTCCCAATTTGGGAGGGGTTTATCAATTAAGTTAAAACGAGTTGCCAATTAACTAAATAAAGATTAAGATTAAAAGGATATTTGTACTGAAACAAACTAAATAAAAACAAAATGTTGAGTTTTTCCTTAATCAACTCACACTAATTAACATTGAAGCATAAACGGTGGCAAAACGGTAGCAGCACCAATGGGCAGGAAACGAAATTGGACTTAGTAGAAATATATATAAAAAAACAAACAAACAACAATAAACTGTGCTCTCATGAAAAAAACTACAACAAACTCATTTAATGAATTCAGATTATAAACATAAAAAGGTAACAGACTAACAGACCAACATTTTCGTCCACATCCGCAGCAACAGCACACAATAAGCATTCCAGTTCAGCATAAACACAGCACAACTGACTTGCAGACCAATCATAAGCATTGGCAAAATACTGTCTTATGGCATCTATAAACCAGATAAAATTAACACCAACGGAAACCATGACCGCAGTATCCGCAACAGATACGAACAGCATATGCAGCAGGTCCCAAATCAATTCCATGCGCAAATTAAAGCAAACCGACATCGAGTTAATGTATCAACAACAGAACAACACCTTTAATGATAAACCTGGGACCAACTAATAACGACGCAACATATCAACCAAAAACAACCAATAAGCAGTAGCATGTTCAAACACAACAAACAGAAACAATCCGCACAATATTCACGGTATAACCCGTTCATGATGTAACAATGTGTAAGAGCACAGATTGTGTCTTAGTTATATCTCTATGTTTTGATGATAACAATTATGAATTTTGTATTCAAGAATTATATACTCTAAACGTGTTCTAGATTGTTTGCTACAGGCACTAAAGTAAATTAGCTTAAGAAAGCAAAATTGCATCTGAACATTGTTTGTATGAAAGACTTCATAAGTTCAAGAGCATCTTAAGTGAAGATCTGAACTTTGCTCCCAGAAGAATCTGACTACTGTCTCTTGAAGATTCTGAAGAAGGAGCCTCTAAAGCATAGAAGACTCTGCTCTGAAGGATTTACACGCTCAAGCACACAAGCTGCACATACTCTGATTCAGCTCAATCTGAAGAACTTTCAAGACTCTGAAGATCCAGATGATCCGTGATCAGAAGACTCTGAAGATTCAGATTCTTATGTTGAAAGCTGAACTCACTTTGAAGAAGATTTAAATATGTACGTTGGTCTTTCTCAACAGCTCTTTCCTATTTTGTGCTAGACACAAGGACACAGACAAAAAGGTTTTATCTGTGCATTCCATTCTGAGGAAAGTATTCTGCAAGTGGAGACAAAAAGCATCAGGCCTGTTTCAGCACAGCCTCCAATGTGAAGACAAAAGGCTCTAGGCTTTTCTGCACAGCCTTCAACGTAACAAGACTTCTTGGATCTTAGTGCCTATATAAAGAAGTCCACTCCATCTTCTTCAGTATCGAATCTCTAGAAAAATCACTCCTCAAAGCAAATCTCAAAAAGCTCTTAATCATATTACTTTGCTTTATCTTTATTCTTAAACTAAGAGAAATATCACTGTTGTGATAACAGCTTATTAGAAGCATTCTTACTCTTGTAAAAGTTTTACTTTGTTTGTAAAAGGTTTTCCTTAAGAGGATCCAGTTGGGATCAGCTGCTCTTGAGAAGACTAAGAACGGTTGTTCTTAGGTGTTGCTATTTGTAATCTGTTTGATTAAAATAGTGGATTAAGTCCTTGACAGAGAAAGGAAAATCACTCTTAAGAGGGTGGACTGGACTAGTTGTTTTCAACGAACCAGGATAAAAATATCTGTGTTCTAATCTTTGAATTTTAGTCTTACTTATTCAACCCCCCCTTCTAAGTAATTTTCTCACCTTCAGTTGGCATCAGAGCTCCGGTTCTGCGTGTGCTCCACTTAACCGTGACAGTTAAAGATCCAGTGAGAAAGATACTTTGATATTTGTGTTGTTGTCATTATGGAAACAGCTACATCAACTTGCAACAACAAATATGAAGGAGATAGGATCAGTAGCAAGCCACCCATGTTTGATGGGGAAAAATTTGACTATTGGAAAGATAGAATAGAAAGTTTTTTCCTCGGGTATGATGCTGATCTTTGGGATATGGTCATTGATGGATATAAACATCCTACTGATGAGGATGGCAAAAAGATTGATAGAAAGTCAATGACTGAAGTACAGAAAAGAGATTTCAAGAATCACCACAAAGCCAGAACTATATTGCTTAATGCAATCTCTCATACTGAGTATGAGAAGATTACAAACAGAGATACTGCTCATGACATGTTTGAGTCACTCAAAATGACTCATGAGGGAAATTCTCAGGTTAAAGAGACCAAGGCACTGGCGCTCATACAGAAGTATGAGGCATTTAAAATGGAAGAGTATGAAAATGTAGAAACTATGTTTTCTAGATTTCAGATTCTTACTGCTGGTCTGAAAGTTCTGGATAAGGGCTACTCAACGTCAGATCATGTCAAGAAGATCATCAGAAGTCTTCCCACCAGATGGAGACCAATGGTGACTGCACTGAAGATGGAAAAAGATCTGAATAAGATCTCCTTAGAAGAACTTATCAGTTCTTTGAGAAGTCATGAAATAGAGCTGGAGGAAGATGAGCCCCAGAAGAAAGATAAAGGTAAATCCATAGCTTTAAAATCTAACAAACCTGTTAAAGCTTTGCAGGTAAAAGAAGAAAGTTCTGAAGAATCGTCTTCTGAAGAAGAAGATGAACTGTCCATGCTTTCCAGAAGAATCAACAAGCTCTGGAAGCACAAGGGAAGGAAGTTTAACAACTTCAGGAAAGCTGACCACAGGAAGGAATCTTCTGGATACAGAAGATCTGGAAAGAAAGAGGTCACATGCTATGAATGCAAGGAACCTGGGCACTACAAAAATGACTGCCCCAAACTTCTCAATGAGAAACCCAAGAGAAAGTTTGATAAAAAGAAAAAGGTTCTTATGGCAACTTGGGATGATTCAGATGAATCTGAATCTGAAGCAGAAGAAGAGTGTGCCAACATGGCATTAATGGCTGGAATAGAAGATCAGAATGAAGAATTATCATCTGAATCTGAGTCAGACTCCGACTCTGATGCTGAAGAGGTAATGTCCAAACTTACCAAAGATGAACTTATAAAGGTGTTATCTGAAGTCTTGAAAAGCTACAATAATATCAAACTCAAGAACAAGAAGCTGAAAAGCAATCTTGAATCTGAGATTGATAATCTGAAAACAGAACTTGTTGAGCAGAGAGAAATAAATTTAAAAATAAAAAATGATTTGGAAATTGTTCAACAAGAATCTGACTCTGAAGCTAAGTCATCTGAAAATATTTTGGAAAAATATGACTCTAGTTTTCAGAAGTTCCTCACTAAAAGCATAGACAGAAGCAAGATGGCTTCTATGATCTATGGAGTTAGTAGGAATAAAAGAAAGGGAATTGGATTTCAATCTTCTTCTCTTGAAAAAGATGTAAGACCAATACCCGTAGATGATCTGATTATTAAGATAACTCCTTTATACTCTAATTTTAAATTTGGTCATTTAAATGATATTAAACACACGAGCTCTGAAAAGAATACTCATGTGTTTAGATCTAAGGCAAGTCTAAACAAAAACTATGTTGAAAAACAAAAGTTTAGACAAACCTACAAGGCAACTAACCCTAAAGGACCCAAGAAGATCTGGGTACCTAATGACAAAATAATCCCTGTTGCAGATGTCCTTAGCAGCAAAGTCAGGACACCAATCATGGTACCTGGACTCTGGATGCTCACGACACATGACGGGAGAAAGGTCTATGTTCCAAAGTCTGGAACTTAGATCTGGAGGGGACGTGAAATTTGGAGGGAACCAGAAGGGCAAGATCATTGGCTCTGGAACTATAGGTAATGGCAACCTACCCTCTATTTCTAATGTTCTATTAGTTGAAGGATTGAAACATAATCTATTGTCCATAAGTCAATTAAGTGACAATGGTTATGATATCATCTTTAATCAAAAATGTTGCAAAGCTGTATGTCAAAAGGATGGTTCTATCCTATTCAATGGAAAGAGGAAACACAACATTTATAAAATTAACCTTTCAGAACTTAAAGTTCAAAATGTAAAATGCCTCTTATCTGTGAATGATGAGCAATGGGTCTGGCATAGAAGATTGGGGCATATTAATATGAGACGTATATCTTAGATTAATAAACTCAATCTGGTCAGAGGACTTCCTAAGTTGAAGTTCAACTCAGATGCTCTGTGTGAAGCATGTCAAAGAGGTAAATTTTCAAAATCTCATTTTAAATCAAAAAATGTTGTTTCTACCTCCAGACCATTGGAATTACTTCACATTGATCTGTTTGGACCAGTGAAAACTGCATCCATCAGAGGCAAGAAGTATGGGTTAGTCATTGTAGATGACTACAGCAGATGGACATGGGTAAAGTTTCTAAAACACAAGGACGAGTCTCATTCTGTGTTCTTTGACTTCTGCAATCAAGTCCAGACTGAAAAAGATTGTAAAATTATTAAAGTCAGAAGTGATCATGGTGGAGAATTTGAAAATAAACATTTTGAAAAATACTTTTCTGAAAAAGGCATTGCACATGATTTCTCCTGCCCTAGAACTCCACAACAAAATGGAGTTGTAGAGAGGAAAAATAGAACATTGCAAGAAATGGCCAGAACCATGATCAACGAGACAAATCTGGCAAAATATTTCTGGGCAGAAGCAATTAACACAGCTTGTTATATTCAGAACAGAGTGTCTGTAAGACCTCTTCTGAAAAAGACTCCCTATGAATTGTGGAGAAACAGAAAGCCCAACATTGCTTATTTTCATCCTTTTGGATGTATTTGTTATATGCTTAATACTAAAGATAATCTGAACAAGTTTGATTCCAAAGCACAGAAGTGTTTCATGCTTGGTTATTCTGAACGCTCTAAAGGCTACAGAGTATTCAATACTGAAACACAGATTGTGGAAGAATCTATTCATGTCAGATTTGATGATAAGCTTGGCTCTGAAAAGCCAAAGCAGTTTGAAAGTTCTGCAGATAGAGAAGTAATTCTCACAGACTCTGAAGGCTCAGAGGCAGAAAAGGCAAAGAACAAAGAATCTGACGCAACCCCAGATGCTACACCTTTGACTTCCCAACTAAACAACTTGCATATTTCTGAAAGACCAACCGTCAGAGGATCTTCTTCCAGAATCAAAGCTTCTCATCCAGAAGATGTGATAATTGGAAAGAAAGATGATCCCATAAGGACAAGATCATATCTCAGAACTTCTGAATCTTCCTTATTTGGCTTAGTGTCAATGATAGAACCAACATCTGTAGATGAGGCTCTGGAAGATAATGAATGGATTATAGCTATGCAAGAAGAGCTGAATCAATTCGCCAGAAATGAAGTTTGGGATCTGGTTCCTAGACCTAAAGGATTCAATGTCATTGGAACAAAATGGGTCTTCAGGAATAAGCTGAATGAAAAGGGAGAAGTAGAAAGAAATAAAGCAAGGCTGGTTGCTCAAGGATATAGTCAACAAGAAGGTATTGATTACAATGAGACATATGCTCCAGTGGCAAGGTTAGAATCTATTCGTCTTCTTATTTCATTTGCTGCACAGAATAACATCACTCTGTATCAGATGGATGTTAAAAGTGCTTTTCTTAATGGTATTATAGAAGAAGAAGTATATGTCCACCAACCTCCTGGTTTTGAAAGTGAAAACTTTCCAGATCATGTTTTCAAATTAAAGAAATCCCTTTATGGATTAAAACAAGCTCCCAGAGCTTGGTATGAGAGGTTGAGCAACTTCCTTCTGAAGAAAAATTTTATCAGAGGAAAAGTGGATACAACTTTATTCTGTAAATCTGTTAAGAAAGATCTGTTGATTTGTCAGATTTATGTAGATGACATTATTTTTGGATCAACAAATATTACGCTTGGAAAGGAGTTTGCTAAATGTATGCAGGAAGAATTTGAAATGAGCATGATGGGAGAATTGAGATTCTTCTTGGGAATCCAAGTCAATCAGACTCCAGAATGCACCTACATACATCAAACCAAATATGTTAAAGAGCTTCTGAAGAAGTTCAACATGGTTGATAGCAAAATGGCAAAGACTCCAATGCATCCTACAAGCACTCTAGGTAAGGAAGAGGTAAGTAAGAAGGTAGATCAAAAACTCTACAGAGGTATGATAGGATCTCTTCTATATTTGACTGCTTCTAGACCAGATATTTTGTTTAGTGTCTGCTTATGTGCTAGATTCCAATCAGATCCTAGAGAATCACACTTAACAGCTGTTAAGAGGATTCTGAGGTATCTGAAAGGTACTGCTAACATGGGTTTGTGTTACAGAAGATCTGATGAATTTTCATTAGTTGGATTCTGTGATGCTGACTATGCTGGAGACAGAGTTGAACGTAAAAGCACTTCTGGAAGCTGTCAGTTTCTTGGAAGTCATCTGATCTCATGGTACAGCAAGAAGCAACCTACCATTGCACTATCAACTACAGAGGCAGAATACATTGCTGCTGCTGGATGTTGTACTCAGATGCTCTGGATGAAGAGTCAATTAGAAGATTATCAAATCTATGAGAGTAACCTTTCTATTTTCTGTGATAATACTTCTGCTATATGTTTGTCAAAAAATCCTATCTTGCATTCTAAGGCAAAACATATAGAAATTAAACATCACTTCATCAGAGACTATGTTCAGAAGGGTGTAATTAATTTAGCTTTTGTTGATACAGACATCAATGGGCTGACATTTTCACAAAACCCCTTGCTGAAGATAGATTTAAGTTTATTCTGAAAAATATTTGTATGGATTTATGTCCAGAGTAATATTTCTCAGAGGCAACCTCTCAGATGCAAAATGTTTAATAATCTGAAGTATTTCATCTGTCTATTTTATTCATTTATATTTATTTGATTATTTCGTTTTGGGTAAAACTCTGAACTAACTAGCTCAGAAGATCTGAAAGTTGGAAACGTTTCATTTCGTGAGAGAAATCAAATGAGCCAACAAAGCAAACACGTGGCATTCAATTTCTGAAAAAATTGAGTGCATAACTGATTTGACGTTTGAGGTAATGCTTTGAAAAATCTCACTTTTCTTGTTTTTCCCCCAGCTGTCATAATTTAATGTGAAATGATTACTTTTCATTTAATGTTGTCCAAACGTGCGTAAGTGTCTTTTGTGTGCCCTATATTTTTTTTTTGGTTTCCTATATATATCACCTATCACACTTCTATCACACTTTCCACATTCACTTCATTCATGCGTTTCTGCTTCCTTTTCAATCTTTTCCAAAACCCTAAACCGAAACCAAGGTATTCTTCTTCTTCAATGGCGTCAACTTCAAACACTGCTGCAAAACCTAACAAGACCATCATGTACAAAGAACCTGAACGAACCTTATTCACTCCAGTGGCTGATCTAGAGGTGCTCTGTGAAAGCTTCATTGACCTCGACTCTTTAAAGGAAAATGGGTTTGATCTCATTTCTGCCATCAAAGCTCAAGGGTGGGAAAAATATTTTGAAAGGCTAATGGGGCCTGTTTTCCCAACACTGGTTAAGGAATTTTGGATACATGCAAGCGCTGGTCCCAAGTTTATACATTCTTCGGTTCTTGGAGTGGAGATAGTCATCACTGAAAACCTGATCAGACAACTGTTTAGCTATACTGAGTCTGATGGTGTTTCAAATCTTGCTTCTTCTCGCATCGATATGGCTAGGGTTTATGAAGAAGTTACTATTGCTGGTTTGCCGTCAAGTAAGGTTAAAGATTTAAAACCCATTTATAGGATCTGGGCGAAAATCTTTATGAGTACGTTTTTCCACAGAAAACCTTCAAACTCTCCAGATTATGTGAGTTCTGAACATTTGTATTTTATGTACTGCATTAGCAAAAATGTCAAAGTGGATCTACCGTATCTCATCTTCAGTCATTTATTAACTCATGTCAAAGAAACAAGAGAGGAAGTAAGGGCGAAAGCTGGTAAAGGACGTGGATACCCCTGGGAAGGTTGATTTCTGATATACTTGTTGAGAACAAGCTGGTTCAACATCTGACTGATGCGAAGATTACAGAAGATCTGACTCACATCATTGGCTCTGAAATTAATGGACTCAATCTGAAGAGGATGAAAATCATCTCAGAATTGAAAGGACAACTCAGGAAGATCAACTCTGACGAGATTCAAGGTAGAAGAGTTCATGTGGAAGATTTTCCACTGTTCAGTGCAGATGAACCTAAGGAATTTGTCTGGCTGTACATTACTGAATGCCTAAAGGAAGGAATCCCTTTACCTGCCAATCTCGTTCAGAAGCCTGGAGAAGAATTGCCTAATCAGATGAAGGAAAGGCGCAGTAAGAGGAAGGCTGACGAAGAATCCGTTCAGAAGAAGAGAAAAGCTCCTGAAGCATCAAGAAAGAAGAGGAAAGAAGGAAAGAAGGCCAGAAGCAGTCCAAGAGAAGCTACTCTGGAAGAAATCAGAGACACCATTCAACAGGTATTAGCCTCTGATCCTACTCCTACTGTTCATTCACCACTATCTTCACCACAACTCTCTCCAAGCCTCATACCAAGAACTTCAAAATCTAGAAAGTCTGTTAATATCTCATCCGAACCACTATCCTCTGAACCAGTAAATTTAAACTCATCTCCAGCACCAATCCCATCTAATCCACAACATCAAACTATTCAAACATAAATTCCACCACCAGAACCAATTTTATCTGAAAACTCTCCAACAATAACTCCACCAGAACCAACTCAACCAGAAAATTCTCCAACAACACCTCCACAACCAACTTTGTCGCAACAAGAGAATCCCCACATAGAGACTCCCCAACCACAAATAATTATTTCAGAACAAAATCATCCAGAGACTGTTCAAACTGAACACTCTGAACAAGCAATTCCCTCAGAAGATCCAAATCTTTCTGACAATATTCTTGATATTCCACCCCTCAACCAAACAATTGAAATTTCGTCTACATCTGTTCACTCAGATGAATCCTCTGATTCATCTGATTCATCTGACTATGATTCAGAATCACTCAAACAAGCTCGCTCTGAGAGTGTTATGAAGAAACATCTTAACATTGCTTTGTTTCATACCCCACCAAACTCTCCATCTCAACAACCATCTGAAGCTCAACCCTCTGTCACTCAAACAGCTGAAAACCAAACCATTCCACAACCACCTGAAACTAATCCATCTGAGAATCAAACTCTTCCTCACTCAGCTGAACTCCCTCACTCTGTCATCCACACATCTCAACCACCCACACCTCAACCACAACCATCTGACCCTACTCCTGCTAACACCCCTAATCCTTTTTCCTCTGGTCAGAATGAACAGTCAGATTTAGGATCTTGTGTTAATGCTATGTTTGATATTTTCAAAACGGAGTTAGATTCTGAATATGATCGTGTTAAGGCTGTATGTATGTCTAGTTTGGACCCAAATGTTTCGAATACTGCGTGGAAGCGCTTCATCTGGATGTTTAACAAAGCTGCCCTAAAAGTTAGAGCAAAATGCTCTAAGCTTGCTAAGACTAAATTTGCTGAGTTAATAAAGGTGACACTAATGAACATGCCTCCTCCTCCTCCTGTGTTACTATTGGAAGCTGCTCCTCCAGTTGTTCCTGATTTTGAAATGGTTGAACAAGCTTCTGTTGAAAACCAATCTGAAGGGAACCCTGTTGCTAATGCATCTGCTCCGTCTTCATCTGTGGTTTCTGAACTTGTGAATGATGTGAAGGATATAAAGGACTGGATGATCAAGCAAGAGAAAACAACTGATGAAATCAAGACCTGGATGTCTAAGCAAGAAGAGTCAGCTGCCAAGATGACAGAGCTTCTGACCCTCATTGCCTCTCGCCAGACCTAGGTTTATTTGTTGTTTTGCACATGAACTGAGTTTTTGATGTTTGGTTACTTTTATTGTGTTATGTGTTTTTGGCCTCTGCCTGTTTGTCTGTGAACTTTGGTTTGTTTTGTTTTAATTGCATGCTAACATGGTTTGCTCCTATATTGCTTCTTCTTTTTTATTTCCTTCCGTCTTTGAAAATCTTTTTGATTATGACAAAAAGGGGGAGAAAAAGAGAAACTGAGTGTTCAACCTATAAGCATTTACCAAAACTAAAATTCAGACATTTTATTAACTTATTTGAAGTTAAGTCTTTCAGATTATACTGTTATATCTGACATAATTCATTGAAGTTACCCTGAGACTGTGTCAACCAGAACCTGATTCTCTAAAGAAAATCTGAGTATTCAATCAACTCTGATATCTTACTCTGATACATTTATTCAATCATCTGGCATTAAGATTTGACTCTGAACTCATTCATCAGGCTCTGAATCTGAAATATACTCAATCAGAAAGGGAAGTATTCTATTCTATTGTAGTATTTATTTCAGGGGGAGATTGTTTATCTCAGGGGGAGTTTCTAATTCTTACTCTTTATTGAACAAAATTTTCTCATGTTTTGTCATCATCAAAAAGGGGGAGATTGTAAGAGCACAGATTGTGTCTTAGTTATATCTCTATGTTTTGATGATAACAATTATGAATTTTGTATTCAAGAATTATATACTCTAAACGTGTTCTAGATTGTTTGCTACAGGCACTAAAGTAAATTAGCTTAAGAAAGCAAAATTGCATCTGAACATTGTTTGTATGAAAGACTTCATAAGTTCAAGAGCATCTTAAGTGAAGATCTGAACTTTGCTCCCAGAAGAATCTGACTACTGTCTCTTGAAGATTCTGAAGAAGGAGCCTCTAAAGCATAGAAGACTCTGCTCTGAAGGATTTACACGCTCAAGCACACAAGCTGCACATACTCTGATTCAGCTCAATCTAAAGCACTTTCAAGACTCTGAAGATCCAGATGATCCGTGATCAGAAGACTCTGAAGATTCAGATTCTTATGTTGAAAGCTGAACTCACTTTGAAGAAGATTTAAATATGTACGTTGGTCTTTCTCAACAGCTCTTTCCTATTTTGTGCTAGACACAAGGACACAGACAAAAAGGTTTTATCTGTGCATTCCATTCTGAGGAAAGTATTCTGCAAGTGGAGACAAAAAGCATCAGGCCTGTTTCAGCACAGCCTCCAATGTGAAGACAAAAGGCTCTAGGCTTTTCTGCACAGCCTTCAACGTAACAAGACTTCTTGGATCTTAGTGCCTATATAAAGAAGTCCACTCCATCTTCTTCAGTATCGAATCTCTAGAAAAATCACTCCTCAAAGCAAATCTCAAAAATCTCTTAATCATATTACCTTGCTTTATCTTTATTCTTAAACTAAGAGAAATATCATTGTTGTGATAACAGCTTATTAGAAGCATTCTTACTCTTGTAAAAGTTTTACTTTGTTTGTAAAAGGTTTTCCTTAAGAGGATCCAGTTGGGATCAGCTGCTCTTGAGAAGACTAAGAACGGTTGTTCTTAGGTGTTGCTATTTGTAATCTATTTGATTAAAATAGTGGATTAAGTCCTTGACAGAGAAAGGCAAATCACTCTTAAGAGGGTGGACTGGACTAGTTGTTTTCAACGAACCAGGATAAAAATATCTGTGTTCTAATCTTTGAATTTTAGTCTTACTTATTCAACCCCCCCCCCCCCCTTCTAAGTAATTTTCTCACCTTCACAATGAACACAATCACTATTATTCTACATATACTTAAATCAAAAAGCCTTTCATAACATTAATCCGAAACAATATCACTTTTATTTTCTGCAGTAGGAAACCAAACATACACATAGCAGAAAAGTTCTAACAAGTTGTATCAGTTCAATCCAAACATAGACTACGTACCCCTGCCAAAGCGAGATACCTGATAATGTACGACTGCGACGCTCTGAAATCCTAACAACATCCGCAGATTTTATTACTCTAAACCATCATCCAGATGCAAGCAGGTATATGAACATACACTACCCGATTAATAATAGTGTCAGAATAATAAAAAAACATCGTTCGAACCGGATCACAATACGGCAATACATCAGTTAGGACACGAAACAAGTTATAGCAGCGAATCATATCTGGTCTAATAGCTTCCCTCAAACAAATAAATTCTCGAAATCAAATAAGCGTCCCGCCACCGATTTCAACTTAATACATTTGTATGAAATTATGAATTAAACAATGAATCGTTCTAAGCTTTTTAAAATGGATTTTGCAGGAAAAACCAAGATGACAGTTCATAACAGTGATCATAATATCCAATCTTATGGCCTACATAAAAGCTATGCTCTTAGTAAAAGAAACAAACACTAATCTATACAACAGCATGCTTATATCATGATAATAGCAACAAACAAAGACTCAAACTCAAAGATAAGATATCCTCTCCTGCAAACATGAGCTCACGAAATACAAACCCAGGCACAAAATACAGATGAACACAAGTTTGCACCCTAATGCGATCCTAATCATGATAACACCAGAAAAACATAACAAACTAAAACCATATTATAGTGCCATTAAATTGGAACCACAATTCTAACACGCGGTAATTCGACAGCATTTATGAACAACAGCACGATTAAGCCAAAAAACAAAGTTAACAGCACCAGTGGTAAACACTTCATGATTTTCAATCCTGAATTTCTAAAGTGTCACAACAAATATGGCTACCATAAATCAACAAAACGCAAGCATACGTAAGCATAAAAACGCGCTGAAACAAGTCCATAGTAATCTAGAATTTGAGCTTAAATCCCACACACAAAATGCAATAACGGTGTCGAAATAGTTTGAATCGAAACACAAACCACATAATATTTAAAACTGGAACCAAATTTCTTATCCAACACCCAAATTACAACATATGAATAACATCTGTAAGATTCAAATCACCACATAAACAATAACATATGATTTGGACTCAAAACAAACTATAAGATAAGCCATAGGGTCAAAATAATACCCAGTTTTGACAAGAATAGTTCATGACAGGTTGTTGCTAGACATTGTCGCTACAAATTGGCCTTGCGATTGCTTCTGCAATTCGAGTTTGCAAACAACTCTGCTCATACCACTCTCATTTCGTACTGTCAGCAAGGTTCTTCTCAGCTTTTCAAGTTGCTTTGGCTTGCACTTAAGACCAGATTTATACCAGTAGGTTTCTTATGACAAGAATACAATCAATCCCTGTGAACACTATAATAACAGCAGATTAATAGGAAAAATATTCAAGATGCTCATAATGATTTCAGCAATACAATACCTATTTCGAGGGATTTGTGACATGAATTGCAAAGGCAATCAACGATAAACATATTATGGGTTAAATCAGAAACAACGATTACCGCACAAGTCGATGTCGTCACTGAACTAAGACCTTCCTTGTCATTGCTATCAGTATCGAGCTGACGAACTCCCCGTTGAGATGCTACTTTGTTACAAAGTCGAGTTGATGCCGCCGTTGATCGTGACATTAATGAAGCTGTGTCGCGCAAGCCGTCATGTCAAAATTTCTTATCGCGTCCATGGCTTGGATCTCCGCTTCGAGTTGTTATTGGTGTAATGTCGTGGCTATTTCACGGCAGTGAATCGTATCACATTTGGATGATTCGATGGTGGTTGTGATGAAAGCTTCGGCGACGGAAAAAATGATGAAGATGTTCGGATGTAGAATCTAAGGGGTTCAACATGGGTTTTATTGTTCACGACAGCTGGGTCAAAGTCGTTTTGAGGGTGAGAAGGAGAAGGTTTTAGCTATGGAGTGGCGATGATTCAGAGGGGAAGATAGAAAGGGGCGGCCGCTTTAGGTTCTTCTTCAGGGTCATGAACAGTATCCTCTCCCCCCATTACTCTGAAAAAAACTCTCCTTAAATGGAGTGGGAAATGGAACCCTAACGGGCCACCAACCGTATGGGCCTCCCGCCCTGCTACCTGTACCCTCCGCTTGTTCTCCTTTTTTACAATCTAATTAGTTAGTTAATATTAAACCAAATCCTAATAACATGAATTAATAAATGCAATACTAATTAACAAAAATAAAATAAAAGTTAATAATATTAATTATATGAGTATTAAAAGAAAAATAAAAAAAGATTGAAAATTTTTTAAAAGAAAACAAATAGAACAAATATAAAATATATATATATATAATTAGTAAATTTTAAGAAAGACAAAGTTTAAGAAAATAATATTCACAAAGAGGTTGTTAGGCCACGTGTCACGCCTTAATGGGTCATGAAGATAGGTTTCTAAAAATCGACCCATTGCGAGCGGACATGTGTCTAAATAACAAGAAACAAATCAGACAACGTAAAATATAAAACAAAGTCGAACAGTGAAAATAATTGAAAAATGGGTAGGACAAATTTAGGGTATGACAGATGCCCCTGTCTAAAGGGCTTAAACCTAGGAAGATGAACTGCATTGGTGTTCACATTCCTGAGGTAGAAGTCCATTAGATATAAAAAGACCCTGAATTTGTCCGAAAGAAAGAGAGGTGCTTGAGAATTGAAAATACTGGATGATGTAAACCTCTGAGTAAGCTGTAAATGACTGGCAAAAAGGTCGTCATCACCAAAAGGATGATGGAAAGAAAAGAATACGGCTACTACCACCAAAAGGACGGTAGAGCAAACACAAACACACATCGCACAGTCTATCATTAATGACCATGATAGACTCCCCCACCAAAAGGATGACGGAGTGGAACACAATACAAATCGCACAATCTATCACTAATGACCATGATAGACCCCCCACCAAAAGGATGACGGAGCGAAACACAAATAAACACATCGCACAATCTATCACTAATGACCATGATAGACCCCCCACCAAAAGGATGACGGAGCGAAACACAAATAAAATATCGCGCAATCTGACATCGATGGAATGCCAGACCTACCACCAAAAGGATGGTAGAGCGAAAACACAAACAAAACATCGCACAATCTGACATCGACAAAATGTCAGACCCAACACCAAAAGGATGGTAGAGCGAAAACACAAACAAAACATCGCGCAATCTGATACCGACGAAGTACCAGACCACCAAAAGGATGGTAGAGCGAAAACACAAAAGAAAACATCACGCAATCTGATACCGACGAAGTACCAGACCTACCACCAAAAGGATGGTAGAGCAAAAACACAAAAGAAATATCGTACAACCTGATACCGACGAAGTACCAGACCTACCACCAAAAGGATGGTAGAGCGAAAACATAAAAGAAAACATCGCGCAATCTGATACCGACGAAGTACCAGACCTACCACCAAAAGGATGGTAGAGCGAAAACATAAAAGAAAACATCGCGCAATCTGATACCGACGAAGTACCAGACCTACCACCAAAAGGATGGTAGAGCGAAAACACAAAAGAAATATCGCACAATCTGATACCGACGAAGTACCAGACCTACCACCAAAAGGATGGTAGAGCGAAAACACAAAAGAAATATCGCACAATCTGATACCGACGAAGTACCAGACCTACCACCAAAAGGATGGTAGAGCGAAAGCACAAACAAAACAGGTTGCTATCATCAAAAGGATGATAAGACAACACAGATTTGAAGTTTACCAACACCAAAAGGATGCGGGCTAGGTTGAACTGATGAAGTTCGACTATCACCAAAAGGATGATAGGAGGGCAATTGACAACGGTCACGCTTGCTGGGTACAACTCATTGGGGAACCCCTGAGAAGAAGATTGAATTGAAATGAGTCAACGGGGTACGCCCACCGTCTTCGCTTGGAAATCAAAGTTTGCTGAAATGATTTCATGGTTACGCCCATGAATTCTGAAGAGGATGCCCCTGACTGGGCTGAGTTTGTCTTGATGTCTTGTATTGCTCAACAAAAGGTTGAACAACTTCATGAGGGACGCTCACGGTCTTGCTGAAGATGCCCCTGTTCGGGTTGGATCTTGCTTTGATCTTCTTGGATTTGCCCACCAAAAGGTCGAACAACTTCGTGGGGGACGCCCACGATCTTGAATGGTATGCCCCTGGCTGGGCTGAATGTTGATTTGCATATCTGATCAACCACAAGGTTGAAATTCGTCACGGGAGACGTCCATGGTCTTGAAAAAGATGCCCCTGACTGGGCTGAATCTTGTTTTGAATAACTTTGAATTTTGATGGGAGAGACCCATAATTGCAGAAGATTGCCCCTGACTGGGCTGATGACTGCTTTGAAGCTCTTTGAAAATCGTGGGACAAACCCACCATCTTGCGGAAGATGTCCCTGACTGGGCGGTCGATGGTCTTGGAAATCTTCGAGATTGATCCTGGACCTTGACTTGCATATGAATGCCGGATGATAAATGAAATTCCATAATGAATGGAAGTGCAAATGCAAATGCTGACGAGCGGAGATGCAAGAGCTGGGGAAGTATGATATGATTGGTATGTATATGACGCAAAAATGCTTATGATGATGAATGCAATGCGTATGATGCATATGATGCAGACGGGTGATTGGAAATGCAGGTGAAGACGCCAGCGTGGTGGACTTTGAGTAGTTGCCAATGCGAATTGGACTTCGGGTGGTGGGAGGGATTGACTTCCTCGACACGCAGTTTGCTGAAGACGTCACGATCGGAGCAGAAGATGATGCTCTGGATGCCCCAAGTCTGGGTCCTTGGTGACTTGTTGTGGACTTGCTTCAGAGAAGGTTGCAAATCCGCTTGTTGGTCAGGACGACCTGGTCTTGTCCCAGTCTGAACATGGTAATGGTCTGCCCCAGATTAACCAGTTCTGACATATGGAAGTTGAACTCGGATGACTTGCCCCTGTTCGAGCTGTTGAGTGATTTGCCCCAGCCTGCGGGTTCTGAGGTAGTCTTGCTTCGTGTACACCATTGAAAGTCAAGCTCCTCCTCGATCGCTCCTTGCTGGAGTTTCTTTGAATACCTAGCACTGATTTGCAATTAAAATTGTACATTCACAGATGGTAATATTAATGCAAAGTTCGATGCAAGTTTTGAAAAAGTGTGTCGTTTATTGAAGTGTCGTGAAAGTGTGAGACGAATGGACTGCTAGCCCATACGTTGTGCTAGTTTGATTGGTGCGAAAGATATAGCAAGCAAAATGACACCAATGTTGTTGATTAGAAATCATGTGAGGAGTCAGGTTACGCAACCTTGCAATAGTATGCTTTCAGAAGAAACCTTGCCTCAATTAGGTCTTTCGAGGGTTGTAACGTGGTCTGGTTCACGGTTATGAAACAAGGTTATTAGGCTCAAAGTATGATTTGTACCCACCCCTTTTCTTAATGATCTCCAGTCCTACACTCAGTTAATCCTACACTTGACTTGACGGTGTAAGCTTGAAGGTTCAAGATTTGCTCGTCGTGGCAGTCACTTTATTTTGACGGATGCCAGTGCCCCTTTGATCTGGGTGGCCACTGAATCTTTTTTTGTTTTTGTTGAGGATTTCGGGGTCCTCTTTTGCTTTTGTTTTGATCCCTAACTTTTGCATGGATTGACTTCGTTTGTCAGATCCATCGGGATTGCCTTGATTTTGCCTAAGTCCCCTTTAAGGTGTCTGACTTAGCAGGCTTTTGATTTTTTCTGGATTTTGTTGTGACTGCCATAGCATGGGTCATTGATGAACAACCGTCTTCTGGATTTTGCTTGTTGATTCGAGTGTGGAATTGGATTAACTGAACACTACCCTGCCCTAGGTTGAGTGTAAAGGTTTGAATATCCGAAGGAAACTCCTACTTCTAGGCTCGAAGTGGTTTATTAGGGATTAACTCCTTATATCTCCGGTGTTTAGGGGAATTGAAGCAATGCCTGTACATCATTGACGAGACTCTATCTGAAAGCACACAGTTTGCAATTATGGGTATCTCGTTTTCATCATCCTCCCTCAAATCATGCTAAACAACAGTGAATAGAGTGGAGTAAATAAATGTGTTGGTGATAAGTGAAAATGAGTGAATACGACATAACTAATTCAAAACATGCATAAACGATACATTAATGAAAACCAAATACGAATGGCAATTGTTCAAAGCATACAATACTTAAATAAGCAAAGACAAAACATAAGAAACTGCGAATAATGAAATGGCAACATGGTTGCCTTCTTCGGGGAATGAACTTGACTGGAATCAATCTGATGTTGGCACTAGTTGACTGGTGGCATCGGATTGTTGATGATATTTGGAGACTTCCCATTGAAGTTGATAGCATCCCTATCGATCATGTCTTGAATTATGTGCTTGAAAGCCCTGCAGTCCTCAATGGTGTGACCTGGAGCGCCTTTATGAAACTCACAATGAGCATTTGCATCGTAGCCGGCAGGAATGACAGTTGGAGGAGCCAAATCTCTGGGAATAACAGCTTTCTTCTCCATCAACTGAGCAAAGATTTTGGCATATGTCATTGGTAGACGATCAAAGACTCTATCTGGTCTCCATGTTCTCTGCGGACGTTGTGGGCGAGCACCTTGTCGTTGCTGAGTAGCTTGCATCTGCTGTTGCTGAGGAGGATACTGGTATCCTTGCTGGTTGTAGGCTTGTTGCTAAGGAGCCTGTTGTCGTGGCATCTGAGCTTGCGCGGCATGAACAGCTGGCTGATGAAGCATTGGAGCATATTGCGCAGCAGCGACATATGGATACTGATAGTAGGGAACTTGATAAGGCATAGGAGGAGCTTGTTGAGAAGCTTGCCCTTTCTACACAAAGATGGCATTTGTTTCGCCCTCCTTCTTCTTGTATCCATTAAAAGGCCTCTTGGCATTAGCCTGACTGTTAGAACCTCCTGGGATCTTTCCACTCTTCAGCCCTTCTTCAATTCTCTCACCGACGATCACCAAGTCAGAGAATCCAGCAGAGACACTACCGATCAGCTTTTCGTAATACTGACCCTGCAAAGTACCCATGAAGATGTCAATCAATTCACGGTCAACAAGAGGTGGATGCACCCTTGCGGCTAGCTCTCTCCATCGTTGCGCGTACTCCTTGAAGGATCCGTTGTCCTTCTGAGTCATACTCTGAAGCTGAGTACGATTCGGAGCGAGGTCGGTGTTGTACTTGTACTATTTGACAAATGCATCGGCTAGCTCGGCCCAGGTGCGCACACTATTACGTTCCAGCTGCATATACCATTCAAGTGATGCCCCAGACAGGCTGTCCTGGAAGCAATGGATCATGAGCTTCTCGTCTCTGGCATAGGCAGCCATCTTGCGACAGTACATCTTCAGATGGATGTTTGGGCAGCTGAGACCTTTGTACTTTGAAAATTCGGGCACCTTGAACTTTGGAGGAATGACAACATCAGGCACCAAGCACAATTCCAGAGCACTGAAAGAATTTGAGTTATGCCCCTCCATGGCGCGGAGTTTCTCGGCTAGATCTCGGCACATCTTCATGGCTTCTGAATCCTGAGCGGCAACAGGACTGGCAATGGGGATAGCAGCATGATAGTTCTGAACGTCGTCATACTGATCCATCAGAGTATCTTCGATATGAGGAACCGGGATTTGCACAGCAGTAGGTTGGGCGTGCGGGATAACTCCAACAGTAACTCCAGGCGCTGGGATTGGTTGAGAAGTGTTTCCCTCGGCTGCGTTGTTGAAGTTCAACGGCATCCCATGAGAATTCGGAATTGGGACCAAAGGGATAGCAGTAGACCCTTGTCCGTTGACGATAGCGGCGGCTTCACGCTGTTCTTCCTCTCTCCTGGCTGTGAGGATGGCTTCGAGGATCTGGTCGATCTTTCCTTTCATAGAATCCAACTCTTCCCTGAAGGCAACTTGCTCCTGTTGAATCTGCTCCATTATTCGTCTGGTATTGGCTCTAGTTGCGTACTGGTGTCGAGGAATCAGCTTGATTTACTGGAGAAGGAGGAACGGAGACATAAGATTCTGTTGAAGGACTGGAAATGCAAAATGCACAACATATGAAATGCAATGCGAATGATATGCATGATGCAATGCAAGGTACAAGATCTAGGATCCCAAGATCACAATCAAACAACTCCTGAAGCCGGTAACTGTAATAGATAAGCAACCATAATTCCTGCTCAAAGAAAACTGACAGGTACAACCTATACGGGAAGGTCTAAACATTCTACCCATAAACCCTCTCACGGGATGGTTTCTACGTTTGGTTCCCAGAATCACGGACACTAGTCGTATTAGCGTCACGCAACAGGCTGGCTGTATTACGATGATAATGACGATAAGGTCTCTCCTGAGCGGGGTCCTCATGCTAGGCGCACAAGGAGTGAGTCCTTGGAGACTAACACTACACGACCACCAATATCGGAACTGGTGCTAACAAAAGGTTCCCAGAATCACGGACCCTTCATTAATCAAGTCGTGTAACAGGCTAGCTGTGTTACAACAAGATCTACGAATAGGTCTCCTCTGGAGGAGCTTTCATGCTAGGCATACAAGGAGTGAATCCTTGGTGACTAACACTACTCGACTACCAATTCTAAACTAAGTGTTCTCTCTGCTTTTACCAAAGCTCGGGTGTAAAGCTTTACTCATGATATTATCCCAAGAACCAACAGGCAACCAAGATAACAAGCACGAATAAAATCCACAAGAGAACAAATACAAAAAGAAAACAAATAAAAAACAAACACTCCTCACAAACCAAAAGATAGGCTCGACTCTCTCTTTGCATGGAGCAAAAGTCCCCAGCAGAGTCGCCACCTGTCGCACCTCGAAAAATTCACTTTCGAAAATACGACCCTCGCGCGAAAGGGCGCGGAAATGCGGTTCGACAGAGTCGCCACCGAACTTTATTTTTCCCGAATAAACGGGAGAGGAAAATATCGAGAAAACCTCTTAAAAGCGAAAGGATAGGAACAGGGCTGTCGCAACCATGTTCCGGGTTCGGGAGTCGGTTACGTGAGGGGAAGGTATTAGCACCCCTCACGTCCGTCGTACTCGACGGGAACCTCTTAAGGTAATTGTGGGGAGTGTTGTTTAAGGTTTACTTGTTTTCTTCTCGTTGTTAAAGGTAGAATTGGTAGGTTAAAAGGTTAAAGACGCAAAGGAGAGATGGGTGGTTAGAAGATGGGGTGCTCGCCAAGGATTGGGGCCCTTGTGCCTACGTATGCTCATTCAGACGAGAATGAGAAATCAGAGCGTCGTAGTTCGACTACGGGAAAGGATGGGTGGAAAACGGAAGATGGAGGGGATTGTGCTCGCCAAGATCATCGCAATCTTGTGCCTACGTATCTTATATTCAAGAATGAATAAAGAATCAGAGCGTCCGTAGTTCGTGGTAACAACCACGAAAAGGTGAGGTTGACTAGGTTGGAAGTTTAGGTTGAAGGACGAAAGAGTGATTGACAAGCAACCCAAGAGCGCGTCTCAAGAGCTTGTCACTCAAGAATTCAAGGAATGCGGGATTCCAAGAACTCAGTTCTTTCGGAAAATTGGCTGAATAAACTGAAGATAAAGAGTTGGGTGCTTTGAAATCGAAAGAATAAAATAATGACAACTCGAGGGCGCGCCTCGAGAGTCACTCATTCAAATATTCAAAGAATGCTAGATTTTAAGAATATCTCTCTTCCGTAAAAAAAAAGGGTGTGAAAGGATCGAATCGAAAAATGGCATGCGAGGCCAAAAGGAATTTGTTTTGAACTGGTTCGACGACGTGTCGAAGATTTGATTGAAGATGGAACCGGCTTGACGACGTGTCAAGGGTTAAGGTTGTGAGAAACGATATTAGTCCCTGAGGGTGCTCCTAATATCGAAACCACGAGGAATTGTGAATGTGTGTGCGAAGTGTCAAAGGTTGCGAATGCGGACGAGCATTCGACTTAGGAGAACGTTTGAGAATGATTTGAATTTGAAAGAAAGTCGAAAGGTTGAGCGAATAACAACTCAAAGGCGTGCCTTGAGAATTATTCACTCGAAGACACAAGGAATGCTAGATTCCAAGTATCTCCTTCTTTCGAAGTTTGATCGAGAAAGAATATTTTTTTAAAAAAATGACTTGGAGCGAAATGGGGTATGAAAATAAATTATGAACACGTGAGAAGTGAGAACGCGAGATTGAGTTTGAAAATATCGATTATTTAATAAATGAGACGTCGGCCCCACAACTAAATAATCGGGGTATTACTAGATCTTGACGATACACTTCATACATAAAATGTTTGAATGAACAACGGGAGTATCACACAGAATTGCTGGATTCTTATGATATTCATTCTAAATAGCGTACTAAAATGAAAGAATCGAACGACGTATTATTTGAGGTGTACACCTCCATAATGTTTGTCTAAAAATTCAAGAAGTGCTAGACTTCAAGAATTTAATTTCTCATGACTTGGTTGAGAAATAATTTAAAGTTGAAAAATATATTGAAATAGGATTTAAAGAAAATAAAAACATTTTTAGAAATAAATACACTGTAAGTTAAAATAAATTGATTTGAATTCAGCAAAAAATAAATTAATCAAAAGTTAAAAGTAAATTTAAAAAAAAAAAACTAAAGTGTAATTCATTAAATTGTTTAAAACATGTTATTTGCTAAAGCATATACAAAATATAAAAGTTAAATTGCCTAATAATTATCTAAAAAAATGAACAACACATTACTTAAGGTGTACACCTTAATAATGTTCATCCGAGAACTCGAGAAGTGCTAGACTTCAAGAGTTTAATTTTCACCCTTGATTTACAAAGTATTTTTTTTAAAATACACAATGAAACCATCATGTGGATTAACGACATTCTTTATCTAAATAATTAAAAGGCGAATTTTAAAAAGAAAAGTCTAAATATGTTATTTAAGGTGTACACCTTAATAACATCTATTTGAAAACTCGAGAAGTGCTAGACTTCAAGAGTTTAAATTTCGAAATTGACTTTAAAAATAATTTAAATAACCATAAATTGAGTTAATAGTTTTAAAAAAAAAATAATTAAATATATTTTGAAAGTACTTTTGAAAATGAATCATGTACCATATGCTGCATATAAAAAAATATTATTATCCTTAACTGATTAGTATGTTGAATAGAGTCTCCCAATTTGGGAGGGGTTTATCAATTAAGTTAAAACGAGTTGCCAATTAACTAAATAAAGATTAAGATTAAAAGGATATTTGTACTGAAACAAACTAAATAAAAACAAAATGCTGAGTTTTTCCTTAATCAACTCACACTAATTAACGTCGAAGCATAAACGGTGGCAAAACGGTAGCAGCACCAATGGGCAGGAAACGAAATTGGACTTAGTAGAAATATATATAAAAAAACAAACAAACAACAATAAACTGTGCTCTCATGAAAAAAAACTACAACAAACTCATTTAATGAATTCAGATTATAAACATAAAAAGGTAACAGACTAACAGACCAACATTTTCGTCCACATCCGCAGCAACAGCACACAATAAGCATTCCAGTTCAGCATAAACACAGCACAACTGACTTGCAGACCAATCATAAGCATTGGCAAAATACTGTCTTATGGCATCTATAAACCAGAAAAAATTAACACCAACGGAAACCATGACCGCAGTATCCGCAACAGATACGAACAACATATGCAGCAGGTCCCAAATCAATTCCATGCGCAAATTAAAGCAAACCGACATCGAGTCAATGTATCAACAACAGAACAACACCTTTAATGATAAACCTGGGACCAACTAATAACGGTGCAACATATCAACCAAAAACAACCAATAAGCAGTAGCATGTTCAAACACAACAAACAGAAACAATCCGCACAATATTCACGGTATAACCCGTTCATGATGTAACAATGAACACAATCACTACTATTCTACATATACTTAAATCAAAAAGCCTTTCATGACATTAATCCGAAACAATATCACTTTTATTTTCTGCAGTAGGAAACCAAACATACACATAGCAGAAAAGTTCTAACAAGTTGTATCAGTTCAATCCAAACATAGACTACGTACCCCTGCCAAAGCGAGATACCTGATAATGTACGACTGCGACGCTCTGAAATCCTAACAACATCCGCAGATTTTATTACTCTAAACCATCATCCAGATGCAAGCAGGTATATGAACATACACTACCCGATTAATAATAGTGTCAGAATAATAAAAAAACATCGTTCGAACCGGATCACAATACGGCAATACATCAGTTAGGACACGAAACAAGTTATAGCAGCGAATCATATCTGGTCTAATAGCTTCCCTCAAACAAATAAATTCTCGAAATCAAATAAGCGTCCCGCCACCGATTTCAACTTAATACATTTGTATGAAATTATGAATTAAACAATGAATCGTTCTAAGCTTTTTAAAGTGGATTTTGCAGGAAAAACCAAGATGACAGTTCATAACAGTGATCATAATATCCAATCTTATGGCCTACATAAAAGCTATGCTCTTAGTAAAAGAAACAAACACTAATCTATACAACAGCATGCTTATATCATGATAATAGCAACAAACAAAGACTCAAACTCAAAGATAAGATATCCTCTCCTGCAAACATGAGCTCACGAAATACAAACCCAGGCACAAAATACAGATGAACACAAGTTTGCACCCTAATGCGATCCTAATCATGATAACACCAGAAAAACATAACAAACTAAAACCATATTATAGTGCCATTAAATTGGAACCACAATTCTAACACGCGGTAATTCGACAGCATTTATGAACAACAGCACGATTAAGCCAAAAAACAAAGTTAACAGCACCAGTGGTAAACACTTCATGATTTTCAATCCTGAATTTCTAAAGTGTCACAACAAATATGGCTACCATAAATCAACAAAACGCAAGCATACGTAAGCATAAAAACGCGCTGAAACAAGTCGATAGTAATCTAGAATTTGAGCTTAAATCCCACACACAAAATGCAATAACGGTGTCGAAATAGTTTGAATCGAAACACAAACCACATAATATTTAAAACTGGAACCAAATTTCTTATCCAACACCCAAATTACAACATATGAATAGCATCTGTAAGATTCAAATCACCACATAAACAATAACATATGATTTGGACTCAAAACAAACTATAAGATAAGCCATAGGGTCAAAATAATACCCAGTTTTGACAAGAATAGTTCATGACAGGTTGTTGCTAGACATTGTCGCTACAAATTGGCCTTGCGATTGCTTCTGCAATTCGAGTTTGCAAACAACTCTGCTCATACCACTCTCATTTCGTACTGTCAGCAAGGTTCTTCTCAGCTTTTCAAGTTGCTTTGGCTTGCACTTAAGACCAGATTTATACCAGTAGGTTTCTTATGACAAGAATACAATCAATCCCTGTGAACACTATAATAACAGCAGATTAACAGGAAAAATATTCAAGATGCTCATAATGATTTCAGCAATACAATACCTATTTCGAGGGATTTGTGACATGAATTGCAAAGGCAATCAACGATAAACATATTATGGGTTAAATCAGAAACAACGATTACCGCACAAGTCGATGTCGTCACTGAACTAAGACCTTCCTTGTCATTGCTATCAGTATCGAGCTGACGAACTCCCCGTTGAGATGCTACTTTGTTACAAAGTCGAGTTGATGCCGCCGTTGATCGTGACATTAATGAAGCTGTGTCGCGCAAGCCGTCATGTCAAAATTTCTTATCGCGTCCATGGCTTGGATCTCCGCTTCGAGTTGTTATTGGTGTAATGTCGTGGCTATTTCACGGCAGTGAATCGTATCACATTTGGATGATTCGATGGTGGTTGTGATGAAAGCTTCGGCGACGGAAAAAATGATGAAGATGTTCGGATGTAGAATCTAAGGGGTTCAACATGGGTTTTGTTGTTCACGACGGCTGGGTCAAAGTCGTTTTGAGGGTGAGAAGGAGAAGGTTTTAGCTATGGAGTGGCGATGATTCAGAGGGGAAGATAGAAAGGGGCGGCCGCTTTAGGTTCTTCTTCAGGGTCATGAACAGTATCCTCTCCCCCCATTACTCTGAAAAAAACTCTCCTTAAATGGAGTGGGAAATGGAACCCTAACGGGCCACCAACCGTATGGGCCTCCCGCCCTGCTACCTGTACCCTCCGCTTGTTCTCCTTTTTTACAATCTAATTAGTTAGTTAATATTAAACCAAATCCTAATAACATGAATTAATAAATGCAATACTAATTAACAAAAATAAAATAAAAGTTAATAATATTAATTATATGAGTATTAAAAGAAAAATAAAAAAGATTGAAAATTTTTTAAAAGAAAACAAATAGAACAAATATAAAATATATATATATATATATATATATATATATATATATATAATTAGTAAATTTTAAGAAAGACAAAGTTTAAGAAAATAATATTCACAAAGAGGTTGTTAGGCCACGTGTCACGCCTTAATGGGTCATGAAGATAGGTTTCTAAAAATCGACCCATTGCGAGCGGACATGTGTCTAAATAACAAGAAACAAATCAGACAACGTAAAATATAAAACAAAGTCGAACAGTGAAAATAATTGAAAAATGGGTAGGACAAATTTAGGGTATGACAGATGCCCCTATCTAAAGGGCTTAAACCTAGGAAGATGAACTGCATTGGTGTTCACATTCCTGAGGTAGAAGTCCATTAGATATAAAAAGACCCTGAATTTGTCCGAAAGAAAGAGAGGTGCTTGAGAATTGAAAATACTGGATGATGTAAACCTCTGAGTAAGCTGTAAATGACTGGCAAAAAGGTCGTCATCACCAAAAGGATGATGGAAAGAAAAGAATACGGCTACTACCACCAAAAGGACGGTAGAGCAAACACAAACACACATCGCACAGTCTATCATTAATGACCATGATAGACTCCCCCACCAAAAGGATGACGGAGTGGAACACAATGCAAATCGCACAATCTATCACTAATGACCATGATAGACCCCCCACCAAAAGGATGACGGAGCGAAACACAAATAAACACATCACACAATCTATCACTAATGACCATGATAGACCCCCCACCAAAAGGATGACGGAGCGAAACACAAATAAAATATCGCGCAATCTGACATCGATGGAATGCCAGACCTACCACCAAAAGGATGGTAGAGCGAAAACACAAACAAAACATCGCACAATCTGACATCGACGAAATGTCAGACCCAACACCAAAAGGATGGTAGAGCGAAAACACAAACAAAACATCGCGCAATCTGATACCGACGAAGTACCAGACCACCAAAAGGATGGTAGAGCGAAAACACAAAAGAAAACATCGCGCAATCTGATACCGACGAAGTACCAGACCTACCACCAAAAGGATGGTAGAGCGAAAACACAAAAGAAATATCGCACAACCTGATACCGACGAAGTACCAGACCTACCACCAAAAGGATGGTAGAGGGAAAACATAAAAGAAAACATCGCGCAATCTGATACCGACGAAGTACCAGACCTACCACCAAAAGGATGGTAGAGCGAAAACATAAAAGAAAACATCGCGCAATCTGATACCGACGAAGTACCAGACCTACCACCAAAAGGATGGTAGAGCGAAAACACAAAAGAAATATCGCACAATCTGATATCGACGAAGTACCAGACCTACCACCAAAAGGATGGTAGAGCGAAAACACAAAAGAAATATCACACAATCTGATACCGACGAAGTACCAGACCTACCACCAAAAGGATGGTAGAGCGAAAGCACAAACAAAACAGGTTGCTATCATCAAAAGGATGATAAGACAACACAGATTTGAAGTTTACCAACACCAAAAGGATGCGGGCTAGGTTGAACTGATGAAGTTCGACTATCACCAAAAGGATGATAGGAGGGCAATTGACAACGGTCACGCTTGCTGGGTACAACTCATTGGGGAACCCCTGAGAAGAAGATTGAATTGAAATGAGTCAACGGGGTACGCCCACCGTCTTCGCTTGGAAATCAAAGTTTGCTTAAATGATTTCATGGTTACGCCCATGAATTCTGAAGAGGATGCCCCTGACTGGGCTGAGTTTGTCTTGATGTCTTGTATCGCTCAACAAAAGGTTGAACAACTTCATGAGGGACGCTCACGGTCTTGCTGAAGATGCCCCTGTTCGGGTTGGATCTTGCTTTGATCTTCTTGGATTTGCCCACCAAAAGGTCGAACAACTTCGTGGGGGACACCCAAGATCTTGAATGGTATGCCCCTGGCTGGGCTGAATGTTGATTTGCATATCTGATCAACCACAAGGTTGAAATTCGTCACGGGAGACGTCCGTGGTCTTGAAAAAGATGCCCCTGACTGGGCTGAATCTTGTTTTGAATAACTTCGAATTTTGATGGGAGAGACCCATAATTGCAGAAGATTGCCCCTGACTGGGCTGATGACTGCTTTGAAGCTCTTTGAAAATCGTGGGACAAACCCACCATCTTGCGGAAGATGTCCCTGACTGGGCGGTCGATGGTCTTGGAAATCTTCGAGATTGATCCTGGACCTTGACTTGCATATGAATGCCGGATGATAAATGAAGTTCCATAATGAATGGAAGTGCAGATGCAAATGCTGACGAGCGGAGATGCAAGAGCTGGGGAAGTATGATATGATTGGTATGTATATGACGCAAAAATGCTTATGATGATGAATGCAATGCGTATGATGCATATGATGCAGACGGGTGATTGGAAATGCAGGTGAAGACGCCAACGTGGTGGACTTTGAGTAGTTGCCAATGCGAATTGGACTTCGGGTGGTGGGAGGGATTGACTTCCTCGACACGCAGTTTGCTGAAGACATCACGATCGGAGCAGAAGATGATGCTCTGGATGCCCCAAGTCTGGGTCCTTGGTGACTTGTTGTGGACTTGCTTCAGAGAAGGTTGCAAATCCGCTTGTTGGTCAGGACGACCTGGTCTTGTCCCAGTCTGAACATGGTAATGGTCTGCCCCAGATTAACCAGTTCTGACATATGGAAGTTGAACTCGGATGACTTGCCCCTGTTCGAGCTGTTGAGTGATTTGCCCCAGCCTGCGGGTTCTGAGGTAGTCTTGCTTCGTGTACACCATTGAAAGTCAAGCTCCTCCTCGATCGCTCCTTGCTGGAGTTTCTTTGAATACCTAGCACTGATTTGCAATTAAAATTGTACATTCACAGATGGTAATATTAATGCAAAGTTCGATGCAAGTTTTGAAAAAGTGTGTCGTTTATTGAAGTGTCGTGAAAGTGTGAGACGAATGGACTGCTAGCCCATACGTTGTGCTAGTTTGATTGGTGCGAAAGATATAGCAAGCAAAATGACACCAATGTTGTTGATTAGAAATCATGTGAGGAGTCAGGTTACGCAACCTTGCAATAGTATGCTTTCAGAAGAAACCTTGCCTCAATTAGGTCTTTCGAGGGTTGTAACATGGTCTGGTTCACGGTTATGAAACAAGGTTATTAGGCTCAAAGTATGATTTGTACCCACCCCTTTTCTTAATGATCTCCAGTCCTACGCTCAGTTAATCCTACACTTGACTTGACGGTGTAAGCTTGAAGGTTCAAGATTTGCTCGTCGTGGCAGTCACTTTATTTTGACGGATGCCAGTGCCCCTTTGATCTGGGTGGCCACTGAATCTTTTTTTGTTTTTGTTGAGGATTTTGGGGTCCTCTTTTGCTTTTGTTTTGATCCCTAACTTTTGCATGGATTGACTTCGTTTGTCAGATCCATCGGGATTGCCTTGATTTTGCCTAAGTCCCCTTTAAGGTGTCTGACTTAGCAGGCTTTTGATTTTTTCTGGATTTTGTATTGACTGCCATAGCATGGGTCATTGATGAACAACCGTCTTCTGGATTTTGCTTGTTGATTCGAGTGTGGAATTGGATTAACTGAACACTACCCTGCCCTAGGTTGAGTGTAAAGGTTTGAATATCCGAAGGAAACTCCTACTTCTAGGCTCGAAGTGGTTTATTAGGGATTAACTCCTTATATCTCCGGTGTTTAGGGGAATTGAAGCAATGCATGTACATCATTGACGAGACTCTATCTGAAAGCACACAGTTTGCAATTATGGGTATCTCGTTTTCATCATCCTCCCTCAAATCATGCTAAACAACAGTGAATAGAGTGGAGTAAATAAATGTGTTGGTGATAAGTGAAAATGAGTGAATACGACATAACTAATTCAAAACATGCATAAACGATACATTAATGAAAACTAAATACGAATGGCAATTGTTCAAAGCATACAATACTTAAATAAGCAAAGACAAAACATAAGAAACTACGAATAATGAAATGGCAACATGGCTGCCTTCTTCGGGGAATGAACTTGACTGGAATCAATCTGATGTTGGCACTAGTTGACTGGTGGCATCGGATTGTTGATGATATTTGGAGACTTCCCATTGAAGTTGATAGCATCCCTATCGATCATGTCTTGAATTATGTGCTTGAAAGCCCTGCAGTCCTCAATGGTGTGACCTGGAGCGCCTTTATGAAACTCACAATGAGCATTTGATCGTAGCCGGCAGGAATGACAGTTGGAGGAGCCAAATCTCTGGGAATAACAGCTTTCTTCTCCATCAACTGAGCAAAGATTTTGGCATATGTCATTGGTAGACGATCAAAGACTCTATCTGGTCTCCATGTTCTCTGCGGACTCTGTGGGCGAGCACCTTGTCGTTGCTGAGTAGCTTGCATCTGCTGTTGCTGAGGAGGATACTGGTATCCTTGCTGGTTGTAGGCTTGTTGCTGAGGAGCCTGTTGTCGTGGCATCTGAGCTTGCGCGGCATGAACAGCTGGCTGATGAAGCATTGGAGCATATTGCGCAGCAGCGACATATGGATACTGATAGTAGGGAACTTGATAAGGCATAGGAGGAGCTTGTTGAGAAGCTTTCCCTTTCTGCACAAAGATGGCATTTGTTTCGCCCTCCTTCTTCTTGTATCCATTAAAAGGCCTCTTGGCATTATCCTGACTGTTAGAACCTCCTGGGATCTTTCCACTCTTCAGCCCTTCTTCAATTCTCTCACCGACGATCACCAAGTCAGAGAATCCAGCAGAGACACTACCGATCAACTTTTCGTAATACTGACCCTGCAAAGTACCCATGAAGATGTCAATCAATTCACGGTCAACAAGAGGTGGATGCACCCTGCGGCTAGCTCTCTCCATCGTTGCGCGTACTCCTTGAAGGATTCGTTGTCCTTCTGAGTCATACTCTGAAGCTGAGTACGATTTGGAGCGAGGTCGGTGTTGTACTTGTACTGTTTGACAAATGCATCGGCTAGCTCGGCCCAGGTGCGCACACTATTACGTTCCAGTTGCATATACCATTCAAGTGATGCCCCAGACAGGCTGTCCTGGAAGCAATGGATCATGAGCTTCTCGTCTCTGGCATAGGCAGCCATCTTGCGACAGTACATCTTCAGATGGATGTTTGGGCAGCTGAGACCTTTGTACTTTGAAAATTCGGGCACCTTGAACTTTGGAGGAATGACAACATCAGGCACCAAGCATAATTCCAGAGCACTGAAAGAATTTGAGTTATGCCCCTCCATGGCGCGGAGTTTCTCGGCTAGATCTCGGCACATCTTCATGGCTTCTGAATCCTGAGCGGCAACAGGACTGGCAATGGGGATAGCAGCATGATAGTTCTGAACGTCGTCATACTGATCCATCAGAGTATCTTCGATATGAGGAACCGGGATTTGCACAGCAGTAGGTTGGGCGTGCGGGATAACTCCAACAGTAACTCCAGGCGCTGGGATTGGTTGAGAAGTGTTTCCCTCGGCTGCGTTGTTGAAGTTCAACGGCATCCCATGAGAATTCGGAATTGGGACCAAAGGGATAACAGTAGACCCTTGTCCGTTGACGATAGCGGCGGCTTCACGCTGTTCTTCCTCTCTCCTGGCTGTGAGGATGGCTTTGAGGATCTGGTCGATCTTTCCTTTCATAGAATCCAACTCTTCCCTGAAGGCAACTTGCTCCTGTTGAATCTGCTCCATTATTCGTCTGGTATTGGCTCTAGTTGCGTACTGGTGTCGAGGAATCAACTTGATTTACTGGAGAAGGAGGAACGGAGACATAAGATTCTGTTGAAGGACTGGAAATGCAAAATGCACAACATATGAAATGCAATGCGAATGATATGCATGATGCAATGCAAGGTACAAGATCCAGGATCCCAAGATCACAATCAAACAACTCCTGAAGCTGGTAACTGTAATAGATAAGCAACCATAATTCCTGCTCAAAGAAAACTGACAGGTACAACCTATACGGGAAGGTCTAAACATTCTACCCATAAACCCTCTCACGGGATGGTTTCTACGTTTGGTTCCCAGAATCACGGACACTAGTCGTATTAGCGTCACGCAACAGGCTGGCTGTATTACAACGATAATGACGATAAGGTCTCTCCTGAGCGGGGTCCTCATGCTAGGCGCATAAGGAGTGATTCCTTGGAGACTAACACTACACGACCACCAATATCGGAACTGGTGCTAACAAAAGGTTCCCAGAATCACGGACCCTTCATTAATCAAGTCGTGTAACAGGCTAGCTGTGTTACAACAAGACCTACGAATAGGTCTCCTCTGGAGGAGCTTTCATGCTAGGCATACAAGGAGTGAATCCTTGGTGACTAACACTACTCGACTACCAATTCTAAACTAAGTGTTCTCTCTGCTTTTACCAAAGCTCGGGTGTAAAGCTTTACTCATGATATTATCCCAAGAACCAACAGGCAACCAAGATAACAAGCACGAATAAAATCCACAAGAGAACAAATACAAAAAGAAAACAAATAAAAAACAAACACTCCTCACAAACCAAAAGATAGGCTCGACTCTCTCTTTGCATGGAGCAAAAGTCCCCAGCAGAGTCGCCACCTGTCGCACCTCGAAAAATTCACTTTCGAAAATACGACCCTCGCGCGAAAGGGCGCGGAAATGCGGTTCGACAGAGTCGCCACCGAACTTTATTTTTCCCGAATAAACGGGAGAGGAAAATATCGAGAAAACCTCTTAAAAGCGAAAGGATAGGAACAGGGCTGTCGCAACCATGTTCCGGGTTCGGGAGTCGGTTACGTGAGGGGAAGGTATTAGCACCCCTCACGTCCGTCGTACTCGACGGGAACCTCTTAAGGTAATTGTGGGGAGTGTTGTTTAAGGTTTACTTGTTTTCTTCTCGTTGTTAAAGGTAGAATTGGTAGGTTAAAAGGTAAAAGACGCAAAGGAGAGATGGGTGGTTAGAAGATGGGGTGCTCGCCAAGGATTGGGGCCCTTGTGCCTACGTATGCTCATTCGGACGAGAATGAGAAATCAGAGCGTCGTAGTTCGACTACGGGAAAGGATGGGTGGAAAACGGAAGATGGAGGGGATTGTGCTCGCCAAGATCATCGCAATCTTGTGCCTACGTATCTTATATTCAAGAATGAATAAATAATCAGAGCGTCCGTAGTTCGTGGTAACAACCACGAAAAGGTGAGGTTGACTAGGTTGGAAGTTTAGGTTGAAGGACGAAAGAGTGATTGACAAGCAACCCAAGAGCGCGTCTCAAGAGCTTGTCACTCAAGAATTCAAGGAATGCGGGATTCCAAGAACTCAGTTCTTTCGGAAAATTGACTGAATAAACTGAAGATAAAGAGTTGGGTGCTTTGAAATCGAAAGAGTAAAATAATGACAACTCGAGGGCGCGCCTCGAGAGTCACTCATTCAAATATTCAAAGAATGCTAGATTTTAAGAATATCTCTCTTCCGTAAAAAAAAGGGTGTGAAAGGATCGAATCGAAAAATGGCATGCGAGGCCAAAAGGAAGTTGTTTTGAACTGGTTCGACGACGTGTCGAAGATTTGATTGAAGATGGAACCGGCTTGACGACGTGTCAAGGGTTAAGGTTGTGAGAAACGATATTAGTCCCTGAGGGTGCTCCTAATATCGAAACCACGAGGAATTGTGAATGTGTGTGCGAAGTGTCAAAGGTTGCGAATGCGGACGAGCATTCGACTTAGGAGAACGTTTGAGAATGATTTGAATTTGAAAGAAAGTCGAAAGGTTGAGCGAATAACAACTCAAAGGCGTGCCTTGAGAATTATTCACTCGAAGACACAAGGAATGCTAGATTCCAAGTATCTCCTTCTTTCGAAGTTTGATCGATAAAGAATATTTTTTTAAAAAAATGACTTGGAGCGAAATGGGGTATGAAAATAAATTATGAACACGTGAGAAGTGAGAACGCGAGATTGAGTTTGAAAATATCGATTATTTAATAAATGAGACGTCGGCCCCACAACTAAATAATCGGGGTATTACTAGATCTTGACGATACACTTCATACATAAAATGTTTGAATGAACAATGGGAGTATCACACAGAATTGCTGGATTCTTATGATATTCATTCTAAATAGCGTACTAAAATGAAAGAATCGAACGACGTATTATTTGAGGTGTACACCTCCATAATGTTTGTCTAAAAATTCAAGAAGTGCTAGACTTCAAGAATTTAATTTCTCATGACTTGGTTGAGAAATAATTTAAAGTTGAAAAATATATTGAAATAGGATTTAAAGAAAATAAAAACATTTTTAGAAATAAATACACTGTAAGTTAAAATAAATTGATTTGAATTCAACAAAAAATAAATTAATCAAAAGTTAAAAGTAAATTTTAAAAAAAAAACTAAAGTGTAATTCATTAAATTGTTTAAAACATGCTATTTGCTAAAGCATATACAAAATATAAAAGTTAAATTGCCTAATAATTATCTAAAAAAATGAACAACACATTACTTAAGGTGTACACCTTAATAATATTCATCCGAGAACTCGAGAAGTGCTAGACTTCAAGAGTTTAATTTTCACCCTTGATTTACAAAGTATTTTTTTTAAAATACACAATGAAACCATCATGTGGATTAACGACATTCTTTATCTAAATAATTAAAAGGCGAATTTTAAAAAGAAAAGTCTAAATATGTTATTTAAGGTGTACACCTTAATAACATCTATTTGAAAACTCGAGAAGTGTTAGACTTCAAGAGTTTAAATTTCGAAATTGACTTTAAAAATAATTTAAATAACCATAAATTGAGTTAATAGTTTTAAAAAAAAATAATTAAATATATTTTGAAAGTACTTTTGAAAATGAATCATGTACCATATGCTGCATATAAAAAAAATATTATTATCTTTAACTGATTAGTATGTTGAATAGAGTCTCCCAATTTGGGAGGGGTTTATCAATTAAGTTAAAACGAGTTGCCAATTAACTAAATAAAGATTAAGATTAAAAGGATATTTGTACTGAAACAAACTAAATAAAAACAAAATGCTGAGTTTTTCCTTAATCAACTCACACTAATTAACGTCGAAGCATAAACGGTGGCAAAACGGTAGCAGCACCAATGGGCAGGAAACGAAATTGGACTTAGTAGAAATATAAAAAACAAACAAACAACAATAAACTGTGCTCTCATGAAAAAAACTACAACAAACTCATTTAATGAATTCAGATTATAAACATAAAAAGGTAACAGACTAACAGACCGACATTTTCGTCCACATCCGCAGCAACAACACACAATAAGCATTCCAGTTCAGCATAAACACAGCACAACTGACTTGCAGACCAATCATAAGCATTGGCAAAATACTGTCTTATGGCATCTATAAACCAGAAAAAATTAACACCAACGGAAACCATGACCGCAGTATCCGCAACAGATACGAACAACATATGCAGCAGGTCCCAAATCAATTCCATGCGCAAATTAAAGCAAACCGACATCGAGTCAATGTATCAACAACAGAACAGCACCTTTAATGATAAACCTAGGACCAACTAATAACGGCGCAACATATCAACCAAAAACAACCAATAAGCAGTAGCATGTTCAAACACAACAAACAGAAACAATCCGCACAATATTCACGGTATAACCCGTTCATGATGTAACAATGAACACAATCACTACTATTCTACATATACTTAAATCAAAAAGCCTTTCATGACATTAATCCGAAACAATATCACTTTTATTTTCTGCAGTAGGAAACCAAACATACACATAGCAGAAAAGTTCTAACAAGTTGTATCAGTTCAATCCAAACATAGACTACGTACCCCTGCCAAAGCGAGATACCTGATAATGTACGACTGCGACGCTCTGAAATCCTAACAACATCCGCAGATTTTATTACTCTAAACCATCATCCAGATGCAAGCAGGTATATGAACATACACTACCCGATTAATAATAGTGTCGGAATAATAAAAAAACATCGTTCGAACCGGATCACAATACGGCAATACATCAGTTAGTACACGAAACAAGTTATAGCAGCGAATCATATCTGGTCTAATAGCTTCCCTCAAACAAATAAATTCTCGAAATCAAATAAGCGTCCCGCCACCGATTTCAACTTAATACATTTGTATGAAATTATGAATTAAACAATGAATCGTTCTAAGCTTTTTAAAGTGGATTTTGCAGGAAAAACCAAGATGACAGTTCATAACAGTGATCATAATATCCAATCTTATGGCCTACATAAAAGCTATGCTCTTAGTAAAAGAAACAAACACTAATCTATACAACAGCATGCTTATATCATGATAATAGCAACAAACAAAGACTCAAACTCAAAGATAAGATATCCTCTCCTGCAAACATGAGCTCACGAAATACAAACCCAGGCACAAAATACAGATGAACACAAGTTTGCACCCTAATGCGATCCTAATCATGATAACACCAGAAAAACATAACAAACTAAAACCATATTATAGTGCCATTAAATTGGAACCACAATTCTAACACGCGGTAATTCGACAGCATTTATGAACAACAGCACGATTAAGCCAAAAAACAAAGTTAACAGCACCAGTGGTAAACACTTCATGATTTTCAATCCTGAATTTCTAAAGTGTCACAACAAATATGGCTACCATAAATCAACAAAACGCAAGCATACGTAAGCATAAAAACGCGCTGAAACAAGTCCATAGTAATCTAGAATTTGAGCTTAAATCCCACACACAAAATGCAATAACGGTGTCGAAATAGTTTGAATCGAAACACAAACCACATAATATTTAAAACTGGAACCAAATTTCTTATCCAACATCCAAATTACAACATATGAATAGCATCTGTAAGATTCAAATCACCACATAAACAATAACATATGATTTGGACTCAAAACAAACTATAAGATAAGCCATAGGGTCAAAATAATACCCAGTTTTGACAAGAATAGTTCATGACAGGTTGTTGCTAGACATTGTCGCTACAAATTGGCCTTGCGATTGCTTCTGCAATTCGAGTTTGCAAACAACTCTGCTCATACCACTCTCATTTCGTACTGTCAGCAAGGTTCTTCTCAGCTTTTCAAGTTGCTTTGGCTTGCACTTAAGACCAGATTTATACCAGTAGGTTTCTTATGACAAGAATACAATCAATCCCTGTGAACACTATAATAACAGCAGATTAACAGGAAAAATATTCAAGATGCTCATAATGATTTCAGCAATACAATACCTATTTCGAGGGATTTGTGACATGAATTGCAAAGGCAATCAACGATAAACATATTATGGGTTAAATCAGAAACAACGATTACCGCACAAGTCGATGTCGTCACTGAACTAAGACCTTCCTTGTCATTGCTATCAGTATCGAGCTGACGAACTCCCCGTTGAGATGCTACTTTGTTACAAAGTCGAGTTGATGCCGCCGTTGATCGTGACATTAATGAAGCTGTGTCGCGCAAGCCGTCATGTCAAAATTTCTTATCGCGTCCATGGCTTGGATCTCCGCTTCGAGTTGTTATTGGTGTAATGTCGTGGCTATTTCACGGCAGTGAATCGTATCACATTTGGATGATTCGATGGTGGTTGTGATGAAAGCTTCGGCGACGGAAAAAATGATGAAGATGTTCGGATGTAGAATCTAAGGGGTTCAACATGGGTTTTGTTGTTCACGACGGCTGGGTCAAAGTCGTTTTGAGGGTGAGAAGGAGAAGGTTTTAGCTATGGAGTGGCGATGATTCAGAGGGGAAGATAGAAAGGGGTGGCCGCTTTAGGTTCTTCTTCAGGGTCATGAACAATATCCTCTCCCCCCATTACTCTGAAAAAAACTCTCCTTAAATGGAGTGGGAAATGGAACCCTAACGGGCCACCAACCGTATGGGCCTCCCGCCCTGCTACCTGTACCCTCCGCTTGTTCTCCTTTTTTACAATCTAATTAGTTAGTTAATATTAAACCAAATCCTAATAACATGAATTAATAAATGCAATACTAATTAACAAAAATAAAATAAAAGTTAATAATATTAATTATATGAGTATTAAAAGAAAAATAAAAAAAAGATTGAAAATTTTTTAAAAGAAAACAAATAGAACAAATATAAAATATATATATATATATATAATTAGTAAATTTTAAGAAAGACAAAGTTTAAGAAAATAATATTCACAAAGAGGTTGTTAGGCCACGTGTCACGCCTTAATGGGTCATGAAGATAGGTTTCTAAAAATCGACCCATTGCGAGCGGACATGTGTCTAAATAACAAGAAACAAATCAGACAACGTAAAATATAAAACAAAGTCGAACAGTGCAAATAATTGAAAAATGGGTAGGACAAATTTAGGGTATGACAAGCACATACATATACACAATGAGACTCAATGCACAACTCAATGCAAGACTCAATGCAACTCATGTCATGTGGTACCAACACTTGTTATTATTTTTCGGTTTTTACATTTCAACCGGGTCCGTTCCCTAGACCAATAACACACAAAAAGCCCATTCCCTAAGCTTTCAAACCCCGCTCTAGGTTTGGGACAAGTCACTAGCTCCCACAGAGCTAACAAGCATTGCCTCTTGACACAAATGATGCGTGTGCAAATTCAACAACCATATGCAATTAAGACCATACATAAATCTTAATATCCACACATATCTTCAATAATTCATCACACTTGAATTACCACACATTTGCACATACAAACACATTTTCAAGAATCATGACATTCTTACTTCAAACATCATCACCACAATTAGTAAGTAATCCACAAGTATCAATACAATTCAATCTCAATTCACAAAAAACACATCACTATTTAAATATAAAATAATTAATCATCATCAATAATTAAAAATTCGATACTTAATAAATAGTCAATATTCAATAAATAATTCAATATATTAAATATATATTCAGTATTCAATAAATAATTCAATATTTTAACAAACAATCATTATTTAAATAAATAATCAATATTTAGATAAATAACCAATATTTTAATAATTATTCACTATTTTAATAGATACTCATTATTTAATACAATTTCAATTCATAATATATATATATATATATATATATATATATATATATATATATATATATATATATATATATATATATATATATATATATATATATATATATATATATATATATATATATATATATATATATATATATATATATATATATATATATATATATATATATATATAATATAGTATAGTATAGAAAATGAAAATTAAGAATATCACATTAATCCAAAAGTTTTCTGCTACAGTGTATTGAATTGGAAGAAAAAAAATTACATTCTTCATATACTTGTTTGGTCGCTACAATATCCTATAATGGTATCACTTCCTTAATTTCTACTAAAAACAATATCATGTCTTTTATATTTATTTATTAAAATATCATTAAAATGTAAGAAATGGTGCTACAATCATATAGGTAATTTAGGCTATAGCAACATTGTTTTTCGGTAACTTCAAGTAGCAGCTACGGGACAGTTCGCTAGTTTAAAAGGATGGATAGTAAGTTACTATCATCCTACATCAATTAATACTCTGAACAATAATAATGCTTTATTTTAAAACAAGTAACCAATATTTTTATATAACTTATAATTGTTTTGTAGATTAAAATATCTACAAGTGAAGCAAATAATTTAGCCATGTTGTAAAATTACGGCAACAAAACCCAATAGAATATCTACAAAGTGAAGCATGTAAATTAGCTAATTTTATATTAATTTAATTACCTTTTATATTAAATTATTATTTAAATAGAATTTCAATTATCTTTTATATCAAACTATTATTTAAATAGAATTTCAATGTTTATTATATATTGCTACAGAACAACATTGAAAAGGGATTCACATCTTAATCTTGTTATTTCATTGCCTTGTTCTATTATATCGCTACAGGAACTAAAAGAAAAGTCATTATAAATATCACTTTTCATTAGTCTATGAACAGTGGCAGTATTATTTTTAAATGTTACTAAAATCATGTTGTTATAATTTATGGGTGCTACACCACATGATCACCATTTACTACTTAGTGTGTGTTGCTACACCTCTTAATGAAAAGAAAATATCACATTGCAATCCTAACATTATTTCACTACAGTAGTGTTACTAAAGGAACCACCTTCACTTCAAAAGGCTTGTGCTACTGTTCCGCAAAAATAAATAAATATATTTCAAATTCAAATGGGATACTTCAATATTGAATGGGTCTCTATAAATTATCAACATATCAATTCCAACACAATTATTTATCACATTTTAAAGGATTATCATCAAAACCTAACATTTCCAATTTCATGGATAATTTGGGAATTTTAACCTAAACATATTTCTACCCACTAATTATTATCAAACAATCCCAATAAATATGCAAAAACCCACCCTTACCTTGAATTTGTTGAACTTTTGCTCTTTCTCTTGAGTTTCCTCCTCTTCTTCTCCACTCCTCTCTTTGCCTCTTTTCTCCTTTCTATCTTTTCTTTCTTTCTATTCTCTTTTATCCCATTCTCTTATTTTATATAATTCTCACAATTTTAATTAACCTAGTAATTCCAATGGGCTTAATAACTCATGTCTATTCACACCCCCAAATAGGCCCAATCAATTAATCTAACAATTCTCTATTATTCTACAAATTATAATATATCATATAAGTTAAATAATAAAATTAAATCAATTATTTCGAATATGTCCAATAATTCAATTAATCCAAACAACTCAAATAAACCAAATAATTTATATAAATTCAATAAATCAACTAATTCAATTATATCAAATAAATCACATAAATTAGTTAATTCAATTAGGCCTAAAATCACATAATTAATCAATTAATTTAATTAATAAATAATTACTAAAAATTGGGGTGTTACAACCCTCCCCCACTTAAAAGATTTTCGCCCTCGAAAATTACCTCAAACGAATAACTCGGGGTAAGACTCACGCATCTGACTCTCAAGCTCCCAAGTCACGTTTCCACCAGCTGGTCCTCCCCAAGAGACCTTCACCAAAGCAATCTCTTTACATCGAAGTTGCTTCAACTCCCGATCCTCTATCCGCATAGGTGATGTCTCCACAGTCAGATTATCTCTTACCTGCACATCATCTACTTGGACTACATGAGACGGATCCGCAATGTATTTCCTCAACTGAGATACATGGAACACGTCATGGAGATTAGCAAGCGATGGCGGCAAAGCGACACGATAGGCTACCTCTCCTATCCTCTGCAAAATCTGATAAGGACCAATAAAACGCGGCGTCAACTTACGTGACTTCAACGCTCTACCAACACCAGTTATCGGAGTAACTCGAAGAAACACATGATCTCCCTCTCGAAATTCAAGTGCTTTCCTCAAATCTTGATACATCTTAGTAGCACCGGGATGAATACTCAATCCACTACGATGCCCTTCCTGAAGAATACTCTTCTTCAGCTCAACAATATCCGGAACACAAACTCTATCACGACATCTTATAATACCATTCTCATCAATCCGAAAATCACCACCTTGACCTTGATTGATCAAAGTAAAACGATAAACTAAACTCAAATCAGATTTTTGACCTCCTCTTATCTCGTCAAGAATGCCACTAGTAAGTTTCAACATGCCCAACTTAACACCATGAGATGTCTCTTCACAAACCAAACTCATATCTCGAAATTGTTCAATCATTTCCAACTCTTTTACCATCATCATCGACATATGCAAATATTTCCTACTCAATGCATCGGCTACCATGTTTGCTTTACCCGGATGGTAATTCAAACCAAAATCATAATCCTTAAGAAGTTCCAACCATCTCCTCTGCCTTGCATTCAATTCTTTCTGATCAAAGAGATACTTCAAACTCTTATGATCACTAAATACCTCAAATCTCGAACCAAACAAATAATGCCTCCTGTCGCGGTGAAAATCGGATACCAAACTATTGATTAGTTTGAATCTTTAATTCATTTTGCAACCGAACTTTGATTTGTCCAAAGGAAGGGATAAAGATCGAAATTCCCACAATGCAATGCAAATTCAAGGTTTAGAGAGTTTTAGGTTCGGGGGTTGGTTAAACTTAGGGAAGGTACTAGCATCCTAAGTTTATGTAGTACTCTACAGGAACCTCTTGTTTTATGTTGTTTATTGCTAAGTGTTATCTGCTTAAAGGATTAGAGACCCTAGTGGTTTATTTCTAAGTATACTCGATAAGATGTCGCATCTTATGCCTACATATCCTTATGGGAGTGGAATCAGAGTACTTGTAGTTCCCCTAAAGGGTTAGAGGAGTTCTTTGACTGTGGTCAAAGTTCCTACGGGCTTAGGGTAGTGGGTTGATTGGGTCTAGGAGAAGAGATGAGTCTTCATTTTAAGTGAGATTACTTAATTTAAGCCACCACATGTTTGTAGAAGAATTGTATTTGTGTCGTCTTAAGAGAAGGGCTCAAGTACTTGGAAGGGTCGACAAGTACGCCTCTATCTCTCTTAAGCGAAAAAGAAAATATTGATTGTATTTGTGTTGTGGGGCGTGAGAAGTTATATCTCACTTAAGATGATTAACATCTATTCTCTATTGTGTTTGAAAAAGTTGTATAATGTTGTTTGTTTGTCTAAGTTGTAGAGATAATGGTCCTTCCTATGGGGTAGGATCTATCTTAAGCGATCAACTTGAATGGAATCAAGGATCGTGGGGAAATGATGCAAATGACGTGCACTACACACAAGTGTTCATGTGTAGGTTTTTCCTTTGGACGAAATGCGATGCATGAATATAAATCGATAATGTAAATGCAGAAATAAATTGCAGAAAGTAAATCCATACACATGCATGAAAGCGCTAGAGTGTAAGTGCGAGTGTCGTGAATGTGATGTGTGCGATTAAGTTGTTTTTACGCTGTGGTTTTATTTTAGGAGAATTAAAAAATACATATTATTTTTGATGAGGATTTGGTTTTAAGAAAAGGTTGAGTGAATTAATTTTATTTATTCAATAAAAGTTAGGTTGCTAAATGAAAGGTTTTCTTAAGTTGTTAAAAAAAAAGCCTATCAAGCGGGTGTAAGTTATTAATATGTTCTTGTTATAAAAAAAGCCTATGAAAGGTTTTCGAAAAAACAACTTTTATTCTTTTAGTCATTATAAAAGCAGTTGATTTAGATTTAAAAAAAGAAAGGTTTATTATAATTGTTAAGGGGTGATTTTAAATAAAAGGATTTGTTTTAATAAAAAAAGTTAATTAAATAAAGGGTAAAAACTAGTTTTTATTGACAACAGATTATAGTTTATTATTTATTTTTTTAAAAGATTAGATAATTAATTGGTTAAAAGGTTAGAATAGTGATTAAAGTGGTTAACGTGAGTGGTTAGGGTGAGGGATTAGTGTGTGGGTTAGTGGTGATTATAATTATAACAAATAATAAAACAAAAGCAGAAAGAAAGAAAAAAAAAACTGGAAACCCTAGCTTCCCCCCAAAAGCCCCAAATCGATTCCCTCCGTCGGCTTCTCGTATTTCTCCCCGCGCCGTCATTTGTTTCCGCCCTCTCTCTCTACTCTCCATTTTCTTGCCTTCGTCTCCGTTTCTTCATTTTCGTCTCCATCTTTCAGACCTGAAACACAACAAACAATTTAAAAGTTTCAATAAGCTTGACACAAATGGAGGGATTACCGCAAGTTGGACGATTGAGCAATGACGCAAAGGATGGTTTTTCTTCGGTTTTCCCCGGTGGCGATCTGCGAGGGATGCAGTTTTGGAGGTGGCTCGCGAACAGCTTTCAATGGCGATGCAGATAACGGTTCTCCTTCTGTTCTTAGGTTTGAACGGATTTCTGGTGTTTATTGATGTTTGTGGCCGTTATCGATTGTTGTTGTTGTTTACAGGTTTTGGAGTTTGAAGATGAAATGGGAGCTTATTGAAACTATAGGGTCGTGAGCTTGGGGTGGAATTTATAACAGGGTAAGTTTTCTCATTCCTCTTGGAATTTTAGGGTTTTATGAATTTGGGGGATTGTTGTGGTTTTTTCGTGTGTGTTGTCTGTGAATCCTTCTCCTTTTATAGATGACATTGCCCTTCTTATCACTCAATTCTTGAGTTAATGTGCGATAAAAGGCTTTCCAAATTCGGTGATCCTTGTCTGTGACTGTTTTAGAAGTTGCTTGAATTTGTTTCTGTTTGTGTCTGATTGTGTTTGTTGTAGCTGAATTGCCTTTAATAACTTTCCTTCTTGGATTGATGTGGATTTTTACGTTTATTTCCAGGTTGGTGTTGAACTGATTTTAGAAAGAATCATCCAGCTACTAATTGTGAATTTGCTTACTCGATATTGCTGACTCTGCATCAATATTTGTTACTCATTATTGACTAAGATTGAAGATTTCTTGCGATTCTCATGGTAGCTTGATTCAATGTTGAATTTAAGATGATGAATAATTCCATTTCCGTTTTGATATGTCTTGGATATGCTCTTTGTCTGATGAGTTCCTTCTTCTTTCAAGAAAGGGTTGTAACTTCAGATACTGCTGGTTTTTTTATGCCGCCAAGAGAATATTCGCGTCCAGTATCTGGTAACACCCACGACCATACACTTAATTCTGAACTAGCTCTCTTCTTTCCTTCTGAGAATCTCACAACAGTGTTAGAATGTGCTTGTAAATGAACCCGGTCAATGATGCGGTTTTCTGATAATTCTTGTAGGATTAGTGACATAATGTCTTGATATCCGTGTAGCTAGCTTGGCAAAGTGGATAGCTATTGGATGGTCCAGGAAAACTAACAGTTTCAAAGTGAATTCTGCTTGCTGTGGTATAAAGGGATTCGGGTGAGCCCAAAGCATTAGTTTGTGTTAATTGGGAACTCTCTTAATTATAGGAGGTAAAATGTAACGACTTTCATCTTGTTCTGCCAAAACCTCACAGTAGTTATGCCAGAAATGTGTCTTCTCACACCTATTGCCTTGCGCAGGTATTGACTTTTATCAGAAATTGATAGGTACTATCACCCTGGTGGAGTGGGCAAGTTACCACCCTTTGCCTTGTCTCCTGAGTGTGCCGGTGCGTGGCTTCAAACGGTATTGTCGCGCGACTTTTGACAGCTCGCCCCACTCCCAGCTCTCCATCTGCTGAGGGCTGTTGTTGTGCCTATGATGATGATGGGATTGAATTCAAGATCAGCAGTGAAGGTAATGCCCCGCTTATCTTCTGTCTGTAACTTATTTTCAAGCACCTTGTTGTTATGGCTGATGACAACGATTCCCCTAACCATTCTCTTTTGTTTCACGCTTCGAGGATGATGGCCTGCAGATTCGGTTATGCCTTTAATTTCCTCGACTTCCTTTATGGGTCGACGATGTTGCTGCTGCTTTTGCGTGGTAGTCCAATTAATTGTTGTCCGCATGAGTAACGATGCTTACGTTAAGCTGAACGAGAACTTTTCCTTGTAATTTCCTAATCAAATCTTTTGTTGTTTCAAGTGTTAATGAGGGAGCCTGGAGAACTGCTGTAAGATGGTCTTCCTGCTGTTGCAGCTTTGGAACCTGACAAGAAGTTATGAATTCGACACATTCTTCTTCTTTTGTTACCGTCTTACTGCTGCTAATGCTCTTACTTTTCTTCTTCTTATTCACAAGTTACTTAATTGTGTATGCTGGTTTGGTTTGTAGGATGTTCGAAGTGACTTTGGTTTTGTGGAGTAGATGTTTTCTCAAGCGTTTGTAGTGACCACAACAGATCTTACCAAAGATAAAGACAATGGGAGGGATCACGAGCTCTTTAGCCTTACTCAGGGATGTTTCCGCCGCTTCTTTGCTTATCTGAGTATTCTAGAAGCTTCGTATGGAATCGGCTTATGTTGAGCGCATAGACAGAGTATTTGAGTATGTTCTGAGAGGTGGTTCTGATTTTTCTTTCATGACTGCAGATCTTGTCTTAAAGTGGTGGCATTATGAGTTAAGTCCTCATCAGGAACAGTTTTCAAGTGGCAAGATGAAATGCAGAAGCTGGAGTCGGCGCCGATATAAGCTCACGTAGACGAATCCTACCATTAAGAGCTGAGCTGCACCGAACTACATATGGACGGAAGGAAGAACACTGGTGTATTTCCTATCGTGGGAGGCTTCTTCAAAGCGGTTTGGAATGTTTTCTCAAGGAGTTCTCGCTGAGCGGAGCTACAGCCTTGTTTATGACCATAATCACGTTTCATTCCAGGAAATGTTTAATGAGTTTTTTTGTAATAATTAACACCCGCTCATTTGTTTAACTTCTGGGCTATAACACGGTGATTGTAACAATATTTCCTGTGACAAACACTCTTGGATGGCTTCAACAATAAGAATTGTCTTTTGAATAGCACATTGCTTATTTAAATATCCCTCTCACTCTTGTTAACTGATGCGTAATCCCTAAGGTCTACAACTTAGCTTCAAAGGTCGTGAGCCTCTGAGCTTTTCATAATCCAACTTTACATAGTGAAGTCCTGCTTTTGATACTTCAATTTGTCCTTTGTATGCAATGAAGCCTTGAATTCAAACTCTTTTAAAACGTGACCCTCATCCTGAAGGGATGCAACTCGAAAAATTCCCACGCCTTTGACATAATTATTTATGAGAATGAAAGTTATCTTCACTTGAAATTAACGCACCTGCATAGACTTGTTAGTAACAAACATGCACACATAATAGTAACAAAGACATCAGGTAGGAAAGACAAACTAATAAACAAAGACGCGGGATCTTATGGTCAAAAATTAGGGTGCAACAGATGCCCCTATTTAAGTTACTCCTATTGAGAGATATGGAGATCGAAATCTCCGTCTCGACGAGATAGGAGGGACTTAAATATAAACATTGCACAAATTTCTGGCCCTAAGAAGCCACCGAATGCAGATGATATGCAATGATATGAGAATGCAAGACCAAGGTTCTATGGGAAAAAGATGTCACAGGGAACAAACTAAACACGACACACGGGAAGAACCAGCTCAACAAGCGAGACTCCACGAGGAAATATGACAACCAGCATTGGGGGATCTCCAAAATAAAGATAGGATATAATAACACCACCCAGAGTTCAGTAGCTTGAACAGTGAAACGAGATGTTGAAAGTGAAGGGTAGCCCACTACCAACGTGTGGTAGCCTAAGCAAAGATATCCGGTTGAGGCAAAAACGCATGTTAACTACTATCAAAAATATGATAATTTAAGCAAAGGCAAGATAAAGGAAAAATGACCTGCTATCAAACATATGATAGCCTAAAAAGGTATCTGACCAAAAGAAAGGGTACATTGCCTACTATCAAATGTATGAAAGTAAAGATAATAACCAAAATAAGGAAAGATCACCTACCACCATATGGCAGCCTAATGAAAGGTGTCTGACCAAAAGAAAGGTATATTACCTACTATCAAATGTATGAAAGTGAAGATAATAACCGAAAGGAGGAAAGATCACCTACCACCATATGGCAGCCTAATAGAAGGTGTCTGACCGAAAGAAAGGTATATTACCTACTATCAAATGTATGAAAGTAAAGATAATAACCAAAAGAAGGAAAGATCACCTACCACCATATGGCAGCCTAATGAAAGGTGTCTGGCCAAAAGAAAGGTATATTACCTACTATCAAATGTATGAAAGTAAAGATAATAACCGAAAGAAGGAAAGATCACCTACCACCATATGGCAGCCTAATGAAAGGTGTCTGACCAAAAGAAAGGTATATTACCTACTATCAAATGTATGAAAGTAAAGATAATAACCGAAAGAAGGAAAGATCACCTACCACCATATGGCAGCCTAATGAAAGGTGTCTGGCCAAAAGAAAGGTATATTACCTACTATCAAATGTATGAAAGTAAAGATAATAACCGAAAGAAGAAAAGATCACCTACCACCATATGGCAGCCTAATGAATGGTGTCTGACCAAAAGAAAGGTATATTACCTACTATCAAATGTATGAAAGTGAAGATAATAACCGAAAGGAGGAAAGATCACCTACCACCATATGGCAGCCTAATAGAAGGTGTCTGACCAAAAGAAACGTATATTACCTACTATCAAATGTATGAAAGTGAAGATAATAACCGAAATAAGGAAAGATCACCTACCACCATGTGGCATCCTAATAGAAGGTGTCTGACCAAAAGAAAGGTATATTACCTACTATCAAATGTATGAAAGTGAAGATAATAACCGAAATAAGGAAAGATCACCTACCACCATGTGGCAGTCTAATAGAAGGCGTCTGACCAAAAGATCAACCAGGAAGAGAGATGTGTTTGAATGATCTGTTGAAAAGATAAATAAACCTCCCCGTACGTCATGGTATGGGTGCCATGAGCTGGTCTAAGTCCCTGCCCAGAATGAAGAAAACTCGCGAGAGCGTCTTCACAAAGGGGTTGTAGATGTTGTATATTGTAAATTGTAATGTTGATGTAGATTGTAGAACTCTGTAGATGTAGATGTAGACTGTAGATGTAAATCTTCACCGGGGATCTTCGAAAGAGATGTGGGCCGGTTGAATTGTAATGTACGTCTTCTCAAATAAAGAGAGACTATTGTGATAAGCTTCTTTGACTTCTTCGGGGAGATGTCACTTGACGGAAGTAAACTTGTGTGATGAACCCATTGGGGAATGAATTCCTGAAGAGTATCTTGTTGTAGTTGTAAGTATGTGAACTTCTTGAGGTGATCGTTTCTCAAATAAAGAGAAAACATCTGTGAAGTCTTCGATAAACCACTCTGATGGATTTCCGGAGAGATGCCATGAGTTGATCATCTTGATAACCCATTGCAGATGTACAAACTGTCTTGAAGAAACAGCTGTTTATCGTTTTGAGTAAAAACTTGTCCAAAACGAGTTGCTCAAATAAAGAGGTTGCTAAAAAGAGGTCGCTTACAATTTGTTGAGGAAATCTTGATAATGTTGTTGGAGAATTATCCGTCTTCAATAGTTATCTTCATAAAGACCTTTCCTGGGGAGAAAAGTGCAAAATAAATGCACATTCCATCCATATTCAGCAGTTCGGAGATGTCCACAATGTGATTGCCAAGGACCGGAGTTCAATTCAGGGAATAACTGAAGAGAAACTGTCAAGTAAGACTCGTCCATAGAGGTATAAACTCCAATGGGAATGTACTGAAACAGCCATCCTCCACGATGATCGAACTTCGTGGGGAAATAGAAATATTGCGCTTTTTCTGCCTAAGGGTGAAAACTCTAATTGGAATGAGGAGACACACCCAACAACCTGGGGATAAACACGACCAAATTGACATAAGAACAAACACACACAAAGATGCACAAATGCAAATGTTATGTTATCTACTTATATGATGTGCATATGTTTATGCTGACAAAACAACCGGAAAAGGCAAACAGAGATGAGACAAACTTCTCGAAGCAAACATCCGATCAATCTTCGAAGATAGAAGCATTACTGGGGATAAATGGAGAACCAAAAACGGGATCACACTCCTGCTTCAAGTCTTCAAAATTTCTCTTGGGGAAAAGAGGTCAATCCATTTGGGGATGTAACATCTCGATAAGTATGAAAGGGTTGTATGAAGTTGTAGACGGAGGTACCCAAACTGTAATAAATGTCCTGGGTCATCATAGCTTGTTGATCATGTCGGAGTTGAGCTTCTTGGGGATGGAATAAATATCCGCTTCGCTTCAAATTTCAAATGCCCCAAGTCACATGGCTAAGAGAAAGACATCTAGAGAGGATTTTACAGAAAACTTGACGTCCACATGCCCCCACTGTTTTCAAACTCTCGGAGAGATTCGCCGAATCTTGACGTAACTGTCCCTGATTGGCGGTATAACTGAGTCTTCCAATTTGTGCTTTAGATGAAGCCAAGACTGGTACGGATCAAAACCTCTGGGAAAATAACTTGCCCCAGGTTGGCAAAGTCTTCAAATCCATCAACGTCCGTATGTAACCTTTCTAAGATGTCAAGCGCATTTAGCAAGTCAGAAATGTTAATTTCGAAATGGGTAATGCAACACACGTTTGTCTTGAAGTTTTTTTGAAAAAGATATCGCAATAACTGGTGGCCGAAATCACTAGTTAGGATATAAATTAAAAAAATATTTATAAAGCCGATTTAATTTGAGCATAGCTCAAGGAGTCAGGAAACAATATCTCATCGAGTATGCTTTCGAACTAAACCTTACTTCAACTAGGACTTTGAAAGGTTGTATCTGGGCTTAGTTTATGACTTGTAAGGTGGAGGGATAAAGGGTTAGTATATTTGTGCCCCACCCAAACTTTTGGAAAGATGTTCGTTTTTGATATTACCCTGACCCAGGCTAAAAATGAGGTTTTGACATGGGAGAGAAAAAACATATCTTTTCTCAAGGCTTTAAAAGAAAATGTTAACTATTTTGGTGTTTAGATGGTTGGAAAAAATGCCTTACATCATCAGTAGGGTTTTTATTCGAAGCATACAACGAGAAATTATGCGTTTTACTTCATCATCCACCTCCCAATTCTCTGTCAGAGCAAGAGATCGGGTAAAGTTGGCATTATAAATTATTTTGAAAAACAATTTGAGTGAAAACGAATGGATTTCTTCAAGACAAACATCTTATTGCATTAATTATTCAAAATAAACAAACCATATAAGCCAAATATGCTTGTAATCAAAGAAATGAAATACGCATAAGAAAACACCCTGATGAGCTCTTCTCCGGATTTTATTCGGCCTTTTGCATGGAATGGAGAAGCTTGCAGAATTGTCGGATATGTCACCTTCGGATCCATTTTCAGGCACTATATTGATATGAGCTTCCCGAATGACCTTGGATCATGTTCGCGGAGGACGAACCATGCTGAGGTGGCGGATTACCTTGCACATAAGGAATGGAACCCTTAAAGGATAAAATTCCATCCTTAACTAACCTTTGAACGTCTGCCTTCAAACCGTAACAGTTCTCAGTATCATGGCCTGGAGCACCTTGGTGGTATAGGCAAAATTTGTCAGCTTTGTACCAATACGGAAGTTTCTTGGGTATCTTAGGTGGAGCTCTCGTCTGGATGTGACCGTTTTGGATCAAAGATGGGAACAAGTCAGTGTATGTCATCGGGATGGGATCGAAGTCTAGTATTTTGTGCATACGATTCTGATTTTGTTAATTTTGTTGATGTGGTGGCTGATGAACCGCGGCAACCTGATGTGATGGAAAATATCCTCTCTTGGGTCGTCCCTGCTGCACAACACTTGCCTCATGTTCTCTCTTTTTCATAAAACCGCTCCCATACTTCTTAGCAATATTGGAGGTACTCCCTTCCTTGACTAGTCTTCCTTCACGGACCCCCTCTTCCAAACGCATGCCCATGTTGACCATTTCGGTGAAGTCACTGGGTGCGCTAGCTACCATTTTCTTATAAAAGAACGAACCTGGAGTCTTCAGAAAAATTTTGGTCATTTCCTTTTCTTCTAACGGTGGTATGACTTGCGCAGCTAACTCGCGCCAACGCTGAGCATATTCCTTGAAATTTTCTTTGTCCTTTTGAGCCATGGCCTTCAATTGGTCACGGTCTGGAGCCATGTCCACATTATACTTGTATTGCTTGATGAAGGCTCCTCCTAGATCGTTGAAAGTTCTAATCTTTGTATTATCCAATCCCATATACCACCTGAGCGCAGCGCCTGTTAAGCTGTCTTGGAAATAATGAATGAGCAATTGGTCATTATCAGTTTGGGCATACATCTTCCTGGCATACATAATAAGATGACTCTGAGGACAAGTATTTCCTTTGTACTTCTCAAAATCAGGGACCTTAAACTTTGGCGGAACCTTAACATTTGGAACCAAGCACAGGTCAGAAGCATTCTTTCCAAACAGATCCTTCCCACGAAGGGCTCTCAATTCTTTTTGTATTTCGGAAAATTGGCCTTGAAACCCTTCCAATCCCACAGTTTCGCTGGGTACCCTATGGAAAATTGGTTCGTCTAGGATATGTGGAGTAATATTCACACGCGGAGGTGCACTAGTCATTACAGCAGTAATGGTAGGGATATCTTGAACGTTGGTCATGGCAGGGAACAGGTGGACGATAACCGACCGGAGTGAAATAAGGAGGCATTCCCCACGGGAAACCTGGCGGCATGTTGTAGGTTACTTCAGCAAAAGTAGACACCACTGGGATCGGTGTTGATACTATTTCGGAGATAACGGTCCCTTGAACTTCTTGATTGTTGAGTGCAGACTGGTTAGACAGAGCTTCAACTATACCATTCAACCTTTCCAATTTCTCTTTCAGAGTTGCAACTTCGTCACGGAGCACTATGTTCTCTTGTTCCAATTGATCCATCTTTTGACGTTGACTGGCTCGAGTATTATACTGGTGATTCAGTTTGTGGTCTGTGAAGATGAAGCAAGAGTGAGACCCCCCAGAATGCAAAGGATGCTATGCTAATGCAAAATGCGAAATGCAAGAATGCAAAACGAAATGTTTCATGGACCTCAAGTATTTATAAACGTCACAAAGTATCCAAAGAAAAATTCATTTTTATCGGATTACAGGTGAATATTCTCATGAGAGTCCTAACATAATAGCTAGAAAAAGTCCTAAGGAAGTCCTTCATCGTGCTTCTTGGTTTGCCCTTTAATTGAATCTTTTCGAAGATAAGTTGTCCACGATTGACCCCTAAAGAATAGTGTGATAGAGGAAAATAAATCCTCTATCTTGTTGGAAAATAAGGGAGGAAGCCCTTGATTACTTAGATCTTCAATGTTGATGATAGCTTTTTGAAACCTCATTTGATCCTTAATAATAAAGGAAAAACCTCTTATATTTATCCTTCGAGTTCTTTTCGATCTGAGCTCCTACTTCCTTAGGACATCCAAGTTAAGACTCTTAGAAGAATATCTCAAAAATATTTTTTAGTAATCCCTATTGGTTCTATAATGTTTATAAATAGACTCGGGATTCCATGAAACCAATGCAATATGATGCTATATGAGTGCAACAAACACAAGTAAGCACATAAGGACACAAAGATAAACAAACAAGGGGGACCCTAGGTTTGCAACGAGCATGGAGTAAAGGGTATACCCATTCCCAAAGGTTTATGGACTAAAGGTTGATTGTACCTGCAGAACAAGGTTCTAAAGGGACTCAAAATCATCAGTCCATCTTTCGGATATTATCAATTTCCCAATTACTCGAGGATTAATAATATTCTCAAGAGAACTTCTTTTGAGTGTAGCTTCGCGTAGCACTATTTCGGGAGTACTCCCTCATAGTCCCGCACTACGTCCTAATAAAGGCCAAAGTTGGGTTAAGGTAACTACGATCCTCAATATCATAGGCTCCAAAGTCGAAAATAGTGAGTGTCTTCACGATTACTCGTTCAACAGTACTATTTCGAAAGGGCCTCAACTGAGCAGGATTCTCGATTCAACTTAGTAGGGATTCCACTCCCTATAAGCCTCCTCGACTATATCACCATCCTATCTTAATTTCTCTCAAGTTCGGGTGTAGAACTTTATCTCACCACTCAAGAACAATAATCCCAACGGAAATACAAGAGAAAGCATGTAAACAATTAATCAAGTAGGCAGATATATAAAGCAGTAAACAAATAAAATAAGATAGGGAAACCCACTAGAGAATCCCCAGTGAAGTCGCAATTTCTGTCGCGGTGAAAATCGGATACCAAACTATTGATTAGTTTGAATCTTTAATTCATTTTGCAACCGAACTTTGATTTGTCCAAAGGAAGGGATAAAGATCGAAATTCCCACAATGCAATGCAAATGCAAGGTTTAGAGAGTTTTAGGTTCGGGGGTTGGTTAAACTTAGGGAAGGTACTAGCATCCTAAGTTTCTGTAGTACTCTACAGGAACCTCTTGTTTTATGTTGTTTATTGCTAAGTGTTATCTGCTTAAAGGATTAGAGACCCTAGTGGTTTATTTCTAAGTATACTCGATAAGATGTCGCATCTTATGCCTACATATCCTTATGGGAGTGGAATCAGAGTACTTGTAGTTCCCCTAAAGGGTTAGAGGAGTTCTTTGACTGTGGTCAAAGTTCCTACAGGCTTAGGGTAGTGGGTTGATTGGGTCTAGGAGAAGAGATGAGTCTTCATTTTAAGTGAGATTATTTATTTAAGCCACCACATGTTTGTAGATGAATTGTATTTGTGTCGTCTTAAGAGAAGGGCTCAAGTACTTGGAAGGGTCGACAAGTACGTCTCTATCTCTCTTAAGCGAAAAAGAAAATATTGATTGTATTTGTGTTGTGGGGCGTGAGAAGTTATATCTCACTTAAGATGATTAACATCTATTCTCTATTGTGTTTGAAAAAGTTGTATAATGTTGTTTGTTTGTCTAAGTTGTAGAGATAATGGTCCTTCCTATGGGGTAGGATCTATCTTAAGCGATCAACTTGAATGAAATCAAGGATCGTGGGGAAATGATGCAAATGACGTGCACTACACACAAGTGTTCATGTGTAGGTTTTTCCTTTGGACGAAATACGATGCATGAATATAAATCGATAATGTAAATGCAGAAATAAATTGCAGAAAGTAAATCCATACACACGCATGAAAGCGCTAGAGTGTAAGTGCGAGTGTCGTGAATGTGATGTGTGCGATTAAGTTGTTTTTACGCTGTGGTTTTATTTTAGGAGAATTAAAAAATACATATTATTTTTGATGAGGATTTGGTTTTAAGAAAAGGTTGAGTGAATTAATTTTATTTATTCAATAAAAGTTAGGTTGCTAAATGAAAGGTTTTCTTAAGTTGTTAAAAAAAAAGCCTATCAAGCGGGTGTAAGTTATTAATATGTTCTTGTTATAAAAAAGAAAGATTTTTGTTTTAAGTTATTATATAAAAGTTGTTTTTTCGATAATATGTCACGAAGTGAGTTTTTTATAAAAATAGTTTTGTTATTGATTAGGGAATAGCTTTTTTATTATATTATAAAGATTTATTTAAATAAAAGGACTTTTATTCTTTTAGTCATTATAAAAGCAGTTGATTTAGATTTAAAAAAAGAAAGGTTTATTATAATTGTTAAGGGGTGATTTTAAATAAAAGGATTTGTTTTAATAAAAAAAGTTAATTAAATAAAGGGTAAAAACTAGTTTTTATTGACAACAGATTATAGTTTATTATTATTTTTTTTAAAAGATTAGATAATTAATTGGTTAAAAGGTTAGAATAGTGATTAAAGTGGTTAACGTGAGTGGTTAGGGTGAGGGATTAGTGTGTGGGTTAGTGGTGATTATAATTATAACAAATAATAAAACAAAAGCAGAAAGAAAGAAAAAAAAAACTGGAAACCCTAGCTTCCCCCCAAAAGCCCCAAATCGATTCCCTTCGTCGGCTTCTCGTATTTCTCCCTGCACCGTCATTCGTTTCCGCCCTCTCTCTCTACTCTCCATTTTCTTGCCTTCGTCTCCGTTTCTTCATTTTCGTCTCCATCTTTCAGACCTGAAACACAACAAACAATTTAAAAGTTTCAATAAGCTTGACACAAATGGAGGGATTACCGCAAGTTGGACGATTGAGCAATGACGCAAAGGATGGTTTTTCTTCAGTTTTCCCCGGTGGCGATCTGCGAGGGATGCAGTTTTGGAGGTGGTTCGCGAACAGCTTTCAACCGCGATGCAGATAACGGTTCTCCTTTTGTTCTTAGGTTTGAACGGATTTCTGGTGTTTATTGATGTTTGTGGCCATTATCGATTGTTGTTGTTGTTTACAGGTTTTGGAGTTTGAAGCTGAAATGGGAGCTTATTGAAACTATAGGGTCGTGAGCTTGGGGTGGAATTTATAACAGGGTAAGTTTTCTCATTCCTCTTGGAATTTTAGAGTTTTATGAATTGGGGGGATTGTTGTGGTTTTTTCGTGTGTGTTGTCTGTGAATCCTTCTCCTTTTATAGATGACATTGCCCTTCTTATCACTCAATTCTTGAGTTAATGTGCGATAAAAGGCTTTCCAAATTCGGTGATCCTTGTCTGTGACTGTTTTAGAAGTTGCTTGAATTTGTTTCTATTTGTGTCTGATTGTGTTTGTTGTAGCTGAATTGCCTTTAATAACTTTCCTTCTTGGACTGATGTGGATTTTTACGTTTATTTCCAGGTTGGTGTTGAACTGATTTTAGAAAGAAATCATCCAGCTACTAATTGTGAATTTGCTTACTCGATATTGCTGACTCTGCATCAATATTTGTTACTCATTATTGACTAAGATTGAAGATTTCTTGCGATTCTCATGGTAGCTTGATTCAATGTTGAATTTAAGATGATGAATAATTCCATTTCCGTTTTGATATGTCTTGGATATGCTCTTTGTCTGATGAGTTCCTTCTTCTTTCAAGAAAGGGTTGTAACTTCAGATGCTGCTGGTTTTTTTATGCCGCCAAGAGAATATTCGCGTCCAGTATCTGGTAACACCCACGACCATACACTTAATTCTGAACTAGCTCTCTTCTTTCCTTCTGAGAATCTCGCAACAGTGTTAGAATGTGCTTGTAAATGAACCCGGTCAATGATGCGTTTTTTTGATAATTCTTGTAGGATTAGTGACATAATGTCTTGATATTCGTGTAGCTAGCTTGGCAAAGTGGATAGCTATTGGATGGTCTAGGATAACTAACAGTTTCAAAGTGAATTCTGCTTGTTGTGGTATAAAGGGATTCGGGTGAGCCCAAAGCATCAGTTTGTGTTAATTAGGAACTCTCTTAATTATAGGAGGTAAAATGTAACGACTTTCATCTTGTTCTGCCAAAACCTCACAGTAGTTATGCCAGAAATGTGTCTTCTCACACCTATTGCCTTGCGCAGGTATTGACTTTTATCAGAAATTGACAGGTACTATCACCCTGGTGGAGTGGGCAAGTTACCACCCTTTGCCTTGTCTCCTGAGTGTGCCGGTGCGTGGCTTCAAACGGTATTGTCGCGCGACTTTTGACAGCTCGCCCCACTCCCAGCTCTCCATCTGCTGAGGGCTGTTGTTGTGCCTATGATGATGATGGGATTGAATTCAAGATCAGCAGTGAAGGTAATGCCCCGCTTATCTTCTGTCTGTAACTTATTTTCAAGCACCTTGTTGTTATGGCTGATGACAACGATTCCCCTAACCATTCTCTTTTGTTTCACGCTTCGAGGATGATAGCCTGCAGATTCGTTTATGCCTTTAATTTCCTCGACTTCCTTTATGGGTCGACGATGTTGCTGCTGCTTTTGCGTGGTAGTCCAATTAATTGTTTTCCACATGAGTAATGATGCTTACGTTAAGCTGAACGAGAACTTTTCCTTGTAATTTCCTAATCAAATCTTTTGTTGTTTCAAGTGTTAATGAGGGAGCCTGGAGAACTGCTGTAAGATGGTCTTCCTGCTGTTGCAGCTTTGGAACCTGACAAGAAGTTATGAATTCGACACATTCTTCTTCTTTTGTTACCGTCTTACTGCTGCTAATGCTCTTACTTTTCTTCTTCTTATTCACAAGTTACTTAATTGTGTATGCTGGTTTGGTTTGTAGGATGTTCGAGGTGACTTTGGTTTTGTGGAGTAGATGTTTTCTCAAGCGTTTGTAGTGACCACAACAGATCTTACCAAAGATAAAGACAATGGGAGGGATCACGAGCTCTTTAGCCTTACTCATAGATGTTTCCGCCGCTTCTTTGCTTATCTGAGTATTCTAGAAGCTTCGTATGGAATCGACTTATGTTGAGCGCATAGACAGAGTATTTGAGTATGTTCTGAGAGGTGGTTCTGATTTTTCTTTCATGACTGCAAATCTTGTCTTAAAGTGGTGGCATTATGAGTTAAGTCCTCATCAGGAACAGTTTTCAAGTGGCAAGATGAAATGCAGAAGCTGGAGTCTGCGCCGATATAAGCTCACGTAGACGAATCCTACCATTAAGAGCTGAGCTGCACCGAACTACATATGGACGGAAGGAAGAACACTGGTGTATTTCCTATCGTAGGAGGCTTCTTCAAAGCGGTTTGGAATGTTTTCTCAAGGAGTTCTCGCTGAGCGGAGCTACAGCCTTGTTTATGACCATAATCACGTTTCATTCCAGGAAATGTTTAATGAGTTTTTTTGTAATAATTAACACCCGCTCATTTGTTTAACTTCTAGGCTATAACACGGTGATTGTAACAATATTTCCTGTGACAAACATTCTTGGATGGCTTCAACAATAAGAATTGTCTTTTGAATAGCACATTGCTTATTTAAATATCCCTCTCACTCTTGTTAACTGATGCGTAATCCCCAAGGTCTACAACTTAGCTTCAAAGGCCGTAAGCCTCTGAGCTTTTCATAATCCAACGTTACATAGTGAAGTCCTGCTTTTGATACTTCAATTTGTCCTTTGTATGCAATGAAGCCTTGAATTCAAACTCTTTTAAAACGTGACCCTCATCCTGAAGGGATGCAACTCGAAAAATTCCCATGCCTTTGACATAATTATTTATGAGAATGAAAGCTATCTTCACTTGAAATTAACGCACCTGCATAGACTTGTTAGTAACAAACATGCACACATAATAGTAACAAAGACATCAGGTAGGAAAGACAAACTAATAAACAAAGACGTGGGATCTTATGGTCAAAAATTAGGGTGCAACACCTCCAAAGCTTCAACACAAATACAACAGCGGCCAACTCTAAGTCATGCGTTGGATAATTCCTCTCATGCACTTTAAGTTGCCTTGAAGCATAAGCTACAACTTGCTGATGTTGCATCAACACACCTCCCAAACCCATCAAAGAAGCATCACAATACACAACAAATGGTTCTTCTGAATTCGGCAAAATCAAAACAGGAGATGTCGTCAATCTTCTCTTAAGTACTTGAAAACTTTCTTCACACTCTGCATCCCAACAAAAGCTTGGCCTTTCCTAGTCAACTGTGTCAACGGCAAAGATAACTTGGCAAATCCTTCAATGAATTTCCGATAATAACCTGCCAACCCAAGAAAACTTCTAATCTCAAAAACTGATTTCGGAGCTTCCCATTGTGATACAACTTCTACCTTCAATGGATCAACTGCAATACCTCTACTCGAAATCACATGGCCAAGGAAACTCACCTCCTTCAACCTAAACTCGCACTTAGAAAGTTTAGCATACAACTACTTCTCTTTCAACACAGACAACACAATTCTCAGATGCTCAGCATGATCCTCTTCACTCTTCGAGTATATCAAAATATCATCAATGAACATAACCACAAACTTGTCCAAATAAGGATGGAAGATCATGTTCATGTACTCCATAAATACACCTGGTGCATTAGTCACACCAAATGGCATTACAGAATACTCATAATGCCCATACCTTATTCTAAAAGTAGTCTTTTGAATATCTTCAGCCTTCACACGAATCTGATGATACCCAGATCTCAAATCTATCTTACTGAACACAGTTGCACCAACCAACTGATCCATCAAATCATCGATCCTTGGAAGTGGATACTTATTCTTGATAGTCACCTTGTTCAATTGTCTATAATCCACACAAAGCCTCATAGTACCTTCTTTCTTCTTAACCAACAAAACGGGTGCACCCCATGGTGACACACTCGGACGAATAAACCTTTTCTCAAGAAGATCTTCAAGTTGACTCTTCAACTCTTTCAATTCCGATGCAGACATACGATATAGAGCCATCGATACTGGACTAGTTCCAAGAACTAAGTCGATCGAAAACTCCACTTCACGTTCCGGCGGTAAATCACTTATCTCATCCGGAAACACTTCTGGAAAATCACAAACAATTGGCAAAGCACCAACTGATCCACTTTCACCAATACTCAAAGTTGCCATCAACATAAACACCTTGGCACCATCTTGCACCGACTCATTCACTTTCCTAGCAGACATAAACAAGTCTCCTTCATTCTCAGGTTCAAGAAAAATAACTGTTTTATCAAAACAGTTAATATAAACATGGTTGAATTCCAACCAATTCATCCCAAGAATAACATCAAGTTGATCTAAGTAAAGACACACTAAATCAACTCCAAAGTCTTTACCAAAAATACTCAACGGACAATTCAAACAGATATATGGGGTAGTTACTGAACCCATAGCAGGAGTATCAATAACCATACCTCCACTCATAACAGACAACTCGAGATTTAATCTCTTAACACAATCCAAAGAAATAAAAGAATGTGTAGCTCCAGTGTCAATTATAGCAACCAAAGGTATACCATTAATGAAGCACGTACCTCGAATCAACCGATCTTCACTAGTAGTCTCAGATCCTAATAGAGCAAATACTTTCCCTTTTGCTTGAGCCTTCTTTGGTTTGTCACACTTGGTACTAATGTGCCCTTGCTCACCACAATTGTAGCAAGTCACATTCGCACCGCTTCTGCACTCCAAAGCCTTGTGGCCTAGCTTGCCACACTTGAAACACTTTTGCTCGACACTTGTGCACTCAGGAGCACGATGTCCTTCAACACCACATCTAAAACACTTCACTAGAGTAGGAGCTCCTCCCCCACTCAGCTTCCTTCCATTACCAGCTTTCTGTTTCCCTTTATCAGCAGGAGTCACATACGGCTTCCCTCTGAATTGACCTTTTCCCCTCTTATCATTTAAACTCTTGTAGTGACTAGACCGAGCTCTGCTATCTTCATCATAGATTCTACTTTTGTTCACCAACTCAGAAAATCGCCTAATCTCCTGATAACCAATAGCTTGTTTGATTTCAGGCCTCAAACCATTCACAAACTTAAGACACTTGGATCTCTCAGCATTAGTAGTGTTGTAATGAGGACAAAACTTAATTAACTCCTCAAATCTTGCTGCATACTCGGCCACAGTTGAGTTACCCTGCTTCAGCTCAAGGAATTCAATTTCCTTCTTCCCACGCACATCTTCTGGAAAATACTTCTCCAGAAACGCCTCTCTAAAAACATCCCAAGTAACCTCAACCTCATCTTCTTCAAACCTTTGACGAGTGTTACCCCACCAGTCCTCAGCTTCCTCTTCAAGCATATGAGTGCCAAACTGCACCCTCTACGCATCTGAACAATTCATGACTCGAAATATCTTCTCAATTGCTTTCAGCCATACTTGTGCTTTGTCAGGGTCATGCGTTCCCTTGAAGATTGGTGAATTGTTCCTCTGAAACTTCCCCAAGGCACGAAACTCATCATTATTGTTGTTTCCAGCATTCACATTGACTTGCGGATTCTGCCCAATCGCTCCAGCCAACATCGCCAAAGCTTCAGCAATCGCTTCATCATTCCTGCCTGCAACCATTGTTCTAGATTCCAACAACAAATCTTCGTTAGAACAAACAATATCGATAGTGCTACCCACACATATCAAATACAAAAGGGATTAAACACACTAACAACTTGGTCAACTGACCGACTTTGCTCTGATACCACTAATGTAACACCCTTCTAACCCCGCAGAATAAATATAAATAGATCAGAGTAATTATCATGCATTTCACAAAAGGGTGTCACATAAATTTTCAAAACATCACACAACACCTGTCATGCTCAATAATATAAAAATAACTTCCTGCTTTTCATACACCTTCACATTAACATGTAGCAGCGGATTTGCTTTAATCATGATAGACATAATAAAAGTCTCATGCTCATCTCCTTTTTAATACTTAGGCTTAAAAGCCAATTCTTCATATAATTCAAAATAACAACAACAGAAGAAAGTAGAGTACATAAAATATCTCTCTAAATATGAAATCAAAATATTTCCCGGTGTTACATAATCAGAGCATGACTCGACCCAAAATAAATAAAGACACAACTCAAGCTACTCCAACGGCTACCTCGTGCTAGAAGCAACTCTACTCCTTAGTACCTGAGCGATATCGTATAAAACATCTTTCTAACAGAAGGGTGAGAATTCACATAATTATTGAAATTATAAGATAATATATAATTTAAGGCATACAAACATAATCACAATTATCCTCACACTTCAAAAGTTTCATCAACACAATATCATTCAAGTAACCATACTATTCACAAGTATATACACACAACTCCATACTTCACTAATTTATCAATTTCACATATCACACATAATCTCATAGCACATACATATACACAATGAGACTCAATGCACAACTCAATGCAAGACTCAATGCAACTCATGTCATGTGGTACCAACACTTGTTATTATTTTTCGGTTTTTACATTTAAACCGGGTCCGTTCCCTAGACCAATAACACACAAAAAGCCCATTCCCTAAGCTTTCAAACCCCGCTCTAGGTTTGGGACAAGTCACTAGCTCCCACAGAGCTAACAAGCATTGCCTCTTGACACAAATGATACGTGTGCAAATTCAACAACCATATGCAATTAAGACCATACATAAATCTTAATATCCACACATACCTTCAATAATTCATCACACTTGAATTACCACACATTTGCACATACAAACACATTTTCAAGAATCATGGCATTCTTACTTCAAACATCATCACCACAATTAGTAAGTAATCCACAAGTATCAATACAATTCAACCTCAATTCACAAAACACACATCACTATTTAAATATAAAATAATTAATCATCATCAATAATTAAAAATTCGATACTTAATAAATAGTCAATATTCAATAAATAATTCAATATTTTAAATATATATTCAGTATTCAATAAATAATTTAATATTTTAACAAACAATCATTATTTAAATAAATAATCAATATTTAGATAAATAACCAACATTTTAATAATTATTCACTATTTTAATAGATACTCATTATTTAATACAATTTCAATTCATAATATATATATATATATATATATATATATATATATATATATATATATATATATATATATATATATATATATATATATATATATATATATATATATATATATATATATATATATATATATATATATATATATATATATATATATATATATATATATATATATATATATATATATATATATATATATATATATATATATATATATATATATATATATATATATATATATATATATATATATATATATATATATATATATATATATATATATATATATATATATATATATATATATATATATATATATATATATATATATATATATATATATATATATATATATATATATATATATATATATATATATATATATATATATATATATATATATATATATATATATATATATATATATATATATATATATATATATAATATAGTATAGAAAATGAAAATTAAGAATATTATATTAATCCAAAAGTTTTCTGCGACAGTGTATTGAATTGGAAGAAGAAAAATTACATTCTTCATATACTTGTTTGGTCGCTACAGTATCCTATAATGGTATCACTTAATTTCTACTAAAAACAATATCATGTCTTTTATATTTATTTATTAAAATATCATTAAAATGTAAGAAATGGTGCTACAATCATATAGGTAATTTAGGCTATAGCAACATTGTTTTTCGGTAACTTCAAGTGGCAGCTACGGGACAGTTCGCTAGTTTAAAAGGATGGATAGTAAGTTACTATCATCCTACATCAATGAATACTCTGAACAATAATAATGCTTTATTTTAAAACAAGTAACCAATATTTTTATATAACTTATAATTGTTTTGTAGATTAAAATATCTACAAGTGAAGCAAATAATTTAGCCATGTTGTAAAATTACGGCAACAAAACCCAATAGAATATCTACAAAGTGAAGCATGTAAATTAGCTAATTTTATATTAATTTAATTACCTTTTATATTAAATTATTATTTAAATAGAATTTCAATTACCTTTTATATCAAACTATTATTTAAATAGAATTTCAATGTTTATTATATATTGCTACAGAACAACATTAAAAAGGGATTCACATCTTAATCTTGTTATTTCATTGCCTTGTTCTATTATATCGCTACAGGAACTAAAAGAAAAGTCATTATAAATATCACTTTTCATTAGTCTATGAACAGTGGCAGTATTATTTTTAAATGTTACTAAAATCATGTTGTTATAATTTATGGGTGCTACACTACATGATCACCATTTACTACTTAGTGTGTGTTGCTACACCTCTTAATGGAAAGAAAATATCACATTGCAATCCTAACATTATTTCACTACAGTAGTGTTACTAAAGGAACCACCTTCACTTCAAAAGGCTTTGCTACTGTTCCGCAAAAATAAATAAATATATTTCAAATTCAAATGGGATACTTCAATATTGAATGGGTCTCTATAAATTATCAACATATCAATTCCAACACAATCATTTATCACATTTTCAAGGATTATCATCAAAACCTAACATTTCCAATTTCATGGATAATTTGGGAATTTTAACCTAAACATATGTCTACCCTCTAATTATTATCAAACAATCCCAATAAATATGTAAAAACCCACCCTTACCTTGAATTTGTTGAATTTTTGCTCTTTCTCTTGAGTTTCCTCCTCTTCTTCTCCACTCCTCTCTTTGCCTCTTTTCTCCTTTCTATCTTTTCTTTCTTTCTATTCTCTTTTATCTCATTCTCTTATTTTATATAATTCTCACAATTTTAATTAACCTAGTAATTCCAATGGGCTTAATAACTCATGTCTATTCACACCCCCAAATAGGCCCAATCAATTAATCTAACAATTCTCTATTATTCTACAAATTAGAATATATCATATAAGTTAAATAATAAAATTAAATCAATTATTTCGAATATGTCCAATAATTCAATTAATCCAAACATCTCAAATAAACCAAATAATTTATATAAATTCAATAAATCAACTAATTCAATTATATCAAATAAATCACATAAATTAGTTAATTCAATTAGGCCTAAAATCACATAATTAATCAATTAATTTAATTAATAAATAATTACTAAAAATTAGGGTGTTACAACCCTCCCCCACTTAAAAGATTTTCGCCCTCGAAAATTACCTCAAACGAATAACTCGGGGTAAGACTCACGCATCTGACTCTCAAGCTCCCAAGTCACGTTTCCACCAGCTGGTCCTCCCCAAGCGACCTTCACCAAAACAATCTCTTTACCTCGAAGTTGCTTCAACTCCCGATCTTCTATCTGCATAGGTGATGTCTCCACAGTCAGATTATCTCTTACCTGCACATCATCTACTTGGACTACATGAGACGGATCCGTAATGTATTTCATCAACTGAGATACATGGAACACGTCATGGAGATTAGCAAGTGATGGCGGCAAAGCGACACGATAGGCTACCTTTCCTATCCTCTGCAAAATCTGATAAGGACCAATAAAACGCGGCGTCAACTTACGTGACTTCAACGCTCTACCAACACCAGTTATCGGAGTAACTCGAAGAAACACATGATCTCTCTCTCGAAATTCAAGTGCTTTCCTCAAATCTTGATACATCTTAGTAGCACCGGGATGAATACTCAATCCACTACGATGCCCTTCCTCAAGAATACTCTTCTTCAGCTCAACGTGTTGGTTTGTGGGGTCAGTCGGTAATCCTAAAAAGCAATATGGGGCGTTACAAATGGTATCAGAGCCATACCTCTCCCAGTACGACGTGGTTCGGGGACGAACCAAGCGGAAGCTGGTGGGCATGTAACACCTGAGGTGAAAGAGGACGGTGGTTACATGTAACACCCGTGGGCGAGGGAGTGGTTGTCGGTGTCATGAGGCATGACAATGAGACACTCCTAGCAGCTTCTAGGGGAAAACCGAATTCACATTCGAATGAGAGGGATCCTGAGGCTATGCAGGTATGAGATTGCATGGTTGAATGATGGCTTATAAGGATTAATTGGTACTACCTATACCAACAAGATGCATCTTCTTTTAGGTAGCCCGTTCATAAGAACTCCACAGTTAAGCGTGCTTGACTTGGAGCAATTCTGGGATGGGTGACCTTCTGGGAAGTTTCCTAGAAAGCGTGTGATTGTGGACAAAGCATGTTGAAAAGACCCGTGTTGGTTTGTGGGGTCAGTCGGTAATCCTAAAAAGCAATATGGGGTGTTACACTACCTCCCCTATCTTCTGCAAAATCTGATAAGGACTAATAAAACGCGGCGTCAACTTACGCAACTTCAATGCCCTACCAACACCAGTCGTAGGAGTGACTCGAAGAAACATGTGATCTCCCTCCTAAAATTCAAGTGGTTTCCTCCTCTTGTCATGATAACTCTTCTGACGGCTCTGAGAAATCCTCATCTTCTCTTGAATCATCTTAATCTTATCGGTAGTCTGTTGGACTAAAACACAACTTCGTACCCAAAGCACTTTGCAAACTCTCCCAAAATCTCGAAGTAAACCTCGGATCTCTATCTGACACAATGCTAGACGGAATACCATGCAAACTGATAATCCTCTCAATGTATAGCTTTGCCAACCTCTCCAACGGGTAATCCATTTGCATAGGAATAAAGTGAGCAGATTGGTCAATCTATCCACAATAACTCAAATAGCTTCAAAGTTACTCGGCGTCCTCGGTAAACCAGACACAAAATCCATAGAAATGCTATCCCACTTCCACTCAGGAATAAACAACGGTTTCATCAAACCCGACGGTTTCTGATGCTCAATCTTTGACTTCTGACAAGTCAAACAAGAATACACAAACTCGGGAATATCCTTCTTCATACGATGCCACGAAAATACTTTCCTCAAATCTTGATACATCTTAGTAGCACCCGGATGAATACTCAACCCACTACGATGTCCTTCTTCAAAAATACTCTTTTTAAGCTCAACAACATCAGGAACACAAACTCTATCACGACACCTCATGATACCATTTTCATCAATCCGAGAATCACCACCTTGACCTTGATTGATCAGGGTCAACCGATCAACTAAACTCAAATCAGATTTCTGTCCTTCTCTAATCTCGTCCAAAATACCACTAGTAAGCTTTAACATACCAAGCTTAACTGCATAAGAAGTCTTCTCACACACCAAACTCAAATCGCAAAATTGCTCAATCAATTCCAACTCTTTCACCATCATCATCGACATATGCAATGATTTCCTACTCAACGCATCAACTACCACATCTGCTTTACCTGGATGGTAATTCAAACCAAAATCATAATCCTTTAGAAGTTCCAACCATCTCCTCTGCCTCGCATTCAATTCTTTCTGATCGAAGAGATACTTCAAACTCTTATGATTAATAAATACCTCAAATCTCGAACCAAACAAATAATGCCTCCAAAGCTTCAGCACAAATACAACAGCGGCCAACTCTAGGTCATGCGTCGAATAATTCTTCTCATTCACTTTGAGTTGCCTCAAAGCATAAGCTACAACTTGTTTATCTTGCATCAACACACCTCCTAAACCCATCAAAGAAGCATCACAATACACAACAAACGGTTCTGCCGGATTTGGCAAAATCAAAACAGGAGTTGTCGTCAATCTTCTCTTAAGCTCTTGAAAACTTCCCTCACACTTTGCATCCCAAACAAAAGCTTGACTTTTCCTAGTCAACTGCGTCAACGGCAATGATAACTTTGAGAATCCCTCAATGAATTTCCGATAATATCCCGCCAAACCAAGAAAACTTCTAATCTCAAAAACTGATTTCAGAGTCTCCTATTGCGATACCGCTTCAACCTTCGACGAATCAACTGCAGTACCTCTACTCGAAATCACATGACCAAGGAAACTCACTTCCTTCAACCAAAATTCACACTTAGAAAGTTTTGCGTATAATTGCTTCTCTTTCAACACAGACAACACAATCCTCAGATGCTTGATATGTTCTTCTTCACTCTTCGAATAAATCAAAATATCATCAATGAACACAACTGTTGCACCCCAAAATTTGCCTAACCTTTTTCTTACTTGGTTTATGTTTCATTGCATTAGCATTGCATTGGTCTAGCATTTGCATAGCATAGCATTATTCATTTAGCAGGGGATCAAGTGTGGTTTATATCAAGAGGAGCCTATCTAGAGGTCTTATTCAAGCTTGAGAGGTCACCAAAGTCATCAGGAAGAGGGTTGTGTTCTTGAGAAGTTTGGTTGCTTGTATAGGGTTCATCTCCTAACCTAAGGACCAATTGAAGACCATCAGTGGGTTGTGAGGCCTTGTTCATGGAGAGTATATATGGATAGAGCTCATGGAGTGCCTTGAGGGTCATGGTGGAGCTCAGTCAAGTGTTTATGCCAGGTGTGAAGAGCCACAGTTGAGGGTGTTGCAATTAGGGTTTTTGCCTGGTCAACCTTGAGTCAACTGTACAATTGGAGGAGATTAAGACTCAATTCTAAGTATTGGGGTTCATAGAAAGTTGTGTTGAGATACATGAGGTGTTATTTCAAGATCAATCCAAGAAAAGTTCAAAGTGTGAGGAGGTGCTAAACTAGGGTTCTTAGGGTAAAATCCCCTATTTAGTGACTGACTTCAAGACCACTTATCTCAAGATACAAGTTTAATCTCAATTTTTGACCAACATGGAACTTGTAGAGCATGTTCTTAGCTTTAATTTGAGTACTAGAAGTCCTTGATTGGATTTATAGAACTCAAGTTATGATCCAGACAAGTTACAGGTCATCAGATGAATGTGAAATTTGTCTGCAAAAGTCAACCAACTTCCAAAGAACTTTTGACCTAGAAGGATGTTTCTCTTCAACTTTTGGATAACATGAAAGTTGTAGGTATTGGTCTTAGATTTCCAAATTGTACTAGAAGTCTTCCATCTGATTTGTAGAACTCAAGTTATGAGGTTTACAAGTTAGGGGCATTTTGGGAAAGTGAGATTATAGGTCATTTGGCATTATAGGTCGTTTTCTCTATCTTGCACATCTCAAATGAAGTTTTGTCCAACACAAAACTTGCTCAAAATGGGATTTTAACTTCAACCATGTATCCATGAGGCTTTGATTTGGCTTAGGGCAAGGATTGGTATGAAGAAATTTGACAAAGGGGAAATTAAAAGGCATTAAAGATGAAAAATTCAAATTTAATCATATGTGTTCAAACAAGACCAAATGAGTACTCATTTTGACCAGAAACATCATTTGGAACACTTTGGCATTATTAGAAAATCCATTCGAGGTTTATTTCATGGTGTTTCAACTTGTTACTTCATGAGGAAGTAACACATTCAACTTTGGCCCTTGGATGGAATTAAGCTTTCAATCATGTCCATACACTCTCAACAGTCCATAAACATTACATGAGAAGCTTCTTGGAGAAGGAATTAGCTCAGAATCGTGGCTGCCATGTTCATACTTTCAAGCAAAAATTGATTTTTGGATATCTCAGTTTGGGCTTTCCATGGGCCTCTAGAACCTTCCAATCCATTCTATATAAGTTCAGAAAGAGGTTATGATCAAGGTTGGTGATCATTTGGAGTTGGAGCCAGAGATTGCAGTGAGACTTTCAAGAGAAAAACTGAAAATTGTGTTTGGAGTTTGAGAGCAATTCAAGGCAAATTGAGGTTTCTAATAGCTTTATCATTGATCATTGAAGAAATCTCCAGAAGATTGGAACAAGAATCACACCATAACTGCCTCAATTTCAAGCTACAAACCAGGTATGCACTTTTCACGATTGCACTGATTTCAGGATGGTTTAGCATGATTTGAACTGAGGTTAAGCATTAGGAAGATGACTAGATCGTTTTAGGATAGGTTTTATGAAGTTTGATGACAATTCAAGGTGTGAACAACTTTCTTTTTGGATTCGAATCAACCTGATCCTTGAGTGTTAGCATGATTTAGATAGCTTAGGTTGATCTATGATGGATAAGGAGAAAATCTATGGCCTTAATTGTAAAATTGGTGATGATCAAGATCTTGGTGTATTTTCTGTTGCCTATTGTGTTTTAAAATCTAGGGAGAATTAGAGGAAAGTGATGGCAGGTTTGGAATCAGCGTGAAAAATTGAGTGGAATGGTATAAGGTTTGCCTTGTTTCCCTGACCTGCAACTCTGAGCTCGCCGGAGAAGACGGTGGCGCGGCCACCGGACCACCGCCCTGAACATTTCCCTCCATCTAAAGTTTGAATGGAGAAGATGAACAAGATCTGTTGGATTGAATTGAAAAGAAGACTTTGTATTCTCATCCAACGCGTGCAATTCAATCTGAGCTTTGGCCTTGGACTCCCAAAACGCGCGCGTTTCATTTATGCGCTGTCACCTTCTGGAGCCCTTGGATACATTGACCGGTCCCCTGATCTAGTGGCCTGTGTTATTTCCTAAGTTTAATTGTTTTTTAATTCCTTTTTCTATTTCTTTTATTCCATTTATCATTCTTAATTCATAATAATTCCATTTTTGATCAGAAAAATAAAACAAAAATATGTGGATGCTCCTGATTTTATTTCTGATTTTCTGGTGCTTTTAGATTTTACTTTCAGGTAATTTTCAATTTAATGTGATTTTTTGCATTTTCTTTAATTCTTTAATTTTGACATAATTCCTCATGTTTTTGTTGATTTTTGTATGATTAATTGGTATAGAATTTAAGTTAGATTTTTGGCTGGCTGTTAGTATAGATGTGCATGATCCCTTAGGAATTATTTCATAATTTTTAGATAACTTTAGGACTGGTTTTGAATTAGGTTCCCATGACCTTCCATTTTAGGATTTCCATTTGACACTTTGTGATGTTTGATTTCTCTAGTGCCTTTAAGCATAGTTTTAGTCCCTGGTCTTTCTACTATAGATACCTAACACATGTAGGTTCCCTTAGAAAATTTTATAGGATTTTATAAATAGTTTTGGTATTTTAAATAGATTTAAAACTTAGGCTAGTTTTAATATGCTTTTAACATGACTTCTCCTTTAGAATGACTTCAATGGTGGCCCATAGCATAAGATAAATTTTCCGTTCCTTTTGGATTTTGCTTTAGACATATAGAGGCTTTTGTTTGCTTAATTGTGGTGTTTGGTTTTGGTGTTTAGACCTCCTTTTAGTAGCTTTCTTGTAGCTTAATCAATTAGGGTTTAGGAAGAGCTTTAGTTTTGATTTCTCTTTCTTCAAATAAACATGGATTGCCTTGATTGCTTTCCATCCTCATCCAATGATTCAAGGTCCCTATGTGGAAGTCTCATCCCTCCTTTGGAAGGATGTGTGGCATATCACAAAAGGTAGAACCTTTGAGGATGCCTATCTTAGATGTATGGTTGAGTGCCATGATGGATTCCCTTGGTTTCCGTTATGCTTCCCATCATCATGCAATCATCTTGATGTTGATTCTCATCTCTCTTGATGGAGCTTGTTGAAGCTTGAAGATGGAGCTTTCATTTCCTTCTTTTGAGGATAGCTTAGACTTGAAGTTGATTTCAGACTGTTAGATTGTTTTGCTGTTAGAGATCTGCTTTGCTTGTCTGCTGTTTTGTTTGCTGTGTTTGCTGTTTAACTGGATTTGTGTGACTATGTATTGCATTAGACTAGGCTTTCATGTAGTTTGTCATAGGCCTAAGTGCATTGAAAGGTTGAGTTTGCTCCCTTTGCTTGTCTGCATTAGAGGTTGAGTATGTCTCCATCTGCTTGTCTGTTATTGTCTGGCTTTGCTTGTTGGCTGAAGGTTGAGTTTGCCTCCCTTGCATGTGCTTTGTGTATTGCCTTTGGGCTTGCTTGCTCTAGAAGTTGAGTTTTTCTCCTTCTGCTTGTATTGTTGCATTGCATGCATTTTACTTACTGTTATTTCTTTTGTTGTTGCTTTCTGTTGCACCCCAAAATTTGCTCAACCTTTTCTTGCCTGATTTATGTTTCATTGCATTGTCATTTGCATAGTTACATCATGTACATTGTTCAATCATTTGTATATCATAGCATATCACTCATCCAACATGGGATCAAGTGTGATTCTTATCAGAAAAAGCCTGGCAAGAGGTCTTATCCAAGTTTGAGAGATCATCCAAGCCATCAAGAAGTGATTTGAAGTCTTGAGAAGTTTGAGTGCCTACATGTGGGTTTTGCTCTTATCTTGAGGAATATTGAGAATCATCAGTGGGATGTGAGACATGGAATGTTAATTTTAGGTGTGTATGGATCTCATGGAATGCCTAGAGAGCCCTATTGAAGCTGAGACAAGCCATTGATTCAAGTACAAGAGCCACAGTTGAGGTGCAGTCAACTAGGGTTTCATCTGGGTCAATCATGGTTCAATTGAGTAATTGGAGAGCATCAAAGCCTACTTTGAGGTTATAGGGTTCATGGATTGGTATGTTGATACACGTGTGGTGTTGTGCCAAGATCAAGCAAAGAAGAATCAAGGATGTGGGAAGTTGCTAAATTAGGGTTTCAGTGCAAACCACCCTGTTTAGTGTCTAACTTCAAAGCCACATAAATCAAAATACAAGTTTCAAATGGATCTTTGGCCAACATTAAACTTGTATAGCATCTCAATACCTTTAATTTGAGTACTATAAGTCCTCAAGAGGATTTATAGAACTCAAGTTATGGTCTAGACAAGTTACAGGTCATCTGATGACTATGAAATTTATCTGTGAAAGTCACTTGAATTCCAAGCATCTTTTTCCCTTCAAGGAGTTTTCAAATGGACTTTTGGTCAACATTAATTTTGTTCCTTATCCTCTTATCTTTCCATAGAGTACTAGAAGTCATTTATAGGATTTGTAGAACTCAAGTTATGATCTTTGCAAGCCATGGGTATTTTGGGTATTGGTGATTATAGGTCATTTGTGATCATAGGTCCATAACTCCAACTTGCAAGCTTCAAATGGAAAATTGTCCAACATGAAACTTGTTCAAAATGATGTTTTGAGTGCAACCAAGTGGTCATGAAAGCTTGGATTGGCTTGGAACACAAAATCATTTGAAATGGCTTTGAAAAGGAACTTTAATACACCTTAAAAGGCCAAAATTTGGGGAAAATTGTTTTGTGGCCAAATTGAACAACATTATATGTCATTTTGATCAAAAAATGTATTTTGAGAAGGTTGGAAATATTACATTTTGCATTTAAGGCCATTTTCAAGCACTTCCACTTTGCAACTTAAGGTTGAAGTAACACATCAATTCACTTCCCTTGGATCAGAAATAAGGAAGTTATCATATTCATTCATTTCTAAATGTCATGAGGTGAGAAATTCAAGCAAAATCAAGGCCAAGAACAGAGCAAAACACGAGCTTCACATATGAGATTTTGGAAGTGCATGAGAAATCGAATTTCTCATTTAGATGATTGCAGAAGTTTCTAGAGGATTCTATTCACTTCTATATATCCATTGCAATGTATTCAGGCCATTTTTTGGGCAAGAAGTGAAGAGGATCAAGAGAGAGCAACTGAAATTTTCACATTGCATATCAGAATCGGGTTTTGGAATTGAAGAGGATTCATTGCAAATTGTTGATTGGAGAAGCTTGGGAAGTTGTTCTTGAGTGATTCTGGAGAAGATTGGAGCTTGGATCGAGCAAAATCACCCTCTGTTCATCCATTTACACCAGGTTTGAATCTTTCAATTTTTGCTCTAGATTATAGGGAATTGATTAGAAATGAGCATGAGGATAGGTTATTGATGATGCTTAGAAGGATTTAGGGACAAGAATTAAGCAGTTAGAGACACTTTAAGTGTGATGCCATTTTCTGTTGAGAAGAATAACTCACGATTCTTGAGGTTTCAAGCATGTTTGGATAGTGAGTTTTGAAGCCTGAAGAGTGTAGTTCATGCTAGTGCCATTAATTGCAAGAATCGTGTCAATCAAGATTTGGGGAATTTCTGAACTTTCAATCGGTTTTTGAGTTGGAGTGAGAATCAATGGTTTTGGAGGTCATAATTGGACTCAGGATGAAAAAACGAGTGGAAAGGAGTACTGTAATACCCCAAATTTTACCCTTATATTTAGTCGGTCATTTCGCATAGCATCTCATATGTACATTCGCTAACCACTAACAAGTTATGGAGGTGTTTGTTTTGCAGATTTGGTTCCAGGGGTATTTTGGTCATTTTATGCAAATTCTGCTAATTCCTTGAAAACGGGCTCTGAGGCATTTGATACACTATTTTTGAGGATTTATTCACAAATATTTATAATTTATAACTAGAAATAAAGTAAGCAGGTCACGAATATAAAGGAAAGTCTGATATTTTATTTCATAAAAAGATCATCATACAAGAAGGAGGAGATTGTTTCACATTTTCGAAATGCTGTTACAAGGAATTACATCAAGTCTAAAAGTTCTAGGTCCTGAGTCCTAAGAATTTCTAAATGTCCTTCATGATGTCCCTTGAGCTTCTCCGCAAAGTCTCCGATTCACCTGCACATCAAAATAGAACAAACAGATAGAAAAGAATGTTAGAGTTTGTTTTCGACACTCTCAGAACAGTGTCATCATCGAGTGCCGGGAGTGGCACAACCGAAGCTGCGTCCTACCCCCCCGTTACCGATCCGCGCCGTTGGCGTCAGATCAGGTAACACATGTTCTTATCGTTACGGGACATCCGAGAGATAGAAGTGATAAAAGAAGCGGGACTGATTCGTTTTGCCGCGATTGGATTTCCAAACTGATACGAGAATAAGGCCACATGGTCAATATGGATTCAGACCCGGATGCCGGCAGGTCTGAATCATTTTGTTTCCGAAATCTCCAACACCTGAAAATCCACAACCGCATCAGTATCAGATTCAGAATTCAGAACTCAAAACCTAAACAATTCATGAGCAGCATCAATTCTGAACCATATAGGTGAGGTCATGAAAACCAAGTCCAAACAGACCAAAATGCACTGAATGGCATCAAAACAACGTATCAGAATGCAAGTTCATGCGCAAGAGCCAGAAGAAAACATCCTACAAATCTGCCATAACAGAAAGTACCCAACAGGATCCAAAAACACAACAGCATCAAACATGGTTTAGCAGCGAGTTCAAAATCAGACTATCACGAAGCAATCACATCAGTTCAAAATGCAAACAGCCAAATCACAGCATAAAATCATACCAGAAAAAGCAATCAACAATGGCAAGTCATCATGACAAACCAACAACCAGATGCCATTCTGCTCACAACACGAGCAACAAACATGAGATCATAGCGTCTTCTCCGAAGGGCTCAGTCAGAGCATCATTGCCCTAAGAATCAAGAAACAGAAAGTTTAAACGTCGCAGTTGGGTACAAGCAGCGGACCTGAGGATTAAGAGTTGAAACAGGTTAGGTTATCACGAGACAAAACTCGTATCCAAACACATCAGTTCAGAAATAAAACAGGTCACAAAACCATATCAGTTCACAAGCCCGGAAACCCTGTTCAAAAGAACACAACACTGTCAAAAGCAACCAAGCATCGAAACCAACCAATTTCGAAGGCAACCGAGGCCTCATCAAAGAGGTTCCCTCATCAGGCTCAGACAATGCTGTCATCACCGCCGTATACCTTTTCCGGCAACTCTGACTCGACCAAAGCCGTGGTATCAGTCCTCTCTGAAAGAAGAAGAGGAAAAGAATCTGAGCTGCATCAAAAATCAAACAAATCGAAAACGAGTCAGTTCAGATGAAATCAAACAAATCAGTTCGAGATCAGTTCAGATATCAAACAGTCCGAGCGAATCCATAGGGAATCCTGAAAAAGGAAGGTTCAAATCAGATGAGATCAAACATATCAGAAAAACGAAATCCAATCTCACCAAAATCCCAATCAAATCCTAAAAGAGGAAACAAGGTTCAATCAGTATCAGAAAGCATCCCATTGGAACTCAATCAGTATCTGAAAAACCAAACAAAATCAAATCAAACAAAATCATTCGAAATCAAATCTCAGCCAAGAGTAACGTAAATCCAACAACATCCAAGGCCCAAAAAGAAAAGATATAAAGGAACAATTTCACCTGTGAGAAAACCCTAACGGGTAGCCGCGAGAGAGAGAGAGAGGAACCACGATCACAAACCCTAACGGAGATCGCAAGCGAACGCTAACGAAGGAGAGATCGCGAAAACCCTAAACGGCGCGGCTGAGGAAGCCCTCATCATCGTCCTCGTAAGAAGAAGCAACAAAGATCAACGACCGCGAATCACCGAAGGAGAAGATCGCCTTCGCCGTTCAAACGGCGGGCAATCAACTCCGTAGCCTCAGCTTCAAACATCATCGGCCGTTTCAGCGCGAAGCTTCATCAACGAAACGCCCTACAGAAATCCTCCTTCAAAACCACATCAAACCCAAGAAGGGTGAGCCGATTTGAGATTGATTTTCATTGCGTTTTTGGTTTTGTTTTTTTTTTGCAGAAGAATATGAGAGGATGAAGTTTTTTCAGAAGAGGAAGGATACGAAAGAGAAGAGAGAAAGGTGATGAGGGAGCCGCCGCGATTTCTACACGAGGGTTTCTCAAACCCTAAGCCTTTCCGTCTTCTTATGTTGTGGTGGACCGGGTTGGGTCCGGGGTGATGACCGGCCCAACCTCTTTTTTTTGTTTTTTAAAATTTGTTTTGTTTTTTTCTTTTATTTTGTTTTTTAAATATTTTATTTGATAATTAAAAAACTGTTTTTTTAAAATAAATAAAACAAATAATTTAGAAAACCTCTTAATGATAATAAAAACTTTTTATAAGTAACTTAAAAATCTTTTTCTAAAATATCTAGGTTAAAACCCTTTTTAAGATAAATTTTTTTTAGATAATTAAACTAAGCTGTTTTTTTTGAAAAATTAAGTTTAACTTTTCTTTCTTTAAATTTAAAAATTGGAACTTTTTCTTATGTCAAAAAAATAAGCAATAAAATCTCAAAGTTTCGCGCTTTCGTTTCATAATCTTTCTGACTATCGTTCGTCTTCGCCTATTTACCTTGTTTGTTCATTTTGCAGCTTGTTACGTTGTTTTCATTCGTTTTGTGCGTTTATTCAAATTTTCATTACTGTTGTATCTGTTTCCTATATGTAACCTCGCGAACCAATAATCGCGCTTTAATTCCTGCTCTTTAAATTTCTGCTTGCATAGTTAAATTAGGTCATTATTTTCTGTTTGCATAATTCAATTTCTCCCATATTCATCAGTTATCCTGTCACATTACACACACATCCGAAGGTTAGGCCTAACTGTTTGGCCGCCGCGCCAATAGTCCGTAAAACCTCACACATTCAATTTCAAATCCTCACCTTCAACCCCTACACCTTACAAACCCTAATTTTCACAAATGCCTCGCCGCAGGCAAAATTACCATTTTACCCCTAGCATTAGGTCAAAGAGCCGCCGCGCTCATTTTAGGGTTTCCCGCGGCGGAATCCCTAACCTAATTTAACCCTAATTACAACTTAACAATTCAACGTAGAGATTTGGAGTTCCTACACTCCACGTAAGCGTGTCCTTAAGATGCGTTTATTCCCCTTGAGACCTTGACCACAGTCAAGAAGTCTCTAACCTCCCTTTTGAGGGGAACTACGATTACTCTGATTCCACTCCCGTAAGGATACGTAGGCACAAGATGCGATGTCTTGCCGAGTAAACTTAGAATTAACCCCTTAGGTTTATTTTCTCACTTTTAATCTCTTTGTACATATACCTTAAGCAAATAAATAAAGCAAATAGTAAACATTTGAACAAAAGGTTCCTGTAGAGTACTACAGAAGTTTAGGGCGCTAATACCTTCCCTAAATTTAATCAACCCCCGAACCCTAGATCTTTCCCCGCATTGTGTTTACGATGCAAAATAGGTTTTCCCTTTTTGACCTTTTCCTTCGGATAAATCAAAGAGCGGTTGTGAATTGAATTGTGATTCAAACTAATTAATAGTTTGTGATCCTATTTCCACCGCAACAGAAAATGGCGACTTCACTGGGGACACTTCTAAACTTTTGAGGGTTATCCCTAACTTGTTCATATTTATTACTATCTGTGTTATTATTCATTTACATGTGTATATTGGTGCTTTGATTGTGGGACTGTACCTCGTGTTGTGAGATAAGTCCTACGCCCGGACTAGTGACATTATTATAGGATGGGGATATATTCGATGAGGCTTATAGGGAGTGAATCCCGACCAAGCTGATTCGAGAATCACCGCTCAGTTGAGACCTTTTCGAAAATGGTTCGGTTGAACGAGTAATCGCGAAAACTTTTTCCATGGTCGATTGGAGTCTGTGATATTGAGGACCGTAGTACCTTAACACCACCTTGGCCTTATTCAGGACGTAGTGCGGGAGCTATGTGGGAGTAATCCTACAACGGCTGCTACGCGATACTACACTCAAAAGAGGTTCTCTTGAGAATATTATTCACCCCCGAGTCAGTCGGAAGGTTGATAATATCTGAAAGATAGGCTGATGACTTTGGGCACTTTGTAGAATCTTGTTCGGCAGGTACAACTAACCTATAGTACACTCCTTTTGGGGATGGGTAGACCTTAACTCCACTCATGACTTTTAACCTAGGGTTTTGTGTATTCATGTGCATGGCATCCATAAAGCATCCCATTGCATTGTATTTCATGGAATTTAAACATCATTTATATCGCGGGATAAAATAAAAATGAAAAACAAGAAAAAAAATTTTGTACCCCACGACATTCGTAAATGTTTGAATTCCATGAAATCTTCATTTGCATTTGCATCATAGCATCATATACTTTCTTGCATTGCATGTGTCTTCCGTTTTCTCATGATCGGTTCTCTCGCCTTCCAGTTTCGTCACCCTGAGTTCTCGGCACCAGTACAACACCAGAGCTCAAACTCGGAAAAGAATGGAGGATCAGGCAAAAGAGATTGATCGCCTTAGCAATGAACTTGAAGACCTTCGAGGGGGTATGGAGCGTATGATGGAATTGTTACATGTCATGAATGCTAAGATGGATACCCAGCCCACTGTTGTTTCCGAGATTACCGGCGTTACTGTGGACCCTCCACCAAGTGTGACCGTAGCAAGGGACCCACCTTATGGTCTTGCTCCCGGTTTTGTGCCTCCTCAAGCCACTGTTCCGATTAATCAGCCTGTTCAGCAAGCCGTGCCTTTATTTTCTGAAGTTCCTAGGGGGGCTCCTATCTTTGCACCACCTGTTGTACACACCCGTGCGCAACCGTATTTCAATGAGACAGTTTTTGATAATCTTGATGAGAATGTTGAAGGTTATGAGAAACATGATAAGCTTCGTGAGGAAGTAAACACCATCGTCCAGAGATTGAAAAAGGTAGAGGGCGATCAAATTTTGGGGACTGCTGCAAGGGATGTTTGTTTGGTCTCAGGTTTGGTTATTCCCCCGAAGTTCAAAACTCCAAACTTCGATTGTTATGAAGGTGCCACCTGTCCTAAGAGTCATCTGATCATGTATTATCGCAAAATGGCTGCCCATGTTGAGAATGATAAACTGATGATTCATTGCTTCCAAGATAGTTTGAAGGGTGCTTCTTCCAAGTGGTATTTAACTTTGGACCAGTCTCACGTTAAGAGTTTCTAAGATTTATCTGACGCCTTCATCAAACACTACAAGTACAATATGGATCTGGCTCCCGACAGAAGACAGTTGTTGAGTATGTCACAAAAGAATTCTGAGTCATTCAAAGAGTACGCTCAGAGGTGGAGAGAGATTGCTTCGCAGGTAGAACCTCCTTTGATCGAGAAAGAGTTAGCTGATTGGTTTGTCGACACGGTTCGTCCAGAATTTTACGAGAGAATGGTGGGTAGTGTGACTTCAAATTTCTCTGACATCGTTGCTGTGGGTGTCAAGATTGAATTGGGTATGAAAAGTGGTAAAATGACAAATAATCATGGTGCTTCTAAGGATCAGCCGAAGAAACCTCCGTATAGCTCCCAGAAGAAGAAAGAGGGCGAGACTAATGCTATATCCTCTGGTAGACCAAGAGACCAATTTTATCAATATCCGCAAGGTTATGCTCAACCTCAAGGGTACCCAATCCAATATGCTCAACAACCCTATATAGCAGCTGTTACACCTTCTTTCAATCAACAGGTTCCTATGTATCAACCTATGCAACAACCTCCTGTTTATCCGCCTCCTATCAACTACCTACAGGCGCCCAACGCTCCTGTTCCTCAACAGCCAAAGAGTCCGGCTCCTCGCCAGAATGTTCCGAACAGAAGAACGTATAAGCCTTGTCCGCCGATTCCGATGACTTTCACCGAGTTGTATCCCTCTTTGGTCAAGCAAGGTCTAATCACTACTCGGGCTTTGGATCCGCCTCCTAATCCTCTACCCGCCAATTACAATGCCGCCGCTCATTGTTTATTTCATGAGGGTGCGCCTGGTCATGATCTGGAGAATTGTTATGCTCTCAAAAATCTTGTCAGGGATTTATTGGAAAAGAAGATTTTGTCATTTGAAGATCCTCAACCGAATGTTAAGAAGAACCCTTTTCCTAACCATGAGAGTGTCAATGCCATTAGTGCCGATTCGGAGGAAGGTTATGTCCTTGACGTTGTACAGATTAAGACTCCTCTCAAGATGTTCCATTCGAAACTGTTTGAAGCTGGTCTGGTAGACACTTCCCACGTTGCATGCGTAAGTTGTGAAGCCAGTATTAAGGGTTGTGTGTTGGTTCAGAATGATGTTCAGAGGCTGATTAATGAGGGTGTTTTACAAGTGACAAGCCAACCCAAGAAGGATGAGGTCGCTGTGGTTGAGCCAGTCTTCCATCAGCCGGGATCAAAGGGAAAGGTACCAGTGTTTAATCTATCAGGGGCAGGTTCTGCCAATCTCGTGTTCGATATACCAAAGTCGTCTATCCCTGAAGTGAATCAGCATAAGCCAATAGTTATTCGAAGACCAAGTCCGTTTCCTTTCAGTGATCCTAAAGCTGTGCCTTGGAAATACGACGTGACGATGATTGACAAGGAGTCTGGGAAGGTTATTCCAAATGAAGAGGTTAAGGACACTGTGACCAATATCGCAGAGGCAAGCAGGATGACTCGCAGTGGCCGTGTGTATACTCCCCGTTCTAATGAGGTTCCACCTAAGGAGACCACTAATATCCCAGTGGCCGTCAAAGACAAAGGTAAGGGAGCCGTTACGAATGATGAAGATGCTGAGTTTTTGAGGATCATCAAGAAAAGTGACTATAAAGTTATCAATCAACTTCATCAGACTCCTTCCAAGATTTCGATTTTATCTCTGTTGATGAGTTCACCCGCTCATAGGATGGCCTTGCAGAAAGTTTTGACTCAAGCACATGTGGATCAAGATATCAGCACCAGTCGGTTTGATAGTGTGATTGCCAATTTGACCGCATGTAACACCCTTAGTTTCAGCAATGAAGAGTTACCAAAGGAGGGTCCGAATCATAATCGTGCTTTACATATATCGGTGAAATGTCAGGAGGACAATTTAGCGAGAGTACTAGTAGACACCGGCTCTTCTCTGAATGTTCTACCCAAGAGGGTTCTTGATAAGTTGGTTTTCAAAGAGACTGTGTTGAAACCTACTCCTTTGATCGTCAAGGCTTTCGATGGTTCTCGCCGGTCGGTAATGGGGGAGGTTGAGCTTCCTATCCTAATTGGTCCGCAAGTTTTTAATATCACGTTTCAAGTCATGGACATTAATCCCAATTACAGCTGCTTACTTGGAAGGTCGTGGATTCATGCCGCTGGGGCAGTAACCTCAACGTTACATCAAAAGATGAAGTTCGTGATCGATGGAAAGTTGGTTATTATACACGGTGAGGAGGATCTGATGGTCAGTAACCTGTCTTCTTTCCGTTACATCGAGGCCGATGAGAATGCTTTGGAAATCTCATTTCAAGCACTTGAGATCGCCAATGCTGTTCTGCTAGAAGTCGAAGAGACAGTGGGTCAGGGTAATCCATCTTTTGCATCTCTGAAGAGTACCAAATCAACAATTGACAGGGGCATTCCTGAAGGTTGGGGAGAGGTAATTGATGTCAAGACCAAGACTGATCGCTCTGGGTTGGGTTACAAACCAACTCAGAATGGAGCCGCCACAATTGTCGAAGGGCGTCCGAAGGTTATCCAAGAGGTATTTGTCAGCGGAGGTTTCCAAGTCAATGCCATCAGTTACTGTGAGGAAAATGAAGAGCTGAGCAACCTGGTGTTTAAGGGTGATGCAGTTTTGAACAACTGGGAGGCCGTAGAGATCCCTGTTATTTTTCCCTTGTCAAAGTAATTTTTTTTTTAAAAAAGTTTCATTTACATTTTCAAATAAAAATCCGTAGCTCTGCCCAAGGCTATAGGGTCGTTTTTGTTGGGCCACTTTTCATTTCTAAGAGGATATTAATAAAGGCATTTTGTTCAATTCCACTTTGGTTCATTTGCGTTTTTCGTTTTCACCTTTAAAAAATGAAGTTGGCAACCCTCTTTCCAAAAAAATAAAACAAAAAATAGCATTTCATTTCTTATCTTACATATCTTCGAGCATTTTAATTAAGTAAGCCTTCCATCATGCAGAGACATCGTAAACCTTGTTGGATCCAATGACTTTACTGACACTCCTGACTGGGACGCACCCATCAATCAAGCTGAAGACGAGGGTGAAGAAGATTTTGAAGTACCCGCTGAACTGACAAGATTGATTGAGTACGAGTACACAGAGCTTCAACCGCATAAAGAGCAGGTGGACTTAATTAATCTTGGTACAGATGAGAACAAGAAAGAGGTCAAGATTGGTGCAATGCTCGGGACAGAGGTTAAGCCGAGGTTGATTGAGTTGTTAAAAGAATATATTGATGTGTTTGCATGGTCGTATCAAGATATGTCGGGCCTAGACACGGATATTGTTGTTTACAAGTTGCCACTTAAGCCAGATTGTCCACCTATCAAGCAAAAACTTCGAAGAACGAGACCCGACATGGCTTTGAAGATTCGAGATGAGGTTAAAAAGCAGTTGGATGCAGGTTTCTTGGCAGTCGCAAAATATCCAGATTGGGTTGCCAACATTGTGCCAGTGCCTAAGAAGGACGGTAAAGTTAGGATGTGTGTGGATTACAGGGATCTGAACAAAGCAAGTCCGAAAGACGACTTCCCTCTGCCACATATTGATACACTGGTAGACAATACAGCTAGTTTTGCGTTGTTCTCATTTATGGATGGTTTCTCTGGCTATAATCAGATCAAAATGGATCCCGATGATCGCGAGAAGACTACTTTCATTACTCCTTGGGGGACCTTCTGCTACAAAGTCATGCCCTTTGGTTTGAAGAACGCAGGGGCAACTTACCAACGCGCTATGACCACTCTTTTTCATGATATGATGCACAAGGAGATCGAGGTGTATGTGGACGATATGATAGCCAAATCTCAGAGTGAAGAGGAGCATCTAGACCATTTGGTGAAGCTGTTTGAACGACTCAGGAAATATCAGTTGAAATTGAACCCTGCTAAATGTACCTTCGGTGTCAGATCTGGAAAATTGCTTGGTTTCATTGTTAGCCAGCGAGGGATTGAGGTGGATCCTGACAAAGTCCGAGCCATTCAAGATATGCCAGCTCCGCAAACCGAGACGCAAGTTAGAGGTTTTCTGGGACGTTTGAATTATATTTCCAGGTTTATCTCCAACATGACCGCTACTTGTGAGCCGATATTCAAGTTACTTTGCAAGGGGCAGACGGTTGAGTGGAACCCCGATTGTCAGGAAGCGTTTGAGAAGATTAAGGGTTATTTGCAAGACCCCCCTATTCTGATTCCTCCCGTACCTGGAAGACCGTTGTTTATGTACCTTACCGTTCTTGAGAAGTCTATGGGTTGTGTGCTTGGACAACATGATGAGACTGGAAGAAAGGAGCATGCGATTTATTACCTGAGCAAGAAGTTTACCGATTGTGAAAACAGATACTCACCATTGGAGAAAACCTGTTGTGCATTGGCATGGGCCGCTAGGCGCCTTCGGCAATATATGGTCTGTCATACCACATTGTTGATTTCTAAAATGGATCCGATCAAGTATATTTTTGAAAAACCTGCTCAAACCGGGAGGCTAGCCCGTTGGCACATGTTGTTATCCGAATATGACATCCAGTATGTACCCCAGAAGGCGATTAAGGGTAGTATTTTATCTGATTATCTTGCAGACCAGCCAGTTGAAGATTATGAACCTCTTAAGTTTGATTTTCCTGATGAGGATATTTTGTTGATTAGAAGAGATTGTGAAGAGCCAGATCCGAGCGAAGGTCCAGAACCAGGTCTTTGGTGGAGGATGATGTTTGATGGTTCCTCGAATTTCAATGGGCATGGTATAGGCGCCGTTTTGATGAACCCAAAGGGTGGATTCACTCCATTTACAGCAAGGTTGGACTTTGAGTGTACTAATAACGTCGCAGAATATGAAGCATGTATTCTTGGCCTCGAAGCAGCAATTCACCTCCGAATCAAACTTATTAAAGTAAGTGGTGACTCAGCCTTGGTTATTTACCAGGTACAAGGCAAATGGGAAACGAAGAATGAGAAGTTAATCCCTTATAAGGACTACATTGTTGAGCTGATCAAGTATTTCGACGAGATAGAGTTCGAGCATGTCCCTAGATCCGAGAATCACGTTGCTGATGCTTTAGCCATGTTAGCATCCATGTGGAAAGTTAAATTCGTTAATGAAGCACCTCTTATCCATATTGAGCGCAAAGTTGAGCCCGCTTATTGTCAGGTGGTCGAAGAAGTCGAGGTGGATGAAAAGCCTTGGTTTCATGATATCAAGAACTATCTCGTCAAGCAAGAGTATCCCGATGGTGCTACTGGTCTGGACAAGAAAACATTGAGAAGACTGGCGTCCAAATTCTTTATCAGTAACGGCGTGTTATACAAGAGAAATCACGACATGGTCCTGCTCAGATGTGTTGATAAACGGGAAGCGGACATGTTACTATAGGAAATTCATGAGGGGACCTTCGGAACTCATGCCAATGGTTATGCTATGTCCAAGAAGATGTTAAGGGCTGGGTATTATTGGTTAACCATGGAAGCTGACTGCATCCAATACGCTAGAAGATGCCATAAGTGCCAAATTTACGCTGATAAGATGCATGTACCTCCATCACCGTTGAATGTTTTGTCTTCACCATGGCCGTTCTCTATGTGGGGCATTGACATAATTGGGGCAATCGAGCCGAAGGCTTCTAATGGTCATCGTTTTATCCTTGTTGCTATTGATTATTTCACCAAGTGGGTAGAAGCTGCCTCCTACACCAACGTGACCAAGCAAGTGGTTGCCCGCTTCATCAGGAAAGAAATCATCTGCCGTTATGGAATCCCAAGCCGGATAATAACTGACAATGGCACCAATCTGAATAACAAGACTATGAAAGAGCTGTGTGACAGTTTCAAGATCACTCATCACAATTCTTCTCCGTACCGTCCTAAGATGAATGGGGCCGTTGAAGCTGCGAATAAGAATATCAAGAAAATCCTGCAAAAGATGGTTGTGACCTACAAAGATTGGCATGAGATGTTACCGTTTGCTTTGCACGGATACAGAACCTCAGTGAGAACTTCGACAGGGGCAACACCTTTCTCATTGGTGTATGGAATGGACGCCGTGCTCCCCATCGAAGTAGAGATACCTTCTTTAAGAGTGTTGATGGAAGCTGAACTTGAGGAAGCTGAGTGGGTTCAAGACAGACTGGATCAGTTGAATCTCATTGACGAGAAGCGCTTGACAGCCATGTGCCATGGGCAATTATATCAGAAACGGATGAAAAGAGCGTTTGATAAGAAGATTCGTATCCGTGAGTTCCGTCAAGGAGAGCTCGTACTCAAAAAGATCTTGCCAGTACATAAAGATATGCGTGGAAAGTGGATGCCCAATTATGAAGGCCCATTCGTCGTAAAGACCGTTTTCTCCGGAGGGTCTCTGATACTTACAACGATGGACGGTGAAGAACTAGCACATCCCGTGAATTCTGATGCAGTCCGAAAATATTATGCCTAAAAACCCGCTAAGTCGAAAACCTGCAAAAGGCGACCTAGGCAAAAGTAAGGGTTGAAAAAAAGAAATAATAATAAAAAGCTCGCTAAGTTGAAAACCCGAAAGGGCGGCTTAGGCAAAAAGGAGCGTCCCGGTGGATTGAAAACCCGAGAGGGCGGTCCAGGCAAAAGTTAGGGACAAAGGCATTTCATTGCATCAGAGAACACTGATCATCGCGAACACACTTTCCGCATGAGAGCCATGTTTCAGTTCTTTCATCCTTGCCCAAAGCAGGATTCTGGATTAATCTTAGTTATTAGTGTCAGTATGTGCCGTTGGATTCAATGTAACCTTTTCCCATGTTGCCAATTTCAAAACATAATCATCTGTGGAGCTATGCCTTCAGCGAGCTGCCACCCTTTAATAAAAGATACCATTTTGTTACTTACATTCCTTGGTGCATTGCTCTTTGTTTTATATTGTTATGCAAAATGCGTTTATTCTTAAAATTTGAAAATGAAAGGTGCATTGTAGATTTTTCAAAACTGTTCTTTAAAAAAAAACGAAATATAAGAAATTACTTTGACTAGTGGAAATTTCGGAAGGATCTCTTCACTCCCCGAAAATATCATTATTGCAGAAACACTTTCAAATCATTGCTCTAACACAGCCCCCAGCGAGACTATAAGCTGACAACCTTTTCTTGGGTAACTCGAAAGCGTCCTTCAGGTTTTCCTCTCCCCATGAGAAGACGTGATACTGTGCACCCAAGCAATTCACTTTCTCCCCCAGAGAATTCAGAATTTTGAAACCAGATTTGGTCCTACCATTCCCTCCCATGATTGACGTATTGGTTGCAGAGAATGCAGGGTATCCCCGTCGAGATGTTTATTTCGTCTCTTGTCCCGTCTCTAGTCTGTTCGTCAGTATACGCAAGGGCATAAGCATCACATGCCTATTTCATTACATATTCATTACATACCCATTACATATCCATTACATATGCATTACATATTCATTACATACTCATTTCATAACATCTTGCATGATTAACTGCATAGACATTAACATACATTCACATTCACGTATTCGTTAACATATGCGTCAGCATTCACAGGTTCATTGTGTCTCTTCATCGTTGAGTGTTACCGCCGAGTAACTGGGTTCGTCCATTCTCTTCAAATAGATTGTCAGCCCTAAGCATAAAATACATATGTGTTTCCAAGTTTCCCTACGGAGCTCGATCCTCGTGGATGACGGTTACTTCAGTTATCTTTCCTCGCCAGGATAAGATATTTACCCTTCGAGATCATTCCCTCGATGGAGTCTTGGTTACCAGTCTTCTTTCTAGCTCGATCCTAGATTGAATCTCAGTCTTGTCGGTCGTCAATCCCAACCGGACGTGCATTTATTTTGCACCATCTAAAGGTTTTCACCATACCATGACAGATACGCGACTATCTCGCTTGAGAGGTTTATCACTGTACCCGGACGTGCATTTATTTTGCACTATCTTTCAGGAAAATCAACTACAATCCTTTACAGATACATGCCAGTTCATGCCTGGATAATTTATTATTACAATCCTACATCTTACAGCATCGATATACAACATTTCTCACCTAAGAAGCCGATCCTGTCTTCGTTATGACTCGCAGCAAATGGCCATCTCCATGGAGCAGTTGGGCTTCCATTTACCTGTCGTCTTGAAGTATGGGAGGTTTGAACCAAATCGTATTCAGGAGAGCACGATCTTGAAGTACGGGGAGGTTTGAGCGGAATCATATTCAGGAGAGCACGATTCTGAATTATGAAGAAGTTCATTTACCCTTTAGTAAAAGAAGGAGCCGAATCATATTCAGGAGAGCACGATTCTGAAGTATGAGGAAGTTCAGTTAGCCTTTTCATATTCAGGAGAGCACGATTCTGAAGTATCAAGAATTTCATTTACAAGAAAGAGCCGAATCATATTCAGGAGAGCACGATTCTGAAGTATGAGGAAGTTCAGTTAGCCTTTTCATATTCAGGAGAGCACGATTCTGAAGTATGAAGAATTTCATTTACAAGAAAGAGCCGAATCATATTCAGGAGAGCACGATTCTGAAGTATGAGGAAGTTCAGTTAGCCCTTTTCATATTCAGGAGAGCACAATTCTAAAGTATGAAGAATTTCATTTACACGAAAGAGCCGAATCATATTCAGGAGAGCACGATTCTGAAGTATGAGGAAGTTCAATTTACCCTTTTTCATATTCAGGAGAGCACGATTCTGAAGTATGAGGAAGTTCAGTTTACCCTTTTCATGTTCAGGAGAGCACGATCTTGAAGCATGAAGAAGTTTATCCTTCAGTAAGAGAAGAATCAGAATCGTATTCCAGGCGCCGACCTTAAATGCGAGAAGATTTATTCATCAGATAAGCAGCAGCCTCTTTATTTGAGTGCTTATCCATTTTGGCACATAAGTCCCTTCCAACGATAAGTGACAGTTCTCCCTCGAGCAGCTTATCAGGGCATTTCCCATTAAAGTCCATTTATTTTGGCATACGGCCGGTCTTTACCCTGTATATTTAAGGATTCCCGAAAAGTCCGTTTGATCCTGTCACGAGAGATAGTTTACAGAAGCTTGGATGTTATTCTTTGCTCAATGCTCCAGCATTCTGTAATCGATCTTGCAATCGTACGTGATCCAGTTTTATTTTTAGATTCCCCAGTGGAGGCCGTCTCATAGGTACCATCTCCATTTGAGAATCTCGTTCCTTTTCTAAAAAAGACAATTGGTCGTGTTCGCACCAGTTGACCATCATTTTAGAATTCCCCGGTGTTGTGCTGTGTCCCAGCGCGTCGTTTTCCCCAGTGTGTTCTTCTCGTAGCGTCTGTCCCTGTGTCGTTGTATTCGTCAGCATTTTCGCATTCATCATTCCAGCATACGCATCATATCATATTCATGGCATCATCTGCATTAAGCTGTTCCCGCTTTGTCCATAGCATTGCATATCGTCGCATATAAGGGCAAAATTTTCGGTTATCTATATTTAAATCCCTCCACCGCGATTCCTCGAGTCTCCGCCACTCAAATCGTCCGGTGTAGTTATTTAAATAGGGGCAACTGTAATACCCCAAATTTTACCCTTATATTTAGTCGGTCATTTCGCATAGCATCTCATATGTACATTCGCTAACCACTAACAAGTTATGGAGGTGTTTGTTTTGCAGATTTGGTTCCAGGGGTATTTTGGTCATTTTACGCAAATTCTGCTAATTCCTTGAAAACGGGCTCTGAGGCATTTGATACACTATTTTTGAGGCATTTACCTATCACCAGGTCTGATTATATCAAGGTGCCAATTCGACGTGGTCGGTATTAAAGTTTGTCGAGCACAACTGGGTTTAAGACTTATTTTATTGCTCGTGGCGTATTTCCGGCACACCTCCGTTAATAAGGCACAGTTTTACTGGGGTATTATTGGATTGTTGCTCACAGTCTCTGGTCGATGGAATGCAATTACGGGCAAGGTTATCATTGATATTAAATCGGTGTTGATTACAGCGTACATCCGTGTTTGGGTTATAAAATGATTGGTTAAAATTTAAAGTTGGAATGCGATTTGAATTTAATCAAGTGTTGAGATTAAGACTACAAATGAACGAACAAGAATGTCGTTCGGGAAATGCTTATAGTTTATGACTATGTTAATGAGTTTAAACATTTGTGGATTTATTCACAAATATTTATAATTTATAACTAGAAATAAAGTAAGCAGGTCACGAATATAAAAGAAAGTCTGATATTTTATTTCATAAAAAGATCATCATACAAGAAGGAGGAGATTGTTTCACATTTTCGAAATGCTGTTACAAGGAATTACATCAAGTCTAAAAGTTCTAGGTCCTGAGTCCTAAGAATTTCTAAATGTCCTTCATGATGTCCCTTGAGCTTCTCCGCAAAGTCTCCGATTCACCTGCACATCAAAACAGAACAAACAGATAGAAAAGAATGTTAGAGTTTGTTTTCGACACTCTCAGAACAGTGTCATCATCGAGTGCCGGGAGTGGCACAACCGAAGCTGCGTCCTACCCCCCGTTACCGATCCGCGCCGTTGGCGTCAGATCAGGTAACACCTGTTCTTATCGTTACGGGACATCCGAGAGATAGAAGTGATAAAAGAAGCGGGACTGATTCGTTTTGCCGCGATTGGATTTCCAAACTGATACGAGAATAAGGCCACATGGTCAATATGGATTCAGACCCGGATGCCGGCAGGTCTGAATCATTTTGTTTCCGAAATCTCCAACACCTGAAAATCCACAACCGCATCAGTATCAGATTCAGAATTCAGAACTCAAAACCTAAACAATTCATGAGCAGCATCAATTCTGAACCATATAGGTGAGGTCATGAAAACCAAGTCCAAACAGACCAAAATGCACTGAATGGCATCAAAACAACGTATCAGAATGCAAGTTCATGCGCAAGAGCCAGAAGAAAACATCCTACAAATCTGCCATAACAGAAAGTACCCAACAGGATCCAAAAACACAACAGCATCAAACATGGTTTAGCAGCGAGTTCGAAATCAGACTATCACGAAGCAATCACATCAGTTCAGAATGCAAACAGCCAAATCACAGCATAAAATCATACCAGAAAAAGCAATCAACGATGGCAAGTCATCATGACAAACCAACAACCAGATGCCATTCTGCTCACAACACGAGCAACAAACATGAGATCATAGCGTCTTCTCCGAAGGGCTCAGTCAGAGCATCATTGCCCTAAGAATCAAGAAACAGAAAGTTTAAACGTCGCAGTTGGGTACAAGCAGCGGACCTGAGGATTAAGAGTTGAAACAGGTTAGGTTATCACGAGACAAAACTCGTATCCAAACACATCAGTTCAGAAATAAAACAGGTCACAAAACCATATCAGTTCACAAGCCCGGAAACCCTGTTCAAAAGAACACAGCACTGTCAAAAGCAACCAAGCATCGAAACCAACCAATTTCGAAGGCAACCGAGGCCTCATCAAAGAGGTTCCCTCATCAGGCTCAGACAATGCTGTCATCACCGCCGTATACCTTTTCCGGCAACTCTGACTCGACCAAAGCCGTGGTATCAGTCCTCTCTGAAAGAAGAAGAGGAAAAGAATCTGAGCTGCATCAAAAATCAAACAAATCGAAAACGAGTCAGTTCAGATGAAATCAAACAAATCAGTTCGAGATCAGTTCAGATATCAAACAGTCCGAGCGAATCCATAGGGAATCCTGAAAAAGGAAGGTTCAAATCAGATGAGATCAAACATATCAGAAAAACGAAATCCAATCTCACCAAAATCCCAATCAAATCCTAAAAGAGGAAACAGGGTTCAATCTGTATCAGAAAGCATCCCATTGGAACTCAATCAGTATCTGAAAAACCAAACAAAATCAAATTAAACAAAATCATTCGAAATCAAATCTCAGCCAAGAGTAACGTAAATCCAACAACATCCAAGGCCCAAAAAGAAAAGATATAAAGGAACAATTTCACCTGTGAGAAAACCCTAACAGGTAGCCGCGAGAGAGAGAGGAACCACGATCACAAACCCTAACGGAGATCGCAAGCGAACGCTAACGAAGGAGAGATCGCGAAAACCCTAAACGGCGCGGCTGAGGAAGCCCTCATCATCGTCCTCGTAAGAAGAAGCAACAAAGATCAACAACCGCGAATCACCGAAGGAGAAGATCGCCTTCGCCGTTCAAACGGCGGGCAATCAACTCCGTAGCCTCAGCTTCAAACATCATCGGCCGTTTCAGCGCGAAGCTTCATCAACGAAATGCCCTACAAAAATCCTCCTTCAAAACCACATCAAACCCAAGAAGGGTGAGCCGATTTGAGATTGATTTTCATTGCGTTTTTGGTTTTGTTTTTTTTTGCAGAAGAATATGAGAGGATGAAGTTTTTTCAGAAGAGGAAGGATACGAAAGAGAAGAGAGAAAGGTGATGAGGGAGCCGCCGCGATTTCTACACGAGGGTTTCTCAAACCCTAAGCCTTTCCGTCTTCTTATGTTGTGGTGGACCGGGTTGGGTCCGGGGTGATGACCGGCCCAACCTCTTTTTTTTGTTTTTTAAAATTTGTTTTGTTTTTTTCTTTTATTTTGTTTTTTAAATATTTTATTTGATAATTAAAAAACTGTTTTTTTAAAATAAATAAAACAAATAATTTAGAAAACCTCTTAATGATAATAAAAACTTTTTATAAGTAACTTAAAAATCTTTTTCTAAAATATCTAGGTTAAAACCCTTTTTAAGATAATTTTTTTTTAGATAATTAAACTAAGCTGTTTTTTTTGAAAAATTAAGTTTAACTTTTCTTTCTTTAAATTTAAAAATTGGAACTTTTTCTTATGTCAAAAAAATAAGCAATAAAATCTCAAAGTTTCGCGCTTTCGTTTCATAATCTTTCTGACTATCGTTCGTCTTCGCCTATTTACCTTGTTTGTTCATTTTGCAGCTTGTTACGTTGTTTTCATTCGTTTTGCGCGTTTATTCAAATTTTCATTACTGTTGTATCTGTTTCCTATATGTAACCTCGCGAACCAATAATCGCGCTTTAATTCCTGCTCTTTAAATTTCTGCTTGCATAGTTAAATTAGGTCATTATTTTCTGTTTGCATAATTCAATTTCTCCCATATTCATCAGTTATCCTGTCACATTACACACACATCCGAAGGTTAGGCCTAACTGTTTGGCCGCCGCGCCAATAGTCCGTAAAACCTCACACATTCAATTTCAAATCCTCACCTTCAACCCCTACACCTTACAAACCCTAATTTTCACAAATGCCTCGCCGCAGGCAAAATTACCATTTTACCCCTAGCATTAGGTCAAAGAGCCGCCGCGCTCATTTTAGGGTTTCCCGCGGCGGAATCCCTAACCTAATTTAACCCTAATTACAACTTAACAATTCAACGTAGAGATTTGGAGTTCCTACACTCCACGTAAGCGTGTCCTTAAGATGCGTTTATTCCCCTTGAGACCTTGACCACAGTCAAGAAGTCTCTAACCTCCCTTTTGAGGGGAACTACGATTACTCTGATTCCACTCCCGTAAGGATACGTAGGCACAAGATGCGATGTCTTGCCGAGTAAACTTAGAATTAACCCCTTAGGTTTATTTTCTCACTTTTAATCTCTTTGTACATATACCTTAAGCAAATAAATAAAGCAAATAGTAAACATTTGAACAAAAGGTTCCTGTAGAGTACTACAGAAGTTTAGGGTGCTAATACCTTCCCTAAATTTAATCAACCCCCGAACCCTAGATCTTTCCCCGCATTATGTTTACGATGCAAAATAGGTTTTCCCTTTTTGACCTTTTCCTTCGGATAAATCAAAGAGCGGTTGTGAATTGAATTGTGATTCAAACTAATTAATAGTTTGTGATCCTATTTCCACCGCAACAAGTACTTAGTTGCAAGATTTGATGCATTATTGTGATGTCCATACCAGAGACGATGGTGGCGCTGCAACTCAGGCCACCGTCCAATTCTCCCTCCCAATTTTGAATGTTTTGGAGAAGATGACTGAGAGCCCTCAGATGAGGCTTTGACTGTTGACTCAGACTAGCATCCACGGCCAAGATTTCGTTTCAAAATCTGAAGAGAGTGAGTTGATGAAACTCACCGTTTCATTAATTGAGTTGTCTGGGCTCAACAATTGGATTGCTATCAACACCCTGCATTTAGGCCCATTGGTGATTTGAACGTGAAACAATTGCTATTTGCCACAAACATTTTCCAATTTCCTTTTCTTTTTCTGATTTGTTTTAGTTTGGTTTGGGCTTAGTGACTCATTTGATACTCGCACCCCCCCTTAGGCCCATGCTTGGTTTATAACTGGATATAATTGCTATCTGGCACGCTCTTTTATCAATTTTCTTTATTTTCTTTTATTTTTCACATTTGCATATAGTTTAGGAATTAAATCATAACAATTAGGAAAATTAATCTTTTTAGGTTAGATTTTTTTTCCCTGAATCCTTAAAGAGTCTAGAATTTAATAGGGTTAAAATTTCATTAACTCATGCATTTTAAGTTTTAATTGCATTTTTTGAAGTTTAATTACTTTTATTTTGAATTTGTTTGATGCATGATCTTGCTGATTTTGGTATGGGAGCTTGGTGTAGAATTTTTAGGTGATTCTTTTTGGGTTATTTAGATTAGATATGCATGTACCTCTAGAAATTTTCCGATAATTTTGTGGAGAAGTTTTAGACCAGTTTGAACTTTGAACAATAGGTGGTTTAGAATTAGGGTTTTAAGATAGTATCATTAGGTTTAGAACATAGTTTTAGGTCTTAATGAATGGTTAACCCCCTGGTTTTTGTATGGAGTGATTCTTAAGAGGTTTAGGAACCCTTAGATTTTTTTATAGTATTTTACAATCATTTTTGGTATTTTAATTAGAATTAGTTTTAGGACTAACATTTAGGTGTTTCTAACACACTAACTTTACTAGTTTAATTCAATAGTTCCCCTTAGATTAGGGTGGTGGTGCTCTTGTGCTTGGATGAAGATGAAGACAACTTGAAGATGCTTTGGAGAGCTTGAAGGAGCTTGAATGTGAAGAATTTCTCATCTTGTGGATGCTTGTCAGGAGCTTAGGGAAACTAGGGTTTTAGGAAGAGCATTAGATTAGTTTTGCTTGTTTCTTCAAACATGGAGTATATTGTTCATCTCCATTCAATCCAATGACATAAAGTCCTCTTAAAGAAGTCACGTCTCTCCTTTGGAGGGATGAGTGGCATGCTTTAAGAGTAGAACTTTGAGGATGCCATTCTCTTATAATGTTAAGTTCTTAGTGGCTTCCTTTGGTTGTCATTAAGTTACTTAACATTTCAACCTGATCTTGTTAATTGATTCTCCCTTGGAGGTTGCTTGTTGAAGCTTGTTGAGAATGAAGTTTGTGCTTGTTGAAGCTAGAAGCTTGTTGAAGCTAGGAGTGTTGCTTGTTGAAGCCAGTTGCTTGTTGAAGTTGGTTTCTTGTTGAAGCTGTTTGTTTGTTGAAGCTGGTAGCTTGTTGAAGTTTGAAGCTTGTTGAAGCTTGGTGCTTGTTGAAGAGTGAAGGTTTAGTGGAGCTTGAAGATAGGGGCTATTCATGAAGATGAAGGTTGTTGCTGTCGACTTTTTGTTGTTTAATCAACTGTTGCTGTCAGAGCTGCTGCTTGTGTTGTTTGCTGTAGGAGTTTAATGCTGCTGCTTGGGCTGCCTCCTCTGCTTTGGGTTTTGTTTTCTGTATTGTTTGTTGGCTTGTGCAGCTTGCCCCCTTAGGTTTGAAGTGAATGTTGATTCACTTAGCCTGTTGTTTTCCCAGGTTCGAGGTTGAGCGGGACTCCCTTTCCTCGCTTGTATTGCTGCATTGCATGCATTTTACTGTATTTGCTTGCTTTCTTTTCTGTTTATCCCCTAGGATCTCTGATTTCCTCTGTGCAGGAGGGAATTATGACAGACATTAGGATTCTTATCCATGCATAACAACATTAGGTTAGTTTTTATTCCCTTTTCAACCCTAGGCTTTTAGAGCTTCTTTCTCTTCTTATCTCAAAACAACTCAAAAACACAGTAATAAGGTTAATCGATGTCGTACGTTACGAGCCTTAAGCTATTTGAGAAAGGGTTGCTGGAGAGCTTCTTTCCAGTAGTCTGGCTGCTTAGTGTGGCACCCTTTGGGTGACACGCGACGTAGTCACTCTCAAATCATAGTCTCTAGTGCGTCAGAGATTGCAAACAAACTAAAAAAACACTTCTTTCGTAAAAGATTCAAAACAAATATCAAAGTGTCATTTTTGTCCGCTTGGACTCTTAATCAAGAAAAACCCTTTCATAAGGTAATAAAAAACAGTCAGACAAACTTGTGTCTTTCGTAGCCCGAACTACGTTTGCTCTGATCTTTCATGTTGTATGAAAGTACGTAGGCATAGGATGTCGTATCCTAGCGAGCAACCTTCCCCTCCTTTCCCGTAGGTAGGCGAACTACGTTGACTCTGATTTCTCGTTCCAGACAGGAATACGTAGGCATAAAGTGTGATACTTTGCTGAGTCATTTTCTTTTCTTTTTAACCCAGACCTTTAGAGTATATAGAATAAAATCCCTAGATAGAAAACAAGCGTGGATCCCGTCGAGTGCGACGGACGTGAGGGGTGCTATTACCTTCCCCTTGCGTAATCGACTCCCGAATCCAGGATTTGGTTGCGATGACCATTCCTTTCCTGTTTTGCGTTAAGTTTACTCTGAGCATTTCCTTTCACTCCGTTGGGATAAATAACGCACGGTGGCGACTCTTCTGTCATAGCCGGCGCCGATTTTCGCAGTAGCGACAGCTGGCGACTCTTCTAGGGACTCCAACGGTTCCCTACGCGAGTCATTCCTAGCGCTTGTTTTCCCGTCGTGGGTTTTGTATGGATTTACTTTTCCGTATTTACTTTCAGCATTATATTATTGTTGTTATGCTGGGTAGGGGGTCAGATTGAGAGATAAGTCGGACCTGGGCTTGAGTGCACCTAGAATTAGTTGTGGAAAGTAGTGGGCGCGTGCATGCTTTGCATGTACTAGTGTCCCGCAAAATCCACGCTCATACGAGGTTCTTCTGGTTGAATTTTTTTCAACCCTTTGGGTTGAGGGGGTTGTTGGTTAGTTGGATTGTCGACTCTGGGGACCGATCAATTGGAAGTTGGATAAGTGAGGCCTCTTCAGGACATGATGATGCCACACCTTCTGGGTATCGTATCATCAGTCTTGAAAGTCTGTGACGCCGACGACCGCATAGGATGCCGTACCTTGTGTCAGTTGATAGGACACCTACCTGTGAGAGGGATTGGGACATGCAGGAAACTTGACCTCCAGACTACCCGGTTTTCTTGGTATTGGATCAGTATGTGTGGTTACTTGGGCTCTTCAGCAGGACAGTGTTATGGGTCTGTTGAGACCAGGTTGGAGCTTTGTTATAGGTCTGTTGAGACCAGGTTGGAGCATTATTATGGGTCTGTTGAGACCAGGTTTGAGCAGTATTACGGGTCTGTTGAGACAGATGTGGATGGATCTCTTCAGCAATATATCACTTGATCTCTGTTGCATGTTTGCATATTGCATTGTTGCATACTCATTTTGCATATCATTAACGTGTGTCTGTGCTGCAGGTGCATTTCATACCCTCTGATTCTAGTTGCCCGGATTTCTATCTGTTGCTATTATGGATACTTTGAAGAAGACTGTGGCTTACAAGTTGCCTACTCCAGATGTTTCTTCTTTTCTTGGTTTGATGTCTTTAGCTGATGATGATGTGAAGAGAAGCTTCAGGAAGAGTTATGGGAAACTGCTTAGGTTGGTCTGCAAACCATCCACGTATGAGCTGAACGGATTGTACGCGCTGATGCAGTTCTATGATCCCCCGCTGAGGTGTTTTACTTTCTCTGACTTCATTCTGGCTCCGACCATGGAGGAATATGCTGAGATCTTGGAGTTAACCATTCAAAACAGGGTACCCTTCATGCACATGGGTGCTGAGCCCAAGCTGGAGGACTTGGTTGTTGCTTTGCATTTAGACTCTTCAGAGTTGCTATTAACCTCGTGGAATGGAGTTTCTGGTTTTTCGCTCAAGTTCTTGGTTGGGAAAGCACAAGAGTATGCCAAGGGTGGATGTTGGATTATGTTTAATGTTATCCTTGCTTTGTGTATCTATGACATTGTACTGTTCCCTAATATGCCTGACTTTGTTAATTTGGATGCATTCCATATATTTGCTTCAGGCAATCATGTGCCTACGCTGATTGGAGACTTCTATCACTCTCTGCATTATAAGAACGAGAACAGGAGGGGCAAGAACGTCTCTTGTTGTGTGTCTTTTGTTGCACCCTAAAATTTGCCCAACCTTTTCCCTCTTGTTTTTTCATTAGCATAACATCATCATATCATTATCATAGCATTACATTAGCATTTATGCAGGGGATCAAGTGTGATATACATCGAGAGAGGCCTATCTAGAGGTTTTATTCGAGCTTGAGGAGTCACTAAAGTCACCAGGAAGTAGTTCACGCCCTTGAGAAGTTCAGATGGTTGTATGGGGTTCATCCCCTGACTTAGAGGCCAACTGAAGATTATCAATGAGTTGGAAAATTATCATTACAGGTCATAAAATTACAGGTCAAGTTCAATACTTCGCATAACTCAAATGGAATTTTTCCAACGTGAAAGTTGCTCCGAATGGCGTCATTGGGTCAACTAAACCTCAAGGTTTTAATGGGTTAGCTCATGGTGGAAGTTTGATAAAAGTCACTTTGGTGAAAACATGTGAAAAGGCATAATTTGGTATTTCTTCAAAATTTAACCAAACCAATCCATATTTGTACTCATTTTGAATGGAAATCATGTTTTAAGAACAATGACATTATTACATTTTTCATTTGAGGATTTTATCATGAGCTATTTCAAGATTTCTTACAATTCAAGTAACACTTTGGATTTTTGCCTTAAGACTAGAAACAAGGAACTATTTTTGGTCTTGGAAGTTTCTTATGATGCATGAAATGTATATAAACCAAAATCAAGGCAATTGACATTCCTCTTCTTCCATCATTTTTCCATTTTCCCACACTTTCACATATTTGAATTTCCATTTTTTCAATCCTTTTTTCTCTCCATTTTTTTGATCCTTTCTCATTACCAATTAATTCAATATACTCCATAGAATTTTTCCATCAATTTTTGAGAAGTTTTTAGTGCAATTTCATGGTTGTATCAACATGACAAAGTGAGCTCCAAGTGCAAAAGTGATTTTCATTTCCTCACCAATTCAAGCATTTCCTTTGATCCTAATACCTCTACCAAGAATTATTGAATGTTTCTACACATTTTTCCAAGGAAATTCGTGCTCCATTAAAGCTCCATAATTCATTTTTCAAAGGTATAAAGAATTTAACATAACTCATGATTTATGAGTCTTTCTTGCATTATTGTTGTTGCATTACATTGCTCTTATCTCCTACATGGATTCTAGTACAAAAAAGATGGTTTTTATGACAATTTGGTGTTCTTGAAAGTTTGAGATTCATATACGGTTTTTGAGTTAGAGGTCATTTCAAGGGAAAATAATGGTATATTTGGATTCCTCTCGAAAAATCCCACAAGTTTCATCTAAGAATCATGGATTTTCATTAAGAAATGAGAGAGTTAGAGATTAAGGAAGGTGGATGTTGAAGCATGCGGTTTCACGTGTTCATGGCTGAGTTTTCTCATTCAAATGTTCAAAGGAAGAAGATGATGCTTCCACCGTTAGATCATTCCAAAGCCTTTGACTTGGACTTCTCATCCAATGCCCAGAAATGTGCCACACGCGCTGCCACATCACACCTCATTAATTGAGGTGGCGTGCCAACTCAGCCACCATGCCCCCATGTACCCCAATTCGATCCTTGGCTATGACATTTCTGATTTATTGCATTTATATTACTTGTTTCTCACATTTATATGCTTTCATGTATTTTCTTTTATTTTTCTGTTTTATATGCTGACTTCAAATAATCATAAAAAATAGGAAAATTAGTCTTTTTGATCCCCATTTTTTTGTGCTGAATCTTTAAGATACCTAGTATTTAAGAAAACTGGAATTATAATTTTACCATTTTCTAACATTTTCTTTGGATTTTTTACATTTGGGTCGTCATAAAAAGGCCAATGTTGGTGCTATCATTTTGTTGAATTTTCTTGACCTATCAATACATCATTTAAATGCCAAATCTTTTTCAGGAATCTCATACACATGTTGAGGTATTGTGACATATTTTTGTGGGAATTTTATTGTACCATGTTAATTGGTTTTGGATGCTTTCTTTAACATGCTCCATTTTAACTTTTCCTTTGGTATACATGAGATATCTTGCAATGTTTTCATCTTATTTGACCATTTCTATTTGGATATTTTTGTGGTATCTCTTACCCCTAGTTTATGGCTTGATGTAGGGCATTGGAGATTTTTATTTGAATTTTTTAGCACATTTTGCTATTTTTCTTATATTTTTGTATTCGGACTTGTAATTTGGACATTCGAACTGACTTTGCTTTTCTTTCGGCTCCAACGGCCTCGATTTGTTTGTGTGGTGAACGCTAGGGCTCTTATTGCTTGTTATAGACATTATATAGGATATGTAGATCATTGATTGGCTGGTTTTATCATACATAATTGCCCATTAGGTTCCATATTTCCGTGATAGCGCGTCATGATTCCAAATCGTAGTATACGTATGTCATTTGTAGGTTTTATTGCCTCGTATCTCTTTATATTCACTTGTGGCCAAGATTGTATGTTTATAATAGGCCATTTTCCATTCATTATGGGTTTGAGGTTGAGATGACCTGCCTCCCTCACTTGCATTCCATGTTTACTGTTATGAATCTGCATTTCCTGTATGCTGTTACTTCATCTGTTTTCTGTTGCTTCCTTTGCCTTTCCCTTAGGATCTCCATTCTTCCTTGTTCAAGGTAGAATGCGATAGACATTAGGATTTGCAACCATGTATGAAAACATCAGGGTAGTGTAATACCCCAAATTTTACCCTTATATTTAGTCAGTCATTTCGCATAGCATCTCATCTGTGCATCTGCTAACCACTATCAAGTCATGGAGGTGTTTGTTTTGCAGGATTGGTTCTAGGGGTATTTTGGTCATTTTACGTGGTTTTCGCTAATTCTTTGAAGACGGGCTGTTACTAAGCTTTGAGACACTTGAGACGCTATTTCTGAGGCATTTATTTATCACCTGGTTTGATTATATCAAGGCGCCAATTCGATGTGTTTGGTATTGAAATTTGTCGAGCACAACTGGATTTAAGACCTATTTCATCGCTCATGGTTTATTTCCAGAGCACTTCCGTTTCTGTTAATAAGGCGCAGTTTAATTGGGTATTATTGGATTGTTGCTCATAGCATTTGGTCAGTGGAATTCAATTACGGGCAATGTCATCGTTGATACTGAATCTGTTGTGATTACGGCGCGCATCTGCGTTTGGTTATAAAATTGTTGGCTAGAATCTAAGTTGGAATGCAAGTGAATGTAGTCAGGTGATGAGATTGGGAATACAAACGAGACAAGTGCATGAACAAGAATATCATTCGTGAATAGTTATGATTTATGACTAGAATAATGAATTTAAATATTTGTGGATTTATTCACAAATATTTGTAATTTATAACTAGAAATAAATATAAATAGATTCAAAGTTGAATGATCATGGATATAAATGAAAACTTTTGGGAATTTTTATTTCATAAGAATATCATTGTACAAAAGGAGTTGAATCATTTCACATTTAAATTGCTGTAAGGTTACATTTACAGATATTACATTTACTCTAAAAAGTCCTAGGTCCTAAAAACTCTTGGTTTCTTCATTTGGTTTCCCCTTGAATTATTCACTTCTTGATTACCTGGAAAAAAACAAAGACAAAACAAACAGAATAGGAAAGATTATAATTTATGTTTGACACTCTCAGAACATCGTCATCATCGAGTGCCGGGAGTGGCACAACCGAAGCTGCGTCCTACCCCCGTTACCGATCCGCGTCGTTGGCGTCAGATCAGGTAACATCTGTTCTTATCTAAGGGGCAACCGAGAGATAGAGATAAAAGAAGTGGGACTGATTCATTTTTTCCGTATTTGGATTCGTTCATCAAGTTTGGTTTCCAAACTGATACAAGGGTAAAGCAGCACAATCAATTTGGTCATAAACCCGGATGCCGACGGGTATGAGCCACTTTGTGTTCAAAGTTTGTCAACACCTGAAATGCAAGCATCAAAACAGTATCAGAGTTTTCAAAGAAACCCACCACTGACTAAGAACACCTGCATCAGCTCTAAACCAACCCAAAAATTCATAATAGTGAAACTAGTTCAACAAGAAAAAACCAAGTCAAACAAATCTGTCACGGGCAAGTGATACCACTAAATCACAAAGATCATTTCCTACCACAGAAAGAGTACCCAACAAGGTCAAAAAGGCAGACGGCATCGATTCAGAAAACAAGTTCAGCAGGAAGACCAGAAACATGGCAGTTCAGTAAAACATCAAACCTAGGTTAAGATCCAAAGTTTGGATCATACCAGTCAAGCTCGAGGCGCGCATGAAAAGGACATGGGCTCAGTCAGAGCATCATTGCCCTAAGTTCACAGCTCCAAGAACATGATCCCTCCTACTCATCAACTCTATCTGATGAAGAGTGGGAATGGGCTAATTCTGTTGCTGGATATTTAAAACTCCTTGTTAAAATTATGAATATCTTCTCAAGCAACAGATTTCCTACAGCTAACATATTCTTCCCTGAGATCTGTGACACTCATATTCAACCAATTCCTGCATGTATTGAAAACACTTGTTACTATAATTTTTCACATTCATACACATAAGCATTTGGGATTTTCCATGATTTATCAGATACCCTTAAGAGTTGATTTGTTGAGTCATCAAGAACCTGAATAATGAGCCTCTCAGTTGGTCAAGAAAGCCCACAGACTACTCCAATTGAAAGCTTGTAGACCTGGAAGAAGAAATTGAATGATCTTAGCCAAGTATCTCCAAGCTTCTCAGTCACAGCCCATTCATTGATACGATTTGCTTCCAAGAGTCATATAATTGTTGCCTTAGTTCGATGGAGTGGCCTGACATTCGCAAAGAGTATGGATCCGTCCCATGTATAAGTCATCAAAGAATGATCAAAATAAAAGAGGAAAACAATCCAAGGATCTGATCAAGGAAAACCTGAAAAAGGAAAGAAAATCCCAATCAGTACCCAACGAATCAGTTAGAAGAAATCAGAAGAATCAATCAGTAAAGATTAATTTTCAAATGGCAAAAATAACGTAAAACCCAAAGAGGGTCCAAGCCCACGAAATTGAAAGTAGTATAAAGGGAAGCGGAAACCCTAAACGGAGGGGGACTTTTACACGATAATCATAAAACCCCAGACCCCAATTTCAAACACAATCCTAATTTCAAAAAACCTAAATACAGAGAAAGGGAGATACTCATCTTCGTTGCTATCGAAGTCCATTGAAGTTTCCATCTCTTTCGTTATCGGGCATCCTCGCCGGAAATCGCCCTCGAAGCCACACCGACGAAACCACACAAAAACCCGTCTTAATGTAATTGATTTGTTAATGGTTGTTGTTGTTGTTTGCTTTACTTGATGCAGGAAAGCGAAGGTTGAGAGAAAGACCGTGAACGGCGCCACCGATGCGATGTTGGGTTTAAACCCTAAATTTCGTTTCACCATGGCTGCGTTTTGATTCTTGACCGGGTCGGTGGGAGTTCACCGTCCAGTTTCCTGACCCAATTCAATTTTCTTTTATTATTTATGTTATTGTTATTTAATTTTATATTTTATTTTGAGTTTAACAATTGAAAACCTTTTTTTTTAAATAATCAAACCATTTTTTTTATATCAAAACTAAATTTTTAAAAATCAAGCATTCTCATTTAGATTAAACCCTTTTCAAAATTAAATTAAATTAAACCTGTTTTTTTTAAAAAGATTAATAAACCAAAAACCTTTTCTATAATTAAAATCTTTTTTAAAATATTAACAGAAAATCTTTTTCAAAATAAATAATTAATTCTCACTTTTCAATAGTAATAAATTTTTTTAAGAAAATTCCCCAAAACTCTTTTTTTTATATTATTACTAAAATTAAACCATCATTGAAATTCATAAACCAGAAATTCTCAAAAAAAAATGTACAATACTTACCTTGTTCAATTTTAGTCTCATTTCGCCTAATCCACACTAACGGTTTCTGTTTGTTCATTTTTTTGCAGCTTTATATGTTTATCGCAATTTATTTTTTCAGTTTAAGTATCATAATCGTAATTATTTCTCGGTTGTAACCTCGCGAATCGAATAATCGCGTTTACTTTCCCGCTTTTACTTTCCGCTGTTTGTATGATTTAGAATTCTCGTACTTCCACCGTTAATCTATCACATTGCATGTCTCCGAAGGTTTAGGTCTAACTGTTCGGCCGTCGCACCGATAGTCCTCAAACCTCAAAAATACACCCTTACAAACCCTAATTTTCCATAAATGCCTCGCCACAAGCAAAATTACCATTTTACCCCTAGCATTAGGTCAAAGAGCCGCCGCGCTCATTTTAGGGTTTCCCGCCGCGGAATCCCTAACCTAATTTAACCCTAATTACAACTTAACATTTCAACGTAGAGATTTGGAGTTTCTACACTCCGCGTAAGCGTGTCCCTAAGATACGTTTATTCCTCTTGAGACCTTGACCACAGTCAAGAAGTCTCTAACCTCCCTTGTGAGGGGAACTACGATTACTCTGATTCCACTCCCGTAAGGATACGTAGGCACAAGATGCGACGACTTGCCGAGTAAGCCTAGAATTAACCCCTTAGGTTTATTTTCTCATTTTTAATCCTTTGTACATATACCTTAAGCAAAATAAGTAAAGCAAATAGTAAACATCTGAACAAAAGGTTCCCGTAGAGTACTACGGAAGTTTAGGGTGCTAATACCTTTCCTAAATTTAACCAACCCCCGAACCCTAGATCTTTCCCCGCATTGTGTTTACGATGCAAAATAGGTTTTCCCTCTTTTGACCTTTTCCTTCGGATAAATCAAAGAGCGGTTGTGAATTGAATTACGATTCAAACTCATTAATAGTTTGTAATCCTATTTCCACCGCAACAGAAAATGGCGACTTCACTGGGGACTTTCTAAACTTTTGAGGGTTATCCCTAATTTGTTCATATTTATTACTATTTGTTTTACTATTCATTTGCATGTATATATTGTACTTTGATTTTGGGACTGTTCCTTGTGTTGTGAGATAAGTCCTACGCCCGGACTAGTGACATTATTATAGGATGGGGATATATTCGATGAGGCCTATAGGGAGTTGAATCCCGACCAAGCTGATTCGAGAATCACCGCTCAGTTGAGACCTTTTCGAAAATGGTTCGGTTGAACGAGTAATCGTGAAAAAATTTTCCATGGTCGATTGGAGTCTGTGATATTGGGAACCGTAATACCTTTACACCACCTCGGCCTTATTTAGGACGTAGTGCTGGAACTATGTGGGAGTAGTCCTACAATGGTTGCTACGCGATACTACACTCAAAAGAGGTTCTCTTGAGAATATTATTAACCCCCGAGTCAGTCGGAAAGTTGATAATATCTGAAAGATGGGCTGATGACTTTGGGCACTTTTTAGAACCTTGTTCTGCAGGTACAACTAACCTATAGTACACTCCTTTTCGGGGATGGGTAGACCTTAACTCCGCTCACGTTCTTTTAACCTAGGACTTTATGTGTTTTCATGCATTGCATCCATAAAGCATCATATTACATTAAGACTTCATGGAATTCAAACTCTATTTATGAACATTGCAGGATACCATGGATCACTCTAGAAGGCATACTTTGAAATTTACTTTTAAGGGTTTTAATTTGGAAGTCCTAGAGAAGCTAAGAGATTTGGTTCAAGATCAAGAAAAGTTCCAAAACAGATATGGAAGGCTATTGTCTTTGTTGAAGATTCAAGTAAACGAAGGACTTCTTGCGACTTTGCTATAGTTTTATGATCCAGATTATCACTGCTTCACCTTTCCAGATTATCAGCTTTTACCTACCTTAGAAGAGTACTCTCAGTTGGTGGGATTACCTATCTTGGATAAGTCTCCATTCCCTTTCTTGGAGGAAGACCCTAAAGAACGAGATATTGCTAAAGCCATTTGTCTAAGGATATCCGAGGTCAAAAACAATATGATCACCAAAGGGGGGATCTCCGGTTTTCCCAGGGACTTCCTAATTAAGAAAGCCCAATTTTATGCCGATCATAAAGACATGTTTGCCTTCGAGACAATTTTTGCTCTGCTTATTTATGGGTTGCTGCTTTTTCCTAGTTTTGAGGGGTTTGTGGACCTTAATGCAATCAAGACCTTCATGAGAAGAAATCCAGTTCCAACGCTATTGGGTAATACTTATCATTCAGTACATCTCCGAAACTTTCATGGTGGAGGAATGATTACATGTTGTGTGCCATTACTATACAAGTGGTTTATTTCTCACTTACCTAAGTCCGGTCCGTTCTGGAGACCTAATCAAGAACGTTGGTCGCAAAAAGTTATGGCTTTAACTCACTCTGATATTGATTGGTATAATCGCATGTACGATGGGATATCGATCATTGATAGTTGTGGAAACTTCAACAATGTGCCTTTGCTCAGTTTCAATGGAGGAATTAGCTACAATCCAGTCTTAGCTCGCCGACAGTTGGGATACCCCTTGAAGGAACCGCCTAAAGGTATTCATGTGGAGAAAATCTTTTTCAAAGACGACAAAAAGCTTCAAGATCAGATTCTATCTTCTTGGAATCATCTGCAGAGGAAGGACAAAGAAAGTTTGGGAAGACCTAATTGTGTGTCCATGGAACCATACCTTCAATGGGTCCGAGGAAGAGCTATTGAGTTGAAGATGCCCTACTCTCGCCAAGATCCTTTACCTCAAAGAGAAGAACCTGTCCAGTATTTCATGACTGAAGTTGAGACTTTGAAGGTCACTTTGAAGAGATCACAACGCGAAGCAGAATCATGGAAGAACAAATACCATGTGATGGTCAATGAGTACGAAGAACTTCAAAAGCAGATTCAATTGAAGAATGATGAGATACAATCTTACAAGAAGAGAAGGCTCTACGAATATTTATTTTCCTCCGACTCTCCGTCTGCTCACTGAAGTTGTGGGAGATGCTTTCTCTAGGACTTTCCAGGCTTTTATTTAGCTATTTTGGTTGCAAGAATATTATTTGTAATCTGTCTTCAATGAATTAAAAGTTTCCTTGGTATTCCGCAATATTCGTAAATATTTGAATTCCATGAAATCTTCATTGGCATTCACATTTTAGCATCATACTTTTGCATTGCACGTGTCTCCCGATTTCTCACACGCGATTCTCACACGCGATTCTCTCACCTTCCAGTTTTGTCACCTTAAGTTCTCTGCATCAATACGACCCTTCAAAAGGATGGAAGATCAAAACCAAGAGATCAACCGTGTCAGCCATGAACTCGAAGATCTTCGAGGAAGTGTAGGGCAGATTTTGGAGATGCTACGAGCTCTTAGTGTGAAGATAGATGCTCAGTCTACTGTTGTTTCTGAGACTACTAATACCGTTATGGGACCCCGACTAGCTGTTACTGTCGAGAATGTACCTCCTCATGGTCTTCAATCCGGTTTGGTGCCTCCTAGTGCTCAACCAGTTCGACGAGCTACCCCTCCAAAGTGCAAAACTACTAACTCCGACCCTGGTAAAGGACCTGCACGTTCGAGGAACCGCAAAATGGCTACTCCTCAACCTTGGCAACATCAGCAGAGTTATGTTCAAGGTTATCAGTTTCCATATGTCCAACAACCCTATGTAGCTACTGTTGCACCTCCTTTCGATCAGCAGTTTCCTACATACCAGCCTGTGCAGTCAGCTCCGGTATATCAAGCACCGATTCATCAACAACCTTTCGGTTATCCTCCTATGCGAGTTCCTGTCGACAGTCAACGAGTGCCCAACGCTCCTGTTCACCAGCAATCACAGGATCAGGTTCCTTATCCCCGTAAGAGTCAGTATAAGCCTTGTCCTCCAATTCCGATGGCTTTCACTGAGTTATACCCCCATTTGGTACAACAGGGTCTGATTACCACCCGTGCTTTGGGTCCTCCTCCTAATCCATTACCTGCAGGTTACAACGCCGCCGCTCATTGTTTATTTCATGAGGGTGCGCCCGGCCATGATCTAGAGAATTGCTACGCTCTTAAGAAAGTTGTCAGAAGTTTGCTAGAAACGAAGAAGTTGTCTTTTAGAGATGCTCAGCCAAAGATCGAGACTTCTCTCGGGACCCCTCACTTGTCGGGTTCGAATTCCGCAAAGCATGCTACTCCTGTAGCAGATCAGCCGAATCCAGTAATTATTCAAAGGCCCAGCTCGCTTCATTTCGGTAACCCTCAAGATGATATGACCGGGATCAACAAAGAATCTGGGAAATTTATTTTGAAGCAACGACTGAAAACTGTTGAAGATGTGACCAGCGTAACTGGGGCAAGCCATGACGACTCGCAGTGATCGTAAACCAGACGTCCCTTCCATTGAGGCTCCGTCAAAGGAAACTGTTATTCTTGAATGCAAGGTTTCATGAACATTTAGAAGGATTTTTTTTTCGACAGTCATTTGTTTATTTATATGTATCTCTCTTTGATTAAGCATATTTAGCATGTACGAACTTGTTTATCTTTGATTAATGCAACGCATATGTTTGTCTTGAATAAGTCCATTCGTTTCACTCATTCAAAATATATTTTTCATAAATTATAATGCCAACTTTACCCGATCTCTTGTTCTGATGGAGAATTGGGAGGAGGATGACGAATCCAAAACGTCAGATTTCTTGTCGTATGCTTTCGATTAAAACCTGCTGATGATGTAAGGCATTGTTTCAAATCCCAAACACTGGAGATATAAGGATGTTAATCCCTAGTAAACCCTTTGAGCCTTGAAGTAGGAGTTTTCTTTCTTTTAAGAACCTTCATCCTAACCTGGGGCAGGGTAGGTTTCAGTTAAACCGATCGAGCGCTTAGATCCTCAAAAAGGAAGAGCAAACCTTCGAGAATTTATCCTTAGCATCTTAAGAAATCCAATACAATGACTATCCCTCGGTTACCTAAGGAGTGAGGCAGTCACGAGCCTTTCAAAAGATTTACACGACTTGTGCATAAAAGAATATTCAAAAAAATAAGAGCCGCTAAGTCAAAACCTATGAAGGAGACTTAGGCAAAACTGGGGCATCCCGCTGGACTCCAAAGTCAAATCAATAGACGCTGTCCAGGCAAAAGTTAGGGAATAAGAACAAACCAGTAGTTTTTCTAGGATCCCTATAAAGAACAAAGTCGTGCGACCGATTGCCATTAGAAATAGGTGAGTGACTGCCATGTCCAAAGCCTTGATAAGTTCTCAACCATAGCAAATCTGCTTAAAATATGAACGTTCGTATCCGATTAACTGAATTAGGATTGGAGAACATCACGAAGAATGGGAGGGTACAAATATAACTTTGAGCCTATATCCTTTTGTTTCTTAAACCATGAACCGAGCCACAATACAACCTTTAAAAGACCTAATTGAAGTAGGACTTCGGTTGAAAGCATACTCGACAAGATCACGTTTCCTGACTCCTACGAGCTATGCTCAGAAAAAAATTCATGTTGGCATTATAATTAAAAACTTATATCCCGACTAGTGATTTCGGTCACAAGTTATTGCGATATCTTTTTCAAAACAAAAATTCAAGACAAATATATGTGTGCATTGACAAGCTCAGGATAGGCATTTCAGGCATGATGACTTTGCCTGATATCTTAGAGATTTACATATGGACATAACCCGTGGAACTTGAAGACCCTGCTAAACAGGGGCAGGCAGTTTCCCAGTTCGCTTACCAACGCGAGTCTGACATTCTTAAATAGCTATTTCTCAAAGATGTCGTCGTAACACGATTAATTTGTGCCAGTTACGTCGAGACCTGACAAATCTCTCAAAGAGTTTGAGAACAGTGGGGCAATCAGACTCCATGTTCTCTATAAAATCCTCTTGAGATGACCCTACCTCACAACGCAAGTATCCTGGGGCACCGTGTTTTTAAAAAAGGAAACAAATGGCGACTACTATAAGGTCCTTCAAGATCAAAACCATGGGGTTTCACAACTTTTCTTCATGCACCCGATGGATTTTACTCACAGCGGCCTTCATTCCCCAGTAAATCTCATTGTTGCAGAAACACTTTTAAACCATTGCTCTGACACAGTCCCCAGCGAGACCATAAGCTGACAACTTTTTCTTGGGTAACTCGAAAGTGTCCCTCAGGTTTTCTTCTCCCCATGTGAAGACATGATACTGTGCACCCAAGCAGATTACCTTCTCCCCGGAGAATTCAGAACTTTAAAACTAGATTTGGTTCTACCATTGATCCTTCTCACCCATGATTGACGTATTGGTTGCAGAGAACGCAGGGTATCTCCGTCAAGGTGTTTATTTCATCTCTCGTCCCGTCTCTAGTCTGTTTCGTCAGCATACGCAGGGGCATAAGCATCACATGCCCATTGCATGTATTCATTTCACATACTCATTACATATTCATACTCATTACATACTCATTACATATTCATTTACATCCTGCATATTTACCTACATAGACATTAGCATTCACAGGTTCATGGTGTCTCTCCATCATTGGTTGTTACCGCCGAGTAACTGGGTTGGTCCATTCTCTCCAAATGATTCCAAATCGTAGTATACGTATGTCATTTGTAGGTTTTATTGCCTCGTATCTCTTTATATTCACTTGTGGCCAAGATTGTATGTTTATAATAGGCCATTTTCCATTCATTATGGGTTTGAGGTTGAGATGACCTGCCTCCCTCACTTGCATTCCATGTTTACTGTTATGAATCTGCATTTCCTGTATGCTGTTACTTCATCTGTTTTCTGTTGCTTCCTTTGCCTTTCCCTTAGGATCTCCATTCTTCCTTGTTCAAGGTAGAATGCGATAGACATTAGGATTTGCAACCATGTATGAAAACATCAGGGTAGTGTAATACCCCAAATTTTACCCTTATATTTAGTCAGTCATTTCGCATAGCATCTCATTTGTGCATCTGCTAACCACTATCAAGTCATGGAGGTGTTTGTTTTGCAGGATTGGTTCTAGGGGTATTTTGGTCATTTTACGTGGTTTCCGCTAATTCTTTGAAGACGGGCTGTTACTAAGCTTTGAGACACTTGAGACGCTATTTCTGAGGCATTTATTTATCACCTGGTTTGATTATATCAAGGCGCCAATTCGATGTGTTTGGTATTGAAATTTGTCGAGCACAACTGGATTTAAGACCTATTTCATCGCTCATGGTTTATTTCCAGAGCACTTCCATTTCTGTTAATAAGGCGCAGTTTAATTGGGTATTATTGGATTGTTGCTCATAGCATTTGGTCAGTGGAATTCAATTACGGGCAATGTCATCGTTGATACTGAATCTGTTGTGATTACGGCGCGCATCTGCGTTTGGTTATAAAATTGTTGGCTAGAATCTAAGTTGGAATGCAAGTGAATGTAGTCAGGTGATGAGATTGGGAATACAAACGAGACAAGTGCATGAACAAGAATATCATTCGTGAATAGTTATGATTTATGACTAGAATAATGAATTTAAATATTTGTGGATTTATTCACAAATATTTGTAATTTATAACTAGAAATAAATATAAATAGATTCAAAGTTGAATGATCATGGATATAAATGAAAACTTTTGGGAATTTTTATTTCATAAGAATATCATTGTACAAAAGGAGTTGAATCATTTCACATTTGAATTGCTGTAAGGTTACATTTACAGATATTACATTTACTCTAAAAAGTCCTAGGTCCTAAAAACTCTTGGTTTCTTCATTTGGTTTCCCCTTGAATTCTTCACTTCTTGATTACCTGGAAAAAAACAAAGACAAAACAAACAGAATAGGAAATATTATAATTTATGTTTGACACTCTCAGAACATCGTCATCATCGAGTGCCGGGAGTGGCACAACCGAAGCTGCGTCCTACCCCCGTTACCGATCTGCGTCGTTGGCGTCAGATCAGGTACCATCTGTTCTTACCTAAGGGGCAACCGAGAGATAGAGATAAAAGAAGTGGGACTGATTCGTTTTTTCCGTATTTGGATTCGTTCATCAAGTTTGGTTTCCAAACTGATACAAGGGTAAAGCAGCACAATCAATTTGGTCATAAACCCGGATGCCGACGGGTATGAGCCACTTTGTGTTCAAAGTTTGTCAACACCTGAAATGCAAGCATCAAAACAGTATCAGAGTTTTCAAAGAAACCCACCACTGACTAAGAACACCTGCATCAGCTCTAAACCAACCCAAAAATTCATAACAGTGAAACTAGTTCAACAAGAAAAAACCAAGTCAAACAAATCTGTCACGGGCAAGTGATACCACTAAATCACAAAGATCATTTCCTACCACAGAAAGAGTACCCAACAAGGTCAAAAAGGCAGACGGCATCGATTTAGAAAACAAGTTCAGCAGGAAGACCAGAAACATGGCAGTTCAGTAAAACATCAAACCTAGGTTAAGATCCAAAGTTTGGATCATACCAGTCAAGCTCGAGGCGCGCATGAAAAGGACATGGGCTCAGTCAGAGCATCATTGCCCTAAGTTCACAGCTCCAAGAACATGATCCCTCCTACTCATCAACTCTATCTGATGAAGAGTGGGAATGGGCTAATTCTGTTGCTGGATATTTAAAACTCCTTGTTAAAATTATGAATATCTTCTCAAGCAACAGATTTCCTACAGCTAACATATTCTTCCCTGAGATTTGTGACACTCATATTCAACCAATTCCTGCATGTATTGAAAACACTTGTTACTATAATTTTTCACATTCATACACATAAGCATTTGGGATTTTCCATGATTTATCAGATACCCTTAAGAGTTGATTTGTTGAGTCATCAAGAACCTGAATAATGAGCCTCTCAGTTGGTCAAGAAAGCCCACAGACTACTCCAATTGAAAGCTTGTAGACCTGGAAGAAGAAATTGAATGATCTTAGCCAAGTATCTCCAAGCTTCTCAGTCACAGCCCATTCATTGATACGATTTGCTTCCAAGAGTCATATAATTGCTGCCTTAGTTCGATGGAGTGGCCTAACATTCGCAAAGAGTATGGATCTGTCCCATCTATAAGTCATCAAAGAATGATCAAAATAAAAGAGGAAAACAATCCAAGGATCTGATCAAGGAAAACCTGAAAAAGGAAAGAAAATCCCAATCAGTACCCAACGAATCAGTTAGAAGAAATCAGAAGAATCAATCAGTAAAGATTAATTTTCAAATGGCAAAAATAACGTAAAACCCAAAGAGGGTCCAAGCCCACGAAATTGAAAGTAGTATAAAGGGAAGCGGAAACCCTAAACGGAGGGGGACTTTTACACGATAATCATAAAACCCCAGACCCCAATTTCAAGCACAATCCTAATTTCAAAAAACCTAAATACAGAGAAAGGGAGATACTCATCTTCGTTGCTATTGAAGTCCATTGAAGTTTCCATCTCTTTCGTTATCGGGCATCCTCGCCGGAAATCGCCCTCGAAGCCACACCGACGAAACCACACAAAAACCCGTCTTAATGTAATTGATTTGTTAATGGCTGTTGTTGTTGTTTGCTTTACTTGATGCAGGAAAGCGAAGGTTGGGAGAAAGACCGTGAACGGCGCCACCGATGCGATGTTGGGTTTAAACCCTAAATTTCGTTTCACCATGGCTGCGTTTTGATTCTTGACCGGGTCGGTGGGAGTTCACCGTCCAGTTTCCTGACCCAATTCAATTTTCTTTTTATTATTTATGTTATTGTTATTTAATTTTATATTTTATTTTGAGTTTAACAATTGAAAACCTTTTTTTTTAAATAATCAAACCATTTTTTTTATATCAAAACTAAATTTTTAAAAATCAAGCATTCTCATTTAGATTAAACCCTTTTCAAAATTAAATTAAATTAAACCTGTTTTTTTTAAAAAGATTAATAAACCAAAAACCTTTTCTATAATTAAAATCTTTTTTAAAATATTAACAGAAAATCTTTTTCAAAATAAATAATTAATTCTCACTTTTCAATAGTAATAAATTTTTTTAAGAAAATTCCCCAAAACTCTTTTTTTTATATTATTACTAAAATTAAACCATCATTGAAATTCATAAACCAGAAATTCTCAAAAAAAAAATGTACAATACTTACCTTGTTCAATTTTAGTCTCATTTCGCCTAATCCACACTAACGGTTTCTGTTTGTTCATTTTTTTGCAGCTTTATATGTTTATCGCAATTTATTTTTTCAGTTTAAGTATCATAATCGTAATTATTTCTCGGTTGTAACCTCGCGAATCGAATAATCGCGTTTACTTTCCCGCTTTTACTTTCCGCTGTTTGTATGATTTAGAATTCTCGTACTTCCACCGTTAATCTATCACATTGCATGTCTCCGAAGGTTTAGGTCTAACTGTTCGGCCGTCGCGCCGATAGTCCTCAAACCTCAAAACTACACCCTTACAAACCCTAATTTTCCATAAATGCCTCGCCACAAGCAAAATTACCATTTTACCCCTAGCATTAGGTCAAAGAGCCGCCGCGCTCATTTTAGGGTTTCCCGCCGCGGAATCCCTAACCTAATTTAACCCTAATTACAACTTAACATTTCAACGTAGAGATTTGAAGTTTCTACACTCCACGTAAGCGTGTCCCTAAGATACGTTTATTCCTCTTGAGACCTTGACCACACTCAAGAAGTCTCTAACCTCCCTTGTGAGGGGAACTACGATTACTCTGATTCCACTCCCGTAAGGATACGTAGGCACAAGATGCGACGTCTTGCCGAGTAAGCCTAGAATTAACCCCTTAGGTTTATTTTCTCATTTTTAATCCTTTGTACATATACCTTAAGCAAAATAAGTAAAGCAAATAGTAAACATCTGAACAAAAGGTTCCCGTAGAGTACTACGGAAGTTTAGGGTGCTAATACCTTCCCTAAATTTAACCAACCCCCGAACCCTAGATCTTTCCCCGCATTGTGTTTACGATGCAAAATAGGTTTTCCCTCTTTTGACCTTTTCCTTCGGATAAATCAAAGAGCGGTTGTGAATTGAATTGCGATTCAAACTCATTAATAGTTTGTAATCCTATTTCCACCGCAACAGGTAGTTTTCCCCTTTGCAAGCTTCAACCTTAGGACGAACTTGGCATGATAACGTTAGGATTAAACTAGTCTCCCCGTAGTAAGCCCGAACTACGTTTGCTCTGATCTTTCATACCAGATGAAAGTACGTAGGCACGAGATGTGATATCTCGGTGAGAAACCTTCCCCTCTTTTACCCGTAGTTAGGCGAACTACGTTGACTCTGATTTCTCGTTCCAGACGGGAATACGTAGGCATAAAGTGCGATACTTTGCCGAGTCATTTTTCTTTTCTTTTGTCCCTAAGCCTTTAGCTAGATAGTATTAATCAACCCTTTTAGATAAACAATTAAGTGTGGATCCCATCGAGTACAATGGACGTGAGGGGTGCTAATACCTTCCCCTTGCGTAACCGACTCCCGAACCCAGGCAATGGTTGCGATGACCATTCCTTTTCCCTATTTTTATTAGGTTTTCTCTGAGCATTTCCTTTCCCTCCTTTGGGATAAATAACGCACGGTGGCGACTCTTCTGTCATAGCCGGCGCCAATTTTCGCAGTAGCGACAGCTGGCGACTCTGCTGGGGAATAATGGTAGCTGGGGACTTTTCCCATCCCCTACACTGGGACGGTTTCCTATCCCCTAGGCGAGTCAATCCTAGCACTTGTTTGTTTATCTTGTGGGTTTTGTACATACCTGTTGTATCTTAGCTTTACTTTCCCGCATTTTATTTTCCCTCCAGTTTATTTTCAGCATTATACTATATCCTTATTATGCTATTATGGGAGGGGATTGATTCTGATGAGTGAGAAGCCAGACCCAGGCTTGAGTGTACCTAGCATTAGTTATAGAAAGTAGTGGGCGCGTGCATGCTTTGCATGTACTAGTGTCTCACAAAATCCACGCTCAGACGAGATTCTCCCGGTTGACTTCTTTTCCAGCCCTTTGGGCTTGAGGGGTTGTTGGTTTGGAGGATTGTCGACTCTGGGGACCGATCATTTGGGATTCAGCTAAGTGAGGCCGCTTCACGAGATGATGATGCCACACCTTCTGGGTATCGTATCATCGCTCTTGAAAGTCTGTGACGCTGATGACCGCATAGGATACCATACCTCGTCGGCGAATTAAGTCCATACGTGTGAGAGGGATTGGGTTATGCAGGAAACCATAGCTCCAGATCACCCGGTTTTCTCTATAGTGTGAACTTTTGGGTTTGATATCAGAGGTCTTCAGTATCAGTGATCTATGTCATGCAGTGATATATGTTATGCAAAGGTGAAACTCTGGTTGTTCTCAAGCTACAGCACAATCAGCTTCTGATTATTATTGCTACAGCACAGCACAGCTACCTTGATCCCCTATAGCATCCTTGTATTTTTGTATTTCTCATCTGCATTAATTACATGACATTGCATTAATATTGCAGGTGCATATTCCCTTTGATTCTAGCTATCTCACTTGTCGTCATTCGTGCTTAGATACTTGTGCTTGTAACTACCTATGCGGTCTTCCATCTGTATATGAGGAGTTTTTTACTATTGCCGTCTGAGGGGTTTCCATTGTCATGTGTTTCACCCGAAACTAGAATCAAGGGAAATATTCCATATGCATATATACATTGTTAGCATTTTGCATATTTTTCTTTGTGTTTGCAGGTACCTTCTTAAGCCTCGTTCTTATGTTTTGTTGTCTTTTCAGAGTTGTTTCAGGATTGCTGACCAGAGACTTCACCGGTATCCTACTAGAAACAATCTCAAGAAAGCCATGGATCACGTTCAGACTGAGATGCAAGAGATGAGGGAGCGCATGACTCAGCTCATGGAAGTCATGCAAAGTATGGCTCAAGGACAGGAGCAACTGAGAACAATGGTCCAGCCCCTGGTAGCTAGGGTTGATATTAATGGAGTTCTTCACGGAGGTATTGATGCTAATACTCCCCGCAACGATACAGAGATTCCTAACGCCATTGTTGTGCCTACCAGATGCACCCTAACTGCTGCAGGGGCCGGGAATGGTAGCGATGTTGGTGTCCGCCATGCTGGTCTGGGTAATACTGCTGGTAATGCAGGTTTGGGTAATGCTGGTAACGCAGGTCTTGGTAATACTGTTAACTTGGGTTGTGGTAATGGTACTCATAATGTTGGGTTTGGACCTGGTGCTGCTAACCATGGTATTGGTAATGCTGGGTATGGTTACACCGTCAATCGAAACGTCTATGGTCCGGAGGGTGCCTATGTTGAGTATGGCAATGGGGACCAACAATGGAATGAAGATCGTCAGGACGACGTGTTCTCTATGAGGGATGTAGGCGCTGAGTTGCCTGCTGAAGCTGATCGTAGATTCAGAATGCTGGAGGAACAGATGAGGAACATAACAAATCAGAACTCCATGGGGCTCGACATGGCCAATTTAGGGCTGATCCCTGATTTACGAGTACCGTACAAGTTCAAAGTTCCTACCTTCGATAAATACAAAGGTATCACTTGCCCAAAGGTGCACATACGTTCATACTACAGAAAAATGTCAGCCTATTCAAATGATGAGAAGATGCTCATGCACTTTTTCCAGGATAGCCTGTCAGGGCCGTCGCTCGAATGGTATATGGGTTTGGAACCCTCTCAGGTTCGCAGTTGGAAGGGTTTGGCTGAAGCATTCGTGAAGCATTACCAGTATAATAGTGACCTTGCTCCCAACAGGGTCCAGCTTCAGAATGTCATCCAGAATAGCGGGGAATCTTTCAAAGAGTACGCCCAGAGGTGGCGTGAGCTTGCAGCCAGAGTGCAACCCCCAATGGTAGAGAGAGAGTTGATTGACTTGTTTGTATCGACGTTATCTGAGATGTACTATGAAAAGCTCGTCAACTGTATGTCCGGGAGTTTCTCTAACCTTGTCATCACTGGTGAGCGTATAGAAAACGGCATCAAGATCGGGAAAATTCAGGTCGTAGAAGTACCTTCGTCAGGTGGAGGAAAGAAAGTGTTCGAAAATAAAAAGCGTGAAGGTGATGCTAATTCTGTGTCAAGCTCTCGGGGTAGAGGCAGAGGCAGATATCAAGATCAGTGTCATCATCATCAGGCTGCAAGTGTTATCATTCCGATACCACAACAACAACAACAACCACAACAGCAGCAGAATCAATAGGGCTATAGGAAGTACCAGAATTCGAGAGGGGCAAACAGAGTATTTGATACGCCACCAATGTCGTACTCTCAGATGCTTCAGACGTTACTATAGCTGCAGTTAATTCAGAAGAGAACCTTGGCCCCTCTGGAAGGCCGACCACCACCTGGCTATGATGCAAATGCCCGTTGCGAGTTCCACTCGGGGGCACCTGGGCACAGCATTGACGATTGTAAGGCTTTTAAGCACAAGCTACAAGATTTGATTGACAGTAAAGCCATAAACTTCTCGCATGAAGCGCCCAACGTGGTACAAGATCCTGTGCCAAACCACGGACAAGCCGGAAGCGGTTGAGTCGCCCACAAGTCAAGATACAAGAAGCCCAGTCCTCAGAAGCTGGCAATCTGCATTTTGCATGTCATTGCTTTACATTTGTAGTTTCTTTCCTGTCTACGTGCAATTTTCGCCTGTAAAAACTTGTTGTTTCTCAATTGATATTGAAAATGAAATAAATATGCATGTTTTGAATTAATCCATTTGTGTTCACTTTTGCTTTCTTTTATTTCAAACGCTTGTTTAAGTGGAATCCGGGGAGGATGACGAAATCGAAAGACGTGTAAGCTTCCGATTGTATGCTCTTGGATAGAAAAACCTGTTGACGATATACAGGTATTGTTTCAAATCCATAAACACCGGAGATATAAGGAAGATAATCCCTTGTCAACCCCGTTGAGCCTTGTAGTAGGAGTTTATTTCTGAAAATAAAAAACCCTCAATCTTAACCTGGGGCAGGGTAGGTGTCGGTTAATTTGACCAAGCGCTCGAATTGCAAAAGGAATGTCCGTTCAAGGATAAATCACACCTGTATAGGTCGTGCCTAAAGGACCACAATGGTTAAACCTTGCCGATAAGGAGTGAAACAGTCACAATCTCTTTTAACAAGTCAGACAAGCCGGTGTCACATGATTTATTCAAAAAGAAAAAGCCCACTAAGTCGAATCTTGGGAACAAGCGACTTAGGCAAAAATCAGGGTATCCCGCTGGACTTGAAAATTAGAAACTCAAAAGAGTTAGTCCAGGCAAAAATTAGGGAACGGAAAAAGCGGAAAAAAAACGAAAAGGATTACTAGAGAAAAATCCTCAAGCAAGAACGAAATCGTGTGACTCCAGGCACTACGAAGACGGAAAGGGAATGACTGTCACTTCAGAAAGCATGTGATTTCCTGAACCATCACTCCTATCATTCCACCTTTGAAAGGTGAACGCTAAGGTCGAATTAGATGAACATAGGACTGGAGAACATCAAGGAGAATGGGTGGGTTAAAATGAATTTTGAGCCTTATATCCTTCCTTGTTAACCGTGAACCCGACCATGTTACAACCTTCAAAAGTCCTAATTGAAACAGGTTTAGTTCGAGAGCATACTTCGGTAAAGATCGCATCGAAACTGACTCCAAAAAGGATTCCTCTTACAGCGTTGTATTAATTTTGACACTTTGATAATTGATTCGTTCATTATATGTCATAAATTTTTCCGGTGAACAGGATTGGGTTTTGAAGAAAAAATTGTCATATGCATTGCATTTAATATATCTTTTATGCAGAACAACTTGTTTTACTTGCGAGTAAGCGCTCGACCGCAGGAAAGTTTCCACAGTGGAAAGTTTGATCAGGATAGAATGTAGAACGCCTGAATACTCCGTTGAGTTGTGGCCAGCTATTATCAAATAACCCCCAGTAAGGTCAGCCATCCAAGAATCAGTTAATCTAGGGCAATCAGGTCAAGATTCGGTAAATCTCTCGCAATCGGGGGTACCGCTCCGCAAACTAGTCAATCAGAGGCAAAGCCATTACAAGGCTGGGGCATGCCACCCTATGAGGAAAATAACTTGTTCTTTTCCATACCTCTAGAGCTTATCTGAACTATTCAACCAAGGATCCTCTCACGGTCCAGATTCTGGGGCAAGCCATCTTGGGGTCGTCTCATGGCAAGTTATTTTCTTCTCAGCGTAGACCTTCCCAAGAATCAGGCTGGGGCAGGGGCATTACGCTTGGGGAGATTTCTCAGAGAGATTCGGATGAAGCTCATTTTCCCAACGATCAAAGATCTCTTCCTAGCAGATGGAAGTTGCGTCTTTACCCCCAGCAGTTGGTCAGGCGTACCTCTAATCCCCACAGAGTACGAGTATGGGTTTGTTCCCCAGGGAGTCGAGATCAGATTTCTCCCCACCAGGCATGTGTGGAATATCCTCTGGAAAGCCGTTCGCGACCCTAACAGTGTAAGATGAGTTCCAGAGAGGTCATGCAGGACCTTTACTCCGTCCCTCAGCAAGAGTTGCTCATCACCAGCAGAGACTTGTTCATTTCCAGTAAAATTTGTAACTCCAGGTTTGTTGGTATGTCCCTCAACAGAGTTGTGATCGTATCTTCCAAAGTTGTTCAGAGTTTTTCTCCCCAGCATGGAGCTATGGTATTCAGACATCAGTTTTTACGTTGAGTATTCAGGCTCCGGTCAGTACGTTGAGTGTTCAGACTCCGGTAAAATCAAGCAAGGGTCCAGACCCCTATTAGTGTTCGTGGCTATTCCGTCGAGTATCCAGGCTCCGGTAATCTCCAGTGTGTATTGATTCTCTCTCTCGTCGAGTATGCGGACTCCGGTAAAGATTTTGTAAGGTGATCTTGATAAGTATTTGTAGTATTCTCTTTCCAATTTGTATCTTCGTCGAGTATCCAGGCTCCGATTTGTTTGCTTCGTCGAGTGTTCAGGCTCCAATTTGTTTGCTTCATCGAGTGTTCAAGCTCCGATTTGTTTGCTTCGTTGAGTATCCAGGCTCTGATTTGTATCTTCGTCGAGCATCCAGGCTCCGATTTGTAGCTTCGTTGAGTATCCAGGCTCCGGTGTGTTTTCGTCGAGCATCCAGGCTCTGATTTGTAGCTTCGTTGAGTATCCAGGCTCCGGTGTGTTTTCGTTGAGTGTTCAGACTCCAGTTTATCGCTTCGTTGAGTATCCAGGCTCCGGTGCATTTTCGTCTGTCGAGTATCCAGGCTCCGGTTTGTTGTGTTGAGTGTTCAGACTCCGATTTGTTGCTTCGTAGAGTATCCAGGCTCTGGTGTGTTTTCGTCGAGCATCCAGGCTCCGATTTGTAGCTTCGTTGAGTATCCAGGCTCCGGTGCATTTTCGTCCGTCGAGTATCCAGGCTCCGGTTTGTTGCGTTGAGTGTTCAGACTCCGGTTTGCTGCTTCGTTGAGTATCCAGGCTCCGATTTGTTGCTTCGTTGAGTATCCAGGCTCCGATTTGTATTTTCATTGAGTATCCAGGCTCCGATTTGTAGTTTCGTTGAGCATCCAGGCTCCGGTGTGTTTTTGTTGAGCATCCAGGCTCCGGTTTGTAGCTTCGTTGAGCATCCAGGCTCCGGTTTGTTGCTTCGTTGAGTATCCAGGCTCCGGTGCGTGTTTGTCCGTCGAGTATCCAGGCTCCGGTTTGTTGCTTCGTTGAGTATCCAGGCTCTGGTGTATTTTCATCTGTCGAGTATCCAAGCTCCGATTTGTTGTTTCGTCGAGTATCCAGGCTCCGGTTTGTTAGCTTTGTCGAGTATCCAGGCTCCGGTGTGTTTGTCGAGTATCCAGGCTCCAGTTTATCGCTTCGTTGAGTATCCAGGCTCCAGTGTGTTTGTCGAGTATCCAGGCTCCAGTTTATCGCTTCGTTGAGTTTTCAGGCTCCGGTGTGTTTTTGTTGAGTTGTCAGACTCCGGTTTTTTGGCGTTGAGTGTTCAGACTCTGATGTGTTACGTTGAGCATTCAAGCCCCGGCTCCTCCGTTGAATATCCAGATTCTGGTGAAATTTCCAATTTGTAACGTTTTGCTTTGTCCGTTGAGTGTTCGGACTCCGATAAAGGCAGTTGGGTATACAGATCCTAGTAAGTGTTGTGATAGTACTCTCTCTCCGTTGAATGTCCAGATTCCGGTGAATGTTCGGTTTGTGATGTATTGCTTCGTCCGTCGAGTATCCAGGCTCCGATAAATCCCTAGTGAAATCACCAGTTACGTCGAGCATCCAGGCACCGGTCAGTGTGTTGAGTATCCAGATTCCGACAGATTTTGATGTGGCTCTATCGTGCGTTGAGTATTCAGATTCCGACGATTCGAAAGATTGTTCTTTCGCCCATGTGGTGTTCAGACCATGGTCAGTTACGTGTTTCCTGAAGCAGAGTTACTTGATTAAGTTTCTCTTTCCCTTGGTGGGATGTTCAAGATGTTCATTATGTTCGTTTTCTTCGGAGATTTTATCCCAATCAGAGTTTGCAGTTTATTTCTGCGGTTGGCAAATTTCCGGGTTCTTTTGGTATTCAACCGTCTTTTACCTTGATTGATTGAAAGTCATTCGCTTTTCACTCATTCAGGTCCAAGTCGCTTGAATAGGGGCAGCTGTTGCACCCTAAAATTTGCCCAACCTTTTCCCTCTTGTTTTTGCATTAGCATAACATCATCATAGCATTATCATAGCATTACATTAGCATTTATGCAGGGGATCAAGTGTGATATACATCGAGAGAGGCCTATCTAGAGGTTTTATTCGAGCTTAAGGAGTCACTAAAGTCACCAGGAAGTGGTTCACGCCCTTGAGAAGTTCAGATGCTTGTGTGGGGTTCATCCCCTGACTTAGAGGCCAACTGAAGATTATCAATGAGTTGGAAAACTATGATTACAGGTCATAAAATTACAGGTCAAGTTCAATACTTCGCATAACTCAAATGGACGTTTTCCAACGTGAAAGTTGCTCCGAATGGCGTCATTGGGTCAACTAAACCTCAAGGTTTTAATGGGTTAGCTCATGGTGGAATTTTGATAAAAGTCACTTTGGTGAAAACATGTGAAAAGGCATAGTTTGGTATTTCTTCAAAATTTAACCAAACCAATCCATATTTGTACTCATTTTGAATGGAAATCATGTTTTAAGAACAATGAAATTATTACATTTTTCATTTGAGGATTTTATCATGAGCTATTTCAAGATTTCTTATAATTCAAGTAACACTTTGGATTTTTGCCTTAAGACTAGAAACAAGGAACTATTTTTGGCCTTGGAAGTTTCTTATGATGCATGAAATGTATATAAACCAAAATCAAGGCAATTGACATTCCTCTTCTTCCATCATTTTTCCATTTTTCCAATCCTTTTTTCTCTCCATTTTTTTGATCCTTTCTCATTACCAATTATTCAATATACTCCATAGAATTTTTCCATCAATTTTTGAGAAGTTTTTAGTGCAATTCCATGGTTGTATCAACATGAAAAAGTGAGCTCCAAGTGTAAAAGTGATTTTCATTTCCTCACCAATTCAAGCATTTCCTTTGATCCTAATACCTCTACCAAGAATTATTGAATGTTTCTACACATTTTTCCAAGGAAATTCGTGCTCCATTAAAGCTCCATAATTCATTTTTCAAAGGTATAAAGAATTTAACATAACTCATGATTTATGAGTCTTTCTTGCATTATTGTTGTTGCATTACATGCTCTCATCTCCTACATGGATTCTAGTACAAAAAAGATGGTTTTTATGACAATTTGGTGTTCTTGAAAGTTTGAGATTCATATACGGTTTTTGAGTTAAAGGCCATTTCAAGGGAAAATAATGGTATATTTGGATTCCTCTCGAAAAATCCCACAAGTTTCATCTAAGAATCATGGATTTTCATTAAGAAATGAGAGAGTTAGAGATTGAGGAAGGTGAATGTTGAAGCATGCGGTTTCACGTGTTCATGGCTGAGTTTTCTCATTCAAATGTTCAAAGGAAGAAGATGATGCTTCCACCGTTAGATCATTCCAAAGCCTTTGACTTGGACTTCTCATCCAACGCCCAGGAATGTGCCACACGTGCTGCCACATCACACCTCATTAATTGAGGTGGCGCGCCAACTCAGCCACCATGCCCCCATGTACCCCTGTTCGATCCTTGGCTGTGACGTTTCTGATTTATTGCATTTATATTACTTGTTTCTCACATTTATATGCTTTCATGTATTTTCTTTTATTTTTCTGTTTTATATGCTGACTTCAAATAATCATAAAAAATAGGAAAATTAGTCTTTCTGATTCCCATTTTTTTGTACTGAATCTTTAAGATATCTAGGATTTAAGAAAACTGGAATTATAATTTTACCATTTTCTGACATTTTCTTTGGATTTTTTACATTTGGGTCGTCATAAAAAGGCCAATGTTGGTGCTATCATTTTGTTGAATTTCCTTGACCTATCAATACATCATTTAAATGCCAAATCTTTTTCAGAAATCTCATACACATGTTGAGGTATTGTGACATATTTTGTGGGAATTTTATTGTACCATGTTAATTGGTTTTGGATGCTTTCTTTAACATGCTCCATTTTAACTTTTCCTTTGGTATACATGAGATATTTTGCAATGTTTTCATCTTATTTGACCATTTCTATTTGGATATTTTTGTGGTATCTCTCACCCCTAGTTTATGGCTTGATGTAGGGAATTGGAGATTTTTATTTGAATTTTTTAGCACCTTTGCTATTTTTCTTATATTTTTGTATTCGGACTTGTAATTTGGACATTCGAACGGACTTTGCTTTTCTTTCGGCTCCAACGGCCTCGATTTGTTTGTGTGGTGAACGCTAGGGGTCTTATTGCTTGTTATAGACATTATATAGGATATGTAGATCATTGATTGGCTGGTTTTATCATACATAATTGCCCATTAGGTTCCATATTTCCGTGATAGCGCATTATGATTCCAAATCGTAGTATACGTATGTCATTTGTAGGTTTTATTGCCTCGTATCTCTTTATATTCACTTGTGGCCAAGATTGTATGTTTATAATAGGCCATTTCCCATTCATTATGGGCTTGAGGTTGAGATAACCTGCCTCCCTCACTTGCATTCCATGTTTACTGTTATGAATCTGCATTTCCTGTATGCTGTTACTTCATCTGTTTTCTGTTGCTTCCTTTGCCTTTCCCTTAGGATCTCCATTCTTCCTTGTTCAAGGTAGAATGCGATAGACATTAGGATTTGCAACCATGTATGACAACATTAGGGTAGTTTTCCCCTTTGCAAGCTTCAACCTTAGGACGAACTTGGCATGATAACGTTAGGATTAAACTAGTCTCCCCGTAGTAAGCCCGAACTACGTTTGCTCTGATCTTTCATACCAGATGAAAGTACGTAGGCATGAGATGCGATATCTCGGTGAGCAACCTTCCCCCCTTTTACCCGTAGTTAAGCGAACTACGTTGACTCTGATTTTTCGTTCCAGACGGGAATACGTAGGCATAAAGTGTGATACTTTGCCGAGTCATTTTTATTTTCTTTTGTCCCTAAGCCTTTAGCTAGATAGTATTAATCAACCCTTTTAGATAAACAATTAAGCGTGGATTCCATCGAGTACGATGGACGTGAGGGGTGCTAATACCTTCCCCTTGCGTAACCGACTCCCGAACCCAGGCAATGGTTGCGATGACCATTCCTTTTCCCTCTTTTCGTTAGGTTTTCTCTGAGCGTTTCCTTTCCCTCCTTTGGGATAAATAACGCACGGTGGCGACTCTTCTGTCATAGTCGGCGCCGATTTTCGCAGTAGCGACACCTTTGTTGTATGTGTGGTTTGATAGTCACCTGCCTAAGAAGGGTATCTTTGTTGAGTCTGCAGCTACGGTGGAATGGTCTGAGCGTCTGATGGGGCTTTCTTCAGAAGATGTTGTCTGGTTTGATAGGGATTTACTGGGATCTGAGATTATCTACAGCTGCACAGGATATTCTAACGTTCCTCTGATTGGAAGGAAATGATGCATTAACTACAATCCGTCATTGTTGATCAGACAATTCGGTTATGCTTTGAGAAGCCCGCCAAAAGAGGAGGAAGTACAGGAATCTCTATACTTCACAGGTGATTTGAAGGGAGAATTGTTATCCAAGCTTCAGCATGCTTGGAATAACATATGCAAGGAAGGGAAGCCGTTGTTGGGTAAGAATGATAGTCAAGCCTATCCTCCGTACCAAGTATGGATCCAAGATAGGGCAAAGCAGGCGCTGATGCTGTTTCCTGCAGTATTATCTCCTGCTCCCCTCGTGGTTGAGGAACCAACTACTGTGTCTATTGAGAGATATGAACAGGTTGTGAAGGAGAAGGAAGCTTTGATGAAAGCCAGCGAGAAGTTGGAAGAAGATCTAGTCCAGCTCAGAAGCGAAAGAAATGAAGCTGTATATTCCTTCAAGCAGCAAACAAAGCTGGTGAACCGGTTAGGTATAGAGCTGACTGAACAAAGGAAGAAGCATGAACGTTTGGGGATAGATTTCAAGAGCTCCCATGATATGCTGGAGTCTAAGAAAAAAGCACTTGATATAGCCTACCGGGAGATCTCCGCATTTAACAAAACCTGGAATGCTACATTGACCAATAATAAAGAAAGAGAAGACAAACTGAAGCAGCAGATCTCTGAACTGGAAGATCAGTTGAAAGCTAGCCAGAAAAAGTTTGAAGAAGAGGTTATACGGAGATATGACGTTCAGAATGCTTTGAACGAAGTTGTCAAGCGCAAAAAAGAGTCTGCATCCCAGAAGCGGAAGCTAGAGGAGTGCTTTGGAGAGAGTGCTTGGGAGGAATCCATTGGGGATCTCCAGCGTGTTATCAGGCAAAGAGACTCGCTCGTTGAAGGGTTGCTTTCCCATCCGGATCATCCCAAGACTAAGAAATTGTTAGAGGAGTATCGGGCATATGGTCGCACTTGATTACTTGATGTACTGTTGTATATGCTTTACTTGCATTGTGCTGGCCATCACCAGGATTGTTGGCTGAGGTCATGCCTTCTTGTTATTGTACGCTCAGAGATATTGTATTTCTGCCTTGTTGGGCTCTTTGCAGCAATATATGAGATGTTTTCTCCGTGGATGAATCCAAGCTTCTATCACTGTCACTACACTGGCACTTTGGCACTAGAATCAGGGGTTGATCTCCCTAACGCACAGACACATATTGCATCTGCATATTCATTTTTGCATTGCCAGTTACTTGTTGAATCTGTATCTTATTTCCTGCATCTCACAGGTTTTTCAGGATTGACGACCAAAGAATCCACCGCTACTCAACCAGAAATAACTGTAAGAAAGCAATGGACCAAGTTCAAGTCGAGATGTAGGAAATCCATGAGAAGCTGACTCTGTTCATGCAAGCTATGGAGAGCATAACCCAGGGCCAGGAGAGCCTTCAGACCTTGGTGCAGCCGCTGCTGACGCGGACAAATGGAAATGGCAATACTGACCACAACTCTGTTGGAACTCCTCGCCGAGAGGATGAGATACCGGTAGTTACTCCACCTGTTGCGACTGTCAACGGAAACACTGGTACTGGTGCAGGTGCTGGCGCTGGTAATGGCAATACTGGAAATGGTGGTGATGGGCATGTTGTTAACAACAAAGGCAACACTAGGGATGCCGATCAAGGATTCAGTGATGATGCTGGCTTTGGAAACAATGGGTATGGCAATGTTAATCAGGACGGGAACTTCGGGTTCAACAATCAAGGCTTTGGTAATGACGGTTACGGCAACAATCAGGGGTATGGCCACGGTAATGGTGGATTCGGTAATGTGAATAACAACGGCGCTGGAGCATTTCCTTTCAACAATGGTTTTGGACCTGCTGGGGTCAATCAAGGGTTCGGCAACCAAGGACAGAGTCCTATGTTCAATCAGCAAGGATTTGGCCGTAACATGGGCTACGATGGGTATGGCAATGACTGGAATGTGGATCACCAGGACGACGCTTTTTTGGGAAGAGGTATGGGACCTGAGGGCCCCATTGACCCTGTTCAGAGGATCAGAATGCTAGAAGAGCAGATGAAAGGTGTGGTTAATCAGAACTCTGCTGGGTTGGATATGACTACAATGGGGTAGGTACCAGGGGTGAGGGTGCCATTAAAATTCAAGGCTCCAACATTCGACAAATACAAAGGGGATACCTGCCCAAAGGTACATGTACGTTCTTATTATAGAAGGATGTCTGCATATTCCAATTATGAAAGGATGCTCATGCATTTCTTTCAGGATAGCTTATCGAGACCATCATCGGAATGGTACATGGGACTGGAGCCCACTCAGATTAGAAGCTGGAAGCAGTTGGCTGATGCTTTCATTATGCATTACAAATATAACAGCGATTTGGCGCCAAACAGAGTTCAGTTGCAGAGTCTGTCGCAGAAAAGTGGTGAAAGTTTCAAAGAGTACGCGCAGCGGTGGCGCGATATGGCAACTCGGGTGCACCCTCCTTTGGTTGAAAGGGATATGAATGACATGTTTGTGGGGACATTTACAAGAATGTACTATGACAAGTTACTCAATGTTTCGTTGGGTAGCTTCTCCGATATGATCCTTATGGGATAAAGGATCGAAAATGGAATTAAAATTGGAAAGATTCAGGCAGGCGAATCTACTTCAGCTGGGGTGCGAGAAAAGCGTTCGGCGGAAGACGACAGGGTGATACAAGCGCTGTATTTGGTGGCAGAGGCCGGGGCAGAGGTAGAAATCAGTACATTCAACCTCAACAAATAGCTAGTGTTACTATTCCAATCCAACCACAACAACAGCAACAACAACCACAGCAGCAGCAAAGGCAGAATCAGGGTCAGAGAAGGTTTCAGAATGTAAAGCCGAAGAGGGTATTTGATAAGCCTCCGTCGACATATGCAGAGCTTCTTCAGACACTGCTGGGGTTGAATTTAGTCGAGAAAAGAACATTGGAACCGCCTACGGGACCGGTACTTCCTTATGGGTATGACGCTAATAAGCATTGCGAATTCCATTCCGGGGCACCCGGACATGATGTAGAATCTTGTCATGCTTTCAAGCATAAAGTTCAAGACTTGTTGGACAGTAAAGCTATCAACTTTGGCCAGGTGGGGCCCAATATTGTACAACAGCCTATGCCTAATCATGAGGCAAATGCCATCTTGACAAAAGAAAATTTGAACTTGGTGATGGATGTTAACGAGCTGAAGACACCTTTGAGTGAGGAGAAAAGCAGGTTGCTCAGAGGGGGATTATTCCCTGGTTGTGATGAATACTGTTTAGAGTGTTGGACCCAGCCTGAGGGTTGTACTGATTTGAAGCAGGGCATTCAAGCCATGATCGACGAAGGGACCTTGCAGTTTGATCGAACTGCGGTTGAGAAGCCTGTGGAGGCATTATGTGATAAGCAGAATGATATTGCAACGGTGATGATCCCGAGGAAGACTATAACGATAACGGCGCCCGCCCAGCGGCCAACTATTACGATTACCAAAGCAGGGCATGTTCCCTTTGAGAGTACGAAAGTTGTCCCGTGGACATACGGATTAGAAGCATATTGCAACGGTGAGAAGATTGTGGTGAATAGCCAGCCAGCTGGGGTTGTTGATAATGTCGTTGGAACGGGGGGCATGACCCGTAGCGGAAGGATCTTTACCTCACCTAAAATAGAAGCAGAGAGATTGGCCAAAGGTAAAGCCAAAGTAAATGAAAGCAGGCCTACTCAGTTGAAAGAAAAGGACACGTCACTCAAGGACGTAGAAGAGTTCATGAGACTGATTCTCAAAAGCGACTACAAAATTGTTGAGCACCTACAGCAGACGCCGTCGAAGATTTCTATCTTGTCGTTGTTGTTATGTTCTGAGGCCCACCAAAACGCCTTGCTAAAGATTCTGGATACGTCATTTGTGCCTCAAGAAGTTTCTGTAAATCAGTTAGAGGGGATAATGGCACATGTCAATGCTGGACATAGCCTGGGTTTCACAGATTTTGAATTTGTTTGATGCATGATCTTGCTGATTTTGGTATTGGAGTTTGGTGTAGAATTTTTAGGTGATTCTTTTTGGGTTATTTAGCTTATATATGCATGTACCTCTAGCAATTTTCCCATAATTTTGTGGAGAATTTTTAGGCCAGTTTGAACTTTGAACAATAGGTGGTTTAGAATTAGGGTTTTAAGATAGTATCCTTAGGTTTAGGACATAGTTTTAGGTCTTAATGAATGGTTAACCCCCTGGTTTTTGTATGGAGTGATTCTTAAGAGGTTTAGTAACCCTTAGATTTTTTTATAGGATTTTACAATCATTTTTGGTATTTTAATTAGAATTAGTTTTAGGACTAACATTTAGGTGTTTCTAACACACTAACTTGACTAGTTTAATTCAATAGTTCCCCTTAGATTAGGGTGGTGGTACTCTTGTACTTGGATGAAGATGAAGACAACTTGAAGATGCTTTGGAGAGCTTGAAGGAGCTTGAATGTGAATAATTTCTCATCTTGTGGATGCTTGTCAGGAGCTTAGGGAAACTAGGGTTTTAGGAAGAGCATTAGATTAGTTTTGCTTGTTTCTTCAAACATGGAGTATATTGTTCATCTCCATTTAATCCAATGACATAAAGTCCTCTTAAAGAAGTCACATCTCTCCTTTGGAGGGATGAGTGGCATGCTTTAAGAGTAGAACTTTGAGGATGCCATTCTCTTATAATGTTAAGTTCTTAGTGGCTTCCTTTGGTTGTCATTAAGTTACTTAACATTTCAACCTGATCTTGTTAATTGATTCTCCCTTGGAGGTTGCTTGTTGAAGCTTGTTGAGAATGAAGTTTGTGCTTGTTGAAGCTAGAAGCTTGTTGAAGCTAGGAGTGTTGCTTGTTGAAGCCAGTTGCTTGTTGAAGTTGGTTGCTTGTTGAAGCTGTTTGTTTGTTGAAGCTGGTAGCTTGTTGAAGTTTGAAGCTTGTTGAAGCTTGGTGCTTGTTGAAGAGTGAAGGTTTAGTGGAGCTTGAAGATAGGGGCTATTCATGAAGATGAAGGTTGTTGCTGTCAACTTTTTGCTGTTTAATCAACTGTTGCTGTCAGAGCTGCTGCTTGTGCTGTTTGTTGTAGGAGTTTGATGCTGCTGCTTGGGCTGCCTCCTCTGCTTTGGGTGTTGTTTTCTGTATTGTTTATTGGCTTGTACAGCTTGCCCCCTTAGGTTTGAAGTGAATTTTGATTCACTTTGCCTGTTGTTTTCCCAGGTTCGAGGTTGAGCGAGACTCCCTTGCCTCGCTTGTATTGCTGCATTGCATGCATTTTACTGTATTTGCTTGCTTTCTTTTCTGTTTATCCCCTAGGATCTCTAATTTCCTCTGTGCAGAAGGGAATTATGACAGACATTAGGATTTTTATCCATGAATGACAACATTATGTTAGTTTTTATTCCCTTTTCAACCCTAGGCTTTTAGAACTTCTTTCTCTTCTTATCTCAAAACAACTCAAAAACACAGTAATAAGGTTAATCGATGTCGTACGTTACGAGCCTTAAGCTATTTGAGAAAGGGTTGCTGGAGAGCTTATTTCCAGTAGTCTGGCTTCTTAGTGTGACACCTGTCATACCCTAAATTTGTCCTACCCCTTTCATAAGTATTTTCGCATTTTATTGTTTCATGCCGTTTAGACACGTGACCACCCGAAATTGGGCGTTTTTTAATTTTTTCTTTTTGACCAATTAAAGCGTGACACGTGGCCTAAAAAAAGCATTTTTGTGAATATTAACTCTTTTCTTAATTTCCTAAACCTTTTTCTTTTTTTTAAAATATATTTAATAACAATATTTTTATATATAGCTCTTTTTATTTGTAAATATTAATTCATATCCTTACCTCACACGCACAAATTCTTTTCATACCTCATTTCGCTTCAAAGCATTTTCAAAATACCTTTCTCAATTAAAACTTCGAAAGAAGGAAGTTCTTGGAATCTAGCATTCCTTGAATTTCCGAGTAAATAATTTTTGAGGCACGCTCTTGAGTTATTATTTACTCAACCTTTCAAATTATTTTCAAAACATCTCTCTCGATTAAAATTCCGAAAGAAGGAGATTCTTGGAATCTAGCATTCCTTGAATTTTCGAGTGAATAGTTCTCGAGGCACGCCCCTTTGAGTTGTTATTCACTCAACCTTTCGACTTTTTCAAACTCAATCACTTTCAAACATTCTCCTAAGTCGAGTGCTCGTACGCATTCGCAACCATCGACATTTCACACACACTTCACAATTCCTCGTGGTTTCGATATTAGGGGCACCCTCAAGGACTAATATCGTTTCTCAATATCTTAACCCTTGACACGTCGTCAAGTCGGTTTCATTTTCAATCAAATCCTCGATACGTCGTCAAGCTACTTCAAACTAACTTCCTTTGGCCTCGCATGCCATTTTTTTTCGATTCGATCCTTTCAAAAACATTTTTCTTTAAACTTACGAAAGAGAGATATTCTTAGAATCTAGCATTCTTTGAATATTCGAATGAGTAACTCTCGAGGTGCGCCCTTGAGTTGTTATTAGTTCATTCTTTCGATTTCAAAACATCCAACTCTTTATCTTCAACTCATTCAGTCAATTCCCGAAAGAACTGAGTTCCTGGAATCTCGCATTCCTTGAAATCTTGAGTGACAAGCTCTTGAGGCACGCTCTTGGGTTGCTTGTCAGTCGCCCTTTCGTCTCAAACTCAAACTTCAATCCTTTTAAATCTCATCTTTTCGTGGTTGTCACCACGAACTACGGACGCTCTGATTCTTTATTCATTCTTGAATATAAGATACGTAGGCACAAGATTGCAACGATCTTGGCGAGCACACTTCTATCTTCCTCCATTATTTCATCCATCCCCCATCCTTTTCCCGTAGTCGAACTACGACGCTCTGATTTCTCATTCTCGTCCGAATGAGCATACGTAGGCACAAGGGCCCCAATCCTTGGCGAGCACCCTATCCTCTAACCATCCATCTCTCCTTTGCGTCTTTAACCTTTTAACCTACCAAGTCTACCTTTAACAACGAGAAGAAAGCAAGTAAACCTAAACGACACTCCCCACATTTACCTTAAGAGGTTCCCGTCGAGTACGACGGACGTGAGGGGTGCTAATACCTTCCCCTCACATAACCGACTCCCAAACCCAGAACATGGTTGCGATAGCCCTGTTCCTATCCTTTTCGTTTCAAGAGGTTTTCTCGATATTTTCCTCTCCCGTTCATTCGGGAAAAATAAAGTTCGGTGGCGACTCTGTCGAATCGCATTTCCGCGCCTTTCGCGCGAGGGTCGTTTCTCCGAAATGTCTCCGTGATTTTTCGAGGTGCGACAGGTGGCGACTCTGCTGGGGATTTTGCTCCATGCAAAGAGAGAGTCAAACCTATCTTTTGGTTTGTGAGGAGTGTTCGTTTTTATTTGTTTCCTTTTCGTTTATGTATTTGTTCTCTTGTGGATTTTATTTATGCTTGTTATCTTGTTTGCCTGTTGGTTCTTGGGATGACATCATGAGTAAAGCTCTGCACCCGAGCTTTGGTAAAAGCAGAGAGAACACTTAGTTTAGAGTTGGTAATCGAGTAGTGTTAGTCACCAAGGATTCGCTCCTTGTGTGCCTAGCATGAAAGCTCCTCCAGAGGAGACCTATTCGTAGATCTCGTTGTAACACAGCTAGCCTGTTGCACGACTAGATTAATGAAGAGTCTGTGATTCTGGGAACCTTTTGTTAGCACTAGTTCCGATATTGGTGGTCGTGTAGTGTTAGTCTCCAAGGACTCGCTCCTTGTGCGCCTAGCATGAGGACCCCGCTCAGGAGAGACCTTATCGTCATTATCGTTGTAATACAGCCAGTCTGTTGCGTGACGCTAATACGACTAGTGTCCGTGATCCTGGGAACCAAACGTAGAAACCATCCCGTAAGTGGGTTTATGGGTAGAATGTTTAGATCTTCCCGTATAGGTTGTACCTGTCAATTTTCTTTGAGCAGGAATTATGGTTACTTATCTATTACAGTTACCAGCTTCAGGAGCTATTTGAACTATAATCCTGTGATCCTGGATCTTGTGTCTTGCATTGCATCTTGCATATCATTTGCATTGCATTTCATATGTTGTGCATTTTGCATTTCCAGTCCCTCAACATAATCTTATGTTTTCGTTCCTTCCTCTTCAGTAAATCAAGCTGATTCCCCGACACCAGTACGCAACTAGAGCCAATACAAGACGAATGATGAAGCAGATTCAGTAGGAGCAAGCTGCCTTCAGGGAAGAGTTGGATTCTATGAAAGGAAAGATCGACCAGATCCTCGAAGCCATCCTCGCAGCCAGGAGAGAGGAAGAACAGCGTGAAGCCGACGCTGTCGTCAACAACAATGGTCAAGGACAAGGGTCTACTGCCATCCCTTTGGTTCCAATTCCAAATCCTCATGGGATGCCGTTGAACTTCAATAACGCAGCCGTAGGGAACACTTCTCAGCCAATCCCAGCGCCCGGAGTTACCATTGGATCCATCCCGCAGGTCCAGCCTACTGCTGTGCAAATCCCAGTTCCTCATATCGAAGATACTCTGATGGATCAGTATGACGACGTTCAGAACTATCATGCTGCTATCCCCATTGCCAGTCCTGTTGCCGCTCAGGATTCTGAAGCCATGAAGATGTGTCGAGATCTAGCCGAGAAACTCTGAGCCATGGAGGGGCACAATTCAAATTCTTTCAGTGCTTTGGAATTGTGCTTGGTGCCTGATGTTGTCATTCCTCCCAAGTTCAAGGTGCCCGAATTTTCGAAGTACAAAGGTCTTATTTTCCCAAATATTCACCTGAAGATGTACTGTCGCAAGATGGCTGCCTATGCCAGAGATGAAAAGCTCATGATTCATTGCTTCCAAGACAGTTTGTCTGGGGCATCACTCGAATGGTATATGCAGCTGGAACGTAACAGTGTGCGCACTTGGGCCGAGCTAGCCGATGCATTTGTCAAGCAGTACAAGTACAATACCGATCTTGCTCCAAATCATACTCAGCTTCAGAGTATGACTCAGAAGGACAGCGAATCCTTCAAGGAGTACGCGCAACGATGGAGAGAGCTAGCCGCAAGGGTGCATCCACCTCTTGTTGACCGTGAACTGATTGACATCTTCATGGGTACTTTACAAGGCCAATACTACGAAAAGCTGATCGGTAGTGTCTCCGCTGGATTCTCTGACTTGGTGATCGTCGGTGAGAGAATTGAAGAAGGGCTGAAAAGTGGAAAGATCCCAGGAGGTTCTAACAACCAGGCCAATGCCAAGAAGCCTTTCAATGGATACAAGAAGAAAGAGGGCGAGACAAATGATATCTCTTTGCAGAAAGGGCAAGCTTCTCAACAAGCTCCCGCTCCTATGCCTTATCAAGTTCCTTATTATCAGTATCCGTATGTTGCTGCTGCGCAATATGCTCCAATGCCTTATCAGCCAGTTGTTCAAGCAGTGCAAGCTCAGATGCCACAGCAACGGGCTTCTCAGCAACAAGCCTACAATCAGCAAGGATACCAATATCCTCCTCAGCAACAGCAAATGCAAGCTACTCAGCAATGACAAGGTACCCGCCCACGGCGTCAGAGAACATGGAGGCCAGATAGAGTCTTTGGTTGTCTACCAATGACATATGCTAAAATCTTTGCTCAGATGTTGGAGAAGAAAGTTGTTGTTCCGAGAGATCTGGCCCCTCCAACTGTCATTCCTGCCGATTACGATGCAAATGCTTATTGTGAGTTTCATAAGGGCGCTCCAGGTCATACCATTGAGGACTGTAGAGCTTTCAAGCACATAATTCAAGACATGATCGACAGGGATGCTATCAACTTCAATGGAAAGTCTCTGAATATCATCAACGATCCGATGCCATCAGCCAGCTAGTGCCAACATCAAATCCAGTCAAGTCAAGTTCATCCCAAAGAAGGCAGTCATGATGCCATTTTATATTTCATTTTCCTTATGTTTTGTCTTTGTTTGTTTAAGTATTGTATGCTTTGAGCAATTGCCATTCGTATTTGGTTTTCATTAATGTATCGTTTATGCATGTTTTGAATTAGTTATGTTGTATTCACTCATTTTTCACTTATCACTGACACGTTTGTTCACTCCACTCTATTCACTGTTGTTTAGCATGATTTGAGGGAGGATGATGAAAACGAGATACCCATAATTGCAAATCGTATGCTTTCAGACAGAATCTCGTCAATGATGTACAGGCATTGCTTCAATTCCCCAAACACCGGAGATATAAGGAGTTAATCCCTCGTAAACCACTTCAAGCCTAGAAGTAGCAGTTTCCTTCGGATATTCAAACCTTTACACTCAACCTGGGGCAGGGTAGTGTTCAGTTAATCCAATCCCACACTCGAATCGACAAAGCGAAATCCCAAAGACGGTGGTTCATCAAAGACCCATGCTACGACAGTCACAACAAAATAAAAAAGAATCAAAAGCCTGCTAAGTCGAACACCTCAAAAGGAGACTTAGGCAAAAATCAGGACGATCCCGATGGATCTGACAAACAAAGTCAATCCATGCAAAAGTTAGGGATCAAAAACGAAGACAAAAGAGGACCCCAAAATCCTCAACAAAAATAAAATAATATTCAGTGGCCACCCAAATCAAAAGGGTCACTAACATCCATCAAAAACCAAAATAAGGTGATTGCCACGTCGAGCAAACCTTGAACCGTCAAGCTTACACCGTCAAGACAAGTGCAGAATTAACTGAGCGTGGGACTGGAGATCATTAAGAAGAAGGGGTGGGTACAAATCATACTTTGAGCCTAACATCCTTTGTTTCATAACCATAAACCAGGCCACGTTACAACCCTCGAAAGACCTAATTGAGGCGAGGTTTCTTCTGAAAGCATACTATTGCGAGGTTGCGTAACCTGACTCCTCACATGATTTCTAATCAACAGCGTTGGTGTCATTTCTCTCGATATATCTTTCACGCACTAATCAAAATTAGCACAAAGTTTGGACTAACGGTCCATTCATTTCACTATCACGACACCTCAATAAGTGACACACTTTTTCAAAACTTGCATTGAACTTTGCGTTAATTATTACCATTTGTGAGTGTACAATTTTATTTGCAAATCAGTGCTAGGTATTCAAAGACACTCCAGCAAGGGGCAATCGAGGAGGAGTTTGACTTTCAGTGGCGTACACGAGACAAATGCCACTTCAAAATCTACAGGCTGGGGCAAACCACTCAATAGCTCGAACAAGGGAAAGTCATCCGAGTTCAACCACCATATGTCAGAGTTGGTTAACCTGGGGCGGACCCGTTAACAAGCTTAGACTGGGGCAAGGCCGAGTCGTCCCGACCCTCAAACAGAGTTGCGACCTTTTCTGAAGGAAACCTACAACCACCAAGTACCCAGGCTTGGGACATCCAGTGCATCTTCTGCTCTAATCATGACGTCCTCAACGAACTGCGTGTCGAGGAAGCCAATCCCTCCCACCACCCGAAATCCAATCTGCATTGGCAACCACCAAAAATCCACCACGCTGGCGTTTCCACCTGCATTTCCAATTACCCGTCTGCAATCATATGCATCATACGCATCGCATTCGACCTCATAAGCATCTTGCATCACATGCATACCCAAATCATATCATACTTCCCTAGTTCTTGCATCTCCGCGCGTCAGCATTTGCACTTCCATTTGTTATGGGAGATCACTTACATCCAGCATTAGCATATGCAAGTCAAGGTCCAGGATCAATCTCGAAGATTTCCAAGACCATCATCAGCCCGGTCAGGGGCATCCTCCGCAAGGTTGTGGGTTTGTCCCACGATTTTCAAGAGCTTCAAAGCATTCATCAGCCCAGTCAGGGGCAATCTTCTGTGGTTGTGGGTTTCTCCCACCAAATTTCAAAATATTCAAAGCAAGATTCAGCCTAGTCAGGGGAATTCTTTTCAAGACCATGGGTATTTCCCATGACGTATTTCAACCTCATGGTTGATCAGATCTTCAAGTTAATATACATCACAGTCAAGGGCATACCATTCAAGACCGTGGGCGTTCTCCACGAAGTGGTTCAACCTTTTGTTGGGCAAATCCAAGAAGTTTAATACAGGATCCAGCCCGAGCAGGGGTATCTTCAGCAAAACCGTGAGCGTACCTCATGAAGTTGTTCAGCCTTTTGTTGAGCAAGACAAGACATCAAGACAAACTCAGCCCAATCAGGGGCATCCTCTTCAGAATTCATGGGTGTAACCATGAAATCATTTCAACAAAACTATGATCTCCAAACAAGACGAAGGGCATACCCCGTTGATTCATTTCAATTCAATCTTCCTCTTGGGGGTTCCCTATTGAGTTGTACCCAGCAAGCGTCACCGTTGTCAATTGCCTTACTATCATCCTTTTGGTGATAGCTGAACTTCGTCGGTTCAACATAGCCTGTAACCTTTCGATGTTGGTAACCTTCAATTTGTGTTTGCCCTATCATCCTTTTGGTGGTAGTGGCTGGTGTGAGTTTCGCTCCGTCATCCTTTTGGTGGTGGGTCTGGCATTTCGTCGATGCCAGATTGTGCGATTGTGTTTTCCCTATCATCCTTTTGGTGGTAGTGGCTGGTGTGAGTTTCGCTCCGTCATCCTTTTGGTGGTGGATCTAGCATTTCGTCGATGTCAGATTGTGTGATTGTGTTTGCCCTATCATCCTTTTAGTGGTAGTGGCTGGTGTGAGTTTCGCTCCGTCATTCTTTTGGTGGTGGGTCTGGCATTCCGTCGATTCCAGATTGTGCGATTGTGTTTTCCCTATCATCCTTTTGGTGGTAGTGGCCGGTGTGAGTTTTGCTCCGTCATCCTTTTGGTGGTGGATCTGGCATTTCGTCGATGTCAGATTGTGCGATTGTGATTGGCCTATCATCCTTTTGGTGGTAGTGATTGATGTGTGTTTCGCTCCGTCATCCTTTTGGTGGTGGGTCTGGCATTTCGTCGATGTCAGATTGTGCGATTGTGTTTGCCCAATCGTCCTTTTGGTGGTAGTGGCTGGTGTGACTTTCGCTCTGTTATCCTTTTGGTGAGGGGTATATCATAATCATTTATGATAGATTGTGCGATAGTTTGTTGTGTTTCACTCCGTCATCCTTTTGGTGGGGGGTCTGTCATAGTCATTAATGTTAGATTGTGCGATTGTGCTTTGCTCTACCATCCTTTTTGTGGTAGTAGCCAGGTGTGTTTCATTCCATCATCCTTTTGGTGATGACGACCTTTTGCCTATTATTTACAATTTACTCAGAGGTTTACCTCATCCAACTTTTTCAACTCTCAGGCATCTTTCTTTCTTTTGGACAAATTCAGGGTCTTCTTTATATCTAATTGACTTCTACCTCAGGAAAACGAACGTTGTAGCAGTTTATTTCCTTAGGTGTAAGCCCATTAGATAGGGGCATCTGTCATACCCTAAATTTGTCCTACCCCTTTCGTAAGTATTTTCGCATTTTATTGTTTCATGCCGTTTAGACACGTGACCACCTGAAATTGGGCGTTTTTTAATTTTTTCTTTTTGACCAATTAAAGCGTGACACGTGGCCTAAAAAAAGCATTTTTGTGAATATTAACTCTTTTCTTAATTTCCTAAACCTTTTTATTTTTTTTTAAAATATATTTAATAACAATATTTTTATATATAGCTCTTTTATTTGTAAATATTAATTTTTGTTTTTTTAGTTTGTTTTACATATATATTTGTTAATATCTTTTATTTTTATATTTAATGTTTATATATTTAAATAGTTATTAATTTAGTTTAAATTAATTATTATATTTGTTAATGTTTGTTAATAATAATTGAAAAGAAAAAAAGAGAACGAGTGGAGGAGAGGCCCATTCTCAAGCGGCCCGTTAGGGTTGGCTTTGGGCATGATATTAAGAAGAAGAAGACCGATGGAAGAGAAAAAGAGGAGGTTACTGTTCATTCCTTTGAAGACAAACCCTAATCGACACCGCTTCGTCCCCAATTCACCCCAAAACCCTATCCCTCGTCTTCCCCCCACCGCGAAATCCCTTCATCATCATCCTCCCTCACCTCCACCGCTCAACAAACAACTGTGAATAATCACTCACCAACCTTCTCTTCCCTCAATAAACCTTAAGGCCGACCGTCGTAAACCCATCGCCGTTATTATCGCTCAAACACCAACGAACATTTCAAATCTCACCTTCTGGTTCGAAGTGTATATCATTAGGTTCAACGCCGAAATCACCGAGAGTTTCGCAACAACTCACAATTCCTATCTTCTTAATCTCTTGAAGTGTCGCCTTCTCTCAGCCCTGTTCTGATCAGTTTCGAAGTGGCGAGGACGTCGCGTAATCGTCAACTTGATGTACGCAGGAAGGAGATACGAATGCGGTAACTCATCATTTCAAATCCAGGGATTTGTGCTCGAAGACGCATATGTTGTTTGAGGAATCGTTGACGACCTTAGCGGTAAAATCTACTGCAACAACCTCTCAGCTCGGTTTCATGAGATAAAGTTAAAAAATTGGTATTTTGTTTGTTCCAAAATGATTCCAGCTGGTTTTTGATAAAGGTTTTGTTGTGTTGTTGTCATCATGAGCATTACTATTGTTTTTTTCATCGATTTCATTCATGAAGTTTGATTTAAGTGTAAATGTCGGTTTGTATTCATCTGTTGGGGTTGTTTCTGCTCATATTCTAATGATGTGATTTGCTTGAATGTAAGTTTCATTTGTTGATTAAGTGTTGGTGGTTGATTCACTTTGAGGGTGAATGTACATATCAGGAAGATGAAGAACGGTTTTCAGCAACATTCCCCCAACGCAAATCATTAATAATCAACTCAGTAATTCTGTTTCACAGACGGCATCCGTTTTATTCTCCCAAATTCGGTTGTGATATTTTTTTTACGAAAGGTTTACCGAACTTATGTTTTGAGTTTGTTGCAGGATCTGTTGAGTTGCAGTTTAACACAAATCAAGCTTATCACAATGGGTGGAGGGTTTTCGAATCAAAAGCAAATGTGTTGTTGAAGCTTTGATTTAGATGTTTGTTGTATTAACCTTTTCTGACAGGTATCTAACTGCAATGGTATTCTTCATGACTTGGATTCTGAGACATTGGTTGCTGTTGGCGGATTATAGAGATGGTTGTCGCGAGTGCAGCAGCTGCGACTTCAAAACTCTACCCGGTTTGACTACAACGCAACGACTATGCTACGGTTTCAAAGCAGCGCTTCTAAGCAACGAGAGATTCGGCGATTTGTCATGTTTTGAGACAAGACTATGACAAGTCTGAGGATAGAGAGAATTGCAAAGAGTTTAGGTTGCGAATATGGCTACAACGGTCTGCAGCTCAGAAAAATCGTGGTGACTTCGACGCTATTTGCTTCCATTTTCAAGTTTCGGTTGAGCGTGTTTCAAGCTGTAACGAGTTCATGGAGGCAAAGAGGGTGTATATGTTCAACTCTTTCTTTTTTAGCTTTCATTTTCTTTTTGTAATGGTGCTGTCCCGTTTTGGTATGTTTTCATTTAAATGCAGGTGGAGAATTGATTAGTGGTTTTGGTATCAACTCAACGACGGCGCAGCATTCCTAGACTTCATCTTCAACAACGGGTGCGATACCGTCAAAAGAGGATCATGAATAAGGAGATGGAAGGTGAGGAACGGTTTTGCAACCACAACGTGGACAATGTTTCGGTTTCATTGTGCAAGCATAATGACGCCGTTTCAAGCTCGACGGTTCTGATCCGATGGAAGTTGCAACAATGACCACGTCGGTAATGTCCGCGCTGACAAAGCTTTGTTCATTCCCACCCCGCGGTTCAACAACACGCAAGCAGCTTTACAACTTTAGTTCAAATGACATTTAACTTTGAACCATCAAACTTGCACCTTTGATTTAAGTTTTTTGTTTGTCCAGTTTGTCTTTGAAATTGTGAATTCAGTTTTCTGTTGTTGCTGTCTATGGTTGATCCATATGCAGGTTTTGAATCGGGTGCGAGATTGGAAATGATTATATGCAAGCAATACCACGCGGTTGCGGTTATGTGTGTCGATAACTGGTTCTGATCCGATGGAAGCTGCAACAATGACCACGTCGGGTTTAGAGTAGAAGCGAGTTCAAACGAGTCCGACAATGGTACAAGAGCTTAGCAGGTCTGATGTTGATAAGTTTCAGATTGCAGCAGCTGGAAACGACAACATTTTGACTCTGCAATGGAAGGACTTGCCGAGTTGCAGCGAAACATTAGCGGCACAACACAAAGTTTTTGCAGCAAAAGCAGTGACATCTGGACTATGCTTTGTACTTGTTCAAGGAAGCATGTCGAAAAACTTTGGTCTTCAGAATTATAAAGAGAATTTTAAGGCAGGATTATTATCACACAACAACCTTTCTCCGACAATAACTCGACGTTGGTAACACTTCAATCTAGTTCAGAATTTGTTATTATTTAAATGTTCGTTGTATACATTTTTCTTTCTGATTTGATGAATTATATAGGTATGCAAATGTTTGATTTGTTTTTTTTTTTGAGTTGTGATTGTGCAAATAGATTCGCTTAAGTGGGGACTGTTATAAGCTATTATATAATGCTGAAAGCCTCAAGAGCCAGTTTGTTGCAATTAGGCATAGGAAAGGTGATCCTGTGATGATATCTCAGAGTTTGGATTCAGGCGTGATTGGATGTGGGGTGGAAATCTAAGTCCATCGTTTTGTTTGCATTCCATTTAATACTAATTAAGTTTTGTGAAATGATTGTGAATAAATATTTGAATTGTCATTGGATATCATTTCAATCTTATCGAGTTCAAGATAATTTCTCCTCACAAAATATGTGTTCGATGAAGTTCATGTCGATTATGCCGTAAATTTTCAATACAATAATTTCGTCATGTTTCGAGTGTTGCGTATGATGCTCTCTTCACATTGTTATCACGCACAAATCTATTTTCATGTTATAAAGTTTCGATAATTGTTAAAGTTACTTTTTATTCGATTGAGTTGTTTAATTAATTAAGTTGGTTGTTTTTATAAAACAGTCACTTTCAGAACATGATTTATTTTTTATTTTTTTATATATTTTTCAACACCAAAATTATTTTTAATCAAAATTATGAAAAAATTAAATCTTTGAAGTCTAGCACTTCTTGGATTTTTGGACAATCATTATTGAGGTGTACACCTTAAATAATGTATTATTCGACTTTTCATTTTAAAAGAAAATACTCTTTTTTTTAAAATAAAAAAATATCATAGGAATCTAGCATTCCGTATGGTATTCCCGTTTTACATCCAAACATTTTTTCAAATGAAAATGGTGTTGTCGAGATCTAGCATTTCGATAATACTCCGATTAATTGGTTGTGAGGCTGACGTCTCATTTATCAAATAATTATCACTTCTCCTAAATTATTTTCAAATTCAAATTCATTTTTTAATTCAAATTCATATCCTTACCTCACACGCACAAATTCTTTTCATACCTCATTTCGCTTCAAAGCATTTTCAAAACACCTTTCTCAATTAAAACTTCGAAAGAAGGAAGTTCTTGGAATCTAGCATTCCTTGAATTTCCGAGTAAATAATTTTTGAGGCACGCTCTTGAGTTATTATTTACTCAACCTTTCAAATTATTTTCAAAACATCTCTCTCGATTAAAATTCCGAAAGAAGGAGATTCTTGGAATCTAGCATTCCTTGAATTTTCGAGTGAATAGTTCTCGAGGCACGCCCCTTTGAGTTGTTATTCACTCAACCTTTCGACTTTTTCAAACTCAATCACTTTCAAACATTCTCCTAAGTCGAGTGCTCGTACGCATTCGCAACCATCGACATTTCGCACACACTTCACAATTCCTCGTGGTTTCGATATTAGGGGAACCCTCAAGGACTAATATCGTTTCTCACAATCTTAACCCTTGACACGTCGTCAAGTCGGTTTCATTTTTAATCAAATCCTCGATACGTCGTCGAGCTACTTCAAACCAACTTCCTTTGGCCTCGCATGCCATTTTTTTTCGATTCGATCCTTTCAAAAGCATTTTTCTTTAAACTTACGAAAGAGAGATATTCTTAGAATCTAGCATTCTTTGAATATTCGAATGAGTAACTCTCGAGGCGCGCCCTTGAGTTGTTATTAGTTTATTCTTTCGATTTCAAAACATCCAACTCTTTATCTTCAACTCATTCAGTCAATTCCCGAAAGAACTGAGTTCCTGGAATCTCGCATTCCTTGAATTCTTGAGTGACAAGCTCTTGAGGCACGCTCTTGGGTTGCTTGTCAGTCACCCTTTCATCTCAAACTCAAACTTCAATCCTTTTAAATCTCATCTTTTCGTGGTTGTCACCACGAACTACGGACGCTCTGATTCTTTATTCATTCTTGAATATAAGATACGTAGGCACAAGATTGCGACGATCTTGGCGAGTACACTTCTATCTTCCTCCATTATTTCGTCCATCCCCCATCCTTTTCCCGTAGTTGAACTACGACGCTCTGATTTCTCATTCTCATCCGAATGAGAATACGTAGGCACAAGGGTCCCAATCCTTGGCGAGCACCCTATCCTCTAACCATCCATCTCTCCTTTGCGTCTTTAACCTTTTAACCTACCAAGTCTACCTTTAACAACGAGAAGAAAGCAAGTAAACCTAAACGACACTCCCCACATTTACCTTAAGAGGTTCCCGTCGAGTACGACGGACGTGAGGGGTGCTAATACCTTCCCCTCACGTAACCGACTCCCGAAGCCGGAACATGGTTGCGACAGCCCTGTTCCTATCCTTTTCGTTTCAAGAGGTTTTCTCGATATTTTCCTCTCCCGTTCATTCGGGAAAAATAAAGTTCGGTGGCGACTCTGTCGAACCGCATTTCCGCGCCTTTCGCGCGAGGGTCGTTTCTACGAAATGTCTCCGTGATTTTTCGAGGTGCGACAGTACCCTTTGGGTGGCACGCGACGTAGTCACTCTCAAATCATAGTCTCTAGTGCGTCAGAGATTGCAAACAAACTAAAAAAACACTTCTTTCGTAAAAGATTCAAAACAAATATTAAAGTGTCATTTTTGTCCGCTTGGACTCTTAATCAAGAAAAACCCTTTCATAAGGTAATAAAAAACAGTCAGACAAACTTGTGTCTTCCGTAGCCCGAACTACATTTGCTCTGATCTTTCATTCTGTATGAAAGTACGTAGGTATAGGATGTCGTATCCTAGCGAGCAACCTTCCCCTCCTTTCCCGTAGGTAGGCGAACTACGTTGACTCTGATTTCTCGTTCCAGACGGGAATACGTAGGCATAAAGTGCGATACTTTGCCGAGTCATTTTCTTTTCTTTTTAACCCATACCTTTAAAGTAGATAGAATACAATCCCTAGATAGAAAACAAGCGTGGATCCCGTTGAGTACGACGGGCGTGAGGGGTGCTAATACCTTCCCCTTGCATAATCGACTCCCGAATCCAGGATTTGGTTGCGATGACCATTCCTTTCCCGTTTTGCGTTAGGTTTACTTTGAGCGTTTCCTTTCCCTCCGTTGGGATAAATAATGCACGGTGGCGACTCTTCTGTCATAGTCGGCGCCGATTTTCGCAGTAGCGACACTTTCCTTTGCCATGTTCCCCTAGGAACTCTGGCTTCTCTTATTCAAGAGAAGTTATGACAAACATTAGGATTCTAACCATGCATGATAACATTAGGTAGCTCCCTTCTAACCTCAATCGTAGGATCAACTTTGCATGACAACTTCAGGATTGGATCAGTTCCCCTTTAGTGCGTCTTTTCTCTTCTCATCTTCAAACAAATCAAAATACAGTAATAAAGGTTAATTGATGTCGTACGCTACGAACCTTAAGCTACTTGAGAAAGGGTTGTTGGAGAGTTTCTTTTCAACAGCTTGTATGTTTAGTATGGCACCCTTTGGGTGACATGCAACGCATTCACTCTCAGGTCATAGTCTCTAGTGCGATATTAGTTGCAAACATCCATAAAAGATACTTCTTCCGTAAAAAAACAGAAAACAAAGATCAAACATCTTTTTATCCTCTTGGACCTTTAATCCCTGGAAACTATTTTCATAATGGAGAGTTTTGTTAAGTCCTGGTTCTACCGCAAACGGTAAACGCCTAAGTCTCCAACGAGTGAGCTGCATACACCAACTGCTGGAACCGTCTGTTAACCCTACTCTGATAAAAAAGACAAACTTGTGTCTCTTGTTGTCCCAAACTACGTTTGCTCTGATCTTTCACGCCGTGTGAAAGTACGTAGGCACGAGATGCGATATCTCGGCGAGCAACCTTCCCCCGTAACCCGTAGTTAGGCGAACTACGTTGACTCTGATTTCTCACTCTAGACGGGAATACGTAGGCATAGAACTGCTGTGTTCTGCCGGGTCGTTTTTCTTCTCTTTTCAGGCCAGACTTTTAGATAGATAGATTAAACTAACCCATCAGATAAACACAACAAGCGTGGATCCCATCGAGTACGATGGACGTGAGGGGTGCTCATACCTTCCCCTTGCGTAACCGACTCCCGAATCCAGACAATGGTTGCAATGACCTTGTCTTATACCTTTTCGTCAGGTTTTTCCGATCGTTTCCTTTCTCTTTCTGTGGGATATAAAGAAAGATGGCGACTCTTCTGTTTTGTCGGCACCTTATTTTCGCGGTAGCGACAGCTGGCGACTCTGGTTCCTATGCGAGTCAATCCTAGCGCTTGTGTGTTTACCTGTTGGGTTTGTATTTATTTATCGCATTTTACTTTCCGCATTTTATTTTCAGTATGATATCATTATTGTGCTGTTTGGGGGAGGGGCTCTGATGAGTGATAAGCCAGACCCAGGCTTGAGTGTATACCTAGCATTAGTTGTGGAAAGTAGTGGGCGCGTGCATGCTTTGCATGTACTAGTGTCTCACGAAATCCACGCTCAGACGAGATTCTCCCGGTTGACTTCTTTTCTGGCCCTTTGGGCTTGAGGGGTTGTTGGTTTGGAGGATTGTCGACTCTGGGGACCGATCATTTGTGACTCAGCTGAGTGAGGCCACTTCAAGAGATGATGATGCCAAACCTTCTGGGTATCATATCATCGTTTCTTAAAAGTCTGTGACACTGGGAAACGCATAAGATGCCATACCTTTCAGTGACTAGGTTCATACCTGTGAGCGGGGTCGGGTTATTGCAGGAAACCTTAACCTTCAGACTACCTAGCTTTCTTGACAGTGAATCAATATTGTTGATATCAGAGGGTTATCATCATCAGAGATGTGGTTGTTCTCGACAGTGCATAATTATTGGTCCCCTTCAGGGTTGTATTATCAGGGCAGTGTTGTGAGTGTGTTGAAACAGAGCCTCGGTCTCCTCAACAACACAATCTTGATCCCCTGTTGCATGATTGCATTTTGCATTTTGCATACTCATTTGCATATCATTAACGTGTGTCTGTGTTGCAGGTGCATATATTATCCCCCAGTTCCGGTATTCTCGCCTTCTATTGTGCTAGCATGGGATCTTTGAAGAAGAATGTGGCCTACAAGCTCCCTACCCCAGATGTTGCTCTGCTGTCTAGTTTGATTGCCTTGGTAGATGATACAGTGAGAGGGGAATTCAGGAAATCTTATGGGAAGCTGCTCAGTCTGGTTCGTAAACCTTCGGTATATGAGGTGAATGGGTTGTATGCCTTGCTACAGTTCTATGACCCTCCATTGAGGTGCTTCACTTTTCCGGACTTCATTCTTGCACCTACTTTAGAAGAGTATGCTGAGTTGTTGGGCGTACCAATTAAGAATCAGATGTCGTTTGTTCACATGGATGCTAAGCCTAATCTGGCTAATCTAGCTCTTGCTCTTCATCTGGATGCCTCAGAGCTGCTTCTGATCAGTTGGAATGGGGTTTCTGGATTTTCTCTGCAGTTTCTGGTGGGGAAAGCCCAACAGTGTGCTAAAGACGGTTGTTGGATCGCATTCAATGCTATTCTCGCCCTCTGCATTTATGGCATCATCTTACTTCCCAACATGCCTGATTTTGTAGATTTGGACGCCTTCCATATCTTTGCATCAGGGAATCTAGTTCCTACCCTGATTGGTGATGTATATCATTCTGTCCATTACAAGAACGAAAACAGAAGGGGTAAAAATGTATCATGCTGTGTGCCCTTACTCTACAGATGGTTTGATAGCCACATGCCCAAGAAGGGTCTCTTTGCTTCCTCTGCAGCCACAGCTGAGTGGTCCGAGCGCTTGATGAGTTTATCAGCAGAGAGCATTGTTTGGTTTGATCGGGATATGTTGGGAACCGAAGTCATATTTAGTTGCAGTGGTTTTCCGAATGTGCCTTTGATTGGAAGAAAAGGGTGCATCAACTACAACCCCTCTCTACTTGTTAGACAGTTTGCATATGCTTTGAGAGGTCCGCCAAAAGACGAAGAGGTGCAGGACTCTCTGTACCTCACAGGGCTCCTAGAGGGGGGATATGTTAGCCAAGCTCCAACATGCATGGAATGATATCAGCAAACGAGGGAAAGCGCTGTTGGGTAAGAGCAATAGCCAGACTTATGCTCCTTATGTAACTTGGATTCGAACCAGGGCAGAGACAGTAGGGATGCCTTTTTCACCTGCTAAGCAAGAGTTCCCTCCTATGGTTGAAAAGCCTACTACAGTGTCTATTCAGAAGTACAATCAGGTGTTAGCTGAGAAGGAAGAGCTGAAAAAGACCAACGAGGAGTTGGAGAAAGAACTGGTACAGCTCAGAAGCGAGAGAAACGAAGTCGTCCACTCCTTTAAAAAGCAGACAGAGCTGGTGAACCGGCTAGGCACGAACCTGACCAAACAGATAGCTGACCGTGAATGCTTGGGTTTAGACTTCAAATCTGTCAATGATGTACTTTCCACCAAGAAGCAGAACCTGGATGAGGCATACCGGAGAATCTCCAAATTCAACCAGCAGTGGAATGCCACTATAGCCAGCAACAAGGAGCGGGAGGACAAACTGAAACAGCAGATCTCCAAATTGAAGGCTCAGTTGAAGGCCGACAAGAAGAAGTTTGATGAGGAAACTGCTCGTAGGTATGCCACTGAGGACATGCTAAACAAGGCTATCGCTAACTTGAAAGATCGCAAGCAGATGTTTGAGTCTAAGAAGCGAAGGTTAGAAGACTGTTTTGGCCAAGGCGCTTGGGAAGACTCTGTTGAAGGTCTCCAGTGCACCATCATGCAGAGCGAGTTACTTGTTGAAGGGTTACTCACTCGGCCTGATCATCCCAAAACGAAGGAGTTGCTAGAAGAGTTTCGCGCCCGCTGTCGCACTTGACTATCTTTGTAACCCTTTGTATTTTCTGATCTTTGCTGTAGGCTGACCATCGCCAGGCTTGTTGGTCGAGGTCATGCTGTTGATTCCCCATGTATTCAGTGACATTGTATGTTGCCTTGTTGGGCCTTATATATATATGAGATGTTATTTCAATGATTGGATCCGGACTTCTCACTATCAGCACTGGCACTCTGGCACTAGAATCGGGGGAGAAATCTCCCTAACGCACAGACACACGTTTGCATTCGCATAAATCATTTGCATAGCAGGTACCGTGGGTTGTTTCTCTAACCCTCTGTCGATGCAGGTTTCAGGATTGCCGATCAGCGAATTCATCGCTACTCTACAAGAAGTAACTGCAAGAAAGCTATGGATCAAATGCAAACTGAGATGCAGGAGATGCGCGACAGGATGGCTCTCTTAACAACATATGGGCCTAGAAGGCTCTCTTAACAACATATGGGCCTTCATAATTAGGAGTCCACTTGCCCCTAGAATCAGTAGTAAAAGTCGAGATCTTTTTGAGCACGAGGTCACCTTCTCTGAACACACGGGGTCGAACCTTCTTATCAAATGCTTTCTTCATTCTTTGTTGATATAATTGGCCATGACACAAAGCCGTCATTCTTTTCTCTTCAATCAGATTCAACTGGTCGTATCTACTTTGACACCATTCAGCCTCGGACAATTCAGTTTCCATCAAAACTCTCATGGAAGGGATTTCAACCTCTATTGGGAGCACTGCTTCCATGCCATAAACAAGAGAAAAAGGGGTTGCCCCTGTCGAAGTGCGAACGGATGTACGATACCCATGCAGAGCGAAAGGAAGCATATCATGCCAATCTTTGTATGTAACAACCATCTTTTGAATAATCTTCTTAATATTCTTATTAGCAGCTTCAACAGCCCCATTCATCTTGGGTCTATAAGGAGAAGAATTATGATGCTCAATCTTAAACTCATCACATAATTCCTTCATCATCTTGTTATTTAAATTCGACCCATTATCAGTGATGATCTTGCTCGGAACACCATACCGACAGATGATTTGATTCTTGATAAACCTGACCACTACTTGCTTAGTCACATTTGCATATGATGCCGCTTCAACCCATTTGGTAAAATAGTCAATAGCCACCAATATGAAACGGTGTCCGTTCGACGCTTTAGGCTCAATCATTCCAATCATATCAATGCCCCACATTGAAAAAGGCCATGGAGAAGAGATAACATTGAGAGGAGTTGGAGGCACATGAATCTTGTCAGCATAAATCTGACATTTATGGCACTTTTTCACGTATTTACAACAGTCAGATTCCATTGTCAGCCAATAGTAACCTGCCCTTAACATCTTCTTAGCCATCGCATGTCCATTGGCATGGGTGCCAAAGGATCCTTCATGGATTTCTTTCATCAACATATCTGCTTCATGTCTGCCAACAAATTTGAAATAAGACAGATGTTCTGTCTGGTAAACAGAGTTTGGGTTTGGCTGAAATGTTGACTCATTGCCCACAGTAGTAAAAAGCAGTGCTCCTTTGTCAAAAATAACCCTAGACAACAACTGATACCACTCCCTTGAACAACTTCAACTGATGCATTTGAAATCGGACCTGTGCAAAGATGTTGTAGCATGTCCCTTGCTTGAAGTTTTCCAAACTCAACATTTGCACGTCTGTAGTTCCATACAAGTGAAGCTTCTCTTTCTTTTGATGGATTTGAACACGTCTATATCGTTACGGAATGTGGATTTCATTGCTCTTAACTCATGCAAACAAATCATCAACATTACACTCCCCAAGAAAAGCTTTGACGCTCCTTGGAGAAACACAGTTACCTTCGGCAATTAGTGCTCTGTCGTTGGCAGCCATATGAGCAATAATCTGGTAAATTACTTCAATATCTTCTGGAGCATGGCAACGTTCAGCTACTTCTTCAATTGTCAATGGCTCAACAGGCTCCTTGCAGCTTGCCTCATTTAGCACTGCCAACACCCGCTTCTGAAGTGCTAAAACTTCTCCTGCTGCTTTTTTACCAGCTTCCACACCAGGCTGGTGATAAGCATCAACTGATCTAGGTGTCACTTGTTGCACGGTGACTGTGATGGATTCACGGTCATTAGAATACAAAGCTGACCTTGTTCCATGTAGCATACCAAACAGGTAGTCACCACAGGTAACAACCGGTTCAAGCTCCCAATCATGACCAGGTGGTCTATCACGTAGCACCTCAATGAATGTTGCAAAGAAATTGTGTACACCGTCCCTCAATTGCTGAATATAGGCATGTTGATCTGTGCTTCCTTTATTTCCATAGACACTAAGTCCTTGATTAACCCGATTACCATCCAAGTCATATTCCTTGCCCAGAGATTCCATTACTAGTTGCTGCAAGTATCTACTAAATAATAACAGGCTGTCCTTATATGGAAGGATAACCATATCCTTGGATCCTACACCATCTGTAGCCCAATACCAACATAAAGCCAGCAAAGCTGCAGGATTATTCTTTATCACAGTACTCCTATTTGCCTCGTCCATAAGTGATGCACCAAGAAGCATTTCTCTAATATCAATGGTCTGCAGAGCTGCTGGAAGCAGGCCGACTGCAGACATCTCTGATGTTCTTCCTCCAACCCAGTCAAACATGGGAAATCTAGCTAACCATCCCTCAATTCTGGCAGTATTATCCAACAAAGAATTTTCTTGTGTAATAGCAACACCCTGTTTTGGGAAATCCAATCCCGCTTCACGAAAGGCCTTCCATTTCAATAAGAAACTGTGTCTTTAGCCTTCTACTTGATTCATGCTCTCCATCTGACTTGCGGCGATCTGTTTATGGCGATTCAAGACATCAACTTTATCGTTCTGCTCCGACAACATGGAAGGTATCTCGATCCGACCAGCAGCAAAAACTCCTGCCACAATGTAAACAATGGTCAAAGGAGGCTCAGTGAACCTTTCAAACCTCTCCTGCGATCCAGCCGGCAATATGCAAATAAACCACAAGCGTCATTTCATGAGCACTGAGCCAGATACAGAATTCATACAGATACTTTTACAGAAATGATCAAACATAGAATGTGCAGCTGTCCCACGAGTAAAACCAACAAACTGAGAGTGTATCCTGTTAAACATACTTGAATTTGTGTAAAATCCACCATATGAAACACCTTGAGAGCATGCACCCAATGTTGAACTATTTTTTTGGTGGCTCATGAGACAGACATCTGAATTTTCTGCAGTAGAGGTAATAGGAACCCATAGTTTATCCCATTTCCTAAACACACTGCTATGCCTTTTTACAATTCCTTGATCTGCTAAATATTGTAGCTCTGAAAATGATGAAGGCCCTTTCTCGCGCCCAGAACCATCACTGTAATACCAGTCACCCAAATGTAGCTGCAACTCCTGGATAGTACAGAGATGGTTTTTAAGGACACTAATGGACTTCATGCCTTGGTAAGAACCTTGATCACTAACTGATTTTGACCGAGAGTCTTCTTCAGTTGATGATCTCTTATTATCACAGGTTGAAGTGAATGGCCGAGCTGACCTTGGATGTTGTCTATCCTTGACTCGGGTCTGGTGGCGTGACTTAGTGACTGTCAACAACAAACTTTGCAAGCATCTCATCAGTGACTGGATCAACCACATCCTTCACAACACAGAGGATGTCAAAATGAGAAATAATAGGATCTGTCAATTCAACATTCTGCGTAAACAATTTTGAAGAATCATATCTTCCTCCAATTGGATTTGCAGCATCAATGACAGAACAGCGTGCCTGAAGAGATGTGACAATTCCAGCTAACAACACTTCTTTGAGTCATATCATCAAACACATGGCGTGCTTGCTCAACACCACCTTGATTCGCATAAAAATTGATCAAATTAGTGTTAACAAACACGTCTGAGCAATAACCTTTTGCCAGAACAGTCGCATGCACCTGTTCCCCTGTCCAACATGACACGTGATGCTGAAAATCACGTTTTTCTAGATTATTTTTCTTCTGGTGTATCCAACTAGTAAGTCCCTGTGTCATCTCAAATAAGGGTTGGTAAATTGCAGTATTTGAATGACAGAGTAGCCGAAGCTCCATTTGTAGTTTGTCCAATATATCCTCTTCAATATCCACACTACCAGCATCACGACTAATGTCCTCTATATTGTGAGCTTCGTCAAATATCACGATGGCTCCTTTAATATCCACATCCATAGCTCCATGAATGACTGGATCAACTGTGCATCATCTGACATAGAACAGACAGCATAATGAGAGCAACCTTTTACTGATTGTCCAACTTTAATTATCAGCAGTCCTTCAACAAACTTCAAGTATGATAACAGCAGTCCTTCAACAAAATTCAAATATATTATCTCAGCAATAAAACATGACTCTCTTGACATTCTCCTTCAGCGCAGGCCACAGCTCTTTCTCCAACTTGTCGCTATGCAATGCAACATGCATCAGAGTGATCAAAACTGTTTCCATTATAGGTTGAGGCTGAGGACCAGCAGCTAGCACTTCCTTCACATTGATAGTTTTTCCTTTGGAATAGACCACCAAAGGAACACCAATATTGGAACATAAGTCCTGAAAAAGCTCTTCATGACCATCCCATGTTTGGAAAAGAACACCAACCCTTCTTGCAAATGATAAACGAACTCGATAATCCATATCATTGAGCATCATAAGCAATCTTTCAATCATTGTCTGACCAAATTGAGGGTGGAGTGAAATAAAATTACAGATGCAATCAATAAGCTTCACCCGCCCAAACCAATCAAGATCAACTTTTGAAAGGTTATGCACCAAGTTTCGCAGTGACTGAAAGCACTGTTCAGTTTCAACTTCACTGGAATACAAGCCACAGTTCTCCTTACCAATAACATCGAGGGAAGATAAGTTAGATAGTAAAGCATGGGTAGAAGTTAAAACATTTCCACAAGTAAGCTTAAGTCCAATTTGCTCAATAATAATATTGCTCATTACATTAACCAAATCTATTAATCTTGAGGAAGAGGACCAATGAGGACGTTCACAAAGATGATGCAATATTTTTCCACGCACCTTGGGGTCATACTCTTTTTCCATTAGTTTAAAGAGTGCATCCCACGTCAGAACAGGTGAAGCAGAGAAAAAACAGGAAATAAGTGAAATCATGCCAACTTGCCACTTCTCTGCAGAAGATGACACACTACTGCCAATTTGTTTGACAAGTAAACTATCCACGTCTCTTGAATCGTCATTAACATCCAACTCCATATCTATAATCCTGCTTTTACTTATGTCATGTGAGCAAGAACTTTGCATGCTGTCGGTAGAAGCTGTATCTTGCATGATCTTATCAGATCGAAGACTTGTCAAATGCCGAGAATAACCATCATATAGATTAACAAATTCTTTCAAAAGTCTCTCCACAGATTGGATAACCTCGTTAAACGGAACAAAGTCCAGATTCTGATCCCTCCATTCACAAAAATATAGGTGATGAAAGAAAACGATGAACCAAAGTGGCGAGAGAACCTGTATGGTCTTGTTTGTGTATGCAAAAATGAAAATGCAATATGGGATCTTAGGGGTAAAAAATTTGGGTATTACAGCTGCCCCTATTTAAGATTCTTCTATAGGGAGATATGAAGATTGACATCTTTGTCTCGACCAGATAGAAGAGACTTAAATATAACAATAAACCCAATTTTTGGCCCTAAGAGACCACAAAATGATATGGTTATGCTAATGATATGCGAACATAAGACTTCTGTGGGGAAATAATGCCACAGGAGACAAACAAAAGCTCGGGAGAAAAAGAGAGACTCCACATGAGAAAACAAAAGAGCAAGATCCTATTCCGATAAGGGAAAGGAAACGACTCAATGGGGGAAGAGATGCCAACCGCCAGTTACTGGGCAAAGATATTCGAACCGAAGAGAACAGGTAAAATACTTTCTACTGGTTACTGAGTAGAAAATAAGTGCAAAAACACAAGAGAATTGTTATCTACCAGTTACTGGGTAGAAAACAAAGAAAATGTATTACTTATTACCAGTTACCGGATAAAAAGTAATCCACTCGTTGAGATATAATCAACTACCTGTTACTGGGTAGGAAAAGAAGCAACGCCAACTACTGGTTACTGAGTAGTTTAGCGAGAATAATAAACTTGAATGAAAGGGGTTACCAACTATCGGTTACTGGATAGGGTAAACAACATGTCAACTACCTGTTACTGGGTAGGACGGACTCGACTACCTGTTACTGGGTAGGAGAAAAAGATAAAAGGTCAACTACCTGACACTGGGTAGGACAAACATACTCGACTACCTGTCACTGGGTAGGAGAAAGAGATATATCATTAGCTACTTGTTACTGAGCAGCTCCAAACACACAACAAACTTCTCAAATAAAGAGACAACCATTTGTTGGAAAAAGATATTAACAACTCTGGCGAGGATCTTTAAAAGAGATACAAGCAGGTTGAACCATGCAATAGAATTCTTATCGGGAGTTATTCCACAGAAATTCCAATTGACAGAAAAGCTGGTCGGATAAAGATCCATCATTTCACAATAAACTTCTCTGTTGAGGATGAACTAGAGAAATGTTATTTATTGCGAAGGTAAATTTCTGGAGATTACACAAGCTGCTCAAATAAAGAGGCTTCCACATGAAGTTGCATAATTAATTACCAAGAGAGTGTTATCAAAACACTACTGGGGAAATCAAATCTTCATCTTCTGATGGGGATCAATAACAGATTCTGCCGAGGAAAATAAATCCTCAAAAATACCTTCTCGTCATCCCGGTTCCACAGCCCAGGGAAAACTAAAGTAACTGCTGCAAGAGACCAAAGTTCAATCCAGGAACAAACTGGAAAGAAACGGTCAAACAAGACTTGACCCAATGAGGAAATAACTCAACTGGGGAACAATTCCATCCAGATAAAAGCTGGGGAGGAAAGCTAAACAAAACATCTTCCACGAGGCATAAACTCAGTGGGGAATTAAAAATGATAGGTATTTTCTGCTTAGGGGTCGACACTCTAATGAAGAGAGGACACACGTATTCTGCGAGATAACAACATCGGGAAAAGAGAAATACCAACAAAAAATGCAGGATGCGCAATGCAACAAAGTCATGCTATGCTCAATCAAAATGAATGCGCATGCAATGAGTATGGATATGCTGATAAATCAGACAAAAAGGGCAAACAGAAGGTGAACAAAACACCACAACACCACTTGAAATACTCGGCTAATCTCTGCGAGTTAGAGATATCATTGGAGATCGTGCTGGGGATCAGCAACATAAAATCTGCAAGAGATACACAAGAGCCATCAAAGGAAAATAAATCCTACCACAAGGCTCAAACCTCGCTGAATAAATGGAGATATTGCTTGGGGAAAAGACCCCAAAGATCAATCTTCAACCATCAATAATTCAACAAAATGGAACAACAATATGAACTCCGCTTTGAGAAAAAAACTGTTGGAGAAAAACATAGCAACACAAATCTTCCAACCCTGGCGAGGGGAATAAGAAGTTAACATCATAGCAAAAAGTCAAATTGTGGGGGATTTTAAATCAACACCCAATCACAAGGTGAGAGAAAACCCGACAGGTGACTGCTATGTCAACACTTCTCAACATGGTTCTCTACTTGAGGAATAATCCAAAGCAAATGTGCATAACCTCCGCTAGGAATCATCAAAGACAAATCTCCGCCTGGGCAAAAACATCAAGGAGAAGTGGTCTTCAAATTTCTCAACTGTCCTATCATTTGAATCAAGACTTTGCTGTGGAAAACCGTTCAACACTCGTCTGGTTTATCCAAAGAAACAAAACTCTGCTAAGGGAATATCAGCAAACTCTACTGAAGAGACCTCAATATAGCTCAAATGGGGAAACATCAACACAACTCTACTGGGGAGCTGCCAATAAATTCTACCAGAGAGGCAAGAAAGAACCCTGCTGAAGAGAACACTTACGCTTTTCGCTTCAAGATTCTACCATTCTTGGGATTACTGTTGACATTCTTTCTTTTATTTTCACAAATCAAAGAAAATTTTTTTTATAATTTTCAAAATTTAAATCAATTATTCACATTTGTTTCAAAAATCATCATCAAAAATAAAATGAAATTCTGTAAACAGAAATAAAATAAGAATTGCAAACAAAGGGACAAAGGCCCAAATTCTATTGATAGAATGGTAGTCCGCAAATGGCGTAACTCCATGGATCATTACAAAGTTTGAAAAATGGTAAGTACAATGGAAAGTTCTACATTGAAATACAATGACCATTATTCTCCTTAACAACTTTGAATTCCAACTGTGCTTGAGACTTCAGCGGAGAATATCTGAAGTAAAACCTTTGATAGGAAATGTTGCTTCAAACGATCAAGACTGGCCAGATGCAATTACTTGCCATGATCCCTAACTTTTGCCTAGATTGCCCTCTCGGGTTTTCAATCTACCGGGATAATTATTTCTGTTTTGTCTCTAATTTTTGCCTGGACCGCCCTTTCGGGTTTTCAATCCACCGAGACGCTCATTTTTTCCTAAGCCGCCCTTTCAGGTTTTCAACTTAGCGAGCTGTTCTTTTATTTTTTAGGCGAAGTATTTCTTGACTGCATCGGCATTCACAGGACGAGCGAACTCTTCTCCATCCATAGTTGTAAGAATTAATGCACCGCCAGAGAAGGCTCTCTTAACAACATATGGGCCTTCATAATTAGGAGTCCACTTGCCCCTAGAATCAGTAGTAAAAGTCGAGATCTTTTTGAGCACGAGGTCACCTTCTCTGAACACACGGGGTCGAACCTTCTTATCAAATGCTTTCTTCATTCTTTGTTGATATAATTGGCCATGACACAAAGCCATCATTCTTTTCTCTTCAATCAGATTCAACTGGTCGTATCTACTTTGACACCATTCAGCCTCGGACAATTCAGTTTCCATCAAAACTCTCATGGAAGGGATTTCAACCTCTATTGGGAGCACTGCTTCCATGCCATAAACAAGAGAAAAAGGGGTTGCCCCTGTCGAAGTGCGAACGGATGTACGATACCCATGCAGAGCGAAAGGAAGCATATCATGCCAATCTTTGTATGTAACAACCATCTTTTGAATAATCTTCTTAATATTCTTATTAGCAGCTTCAACAGCCCCATTCATCTTGGGTCTATAAGGAGAAGAATTATGATGCTCAATCTTAAACTCATCACATAATTCCTTCATCATCTTGTTATTTAAATTCGACCCATTATCAGTGATGATCTTGCTCGGAACACCATACCGACAGATGATTTGATTCTTGATAAACCTGACCACTACTTGCTTAGTCACATTTGCATATGATGCCGCTTCAACCCATTTGGTAAAATAGTCAATAGCCACCAATATGAAACGGTGTCCGTTCGACGCTTTAGGCTCAATCATTCCAATCATATCAATGCCCCACATTGAAAAAGGCCATGGAGAAGAGATAACATTGAGAGGAGTTGGAGGCACATGAATCTTGTCAGCATAAATCTGACATTTATGGCACTTTTTCACGTATTTACAACAGTCAGATTCCATTGTCAGCCAATAGTAACCTGCCCTTAACATCTTCTTAGCCATCGCATGTCCATTGGCATGGGTGCCAAAGGATCCTTCATGGATTTCTTTCATCAACATATCTGCTTCATGTCTATCCACGCATCTGAGCAAGATCATGTCATAATTTCTCTTATACATCACATCATCATTCAAGAAGAAACTACCAGCCAATCTTCTCAAAGTTTTCCTATCCTTCTTGGATGCCCCAAGTGGGTACTCTTGATTCTGAAGAAAGCATTTAATATCATAATACCAAGGTTTATCATCAACCACCTCTTCAACTACAAACACATGAGCTGGTCTATCAAGACGCATCACATTAATCTTTGGCACATCATTCCAATGATTTACCACAATCATGGAGGATAAAGTCGCTAAAGCATCTGCCATTTGATTCTCTGCTCTTGGTATATGGTGAAACTCAACTTTATTGAAGCTAGTTGACAACCTTCTTGCATAATCACGATAAGGAATCAAATCAGGTTGGCGTGTCTCCCACTTTCCTTTAATCTGATTAATCACTAAAGCTGAATCTCCATACACATCAAGAATCTTGATTCTTAAATCGATAGCTTCTTCCAAGCCCATAATACACGCTTCATACTCAGCCGCATTATTTGTGCAATTGAAAACCAACCTTGCAGTGAAAGGAATATGAGAACCATGAGGAGTAACAATAATTGCACCAATACCTCTGCCATATTCATTAACCGCCCCATCAAAAATCAAACCCCAACGGGATCCAGGCTCAGGTCCTTCTTCATGTAATGGTTCCTCACAATCTTTAACCTTTAGATACATCACATCCTCATCAGGAAAATCAAACTGAATAGGTTGATAATCATCAATTGGCTGGTGTGCCAAATGATCAGCCAAAACACTTCCTTTTATCGCCTTTTGAGTTCGATACTCGATATCATATTCTGATAACAACATTTGCCAACGAGCAATCCTCCCAGTTAAAGCAGGCTTTTCAAAGATATACTTGATTGGATCCATTTTAGATATCAACCAAGTTGTGCAATTCAACATATACTGACGGAGGCGCTTGGCAGCCCAAGCTAAAGCACAACATGTCTTTTCAAGCATCGTGTACCGAGACTCACAATCAGTGAACTTCTTACTCAGATAATAAATGGCAAATTCTTTTCTCCCGGATTCATCTTGTTGACCCAAAACACAACCCATAGACTCTTCTAGCACGGTCAAATACATGATCAAAGGTCTTCCTTCTACGGGAGGAGACAAAATAGGAGGTTCAAGCAGATACTCTTTAATTCTTTCGAAAGCTTTCTGACAATCTTCTGTCCAGACACAACCCTGATCTTTGCGGAGAAGTTTGAAAATCGGTGCACATGTGGCAGTCATATTGGATATAAATCGGGAGATATAGTTCAAACGTCCCAAGAATCCTCTTACTTGTTTTTCTGTTCTGGGTGCAGGCATCTCCTGGATAGCTTTAACTTTACCAGGATCAACTTCAATGCCTTTCTGACTGACAATAAAGCCTAACAATTTTCCAGAACGAACACCAAAAGTGCATTTATTAGGATTCAGACGGAGCTTAAACTTTCTCAAACGTTGAAACAACTTCAATAAATTTTTAATATGATCTTCTTCAGTCTTCGACTTACAAATCATATCATCCACATAGACCTCAATTTCTTTATGCATCATATCATGGAACAGGGTGGTCATAGCTCTCTGGTACGTTGCACCAGCATTTTTTAAACCGAAGGGCATCACTCTGTAACAGAATGTTCCCCAGGGTGTAATGAATGTTGTTTTTTCCATATCCTCAGGTGCCATCTTTATTTGATTATAACCGGAAAATCCATCCATAAATGAAAAGATATTGAACTTAGCAGTATTATCTACCAACAAATCAATGTGTGGTAGTGGAAAATCATCTTTTGGACTTGCTTTATTCAAATCTCTATAGTCAACGCACATTCGGACTTTTCCGTCTTTCTTTGGAACAGGCACGATATTGGCCACCCATTGAGGATATTCTACGGTCACAAGAAAACCAGCATCAATCTGCTTTTGAACCTTTTCTTTAATCTTCACTGCCATGTCAGGATGAGTTCTTCTCAATTTCTGCTTCACGGGTGAACATTCAGGCTTTAATGGCAAATGGTGCTCCACAATACCGGTATCAAGACCAGGCATGTCTTGATAGGACCAAGCAAACACGTCAACATATTCTCTAAGAAGCTCTACCATCCTCTTCTTAACATCTGACTGAAGCAGTGCCCCAATCTTGACTTCTTTTTTATCATCATCGGAACCCAGATTAACCAATTCCACCGGCTCTTCATGAGGCTGAATGGCCTTCTCCTCGTGCTCAAGCAATCGAGAAATCTCATCAGGAATTTCTTCAATATCCTCCTCTTCCGCTTCAAACACAGGGAACTCAAAGTTGGGAGGGGGCATATGGTCATTGTTTCCAATGGGTTTAACAATCAATCTGCACAATGATTTTATGTTTGATTTTAGAATATGAACAAAAAAATGAAAATATTATGCAGATAAGAGTGATTATAACATTATTATACTTTTTTCGGTTTTTTATGTTACCATTTTTCAGAAGTAAAGCAAAAAAGGAAAACAACATATGGATAAACAGAAAAACATTTTATTGATGATGATAAAAGTTGAAACAAAGCCCTCACAAATTCACTTTCACCTTGGGCAGAGTGAAAGGATTTTTGAAAGAAACAAAAACAAATTACTTTGAAACATGAACAACAGTAGGAACATCAACAGCAATCCAATTCTGGCATATCAATCCACGTGTCACAAAGTTGGGCATTTCTTCCTCTTGGTCATCTTCGAGAATCGCAGCTGTAGAATGATCTTTGCAATGGATGAACCCAGCACTTCGAAAGACTTCATGAATACTCTTCAGCTCTTTTTGGGTTGAACCAGATGTAAAACCCAAACCAGCTCTATCTTTTTTCTCAGCAACTTCAATGATTTGGCCCCATCCATCAGCTTGGCCATTATCCACTGCACGTTGTGCATCTTTTAAAGAAGACATGGACACCCCATCCTTCTTAACAGCTTTATCAACCACAGAAAGAGCCTGAAACGGAGTTCCAATATCCTCTTCCGCATCGATATAAGAAAAAGACGACAAACTGCTTACCAACATAGCTTGTTCTCCACCAACAACGACAAGTTTACCATTCTGCACGAATTTTAACTTTTGATGCAGTGTCGAAGTAACAGCTCCAGCTTCATGGATCCATGGGCGTCCTAAAAGACAACTGTAAGCAGGACGAATATCCATGACTTGAAAAGTGATCTGGAAAAAACATGGACCAATCTTGATAGGGAGATCAACCTCTCCAATCACGGTTTTCCTCGATCCATCAAAGGCTTTCACAATGACCCCACTGAACCTCATAGGAGTACCTTGATAAGATAATCTGGACAAAGTAGATTTTGGCATCACATTCAACGATGACCCAGTATCAACCAGCACATTGGATAGAGCGTCTTCCTGGCAATTCATGGAAATATGGAGAGCCAAATTATGATTTCTTCCATGATCGGTCAACTCTTCATCACAAAAACTCAGATTATTACACGCAGTGATATTGGCAACAATGCTATCAAACTGATTAACAGTCACATCATGATCTACATAAGCTTGTTCCAATACCTTTTGCAACGATTCACGATGAGCCTCAGAGCTCATTAACAGAGATAAAACAGATATTTTTGACGGTGTATGTAACAATTGATCCACCACATTATATTCACTCTTCTTGATCAATTTCAATACCTCATCATTATCTGACTTCTGATTTACATCACTTGATTGACCAGACTCTACAGAAGTCTTCAACTGAATTTGCTTACTCCCAGTATCTTCACTTGTCTTTGTGGGCACATTATCAAATACTCGACCACTTCTGGTTACACGTCCGACATCAGCAATAGTCACAACTGAGGGAAGAGAAGGAATGGGAACCTCTTTTCCATCCTCCAACATAGTAGCATTGTATTTGTAGGGAACAGCTTTATCGGATTCATACGGCGTCGGGCCAGGCAAACGGATAACCAAAGGCGTCACAGCAGATTTCTGACTGTTGTAAGAAATTACAACCCGCTCAGGAATATTGAAACGTGGGACTATGACATTCACCTCGTTCTCCACTTCATTTCTGTTTGCAGTAACCTGAATCAAATTCTCATCCATCATCTTTTGTAAATCCCTTTTTACAATCACACACCCTCGAGGGTTCACAGAACAAATACAACAGGCGGCATAATCATGCTCAATATCATGGAACTCACTCAAAGTAGCATGCATTTCAACAAGCGATCTCTGAATCCAGCGAATGTCGAAAATACGGTATGTACCAGGACAACCATATACCATATTAACAGTTGCATTACCATGTTTAGGAAACGGATTTTATTGCACATTAGGGTTGGTATCTTCAAAAGACAGAATACCGCTTTTTACGAGCTTTGCAACTTCATGCTTCAGAGGATAGCAATTTTCGATATCGTGTCCCGGGGCACCTTGATGAAATGCGCAATGAGCATCTGGCTTATACCACCATGGAATTTCAGTTGGAACAGCCGGCGGATCACGAGGTTGAACCAAATTATTCTTTATTAAAGCCGGAAAGAGCTCAGTATACGTCATTGGAATGGGATCAAATTGTGTTTTCCTCTGTGTACGACCTTGTTGAGTTGTCTTCTCTTGGAAACGTGGTTGATAACTTGCAGTAGCTTGAGCGGTAGGGGTGTTACTGACAACAGGCATAACAGATGCTACTTGTTGCTGACGACGACTACCATTGTTGTTCACAACTCTGCGTCTTCTAGACCTTTCCTGAGATATAGCATTAGTTTCTCCCTCTTTTTTCTTAGGGAACCCAACACCAGGCTTTTTTGTACTTCCAGAATTTCCTTTTTTTATCAGACGTCCCTCACGGACAGCTTCCTCTAATCTCATCCCCATATTAACCATTTCCGTGAAATCACTAGGAGCGCTCGCAACCATCCTTTCATAGTAAAATGAATCCAGAGTCTTCAGAAAAATCTTGGTCATTTCTTTCTCTTCAAGCGGAGGGCTTATCTGAGCTGCAATCTCACGCCATCTTTGCGCATATTCTTTAAAAGTTTCTTTCTCTTTTTGAGACATTGCACGAAGCTGATCACGGTCTGGCGCCATATCGAGATTATACTTATACTGACGAACAAAAGCTTCACAAAGATCATTGAATGTCTTGATTTGTGTACTATCGAGTCCCATATACCATTTCAGCGCAGCACCAGTAAGACTATCTTGAAAATAGTGGATCAACAACTGATGGTTGTCAGTATAGGTAGACATCTTTCTAGCATACATAATCAAATGACTTTGCGGACAAGTATTCCCTTTGTATTTTTCAAAATCCGGAACCTTGAACTTAGCGGGAATCTTCACATTTGGAACAAGGCAAAGCTCATGAGCATTCTTTCCAAATAACTCCTTTCCCCTTAAAGCCCTGATTTCTCTTTGCATTTCAGCAAACTGATCTTGAAAGTCATCTATTCGATCCATAACATCCAAACTCTCGCTCGGAGCAGTATGGAAAATTTGTTCTTCAGTATAAGGCATAGCGTGAGTTACAGGCGGTGGCACAGGTATGACAGTAGGAACAACCGGAACTTCAGCATTAGGAACAACATTAACCACAGGAGGTGGTACAGCCATGACAGCAGGGAGTCTAGAACCTTCGGGAACAGGAGGTCGATATCCCTCTGGCACATAATTGTTAGGCATGCCCCAAGGGAAACCAACAGGCATTTGATATTGAGAAGCATTAATCGGGGCCACAGAAATGGGCGTTGATCCGATTTCAGAAATCACAGTTCCTTGGACAGGAGAAGGAGGAGGTAGTGGTGGCTGATTCTGAGCAGCCACCAGAGCTTCCATTGCGGCAGACAGTCTCTCCAAACCATCTTTCAGAGTTGATACCTCTTCACGGAGCTCGCGGTTCTCTTGTTGCAACTGATCCATCTTTTTCTTAGAGTTAGCCCGGGTGTTGTAGTGATGCGACAGCTTGACTGAAGGAAGGCCAAAAGAAACAAATAAGACAACTGGGAAAAGGCAACACATAATGCACGATGATGCGAATGCAAATGCAAAAATGCAGGTGTTTCAACCAGTTTTCAAGGATCTTTAAGATATAAAGCAATTACAAACATCATAAAGAAAAATAACACTCCTTGAAATACTGATAAACATCTCATTTCATTGAATATTGGAAAGAGTTACACTTGGAAGTACAAAATACAATAATATCAAAATAAGAAAAAGCTAGGTCCTAAGGAACATCTGATGACGATCCAAGCTGATACTTCCTTCGGAGTCTCTTAATCTCTTTCTCATAGTTGTGCTTCATGGTGATCTTCTCTAGCACAAGCTGATCTACAATACCCTTCCAAGCACCAGAAGTAGGAGGATGTGCTGATGGAGTAGTAGAGGAAAATAAATCCTCTGCATGCCTCTTCACAGCGCGCCGCTCAAGTAACTCTATCAAGTCGTCTTTCTCCTTCATCTGTTTTTGCAATTCCATCTTCTCTTTGTCAGAAGCTTGAAACTTACTTTCCCACATCTCTTTCTCTTCCTTCATCTTAGCCAAAGCATCTTGAAGTGTCTTCACATCATCAGAAGAAACAGGTATTGCCGTAGGGAGTGGCGTAGAGATCACAGTAGTCAGAGGTTTCTCAATAGGATAAGGCATCTTAAGCTCCATAGCCCTCTTCTTCACCCAAAGTGTGTAAGGTTCCAAAGCAATGCAAACTTGTCTTCCAAGCTCCCCTCTACCCAACCTGTGAATCTTAGTCCAGGCATGAGCCATTCTTCTTCTCAAACCAAGAGAATCATCCCCTCCTTGAAAGAATAAACCCTCTAATAAAATATTCTTAGGCCTATCCTTCAGCATATATCCCAGCTGACGGCGAGCTAGACTCGGGTTGTAGTTAATTCCGCCTTGTATTCCAAGAAGAGGAACATTGGCGAATTCTCCACAACTATCAATAATCCGGACATTATCGTAAATCGAAGAAGACCAAGTGATATCAGTATGCGTAAGAGACATAATCCTTTGAGACCACCTTAAGCAATCCTTGTTTTTCCTAAAAGCAGATGTCTGAGGTAAGTGTGAAACGAACCAATTATACAGCAGAGGTATACAGCAAACAATGGTACCGTTTCCCTTAGAAGTCCTACTATGGATGGAAAAATAAGTATCACCAAGCAAAGTTGGAACAGGGTTCCCAATCGAGAAAATCCTAATAGCATTAATGTCCACAAAATTATCAATATTAGGAAACAAGACTAGTCCATAGATGAGTAAAGCCAATATAGCCTCAAACGCCAATGTGCGACCAATGTCAGCAAATAAAGTAGCCTTCTCAATCAAGAACTTAGCAGTTAAACCCTTGAGGCCTCCCTTAGTCTTTAGATTTGCATCAATATCCGACTTCGTCAAATGGGTAGCTTCAGCGATATCTTGAGGCTTAAGAGCTTCCTCCAAACCAGTATACGGGACCTTATCAGAAACCGGTACACCCAACAAATAAGCATATTCTTCCAAGGTCGGCATGAGCTGATAATCGGGAAAAGTGAAGCATCGGTAAATAGGATCATAGAACTGCATAAGGGTATTCAGAACTCCGTCTTCAATATTGGTAGAAAGAACAAATAAAAGTCTCCCATAACGAGATAAGAAGCCTGAACGATCATCTACCAAGGACACTAGCTTTCTCAACTCTGTAAGATCAGGAGCCCGAAAACCGTACTTCTGAGTGTTTCTCCTTCCAATATCCATAATCAACAGTATCTGCGATGTTTGCAAAAGAAAATCTCTGAGATCCTTAAAAACCAGCTGAAACACAATGCTCATGAATGCATGAGTGCAAGATGCAACACCCACAAACAAGACATACAAAGCACACAGGTTCAAAGGTTCGGCACGAGCATGGAGCCAAAGGTAAGAATCAACCAACCCACAATGGTATGTACTATGGTTATATCATCACCTGTAGAACAAGGTTCTAAAAAGTTCCCAGAATCATAATTCCATCTTTTGGATATTATCGGCTTAAACGACTACTCGTCGGCCAACAATATTCTCAAGAGAAACTCATCTGAGTGTGGTATCGCGTAACGACCAATTCAAGTCTACACCTGAACAGCCACCGCACCACGTCCTAATAAGGCCAAGATGGGTTAAAGGGTTCTAAGGTCCTCAGCTTCTCAGGCTCCCAGTCGGAAAAAGTAATATCAATTACGACTACTCGTAAGACATCAGTAATTTCCAAAGGGGCCTCCACCGAGCGGGGGATCTCAAGTCAGCTTAGTAAGGACTACTCCACGTAAGCCAACAAGACTATACCACCCTCCTATCATAAGTGCACTCAAGTCCGGGTTAGGACTTATCTCACCACACAAATTACCAGGCACCAAAACAGAACAATCAATAACAAACAAGTCAAACAGAAAGCGATAAATAAATCAAAGTAGGCGAAACCCACTAGGAACCGTTGGAGTCCCCAGCAGAGTCGCCACTTTTCTGTAGCGGTAAAAATCGTGAGTGTAAGTTATTGACTAACTTAACTCAAAGAAAACAAGAGTCGCCACCGCACTTTTATTTTATCCAAATAAAGGAAAGGAAAAAGAGCGAACAAAACCAAAGAGTTCTAAAATAAGAACACGAGACAGAGATCGGGGTAAGGGGGTTGGTTACGCAATGGGAAGGTGTTAGCACCCAAAACGTCTATAGTATTCTATAGGAGCCCTTTGAAATATTTACGCTTTTTGGTTTGAAAATGGTTTGTTTGAAAAGAGATTGGGGAGATGAGAAGAGAATTATTTTTTTATATTTTTGTGTTTGGAGAGACTTATCGTCTCATGCCTACGTACCCATAAAGTGCAATATGGAATCAAAACCCCGTAGTTCGTGGTACAAATGACAAAATTTTGTTGGTTTTGATTGATTTTAGATGTTCAGACAAGTCGTCATTTCAAGGAGAAAACTGCGACTATCCACCCACGAGTATTAAGACAACATTTGCGTCACATAAAGATGGAGGATTTGCTTGGATTATCAACAAGACTATCACTCAAACATCAACGTGGAAAATGTCAAAGTCTTAATAATATGGGGAATAGGAGATTTACATCTCAACTATAGAAATGAATCATGTCTAAACTTTATGAAAAAGTTTTAAAGTGAAAAAGTGCATAAAGGCACAAAAAGAGTTGATGAGTTTTTGTATTTTTTATGTCTTTTGAAATTGGTCAAAACATGATTAACATTGATTGACTTTTATTAAGAAAAACAAAGTTTAAAAATCACTTGACGAAAGTCAAGGTTTTATTGCGAAAGCGGTTTTGAAGTTTGAAACCAAAAAGGTTTTGAAAAAGGGAGAAAGTTTTGAAAATTTAAGAAGGGGAGGAGATGAAGTGACTATCCTAAAAAAACAAAATAAGAGCTAGAGATAAGAAAGATCTAACCGACTTGTAGCACACTCCAAAGCAAGCAAAAAGAATTCCATCCGATTTAAAGTACAAGCCAGTGATCGAGCCAAATAAAGGCTAAGATTCAAAATTCTCCAAGCATAGGGAAGAAAGTCCTAATCCTAAGTCCAAAATGTCCATGAAGTCCAAGGTCTAAGAATGGCCCAAGAGTATAACCACAAAATTAATAGCACCAAATTTTTTAGATGTTTTATCCTTTATTAGTGTTTTGAACAAAGTATGGTCCAAGTGGACAAAAGAAAAATGACATAAACATAAACAAAGATATGGTATGTAATGATAAAATGGAAGCATAAAAGTAAAAAATAAGGAGTAAGAAAAGAATATAAACAAAATTAAACAAGGATATTGTTAGTGAATTAGTGGTTAGTGGTTAGAACATATGATCAATGATGATTAATTCTTGCACTTAGACCAAGATTAATGAAAATTCATTAGAGGATTGATAGAATCAAAGCCTCCTAACAATGATTTTCATAGGTATTGGAGTTAAGACAAGCAACTAAACATACTTGGACTTTTAAACGTAAGTTTGAGCCACGAATGATCATTTTCCGATTAAGGGACAATTTAGCGCTATGTTAAGCAATCGTAATCGGGTTTATGTAGAAACCACGACTATCTGAGGCCGGTCAATAAAATGTTAGTGTTAATACATGTTAGAGAAGTGATATGTAAATCACTCTCCTAAAACATGCCACACAAAAAGAAAAGAGGTAGTGATCTCATCATAATCAAGATTTTTAATTAATTAATCAAAGGTAATCTATCACTATTCCAAAGTAAGGAGAATTATCTCAATGATTATTCGTCCATAGATTTGAAATAATGAAGATTAAACAACCTTGATAATCAACAATCTATGATCCATAGATTTCATCGATCAAAAATAAAAAATAAAAAAAAAGAAAGAAATCACAATTTGAATCTTAAATCGATTAAATTATCATCAATATCAATCACCTCTCTTGGTGGATAAAAATCAACACCCAAAGTCCATTGATATTGATGAAATCTTATCAAAATTCAAGATCCAAAACCACCAACAATTAATCAAAATATTTTCAAATAATTTTTTTAATGCTTTCTTCTTTTTTTTCAAGAATATTATTATTAGTTTATAAAAAAATAAACTAATAACAATATAAAAAAAAAAAAGATAAGAAAAAGAATAAATAAATGAAAAAACAATTTAAAAGGAGAAAGAGAACAGAAACTTCATCTTCTCCTTTCTTCTTCACGGTAACTTCTTCGCACCATTTTTTTCGAGCTCAAAGCTTGCTTAGATCAAAGCGACGGGATGCGAAAATCACACCGAACAGATCGAAATCAAAAGTTCTTCACAACAGTACCAACAGTTTAAAGAATCACAACAAAAGATAACGGATCGAAAATGACGGTGAAGCTCAATCTACCTTCAAACTCAGGTAAGAAATCAATCCAAACTTCTTCTTGCTTCTCTTCTTCTTCTGAACGAATCTCTGGTTGAATTGATCTGTGTTTGAGGTTGATTTGAAGTTAATTTGGTGGAATGAAGTATGAGAAGAGAATGAACGAAGGTTTTTCTGGTAGTGAGGAATTTGGGGAAGAAAATCAGCAGAGGTTTTTTGGCTTGAAAAGCTTGAAGAATAGAGTGAGGGATGAATTCTATTTATAGATGAGAATGAGTGAAAAAATGAATTGCCGCTTGTGATAATTTTCTGCCGTTTTGAAGTAGGTGTGTTGTGCGTGATATTTTTTTTTGCTGGTATTTTACATGTCGTTTTGCAATTTTTCTCTTTGTAGCTCATTTAAGTGACATGGATAGCTTGTGGGGTCAGCTACATGGCTTGCAATATGGCTTGGATAAGTGATGAATTGTTTCCTCAGCTCAACCTCAATTTCGAGCCATTTTCGCTCTGTTTCAGTGTAACAAAACCCAATGCAAATCCTGCAGAAACAGCATGGCCCTCCCTTGTTTTGATTTGTTGACTTGAATCCATTTTTAACCGATGGGTTCTTCAAAGGCGATACCTTCTCATTAACAAACTTAGCTGCTTCTTGCTGCTGCCATTTCCCATTGCAATTATAGGCCTGTCTGTACAACATATTAACATGATATAAACTTAAAATTTTGCCAACCCCTGCACCACTTTCAAAATAGTTTCTAACCTAAAATGTAACAGTATTTTGCGCAAAAGAAATTCTCAGCCAAATCCAAATCCTTCATTTGCTTTATGAATTGCAAGCAACAACCTCTCTTCCAAATGTTGTTTTGATGGATACTCGGGCAAATCTAATTGATTGAAACATGTATGAGCAGAAGGCAAGTGATCAGAACTTCCATATGCCTTGTGTATTTGAAACTTTTGAGATCCTGAAATTCCTTGAAGTGCACTAAAACCCTCTAGAGGCACCTTGGATGTGCCTGTCACAAACTGCAACAGCCTGGCCTTGTCTTCTTTGCTGAAACCTTGAACAACTTCCCAAAACCATTGAATAACCGGGGATGTAGCACTATATCCAGAATATTCTGTATTTGCTCTCAAGTCATCCAAATCAATATCAGGAAGTCCACTGATCAATAGTTCTAGCTCTTTGTCATTGAATATGGATATCAACTCCCTGGGAATTAATTCACTGAACCCTTCCAAGAAAGCATTTATTTGAGGTCGAATAGCAGTTGTCAACCGATGCTCAGCAACCAAATCAACATACTGATGCTTGTTCTCTTCAGTAACTTTGATATTCCGTCCACCAGGAATCAACTCATAATCAGTCACTTATGTTTGTTCATATAAGATCAACTTTTCCTCATCTGCATCAATGCTAAAGGTGAGATCCAGAACATCACTGATATCATTCTCAAGCAGCCATTTCAAATTTTTGAAATAAGCCGGATCAATAGCTTCAATATCATGATATGTAACTTTGGCCCCTAGAATGTGCTTATAGAATGATCGTGTAAAATGGACATCCAAGAGCTGACCATCAAATAATGTTTTTCCAACCACTCTGCCAACAAATTTGAAATAAGACAGATGTTCTGTCTGGTAAACAGAGTTTGGGTTTGGCTGAAATGTTGACTCATTGCCCACAGTAGTAAAAAGCAGTGCTCCTTTGTCAAAAATAACCCTAGACAACAACTGATACCACTCCCTTGAACAACTTCAACTGATGCATTTGAAATCGGACCTGTGCAAAGATGTTGTAGCATGTCCCTTGCTTGAAGTTTTCCAAACTCAACATCTGCACGTCTGTAGTTCCATACAAGTGAAGCTTCTCTTTCTTTTGATGGATTTGAACACGTCTATATCGTTACGGAATGTGGATTTCATTGCTCTTAACTCATGCAAACAAATCATCAACATTACACTCCCCAAGAAAAGCTTTGACGCTCCTTGGAGAAACACAGTTACCTTCGGCAATTAGTGCTCTGTCGTTGGCAGCCATATGAGCAATAATCTGGTAAATTACTTCAATATCTTCTGGAGCATGGCAACGTTCAGCTACTTCTTCAATTGTCAATGGCTCAACAGGCTCCTTGCAGCTTGCCTCATTTAGCACTGCCAACACCCGCTTCTGAAGTGCTAAAACTTCTCCTGCTGCTTTTTTACCAGCTTCCACACCAGGCTGGTGATAAGCATCAACTGATCTAGGTGTCACTTCTTGCACGGTGACTGTGATGGATTCACGGTCATTAGAATACAAAGCTGACCTTGTTCCCTGTAGCATACCAAACAGGTAGTCACCACAGGTAACAACCGGTTCAAGCTCCCAATCATGACCAGGTGGTCTATCACGTAGCACCTCAATGAATGTTGCAAAGAAATTGTGTACACCGTCCCTCAATTGCTGAATATAGGCATGTTGATTTGTGCTTCCTTTATTTCCATAGACACTAAGTCCTTGATTAACCCGATTACCATCCAAGTCATATTCCTTGCCCAGAGATTCCATTACTAGTTGCTGCAAGTATCTACTAAATAATAACAGGCTGTCCTTATATGGAAGGATAACCATATCCTTGGATCCTACACCATCTGTAGCCCAATACCAACATAAAGCCAGCAAAGCTGCAGGATTATTCTTTATCACAGTACTCCTATTTGCCTCGTCCATAAGTGATGCACCAAGAAGCATTTCTCTAATATCAATGGTCTGCAGAGCTGCTGGAAGCAGGCCGACTGCAGACATCTCTGATGTTCTTCCTCCAACCCAGTCAAACATGGGAAATCTAGCTAACCATCCCTCAATTCTGGCAGTATTATCCAACAAAGAATTTTCTTGTGTAATAGCAACACCCTGTTTTGGGAAATCCAATCCCGCTTCACGAAAGGCCTTCCATTTCAATAAGAAACTGTGTCTTTAGCCTTCTACTTGATTCATGCTCTCCATCTGACTTGCGGCGATCTGTTTATGGCGATTCAAGACATCAACTTTATCGTTCTGCTCCGACAACATGGAAGGTATCTCGATCCGACCAGCAGCAAAAACTCCTGCCACAATGTAAACAATGGTCAAAGGAGGCTCAGTGAACCTTTCAAACCTATCCTGCGATCCAGCCGGCAATATGCAAATAAACCACAAGCGTCATTTCATGAGCACTGAGCCAGATACAGAATTCATACAGATACTTTTACAGAAATGATCAAACATAGAATGTGCAGCTGTCCCACGAGTAAAACCAACAAACTGAGAGTGTATCCTGTTAAACATACTTGAATTTGTGTAAAATCCACCATATGAAACACCTTGAGAGCATGCACCCAATGTTGAACTATTTTTTTGGTGGCTCATGAGACAGACATCTGAATTTTCTGCAGTAGAGGTAATAGGAACCCATAGTTTATCCCATTTCCTAAACACACTGCTATGCCTTTTTACAATTCCTTGATCTGCTAAATATTGTAGCTCTGAAAATGATGAAGGCCCTTTCTCGCGCCCAGAACCATCACTGTAATACCAGTCACCCAAATGTAGCTGCAACTCCTGGATAGTACAGAGATGGTTTTTAAGGACACTAATGGACTTCATGCCTTGGTAAGAACCTTGATCACTAACTGATTTTGACCGAGAGTCTTCTTCAGTTGATGATCTCTTATTATCACAGGTTGAAGTGAATGGCCGAGCTGACCTTGGATGTTGTCTATCCTTGACTCGGGTCTGGTGGCGTGACTTAGTGACTGTCAACAACAAACTTTGCAAGCATCTCATCAGTGACTGGATCAACCACATCCTTCACAACACAGAGGATGTCAAAACGAGAAATAATAGGATCTGTCAATTCAACATTCTGCGTAAACAATTTTGAAGAATCATATCTTCCTCCAATTGGATTTGCAGCATCAATGACAGAACAGCGTGCCTGAAGAGATGTGACAATTCCAGCTAACAACACTTCTTTGAGTCATATCATCAAACACATGGCGTGCTTGCTCAACACCACCTTGATTCGCATAAAAATTGATCAAATTAGTGTTAACAAACACGTCTGAGCAATAACCTTTTGCCAGAACAGTCGCATGCACCTGTTCCCCTGTCCAACATGACACGTGATGCTGAAAATCACGTTTTTCTAGATTATTTTTCTTCTGGTGTATCCAACTAGTAAGTCCCTGTGTCATCTCAAATAAGGGTTGGTAAATTGCAGTATTTGAATGACAGAGTAGCCGAAGCTCCATTTGTAGTTTGTCCAATATATCCTCTTCAATATCCACACTACCAGCATCACGACTAATGTCCTCTATATTGTGAGCTTCGTCAAATATCACGATGGCTCCTTTAATATCCACATCCATAGCTCCATGAATGACTGGATCAACTGTGCATCATCTGACATAGAACAGACAGCATAATGAGAGCAACCTTTTACTGATTGTCCAACTTTAATTATCAGCAGTCCTTCAACAAACTTCAAGTATGATAACAGCAGTCCTTCAACAAAATTCAAATATATTATCTCAGCAATAAAACATGACTCTCTTGACATTCTCCTTCAGCGCAGGCCACAGCTCTTTCTCCAACTTGTCGCTATGCAATGCAACATGCATCAGAGTGATCAAAACTGTTTCCATTATAGGTTGAGGCTGAGGACCAGCAGCTAGCACTTCCTTCACATTGATAGTTTTTCCTTTGGAATAGACCACCAAAGGAACACCAATATTGGAACATAAGTCCTGAAAAAGCTCTTCATGACCATCCCATGTTTGGAAAAGAACACCAACCCTTCTTGCAAATGATAAACGAACTCGATAATCCATATCATTGAGCATCATAAGCAATCTTTCAATCATTGTCTGACCAAATTGAGGGTGGAGTGAAATAAGATTACAGATTCAATCAATAAGCTTCACCCGCCCAAACCAATCAAGATCAACTTTTGAAAGGTTATGCACCAAGTTTTGCAGTGACTGAAAGCACTGTTCAGTTTCAACTTCACTGGAATACAAGCCACAGTTCTCCTTACCAATAACATCGAGGGAAGATAAGTTAGATAGTAAAGCATGGGTAGAAGTTAAAACATTTCCACAAGTAAGCTTAAGTCCAATTTGCTCAATAATAATATTGCTCATTACATTAACCAAATCTATTAATCTTGAGGAAGAGGACCAATGAGGACGTTCACAAAGATGATGCAATATTTTTCCACGCACCTTGGGGTCATACTCTTTTTCCATTAGTTTAAAGAGTGCATCCCACGTCAGAACAGGTGAAGCAGAGAAAAAACAGGAAATAAGTGAAATCATGCCAACTTGCCACTTCTCTGCAGAAGATGACACACTACTGCCAATTTGTTTGACAAGTAAACTATCCACGTCTCTTGAATCGTCATTAACATCCAACTCCATATCTACAATCCTGCTTTTACTTATGTCATGTGAGCAAGAACTTTGCATGCTGTCGGTAGAAGCTGTATCTTGCATGATCTTATCAGATCGAAGACTTGTCAAATGCCGAGAATAACCATCATATAGATTAACAAATTCTTTCAAAAGTCTCTCCACAGATTGGATAACCTCGTTAAACGGAACAAAGTCCAGATTCTGATCCCTCCATTCACAAAAATATAGGTGATGAAAGAAAACGATGAACCAAAGTGGCGAGAGAACCTGTATGGTCTTGTTTGTGTATGCAAAAATGAAAATGCAATATGGGATCTTAGGGGTAAAAAATTTGGGTATTACAGTAGCTATTGACTTTTGTTCGCTGGCGAGTTCGCCGGGCGAAGGTCCCAGCGAGCATTCGCCAATGGCTTCGCCAGGCGAAGGGTGGCGAGCAGGACATCATTGTCTTTTTTCTGTTTTATCCATCCAATAATTAATTGCTTGGTTCAATTATGTTAACCCTATGTGATATGAATAGTTTGTGTACTATTGTGGTGAGCTGTGGGTAGCCTTTGGGCGTGAATCCTAGATTGTGATATGTGTATTGTTTGAATTGATTAGGGATACATGGGAACATATTAATGAATATGTGTGTATTGTCTAATAAGTATGTGAATGCATATTGTTGTATGCTAATGTATGTAATGCATGGGAACATATCGTGGATATGTGTGCATTGTTTTTATGAATGTGATGATGGTATTGAATATGAATGCCTTGAATTGTTATGAATATGTTGTGTGTGCAATCATGTTGTAATTCTTGAAGGGATGAATTATTTGAATGCATGGGATTAAGATGCGGGAACGGTATTAAGTGCATTTTTTGTTGGTTGATTGCATATGCATCATTTAGTCAAGAGGAAATGTTTGCTAGTTTCGTGGAGACTAGTGGCTTGTCCCAAACCTAGAAGGGTGGGTTTGAAGCCTAGGGGACGGGCTCTGTTGTTATTAGTCTAAAAGGGTGGACCCGGTTTAAGTGTAAAAACCGAAAAATGATAACAAGTGTCGGTACCACATAGCATTGAGTTGCATTGAGTTGTGATTGAGTCACATAACATGGATGTCCTGGTTATATGAATATGCTTGATTGTGAATTATGGAGTTGAGGATATGGATGTATGTAGGGTGAAATATACTTGTTGAATATCCATGAATGGTTTGTGTATATGTATGATGATGCATATGATATTGAAAATGAATTGTGGTGAGAAATGTGGATTATATGTAATTATTATATGTATATATATATATATATATATATATATATATATATATATATATATATATATATATATATATATATATATATATATATATATATATATATATATATATATATATATATATATATATATATATATATATATATATATATATATATATATATATATATATATATATATATATATATATATATATATATATATATATATATATATATATATATATATATATATATATATATATATATATATATATATATATATATATATATATATATATATATATATATATATATATATATATATATATATATATATATATATATATATATATATATATATATATATATAATCTTATGTATTGATTATTATGGTAATATTTCTCACCCTTCTGCTGTTTTATAATGCTCTATGAGGCATTGCAGATTAGGTTGCTGGAGGTTTCTTTTGTGAAGTATAGCTTCATTCTTTTGAGTCGGACTGCTCTGATTATGTAACACCGGGTAGTTAGGCTTGTATAGCATTCTTTTGTGATAGATTTGTGATGTATCAGTTGATGATGTTTTGTAACATGAATGATTGATGAACAACTGGATAACATGTATTTATGTGATCAAATGTTTTGAAGTAATTCAAATGTTTTATTCTTCCGCTTTAATTTTAAATATTGAGACGTGGGTTTAAGGACTAAGTTCCTCTACTTTGAAAACTATCCCACTGTTGCATATTTTTATAGAGCAGGTGTTGAGTGTTTTATTGGTAATAATGTGACATACTTCTTCTATACCGTATTTTAAATCATACTCTGATAAAATTCATATGTGCCTATATATATATTATTGTTTTATTTGGGGGTATAAAAGGGGGTGTTACAGTAACGGGCATGTGGAAACCAACGGGAATGTTGGAGCTGGAAATGCTGGTTTTAATGTTGGAACTGGGAATGCAGGTTTTGGTGTTGATGCTGGGAACACTGGTGTAGGTATTGGTGTTGGCAATGCTGGTTTTGGGGGTGTCAATCAAGGCTATGGCAATGCAGGTTTTGGCAACGCAAGTAACAACAGTTTCGGGATGGGTGCCTACAATGTTGGCTTTGGTCCAGGTGCTGCTAATCAGGGTTTTGGTAATATGGGGTATGGTGCCATGTTCAATCAGAATAGCTTTGGTCTTAATGCTGCTTACGTTGGGTATGATAATGGGGATTCTCATTGGGGCGAGGATCGTCAAGAAGATGTTTTCCCTCCGCCGGGCAGGGATCTTGAGATGCCCACAGACAATGACCGAAGGTTCAAGATGTTGGAGGACCAAGTGAGAGGTCTTGCCAATCAGAATTCCATGGGGTTGGACATGGCTAATATGGGGTTAGTTCCTGGCTTGAGGGTGCCACTCAAGTTCAAAGCGCCTACTTTCGACAAGTATAAGGGGGATACTTGCCTAAGAGTTCATGTACGGTCCTATTATCATAGAATGTCCGCTTATTCTGATGATGAAAAGATGCTGATGCATTTTTTCCAGGATAGCTTGTCTGGACCGTCATTGGAATGGTATATGGGGTTAGAGCCCACTCAGATTGGTTGCTGGAAGGAGTTGGCGGAAGCCTTTGTAAAGCATTACCAATATAGCAGCGACCTTGCGCCGAACAGGGTCCAACTCCAAAATCTTTCTCAGAAGAGTGGCGAGAGTTTTAAAGAGTACGCCCAGAGGTGGCGTGAGCTTGCAGCTAGGGTGCACCCACCCATGGTAGAGCATACGTTGGTGGATCTTTTGTAGGCACTTTCTCTGGCTTGTATTATGACAGGCTTCTCAACTGTACGACGAATAGTTTTTTCGACATGATACTCTTAGGAGAGCGTATAGAGAACGGCGTCAAGATCGGTAAGATTCAAGCAGGAGAATCAACCTCTACTAGAGGAGGGAAAAGGGATTTTGGGAATAAAAAGCAGGGAGACACTAATTCAGTATGTAGTGATCGGAGAAGGGATAGAAGTCAGAATTGGCGCAGGCAGCAGGTCGCAAGTGTGACAATTCCTGCACCACAACAACAGCCACAGCAGCAACAGGGGCAACAGAATACGGCCCCACAAAGGTTCCAAGGTCGGGATAGGGTCGTGAAAAGAGTATTTGATGTGCCTCAACTACTGTATGCTCAGCTTCTTCAAACTCTGTTACAATTGCAGCTTGTTGAGAAAAGGACGCTGGCTCCGCCGAAGGGCACGCCTCCTTTTGGTTACGATGCTAATGCACATTGTGAATTCCACTCCGGGGCACCCGGTCATAACATAGAGAATTGTCAAGCATTCAAGCACAAGGTGCAGGATTTTATAGATAGTAAAGCTATAAACTTTGGTAATGAGGCACCCAATATTGAGAAAAATTCGATGCCATCTCATGGATCTTCACAGGTGGGTGCAATCTTGGAAGATACCAGTCTAAATTTAGTTATGAATGTAAATGAACTGAAGACGCCTCTGGGTTGTGTAAAGAGCAGGTTGCTGGAAGGGGGAGCGTTCCCTGGTTGTGATACGGATTGTGTTGACTGTTCAGCCCGGCCTGGGGGTTGTGATAACTTAAGAAGAGGTATTCAAGGTCTGATTAATAAGGGAATGCTGCAATTCGACCGTACTGCTGAAGAGAAGCCTGTTGAGGCGATGGCTGAAAAGCAGGGCGAAGTTGCAACAGTTATGATCCTGTTTAAGACTGTCACGATATTGGCACCTCCCAAGCGGCCGACTATCACCATAACCAGAGTTGGACCCACTCCGTATGAAAGCACTAAAGCCATCCCTTGGAACTATGGGGCAGAAGTTTACTGCAATGGAGAAAAGATTAATCTGGAAAGCCCGCCGGTAGGGTCAGTTGATAACCTTGTGGGGGCAGGGGGCATAACCCGCAGCGGTAGAACTTTTGCGTCACCAGAAGTAGAGGCTGAGAGAATTGCCAAAGGGAAGGGTAAAGTCAATGAAGAAGGACCTTCTCAAGAGAAGGAAAAAGATACATTGACCAAAGATGTGGAAGAATTTATGAGACTAATCCGGAAGAGTGATTATAAAATTGTTGATCATTTGCAGCAGACGCCTTCCAAAATCTCGATTTTGTCATTGTTGCTTTGTTCCGAAGCTCACCGGAACGCTTTGCTGAAAGCTCTTGACACTGCCTATGTACCCCAGGAGATATCCGTTAATCAGCTCGAAGGAGTGATTGCGCACGTGAACGCGGGGCATGGCCTTGGCTTTACAAATTTTGATTTAACACCCAGGGGTCGCAACCACAACAGTGCGTTGCATATTTCAGTTGAGTGTAGGGGCACTGTTATGTCTCATGTCCTTGTTGACACTGGTTCGTCCTTGAATGTTTTGCTCAAGAAGGCACTGTTGAAGCTAGATACCCGAGGCATAATATGCATGCCAAGTGACTTGGTGGTGAGAGCTTTTGACGGGACTAGAAGGTCCATGTTTGAGGAATTGACTTTACCAATCCAGGTCGGTTTAGAGGTGTTTGATACTGTGTTTTACATCATGGACATTCAGCCAGCTTATAGCTGCTTGCTCGGACGACCTTGGATTCACTCTGCAGGGGCTGTAACGTCTACATTGCACCAAAAGCTCAAATATATGGTCGGTGGTAGCATTGTCACCGTGTGTGGGGAGGAAGACATCCTGGTAAGTCACCTGTCGTCGTTCAAATATATCGAAGTGGATGGTGAGATCCATGAGACATTGTGCCAAGCTTTTGAAGGGGTGCAGATCAGAGACAAGTCTCCTGTCATAAGCAACGGGCCAGAGGTGGCTATGTCTTCATACAGAGAAGCCCAAGCGGTAGTTCAGGCCGGGGAAACTAAAGGTTGGGGTTAAGTTTTGGAGATTCCTGTTAAGCAGGACAAGTTTGGCTTGGGATATCGCCCATCATCGTCATCTTCATCACAGAGCGTGCCAAAATTCAAGGGGCCGATTGTGTTTACTCCAGGAGGAGTCAATTTTGAAACGATTAATGTTGTGTTTGACAGTGGAGATGAAGATAGCGACTGTGACATGGATTCATGGATAAAGCCTAGCGAGCCAGGACAAAACCTGTGCAACTGGTCTATTCAGGACTTTATTCAAGTGACGACGAAACAGTAATGCCTTGTTTTTTCGATTATTGTACAATCCTATGTCCTACCCGGGGCATAGTGATTTTATTTCAGGGCCTACTTGGTTATGTGTATGCTTTGTTTTAATCATCAAATAAAGGCGTTTTCCTCATGCAAATTTTGTGATCCCTGTTTTTCTGCTTTTTATTTTTTGACAATAAAATGGCAACGTGGTTGTGTGGTTCGTTTGCATATCATTTGAAGCATTTAACCCTTTCTCTTGCAGGATCCATATTTCAGATGACACCGATCAAGAACTCCCTATGACTCACTTTGACTTTGAGCACCCGATACTTCAAGTCGAGGAAGAGATTGTTGAGGACGACGACATACCAGAAGAGCTGACTCGACTTTTAAAACAAGAAGAGAAAACCATTCTGCCTCATTAGGAGGAAATTGAGGTCGTTAATTTAGGTTCCGAAGAAGTTGTCAGGAATGTCCGGATAGGGGTTGCGCTGCAAAGCGATATCAAGCAAAGACTGGTCGAGATGCTTCGAGAGTATAGTGACATCTTTGCTTGGTCTTATGATGATATGCCTGGGTTAGACACTGATATTGTGGTCCACCGCTTGTCATTGCGTGAAGAATGTCCGCCGGTCAAGCAAAAGCTCAGAAGAACGAAACCAGATATGGTCGTAAAGATTAAAGAGGAAGTGCAGAAACAGTGGGACGCTAGTTTTCTAGCTGTTACAACTTACCCTCCTTGGGTCGCCAATATAGTACCTGTACCAAAGAAAGACGGTAAGGTGCGGATGTGCGTTGACTATCGGGATCTGAACAAGGCGAGTCCTAAGGATGACTTCCCGCTTCCTCATATTGACGTGTTGGTCGACAATACTGCTCAATTCTCTGTGTTTTCCTTCATGGACGGCTTTTCGGGCTATAATCAGATTAAAATGGCGCCTGAGGATATGGAGAAAACAACTTTCATTACCCCATGGGGAACGTTCTGCTACAAAGTGATGCCCTTTGGTTTGAAGAACGTTGGGGAAACATATCATCATGCTATGACAATGCTCTTTCATGACATGATGCATAAAGAGATTGAGGTCTATGTTGACGATATGATTGCCAAATCCCAGACGGAGGAAGAGCATCTGGTGAATCTTCTGAAATTGTTTGAGAGGCTTAGGAAGTTCAGGCTGAGGGTGAATCCTAATAAGTGCACCTTCGGGGTGAGATCTGGAAAGCTATTGGGGTTCATTGTTAGTGAGAGGGGAATTGAGGTTGATCCTACGAAAATAAAAGCTATACAAGAAATGCCAGCGCCTAAAATAGAGAAAGAGGTTTGTGGCTTTCTGGGGAGGTTGAACTATATTGCCCGGTTCATATCTCATCTCACAGCCACGTGTGAACCAGTGTTTAAACTGTTGAAATAGGATCAGGCAATTGTCTGGAACGAAAATTGTCAAAAGGCGTTTGAAAGAATAAAAGAATACTTGCAGGAACCTCTGATATTGATACCCCCAGTAGCCGGGAGACCATTGATCATGTACTTGACGGTTCTGGAGAACAGCATGGGTTGTGTTCTCGGTCAACATGACGAGACTGGACGAAAAGAGCATGCGATCTATTACTTGAGTAAAAAGTTCACAGATTGTGAGTCCCATTACTCAATGCTCGAAAATACGTGTTGTGCACTTGCTTGGGTTGCCAAATGTCTGAGACAATACATGTTAAATCATACAACCATGCTGATTTCGAAGATGGATCCGATCAAATATGTCTTCGAAAAACAGGCGCTTTCAGGAAGGATTGCCCGATGGCAAATGATACTGACAGAGTACGACATATAGTATGTTTCGCAAAAGGCTATCAAAGGTAGCGTGTTGTTAGAGTACCTTGCCGGACTGCCAATCAATGACTACCAGCCAATGAAGTTTGATTTTCCTGACGAGGATATCATGTACCTAAAGATGAAAGACTGCGAGGAGCCGTTGCATGGTGAAGGTCCTGAGCGGAGTTCCCAATGGCAATTGATTTTTGACGGTGCTGTTAATTCATACGGAAGTGGGATTGGGGCAATCATTACTACTCCCCATGGGACGCACATCCCGTTCACTGCCAGATTGACATTTCTAGTTACCAACAATGAGGCTGAGTATGAGGCGTGTATCATGGGTCTCGAGGAGGCTATTGATTTGAGGATTAAAAATCTTGATGTGTATGGAGACTCCGCGCTAGTCGTGAATCAGATCAAGGGAGAATGGGAGACTCGTCAGCCTAATCTGATATCGTACATGAATTATGCAAGGAAGTTGTTCCCCTTCTTTGACATAGTAGAATTTCACCATGTGCCGCGGGCAGAAAATCAGATGGCAGACGCTCTTGCGACGTTGTCTTCAATGTACAAAGTTAACTTCTGGAATGATGCTCCCAAAATAGTTATCTCTCGCCTTGATAGGCCCGCTTTCATATTCGCCATTGAGGAAGCTTCCGATGGCAAGCCGTGGTATTTTGATATCCAGAATTTCCTAAAGAACCAGGAGTATCCGACTGGGGCATCCAGCCGTGATAAGAAGACTCTTAGGAGATTGGCTAGCAATTTCTACTTGAATCCAGATGGTGTTTTGTACAGGAGAAACCATGATTTGGTACTATTGCGATGTGTGGATGAGAAAGAAGCTAATATGCTTATGGAAGAGGTCCACAAGGGTACCTTTGGCACGCACGCCGGCGGACATGTTATGTCTTGAAAGTTATTACGAGCAGGATATTATTGGCTGACGATGGAAACAGATTGTTTCAAGTTTGCGAAGAAATGCCATAAATGACAGATTTATGTCGACAAGATTCATGTGTCGCCCAACCCTTTGAATGTTATGGCGTCCCCGTGGCCCTTTTCCATGTGGGGCATTGATATGATTGGGAAAATTGAGCCCACTGCATCCAACAGACATCGGTTCATCTTGGTAGCTATCGATTACTTCACCAAGTGGGTCGAAGCAGCGTCTTACGCCAATGTTACCAAGCAAGTAGTAGCCCGGTTTATCAAAAAGGACATCATTTGTCGTTACGGAATTCCTGAAAGAATCATTACTGACAATGGTTCGAACTTGAATAATAAGATGATGAAGGAATTGTGCCAGAATTTCAAGATTGAGCATCACAACTCATCTCCCTATCGGCCCAAGATGAATGGTGCTGTCGAAGCGGCCAACAAGAACATCAAGAAGATGGTTGTGACATACAAAGACTGGCACGAGATGTTGCCCTTTGCTTTGTACAATTATCGTACGACTGTACGCACATCAACCGGGGAAACCTCTTTCTCACTGGTGTATGGTATGGAAGTTGTCCTACCATTGGAAGTTGAGATTCCTTCTTTGAGAGTTTTGCTCGATGTCCAACTTGATGAGGCAGAGTGGATAAGGAATAGACTGAATCAGCTCAGTTTGATGGATGAGACAAGACTTGCATCCATCGCATATGGTCGGTTATATCAGAGCCGGATGAAGAAAGCTTTCGACAAGAAGGTGCGCCCTCGAAGCTTTCAGACAGGCGATCTTGTGCTGAAGAAGATTCTCCCACCAAAATCAGATCACAGGGGCAAATGGACTCCCAACTATGAAAGTCCATATATCGTTCGAAAGGTCTTCTCCGGAGGAGCCTTACTGTTGTCCACCATGGATGGCGAGGATTTTACATCCCCTGTGAACTCGGACGCAGTTAAAAAATACTTTGCTTAAAGAGACCCGCTGGACAGAAAAAAAGAAAGTCCAGGCAAAAATGGGGCATCTCGGCGAACCAAGAAAAAAGAAGAAAAAGGTTCGGGCAAAAGTTAGGGACAAAATTGAAAAGATGTACACCCGCGAAGTCGAAAACCTGAAAAGGCGACTTCGGCAAGAAAGGGTATCCCGGTGAATTGAAAACCCGAAAGGGCTATTCAGGCAAAATTTAAGGATTGAAAAAGCAAATGGTTGCGGTCCGAGTTTGATACTGCGTTGCTTAGTGGTTTAGGAGCACCTGAGGGTCGGTTATCCAAGTCAATTTCTTCCGAGAACGGAGTATCGGGAAAGCGTCGGAGTAAGGCGAGTCATAGGAGGATCAGCTCATGGTGTTTGTCTGTACCACGTTGCCGACATGTATACAAATTTCTTTGTACCTCTGTACATATTTGTATTTATTTTTGTAGCTTCCTCTTTTCAGGAGTTGCATCCGTTGTAAAAAAATTGCCTATTTACAGGCCCGTTATCAATAAACGCATACTATTCAGTACTTGATGTTGTTTATTGTTTTAACTTTTACTGTTTGTTTGTGGAAAATGCCGATGTTTTTGATAAACTTATGTTGCACCCAAAAACTTTCCCAACATTTCTTTACCTAGCTCATGTTTCATTTCATTCACATTAGCATTATCATTTGCATTTCATTGACATGTGTGTAGGAGATCAAGAGGTATGATTACCAATAAAGAGCTATACAAGACTATGAAGCTAGCTAAGAAGGTTATTCACGTGCTCAAAGGTTGATATCCTTGTCAGAGAAAGTAGAAGATCCTCAGGGAGAGTGATTGAAACCAAGAATGTGGGTCTCCTAACTTGAGAGTTATAGGGAAGACCATCAGATGATTCTGAGGCCATAAAGATGGACTTGAGTTCTTGAGAGAGCTCATGAGAAGTGTTTAAGATCACTTTGAGGCCTAGACAGGTCATTGTGCAAGATTAAGAAGACTCAGCCATGAGTGGTACAATTAGGGTTTGACTGGGTCAACCCTAAGTCAACTGATGATTTGAAGAAGGTTGAGACTTAATTCAAGAGCCATGTGATCATGGATTGATACATTGAGATGTTATAACGATGATTACAAGGTCAACTCATCATGATTGAAGAGTTTGAGAAGTTTCAGGCTAGGGTTTCTAAGACTTGACAGTGTAAAATCCCCTAGTTTGACCCCTATCTTCAAGGCAATGTAGCTCAATATAGGATTGTCATCTCATCTTGACCCCAACATGATTGTTATAGGGCATGATCTTAGATTTAATTTGAGTACTATAAGTCCTTGATAGGGTTTATAGAACTCAAGTTATGAGCCAAACAAGTTACAAGTCATTTGAGGAATGTGAATTTGGAGCTTGAAAGTTACCCAACTTGCATGACACTTTTGCCCTAGAAGGATGATTCTTGTGAACTTTTGGTCAACATGAATGTTGTTCCTTATTCTCTTAGATTTCTAGAGAGTACTAGAAGTCCTTGATAGGATTTGTAGAACTCAACTTATGGCTTTGACAAGTCAAGGGTATTTTGGGAAGTTGTGATTATGGGTCATTTTTGGTTATGGGTCATTTTCACCAACTTAGACATCTCAAATGAAATTTGGTGCAACTTGAAAGTTGCTCAAAATTAGGTTTTAACCTTGACCATATATCAAGGAGGCATTGAAATGGCTCAAGGAGAGACTTGATTCAAGAAATTGTGAAAAAGGAAGAATTAAAGAGAATTAAAGACAAAAAATTCAAAATAAATGATATGTGTGCAAATGAAGCAAAATAATAGCATTTTTTGAATGGAAAATGTATTTTAGAAACATTGGCAATATTAGATTTTTGATTTGAGTTCAATTTCATGGACTTTTATCTCATTGCTTCATGATGAAGTAACATAACATACATGAGCCATTGGATTGAAACAATGGGAGAATCACCACCATTCATGTTCAATATCTCATGAGAAGTTGAATGCAAGCTTGCTGAGGCCAAAACAGAGAGGGAATCGTGACTGTCATGAATGACATTTTGGTGAGAATTTGAAAATCCAATTTCTCATTCTGAAGCTTTGAGAAGGTTCTGGATGATTCCAATGCGTTCTATATAAGGTGTTGAGTGTGTTCAGATCGTTTTTTGGAAGAGTTTGAAGCTGGTAGCAGAAGGTGAGTTTGAAAACTCAGAGTTGAAAGATAGAATCGAGTTCTGAGTTCCATAAGAAATCAAGGCAAATTGAAGGTGGCATTGGCTTCAGAAGGAGTTTTGGAGTGTATCTGCATCATCTTGAAGGTTGAATTGATCAAGAACCTCTTCTGTTACACCTCTGAACTCAGGTTGGTAACTTTCATCCTTATGCATAATTTATGAGGAGATAGATAGAAATCTATAGTTGGTTAGGATCCTGGCAATGTGTAGTTGGATTCTAGGTCAAGAAATCGTGGAATAGAGACAAGTTAGGATGATTACCAATTTCTGTTGAGGCTGAATTCTTGCAGTTCTTGGATAAATAATCAAGATTAGATAGGGGAAATCGATCACCATGAGATGAGGATTGGATTGATGCCTTTAATTTGGAGAATAGGCATGATCAAGATTTTGACACTTTCTGAAATTTTTATCGTGTTTTGAATTAGAGAGAGTTAGATGATTTTGAGTGGAGATTTGCGATCAGGATGAAAAACTAGACAAGATGATGTATAGTTATGTGTTATTTGATGACCTGTGAACATAGCCTCACCGGTGAAGACGATGGCGCTGCTGCTCAGGCCACCGTCTGAGAATCTCCCTCCATCTGAATTCAAATTGGGACGATGAACTGTAAGCGTTGGATTAGTCTTGGACTTTGACTCAGTAAATGAAACGCACGGCCACGATTAAGTCTTGAAGTCAGACTTTGACTCTCCCATTGAAACGCCCCGTTTTATTTAAGTTGAAAACCTGGGCTTAAGAATCTGATTGCTACTTACACCCCCAATTTGGCCCAACCCAGCACAATGAACTAACATGGATTTCTATTTGGCACGCAAGTTTTCTTATTTTCTTTTGATTTCTTTTATTTTCTTCACTTCATATTAGTTTAGAAATAATCATAAAAAATAGAAAAATAGGTCAATTAATTCCAGGTTTTTTCCCCCTGATTCATGATTGAATCTAGAATTTTATGGAATAAAAATATTAGGAAAACCATGCATTTTTATTTTATGTGCATTTTTTACATTTTATTTGATAATAAAATTACCATGGTTGATACCTCTGTTTGATGAATTTAGTTTGATCATTGGGTGATGAGTTTTAGGTTGAGATTTTGTTTGTGATTAGCTTAGACATGTATGCTCCCATAGTATTTTTTTTCACATTTTTGTGATGAAATTAGGTGTTGTTTTTAGGATGAAACCTTAGGTGCTCCCTTTTAGGGTTTAAGTTCAGTACCTTGTAGTTTAGAGTTTATTTCTAGGTCTTATTTGAGGATTTGATCTCTGGAATTAACATGGTAGAGTCATGATTGACATAGGTTCCCATAGTTATTTTTGTAGGATTTTATAATTGATTTTAGTATTTTAGTTAGAATTAACTTTAATACTAGGTTTTAGGTGATCCTAACTTGCTAACTCAACTAGAATGACTTCATTAGTTCCCTTAGACTAGGGTTGTGCTTCTCTTGCTTTTGGATGATGATGAAGACTTGTGTGGGCTGCTGTGGAATGCATGGTGGAGCTTGGACTTGAAGATTGATCTCCCTTTGGTGTAGTTTTTTTAGGGTTAAGGATTAGGGTTTTTAGGGAGATCTCTTAGAATAGATTTTCTTCCTTCATGAAACATGGAAGGTGTTGATCACTTCCATTCCTCCCTATGTAAGGTTCCCTTGTGAAGGCCTCATCCCTCCTTTGGTAGGATGTGTGGCTCTTCAAAAGTTGGTAGAACCTTTGAGGGTTCCTTTCTTTGATGGTGGAGTGCTTAGTGGTGACCTTTGGTCTTCACCTTGATTCTCCCTATCCCACCTTGCTCTTGTTAGATGAATCTTTCTCCCTTGCTAAAGGATGGAGTTCCTTGTTAGAAGATTGAAGATACTAGAGGTTGCACTTCCCTTTTGTTTGAAGACTACCATTGAAGCTGAAGCTTGAAGATCAAGAAGAACAAGTTGATACTTGTGTGAAGAAGATCAAATTGAGATTGAAGAAAGAGCTGAAGCTTGAAGAAGATGAAGAGCAAGTTGATACTTGTGTTTGATGCATTGAAAGCTTGAAGAAGCAGGTTGATACTTGCTATTGAAGGTTGAAGCTTGAAGATGGAGTACCTTTCATTCTCTTGAAGAGGATAGACTTGAAGAACAGTTACAGACTGAGGACTGAACTGCTGTCAAATGATTGCTTTGCTGTGAAGCTGTGGAAGTTGTTGATTTGCTTTCTTTCCTGTCTGTTTTCTTTCTGTGCAACTGTATTGATGTGACTTGTGTGATGTGCTTGATGCATTAGAATAAGTTAATGTTTAAATTGTTTTAAGCTAGGAGCATGATTGCATTAGAGGTTGAGTTGCTCCCTCTGCTTGTATTTTTACTGTATGGCTTTGCTTGCGGGTATTCGGTAGAGCTCTGCTCCCTTGCCTATGTGGTTTGTGATTTGCTTGATGGCATTTTATTTTTTCTTCATGATTGTAGTTATTCATATCTGGCTTGAGGTCGAGACGAGCTTGTGGAGGCTGATGCCCCACACACATTTCCTCCCTCACTTGCATTGCATGCATTTTACAGTCATTTACTATTTACTGTTTAAGCTGATGCTTTATCTGTTTCTGTTTACCCTGGCATGATCCCCTAGGAATCTCACTTCCTTTGATAAGGAAGTGATGATTAGAACTTTAGGTTGAAACCTATGCATGATAACTTCTAGGAGCTCCCTGTTTCAAACCTCAACTATAGGATGAATCCTTGGCATGACAACATTAGGACTTGATAGTCTCCTTGTAGTTGCCCCTCTCTCTTCTCATCTTGAAACAACAGTAAAAAACGTAATAAAGGCAAGTTAGTATAAGCACGTTACGAGCCTTAAGCTACTTGGGTAATGATAATTGAGCGGCCTCCTCTCAATCGTCTAGAATGTTTAGTATATATCCTTTGGATGATATGCGACGCATTCGTTCCCAGGTCATAGTCTCTAGTGCTGTACAAACTACAGACAACTAAAAAACAGTTCTTTTGTAAAAGACAAAAAACAAACTTCAAACCTTTTTGCCCCGTGGGCCCATAATTCAAAGGAAGCTTTTCTGAAGAAAAGAGTGTCGTTAACTCCCAGTTCTACCGCAAACGGTAACGCCTAAGTCTCCAAGGGTCGAGCTGCATACACCAAACTGGTGGAAGTGTTTGTTAACCCTACTCAGAAAAACAGATGAATCTGAGTTCCCGTAAACCTTATTATCCCGAACTATGTAAGCTCTGATCTCTCATGCCTGTTGAGAGTACGTAGGCACAATACTGACGTATTGGCGAGCCACCTTCCCCGTAACCCGTAGTTAGTCGAACTACGTTGACTCTGATTTCTCATTCTCTGATGAGAATACGTAGGCATAAAGTGCGACGCTTTACCGAGTCATTTTCTTTTCTTTTCAGACCAGCCTTAATAGGTAGATAGATAAATAAACCCGTCAGATAAACACAAACAAGCATGGATCCCATCGAGTACGATGGACGTGAGGGGTGCTAATACCTTCCCCTTACGTAACCGACTCCCGAACCCAGACAATGGTTGCGATGACCTTGTCTTATACCTTTTTCGTCAGGTTTTTCCGATCGTCTCCTTTCCCGTTCTAGGGGATAAATAACGAAAGGTGGCGACTCTTCTGTTTTGCCGGCACCTTATTTTCGCGGAAGCGACAGCTGGCGACTCTGCTGGGGACTGCGACGGTTCCTTATGTGAGTCTCGCCTTAGATTTCCTTCCTAGCTGTCTGGGTCATCCCCAGCAGCTAGCGACTCTACTGGGGACTTCAACGGTTCCCTGTGCGAGTCAATCCTAGCGCTTGTGTGTTTACCTGTTGGGTTGTGTTTAGTTATCGCATTTTACTTTCCCGCATTTTATTTTCAGTATGATATGATTATCTGTGCTGTTGTGGGGAGGGGCATTCTGATGAGTGATAAGCCAGACCCAGGCTTGAGAGCATATACATAGTATTAGAGTGGATTAGTGGTGGATGTGCTTGCTTTGCTTGCATCAGTTCCCATGTAATTCACACTTAGACGAGGTTCTCTTTGATGACTTCTTATCGGTCCTTTGGACTCGAGGGGCTGTCAGATCTGAGGAATGTCGACTTTGGGAACCGATCATTTGGGATTCAGCTAAGTGAGGCCGCTTCAAGAGACGATGATGCCACACCTTCTGGGTATCGTACCATCGTTCTTGAAAGTCTGTGACACTGATGACCGCATAGGATGCCGAACTTGTGTCAGTTTAGGTCCATACCCGTGAGTAGGAGGGTTTTTTCAGGAAACTTGACTTCCAGCCTACCCGGTATTTTGGTTTTCTCTCGTTAGAGCAAACTTATCCCGTCAGCAGTGCAGCAGTAATCAGAGCTTTGTGGGGGCCGTGATCCCGTGTTTGCTGCATCTTGCATTGCATCTGCATAATCATCTTTGCACCATATTGCATAGCACTCTCCAGCTAGTCATAGCTCTTATCCAGCCTTTGTTTTGCTTTAGAGGGTGATTCTCCGGTGTTTGGTCTGAGCACGTGTTGATTGTTAGAAGACGACCAAGGGGTTGAAGCAGATTGAGCAGGATCAAGCAGTGAAGTCAGTTGAAAGTTGTTGGTAGCTATGTTAGAGAGCAACTTCCAGGTTGTTGATACCTTGTCAGGTTACACTGTGACATCCAATCCTCTGTATGGTTCTATGCCTGATGAAGACTTTCCGCAAGTGAACAACCTTACTGCAACTCGACTTGTACAACCTTCTATTGAAGACCGAGATCTGCATGAGCAGTTTGTTGTCCGAAGTGAACGCTCTCCTTATATTGATACCTCAGACTATCAGGGTGTTGTTTTCCCTGTGCCAAATTCTCGAAGAGAGGTCCCGATAGCAAATACTAAAGACCCATTAGCTCTCGTGTATGCTAAAAGGTTTCGTGCTTTGGATGAAAGATTCAAAGCCTTGGAAGTTAAAGATGTTGTTAACCCCAATGCTGCAGACATGTGTCTGGTTTCTGGCCTAGTGTTACCTCTGAAGTTCATAGCGCCGAGGTTTGAAAAGTACAAAGGAAATAGTTGCCCGAAGCAACATTTGGTGATGTTCTGCCGAAGAATGACTTCGTTTGTGCACGACGACAGGTTGATGATTCACTGCCTTCAGGACAGTCTGATTGGGGCATCTCTGAGTTGGTATATGCAGTTGGAGAGTAATCAGATCCGATCATGGGTGGATTTAGCCAATGCTTTTCTGAAGCAGTATGACTACAATCTTGATGTAGCTCCTAGTCGCATGCAGCTGCAAGAATTGTCTCAAGAGAACAATGAACCTTTCAGGAAGTATGTTCAGAGATGGAGAGAATTTGCTGCTAGAGTGCAACCACCGCTTCTAGACTGAGAGTTAAAAGGCATGTTCGTAAACTCCTTGTAGAGTCCGTACTTCGAAAGAATGCTTGGAGTTGCACCAAATTTCTCTGAATTGGTAAGGGCAGGAGAGCGCATCGAGTATGGTGTAAAGACTGGAAGAATTCAGAATATTTCAAGCAGCCAGGCTGGTGAAATCGAATCTCTCTGTAGCTTTCAAGCTGAAGATGAAACCGTGGTCAATGCAATCATGACAGATGATGGGTATTCTCAAGACGAATCGGTGAAATCTGTTGGTTCTTCGTCTTCTCAGCGGTCGGTATCCTCTATGTCTCGTTATTCTGGACAGACAATTGTGCCTAGGGCACCACATCAGGAACATTATGTCGCTCCTCTTGCAAATCCACGAGCCCGTGGCCGAGGTTATCAGAATCAGCGTCAGAATCAGAACCGACCTCGTAACAACTTGGAACGAAGGAATGCTCCTTCTCATCCAGTGCCTGTGCCGTATAGCTAGATTCTGCCACATTTGATTCAGAATTCTTTGGTGGAACCTAAAGCTCTTAAGCCCGTGCCAGAGCCTTACCCTCCTGGGTACAATCCCCATGCTCAGTGTGGATACCATGGTGGATCCCCGGGGCATTCGACTGAAGATTGCAAAGCTTTCCAGGCAAAAGTGCAACAGTTGATCGACAAAGGGTGCATTTCCTTTCTAGAAAGAGTTTTGGTTGTGCATGATAACCTCTCAGCTGTTTGAGCTCGCAGATTCAGAGGGTTATTTCCAGAAGCCAGTGGTCCAGACAGGCAGATGTCCTCAGTGTTGGCGATCCTCGAACCTTTTATCATTCGCATTCGTAGTTTCTTTTCTGTTAGTTACTACTTGCTGTTAAACATTGTTTGTTTCGAATGGTAATATTGATAAAGTGACTATCCATTTTTCTGAATTAATCATGTCGCTGTCACTCATTTACTGTGTTGCACTGACACTTTCATTTTATTCACTCCACTTTATCACTATGATTAGCAAAGATTGGAGGGAGGATGACGAAACTGAATACTCATAACCGAGGATCAGTGCTTTCGGATAAAACCCTGCCTATAATGTACATGCATTGTTTCAAATCCCCTAAACACTGGAGATATAAGGAGTTAGTCCCTAGTTAACCACTTCGAGCCGAGAAGTAGGAGTTTCTTTCGGACCTTTTAAACCCTCTCATCTTAACCCGGGGCAGGGTAGTCGTCAGTTAGCTTGACCGAGCGTTCAAGTCTTATAGAGGAGTGTTGCCTTTCGAGGACCAATCACAGTTTATTCCTCTTAAGAGGTCGTACCTCGTCAACCGCAGTGGTTAAACTTCACCAATCAGGAGTGAGACAGTTATAACCCTTACGGAGCAAGCAAGACAACCAGTGTCACACGACTTGTTCCAAGCAAAAAAAAAAAGAAAAAAAGAGAGAGCCTGCTAAGTAAAAAGAAAAGAAAAGCTGGAAAGCAAATACTTAGGCAAAAACTAGGGCATCCCGCTGGACTTCAAAACAAATCGGAAAGAACTCAAAAGAGTCAGTCCAGGCAAAAATTAGGGAATCAAAAGAATAAAATGAAAGGATCTCAATAGAAAAATCTTCAAACAAGGACAAAGTCGTGTGGATACAGATACCGAAAACGAAAGAGGAGTAACTGTCACTCCGAAAACCTTGCGAGTTCCTTAACCATTGTTCCTAACATTCCTCGTAGAGGCGAGCGCTCGTGCTAGGTTAACTGAACATTAGGATCGGAGATCATCACGTAGAAGGGGTGGGTACGAATCATGACTTGAGCCCAATATCCTTTGTTTCACGAACCGTGAACCCGACCACGATACAACCCTTAAAAGACCTAATTGAGGCAGGGTTTATTCTGAAAGCGCATTACGATAAGGTTGAGTAACCTGACTCCTACATGATTTGCTAATCATATCCTTGTTGTATTTTTCACTGATCAAATCAGCACTACGTTTGAACTCTTTGGTTCATTCGTCACTCACTATCATGACACGTAAATGAGTGACAACATTTTTTTCAAAATCTGCATGAACACTGCATTAAAATTACCATTCGTGAATAGACAATTTTAATTGCAGGCCGGTAGGTGATATGAAGGAATTCCAACAGGGAATAGTCAATCAGGACTGAATCGTTTAGTAGTCTGGATCAGAACGGTATACTGCGAAGCCCTATGAATTTGGGGCGTTGACTTCCAGTGAGTTTGGAATCAGTCAGTCTGAAGACAAGTCCCGAAGGATCGGTTGATTACGGGACAGTTTGTTCGAGAAGCAGTTGATCAGAGGTGAATCTTCTCGAGACCCAATCAGGGGCAGTTATCCAGAACTCCTGTGATTTGAGGGCGGATCCCTCCAGTGTTCAATCAGGGCAGGTTAAGTCGCTCAACGCTCGTTCAGGGGAAAGCTACTTCATAAGTATATTGAAACCAACCATGTTGAGAGTTGGTTAGTTGAGGATGAATCCTTCCGTTGCACAAATGCGGGGGCAAGTCATCTCAAGGTCGCCTCGTGGCAAGCTGCTTTCTGTTCAGAATGAATTTTCCCAAGAGTCGGATTGGGGCAAGTTGAATTACACTGAGGCAAGTTATTCATACGAGTTTGTTCACCCCAGCAAGAGTTGAGTGTCGGGGAATCGTGTCATTACCCTACCAAAAAACCTAAACCTTCTGGAAAAAGCCTTGTTGTCATTGGACTGTTGTCCTACAGCCTAAACTTGTTACTTACCGTGTAACTAAAGTCATTTCCAAAGCCCAGTTCCCGCCTGGCAAACCTCCAAAGCCCAGTCCTCGTCTGGCAAACAGGTAACCAGTTCTCGCCTGGTCCACCTTTCTTAGAATACCAGTTCTCCTCTGGTGCGTGTCAGCTTTTAAACCAGTTCCCGTCTGGTCGCCTTTTCCTTGACCCACTGTTTAACCAGTTCTCGTCTGGCTAACGCAGTTTTAAAGCCCAGTTCTCGTCTGGCCAACCAGAAATCAGTTCCCGTCTGACATCCAAAATCTAGAAGTCAGTTCTCGTTTGACAACTTAAACCCTTTTGCCACCAATTCTCGTCTGGTAATCTACCCTCGAATGCTAGTTCTCGTCTAGTATGTCCCCTTCAAATCCACTTTTGTTGGTAACCAGAAATAAATCCCTATCACCATGAACCTATCCCTAAAATAGAAAAATCCTAATCGTACCTGGCACGATATTCCCAGTGACATGTGCTATCACGTTCCCTGACACGAGGCTCGAATGGTCTCGGTTCTCCATGATTGGTGTTCTATATTCCCTTAGGGGGTGATGTTGTTAAATCAGGAAATTTTCTTCAGCAGAGATGTACAGTTAAGATCGACTCTCCTCAGCTGTTTAAGATTGCAGAAAGTTGAGATGGCACTTGTCCTTTATCAGAGTAGGGTCAAGATTATCCTCAGCAGGGCGAGATTGATATCCCCGGCAGAGTATAGCCATCCCCGGCAGATTGATTGTGCACTCCCAACGGTTTAGGATCGAATTTTTCCCTGACAAGCGGATTTCAGTTTATTTCCCCAGCACTGGGCCAGTGTGCAGTTTCTTGTAGGAGACTATTCACAAGTGTTCAGCCCTCGATAGCGCAGACTGAAGTCTCCAGCGGAATTGAAAGTCCCCACAGAGTTGTATTTTCCCCGACAGGTAGGATTTATTCCAGCGTCCGATTACCATCCTCAGCCGAGTTTGTAGTTCCCCAAGAGATTTGAGTCCTTGGAAGCCGTTGAGGCCATGATTGGTGCTCCCCAGTAGAATGTTGAATAACTGATGTTGTATTTCCCCATCGTAGTCGTTTTCTCCTAGAAAGTTTTGTCGTGAAGGTCGTGCAGTTTATTTATGCGAATGATATCGTTTCCTCAGCAGTTTGTGGTTTGAATACCCGGTTGAGCGAGTCCAAGTTCTCGGAGAGCTTTATTCCCCTGCAGCAGTCAACTGAAGATCATTTCCCCAGGCGGAGTCCAATTGAGATTGTTGTGACTTCTTCTCCTCGGCAGGATGATTCCTTCCTCCACCAGAGTGGTTCCTTCTCCCTGACAGGAGGATTTTCCCTTCAGCATTTATTTTGTTGATGGGGTCGCAGCATTTTGCATGATTGCATAGCATTTACCCTAAAATGCGTAGCATTTCCACCGTGTAGAGCATTGCGCCATTGTCAAAGCATATGCATATGGAACATGAGCTAGGTCATTACCATTCTTGTTTTCCAGGTGTTCCTACGCAGAATGATTTGCTCAAGATGATTCTTAAATTCCCCAGCGAAGTTGTTTTGCTCAAGATGATTCTTAAATTCTCCAGCGAAGGTGTTTGCTTAAGATGATTCTTAAAATCCCCAGTGAAGTCGCCAGAGAGAGTTGCTCAAGTTGATGCTTAGAGTCCCCGGCAGAGTGTTTGCTCAGGATGATTCCTGAAATCTCCAGCAGAGTTATTGGTTCAGGATGATTCTTGAAGTCCTCGGCGGAGTTATTTGTCCAAGATGATTCTTGAAGTCCTCAGCAGAGTTGATTCATCCAGAATGATTTCTGGATCCCTGAAGCAGAGTTATTTGATAGTTCTCCAGAATCCCCAGCGGAGATGTGTCATCCCCACCAGGTTTTAAACAGAAAAGTTGAAATTTCCCTTGAAGACTTGACGATTGAAGTCTGGCAGTAGTGCCAAATTCCCTGGCTTACTGAGGAAGTCCAACTGCAATGTCGAAGCAGTTATCTCAGCTGACGCGGAGTGCCTAACGGCAGAAGAGTGTATATCCCTATTGACCCGTGAATGATTAAAGATCCCATTTCAGGACTTACTGATGAAGTCCGACTGCGAGGCCGAAGCGGCTCTTCCAGCTGACGCAGAATGCCTGACGGCATAATTAACCATTCATTATCAGTTACCGTGTAACCGGTGATCCCTTGATGACTTGAGGATGAAGATCTACAGCAAAATCAGATGATCATCCTGACGGAGATTTGAGATTAAACCATTCACCAATTACCGTGTGACCAATTCCCCAGCAGAGTTGTCGTGCAACTGTCATGCTCAGTTTTGGAAGATGTTCCTACCAATCAGAGTATCGTTTACCTGTGCGGTTGGCAAATTGCCAGTTACCGTGTAAGCGATGATCCCTTGATGATTTAAGGACGCAATGTGTAATACCCCAAATTTTGCCCTAAGATTTGTCGTCGCATTTCATTGCATTTTTATTGCATTTAATCAATTACTAACAAATTTGTGTAGTCGTTTGACTTTTTGCAGGTAAATATCATATGGCATGCATTTTTTCTAAAAAAGTAAAAATGACACAATTGGCAAGAGGACATGTGTAAGGAGTTGTGAGTGTGAGAGGTTGAGAGTTCGAATCTCACCTTTGTCACTTTTTTGTTTTTTATTATTTTTACTCTAAATTTTTCTATCTTTCATTAAAAAATAACAAAAATAGTTTTTTATTATTATTTAATTATTATTTTCGTATTTTAATTAAATCATTTTTTAAAATATTATTTTTTTTCACTTTTTTCTAAATTATTCATAAAAATATCCAAAAAATCATAAAATAAAAAATATTAGAAAAAATTTTGTTCTTTTTATAATATTTTTGATTTTAGGAATCAATAGGATTATTAGTTTTTATTTTAAGTTTATTTTAATTATTTTAAATTATTTAAATCTTATTTTTTCTTAACTAATTATTTAGTTTTGGCTTTAAAATGGGCTTTAGGGACAATATTGACAATTTGGTGTTAACCCTAATTTGTTCCCTATATATACATGTGTTGCCTTGTTGAAAAAAGGGGAGAGAATGAAAAAAACCTAAAAGGAGTGAGTGCCGTTTACCATTATTTCTTTTCCTTCATCTATTACTGTTGTTTCTTTTTCTTCATCCTTACCGTTATTTCTTTTTCTTCATCTATTACTGTTGTTTCTTTTTCTTCATCCTTACCGTTATTTCTTTTTCTTCATCTATTACCGTTATTTCTTTTTCTTCATCTATTACTGTTACGTTTATATATATAATTTTTAAATTGTTAGAGTTTATATATATATAAGATTAATTTTTGATCGAATTATGTCGATACGATGTTTGCACATTTGTGTGCATGACGCGTGACATTTGTGTTAGTTCGATCTGATTGCGATGATCGCATTTTTGTGTGAGCAATAATACTATTTTTTGCTTAATTTCTTTTTCTTTGCGATAAATTTTGTTTCGTCCGATTTAGATCTGGTTGCGATGAGCGCATTTCTGCGTTAACAACATTGTTGGGTTATTTGGCACATTTAAAATTCATTATTGCTTTATTATTATTATTATTATTATTATTATTATTAGTATTAGTATTAGTATTATTATTATCATTATTTATTATTATTATCATTATTATCATTATTATTATCATTATTATTATTGTTATCATTAATTTATTAAAACTTGTTATAATATAAAAATCTGTTTTTTAAAATAAATAACATTAACATCTTTTCCAAATTAATATGAAAACCTATTATTTTTAAGAAAAACTTTTTTTTTTAGATAAATTTAAAATAATAACTAAAATCTTTTTTTTAAAATAATAACTAGAACCGTTATTTATTTTATTTTATTATTGTTCAATTCAAATTTCATTATCATATTGTATCTGCTTCTCTCATGTAACCTCGCGAACTTAACAATCGCTCTTTAAATTCTGCCTTTAAATTTCTGCTTGCATGGTTTAAATTATGACATTATCTCTCTGTTTGCATGATTCAATTATCTCACGCGTTTACCATTATTTCTGTCACATTGCACTCATCCGAAGGTTAGGTCTAACTGTTTGGCCGCCGCGCCAATAGTCCGTAAAACTTCACACATTCAATTTCAAATCCTCAAAACTACAAACTACAAACCCTAATTTTCACAAATGCCTCGCCGCAGGCCAAATTACAATTTTATCCCTAGCATTAGGTCAAAGAGCCGTCGCGCTCATTTTAGGGTTTCCCGCCGCGGAATCCCTAACCTAACCCTAATTCACTTAACAATTCAACGTAGAGATTTGGAGTTTCTACACTCCGTGTAAGCGTGTCCTTAAGATGCGTTTATTCCCCTTGAGACCTTGACCACAGTCAAGAAGTCTCTAACCTCCCTTTTGAGGGGAACTACAGTTACTCTGATTCCATTCCCGTAAGGATATGTAGGCACAAGATGCGATGTCTTGCCGAGTAAACTTAGAATTAACCCCTAGGTCTTTTTTAATTTTCAATCCTTTGTACATACCCTTAAAGCAAAATAATTAATGAAATAAAAAAAAAAACAAAAGGTTCCCGTAGAGTACTACGGAAGTTTAGGGTGCTAATACCTTCCCTAATCTTAACCAACCCCCGAACCTTAGATCTCTCCCCTTTAGGTTTTTCCTTTCTTTAACCTTTCCTTCGGATAAATCAAAGACCGGTTGTAAATGAATTAAGATTCAAGTTAATCAATAGCTTGACATCCAAATTTCACCGCAACAGAAAATGGCGACTTCACTGGGGACTCCTAATTTTTGAGGGTTATCCCTATCTTGTTTATTTTTCTTCATATATTTGTTTCATTAATATTTTTACTCATTTGTATATACGTTGTTCAGGGTACCTGCTTGGGAGTTACTGTGTTGTGAGATAAGTCCTACACCCGGACTTGAGTGACATTATTATAGGATGGTGATATATTCGACGAGGCTTATAGGGAGTGAGTCCCGACTAAGTTGACTCGAGAATCACCGCTCAGTTGAGACACTTTCGAAAATGGTTCGGTTGATCGAGTGTAATCGTGAAAACTTTTACCATTATCGATTGGAGTCTGTGATACTGGGAACCGTAGTACCTTTACACCATCTTGGCCTTATATAGGATGTAGTGCGGGAACTATGTGGGAGTAGTCCTACAATGGTTGCTACGCGATGCTACACTTAAAAGAGGTTCTCTTGAGAATATTATCGACCCTTGAGTCAGTCGAGAAGTTGATAATATCCAAAAGATGGGCTGATGACTTTGGGCACTTTTTAGAACCCTTGTTCTGCAGGTACAATTAACCTATAGTACACACCACTTTGGGAAGGGTAGACCTTGACTCCATTCATTGTTCCTCTAAAATTAGGACCTTTGTTTGCTTATGTGTGTTTGTGCTTTGCATCCATAAAGCATCATATCATTTCTAGTTTCAAGGAATTCAAAATTCCTTTGCAAATTCAAGAAGTCCTACATTTTAAAGTCTAACAGCTTTTCTCGCTTTTCTAAAAGGGAATATTTGCAATTGACCATTGAAATTCTTGGAACCATTGCATGGCATTAGCATCACATTTTTGCATTGCATTTATCCCCCAGTTTCTCCTTCTTGGTCCTATCGTCTTCTAGTGTACCTTTGAGTCGTCAAGCTGATTCCTCGACACAGATATCATACCAGAAACGGAACAGGAGTCACTTTGATCCTATTCTCATGACTTACACAGAGCTATATCCTGACTTAGTCCGGCAAGGACTGATTACTACAAAGGCTTTACCACCTCCTCTTAATCCTCCGGCTGGATTTAGGGCTGATCTCCATTGTGCTTCCCATGAGGGTGCCCCAGGCCATGACTTGGAGCATTGTTTTGCATTGAAGGCTAGAGTATGTGAATTGGTTAGAACTGGAATACTTGATTTTACAGACAGTCATCCGGATGTTCAGAAAAATCCCTTGCCAGTACATCAGAAATGAAGTTTTGTCACTAGGCCTTTTGTTTCTCGTTGTTTGCACTTTCCTTATTTTGTTTAAGTTGTTTGCTTTTAATTATGTTTGTACTTTCATTAATGAAATAAGCATTGCGACTTTTGATTCAATTCATTTCCGTCCATTTATTTGCATCTTTATGCTTTATTTTTCAAATGTTTACTTCTTGTCCAAAATTTTGATATGCTAAGATTGGAGGGAGGATGATGAAAATGTTATACCCATAATTGCTGTCAGTATGCTTTCAATTAAACCTTGTTGACGATGTAAGGCATTGTTTCAATTCTCAAACACTGGAGAAATAAGGAAGTTAATCCCTCGTCACCCCCTTCGGGCCTAGAAGTTGGAGTTTCTTTCGTTACAAAAAAACCACAATTTTAACCTTGGGATGGGTAGTTCTCAGTTAACTTGGTTGTGTGTTCATACGATACACCTTTCATTAACAAATTTTCCTTCGCACACGTCAAATAAGTGTCGAAGATGTTTTCTAATCAAAAGGTCGATGATGGTTCACCATAATCATTAAAATCAAACAGTCACTTTCCTTCACACAAAAAAAATAATATAAAAAAATCAAAAGAAGCCCGCTAAGTCAAAACCTATGAAGGAGACTTAGGCAAAACTGGGGCATCCCGCTGACTGTAAACTCTAAAATAAACAGTTCAGGCAAAATTTAGGGATAATACAAAGAGATTTTTAAATCCTTATCTTGAAAATCCTCAATGTCAAAACAATCAAATGTTATAGGGGAGTAGTGACTGCCTTTTCATAGGTCCCTTTGACTTCTGAATCATCACTGCTACGATCAATGAAATCCCTAACTTATGGGAACCTGAATGCATAGTATGAGTTAACTGAGCATAGGACTGAAGATCATCACGTAGATTGGGTGGGTACAAATAAATTTTGAGCCTTTATCTTTTGTTTCATAAACCGTGAACCAGGCCACATTACAACCCTCAAAAGACCTAATTGAAGCAAGGTTATTTTGAAAGTATACTACAGCAAGGTTGCGTAACCTGACTCCAAAAGATCCTTGCGAATCATTTATTTTGGCAATACACTTTTATTTTAAACTTTGAGTGTCTTGAACCGCCTTGTTCTGACTAACGACTCATGTATTTTCCATCATTCAAAAATAATTTTTCAAAAATCTCATGAACTTTGCATTACCATGTTTGTATGAATATTTTTGTTTGCAAACTGGCTTTCCTCTAAGGAATTTTCAAACAATGAGAAACTTGGTCAAGTGATCTTATCAGGGGCAAGTTCCTTTTACATCCTGTCAAAGAATTAGTTCAAGATTTGTTCAAGGCAATATCTTCTCAGATTTGGTTTATCCAGAGAATTGTTCAAGACCCAGACTGGGGCAAGCCCTCCGAGGATACAGCAAAACAGTCGACTCCATGAATTAGACAGCTGAAGCAATTATCAGTTCATTTGACCTGGGGCAGTTTACTTGCATAATCCCTAAGCAGTTATTCATCATTCCTATAGTGACTATCAACTTGATACAGTTTAACAGAATGACAGTGATCTCCGTGTTGAGGAATCAGTCCTCCAGTTTTGTCATCTCACCGAAAGAGTCGAGCCTTGTTGTCGATGTCTGCATTTGCATTTGATCATATCTCATAGCATAATTCCTATACATGTGCATATCTTGGGTGCTTTATTCCCCATTTACATTTCTATCTTGGGTGTTTTACTCCCCATTTACATTTCTATCTTGGGTGCTTTATTCCCCATTTACCTCTCTATCTTGGGTGCTTTACTCCCCATTTACATTTCTAGCTTGGGTGCTTTACTCCCCATTTACATTTCTATCTTGGGTGCTTTATTCCCCATTTACAGTTTTATCTTGGGTGCTTTACTCCCCATTTACATTTTTATCTTGGGTGCTTTACTCCCCATTTACATTTTTATCTTGGGTGCTTTACTCCCCATTTACATTTCTATCTTGGGTGCTTTACTCCCCATTTACATGTCTATCTTGGGTGCTTTACTCCCCACTTACCTTCTATCCTTGGTTGTTTTATCCCCCATGTACCTTTATCCCGGGTGTTTTATTCCCCATTTACCAGATATTCCTGGGTTTACCTAACATCATGGTGTTTTACCCCCATTTGCTTTTTTTTTCTCCCTGAGGTCGTGTTTTACTCGTGTCTTACCTTGTGGGCTAAAATTTATTTACTTGGCATCATGGGTGTTTTATCCCCATTTGCATTTTTCTCCTGAGCTCGTGTTCTACTCGCGTCTTACCTTGCGGACAATTTCTAATTTACTTGGCACCTATCAACAATTCTGTGTCGTGTCTACCCGACGTTCTTCCAGATATGACATGTCTTCTTCCCTAGTGCAATTCCTCGGTGGGTCGTCCCCTGTGACGTTGTTTCGTCTGTATCCGTGCATTTTTCATTTTCATCATACGCATCATATCAGATTCATATCATATTTAGTATTATAGTTCATTTTGTTTTGTCCATATCATTGCATAGCACTGCGTCTAAAGACAAAATTTTCGGTTATCTGTATTTAAATCCCTCCACCACGATTTCTCGAGTCTCCGTTGCTCGAATCACCCGGTGAAGTTATTTAAATAGGGGCAACTGTAATACCCCAAATTTTGCCCTAAGATTTGTCGTCGCATTTCATTGCATTTTTATTGCATTTAATCAATTACTAACAAATTTGTGTAGTCGTTTGACTTTTTGCAGGTAAATATCATATGGCATGCATTTTTTCTAAAAAAGTAAAAATGGCACAATTGGCAAGAGGACATGTGTAAGGAGTTGTGAGTGTGAGAGGTTGAGAGTTCGAATCTCACATTTGTCACTTTTTTGTTTTTTATTATTTTTACTCTAAATTTTTCTATCTTTCATTAAAAAATAACAAAAATAGTTTTTTATTATTATTTAATTATTATTTTCGTATTTTAATTAAATCATTTTTTAAAATATTATTTTTTTCACTTTTTTCTAAATTATTCATAAAAATATCCAAAAAATCATAAAATAAAAAATATTAGAAAAATTTTTGTTCTTTTTATAATATTTTTGATTTTAGGAATCAATAGGATTATTAGTTTTTATTTTAAGTTTATTTTAATTATTTTAAATTATTTAAATCTTATTTTTTCTTAACTAATTATTTAGTTTTGGCTTTAAAATGGGCTTTAGGGACATTATTGACAATTTGGTGTTAACCCTAATTTGTTCCCTATATATACATGTGTTGCCTTGTTGAAAAAAGGGGAGAGAATGAAAAAAACCTAAGAGGAGTGAGTGTCGTTTACCGTTATTTCTTTTCCTTCATCTATTACTGTTGTTTCTTTTTCTTCATCCTTACCGTTATTTCTTTTTCTTCATCTATTACTGTTGTTTCTTTTTCTTCATCCTTACCGTTATTTCTTTTTCTTCATCTATTACCGTTATTTCTTTTTTTTCATCTATTACTGTTACGTTTATATATATAATTTTTAAATTGTTAGAGTTTATATATATATATATATAAGATTAATTTTTGATCGAATTATGTCGATACGATGTTTGCACATTTGTGTGCATGACTGGTGACATTTGTGTTAGTTCGATCTGATTGCGATGATCGCATTTTTGTGTGAGCAATAATACTGTTTTTTGCTTAATTTCTTTTTCTTTGCGATAAATTTTGTTTCGTCCGATTTAGATCTGGTTGCGATGAGCGCATTTCTGCGTTAGCAACATTGTTGGGTTATTTGACACATTTAAAATTCATTATTGCTTTATTATTATTATTATTATTATTATTATTATTAGTATTATTATTATCATTATTTATTATTATTATCATTATTATCATTATTATTACCATTATTATTATTGTTATCATTAATTTATTAAAACTTGTTATAATATAAAAATCTGTTTTTTAAAATAAATAACATTAACATCTTTTCCAAATTAATATGAAAACCTATTATTTTTAAGAAAAACTTTTTTTTAGATAAATTTAAAATAATAACTAAAATCTTTTTTTTTAAATAATAACTAGAACCGTTATTTATTTTATTTTATTATTGTTCAATTCAAATTTCATTATCATATTGTATCTGCTCCTCTCATGTAACCTCGCGAACTTAACAATCGCTCTTTAAATTCTGCCTTTAAATTTCTGCTTGCATGGTTTAAATTATGACATTATCTCTCTGTTTGCATGATTCAATTATCTCACGCGTTTACCATTATTTCTGTCACATTGCACACATCCGAAGGTTAGGTCTAACTGTTTGGCCGCCGCGCCAATAGTCCGTAAAACTTCACACATTCAATTTCAAATCCTCAAAACTACAAACTACAAACCCTAATTTTCACAAATGCCTCGCCGCAGGCCAAATTACAATTTTACCCCTAGCATTAGGTCAAAGAGCCGCCGCGCTCATTTTAGGGTTTCCCGCCGCGGAATCCCTAACCTAACCCTAATTCACTTAACAATTCAACGTAGAGATTTGGAGTTTCTACACTCCGTGTAAGCGTGTCCTTAAGATGCGTTTATTCCCCTTGAGACCTTGACCACAGTCAAGAAGTCTCTAACCTCCCTTTTGAGGGGAACTACAGTTACTCTGATTCCATTCCCGTAAGGATATGTAGGCACAAGATGCGATGTCTTGTCGAGTAAACTTAGAATTAACCCCTAGGTCTTTTTTAATTTTCAATCCTTTGTACATACCCTTAAAGCAAAATAATTAATGAAATAAATAAATAAAATAAACAAAAGGTTCCCGTAGAGTACTACGGAAGTTTAGGGTGCTAATACCTTCCCTAATCTTAACCAACCCCCGAACCTTAGATCTCTCCCCTTTAGGTTTTTCCTTTCTTTAACCTTTCCTTCGGATAAATCAAAGACCGGTTGTAAATGAATTAAGATTCAAGTTAATCAATAGCTTGACATCCAAATTTCACCGCAACACAATGATATCAGATAAATCAAAGAATCATCCTGACGGAGGTTCAAATCAGTATTTCTCCAGCTAGTTGCCGTGCAACTATTATTTCAGTTTCCGAAGATTTGTCCCATCAGAGTACCGTGTACTTGTGCAATTGGCAAATTTCCGGGTTTGTTGATATTCAAACCGTCTTTTACCTTGATTGTGTGTGAGTCGTTCGCTTCTCACCCAGTCAGGTCCAAGCCGTTTGAATAGGGGTAGCTGTTGCACCCCAAAATTTGGCCAACATTTCTTTATCTAGCTCATGTTTCATTTCATTCACATTAGCATTATCATTTGCATTTCATTGACATGTGTGCAGGAGATCAAGAGGTATGATTACCAATAAAGAGTTATACAAGACTATGAAGCTAGCTAAGAAGGTTATTCAGGTGCTCAAAGGTTGATATCCTTGTCAGAGAAAGTAGAAGATCCTCAGGGAGAGTGATTGAAACCAAGAATGTGGGTCTCCTAACTTGAGAGTTATGGGGAAGACCATCAGATGATTCTGAGGCCATAAAGATGGACTTGAGGTCTTGAGAGAGCTCATGAGAAGTGTTGAAGATCACTTTGAGGCCTAGACAGGTCATTGTGCAAGATTAAGAAGACTCAGCCATGAGTGGTACAATTAGGGTTTGACTGGGTCAACCCTAAGTCAACTGATGATTTGAAGAAGGTTGAGACTTAATTCAAGAGCCATGTGATCATGGATTGATACATTGAGATGTTATAAGGATGATTCCAAGGTCAACTCATCATGATTGAAGAGTTTGAGAAGTTTCAGGCTAGGGTTTCTAAGACTTGACAGTGTAAAATCCCCTAGTTTGACCCCTGTCTTCAAGGCAATGTAGCTCAAGATAGGATTGTCATCTCATCTTGACCCCAACATGATTGTTGTAGGGAATGATCTTAGATTTAATTTGAGTACTAGAAGTCCTTGATAGAGTTTATAGAACTCAAGTTATGAGTCAGACAAGTTACAAGTCATCTGAGGCATGTGAATTTGGAGCTTGAAAGTTACCCAACTTGCATGACACTTTTGCCCTAGAAGGATGATTCTTGTGAACTTTTGGTCAACATGAATGTTGTTCCTTATTCTCTTAGATTTCTAGAGAGTACTAGAAGTCCTTGATAGGATTTGTAGAACTCAACTTATGGCTTTGACAAGTCAAGGGTATTTTGGGAAGTTGTGATTATGGGTCATTTTTGGTTATGGGTCATTTTCACCAACTTAGACATCTCAAATGAAATTTGGTGCAACTTGAAAGTTTCTCAAAATGAGGTTTTAACCTTGACCATGTATCAAGGAGGCATTGAAATGGCTCAAGGAGAGACTTGATTCAAGAAATTGTGAAAAAGGAAGAATTAAAGAGAATTAAAGACCAAAAATTCAAAATAAATGATATGTGTGCAAATGAAGCAAAATAATAGCATTTTTTGAATGGAAAATGTATTTTAGAAACATTGGCAATATTAGATTTTTGATTTAAGTTCAATTTCATGGACTTTTATCTCATTGCTTCATGATGAAGTAACATAACATACATGAGCCATTGGATTTAAACAAGGGGAGAATCACCACCATTCATGTTCAATATCTCATGAGAAGTTGAATGCAAGCTTGCTGAGGCCAAAATAGAGAGGGAATCGTGACTGTCATGAATGACATTTTGGTGAGAATTTGAAAATCCAATTTCTCATTCTGAAGCTTTGAGAAGGTTCTGGATGATTCCAATGCGTTCTATATTAGGTGTTGAGTGTGTTCAGATCGTTTTTTGGAAGAGTTTGAAGCTGGTAGCAGAAGGTGAGTTTGAAAACTTAGAGTTGCAAGAGAGAATCGAGTTCTGAGTTCCAGAAGAAATCAAGGCAAATTGAAGGTGGCATTGGCTTCAGAAGGAGTTTTGGAGTGTATCTGCATCATCTTGAAGGTTGAATTGATCAAGAACCTCTTCTGTTACACCTCTGAACTCAGGTTGGTAACTTTCATCCTTATGCATAATTTATGAGGAGATAGATAGAAATCTATAGGTGGTTAGGAATCTGGCAATGTGTAGTTGGATTCTAGGTCAAGAAATCGTGGAATAGAGACAAGTTAGGATGATGACCAATTTCTGTTGAGGCTAAACTCTTGTAGTTCTTGGATAGATAATCAAGATTAGATAGGGGAAATTGATCACCATGAGATTGAAGGAAAATTGCGATCTAAACGCAGCGGAAAACAAAAATTTTCCTTTAGTGATCCTCACGAATGAGCATGGTCAGTGATAGAATCGTTACCTCTTTGTGGCGATTCAGATCTTTGATGCAGCGATCACAAGCGTTGATGAAGTGCAACGCCTCTACTCAGTCCACACGAACAGCTTCCGGTCACAGTGCTAGCTGCTTACGAACGGAATTATTTGAGTGAGAAAAGAGAATCAAAAACGAAATTGCATCAAGTGAAAGCTTCATCACAAGGGTTCCTTTTATAGACTCTCTTGTGGGCTGCGGGCTAAAATCCTAATTCACATGATCCATAATAATATTATATATTATTATAATAACTATTATTATAATAAATATATTTATTTTATTATTATTTTATAACCATTATAAAATAACAATAATTATTATTATATTATCCGAATTTCTATTTTTCACTTAAGTGCACCGTACCTTACGGTGTTCCTTTGATTTCTCTATCTCTCATCAAACTGTCCTTATGTGTGTGACCCTGTAGGATTTCGTAACGTTGGTAATTATATTAAATTATATATATTTAACATAATAAACAGTAAGCGGTATCTAGCAACACATCACTGCTACCCAAGTCACGAAAATGTCATGTGATCTGACAAAACCTTTTTCGTGATAATATATGTTTGTACAATTACCCTTTTGCCCCTATGTCTATATTGAACACAAGGCATACACTGTGTCATCCTTGTCCAGTTCAATATTGGGCCCTTAGACATTTCTCCTGTTATGCAGGATTGGCAAATTCCATCTAGGACACTCATGTCCCTCAGCATGCTTCGTGGAGTGCCCATCAACTGTCTTTATGATCATCCAGTTACGGATAATGTTTGATCAGCAATAAAGCACCCGACTCTACATCTAGGGTCCATAGTGGTTTCAGGTCGAAGGGTGGTAATACACCATTATCACCATGAGAATAACTTATGAAACTTTGCATAACATACTATGTAGTATTCTCATAGCGGGTCAATCCGGTATAAATATTACTCCTAATATTTATACCTATGTCAAGACTTGATAACTCTTTATCCATGATCCATGAGATGTGATCATCAATCTATCTTCATAATAGTCTCAATGCTTTTAATGTTATCCCACTTTGCAATAAAGCTTGACTACGGATATTTTAAGAATAATGTCTTTATGTTTAATGGGATCTCATGATTAAGTCACACTTAACATTTCATTAAACAGACTAACTATTCTAGGGACTTTATTATTCTGAAAGACAAACATAATAAAGAAATGCCTTTTATTATTAAACGAATAATCTGATACAAGTACCAAAAAGTATTGGCCTCTAGGGCTTACACCAACAATCTCCCACTAGCACTAGAGCCAATTAGGCATACCCCTAATACCCATAGATCTAGTATGACCATCATGCTTCTGTTGCGCAAGAGGCTTTGTTAATGGGTCAGCGATATTGTCAAGTGTAGGTACTCTGCATATCTTCACATCTCCCCGATCGATTATCTCTCTAATGAGGTGATAACGCCTAAGTATGTGTTTGGATCGTTGGTGAGATCTAGGCTCCTTAGCTTGTGCGATAGCACCATTGTTATCACAATATAAACCAATGGGATCCACAATGCTAGGGACTATGCCAAGTTCACTAATGAACTTCTTGATCCAAACAGCTTCCTTTGCTGCATTTGAGGCAGCAATATACTCGGCCTCAGTTGTAGAATCAGCAACTGTTTCTTGCTTTGAACTTTTCCAGCTCACAGCGCCACCATTGAGACAGAACACATAACCAGATTGTGATCTAAAATCATCCTTATCTGTCTGGAAGCTAGCATCAGTGTAACCAATTACATCAAGCTCTTCCTGACCTCCATATATCAAGAATGAATCCTTAGTCCTTCTCAAGTACTTAAGGATATTCTTGACAGCTACCCAGTGAGCATCACCGGGATCAGATTGGTACCTACTCGTTGCACTTAATGCATACGAGACATCTGGTCGAGTACATAACATGGCATACATGATAGATCCTATTGCAGATGCATATGGAATCTTATTCATGCGATCCCTTTCTTCCTTAGTTGAAGGGGATTGTGTTTTTGATAAACACAAACCATGTTGCATAGGTATGAATCCTTTCTTGGAATCATGCATATTAAAGCGTCTCAACACTTTATCTATGTATGTACTCTGACTTAGGCCAAGCAGTTTTTGTGATCTATCTCTATAGATCCTAATTCCTAATATATAGGCTGCTTCACCTAGGTCTTTCATAGAAAAACAATTCCCTAACCAAGTCTTCACTTGTTGCAAGGTAGGGACATCGTTTCCAATGAGTAATATGTCATCTACATATAATACCAGAAACACGATCATGCTCCCACTAACCTTCTTGTAGACACAAGGTTCATCTTCATTTTTGATGAATCCATATTGTCTTACGGTTTCATCAAAACGAAGATTCCAGCTTCTGGAAGCTTGCTTCAATCCATAGATTGATCGCTGTAACTTGCATATCTTTTGGGCATCTTGTGGTATGTCAAATCCTTCAGGTTGTGTCATGTACACATCCTCAAGAAGATTCCCATTAAGGAAAGCAGTTTTGACATCCATCTGCCATATTTCATAATCATGATATGCAGCGATGGCAAGTAAAATCCGAACAGATTTAAGCATTGCAACTGGTGAAAAGGTTTCATCATAGTCAACCCCATGAATTTGTTTATAGCCTTTTGCAACCAGTCTTGCTTTATAGGTATGTACCTTACCATCCATGTCAGTCTTCTTCTTGAAGACCCACTTGCATCCTATAGGGTTAACTCCTATAGGAGGTTCTACCAAGGTCCAAACCTGGTTTGTGTACATGGAATCCATTTCAGATTTCATGGCTTCTAGCCACTTCTCAGACTCAGGACCAGTTATGGCCTCTTTGTAGGTCACAGGCTCATCTTGATCCATGAGTAATACATCACCCTGATCACTTATGAGATATCCATATCTCTCAGGTTGGTGACGTATCCTGCTTGACCTACGCTGGTCTTGTTCTTCTTGAGCAGGTTGCTCTTCCACAACTACTTGTGTTTCCTGCTCTAGTTCCTCCATAGGTGTTTCAATGTTTTGTGATTCTTGAATTTCTTCAAGCTCTATTTTCCTCCCACTGTTTCCTTTGGAAATAAAATCCCTTTCCAGAAAGACTCCAGTTCGAGCGACAAACACTTTGCCCTCAGAAGGATTGTAGAAGTAATATCCTCTTGTTTCTTTAGGATACCCCACAAATAAGCATTTGTCAGATTTGGGCTCAAGCTTGGTTGAAATTTGTCGTTTGACGTAAACCTCGCAACCCCAAATCTTCATGTAAGACATATGTGGTTTCTTACCACTCCATATCTCATATGGTATCTTATCAACCTTTTTGGATGGAACACGGTTAAGTGTGTAAGCTGCTGTTAATAATGCATGTCCCCAAAAGGAGTTTGGAAGATCGACGTGACTCATCATGGATCGGACCATGTCTAACAAGGTTCGATTTCTTCTCTCAGATACACCATTCCATTGTGGTGTTCCAGGAGGAGTAAGTTGGGATAGAATCCCATACTCTTTTAGATGGTCATCAAATTCTAGGCTTAAATATTCACCGCCTCGATCTGATCGAAGAACTTTAATATTCTTACCTAGTTGGTTTTGTACTTCATTCTTGAATTCCTTGAACTTTTCAAAGGACTCAGATTTATGTTTCATTAGATACACATATCCGTATCTACTGAAGTCATCAGTAAAAGTGATGAAGTACTGAAAACCTCCTCTGGCTGGTATGTTCAGTGGTCCACATACATCAGTATGTATGAGTGCCAAAAGATCATTAGCCCTTTCACCTTTTCCTGTGAATGGGGACTTTGTCATCTTTCCAATTAAACAAGATCTGCATGTCTCATATGATTCATAATCAAAAGAGTCCAAGAGTCCATCTTTATGGAGTTTGGAAATGCGTTTCTCATTTATGTGGCCTAATCGACAGTGCCAAAGGTAAGTTGGATTCAACTCATTAGGTTTCAACCTTTTAGTATTAATGTTATAAATTGGCATTTCAAGATCAAGGACATATAGTCCATTATTCATTTTTGCAGTAGCATAGAATATATCATTCAAATAAATGGAGCAACAATTGTTCCTTATTATGAATGAAAAACCAAACTTGTCCAAACAAGAAACGGAAATAATATTCCTGCTAATTGCAGGTACATAATAACAGTTCTCTAACTGAATTATTAAACCACTAGGTAAAGTTAAAACATAAGTTCCTACAGCTAAAGCAGCAACCTTTGCTCCATTGCCAACTCGTAGGTCAACTTCACCTTTTGCCAAATTTCTACTCCTTTTTAGTCCCTGCACATTAGTACAAATGTGAGAACCGCATCCAGTATCTAATACCCATGATGCAGAAGTAGATAAATTAATTTCAATAACAAAAATACCTGAATTTGAAGTCTCTACTCCATTATTCTTATCTTCCAGGTACTTTGGGCAATTTCTCTTCCAATGTCCGGTCTTACCGCAATGGAAGCAAGTGCCCTCCTTTGCTATTCCTCCACTAGGCTTCAAAACAGGAGGAGTGGGTTTGGGTTTGGCAACTTCCTTGCCTTTCCCTCTACCACCCTGTTTGATGGGCCTCTTGTTCTGTTTCTTTCCATTACTGACCATCAGAATGGATTTCCCTTTTGTCTTCATATTCTGCTCAGCAGTTCTCAACATGCCTAGCAGTTCTGGAAGACTTTTGTCCAAGTCATTCATATTGAAATTCAGGACAAACTGACTGAAGCTCTCTGGCAACGATTGCAAGATCAGATCAATCGCAAGTTCCTTTCCAAGGGGAAACCCTAATCTGTCAAGGTTCTCCACATACCCAATCATCTTGAGTACATGGGGACTTACAGGGGCTCCCTCAGCTAACTTGCTGTTAAAAAGGGACTTTGAAACCTGAAACCTCTCATTTCTTGCTTGCTCTTGATAAAGCGTTTTCAGATGTCCGATCATATCGAACTTCAGACATGTTCTCGTGTTGCTTTTGCAACTCAGAGTTCATGGTAGCAAGCATGAGGCAAGCGGTTTCATTGGCATCATCGAAATGCTTCTTATAAGCATCTCTTTCTGCCTTTGGTGCAGAACTAGGAGGTTCCTCCTCAGGAACTGGTGTCTCCAAGACATACAGCTTCTTATCGTGCTTGAGGACAATCCTCAGATTACGGTGCCAATCCAGGAAATTTGTCCCAGACAATTTTTCCTTATCTAGGATGGATCGCAAAATATTGTTCGATGTGTTTGTTGTCATGGTAATCTACAAGAGAAATATGAAAATATAAGTATCATTAAAACAACATATTTAATTAGGCCTTTAATCAAATATGCTCCCACTATTTTATTCAAAACAAATGACCCTCATCATTTGATTCGGAAAATCCCGTTGGAAGACTTTCTAGTGGGTCGAGATCCATGTTTCACTTTGTTTTAAGTCAGCGTTAGGCTGATTACACAAAACTAAGTTATTTAGGTAGGAACTCCTTCCAATTGTATCTCATACAACTCTCGAATATTTTCAATTGGGTGAATAACTCCTTATTCTGATCCATCACATGAATCATTCCCAATTCTTGCTTCTAAACATATATAATCTTATTATAATTTGTTTAGTTAAGTTTGACCCATTGTTTTAGCAATTGGATATTACAATTATCCCATCACACCTTACTAATATAGAACATGCACCTCGCGTAGGCGAAACCTACAATGCTCGATACTAGTCTTGATGAGTGCTAAAAATTGGAAAGCATAAACTTAATATTTAATTTTGAGGGAATTTGTTATTAGTTTGATCTCACCGGCTTAACATGCAAAACGTCTCTCACATGCATCAACATACATATAAAAAGATACAATTATGGCCCCTAACGCAATTGTTCTCTCAAGCCAATGAGAGAACCTAAGCTAACCTAATAACGATCTAAGCTTCTCCAAGCATGATCTCCAAGGTTATCCTCCTTTAATATTGAATACTTCCTTCTTTTTTTTCATAACATAATATTACATTACATATAAGAAAACTCGTTTTACATACGAGGGAGTGAGATGAGAAAAGAAGTTACATAAAGAGATTGAGAGAGAGGCACGACACGCAGGCCGTATTCAAAAATCCCAAAACAAAACTAAGGCCATAACTGATCACCACAAATAAATAATAATAAACACACTTTTATTATTAGTTTAAAATTCCGATAATTAAATAAACTAAATTAAATTTCGACTGATTGATCACACTTTGCAGACTTAGCCGGGGTTTCCGCTGCCCGGTCAGCGGACGGTGGTTCCGCTGACCGTTCAGCGGACGGGGGTCAAGGGGGCAGCGCCCCCTTGCGGGGTTGTTAGGGGCAGCGCCCCAGCGAAAATTTTTATGAACACTTCATTGTATTTCACGTCGTTTCCTGCACAACTTTTGTGCATTTACAATCCCAACCGGAAAAGTCTGCGGCAATACAACACTTGTACTGCCATTAATCCTAATGCAACAATTTCATGCCGTCAAACACAACTCGATTGATAACTCAATATGATAGATCAACATATCATTGCTTCACCATACTAACGTCGGATTCCGAAGCAAATGAAAGTGATGATCTTTCAAAAGAATTACAATCCTTATGTGATTGAATGGATGAAATCAAAACAGTATATCCCATATACCATCTTTGCATCAGAATTTCTTATATCTTATATAAAAGTGATCGATCTAATTGTGTAACCTATGGATGATCAATGTATCGCACAACTTCACCATACTAATGTCGGATTCCGAAGCATAATCAACATCAATCATCCAAATCGTACACAACAGATGCCAAATTTAATTAATCGTTTATTGTTAAATTCATTCTGTGTTTTAATCGAATCAAATACAGAAAAGACGGAAATTTAACAGCTATCATATCCATGGTTTCGTAAGTGGCTCTGATACCACTGAAGGAAAATTGCGATCTAAACGCAGCGGAAAACAAAAATTTTCCTTTAGTGATCCTCACGAATGAGCATGGTCAGTGATAGAATCGTTACCTCTTTGTGGCGATTCAGATCTTTGATGCAGCGATCACAAGCGTTGATGAAGTGCAACGCCTCTACTCAGTCCACACGAACAGCTTCCGGTCACAGTGCTAGCTGCTTACGAACGGAATTATTTGAGTGAGAAAAGAGAATCAAAAACGAAATTGCATCAAGTGAAAGCTTCATCACAAGGGTTCCTTTTATAGACTCTCTTGTGGGCTGCGGGCTAAAACCCTAATTCACATGATCCATAATAATATTATATATTATTATAATAACTATTATTATAATAAATATATTTATTTTATTATTATTTTATAACCATTATAAAATAACAATAATTATTATTATATTATCCGAATTTCTATTTTTCACTTAAGTGCACCGTACCTTACGGTGTTCCTTTGATTTCTCTATCTCTCATCAAGCTGTCCTTATGTGTGTGACCCTGTAGGATTTCGTAACGTTGGTAATTATATTAAATTATATATATTTAACATAATAAACAGTAAGCGGTATCTAGCAACACATCACTGCTACCCAAGTCACGAAAATGTCATGTGATCTGACAAAACCTTTTTCGTGATAATATATGTTTGTACAATTACCCTTTTGCCCCTATGTCTATATTGAACACAAGGCATACACTGTGTCATCCTTGTCCAGTTCAATATTGGGCCCTTAGACATTTCTCCTGTTATGCAGGATTGGCAAATTCCATCTAGGACACTCATGTCCCTCAGCATGCTTCGTGGAGTGCCCATCAACTGTCTTTATGATCATCCAGTTACGGATAATGTTTGATCAGCAATAAAGCACCCGACTCTACATCTAGGGTCCATAGTGGTTTCAGGTCGAAGGGTGGTAATACACCATTATCACCATGAGAATAACTTATGACACTTTGCATAACATACTATGTAGTATTCTCATAGCGGGTCAATCCGGTATAAATATTACTCCTAATATTTATACCTATGTCAAGACTTGATAACTCTTTATCCATGATCCATGAGATGTGATCATCAGTCTATCTTCATAATAGTCTCAATGCTTTTAATGTTATCCCACTTTGCAATAAAGCTTGACTACGGATATTTTAAGAATAATGTCTTTATGTTTAATGGGATCTCATGATTAAGTCACACTTAACATTTCATTAAACAGACTAACTATTCTAGGGACTTTATTATTCTGAAAGACAAACATAATAAAGAAATGCCTTTTATTATTAAACGAATAATCTGATACAAGTACCAAAAAGTATTGGCCTCTAGGGCTTACACCAACAGAGATGAGGATTGGATTGACGCCTTTAATTTGGAGAATAGGCATGATCAAGATTTTGACACTTTCTGAAATTGTTATCGTGTTTTGAATTAGAGAGAGAGTTAGATGATTTTGAGTGGAGATTCGCGATCAAGATGAAAAACTGGACAAGATGATGTATAGTTATGTGTTGTTTGATGACCTGTGAACATAGCCTCACCGGAGAAGACGGTGGCGCTACTGCTCAGGCCACCGTCTGAGAATCTCCCTCCATCTGAATTCAAATTGGGACGATGAACTGTGAGCGTTGGATTACTCTTGGACTTTGACTCAGTAAATGAAACGCACGACCACAATTAAGTCTTGAAGTCAGACTTTGACTCTCCCATTGAAACGCCCCGTTTTATTTAAGTTGAAAACCTGGGCTTAAGGATCTGATTTCTACTTACACCCCCACTTTGGCCCAACCCGGTGCAATGAACTAACATGGATTGATATTTGGCACGCAAGTTTTCTTATTTTCTTTTGATTTCTTTTATTTTCTTCGCTTCATATTAGTTTAGAAATAATTCATAAAAAATAGAAAAATAGGTCAATTAATTCCAGGTTTTTTCCCCCTGATTCATGATTGAATCTAGAATTTTATGGAATAAAAATATTAGGAAAACCATGCATTTTTATTTTATGTGCATTTTTTACATTTTATTTGATAATAAAATTACCATGGTTGATACCTCTGTTTGATGAATTTAGTTTGATCATTTGGTGATGATTTTTTGCTTGATATTTTGTTTGTGATTAGCTTAGACATGTATGCTCCCATATTATTTTTCTCACATTTTTGTGATGAAATTAGGTATTATTTTTAGGTTGAAACCTTAGGTGCTCCCTTTTAGGGTTTAAGTTCAGTACCTTGTAGTTTAGAGTTTATTTCTAGGTCTTATTTGAGGATTTGATCTCTGGAATTAACATGGTAGAGTCATGATTGACATAGGTTCCCATAGTTATTTTTGTAGGATTTTATAATTGATTTTAGTATTTTAGTTAGAATTAACTTTAATACTAGGTTTTAGGTGATCCTAACTTGCTAACTCAACTAGAATGACTTCATTAGTTCCCTTAGACTAGGGTTGTGCTTCTCTTGCTTTTGGATGATGATGAAGACTTGTGTGGGCTGTTGTGGAATGCATGGTGGAGCTTGGACTTGAAGATTGCTCTCCCTTTGGTGTAGTTTGTTTAGGGTTAAGGATTAGGGTTTTTAGGGAGATCTCTTAGAATAAATTTTCTTCCTTCATGAAACATGGAAGGTGTTAATCACTTCCATTCCTCCCTATGATGTAAGGTCCCCTTGTGAAGGCCTAATCCCTCCTTTGGTAGGATGTGTGACTCTTCACAAGTTGGTAGAACCTTTGAGGGTTCCTTTCTTTGATGGTGGAGTGCTTAGTGGTGACCTTTGGTCTTCACCTTGCTTCTCCCTATCCCACCTTGCTCTTGTTAGATGAATCTTTCTCCCTTGCTAGAGGATGGAGTTCCTTGTTAGAAGATTGAAGATGCTAGAGGTTGCACTTCCCTTTTGTTTGAAGACTGCCATTGAAGCTGAAGCTTGAAGATCAAGAAGAACAAGTTGATACTTGTGTGAAGAAGATCAAATTGAGATTGAAGAAAGAGCTGAAGCTTGAAGAAGATGAAGAGCAAGTTGATACTTGTGTTTGATGCATTGAAAGCTTGAAGAAGCAGGTTAAAGCTTGAAGATGGAGTACCTTTCATTCTCTTGAAGAGGATAGACTTGAAGAATAGTTACAGACTGAGGACTGAACTGTTGTCAGAGGATTGCTTTGCTGTGAAGTTGTGGAAGTTGTTGATTTGCTTTCTTTCCTGTCTGTTTTCTTTTTGTGCAACTATATTGATGGGACTTGTGTGATTTGCTTGATGCATTAGAATAAGTTCATGTTTAAATTGTTTTAAGCTAGGAGCATGATTGCATTAGAGGTTGAGTTGCTCCCTCTGCTTGTATTTTTACTGTATGACTTTGCTTGCGGGTATTCGGTAGAGCTATGCTCCCTTGCCTATGTGGTTTGTGATTTGCTTGATGGCATTTTATTTTTTCTTCATGATTGCAGTTATTCATATCTGGCTTGAGGTCGAGAGGAGCTTGTGGAGGCTGATGCCCCACACACATTTCCTCCCTCACTTACATTGCATGCATTTTACAGTCGTTTACTGTTTACTGTTTAAGCTGATGCTTTATCTGTTTTTGTTTACCCTAGCATGATCCCCTAGGAATCTCACTTCCTTTGATAAGGAAGTGATGATTAGAACTTTAGGTTGAAACCTATGCATGATAACTTCTAGGATCTCCCTGTTTCAAACCTCAACTATAGGATGAATCCTTGGAATGACAACATTAGGACTTGATAGTCTCCTCGTAGTTGCCCCTCTCTCTTCTCATCTTGAAATAACAATAAAAAACATAATAAAGGCAAGTTAGTATAAACGCGTTACGAGCCTTAAGCTACTTGGGTAATGATAATTGAGAGGCCTCCTCTCAATCGTCTAGAATGTTTAGTATACGTCCTTTGGACGATATGCGACGCATTCGTTCCCAGGTCATAGTCTCTAGTGCTGTACAAACTACAGACAACTAAAAAACAGTTCTTCCATAAAAGACAAAAAACAAACTTCAAACCTTTTTGCCCCGTGGGCCTATAATTCAAAGGAAGCTTTTCTGAAGAAAAGAGTGTCGTTAACTCCCAGTTCTACCGCAAACGGTAACGCCTAAGTCTCCAAGGGTCAAGCTGCATACACCAAACTGCTGGAATTGTTTGTTAACCCTACTCGGAAAAACAGATGAATCTGAGTTCCCGTAAACCGTATTATCCCGAACTACGTAAGCTCTGATCTCTCATACCTGTTGAGAGTACGTAGGCACAATACTGACGTATTGGCGAGCCACCTTCCCTGTAACCCGTAGTTAGTCGAACTACGTTGACTCTGATTTCTCATTCTCTGATGAGAATACGTAGGCATAAAGTGCGACGCTTTGCCGAGTCATTTTCTTTTCTTTTCAGACCAGCCTTGATAGGTAGATAGATAAATAAACCCGTCACATAAACACAAACAAGCATGGATTCCATCGAGTACGATGGACGTGAGAGGTGCTAATACCTTCCCCTTGCGTAACCGACTCCCGAACCCAAACAATGGTTGCGATGACCTTGTCTTATACCTTTTTCGTCAGGTTTTTCCGATCGTTTCCTTTCCCGTTCTGGGGGATAAATAACGAAAGGTGGCGACTCTTTTGTTTTGCCGACACCTTATTTTCGCGGAAGTGACAACTTGCACGTGCATAAACTTGCAGGCTTCAGCCAATAATTGTTAAAACTTTGACTTAACTGAACAATTGTCACAGATATTGACCAAGATAGTTCCTTTTGTGTAGAATTGTCTTGTTTTGTTCATCGTTTGCAGGGTTGTTCCCTTCGAAGCAAATAGCCAAGGGATCGTGTTTCCCCAGCCAGAGTCCCTTAACGTAGGAGCAGGCTCTAGACGATCTTATTCCTCCCCAGCAGATGGAAGTCGCATTTTATCCCCGGAAGAGTTGGATGCGAGTTAGTAAGCGGTCAGGCAGTGATGTGCATCCCTAGCGGTGGTCGTGTGCATATTTAATCCCCAATGAAGACCTCACAGAGTACAACCAGGTTGTCAGTGGTTTTGAAAGGCTCGTCCCCGTGCAGGATTGTTCTTTTTGTTCTCCAGCAGGTTGTCTTTCCTCCAATAGGTTGATCATCCTCAGTAGAGTTTGTAACTCCGGATTTATCGAGATATCCCCAGCAGGATTGTTTCTTTCCCCCAGCGGAAGTTTGGTTTCGTTCCTCCGGCATTTATTTTGCGGGAACACCCTTTGCATTTGCATCGTGCATAGCATCTACCCCAAACGCGTAGCATTTCCATGCCGTATGGAGCATTACGCCATTTTTTCAAACATGTGCATTTTGAAACATAAGCCAGGTTGGATACCTCTTTGTTTTCAGGTGTTGTTCCCTGCAGGTAATTGGAATTCTTGTCCAGGATGGTTTCCGAATATTCAAATTTTTGGCATGAGATATGTGATGATAACGTTTGTCCTATCATGTGTTCCCTCATCAGAGTTGCTGGGTTAAGTTTCTCTTCTTCCCCAACGGAGTTTTCCTTAGATTGTTGTTGCGTCAGCGTTTTAAAAGGAAAGATTTCATGATTATACCTTCAAAGTTGTTACCCATTTTTGTTCAAGATGGATGTCTGGCAGCTGACGTCAAAATTTCCCGGCGGAGTTGCTTATTCAAGTCTTCGGATGCTCGGTTCGCACTTTTATTTAGTGTATGACCGTTTCTGAGGAAATGGAAGGTCAGGGATATTAACAGTTCGCACTTTTATTTAGTGTATGCCCGTTTATGCAGAAATGGAAGGTCAGAGATATTGTCAGTTTGCACTTTTATTTAGTGTATGCCCGTTTCTGAGGAAATGGAAGGTCAAAGATATTGACAGTTCGCACTTTTATTTAGTGTATGCCCGTTTCTACGGAAATGGAATGTCAAAGATACTGACGATTCACATTTTTACGTAGTGCTTGCCCGTTTCTAAGGAAATGGAAGGTCAGAGATATTGATAGTTCGCACTTTTATTTAGTGTATGCCCGTTTCTGCGGAAATGGAACGTCAGAGATATTGACAGTTTGCACTTTTATTTAGTGTATGCCCGTTTCTGCGGAAATGGAAGGTCAGAGATATTGACATTTCGCACTTTTGTTTAGTGTATGCCCGTTTCTGCGGAAATGGAAGGTCAGAGATATTGACGGTTCACACTTTTATTTAGTGTATGCCCGTTTCTGTGGAAATGGAAGGTCAGAGATATTGACAGTTCGCACTTTTATTTAGTGTATGCCCGTTTTTGTGGAAATGGAAGGTCAAAGATACTGACGATTCGCACTTTACATAATGCATGCTCGTTTCTTCAGAATCGGAAGGTCAAGGATGATATTTTGATATGGTCATGTGACTCGGTGCCGCTTATTATAGTGTGTGTTTGAAGATTGATGTTTGGATTCAATGCCTGTGGTGTCACACAGGTTGTTGATATTGAAATCAGGTTTTGTATCGGATGATTGATCAGTTTGTTGCTGTGACAACCAGATTCAGTTCTCTGGATTTTTGTTCCCCAAGCAGATTGTGCAACTTATTTCTCTAGTTGGCAAATTTCCGGGTTCTTTGATATTCAACCGTCTTTTACCTTGATTGCTTGAAAGTCGTTCGCTTTTCATCCATTCAGGTTCAAGCCGCTTGAATAGGGGCAGCAGTTGCACCCCAAAATTTGCCTAACCTTTTTCTTACTTGGTTTATGTTTCATTGCATTGGTCTAGAATTTGCATAGCATAGCATTATTCATTTATTAGGGGATCAAGTGTGGTTTATATCAAGAGGAGCCTATCTAGAGGTCTTATTCAAGCTTGAGAGGTCACCAAAGTCATCAGGAAGAGGGTTGTGTTCTTGAGAAGTTTGGTTGCTTGTATATGGTTCATCTCCTAACCTGAGGACCAATTGAAGACCATCAGTGGGTTGTGAGGTCTTGTTCATGGATAGGATATGTGGATAGAGCTCATGGAGTGCCCTGAGGGTCATGGTGGAGCTCAGTCAAGTGTTTATGCCAGGTGTGAAGAGCCACAGTTGAGGGTGTTGCAATTAGGGTTTTTGCCTGGTCAACCTTGAGTCAACTGTACAATTGGAGGAGATTAATACTCAATTCTAATTCTTGGGGTTCATAGAAAGTTGTGTTGAGATACATGAGGTGTTATTTCAAGATCAATCCAAGAAAAGTTCAAAGTGTGAAGAGTTGCTAAACTAGGGTTCTTAGGGTAAAATCCCCTATTTAGTGCCTGACTTCAAGACCACTTATCTCAAGATACAAGTTTCATATCAATTTTTGACCAACATGGAACTTGTAGAGCATGTTCTTAGCTTTAATTTGAGTACTAGAAGTCCTTGATTGGATTTATAGAACTCAAGTTATGATCCAGACAAGTTACAGGTCATCAGATGAATGTGAAATTTGTCTGCAAAAGTCAACCAACTTCCAAAGAACTTTTGACCTAGAAGGATGTTTCTCATCAAATTGTACTAGAAGTCTTCCATCTAATTTGTAGAACTCAAGTTATGAGGTTTACAAGTTAGGGGCATTTTGGGAAAGTGAGATTATAGGTCATTTGGCATTATAGGTCATTTTCTCTATCTTGCACATCTCAAATGAAGTTTTGTCCAACACAAAACTTGCTCAAAATGGGATTTTAACTTCAACCATGTATCCATGAGGCTTTGATTTGGCTTAGGGCAAGGATTGGTTTGAAGAAATTTGACAAAGGGGAAATTAAAAGGCATTAAAGATGAAAAATTCAAATTTAATCATATGTGTTCAAACAAGACCAAATGAGTACTCATTTTGACTAGAAACATCATTTGGAACACTTTGGAATTATTAGAAAATCCATTTGAGGTTTATTTCATGGTGTTTCAACTTGTTACTTCATGAGGAAGTAACACATTCAACCTTGGCCCTTGGATGGAATTAAGCTTTCAATCCTGTCCATACACTCTCAACAGTCCATAAACATTACATGAGAAGCTTCTTGGAGAAGGAATTAGCTCAGAATCGTGGCTGCCATGTTCATACTTTCAAGCAAAAATTGATTTTTGGATATCTCAGTTTGGGCTTTCCATGGGCCTCTAGAACCTTCCAATCCATGCTATATAAGTTCAGAAAGAGGTTAGGATCAAGGTTGGTGATCATTTGGAGTTGGAGCCAGAGATTGCAGTGAGAGTTTCAAGAGCAAAACTGAAAATCGTGTTTGAAGTTTGAGAGCAATTCAAGGCAAATTGAGGTTTCTAATAGCTTTATTATTGATCATTGAAGAAATCTCCAGAAGATTGGAACAAGAATCACACCATAACTGCCTCAATTTCAAGCTACAAACCAGGTATGCACTTTTCACGATTGCACTGATTTCAGGATGGTTTAGCATGATTTGAACTGAGGTTAAGCATTAGGAAGATGACTAGATCGTTTTAGGATAGGTTTTGTGAAGTTTGATGATAATTCAAGGTGTGAACAACTTTCTGTTTGGATTCGAATCAACCTGATCCTTGAGTGTTAGCATGATTTAGATAGCTTAGGTTGACCTATGATGGATAAGGAGAAGATCTATGGCCTTAATTGTGAGATTGGTGATGATCAAGATCTTGGTGTATTTTCTGTTGCCTATCGTGTTTTAAAATCTAGGGAGAATTAGAGGAAACTGATGGCAGATTTGGAATCAGCGTGAAAAATTGAGTGGAATGGTATAAGGTTTGCCTTGTTTCCCTGACCTACAACTCTGAGCTCGCCGGAGAAGACGGTGGCGCGGCCACCGGACCACCGCCCTGAATATTTCCCTCCATCTAAAGTTTGAATGGAGAAGATGAACAAGATCCGTTGGATTGAATTGAAAAGAAGACTTTGTATTCTCATCCAACGCGTGCAATTCAATCTGAGCTTTGGCCTTGGACTCCCAAAACGCGCGCGTTTCATTTATGCGCTGTCACCTTCTGGAGCCCTTGGATACATTGACCGGTCCCCTGATCTAGTGGCCTGTGTTATTTCCTGAGTTTAATTGTTTTTTAATTCCTTTTTCTATTTCTTTTATTCCATTTATCATTCTTAATTCATAATAATTCCATTTTTGATCAGAAAAATAAAACAAATATATGTGGATGCTCCTGATTTTATTTTTGATTTTCTGGTGCTTTTAGGTTTTACTTTCAGGAAATTTTCAATTTAATGTGATTTTTTGCATTTTCTCTAATTCTTTAATTTTGGCATAATTCCTCATGTTTTTGCTGATTTTCGTATGATTAATTGGTATAGAATTTAAGTGAGATTTTTGGTTGGATGCTAGTATAAATGTGCATGATCTCTTAGGAATTATTTCATAATTTTTAGATAACTTTAGGACTGGTTTTGAATTAGGTTCCCATGACCTTCCATTTTAGGATTTCCATTTGACACTTTGTGATGTTTGATTTCTCTAGTGCCTTTAAGCATAGTTTTAGTCCCTGGTCTTTCTACTATAGATACCTAATACATGTAGGTTCCTTTAGAAAATTTTATAGGATTTTAGAAGTAGTTTTGGTATTTTAAATAGATTTAAAACTTAGGCTAGTTTTAATATACTTCTAACATGACTTCTCCTTTAGAATGACTTCAATGGTGGCCCATAGCATAAGATAAGTTTTCCATTCCTTTTGGATAGTGCTTTAGACATATAGAGGCTTCTGTTTGCTTGATTTTGGTGTTTGGTTTTGGTGTCTAGACCTCTTTTTAGTAGCTTTCTTGTAGCTTAATCTATTAGGGTTTAAGAAGAGCTTTAGTTTTGATTTCTCTTTCTTCAAATAAACATGGATTGCCATGATTGCTTTCCATCCTCATCCAATGATTCAAGGTCCCTATGTGGAAGCCTCATCCCTCCTTTGGAAGGATGTGTAGCATATCACAAAAGGTAGAACCTTTGAGGATGCCTATCTCAGATGTATGGTTGAGTGCCATGATGGATTCCCTTGGTTTCCGTCATGCTTCCCATCATCATGCAATCATCTTGATGTTGCTTCTCATCTCTCTTGATGGAGCTTGTTGAAGCTTGAATATGGAGCTTTAATTTCCTTATCTTGAGGATAGCTTAGACTTGAAGTTGATTTCAGACTGTTAGATTGTTTTGCTGTTAGAGATCTGCTTTGCTTGTCTGTTGTTTTGTTTGCTGTGTTTGCTGTTTGACTGCATTTGTGTGACTGTGTGTTACATTAGACTAGGCTTTCATGTAGTTTGTCATAGGCCTAAGTGCATTGAAAGGTTGAGTTTTCTCCTTTTGCTTGTCTGCATTAGAGGTTGAGTCTGTCTCCCTCTGCTTGTCTGTTACTGTCTGGCTTTGCTTGTTAGCTGAAGGTTGAGTTTTCCTCCCTTGCCTGTGCTTTGTGTGTTGCCTTTGGGCTTGCTTGCTCTAGAAGTTGAGTTTGTCTCCTTCTGCTTGTATTGTTGCATTGCATGTATTTTACTTACAGTTATTTCTTTTGTTGTTGCTTTCCTTTGCCATGTTCCCCTAGGAACTCTGGCTTCTCTTGTTCAAGAGAAGTTATGACAGACATTAGGATTCTAACCATGCATGATAACATTAGGTAGCTCCCTCCTAACCTCAATCATAGGATCAACTTTTCACGAAAACTTCAGGATTGGATCAGTTCCCCTTTAGTGCGTCTTTTCTCTTCTCATTTTCAAACAAATCAAAATACAGTAATAAAGGTTAATTGATGTCGTACGTTACGAGCCTTAAGCTACTTGAGAAAGGGTTGTTGAAGAGTTTATTTTCGACATCTTGGATGTTTAGTATGGCACCCTTTGGGTGACATGCGACGCATTCACTCTCAGGTCATAGTCTCTAGTGCGATATTAGTTGCAAACATCCATAAAAGATACTTCTTCCATAAAAAATAGAAAACAAAGATCAAACATCTTTTTGTCCTCTTGGACCTTTAATCCCTAGAAACCATTTTCATAATGGAGAGTTCTGTTAACTCCCGGTTCTACCGCAAATGGTAAACGCCTAAGTCTCCGACGAGCGAGCTGCATACACCAACTGCTGGAACCGTCTGTTAACCCTACTTGAATAAAAAAGACAAACCTGTGTCTCTTGTTGTCCTGAACTACGTTTGCTCTGATCTTTCACGCCGCGTGAAAGTACGTAGGCACGAGGTGCGATATCTCGGCGAGCAACCTTCCCCCGTAACCCGTAGTTAGGCGAACTACGTTGACTCTGATTTCTCGCTTCAAACGGGAATATGTAGGCATTGAACTATTATGTTCTGCCGAATCATTTTTCTTCTCTTTTCAGGCCAGAATTTTAGATAGATAGATTAAACCAACCCATCAGATAAACACAACAAGCATGGATCCCATCGAGTATGATGGACGTGAGGGGTGCTCATACCTTCCCCTTGCGTAACCGACTCCTGAATCTAGACAATGGTTGCGATGACCTTGTCTTATACCTTTTCGTCAAGTTTTTCCGATCGTTTCCTTTCCCTTTCTGTGGGATAAATAACGAAAGGTGGCGACTCTTCTGTTTTGCCGGCACCTTATTTTTGCGGTAGCGACAACAACCACAAACTTGTCCAAATAAAGATGGAAAATCCTATTCATGTACTCCATAAATACACCTGGTGCATTAGTCACACCAAATGGCATCACAGAATACTCATAATGTCCATACCTCGTTCTAAAAGCAGTCTTCTGAATATCCTCAGCCTTCACACGAATCTGATGATACCCAGATCTCAAATCTATCTTACTAAACACACTTGCACCAACCAACTGATCCATCAGATCATTAATCCTCGGAAGTGGATACTTATTCTTGATAGTCACCTTGTTCAATTGTCTGTAATCCACACAGAGTCTCATAGAACCTTCTTTCTTCTTAACCAACAACACCGGTGCACCCCACGGTGACACACTCAGACGAATAAACCTCTTCTCAAGTAGATCTTCAAGTTGACTCTTCAACTCTTTCAATTCCAATACAGACATACGATATGGAGCCATCGATATCGGACTAGTGCTAGGAATTAAGTCGATCACAAACTCCATTTCTCGTTCCGACGGTAAATCTATTATCTCCTCAGGAAAAACTTCCAGAAAGTCAGGACAATTGGTAAAGCATCAATTGTTCCACTTTCACCAATGTTCACCGTTGCCATTAACAAAAATACATTAGCACCATCTTACAGTGATTCATTTACTTGCTTAGCAGTCATAAACAAATCTCTTTCATCATCAGGTTCAGGAAAAATAACCGTTTTGTCAAAACAGTTAATATAGACACGATTGAATTCCAACCAATTCATCCCAAGAATAACATCAAGTTGATCTAAGTGAAGACACACTAAATCAACTCCAAAGTCTTTACCAAAAATACTCAACGAACAATTCAAACACATATACGGGGTAGTTACCGAACCCATAGCAGGAGTATCAATAACCATGTCTCCACTCATAACAGACAACTCAAGACTTAATCTCTTAACACAATCAAAGGAAATAAAAGAATGTGTAGCTCCAGTATCAATTATAGCGATCAAAGGTATACCATTAATGGAGCACGTACCTCGGATCAATTGATCTTCACTAGCAGTCTCCGATCCTGATAGAGCAAATACTTTCCCATTCCCTTGAGTCTTCTTTGGCTTGTCACACTTGGTACTAATGTGCTCTTGCTCACCACAGTTGTAGCAAGTCACGTTCGTACCGCTTCTGCACTCAAGAGTTTTATGGTCTGGCTTCCCACACTTGAAACACTTCATCCCAACACTTTTGCACTCAGGAGCATGATGTCCCGCTTCACCGCAATTATTACATCTTATCGGGGTGGAAGCTCCCCCCCACTCGGATTCTTGCCGTAACCAACCTTCTGTTTCCCCTTATCCGCAGGAGTCACATACGGCTTTCCTCTAAATTGGCCCTTTCCTTTCTTGTCACTTAAACTCTTGTAGTGGCTAGACTGAGCCCTACTGTCTTCATCATAAATTCTACTCTTGTTTACCAACTCAGAGAATCGCCTAATCTCCTGATAACCAACAGCTTGCTTGATTTCAGGCCTCAAACCATTCATAAACTTAAGACACTTGGATCTCTCAACATTAGCAGTGTTATAATGAGGACACAACTTAATCAATTCCTCAAATCTTACGGCATACTCGGCCACAGTTGAGTTACCCTACTTCAGCTCAAGGAATTCAATTTCCTTCTTACCACACACATCTTCTGGAAAATACTTCTCCAGAAATGCCTATCTAAAAACATCCCAAGTAACCACACTCTCATCCTCTTCAAACCTTTGGCGAGTATTACCCCACCAGTCCTCAGCTTCCTCTTCAAGCATATGAGTGCGAAACTGCACCCTCTAGGCATCCGAACAATTCATGACTCGAAAGATCTTCTCAATCGCTTTCAGCCATACTTGTGCTTTGTCAGGTTTATGGGTTCCCTTGAAAATCGATGGATTGTTCCTTTGGAACCTTCCCAAAGCACGAAACTCATCATCAGCATTATTTCCAGCATTCACATTGGCTTGAGGATTCTACCCAATCGCTCCAGCCAACCTCGTTAACGCCTCGGCAATCGCTTCATCATTCCTGCCTGCAACCATTGTTCTTGATTCCTACATCAAATCCTCGTTAGAACAACCATATGGATAGGGCTACACACATATACCAAATGCATAAGGGAATTAACACGTTAACAACTTGGTCAACAGACCGACCTGCTCTGATACCACTTAATGTAACACCCCCTTCTATACCCCCAAATAAACAAATAAATCACATAATAAAATTTCACCAGAGTAAATTTGAAACATGGTATAAAAGAAGTATGCCACATCATGCACAACATAACATACAACACCTGCTTTATAAAAGACATGCAACAGTGGGATATTTTCAACAGAGGAACTTCGTCCTTACACCCACATTTCAATATTTAGAATTAACAACGGAAAAGCTAAACATTGAATCACTTTAACATGTAATCATATAAATATATATCATTCAGTTTGTTAACCACACCATCATGTTTACATAAACATTTACCATCAGATACATATACAAAATGTATCCCAAAAGAATACTATACAATCCTAACTACCCGGTGCTACATATCAGAGCATAACCGACAAAAAGAATGAAGTTATACTTCACAAAAGACTTCCATCAAAGCTAATCTGCAATGCCTCATAGAGCATTATAAAACAGCAGAAGGGTGAGAAATATTATCATAATAATCAATGCATATAATTATATATACACAAGCATAAAATACACATATTCCGCATTTCTCACCACAATTCATTCATAACTCATCATACATTTCACAACATGTATAAACACACATGGATAATCACAAAACATGTTTCATCATTCACATATCCATAGTTCTCAACTCAATAATCCACACACAAGCATAATTCATATAACAATGATATCTATGATATGTGACCCAACACAACTCAATGCAACTCATGCCATGTGGTACCAACACTTGTTATTATTTTTCAGTTTTTACACTTTAACCGGGTCCACTCTTCTAGACCGATAACAATAAAAGTCCGTCCTCTAAGCTTTCAAACCCACTCTTTTAGGCTTGGGACAAGTCAATATTCTCCATGAAACTAGCCAACATTGCCTCTTGACTAAATGATGCATATGCAATCAACCACCAAATGCACTTAAGACCATTATCGCATCTTAATCTCATGCATTCTCAATAATTCATCACATAAGAATTATAACATGATTACACACACAACATATTTCACATAATCAAAGTATTCATACTTTAAATCATCATTACCATATTATCAAGCAATGTACACATATTCACTAATATGTTCTCATGCATTATTCACATACAATTACAAGCAATGCACACATATTCTCAATATGTTCTCATGCATTATTCACATACAATTATAAGCAATGCACACATATTCACAATATGTTCTCATGCATTGTTAATAACATCGTGCCAACGACAATGAACTCAATCACATTCATCATGCACTTTTAATCAATTTAAACAATGCATATATTTGTCAAAAGACCACATTTCATAATCAATTCCACAATATAGGATTCACGCCTTACGGCTACCCACAACATATCACATAACTATTCATTCCGATAAGGATCGAACATAATCGAACCAAACAATCAACATCGGATGGAATCACAAAGAAAATGAAAAGATGTCACGCTCTCTGGCTTGCTCGCCTAGCGAGTCCCTAGCGAATACTCGCTATCTGTTCGCCTAGCGAACAAGCTCGCGAAGACAAACAGAAGCTACTGACTTCGTTCGCTACCTACTCGCTACCAGCGAACCAGATCAAATGTATTATGTCTTAGTCTGGGACCATTCGCTAACTACTCGGTACTAGCTCGCTGCAGCGAACACTCGCGAGCCGCTCGCCTAACGAATGTGCTAGCGAGTGTCTACGAACTCAAAAACTCTCACTGTCATAAATCCTCAACTCTTCACAAAATCAACCGATTCTCACCAAACCAGTTCCTATAGTCTTAGTCTAACAATCTTCGACTAAACTACACACTTTATTCTCGATTCCAACCGTTAAAACCTTGATTCTACCGATTAAACTCATATATGACCTAGAATGGAAAATGGAGAAAACATCCAAACAATCCAAACCAATCATACATAATCATAGACATTGGTAGAATAACAACATTTCACACCCTTACCTTGATTAAATCGGAAGCTAGGAGTTGTTCTTGATAATTCCAAACTTTTCCTTCTTCTCCTTCTCTTTTCTCGTCTTCCTCTTTCTTTCTCTTCTTTTCTCTTATGTTTCTATCTTTTCCTCTTCTTTCTACTTTTCCTTATATTCTTTCCATTCTATTTCCTTCCATAAGTTCTCCTCTCAAATATCTACTAATAATTCCAATAATTAAAACAATCCAAATAAATAAATTAATTAACATGAATAATTAATTATTAAAAAATTGGGTTGTTACAATACATGCGTGACACTCTAATATGTGATTTTTATTTGAATTTTTTTATTAAATGTCGAGTCGGGGATTAGGGTGTTACATTACAGCTAGTGCCCAAGAACACGTCAAACTCTACGTTTCATTACTGGGCGACGTGTGGTTTGACCCAAGCCCAATAGAGGGAGAATGATGCGATAAATGGATAAGTGTTGCATCCAAAGAACGCACATTGTGATCAATGAACAACTAAAACCCCCAATCATGGACAGAAAAAGGTATTCACCCATCCTCAATGAGTCTCGTATTGTTTCCTCTGAATGCCTTTCTTCCAAACCTGATAAACTTATCTCATATATGACCTAATACAATTATACCGATACACATTTCTACACATTTATGATAAATTTTGTTTTTTTTTACTTGCAAAATTTCACCTATTCACCATAAAAGATGAAATTCTGACTATTAATTCGCTAGACAAAAAAGGGCTGACTTGACACAAATAAAATTAAAAGTACCAACTTGGTAAAATTGTTCAACTTAGCATGCATTTGGTTTTTACGGTGATGAAAATTGATTTTGAGAGAATTGATTTGATTAAAAGTGATTTATATTTTGATACATTCATGCAAAATCGAGTTGAACGATAAATTTCATCGTAAAAATCATGTTTAAACTAAAAAACTACAAATCATAACTTTAATTATAAAAAAATATAATGATTCAACTTTAGAATAATCAAACACGTCAAAATAAATTTGTGCTTGCTAAAAACGTACGACAAAGATAACCATGTACCTTGAGTTCTATGTATGGGGTTTTAGGGTTAATGATGGTGTTAGAGCAAACTCGCGTATAGTGGTGATAACCTCTATATATGTGAATCTTAAGTCAATTGAATGACCCCTAATCTCGTGGTTGATGTATTTATAAAAGTCTATTGAACTTGTATTTTTTTATTCTATGGGTGATTATTCCACCCATATCTTAGGAGTATGGAAATCATTATCACCCATATTCTTTAGGGGAACGTGACTTCTCTTGATTGAGCTTCCACAATTTAGTGCCCAAGAACATGTCAAACTCCACGTTTCATGAATAGGTGATAAATGGTTTGACCAAAGCTAATAGAGGGCGAATGATGCGATCAATAGACAAATGTTGCATCTAACGAGCACTCAGTGTGATCAATGAACAATTAGAATCTTCAACTCTAGACGGCAAAATGTATTCACCCATCCTCAGCGAGCCTCACATTGCTCACTCTGAACATTTTTTTTTACAAAATAGAAATCAAACAAACATTTAAATAATCAAATGAAATATTTGGGCGATTTAATTTAATAAAAAAATATTTAATAAAAAGTAAAAACTATATTTAAATCAAAATTTTAAGTATAAATAAATATGAAATATGTTAGCCTTAAATTTAATAAATTTATACAAATATTAAGAAACATAATGTAAAAAATGAATTTTATAATTTAATATAGAGAATATTAAATACACCCAAAGTTGGCAAAATCGTTAATAATAAGGGAGAAAGGGACAAAACGGAGAATATAAAAGTAACACGCGCTACCAATTATAACTCCCCACGTCGCCACAATTCAGTATACATACTTAGTTGTCAGAAAGAGAAGCAGTAAAAGGTCCTTTTAAATACGGAACACTGACACACATAAACGACGCATCTCTTTCTCTCTCTATCGCCTTTGGTTTCTCTCTCCTCGTTCATCCCAAATCTCCTAGGGTTAGGGTTTCTTTACCCTTTTCTCGTTTTCGATTTTTATTCAATCGGTAATCTTTTATATTTCCTTCGATTATTAACATCCATGCATGCTCTATTTTTTTCTTCTACGAATCCAGGATTCATGATCGGTGCGATTCGAAGCTTGTAGATCCGTGTCAAGGTTTCGTTTCCTGGAATTTTTTTGAACAAAATTTTTTAGATTTTTTTTCGTGGCCAAAAGGTTAGATTATCGTTTTGTTTTCAAGTTTTCGGTTCTAGACGTGTTATGTTGATTTGTTTGTAGTGGTTTTGTTTGGTTTTGATTATTGTGTTATATGTGAAGGAATCTGAGTTATAATTTGGTGGAAATTGGAAGTATCGTTTGCAGTTATGGACATTGAATAGAGTTGTGTTGCCCACGTGGTCCTTTTTCTCGAAGACGTGGTGGTGTGTTGTTGAATTTTTGTTGAATTCGTTAAAATTTACAGTGGTGAGCTCAATTGTTTGATGCTACTATATTGTTCAGTTCGTGTTTGTTACTGTTGTGGTCATAGCTTTTGGAGGTTTTTGCTCTTGTTGTTTTGAATGCTTTTAGGGCTTTGTTTGATGTGGTTCTCTGTTTGTTAATAGGTAGATGATATGATATGATATGATATGATGTGATATTAGTTTTCTAAATTTTGTACAATCTTGTTGTCAAATGCATTTTGTTTTGTGGTAATTGCTTTTGATCATGAAAGTTTTCATGTAAGTGCATAGGATTCATGATCTATTATCTTTACAATCTTGAGAAAAGGATGTGGCTATTTCTTATTGTATATTGCCAGGGAAGGTGGCATGTTTGATACCTTGGGTAAACAGGCACCGAGTACTAGTTGAAATGATGTAATTATGTATGCACCAGAAAATAAAAAAAGCTTTCTGAAACGGCTAAAGTCCTAATGGGGGGTTCTATGTTATTTTAATACAATTCTGGTTTCTACAACTAAATTCCTTAATCAGAAGGAAAGGGAATTAGTAAGTGAGACCAATTGTGTACTTTTCATCTTTTTAAATAATGCTGCTAATTTTAATGGATTAATTTCTGTAGGAAATTTATCATCATGCATGTGTGTTTTAAAAGAAGCCAGCCACTCTATTTTGCATTGATTTCATTGATTGCATACATGTCCTCTCCTAAGCATGGTAGTCAAAATAGCATCCTGAATTGTAAGATAGTGCAATTTTATTACTTTTTTAACCTTCTGCGATCCTTAATTGGGGCATAATTGAAAATCAAGACTTCCCAGCACTGCTGTGCTTACTCGTGCAGTTGTCCATTATTCACAATCTCACTTGTGGGTCGGACTCATGACCTTGTTTTTATGATTTTGGATTTATTGGTTGAAAAATGAAACCTTGTCCTGTAAACATATTTCCATAATTCTCTATATCTTGCAATTCCATTCTCAAGCAGCAGAGACCGTTGTGATATTCAGTCATCACCCTCTGCCTTTTTGAATTCACAACATGCATGAACCAAATTTTGTTCACAGCTGCTACATGCTTACTTGTACAGTTGTCTGTAATTCATAAACTCACTTGTGTTGTGGATCGTGTACATGTCCTAGTTTTTAAGTTTCTGGATTTATCGGTTGAAAATTGAAACCCTTGTCCTGGAAACATATTTCCATCGTCCTCTACTTGCAATTCATTCTCACGCGGCAGAGACCCTCGTGATATTATGTCCATCAACCTCTGCCTTTTGGAAGTCTCAACATGAATTTGCAAAGTTTTCACTGCTTCATGTTTCCCGCCGAGCTGTCTTTTCCTGCTACTAGAGACATGCTCTGTTTTCTCTATTAGGCCCTCTGTTTTCCCAGTGTCTCTTGTCCTAGTTATGGGAATTGATGCATCCTTTTGTTAAGTCTTTTTAGTTTACCATTGTTTTATTATGTTTGCTTAATTGATGAGTTGGTCGGTTGGATTTTTTTGTTAAGCTTGGGATGAATCATAATTTAAAAGTTCCTGTTGAAATTGAATGCTGGTTCGGTTTTTTATTTATTGCGTGGCATATATTATTATGTTTGTCTTTTCAATTGCGTATGTATGAGTTTGAGTCCAAATTAAGTGTTTGTAGTGCAATTTGAGTTCCTCTTTATATCATTTTATACAAAGATTATATTAGTGGTATTTTAATCTTTGGCTCTTTGGTGCAGGAAAGTTGAAAAAATGGATCATGAAAAGACCGAATGCCAAGCTCCCCCTGAAGGTCCTATATTGTGCATTAACAACTGTGGATTTTTCGGAAGTGCAGCTACGATGAACATGTGTTCGAAGTGCCACAAAGACATGATGTTGAAACAGGAGCAGGCCCAGCTTGCAGCATCATCCCTTGGAAGTATTATGAATGGTTCTACAAGTAAAACTGAAAAAGAACCTGTTGTTGCTGCCAACATGGATATCCCAGCCATTTCAGTGGAACCAAAAACTATCTCCAAGCCATTTTTATTTGACTCCTCTTCAGAGGAGAGTGGTGATGCCAAGCCAAAGGATGGTCCGAAGCGTTGCAGCAACTGCAATAAGCGAGTTGGTTTGACAGGGTTCAATTGTCGATGTGGTAACCTTTTCTGTGCTGTGCATCGCTACTCAGACAAGCATGATTGCCAGTTTGATTATCGCACTGCTGCACGAGATGCCATAGCTAAAGCAAACCCAGTTGTCAAAGCTGAGAAGCTTGACAAGATTTAAGAACTGGTACCTTGAATTTTCGTGCTTAGACGATGTTATGCTCAATTTCATCATATATGACCCAAGCTTCCTTTGCATTTTGTTGGTGTTATTATATTGCTATATACGTTGGGGTACATGGTCATATGGGAAATCTCTGGAATTTGGGACTTAGTTGTGATTGGCAAAATTTTATATCTTGGCCCTAGTGTTTTAAGTTTTTTAAATCTGTGCTGGTTTGGTGGAAGTTGGTGTTAGCTTTTGTAATGCATCTATTCCGTTTCAGATTGGTATGTGCAATTTATGATTTAAAAAGTGTCTGGATTTCTCTAGATAATAATGAATATCTATGAATTTGATAATTAATATTCTCCTTCTCAAACTAACTAATGTAATTGATGTGTAACTGAAAGAGAGTGAGATCATGTTTCTTAAATGTTGTTTTGAAATTTTAAAAATTATATACATGGTTAAATGCATGGTTAAATGCCCGAACAGACCAAGTAAAGGTCATGTCTGCCTGCTCTGTGATTGGTGGTGAAGAGAAATTTTGAAGAGAGAAGAGAAGTGTTGAAGAGAGAAATAGGTGAGATTGTCAAAGAAGAGAGAAACATGTAGGAAAATGTTGAAGAGAGAAATAGGTGAGATTGCGAAAGAAGAGAGAAACATGTAAGAAATTAAGAAGATTTGAGTTGAGGTATTGATTATTGTAAGAGAAAGAAAGAAGAAATAGAGAAGAGAGAAATGTATCATCTATTAAAATGACAAAAAAAAAAGAAGCACAAGATATAAATTAATATATCTCAATATACTACTAGTTAATTATTTAAATTTTGTGAGTTTTATTTTTGAAATAAGTTACAATTAATTAATATAATAAAACATTTTTTCCTATGCAAGTGAAACTAAACACACAGCCATGATGCTTCTTCATCTTTTTATATCTAATTTCACTCACACCTTCGTTTTTTGTATTAAAACTCTATTGATAGTTTAAGTCAATTGAACACAATAATAAATGAGTATGAGCAAAATATTTGAATGGGTTTATGGGCGAACCATCTAAAACTAAAAAGAAAGAAGCTTTAATTGCAGTAAAATGGTAGACCCTGATGTGATGAAAAGAACTAGTATATATTAGGAGTGATAATAGAAAGGGTAAAATTGGAACAAAAAAAAATGGAACATGTTTCTTCTCTCTTTATAAAACATTTCTCTATTTCTTCTCATTCCAACAAATTAAAAAATTATGGGACCCACACTAAAATTTCACTTTATCTTTTCTTTAAAACAAACAAGTTAAGTTATCTCTCTTTAATTTCTCTCTTACCAACTTCTCCTCAAACAAGTGCTTTTTGCCTTCTCTATAAGTGCTCTCTACTTTGAGGTATGTCTTGACTATGCATTTTTTTATAATTGTTCTTTCTATTTTGAGGTTTGTCTTGACTCTGAAGAGACTCTGGAGCCCATCACATCTAAACTTTTACGCTAAAAAAAAAATTGAGTAATACATATATTATTTGTTGATTTAAGTTATGATCTCGAAACATACAGAGTAAAGATATAAGATGAATGTCAGAACAATTTATGATATAAAACATGTATTGTATGTTGATTTGAATTATGATATTTTTGAAGTAGAGTTCCGTCAAGTGATATTTTTTTGGAGAATACTCTTTCCACCCAATGGAATGCGCCTAACACCACCGTAAATCCAAAAATGCCTTTAGTGGTGTCGGGAGATGCATCTCCAGACGCACCTAAAATCACAACAGCCTTCGTAATTTTCAATACCACTCCATTTTGAACAAAATATGGTTTGGAGGTATACTTTCGTATATTATTTGGGGTGTGTCCTAACATTTAAAATTTTTTAGGCCAACTTATTTTAGGTCTTTTTAGACCATAAGTTAAAAAATGAATACATTATTTGATTCAAACATGCTACACATACATTAAAAAAAGTCACACCATACATAACTTGTTTCGAAAATACAAAAAGTAATACAACCGAACATAAACTACTAAGTATGTCTAACCCCCGATTTTTGCGTCTGTAGTGCAAGGCATTTTGAACCTCAACAATAATACCTTCTAAGAGGGTTAACTAGGTGATCTGCTGTCACGCACGGATCAAAAACGAGTATTTTTTAAAACAGTAGTAACGTAACGACAACTCGAGAATCGTTCTCACAAGAATTCTTGTATTATTTCAACCAACTAAAAAAAAGGTTTATGGGGGGGTTTTAAGTTTTGATTTATAAAACAAGAGAAAAAGTGATCAAAATAAGTGATTGTCAATTAAGCTAAAACGACTAATCCTACTGATTCGGATTCCGACTTATCATCGGCTATTATAACACCAATTTCTAAGCGGCTTCAATCCTATTTGATTATGATATTAATCAAACAAACACTTATCAAAATCATACGAATTATGTTTCTGTTACCGAGTTAAGCAAACAGTTAAGAATACGACGAGTTAACGAATTAAGCAAACGATAACACACAATTAAATTTAGGAACATGCATACAATCGAATTTAATTAATTCTATCCTATGAATACAATCGAATTAATAAAACAATTACAATCAAATTAAGAAAATGATTTCATAGAAAAGAATTGAACAGAAATCGAATTAAGTTGGTATTATAATAACCTTAAAGTGATGGAACCCGTAAGCAACATGATTTGCCTTGAGAATTAGTTTTCCATAAAAATCGTACAAAACACAATGAAATTCGTAAAAAGAAGGTAAAGTGACAGTAGTACGACTTCTAGTTATAAGAAAGCACCAACACATCTGGTTTTAATCTAACTGGGTCAAAAAACATAAAAAAACTTGGCCCAAAACTAAATATTTCAAACGGCAGATTTCAGGTCCTGACTTCAACTAATTATTTGGACCCGCTACATTTCGAATCATCCTCTTCCTCAAACATAAAAGTTGTATCTCTCTATCTTAGCTTTCCAATGCTTTTTAGAACGTGCAATTCTGATTCTTGCAGCTCTAGTTATGATTCAAACAGTGGACAAATATCAAATAACCGCTAAAGTTGAAAATAAGCTGCGAAAATAAAATAAAGGTAAAAACAAACTTAAATATGAAAACACATTAAAATAGTAAAAATACTCAAATAAACTGTAGGAATGCCTAAGTATAACAATGGAAGAATGTGTATGAAGATGTACTGATCAAATTCTCCCACATTTAAACTTTTGCACTCCGAGCAAAATATTATCAAGACTCATGAAAAAAAAGGCATTTAGATACTCATTCTAGGCTGTAAAATCTTTTTCGGTCAAGATTGCATCGATAGGTTCTAATTTTATACACTAAGGATATCGTAAGAACACAAATCCGCAATTGCACGGTCATAAACCTCCCTCATATACAAACCAATTTGAATCATGTTATTATATTTAAGCCTAACTTACTCATCCTTCTTTTTGCTCTCTTTCATTCTAATGCAATCACATTAAGCCCTTTATCTATTCACACACATGGTAAATAAGCTTGTTAGTGACTATGATCCATATATTTTCAACAATTCAAAATTAAACACTTTTGCTTTTTTTTGTTGTTGTTGAAGGTTTTACAACCATTAGCCTAAGTGACCGGGTGAGGGTCACCTAACTTAAAAGGCGGATTCCTATTTAAACTTTTTATTAAGCACGAGATCATTCACTTATTTGCATTAGCTTAATTACTTAGTGTGTGGTTTCTAGATGGTGTTGACTTCTAGATAAACTACTTAAGAGCTATTAAAGGATAAGAACTCAAGGCTATGTCATAACAAATATTTAAATTGATTTCCATATTCGGGAGACTTAAGGTGTTAAAACGGTACCGATCTTATAAAATTTTCCCAAGTCTCCACAATCTAACCTCAAATTAATCTATAGCCTGGAAATTTCAAAAGATGCATTGTGTTTCTAAGTAAAAAAATTTAAGAACAAAACTAAAACAAAAGAAAATTTAAAACAAAATAAAGAAATGGTTCCCTCCCCCACACTTAAAACATGCATTTTGTCCTCAATGAAAGAACATAATTATAAATAAGAGTGAAAGAAAGGAAAGAACACATCCGAGTATTCAAGGTGGATAGGTGATCAAATAAGCAGCCTTTCCCAAAGAGAGATCTTCTGCAGGCTCCTCTTCCAAAGTGGGGATGTCATAAATTAACTTTGGGTAGCATCCATTGATCTTGAAATATTTATTAGTGCCTTCGCCTTTTATTCCAGGATAAAAAAAGAATCTTCAATAAATAAAAGTGTCGAATGGGCACGTAAATATGATATCCTTTTCCACAACATCATAGATCAAAGGATTAAGGGGTTGCCTTACTGATTTTCTTTCATCTTCCATCAAGGTCCATCAAATTCCCTTCTTATGTTTCTTCAAAACCTGCAAAAGTTTATTATCTTGATCAAAATCAAGGTTAGAAGAAATTATAACAGGTAACTTTTCATTCCTCTATAAATAGACATATTTTAGATTGTCCATAAGTGGTATAAGCTCTAAGGAAGGAGGTTGTTCAATGGAAGGCATGGTCGGGGCAGCCGGGATATCAAGAGTTTCAGTTGCATAAACGACATCATGAAAAGCATCACCCTGCAAGGCAACATTAATCTCAACACAAATAGAGCACACGTTAGTGTCAGTACATAAATTGCAAGAGTAAGTATCATCATAATCTAATAAAGATAGAAAATAAGATAACAACTCAGGATAAATATTATCAACTAAATTAGACAATAACTTTTTTGGATTCACTACTGTTTACACGGGTAGTTGGTTTGATTCTTGAGCTTGCTGCATGGCATTTACTATAGTGGCAAGCTGTCCAATCTGTGTCTGCAAATCCTGAAGACCGGAATCTGTTCGTTACTGAAACTGAAGATAATTTATAGACATTTGCTTGACAAGGTCCTCTAGTGAAGGTTCGAAAGGTTTAAAGCACACAATTTGGAATTCCTTCATATGCTTATTCGGATCCTCACTTGCAAATCCATTAAACTTGGCAATAAGAGTACTAAACCAGATTTCAATTCAAAAGGAACATTAACATCAATATATTCAATACTTAAACCATTATAATGAAAATCAGGAGCAGCAAGCTCTCTTAATGTTCTTTGTTCAGCCATGTTATCAAAAGGGAAAAAAATTAACAAAGAATTAGAAATCACAAAACTAATTCAGCAATGGAGTAAACAATTTGAAAAATACCAACAATGTCTCTAATTAGAAAAAGAATGGAAAAATAGAAAACTGAATAAAATAAAAAATCCAAAAATTATGAAAATATAACTGAAAATCAAATCAAATTAGAATAAATCTCTACAAAAAATTTCGGATTTTTTTGAAAATATGAAAATAGAAAATAAATCAAATAAAATAGGAAAATAAGGATTTTGCCATTTTCAGGGTCAGATTTAGAATAGTAATGTTCTTCGATTTTTTTCCTGATTTTATAGAAAAAATTTTGAGCAAATCGAAACAGTAACTTCCAAACTCACCAATTAGGCTAGAACGCTTACCACTGTACTGCAACCCTGAAAAATCACAAGTAAACACAAAATAACAAAAAAAATCTAACAAAACTCTAAACTAAAATTCTAAAATTGGTTAAAACCAACAAGAATCCCCGACAACGGCGCCAATTTGGTCCGCTGTCGCACACAGATCAAAAACGAGTATTTTTTTAAAACAGTAGTAACGGTAACGACAACTAGAGTATCGTTCTCAGAAGGATTCTTGTATTATTTCAACCAACTAAAAAAAAGATTTATGGGGGGTTTTAATTTTTGATTTATAAAACAAGAGAAAAAGTGATTAAAATAAGTGATTATCAATTAAGCTAAAATGGCTAATCCTACTGATTCGGATTCCAACTTATCATCGACTATTATAACACAAATTTCCAAGCGGCTTCAATCCTATTTGATTATGATATTAATCAAACAAGCGCTTATCAAAATCATACGAATTATGTTTCTGTTACCGAATTAAGCAAACGGTTAAGAATATGACGAGTTAACGAATTAAGCAAACGATAACATGCAATTAAATTAAGGAACATGCATACAATTGAATTTAATCAATTCTATCTTATGAATACAATCGAATTAAGAAAACAATTACAATCAAATTAAGCAAATGATTTCATAGAAAAGAATTGAACAGAAATCGAATTAAGTTGGTATTATAATAACCTCAAAGTGATGGAACCCGTAAGCAACAGGATTTGCCTTGGGAATTAATTTTCCATGAAAATCGTACAAAACACAATGAAATTCGTAAAAAGAAGGTAAAGTGACAGTAGTACGACTTCTAGGTATAAGAAAGCACCAACATTTCTGGTTTTAATCTAACTGGGTCAAAAAACATAAAAAAACCTGGCCCAAAACTAAATATTTCAAACGGCAGATTTCAGGTCCTGACTTCAACTAATTATTTGGACCTGCTATACTCCGAATCATCCTCTGCCTCAAACATAAAAGTTGTATCTCTCTATCTTAGCTTTCCAACACTTTTTAGAACGTGCAATTTTGATTCTTGCAGCTCCAGTTATGATTCAAACAGTGGACAAATATCAAATAACCGCTAAATTTGGGTGTGACCATCCATAACCTTAAGTACCTCTTGATTAGATGACCTAGGTAGTATTTCAGGAGCGTCTCCTGTCATGTTAGGGTGTGACACCTTATAGAACCATGTCATGCAGTCGTCTGTAAAAATCCAATGTACATGAGCTAACATCATGTGATACTCCTCTTGTACCAAACAACTCTCGAAATTCTCAAATATAAGATCAAATTTTCTTCGACGAATGGTTGGAGGAGCAACCTCTAAGGGGTGTCTTAGAATAATCTACAAATGCCCAAACTTATGCATCATTCGCAGCAGATACAGATACATCAGACCTGACCCACATGCCATCCATCAAGAGTATAACAAAATGAGGCCCAACTGATGCATCTAACCATTACCTCCCTAAAAAATTCCATTTGCTATAGTGCAATCAAGATACACCCGAAAGGGTTCAATCACCCGGTTTACTTTGTATGAGGCTAAGACGGCATCATGTGGCTAATTATCAGTGTAATCAGGTACATGTTCCCACTCAGTAATGCAAGGAAAATGGGAGATGATTCATCCCTAAAAAATGGTTAAGATAAAATATTAGTAACAAGTGTAATAAAATAGATATGAAAATATTAGTAACAGTAAATTATCGTATATCATCACCGCTGGCATCCACAACTATTTGCAAGCGGTCTTAATAAAGTTCTTCATAAAATTTAAATCTAGCATGAACACTGTTGCGGTGGAAATAGGATCACAAACTATTAATGAGTTTGAATCGCAATTCAATTCACAACCGCTCTTTGATTTATCCGAAGGAAAAGGTCAAAAAGGGAAAACCTATTTTGCATCGTAAACACAATGCGGGGAAAGATCTAGGGTTCGGGGGTTGGTTAAATTTAGGGAAGGTATTAGCACCCTAAACTTCCGTAGTACTCTACGGGAACCTTTTGTTCAAATGTTTACTATTTGCTTTATTTATTTGCTTAAGGTATATGTACAAAGGGATTGGAAGTGAGAAAGGAGACCTAAGGGGTTAATTCTAAGTTTACTCGGCAAGACATCACATCTTGTGCCTACGTATCCTTACGGGAGTGGAATCAGAGTAATCGTAGTTCCCCTCAAAAGGGAGGTTAGAGACTTCTTGACTGTGGTCAAGGTCTCAAGGGGAATAAACGCGTCTTAAGGACACGCTTACGCGGAGTGTAGGAACTCCAAATTTCTACGTTGAAATGTTAAGTTGTAATTAGGGTTAAATTAGAGATTCCACGGCGGGAAACCCTAAAATGAGCGCGGCGGCTCTTTGACCTAATGCTAGGGATAAAATTGTAAATCTGCCTGCGGCGAGATATGTATGAAAAATAGGGTTTGTAAGGTGAAAGGGTTTGAAGTTGAGGACTATTGGCGCGGCGACCAAAAGCTAGACCTGACCTTCGGATGTGTGGAATGTGACAAGGATATTGATAAATGTGTGAGATAATTGAATTGTGCAAACAGAGAATAATGTCCTAATTTAACTATGCAAGCAGAAATTTAAAGGCAGTAATTAAAGCGCGATTGTTAGGGTTCGCGAGGTTACAACCGAGAAGCAGTTACAATAATAATAAAACTTAAATAAAACACCACGCAATAGTAGTGAACATGAGCTGCAAAAGATGAACACCCGTTAGTAAACAAAGTTAGACAGTAATGGGACGGGTCAGGAGAAAAAAGTGCAATATTGGAGGTTTTTGTTGTTTTGAAAAAGATGTTAAATGAATTCATAAAAAAAAAAGTACTGTTAATTAGAAGAATATTTTAAATTTAATCTTAAAAAAGCTTTTAACTTAGATTTTAAAAAAAAGGATTTTTAAGTTATTTATTTAAAAAAAGTTTTTTTTATTTTTATTATATGAAAAGAGGTTTTTTAATTTTATTATAAAAAAGGTTTTTAAAGTTTTTATTTATTTTTTAAAAACAAATTCAATATTTATACAAAGAAAGGTTTTTTAAAAAAACAATTTTTAATTATCAAAATAAAAGGTTTTAAAAACAAATTTTTAAAAAACAAAAAAATAAAAGGGGTTGGGCCGGTAATCACTTCCGGACCCAACCCGGATGGTGTAAATGTGGAACTTGTGGAATTAGGGTTTCAGAACCCCATTTTTCCTTCGCGGCGCCGTTGTTACTTCTTCTTCTCTCTCGACCCTCTCTTCGTTTTGCTGCGATTCTCTCATCTTCTTCATTCTTTCGCTTTGTTCATCCTTCATTAACCTGAAACCAAACATGAAAATTTGAGGAAAACGCTTCATGGCTTACATTTACGACGGAGTTTCGGTGAAAACGGCCGATGATGAAGAGATCTGAGGCTTAGAGAGTTGATTGCCCGCCGACGGCGAAGGCGATCTTCTCTGTTGTAAACGTGGCCGTTTTGTGATCTATGGTATGCGTCTATGATTCGCGGATGATGTTGATGTTCGGTGATGATTGTCGTTCGCCGTTTTGTGACTCGTTAGGGTTTCGATCGCTTGGGTGAGTTTGTTCTTATTTTTGATGATTTCGTGGCCGTTAGGTTTGTTCGTGATTTTTCGGCCTCTTTCGTCTAGGGTTTCAACGAGGTGATCTCACCCTTTTTATAATTTCTCTTTTGGGCCTTTGATACCAGTGGATTTGCGTTATTCTTTTACTGAGATTGATTTCTGATATTATTTGATTGGGATTTTCTGATATGATTCTGATATTGATTGGATCTTTTCTGATACTGATTGAATCTCTTTTCCTTTTTGATACAAATTTTGTTTTGTGGTTTATCAGAACACGTTCCTTGATTGAATTATGGATTCATTTGGATATCCTTTTCAGATGTGGATACTTGGTTCTTTCCTATTCAGGGATTTCGAACTGTTTTCTTCTTGATGCCTTTTTGGGTTCACCTGATTGGATTGGATTTTCCTTGTGATTCGTCTGATTTCTGCTTGATGCGAGTTCACTAACATTATTTTTCTTCTTTCAGATTTGGTATAGATGTTGACGCCTTGGTTGAGTCAAAGTTGCCGAGAAGGGGTATACGGCGATGATGACGCTCTGTCTGAGCCATCGGAAAATGACACTATAATTCCTATGTTGTTTTCAGACTTTGACCCTTTGAGATTCGTCGCGGGATTGGCTATCAAAGCTGGATGCAGTTAATTGGGATAGAGTGTTTTGCGAACCACCTTTGCATTATGAGCTTTGAACTTTACTGTGAGGCTTGTGGACTTCAGATATTGCTGATGTGCTTCCATGATGATTTGTGAGCTGAGTTTGCATTTGGTTCATTACATGGCTGCTGTTGTGATTTTGATGGTGCTGTTACGAGTGCTGTTCTGATGCAGTTTGGTTTGCATTCTGAGCCTTTTGTGGCAGATTTGTTTCTTTGTGTCTGGTGCGGGATTTCCTTTTGCCTGGTTGCTGTTATGGCTTCTTTTGATGCATTCTGAACTTGGCTGAATTCTTTCCTTCTTATGAACCTAAACTGTTTCTCTCGTTTGGTTCGAACTTGATTCTTTGGTGCTGTTTTGTGAATTTCAGGTGTTGGAGAAACTTTGAACACAAAGTGATTCAGACCTGCCGGCATCCGGGTCTGAATCCGGATTGACTATGTTGCTTTACTCTCGTATCAGTTTGGAAACCAAACTTGATGAACGAATCCAAATACGGAAAAAACGAATCAGTCCCACTTCTTTTATCTCTATCTCTCGGTTGTCCCGTATGATAAGAACAGATGACCACTTGATCTGACGCCAACGGCGCGGGTCGGTAACGGGGGTAGGATGCAGCTTCGGTTGTGCCACTCCCGGCACTCGATGATGACGCTGTTCTGAGAGTGTCGAAAACAAACTTCTAACCCTTTCCTGCTTCTGTTTTGTTTTGTTTCTCTTTGTGCAGGTTAATCGGAGATTTGCGGAGAAGATCGAGGGAGCATCATGAAGAACACTTAGGATTCTTTAGGGAATGCCATTTTCATTTCTCTTCTGTAACTTGTAATAAAAAGTATTATGAATAAATTCAATAATATATTTTTTATCCAAATTATTTCCACTTTGTAAATTATGATAAAGATATTATGAATAAACTTCCAATGTGCTATCCCAATTCACTTTCTCTTTACAAATTGTAATAATAATAGAATATTATGAATAAAATTCACACATTCTATTAAAATCACTTTTCAATTTCTTTTCCATGATTTAATTTGCTGCAAACACCTCAACCTCCGATTAAACTTCACCAGTCAAATACCCCTGAATAAAGGTTGAAATTAATTCGATCCAATCTTGCATAATAAGCTTAATACCTTCGACATGAATAAGTTCCATTAATCAGTCGAAGTTTTCACTGTTTTCCCTTTAAAATTAACTGGAAGGTAGAAGAATGAATTCTTGTTAAAACCATGTCCCACAGATCAGATTCTCGCATCGCCTTGAACCAAACCAAATTGATATCTTAACATAATCAACCCACGTAAATAAATGACTCAGGAATAAAACCCCATTGGGCCCAAAATTACGAATTATGCTTCAAAATGACCAAAACGCCCCTAGGAGTAATTCCTGCAAAACAAATCGCGCTCAATGATTGGTTAGTGATTAATGGATGCAAAAATGAAATGTCATGCGCCATGACTGACTAAATGTAAGGGTAAAATTTGGGGTATTACAAACACCTATGATGTTAGCTACCTCATTTGTGGCTAAAGTTAGGTTACCCCCCAAATATGTAACCAGCATCTCGATGTCTTTGTCTTAACCTAGCCTTCAATGGTTCACTAATTTCCCTCAATGGGAAGATGCAAGAGGTTTGGGATGTCATCCAGGGTGATGGTAATCTCGCTAATAGAAAGATGGAAAGATGACGTCTATGAATGCAATCTCTCTGCAAATGCCTCCTGCATGCCATGGTTTATGGTAATGTACACATCACCACATAAACTGGAAAAAAAATAGAGTGGCAGATAACATTCTTGAACCAGTCAGCGTCATCCTGTTCCAAGTCCAATATCTTCCTTCTGCGGTTTATAGATTTTAAACATGTGCACTCCTATAAAAACATCACTATCACTCGTGATTAAACTAGTTTAACATAGATGTAACACAAAGCTAAATAAATATACCTATAAAAACATCACCATCTCGAAATTCTGCTCTCCTGAGTTCATGATCCTTCCAAGAGCTAATTCAAGTCCAATGCAAGTGTCGGGAAATCAACTACGGGTTGGACAAAAGACGGGTAAACTCCCTGTTCCGACTGAGGATGGATATGCAACAATGAGATGCAAATAAAATGCAATATGATAATGCAAATGCAAATGCGAAGATGCAACAGGGGATCAAGATTGTTGTGCTGCCGATTGAGAAGAACCAACACTCTGCTTTGACAAGAACATAACACTGATAATTAGGACCCACTGTATCAAGATCAGAAGTTCGCACCGACGAGAAAACCGAGTAGGTTGAAGGTTAAGGTTTCCTGCATAACCCTCCCAACTCACAGGTATGAACCCATCACTGACAAGGTACGACTTCCTATGCGGTCATCAGCGTCATAGACTTTCAAGAAATGATGATACGTTCACCATTTGTGGTTTGACATCATAGTCTAACGAAGCGGCATCACTTACCTGACTTCCAAATGATCGGTCCCCAGAGTCGACAATCCTCAAATCCAAAATCCTCTCAAGTCCAAAGGACTGAAAAAGAAATCATCAAAGAGAATCTCGTCTAAGCGCGGATTTCATGGGAACTAGTGCATGCTAAGCATACAGGTTCACCACTACTTTCCAATTCTAATGTTATGTTTGTACTCAAGCCTGGATTTTGGCTTATCTCTCAATGGAACATTCCCTCCAACAGCACAACAAAATTGATATATACAATGCTGAAAGTAAATGCAGAAAGATAAAGTACAACACATATATACATACACCCAAAAAGATAAACAAACAAGCACTAGGATTGACTCGCATAGGGGATGTTCCTGTCCCCAGCAGAGTCGTCAGCTGTCCCATCGCTGCGAAGAGGGGCCGACAATAACAGAAGAGTCGCCACCGTTCATTATTTATCCCAAAAGAGGGAAAGAAAACGATCAGAGAAAACCTAACGAAAAAGGGAAAAGACAGGTCATCGCAACCATATCTCGGGTTCGGGAGTCGGTTACGCAAGGGGAATGTGTTAGCATCCCTCGCGTCCGCCGTACTCGACGGGATCCACGCTTTGTTATCTATCTATAAGGCTAGTTACTATCTAAGCTATGGCTCAGGGACAAAAGAAAAGAAAAGAGACTCGATAGAGTATCGCCGCTCTATGCCTACGTATTCCCTGGTGCAATGGGAAAGTCAGAGTTAACGTAGTTCGGCTAACTACGGGTGAAGGTGAGGGAGGTTGCCTGCCAAGACATCGCTGTCTTGTGTCTACGTATCCTCATCTGGTATGAGAAATCAGAGCAAATGTAGTTCGGGCTAACAAGAACACCGGTTGGTTCAAATGTTTTAGGCCCGAGTAGGGTTAAAACTTAGTTCTACCAGTTAGGTGTATGCAGCTCGACCATTGGAGAATTAGGCGTTACCTGTTTGCGGTAGAACCAAGTGTTAGACGATGACTCAGATCTAGAAGGGGGGTTGAATAGATCCGAATTAAAAATTGAGTTGGCGCTTACCAATTTAAATTTGGTTTTAAAATATTTTTAAATGCGGTAGCGGCCTTGGAAAAACACGTCTAAAACGAACCGTTATTGGAAGATCGGATATACGTTAAGCTAACAAATATGATAATAAAAGAAGAGTAGATTCAATACACTAGTCACACTAATCAATTGATTTCACCACTAACTAGTAGTGCTAGTTCCAATGCTCAACACAACCCACCAAAATATAGCAAGTAAACTAAGTAAGTTTTGGTTCAGACAATTTATCGAACACTTGGTGTGCGAAACACTCCAAGTGGATTTTGACTTAAGTAAGTAACTTTAAAATCCTTGTACAAGTGTTTATTGTACTCAAGTTTAAATAGTACCAGTTACTTACTAAATTCAATGCTCGAATCAATAAAATTGCTTAAACTAAAATCACTTAATTTTTAAGCTGAAAATGAAAATACTGAAAAATAAAGGAGACAAAGATTTGTTGAGGCAGCTGCCCCGTCGTCCTCGCTTCGAGGTACGTCTGCCCTCAATTCTAAAAATAGAATTGAGATGATTTATAATAGATATCACCTGTAGAGTTGTAGTAGTTTATACAAGAGTTGATAAGCAATAATACAAACAATCCATATAGATGTTGATAATGCTTTCACTTCTTGCTCCTTGATTCGAGTTGAATCAAGACCTTCGGTCGTTGTGAATTGACCTCCGATTCCAGCCCCTTTGTTGAATAACTTTCAGTTCTTCAAACCCTCGACCCGGCTGATCTTAGACGCCAACGAATCGAACCTGGAACTCCCTTCAACACTTCACATCTCCAGCTACTAGATTGATGAAATCTTCTGTTTCTCAATCACCTTCGCACCGCTGAATGTTTGTAGAGACAATCCGTACTAAAAACCCCAAATTCGTAGAATCTTGGAGGGCAAAACCTTCAAGGTTTTATTCAAGAAAAACCTGCCACAATTCTCCACCCGAACCGGATCTCCAATCAACGGATTCGAACCTTATCACCTTGAACGAGACACCCAACACTCCAAGAACGATTGTGTGTAGTTGCAGTGTTGTGTGTTGTTTGAGGATGAAGATGAAGAGAAATGTAGGCACCTATTTCACTTTTCTTGTTTTCACAATTTACTCAAAATTCAATTGTTTATTAGTTAAAATGAACAACCTTCTATTTATAGTAATAAGCCAATTAACTAACACAACAGGATTTCAAACACAGTGGAAAATACTTCATTAACTTCATTAACGACGGGCGCTGACCCGTGGAAAATGTGAAGTCTTCATGCGCCGACTGATGGTCGACTCAAGGTTGCCATGCGCTAAACAAAACACCAAGAGTTAACAAAACTCTCCTTATGAAAAAAGTTTCCAAATTAAGATCCCGAAGGATAAAAAGTTTGAAGTTTGTTTTTTTGTTTTTAAGAGAAGAAGTGCATTGATTATTGTTTGTAATTCATGTTGCACTAAAGACTATGACCTAGGACCGAATGCATCGTATATCGTCCAAAGGACATACGCTAAACACTCTAGACAATTGAGAGGAGGCCCCCAATCATCATTCACAAAGTACTTAAGGCTCGTAGCATACAACACAAACTAATCTTTATTAGATGATTTGAGATGTTTGAAGATGAGAATAGAGAGACACAACTCTAAAGGGAGACTAAGACTCAACCTAATGTTCTCATACAAAATGCACCTATGATTGGGATGAAAAGAGAATGCTACCTAATGTTGTCATGCATGATTTCAATCCTAATGTTTATCATAATCTATCTTAAACAAGAAGAATTAGAGGTCCTAAGGGAACATGTCAAAGGAAGACAAAAGAAGAAGAAGAAGAAAGCATAAGATAAAGAAAAAATGCAAACATGCAATGCAACACAAAGATGAAGAGAGAGGAAAAAAAGTGTGGGGTAACAATCACCACAAGCACATCTCAACCTCTTCAAGAAAATAAGAACATGCAAAACAAATATGAGAAGAGAGGGAGGAACAAAGTGTGGGGCAGTAGCCTCCACAAGCACATCTCAACCTCAAGCATGCAAACAAAAGCAACAATGCAAATGATCATCACTTTGAACCACATCCATAAGCATGCATTCAAATGGAAATCGAACACGAGTGTCGATAAAATCATGATTAAACAATCAAGAACAGAGACATATATCCAAAAACATCTCACTCCTAATGCATCACACTGATCCGTGAAGATTCAAAGTGAAATTATACCAAACAAGCATGAAAAACAGCAAAACAGGCCTGTTGGCACAGTGTTAATCGATTAACACCAGGGGTTAATCGATTAACCACTTAAAAATGTTGGAAAATTTGAATATTTGCATTGGTTAATCGATTAACGAATGGGTTAACCGATTAACATTGTGTCAACAGCAGAAAACAGCAGTTCAGAAGCACTTTTCAACAACTTATCCAATGTGCAATCATTCCAATGATCATACAATCAATTAAGCACGAAAGTAAACCAGAAATCAGTGATCTAATTAATATGTAAACACATTTAAACAACAAGATCACAAATCACATGGATCGAATCAACCAAAAGTCAATCAAAAATGAAGATCCACATCGAATATGCAAAATAAGCTCGAAATAGCAAGGGATCTAGAATTCCAACCTACGAAGCGGAGAATTGCTTCGGTAATTGTTGATTCAACTTCAATTGATTAGATCCAAGTAAGAAATCTGGAAATCCTTCAAGATCCAATTGAGCTCTTGTAGTAGAAGTGAAGATCCACCAAAATTAAGCAAGAATTATCCAAATAAGCTCCTCTAGATCAACTTCAAAATTCAGATCCAAACTTGCACGAAAATTGAATGGAGAATTGGATTCAATGAGGATGATGGATGAAGGTTTGAGCTCAAGAATTCATTGATTCCAATGGAGAATCAAAGAATTCCAAGAAAGAGTTTTAATGGAGTTTTGGTGGGAAGAAATGTTGAGAGAATGAGAGTGAATTCTGAAATGAGAATGGAATTATGAGGATTTTTCTTGTGAGGTTTGGAGTAAATCAATTAAATACCCTTTAGGTTTGGAATTTGGTTTGTGAAAGTTGGTTTGGGATTAAGAATGTGAATTTGGAGGGATTTGAAATTAACCACAATTCAAAGTGGTTCTAGATCCTTCCTAAGGTGTAAAATCAATTTCACATGTGATCAAAATGGACCCCAAAGTGACTTCTCTTGAAAATTCACGTGCAGAGCAGAAATTTGCACTGGTTAATCGATTAACCATATGGGTTAATCGATTAACACCTTCAAAAACTCAAATTTGGCTTAATTTTACTTTGGTTAATTGGTTAACCAATTGGTTAATCGGTTAACACTTTAAAAATTTGAATTTTGGCGCCTTTTGGAGGGAAAAATGCACATTTGTCCGTTTTCATATGTTCTGAGCCCTGTTCAGTCTCTGAAACTTGCCCTTGAATATTATAACCTTGAGGATGCTTAAATTAGCCTTAGTGCTGTTTCCCGAGCTGAAAATTATCCTGCAAAATAAAATAAAATCGATCGCTCGATCGCCGAGCAAAATAAATGCCGGAGCTGATGATGCTCGCTGTTTAGTCTTTTGCGCTAAAAAAGAGCCCTAAGCCACAGGAAAACCTTAATTTTCTACCTCAAGAACAAATGTTATGATATGCAAAATGCAAATGCTAGAACAATGCAGTGAAAACATAAGCCAAGTAAAGAAAAGGTTGGGCAAATTTTGGGGTACAACACATGGTTCTTATGCCAAGTTCATCATCATCTAAATCTTCGAATGTGCGGGTAACAAAGATCAAACTTAATTCAAGAAAGGCTTTGTTCTTATCCATGTGGTTGGATCATTATTTGTTTCCTTTTGAATTTAAGGAAAAGAGTTTGGATTTTCTTATTGGTGGTTTGTGACCAATATCTTAGAAATGGTAAAGTTTGGATTTAAAAAATCTGGAATCAAGTCTAGGCAAGAAGTTCTCAAAGTGATATTCAAGACTCATGAAAGTTCAAATTGATTCATTGTTTAAGTTCAAATTTAAGCTATGATTCATTCAAGTTGCAATATTTTCACATTTTCAAATCCAAGGATATTTGGTACAAAAGATGCAAGAAGTGATTCATACTTCACTATGAAAAATTCACCAATTCAAGTATACAAAGTCCAAATTAAAGATTCATATTCAAGTTATAAATTCAAAGAGATTTTCCATAAAGAGTTTCTTGTTCAAGATACGATTTTTGTTTGTCATTACAAGTTGATATCCAAATGAGATTACACCATAAACCATCACAAGAAGAGTTTTAATTCACGTTTAGCTAAAGGAGTTTATGGCATAATCCAAGAAGATCAAGTTCCACTAAATTTAAGGTACACTAGTCCATGTTCTTCACAAAATTCAAGTTGAAAAATTAATACTCAAATTCAAGTCATCATAGGATTCAAGTATTCAAGAAGATTCAAATTTTGAAAATTTACAAGCTCAATTTGATTCCAAAATTCAAAAATTAAAGTTCATATTATACAAAAGTTGAATTCATAAGGATTTCACATGCTACAAAAATTCATTTTTAAGTTGCAAGGTGTTTCTTTATAAAGCTCACATGTGCGAATTAATTTCAAGTTCATATTTTCTTTATAAGCATTCAAAAAGAATCTACAAAAGCACATGACAGTTGTTACACAAGAGAATCATAATAGATTTTTACAAAGACAAGGAAGATATAAAGGCACTTCCAAGGGAACTCCATCTATGCAAGATTGGAAGCTAGTTGAGATACTCCGCAGTTATTTGAAGTCGCTTTATGAAGAAACAAAAATTCTTACCACTATAATGCATCCCATTGCCATCACCTTCTTTCATAAAGTTTGGAAATTGCAGCTAGATCTTGCCCGTGTTGTATGGATGAGGAGGACCCCTTCCTTACCAAACTTATTAAACCGATGCAAGAAAAGATTGATAGGTACTGGATGTCTTGAAATATCAGTAGTTATGGATCCCCATTTCAAGATGAAGCTTGTTGAGTTTAGTTTCACAAAGTATATGGTGAGGATGCTCACGTGCATGTCAAGGTTGTTCCTCTGCCTCTAAGACCGGCGTATGTGGAAGAAGGGAATATGGGAAGTAACAAGAAGATACAAGGATTCCTCGTACGCTAATTTTGAAGCCCATCCTACGGCTACTAAAGCCCAATCTCCTGATCTAGCTGCACTAGTTCCATCCAAGCAACTCCATGGTCGTTATCATCATCATCAAATACACATGAAATGGAAAAGAACCAAGAGTCAATAACCATCAATTCCCACAACACAGTCCAGCACAAATCACGAATCATCAAAACTCACGTTCCATACTTTCCAAAACAACCCAAGAAATGTTCATGACAATCTCATATTCTTTCCAAAACACACTTAAACATGTCAAAGTAAAAACGGAAAGCGCATTCAAGTCACGTATTCACAGCAAAGAATCACAATCCATGATAGTCTTTCCATAACAGGTTCGACAGGATAATTTGGATCATTAAATTATGCACCTATAAAAGACCAATATCACACACACAAGGTTCACGCAAAAGAAGCATCAGTATGCAAGACAAGGTTCACGCAAAAGAAGCATCAGTATGCAAGACAAGGTTCACGCAAAAGAAGCATCACTATGCAAGACAAGGTTCACGCAAAAGAAGCATACACACCCAGTATTCGAAAACACGCACAAGAATTGACAAAGCATATGCAGAGCAAGAAGCAGCAAAGAAGACGAGCAACAACAATCACAATACACGTACAAAGTCAAATCGGTACACGAATGGAACAGAAGCAACAACGACAATCGCAACAGAACACAAAAGGGAATTTTGTGATGAACGGTTTGAATCATACCTTGATTCAACTTCAGGTGAGTCTTCATTTTAGTTTTCCTTTTGTTGCGTAGCTTTCGAATTCTGTTAAACCGAGTCAATTTCGAACAAGTTGATTGAGAGTTGTGAGAATGTTGAAATACGCGTGAGATGGAGGAGTTGGAATAGCGATTTGAGGCGAAGAATGTGAGTGGTGGACAGAGAGGTTGTGAATGCATGAACTGTTTCGATCTTCAAGCTGTTGGTTGACGACGATACTATGCGACCCTTGTTTCAATGTGATCTGAATTTTTCTTTGAGTGATATTATTGCTTGGGTTTGATTATGAGCTATGTTTAAATTATTTAATAAAACTTGAGTTGTTATCTTTGTTAGGCCCAAATGTTTTCACTAACACCCCAATTTAATTTCACACTTTTTTTTCATTAGATTTTCTATAGATTTTTCTTTACCTTTTAATTTGTGACTTATTGATTAATAATTTGTGATTAATTTTTAATTAAAAATCATGATTAATTCTTAATTAAATCCATGATTAATTATTAATTTGAATGTAGGACCACTTTTCGATTTAAGTGTATGATTAAGTTCTTGAATTAATGTTGTTTAGCTTTTCATTAAGTTTTTTTATTGATTAAGATTTTACTAATTAGTTGATATTTGGTTGGGGTTTTCTTTTTGAATTTTGTGAATTCCTCTATTGATTTTTACTCTGATTTTGATATATTGCCTAATGATAGCTCGTGATATTTATTGCGTATGAATGAGTGTCTACCCGTATGATTTCCATGATCCCTTAGGATATCTTGATTCAATTTAATCTTCGATTAATTTGAATTAATATTAGAATTTAGGATCAATATATGCATGATAACATTAGGATATTTCCCTTCGTCCTAACCCTAAGTCTTTAGCATTAAGGTAGATTTCCTTTCTTAAAACAAAATCTTTCCTAAAAAAAAAATACAAAAAATACTTAACTAGTACGATATGTATTGCATGCCATGCCATGGGTCTTAAGTACATAGGAAAATATAAGTGGGAGTTATCCTTACCTCTTCTTAGGGTATTTCGTACCTGAGACGTTTTGATCTTTTGTACAAAATACTCGCTCCTATTGTCATATACTTTAGTGCGATACGTATCTTTAAATCTTTTTCCAAATCTTAATAAAATACCTTACCAATCCAAACCATTTTGCCCTCAGGCTTTTTATCTTTAAAACCTTTTCGAAAAGGGCATGCTACCTAGCATTGCCCATAAAAAACACACAACAAATCAAAAAATTTCAATAAGAACTACGGAGTTCTGATTCCTTCTGGGATATGTAGGCACTGGGTTGCAAAACTTAGACGAACTCAATAATAAAAATATCTTATTTTCCCTTAAGTAATCCTCAGTTTTCCTTTAGCAAACTTTTAGATACCAGATACCCTTTCATTCCTAGACAACTTAGATGGTTCCCATCGAGTACGATGGATGTAGGGGGTAGTAATACCTTCCTCTTACATAACTGACTTTCAAACCCAACATGGCTGCGATGACCATACCCTATCCTTTCACCCGTGGGTTTTCTCGATGTTTTCCCTTGCCCTTCATGGGAATAAATAAAGTTCAGTGGCGACTCTCATAAGTCTATCCGTGATCGTGCAACCCTTGTTTTGTACATCGTGAAGATCATATTTTTCGAGGTATGACACACGCTCCGACGATAAATCACTGTTATCATCTGGAAACACTTTAGGAAAATCAGACACCACTGGTAAATCACGGACCATAACTTTTCTCTCAACCTTCATAAAAGCTAATTGTTGGTTTGAATATGGAGTAACTTGTCTAGAAGGGGGGTTGAATAGACAATTAAAAAAATCCCTTCTTTTAAAAAATCAGATTACGCAAGCGGAACCGGATATGGCGGAAGTTTGTTTTGAAAAGTCTTTATGATATCAGAAGAGAATTTGTGCTATACTTACACTAAAGGTTTGTAATGAGGTAGAATATAATGAACTGATTAATGGTTAAAGTTTCGATGAGATGCTTAAAGACTTTAACAATTCTTCAATTTTAAAGGCAATACTAAATTCAATGTTCTTACAATAATCAATTAACTGGATCCTTTAGAAGAACAAATCTAATCAAACCTAAACTTTTACAAATAAAAACTATGAATACAATGAATCTAAACATATACCTAAGCATGAAATTTTAAACGATAAAGAGAGAGGGAGAGAAGGAGAGAGTGCGCCAGGATATATACTAGTTTGGTGCTATCATCCTCGCAGGCACCTACATCTAGTCTTCGACGGAGAAACATCGAAGAGTTATTTCTTCCATTAAAACGATATAGAATTTTGGTTCTTGTTACAATAGTTCACAAAATCAAAAAGACAAACTATAACAATCCAAGTTATCTTCTTCCTTGCTTCTTGTATGAACTTGCTTGTAACTAGCTTCAACCACTAACTTGATTTTTACCCAAGATCTTGATTTTCAACTTTTGATGGATTCCTCTCTTGATGAGTTTCCTAATTTTCACCCAATCTTGAAATTCCAAGCCTTGAATCCGTCACTTCAACAAGTTGACAAATCTACAGAAAAACTCCACAACAATGGAGAAAAGCTTCTTCTTCTTTTTCCTTCAAGAAATTTCAACCCTTGAAATTTCCAAGACCAAAATACCCTTTGCAAAATCTACACACTTCAATGAACAATTAGATCCCTCGTGTTTCCCTATAATTAATCATCACACATACACACACACACACACACACACACACATACACATACACACATACACACACACACACACACACACACACACACACACACACATACACAAGAGAATAATTCCCATGGGTATGATTAAGATGAAGATTTGAAAGAGAGAAGGAAGTTGTGTTTGCAAAGGTTTTCTCACAGCAAAATTTTTGATCTCTTTAGAAATGAAGAAATGAAATCCCTATTTATAGGTGCAAGAGAAAATGCAAAATTAATGAGTTAAAAAGAATTGCGTGAATTGATTTATAATACCCACGACTCAATTCAGTTAGGACAGTTGACTTGAGCTGACTCCAAAATGAATCAATTCAAATTAGCATCCTGAATCAAGTCGCAACCCTTACTGAATCAATTCAATTTGGAATTTCCAGACCCATGACTCGATTCAAAACTACTTCTGACTCGATTCACAAAAATAGAATCTAAATGAACTTTTGAGGCACTTTCATGAATCGATTCATGAAAGCCTTGAATCGAGTCGGGGAACAAAAACATTGAATCAATTCAGTAAGACTACTGAATCTATTCACACAACTAAAACACAAATTCAACTTATTAAATGCATGGATAAAATACTCTAGCATGTGTTTGATGATTAATAACCAAGGGAACTCAAATTAAACGATAAACATAAGCAAAGCATCAAAATAGCGAAATAACTGATATCTGGATCATGAGCAATTTCAGTCTCTCCCTTTTTGATGCTTGACAACATGATTAATTTGTGTGAAGTGGAGCCATGCTCCCCCTACAACAATTTCTTTACCATACAAATTATTGTTTTCAAATGATAATCCTTTCTCCTTCTTTGACAAAATCAAAAAGGAAGAGGGACAAAAACAAAATGAACAAATGGTAATAACACATAGCCAATAACAAAGATAGAATCCAACAAAATCAACATGCAACAATGAAATACATATCTCATGCAAATTGAAGTGGTTAGAACATAAGAAGTAGATAATAAAAGGTAGCAAAGTCAAAGCGGATACAACTAAAATATAATTCATAATGTTTTAACATAACGAAAGATAAATAACATGCAACAATGATAAAATGCAGAATGATGCCCTATGAATCCTCCAGGTCAAGGTCCTCAGGATCAGTAGATTCTTCAGACGGTCCAATGTTATACGCAGCAAGTTGAGCAAGAATAAGGTCTAGCTTGACATGATGTTGTGTAGAGAATGTCCACTGCTCCACCAAAATATGATCACCCCAGTGATCCAAATCCACATGAGTAACAACCTCAGTACCGCGGGCAGTGGATGAAGAGGCACCAGTTTGAAGCGAGGAGGCAGCATGATTATGGTCCGGAGGAGCATTTGCATTATTCACAAAAAAATGTCATACACTCGAGAAAATTTGTCTTGAAAATATCATTCACTTCTCTCAGAATCAAAGTGATATTTGCATTGGTGAAGAGTGGAGCCATTAAACGGAGATGGCGTACCGGCTAAATCGCTAAGTGTGAAGGGCACGCCTCCCCTGTCCAGGATGAATTGCACGAATAAGGGATAGTATAGAGGCTTAGAATCACTTTCCTTACATTCCATAATCATGTTGACAATAAACTTCACCCAATTCACTTGTTCCTTGTTAAGAAGCACCCATAACAGAAACAAATCAAAGTCATCTACACGACCAAAGTTATCTTTGCAGCGAACCAAAATTTTTATTATCACCCAATGGAGAAAGCAACAGTAAACCTTTAACTGTCCAACAGTAAAGTTCGAATACAACATGTCGTTGTGATAGACCGTTTTGGATATCTGTGTAACAGTAGGTGTGCGTTGGCATCCAGATTCTAGAGTTGCCCTAGTAAACTCATATCTAGAGTTATCCAAACCTAGAACATCCTTAAAATCTTTTGCATTGAAAGTGATTGTTTTGTTCTTAAACTTACATATGAGTCCAGTACCATTGTCGATTGGAGCAACACAACAATAAAAGGCTCGAACTTGGTCCACATTAAACTTGTGAGATAAACCTAAGAAAGTGGCTAGGTTGTGGTCTTCAAGAGTTTTAAAGAAAGTGAGCCCTATTTTAGATGTAGCCGCTTTGGTGATATAGTTGGCACCAGACAAGGTTTTGGAGAAGAATTTGTCAAGGTAAGCTTTCTAAAGATTATTAGGAATAAGAGCTTGAACTTTCCGAATCCTGTGGAACGACTCCGAGGATAGAGATTTTGTGAAAATATCAGCAAGCTGAATTTTAGTGTCCACGTATTCAAAAACTACGTCGTCTTTTTCCACATGATCGTGAAGAAAATGATGCCTAATTTCTATATGTTTAGTGCGGGAATGCAGTACCGAGTTTTTAGTTAGGTTTATCGTGCTAGTGTGGTCACATTTAATCAAAACATAACCTAGTTTTAAATCATAGTCCAATAATTATTGTTTAAGCCAAAGGACTTATGCACAACAATTATCGGCGGCTACATATTCTACCTCGATGGTTGAAAGTGCAACATTATGTTTCTTCTTGCTATGCCGCGAGATCAGAAAATTTTCGAAAATATGACATGTTCCGCTAGTACTTTTTCTGTTTGATTTGCACCCCACAAAATTAGAGTCAGAATAACCTACTAAAGTACACTCACTTCCCTTAGGGAACCAAAGACCATGGTTTGCAATACCATTTAGATACCTTAAAATATGTTTAAGGATCTTAAAATGAGATTCTCTAGGGGAAGCTTGAAACCTAGCATACATACACACACTAAACATGATATCAGGTCGACTTGCAGTTAAATAAAGCAACGGTCCAATCATACCTTGATACTTGGTAACGTCGAACTCTTTACCCGATTCATCTTTGTCAATCAAAAAATTTGAAGCCATTGGTGTAGAGATTGCTTTTGCATTCTTCATTTCATATTTCTTTAAGACTTCTAAGCAATATTTTATTTGATTGATGAAAGTTCCTTTATCAGTTTGCTTTATTTAGAGTCCCAAGAAATAAGTAAGTTCACCCATCAATGACATCTCAAATTTGCCTTGCATTGTGTTAGAAAACTCTCTACACAAAGATTCGCTAGTAGATCTAAATATAATGTCATCTACATATATTTGAACTAATATAACATGCATTCTTTTATGTCTTATGAATAAAGTGGTATCTACGGTTCCACAACTAGATCCCTTCCTAAGTAAGATACTGCTAAGACACTCATACCAAGTTCTAGGAGCTTGTTTGAGGTCATAGAGGGCTCTCTTAAGTTTAAAACATGATCGGGATTCTTGTGATCCTCAAAACCTGGAGGTTGAGAGATGTATACCTCTTCATTTCCGAATCCATTTAGGAAAGCCTACTTAACATCCATCTGATATAGTTTGAAATCAAGGAAACATGTGAATGCCAATAGGAGTCTAATAGTCTCAAGTCGGGCTACAGGAGCATAAGTCTCCTTGTAGTCTATCCCTTCGGCTTGGTTATACCCTTTTGCCACTAGCCTTACCTTTTTTCTAGTAATTATTCCATTTTCGTCTAGTTTGTTTCGAAAGACCCACTTAGTGCCTATGACTGTTTTGTTTTTAGGACGTTGGACCAAATCTTATGCGTCATTTCTTTTAAATTGGTTGAGTTATTCTTGCATAGCAAGAAGCCAACCCTCATCAGTAAAAGCATCACTAATTGCTTTCGGTTCAACTTGTGATATAAAAGAAGAATAATTACAGAAATTATTAAATTGTAAACGCGTGCTTACTCCCCTTTTGATGTCTCCTAAGATGTTATCCAACAGATGATCCTTTGTGATGATACAATCTTGAGGAAGTTGGTTTGAGGTCTCGTGTTTATCATCCTTGTGTTCACTTTCCTCTTTATCATCATTAATGTTCTCATTTTTGTAGGATCCACTTTTGGAACGTCATTGTTGATCTTATCTTCCGTGCTTGAACTTGAAACATCAATAACATAAGAAATACCTTTCCCCATCTTTTAGGGTTTGGTTTCATCAAATGCAACATGTATAGATTCTTCAACTACTAAAGTTATATTATTGAAAACTCCATATGCCTTAATAGATGATAAGTAACCTAAGAAGATTCCCTCATCCGCTTTTGCGTGAAACTTACAAGCTTATATTTGTCGTTATTTAAAGTAAAACATTTGCAACCAAAGACACGAAAGTAAGAAATGTTAAGTTTCCTACATTTAAGTAACTCATAGGGTGTCTTCTCTAGGATAGGTCGAATGATTACCCTATTCAAGACATGAAACACAATGTTAATTGCATCGGCCCAAAAGTACTTAGGTAACCTCATTTTGCTTATCATAGTCTGTGCGAATTCTTCAAAAATATGGTTTTTACGCTCCACAACATCATTTTATTGAGGAGTGCACGAACATGAGAAGTTATGGGATACTCCGCTTTCGTTGCAAAAGCTTTTGAATTGATGGTTAATAAACTCACCACCATGGTCACTTCTTAGGGTGACTAATTTCAAATCTAAACGGTTTTGGATAAGCTTAGCAAATTTCACAAATGCTTTAAAGGTTTCTTCTTTTTGACTTAGAAATAAGGTCCAAGTATATCTAGTAAAATCGTCTACTATCACAAAGCCATAGTAATTTCCTCCTAGACTTCTTGTCCTAGAAGGACCAAAGAGATCTATATGGAGAAGCTCAAGAGGTTTTGTAGTAGAAAAACATATTTTGGACTTAAAAGACACTCTTGTTTGCTTTCCCATTTGGCATGCATCACAAAGCTTTTCTTTAGAAAATTTTATCTTAGGTAGACCAATTACTAGATTCTTAGAAGCTATTTTATTTATTAAGTCAAAATGAGCATGGCCTAAGCGTCTATGCCATAACCAAGAGTCTTCTCTCCGGGTGACTAAACACTTGGTGCCAATATTTGAAACGTCATCTAGATTTAGCATATAAACGTTATCAATTCTAGAACCCTTAAACATTTTCTCCTTGTCACTCTTATGTTCAATTATGCAATTAAGAGAGTCAAAATATATGGAGTAACCCTTATCGCATAATTGACTTATGCTAAGGAGATTATGTTTAAGCCCTTTTACAAACAAAACACCGTCTATGGTAATTGTGGAGGGATTTCCCACAATACCTTCTACTAGTATTTTACCTTTGTTGTTATCTCCATACGTGACAAAGCCGTGCTCTTTTTTGACGAAGTCAATGAACAATGATGTGTATCCCGTCATATGCCTTGAATAACCGCTATCTAGAAACCACGTCCTTTTTGCTGCAGTAAGACATTCCTATAAGATAATCAACAAGGAATTTTAGGTCCCCAACTAGTGTTGGGTCCTTGGTGGTTAGCACTAGGACTCTTAGGTCTCCATGCCATAAGACCATTTGGAGTTTTCACATTCCTATTGTGGCATTTATGCCTAATGTGTCCTTTTTCATAACAATAATAACACACAACTCTAGAGGAACCGTTCTTTCTATTCTTTTTTGGAGACATGAGCATTTTCCTTACTTTGTTTTCTAAAGTTTTGCTCATCATCGCTTGAACTAATAAATGTGACAGTAGGAGCTTTAATTAATTTTATTATTTGACCCTTTAAATCTTCTATCTCATTTTTTAAACAAGGGCAGGCAACACATTCAAATAATATTTCCTTTTCATCTAGAGTTGGAGGAACACACAATTGGTTATTTACTAAAGATACATGGTCCTCTTTCATGGATTCAAGAGCATTTTTAAGTTTTAAGATTTCTCCCTCAAGTTTTAAAATGTTTTTCTTTTGAGAGGATATTTTCTTAAAAGATTTTAATGCATCTTCATGCATCTCATGGAATGCCTCAGACAATTCATTATAAGAAGGTAAGGAGTTAGAATCGAAATCACTTACATCAGAGTCTTTATGCTTGTTTCGAGCCATCAAACAAAGATTAGCTACTTCTTTGTCTGGACTCGAGGAAGATGATGACAAGTCTCCGTCTTCTTCCCAAGCGATGTACGTACATCGTCCTTTGCCTTGGCTTTTGGACTTGTGGTAATGTTTCTTTCCTTTGTGCTTTGACAGACTTGGACACTCCTTTTTATAGTGACTAATTTTTCCACATTTGAAGCATGTGCCTTGTGTTTATTCTTTCTTCTTATCATCCCATTTCTTTAAGTGATTTGATTTCCTAAACTTCATTAGGTTCTTATCCGAGTGTTTTAGACTATTTCTCCTCATATACTTGTTGTATCGCCTTATAAAGAATCCCATCTCTTCGTCTTGTGAAGAGTCACTCGAGTCCTCATCATCTACATCTAAATTGATCTTGGAAGTGGAGGCTTTCAGAGAGATGTTATTCTTCTCTTCTTTCTTTTTATCCATGCACTTAGTGTTACTTTCACTTGCTTCAAGTCTCTTTAGTTCATGCTCATGTTCAGTGAGCTTACCAAATAAGGTTGACATGTCTAAAGTTTGTAGGTCATGAGATTCTTTGATAGCCGTTACTTTTGGTTGTCATTTCCTGCACATAGACCTCAAAATCTTATTAGCACAATCTTGATTAGAAGTGGTCTTACCTAAATTCTCAAGTTTATTGATTATATGAGAAAATATCACCTGCATGGAGGCCACAGTTTCACCGGGTTCCATATAGAAGAGTTCAAATTCCTTTGTTAGAATATTGATTTTAGATTACTTAACGTCTTCGGTTCCCTCATAAAGAACCTTTAGAGTGCTCCACAGTGTCTGAGCTGTCTTACAATGTGAAATTGAAAAATATACATTCATGCTCAATGATGAGATCACTATATTTCTCGCCTTCAAGTCATAAGACACCTTTTTAGTTTCGGTCTCATTCCAATCCTTAGGTGGTTTTACAGTTGTTACACCATCAACGACTCTTTGATGAATTTAGGGTTCATCCTCGATGGCTAACTAATATTGCATATCAACGGACATAAGGTGTATGTACATACAATCCTTCCAATATGCATAGTTTTCCCCGGTGAAAATCAGAGCTCTATTATACGCTCCCTTCAGATCAAGTTGCGCCATATTCAATCAACTTTTGAGGTCGTTAAACCTTATCCAAAGAACCAGCTCTCGATTCCAATTGTTGGTTTGAATATGGAGTAACTTGTCTAGAAGGGGGGGGGGGGGGGAGGGTTGAATAGACAGTAAAAAAATTCCTTCTTTTCAAAAAATCAGATTACGCAAGCGGAATTGGATATGGTGAAATTTCGTTTTGAAAAGTTTTTATGATATTGGAAGAGAACTTGTGCTATACTTACACTAAAAGTTTGTAATGAGGTAGAATACAATGGATTTATTAATGGTTAAAGTTTCAACGAGATGCTTAAAGACTTTAAGAATTCTTCAATTTTAAAGGAAATACTAAATTCAATGTTCTTACGATAATAAATTAACTGGATCCTTTAGAAGAATAAATCTAATCAAACCTAAACTTTTACAAATAAAAATATGAATACAATGAATCTAAACAGATACCCAAGCATGCAATTTTTAACGATAAAGAGAGAGGGAGAGAAGGAGAGAGTGTACCATGATATATACTGGTTCGGTGTTATCATTCTCGCATGCACCTATATCTAGTCTTCGACGGAGAACCATTAAAGAGTTATTTCTTCCATTAAAATGATATAGAATTTTGGCTCTTGTTACAACAATTCACAAAAGCAAAAGGCAACTATAACAATCCAAGTTATCTTTTTTCTTGCTTCTTGTACGAACTTGCTTGTAACTAGCTACCACTACTAACTTGATCTTTACTCAAGATCTTGATTGTCAACTTTTGATGGATTCCTCTCTTGATGAGTGTAATACCCCAAATTTTACCCTTATATTTAGTCAGTCATTTCGCATAGCATCTCATATGTACATTTGCTAACCACTAACAAGCTATGAAGGGGTTTTGTTTTGCAGATTTGGTCCCAGGGGTATTTTGGTCATTTTACGCAAATTCTACCAATTCCTTGAAGACGGGCTGTTATTAAAATTCTGAGGCATTTTGATTGGTTTTGAGGCATTTATCTATCACCAGTTCTGATCATATTGAGATTTTAGCGGTTTGGTCAGTTGGAATTTAATTACGAGTAGTGTTACTGTTGATGCTGAAAATGTTGTGATTACGGTGCCCATAGGTGTTTGGTAATGAAATGGTTGGTTAACATTTTTAATCAGATGATGAGATTAGGATTACAATTGAGACGAGTGCGCCAATAAGAATACCACTTGGGAACATTTATGTTTTATGCCTATGTTAACGAATTTAAATACTTGTGGGTTTATTCACAATTGTTTATATTTTTTAACTAAGAATAAAATATAAATAAACTCAAAACTTTGAGAATTTTATTTCATAAATAATGCTATCATACAAGAATGTGGATGTTGCTTCATATTTTACAAAGTACTGTTACAAGGAAGTACATTAAAATTCTCAATCCTAAGGCATCTATCCTAAATCCTAAGAGTATCTAAAGGTCTTCATGTTGTATTTGAACTTCTCCATGAATCCTCAGCTAACCTGCACATCAAAAGAAAACAAGCAGTACAGAAAAATGTTAGAAGTTTTTTCGACACTCTCAGAACAATGTCATCATCGAGTGCCGGGAGTGGCACAACCGAAGCTGCGTCCTACCCCCGTTACCGATCCGCGCCGTAGGCGTCAGATCAGGTAACACCTGTTCTTAATCGTTGCGGGACATCCGAGAGACAGAAGTAATAGAAGAAGCGGGATTGATTCGTTTTGCCGTGATTGGATTTCCAAACTGATACGAGAATAAGGCAACATAGGCAAATTTGGACTCAGACCCAGATGCCGGCAGGTCTGAGTCGCTTTGGCCCCGAAATTTCCAACACCTGAAATTCCACAATTGCATCAGTACAAATTGATGACAGAAAGTCAAAAACAAGACAGTGCATAAGATGCCACAAGTAAGCGGAAATTCAAACTGAAATGCAAGCCAAAACTGCATCAAACTGCAGTAACTCTGAACCACATAGGCAAGTTCATGAAAAACCCAGTTCAAACAGAACAAGAAGAGTGAAATGAAGCCAAGGCTGCATCAAATCGCAGCAAGATGGTTCAGAACGAAAACCAAGCTGCCCCAAAACGAACTCATAAAGAAACTCCAAGCATCAATGAATAACCACAAACAATAGTGCTGTCAAAGGCATCATGGTAAGGCCAAGCTGCGAAAAAGTTCGAGCCCAGGGACAAAAGGCATCCAGCCTAACGTCTGCAGAAGGAGAATCAAAGCAACAGTTAGTATTTCCGATAACACGCCATAACAGTTTGCGGCATTTCCAAACCAAATAAGAAGGTCACATTGGAAAATTGGGAATGCAGGGCATAGGCTCAGTTATGAACATCATAGCCCAACAATATACACATCAGTCCAAATACCAGCCTACACCAAGTGAGAATCAACGGCAACTGCATCGATGAAAAGGGGACATACGCATCATAATCACAGTTCAGCACCTGAGAATTGGAGAATCAAATCAGAAGTAACGCAGAGGGTTCAGACCAGTGGTCATCATTACCATGTGACCATCCTCGGCAGCGTTTGACTCAGCAACATCAATATCTGCAAAGCAATATCAAGAGGTTTCAATATCAAGCATCACGAAAAACATAAGAACAGGACTGCTGCTAAAATGTCACAGAGAGATCCAATTGCTGGAAATCTAAACTAAGCCATCAAGACGGGTCACAAACATCATAGAAAAACAGACATTTGCAAGCTAAGAATCATCAGCAGCGGGACAGGAATGACTACACTAAACTGAACATCGAAATGAACCCACAAGTTAATCACAATACAAAAGCAGGGATTCACGCCACAATCACGCATGAGATACCAGGCCAGCCAATCGGTTCAAACTGCATAAAAACAATGGACAACGAAGAAATTCAAAGTTACATCAGCCCTCAGCTAATCATCATCGGGCATAAGCGTTCGAGTGGCTGGGAGAGCCACGGCCGGAGCCGCTACTACTTCCCTACCAAACATCGAACTACGGGACATACGGTAATTGTTGTTCACGCCGAAGGTCATTACCACTAAGGCATCCAAATCAACTGACTCAGACCCTAAGGTCATCATCGCCAATAACCTTCACTCGGCCGCTCTAACTTAAGTCGAAGCATCAGCATCCATTCTCTGAAAGAAGAAGAGGAAAAGCTAACTGCATCAAAAATTGCCAAATCGAAAACGCATCAGTACAGTCCAAATTGAATTCAAACAGGACAAAATAAATTAATCCCGATATCAAACAGATCAAGTAAAGGCAACCCAATCAGAAAATGATCAAACACAATCGAGCTGGCAAGGGAAAGTTTCAAGTCAGATCCAAATGCATCAGGAAACATCTCCATTGGAACCAATCTGAATCAATTTGAGTCAATCTGAACCAATCTGAATCAATTTGAGTCAATCTGAATCAATCAAACAAATCAATCAAACAAGTCAGTCAAAAACGAATCAGTTCGAAGTCAAACGAATCAGTATAGAGCAATCAAGCAAATTAATGAAATCCAATCGAATCAGAAGATCATATCAGCACAAAACCCCAATCAGGTTCCAAAAGAAGAAACAAGATCCTAATCGTATCAGAAAGCATCATATTTGAATTCAATCTGGAAAAACCCAAACAAAACCGAATCAAATAATATCACTATAGAATCAAATCTCAGTTTAAGGCCCAGAAAGAGAGATAAAAAGAAACTATAAAAAGGGGAATACAACCTGATGCGAGAAGGAGTTGAAACCCTAACGAAGATCGCAAACCCTAGACGGCGCGGCTGAGACTCAGAGGAAACCCTCATCATCGTCTTCGTAAACAACGGCGGAGAACATCAAAGCGACGAAACGGACCAACCGCGAACAGACGCTAACGGGAAATCGCGAAAGGGAGAGATCACCAGCGCCGTCCGCGAAGAACGGCGGCAAATCAACTCTCAGCCTCAGAACATCTTCATCATCGGCTATTCTCATCATAAATGTGAGCCACGATGCATTTTCATCACGAGTTTCATGTTTTATTTCAGGTTAAGGAGAGGAAGAAGAAACGGGCAATGAGGGTAACGAAAGCGAAGACGAAACAAGACGGAAAGAGAGATGAGGGCGCCGCTCAATGAAGGGTTCTCAAAACCCTAATGAGAATGTGACTCCCTTGGTGGCTTCGGGTTGGGTCCGGGGTGATGACCGGCCCAACCGTTTTACCTTTTTTCTTTTTTATTATTTAAGTTATTTGTTTCTTTTATTTAATTAGTGACAAATTAATGAGTCTTTAAAATATAAAAATAATAAATTTAATTTAACTCTCTCTAACTAATATTAGTTTTTTATTAAAATATAAAATTTTAGAAAAATAATTAAATTTTTTAATATAACAACTAAAAGTTTTAATGGTAATGAAAATATCTTTTTGAATAATGACACTTTTCAAATAATAACTACTACTACTACTACTAACTCTTTTGTTTAAGTTAAAACAGTTTTTTTAAAAATTAAAGTTAGATTTATATTTTGACCTAAATTGAAAGCTTTTCATATATCATAAAGTAAAAACCACAAAAATATTTCGTAATTTCGTACTTCTGTTTCGTAACTCTATCTACTAACATTGTTTGTTCATTGTGCAGCTTGTTACGTTGCCCCATTTATTTTCGTATACTTATAATTCAAATTGTATCATTACTGTAACTGTTTCTCAATTGTATCCTCGCGAACCTAAATAATCGCATTTACGTTTCCGCATTTAATTTTCTGCTGATGTATGATTTAAATTTTTCGCATCCTTTCATTATTATTCTGTCACCTCGCATACATCCGAAGGTTAGGTCTAACTGTTTGGCCGCCGCGCCAATAGTCCGTAAAACTTCACACATTCAATTTCAAATCCTCAAAACTACAAACTACAAACCCTAATTTTTGCAAATGCCTCGCCGCAGGCAAAATTACAATTTTACCCCTAGCATTAGGTCAAAGAGCCGTCGCGCTCAGTTTAGGGTTTCCCGCCGTGTAATCCCTAATTTAACCCTAATTACAACTTAACAGTTTACAACGTAGATATTGGAGTTTCTACACTCCGCGTAAGCGTGTCCCTAAGATACGTTTATTCCCCATTGAAACCTTGGCCACAGTCAAGACGTTTCTAACCTCCCTTTTGAGGGGAACTACGATTACTCTGATTCCACTCCCGTAAGGATACGTAGGCACAAGATGCGATATCTTGCCGAGTAAACTTAGAATTAACCCCTTAGGTCTCTTTTCTCACTGTTAATCCTTTGTGCATATACCTTAAGCAAATGAATAAAGCAAATAATAAAGCAAAATAGTAAACATTTGAACAAAAGGTTCCTGTAGAGTACTACAGAAGTTTAGGGTGCTAATACCTTCCCTAAATTTAACCAACCCCCGAACCCTAGATCTTTCCCCGCATTGTGTTTACGATGCAAAATAGGTTTTCCCTCTTTTGACCTTTTCCTTCGGATAAATCAAAGAGCGGTTGTGAATTGAATTGCGATTCAAACTAATTAATAGTTTGTGATCCTATTTCCACCGCAACAGAAAATGGCGACTTCACTGGGGAGTGTCTTAATTTTTGAGGGTTATCCCTAACTTGTTCACCTTTATTACTATCTGTGTTATTATTCATTTGCATGTATATATTTGTGCTCTGATTTGGGGACTGTTCCTTGTGTTGTGAGATAAGTCCTACGCCCGGACTAGTGACACTATTATAGGATGGGGATATATTCGATGAGGCTTATAGGGAGTTGAATCCCGACCAAGCTAATTCGAGAATCACCGCTCAGTTGAGACCTTTTCGAAAATGGTTCGGTTGAACGAGTAATCGTGAAAACTTTTTCCATGGTCGATTGGAGTCTGTGATATTGGGAACCGTAGTACCTTTACACCACCTCGGCCTTATTTAGGACGTAGTGCGGGAACTATGTGGGAGTAGTCCTACAATGGTTGCTACGCGATACTACACTCAAAAGAGGTTCTCTTGAGAATATTATTAACCCCCGAGTCAATCGGAAGGTTGATAATATCCGAAAGATGGGCTGATGACTTTGGGCACTTTTTAGAACCTTGTTCGGCAGGTACAACTAACCTATAGTACACTCCTTTTGGGGATGGGTAGACCTTAACTCCGCTCACGTTCCTTTAACCTAGGACTTTGTGTGTTTTCATGCATTGCATCCATAAAGCATCTCATTGCATTGTATTTCATGGAGTTCAAACATCATTTATGGATATCGCGGGATACCATAAATAAAAAAAAAATAAAATGAAAAAACAAGAAAAAGATTTCTTTGGTACCCCACGACATTCGTAAATTGTTTGAATTCCATGAAATCTTTTTTGCATTCACATTTTAGCATCATACTTTTGCATTGCATGTGTCTCCCGATTTCTCATACTCGGTTCTCTCACCTTCCAGTTTCGTCACCCTGAGTTCTCGGCACCAGTACAACACCAGAGCTCAAACTCGGAAAAGAATGGAGGATCAGGCTAAAGAGATTGATCGCCTTAGCAATGAACTTGAAGACCTCCGAGGAGGTATGGGGCGTATGATGGAATTGTTACATGTCATGAATGCTAAGATGGATACCCAGCCCACTGTTGTTTCTGAGATTACCGGCGTTACTGTGGACCCTCCACCAAGTGTGACCGTAGCAAGGGACCCACCTTATGGTCTTGCTCCAGGTTTTGTGCCTCCTCAAGCCACTATTCCGATTAATCAGCCTGTTCAGCAAGCCGTGCCTTTATTCTCTGAAGTTTCTAGGGGGGCTCCTATCTTTGCACCACCTGTTGTACACACTCGTGCGCAACCGTACTTCAATGAGACAGTTTTTGATAATCTTGATGAGAATGTTGAGGGTTATGAGAAACATGATAAGCTTCGTGAGGAAGTGAACACCATCGTCCAGAGATTGAAAAAGGTAGAGGGTGATCAAATTTTTGGGACTGCTGCAAGGGATGTTTGTTTGGTCTCGGGTTTGGTTATTCCCCCGAAGTTCAAAACTCCGAACTTCGATCGTTATGAAGGTGCCACCTGCCCTAAGAGTCATCTGATCATGTATTATCACAAAATGGCTGCCCATGTTGAGAATGATAAACTGATGATCCATTGTTTCCAAGATAGTTTGAAGGGTGCTTCCTCCAAGTGGTATTTAACTTTAGACCAGTCTTGCATTAAGAGCTTTCAAGATTTATCTGACGCTTTCATCAAACACTACAAGTACAATATGGATCTGGCTCCTGACAGAAGACAGTTGCTGAGTATGTCACAAAAGAGTTCTGAGTCATTCAAAGAATATGCCCAAAGGTGGAGGGAGACTGCTTCGCAGGTAGAACCTCCTTTGACCGAGAAAGAGTTAGCTGATTGGTTTGTCGACACGGTCCGTCCGGAATTTTACGAGAGAATGGTGGGCAGTGTGACTTCAAATTTCTCCGACATCGTCGCTGTGGGTGTCAAGATTGAATTGGGTATGAAGAGTGGTAAGATGACAAATAATCATGGTGCTTCTAAGGATCAGCCGAAGAAACCTCCGTATAGCTCCCAGAAAAAGAAGGAAGGTGAGACCAATGCTATATCCTCTGGTAGACCAAGGGAACGCTTTTATCGACACCCGCAAGGTTATGCTCAACCTCCAGGGTATCCAATCCAACATGCTCAACAACCCTATGTGGCAGCTATTACACCTTCTTTCAACCAACAGGTTCCCATGTATCAACCTATGCAACAACCTCCTGTTTATCCGCCTCCTGTCAATTACCTACAGGCGCCCAATACTCCTGCTCCTCAACAACCAAAGAATCCGGCTCCTCGCCAGAATATGCCGAACAGAAGAACGTATAAACCTTGTCCGCCGATTCCGATGACTTTTACCGAGCTGTATCCCTCTTTGGTCAAGCAGGGTCTCATCACTACTCGGGCTTTAGGTCCGCCTCCTAATCCTCTACCCGCCAATTAAAACGCCGCCGCTCATTGTTTATTTCATGAGGGTGCGCCTGGTCATGATCTGGAGAATTGTTATGCTCTCAAAAATATTGTCAGGGATTTATTGGAAAAGAAGATTTTGTCATTTGAAGATCCTCAACCGAATGTTAAGAAGAACCCTTTTCCTAACCATGAGAGTGTCAATGCCATTAGTGTTGATTCGGGGGAAGGTTATGCCCTTGACGTTGGACAGATTAAGACTCCTCTCAAGATGTTCCATTCGAAACTGTTTGAAGCTGGTTTGGTAGATACTTCCCACGTCGCATGCGTAAGTTGTGAAGCCAGTGTTAAGGGTTGTGTGTTGGTTCAGAATGATGTTCAGAGGTTAATTAATGAGGGTGTTTTACAAGTGACAAGCCAATACAAGAAAGATGAGGTCGCTGTGGTTGAGCCGGTCTTCCATCAGCCTGAATCAAAGGGTAAGGTACCAGTGTTTAATCTATCAGGGGCAGGTTCTGCCAATCCCGTATTCGATATACCAAAGTCGTCTATCCCTGAGGTAAATCAGCATAAGCCTATAGTTATTCGAAGACCAAGTCCGTTTCCTTTCAGTGATCCTAAAGCTGTGCCTTGGAAATATGACGTGACGATGATTGATAAGGAGTCTGGGAAGGTTATTCCAAATGAAGAGGTTAAGGGCACGGTGACCAATATCGCAGAGGTAAGCAGGATGACTCGCAGTGGCCGTGTGTACACTCCCCGTTCTAATGAGGTTCCACCTAAGGAAATCACTAATATCCCAGTGGCCGTCAAAGACAAAGGTAAGGGAGCCGTTACGAATGATGAAGATGCCGAGTTTTTGAGGATCATCAAGAAAAGTGACTATAAAGTTATCGATCAACTTCATCAGACTCCTTCCAAGATTTCGATTTTATCTCTGTTGATGAGTTCACCCGCTCATAGGATGGCCTTGCAGAAAGTTTTGACTCAAGCACATGTGGATCAAGATATCAGCACCAGTCGGTTTGATAGTGTGATTGCCAATTTGACCGCCTGTAACACCCTTAGTTTCAGCAATGAAGAGTTACCGAAGGAGGGTCCAAACCATAATCGTGCTTTACATATATCGGTAAAATGTCAGGAGGACAATTTAGCGAGAGTGCTAGTGGACACCGGGTCTTCTCTGAATGTTCTACCCAAGAGGGTTCTTGATAGGTTGGCTTGTAAAGAGACTGCGCTGAAACCTACACCTTTGGTTGTCAAGGCTTTCGATGGCTCTCGCCGATCGGTAATGGGGGAGGTTGAGCTACCTATCCTGATCGGTCCGCAAGTTTTTAATATCACGTTTCAAGTCATGGATATTAATCCCAATTACAGTTGTTTACTTGGAAGGCCGTGGATCCATGCCGCTGGGGCAGTGACCTCAACGTTACATCAAAAGATGAAATTCGTGATCGATGGAAAGTTGGTTATTATACACGGTGAGGAGGATCTGATGGTCAGTAACCTGTCTTCTTTCCGTTACATCGAGGCCGATGAGAATGCTTTAGACATCTCCTTTCAAGCACTTGAGATCGCCAATGCTGTTCTGCTGGAAATCGAAGAGACAGTGGGTCAGGGTAATCCATCTTTTGCATCTCTGAAGAGTACAAAAGCAACAATTGACAGGGGCATTCCTGAAGGTTGGGGAGAGGTAATTGATGTCAAGACCAAGACTGATCGCTCTGGGTTGGGTTACAAACCAACTCAGAATGGAGCTGCTATAACTGTCGAAGGGCGTCCTAAGGTTATCCAAGAGGTATTTGTCAGCGGAGGTTTCCAAGTCAATGCCATCAGCGACTGTGAGGAAAATGAAGAGCTGAGCAACCTGGTGTTTAAGGGTGATGCAGTTTTGAACAACTGGGAGGCCGTAGAGATCCCTGTTATCTTTCCCTTGTCAAAGTAATTGTTTTTTAAAGTTTCATTTACATTTTCAAATAAAAATCCGTAGCTCTGCCCAAGGCTATAGGGTCGTTTTATCGGGCCACCTTTCATTCCCAAAAAGATATTAATAAAAGCATTTTGTTCAATTCCACTTTGTTTCATTTGCGTTTTTCGTTTTCACCTTTAAAAATGAAATTGGCAACTTTTTTCAAAAAAATAATAATAAAAAAACAGCATTTCATTCTTACATGTCTTCGAGCATTTTAATTAAGTAGCCTTCCATCATGCAGAGACATCGTAAACCTTGTTGGATCCGATGACTTTACTGACACTCCTGACTGGGATGCACCCATCAATCAAGCTGAGGACGAGGGTGAAGAAGATTTCGAAGTACCCGCGGAACTGACGAGATTGATTGAGTACGAGTACACAGAGCTTCAACCGCATAAAGAGCAGGTGGACCTAATTAATCTCAGTACAGATGAGAGCAAGAGAGAGGTCAAGATTGGTGCAATGCTTGGGACGGAGATTAGGCCGAAGTTGATTGAGTTGTTAAAAGAGTATATTGATGTGTTTGCGTGGTCGTATCAAGATATGCCGGGACTAGACACGGACATTGTCGTCCACAAGTTGCCGCTTAAGCCAGATTGTCCGCCTATCAAGCAGAAACTCCGAAGAACGAGACCCGACATGGCTTTGAAGATTCGAGAGGAGGTTAAAAAGCAGTTGGATGCAGGTTTCTTGGCAGTCGCAAAATATCCAGATTGGGTTGCCAACATCGTGCCAGTGCCTAAGAAGGACGGTAAAGTTAGGATGTGTGTAGACTACAGGGATCTGAACAAAGCAAGTCCAAAAGACGACTTCCCACTGCCACATATTGACACACTGGTAGACAATACAGCCAGTTTTGCGTTGTTCTCATTTATGGATGGTTTCTCTGGTTATAATCAGATCAAGATGGATCCAGATGATCAAGAGAAGACTACTTTCATTACTCCTTGGGGAACCTTCTGCTACAAAGTCATGCCCTTCGGTTTAAAGAATGCAGGGGCAACTTACCAACGCGCTATGACCACTCTCTTTCATGACATGATGCACAAAGAGATTGAGGTGTATGTGGACGATATGATAGCCAAGTCTCAGAGTGAAGAGGAACATCTAAACCATTTGGTGAAATTGTTTGAACGACTCAGGAAATATCAATTGAAATTGAACCCTGCTAAATGTACCTTCGGTGTCAGATCTGGAAAATTGCTTGGTTTCATCGTTAGCCAGCGAGGGATTGAGGTGGATCCTGACAAAGTCCGAGCCATTCAGGATATGCCAGCTCCACGAACCGAGACGCAAGTTAGAGGATTTCTGGGACGCTTGAATTATATTTCCAGGTTTATCTTTAATATGACTGCTACTTGTGAGCCGATATTCAAGTTGCTTTGCAAGGGGCAGACAGTTGAGTGGAACCCTGATTGTCAGAAAGCGTTTGAGAAGATTAAGGGTTATTTGCAAGATCCCCCTATTCTGATCCCGCCCGTACCTGGAAGACCGTTGTTTATGTACCTTACTGTTCTCGAGAAGTCTATGGGTTGTGTGCTTGGGCAACATGATGAGACTGGGAAAAAGGAACATGCGATTTATTACCTGAGCAAGAAGTTTACCGATTGCGAAAACAGATACTCACCGTTGGAGAAAACTTGTTGTGCATTGGCATGGGCCGCTAAGCGCCTTCGGCAATATATGGTCTGTCATACCACGTTATTGATTTCTAAAATGGATCCGATCAAGTATATTTTTGAAAAACCTGCTCAAACCGGGAGGCTAGCTCGTTGGCACATGTTGTTATCCGAATATGACATCCAGTATGTACCCCAGAAGGCGATTAAGGGTAGTATTTTATCTGATTATCTTGCAGACCAGCCAGTTGAAGATTATGAACCTCTTAAGCTCGATTTTCCTGATGAGGATATTTTGTTGATTAAAAGAGATTGTGAAGAGCCAGATCCAAGCGAAGGTCCAGAACCAGGTCTTTGGTGGAAGATGATGTTTGATGGCTCCTCGAATTTCAATGGACATGGTATAGGCGCCGTCTTGATGAACCCAAAGGGCGGATTCACTCCATTTACAGCGAGATTGGACTTTGAGTGCACTAACAACGTCGCAGAATACGAAGCATGTATTCTTGGCCTCGAAGCGGCGATTCACCTCCGAATCAAACTTCTTAAAGTAAGTGGCGACTCAGCTTTGGTTATTTACCAGGTACAAGGCAAATGGGAAACGAAGAATGAGAAGCTGATCCCTTATAAGGACTATATTATTGAGCTGATCAAGTATTTCGACGAGATAGAGTTCGAGCATGTTCCTAGATCCGAGAATCACGTAGCCGATGCTTTAGCCATGTTAGCATCCATGTGGAAAGTTAAATTCGTTAATGAAGCACCTCTTATCCATATTGAGCGCAAGGTTGAGCCCGCTTATTGTCAGATGGTCGAAGAAGTTGAGGTGGATGAAAAGCCTTGGTTTCATGATATCAAGAACTATCTCGTCAAGCAAGAGTATCCCGATGGTGCTACTGGTCTGGACAAAAAGACATTGAGAAGATTGGCGTCCAAATTCTTTATCAGTAATGGTGTGTTGTACAAGAGAAATCACGACATGGTCCTGCTCAGATGTATTGATAAAAGGGAAGCGGACATGTTACTACAGGAAATTCATGAGGGGACCTTCGGAACTCATGCCAATGGTTATACCATGTCCAAGAAGATGTTAAGGGCCGGGTATTACTGGTTAACCATGGAAGCCGACTGCATCCAATACGCTAGAAAATGCCATAAGTGCCAAATTTATGCCGATAAGATGCACGTACCTCCGTCACCGTTGAATGTTTTGTCTTCACCATGGCCGTTCTCTATGTGGGGCATTGACATGATTGGGGCAATCGAGCCGAAAGCTTCTAATGGTCATCGTTTTATCCTTGTTGCCATTGATTATTTCACCAAGTGGGTAGAGGCTGCCTCCTACACCAACGTGACCAAGCAAGTGGTTGCCCGATTCATCAGGAAAGAGATCATCTGCCGTTATGGAGTCCCAAGCCGGATAATAACTGACAATGGCACCAATCTGAATAACAAGACTATGAAAGGGCTGTGCGATAGTTTCAAGATCACTCACCACAATTCTTCTCCGTATCGTCCCAAGATGAATGGGGCCGTTGAAGCTGCAAATAAGAATATCAAGAAGATCCTGCAAAAGATGGTTGTGACTTACAAAGATTGGCATGAGATGTTACCGTTTGCTTTGCATGGGTACAGAACCTCGGTGAGAACTTCGACAGGGGCAACACCTTTCTCACTGGTATATGGAATGGACGCCGTGCTCCCCATCGAAGTAGAGATACCTTCTTTAAGAGTGTTAATGGAGGCTGAACTTGAGGAAGCTGAGTGGGTTCAAGACAGACTGGATCAGTTGAATCTCATTGACGAGAAGCGTTTGACAGCCATGTGCCATGGGCAGTTATATCAGAAACGGATGAAAAGAGCGTTTGATAAGAAGATTCGTATCCGTGAGTTCCGTCAAGGAGAGCTCGTACTCAAAAAGATCTTACCAGTACATAAAGATATGCGTGGAAAGTGGATGCCCAATTATGAAGGCCCATTTGTTGTAAAGACCGTTTTCTCTGGAGGGTCTCTGATACTTACGACAATGGACGGTGAAGAACTAGCACATCCCGTGAATTCTGATGCAGTCCGAAAATATTATGCCTAAAAAACCCGCTAAGTCGAAAACCTGCAAAAGGCGACTTAGGCAAAAGTAAGGGTTGAAAAAAATAATAATAACAAAAAGCTCGCTAAGTTGAAAACCCGAAAGGGCAGCTTAGGCAAAAAAGAGCGTCCCGGTGGATTGAAAACCCGAGAGGGCGGTCCAGGCAAAAGTTAGGGACAAAGGCATTTCATTGCATCAGAGGATACTGATTATCTCGAACACACTTTCCGCATAAGAACCATGTTTCAGTTCTTTCATCCTTGCCCAAAGCAGGATTCTGGATTAGTCTTAGTTATTAGTGTCAGTAGGTGTCATTGGATTCGATATAACTTTTTCCCATGTTGCCAATTTCAAAACATAATCATCTGTGGAGCTATGCCTTCAGCGAGCTACCGCCCTTTAAATAAAAGAAACCATCTCGTTACTTACATTCCTTGGTGCATTGCTCTTTGTTTTCTATTTGTTATGCAAAATGCGTTTATTCCTAAAATTTGAAAATGAAAGGTGCATTGTAGATTTTTCAAAACTGTTTTTCAAAAACAAAACAAATTTGAAATGCAATAAATTACTTTGACTAGTGGAAATTCCGAAAGGATCTCTTCATTCCCCGAAAATATCATTATTGCAGAAACACTTTCAAACCATTGCTCTAACACAGTCCCCAGCGAGACTATAAGCTGACAACTTCTTCTTGGGTAACTCAAAAGTATCCCTCAGGTGTTCTTCTCCCCATGTGAAGACATAATACTGTGCACCTAAGCAATTTACTTCCTCCCCAGAGAATTCAGAATCTTGAAACCAGATTGGTTCTACCATTGATCTTTCTTACCCATGATTGACGTATTGGTTGCAGAGAACGCAGGGTATTTCCGTCGAGATGTTTATTTCATCTCTCGTCCCGCCTCTAGTCAGTTTCGTCAGCATACACAGGGGCGTAAGCATCGCATGCCTATTTCATTACACATTCATTACATATTCATTACATATTCATTACATATTCATTACATACTCATTACATACTCATTTCATAACATCCTGCATATTTACATACATAGGCATCAACATACATCCCTGTTAACATATTCATTAACATACGCGTTAGCATACACAGGTTCATTGTGTCTCTATCATTGGTCGTCACCGCCGAGTAACTGGGTTCGTCCGGTCTCTTCAAATAGATTGTCAGCCCTAAGCATAAAATACTTACTTGTTTCCAGTTTCCCCACAGAGCTCGATCATCGTGGATAACGGTTACTTCAGCTATCTTTCCTCACCAGGATGAGATATTTACCCTTCGAGTTCATTCCCTCGATGGAGTCTTGATTACCAGTCTTCTTTCTAGCTCGATCCTAGATTGAACCTCAGTCATGTCGGTCGTCAATCCCAACCGGACGTGCATTTATTTTGCACCCTCTAATTATTTTCACCATACCATGGCAGATACGCGACTGTTCTCGCTGGAGAAGTCTATCACTGTACCCGGACGTGCATTTATTTTGCACTATCTTTCAAGAAAATCAACTACAATCCTTTACAGATACACGCCAGTTCACGCCTGGAAAATATATCAGTACAACACTTTACAATCCTACATGTTACAACAACCCTTTACACTTTACATCTTACAGCATCAACATACGACATTTCTCACCTAAGAAGTCGATCCTATCCTCGTTATGACTCGCAGCAAATGGCCATCTCCATGGAGCAGTTGGGCTTCCATTTACCTGCCGTCTTGAGGTATGAACCAAATCGTATTCAGGAGAGCACGATCTTGAGATACGGGGAGGTTTGAGCGGAATCATATTCAGGAGAGCACGATTCTGAAGTTATGAAGAAGTTCATTTATCCTTTAGTAAAAGAAGGAGCAGAATCGTATTCAGGAGAGCACGATTCTGAGTTATGAGGAAGTTCAGTTGGCCGTTTTTCAGGAGTGCACGATTCTGAAAAATGAAGAAATTTCAAGAGCCGAATCATATTCAGGAGAGCACGATTCTGAGTTATGAGGAAGTTCGATTATCCATTTTCATATTCAGGAGAGCACGATTCTGAAGTATGAAAAAATTCATTTACAACCAAATCATATTCAGGAGAGCACGATTCTGAAGTATGAGTATATTCAGTCATCCAAATCATATCCAGGAGAGCACGATTCTGAAGTATGAGTATATTCAGTCATCCAAATCATATTCAGGAGAGCACGATTCTGAAGTATGAGTATATTCAGTCATCCAGTTTCATATTCAGGAGAGCACGATTCTGAAGTATGAGTATATTCAGTCATCCAGTTTCATATTCAGGAGAGCACGATTCTGACGTATGAGGAAGTTCAGTTTACCCTTTTTATGAGAGCACGATCTTGAAGCAGTTTATTTATCCTTCAGTAAGAGAAGAATCAGAATCGTATTCCAGGCGCCGACCTCAAATGCGAGAAGATTTATTCATCCGATAAGCAACAGCCTCTTTATTTGAGTGCTTATCCGCTTTGGCATATAGGTCCCTTCCAACGATAAGTGGCAGTTCTCCCTCGAGAAGCTTATTAGGGCATTTCCCATTAAAAGTCCATTCATTTTGGCATACAGTCGGTCTTTACCCTGTATATTTGATACGGATTTCCGAAAAGTCCGTTTGATCCTGTCACGAGAGATAGTTTACAGAAGCTTGGATGTTATTCTTTGCTCAATGCTCCGGCATTCTGTAATCGATCTTACAATCGTACGTGATCCGGTTTTATTTTTAGATTCCCCAGTGGAGGTCGTCTCATAGGTACCATCTCCATTTGAGGATCTCGTTCCTTTTCTAAAAGTGACAATTGGTCATTCGCACCAGTTGACTATCATTTTTAGATTTCCCCAGGGTTGTGCTGTATCTCAACGCGTCATTTTCCCCAGTGAGTTCTTCTCGTGGCGTCTGTCCCGGTGTCGTCATGTTCGTCAGCATTTTCGCATCATATCATATTCATGGCAGCATCTGCATTAAGCTGTTCCCGTTTTGTCCACAGCATTGCATATCGTCGCATATAAGGGCAAAATTTTCGGTTATCTATATTTAAATCCCTCCACCACGATTCCTCGAGTCTCTGTCACTCAAATCGTCTGGTGTAGCTATTTAAATAGGGGCAACTGTAATACCCCAAATTTTACCCTTATATTTAGTCAGTCATTTCGCATAGCATCTCATATGTACATTTGCTAACCACTAACAAGCTATGAAGGGGTTTTGTTTTGCAGATTTGGTCCCAGGGGTATTTTGGTCATTTTACGCAAATTCTACCAATTCCTTGAAGACGGGCTGTTATTAAAATTCTGAGGCATTTTGATTGGTTTTGAGGCATTTATCTATCACCAGTTCTGATCATATTGAGATTTTAGCGGTTTGGTCAGTTGGAATTTAATTACGAGTAGTGTTACTGTTGATGCTGAAAATGTTGTGATTACGGTGCCCATAGGTGTTTGGTAATGAAATGGTTGGTTAACATTTTTAATCAGATGATGAGATTAGGATTACAATTGAGACGAGTGCGCCAATAAGAATACCACTTGGGAACATTTATGTTTTATGCCTATGTTAACGAATTTAAATACTTGTGGGTTTATTCACAATTGTTTATATTTTTTAACTAAGAATAAAATATAAATAAACTCAAAACTTTGAGAATTTTATTTCATAAATAATGCTATCATACAAGAATGTGGATGTTGCTTCATATTTTACAAAGTACTGTTACAAGGAAGTACATTAAAATTCTCAATCCTAAGGCATCTATCCTAAATCCTAAGAGTATCTAAAGGTCTTCATGTTGTATTTGAACTTCTCCATGAATCCTCAGCTAACCTGCACATCAAAAGAAAACAAGCAGTACAGAAAAATGTTAGAAGTTTTTTCGACACTCTCAGAACAATGTCATCATCGAGTGCCGGGAGTGGCACAACCGAAGCTGCGTCCTACCCCCGTTACCGATCCGCGCCGTAGGCGTCAGATCAGGTAACACCTGTTCTTAATCGTTGCGGGACATCCGAGAGACAGAAGTAATAGAAGAAGCGGGATTGATTCGTTTTGCCGTGATTGGATTTCCAAACTGATACGAGAATAAGGCAACATAGGCAAATTTGGACTCAGACCCAGATGCCGGCAGGTCTGAGTCGCTTTGGCCCCGAAATTTCCAACACCTGAAATTCCACAATTGCATCAGTACAAATTGATGACAGAAAGTCAAAAACAAGACAGTGCATAAGATGCCACAAGTAAGCGGAAATTCAAACTGAAATGCAAGCCAAAACTGCATCAAACTGCAGTAACTCTGAACCACATAGGCAAGTTCATGAAAAACCCAGTTCAAACAGAACAAGAAGAGTGAAATGAAGCCAAGGCTGCATCAAATCGCAACAAGATGGTTCAGAACGAAAACCAAGCTGCCCCAAAACGAACTCATAAAGGAACTCCAAGCATCAATGAATAACCACAAACAATAGTGCTGTCAAAGGCATCATGGTAAGGCCAAGCTGCGAAAAAGTTCGAGCCCAGGGACAAAAGGCATCCAGCCTAACGTCTGCAGAAGGAGAATCAAAGCAACAGTTATTATTTCCGATAACACGCCATAACAGTTTGCGGCATTTCCAAACCAAATAAGAAGGTCACATTGGAAAATTGGGAATGCAGGGCATAGGCTCAGTTATGAACATCATAGCCCAACAATATACACATCAGTCCAAATACCAGCCTACACCAAGTGAGAATCAACGGCAACTGCATCGATGAAAAGGGGACATACGCATCATAATCACAGTTCAGCACCTGAGAATTGGAGAATCAAATCAGAAGTAACGCAGAGGGTTCAGACCAGTGGTCATCATTACCATGTGACCATCCTCGGCAGCGTTTGACTCAGCAACATCAATATCTGCAAAGCAATATCAAGAGGTTTCAATATCAAGCATCACGAAAAACATAAGAACAGGACTGCTGCTAAAATGTCACAGAGAGATCCAATTGCTGGAAATCTAAACTAAGCCATCAAGACGGGTCACAAACATCATAGAAAAACAGACATTTGCAAGCTAAGAATCATCAGCAGCGGGACAGGAATGACTACACTAAACTGAACATCGAAATGAACCCACAAGTTAATCACAATACAAAAGCAGGGATTCACGCCACAATCACGCATGAGATACCAGGCCAGCCAATCGGTTCAAACTGCATAAAAACAATGGACAACGAAGAAATTCAAAGTTACATCAGCCCTCAGCTAATCATCATCGGGCATAAGCGTTCGAGTGGCTGGGAGAGCCACGGCCGGAGCCGCTACTACTTCCCTACCAAACATCGAACTACGGGACATACAGTAATTGTTGTTCACGCCGAAGGTCATTACCACTAAGGCATCCAAATCAACTGACTCAGACCCTAAGGTCATCATCGCCAATAACCTTCACTCGGCCGCTCTAACTTAAGTCGAAGCATCAACATCCATTCTCTGAAAGAAGAAGAGGAAAAGCTAACTGCATCAAAAATTGCCAAATCGAAAACGCATCAGTACAGTCCAAATTGAATTCAAACAGGACAAAATAAATTAATCCCGATATCAAACAGATCAAGTAAAGGCAACCCAATCAGAAAATGATCAAACACAATCGAGCTGGCAAGGGAAAGTTTCAAGTCAGATCCAAATGCATCAGGAAACATCTCCATTGGAACCAATCTGAATCAATTTGAGTCAATCTGAACCAATCTGAATCAATTTGAGTCAATCTGAATCAATCAAACAAATCAATCAAACAAGTCAGTCAAAAACGAATCAGTTCGAAGTCAAACGAATCAGTATAGAGCAATCAAGCAAATTAATGAAATCCAATCGAATCAGAAGATCATATCAGCACAAAACCCCAATCAGGTTCCAAAAGAAGAAACAAGATCCTAATCGTATCAGAAAGCATCATATTTGAATTCAATCTGGAAAAACCCAAACAAAACCGAATCAAATAATATCACTATAGAATCAAATCTCAGTTTAAGGCCCAGAAAGAGAGATAAAAAGAAACTATAAAAAGGGGAATACAACCTGATGCGAGAAGGAGTTGAAACCCTAACGAAGATCGCAAACCCTAGACGGCGCGGCTGAGACTCAGAGGAAACCCTCATCATCGTCTTCGTAAACAACGGCGGAGAACATCAAAGCGACGAAACGGACCAACCGCGAACAGACGCTAACGGGAAATCGCGAAAGGGAGAGATCACCAGCGCCGTCCGCGAAGAACGGCGGCAAATCAACTCTCAGCCTCAGAACATCTTCATCATCGGCTATTCTCATCATAAATGTGAGCCACGATGCATTTTCATCACGAGTTTCATGTTTTATTTCAGGTTAAGGAGAGGAAGAAGAAACGGGCAATGAGGGTAACGAAAGCGAAGACGAAACAAGACAGAAAGAGAGATGAGGGCGCCGCTCAATGAAGGGTTCTCAAAACCCTAATGAGAATGTGACTCCCTTGGTGGCTTCGGGTTGGGTCCGGGGTGATGACCGGCCCAACCGTTTTACCTTTTTTCTTTTTTATTATTTAAGTTATTTGTTTCTTTTATTTAATTAGTGACAAATTAATGAGTCTTTAAAATATAAAAATAATAAATTTAATTTAACTCTCTCTAACTAATATTAGTTTTTTATTAAAATATAAAATTTTAGAAAAATAATTAAATTTTTTAATATAACAACTAAAAGTTTTAATGGTAATGAAAATATCTTTTTGAATAATGACACTTTTCAAATAATAACTACTACTACTACTACTAACTCTTTTGTTTAAGTTAAAACAGTTTTTTTAAAAATTAAAGTTAGATTTATATTTTGACCTAAATTGAAAGCTTTTCATATATCATAAAGTAAAAACCACAAAAATATTTCGTAATTTCGTACTTCTGTTTCGTAACTCTATCTACTAACATTGTTTGTTCATTGTGCAGCTTGTTACGTTGCCCCATTTATTTTCGTATACTTATAATTCAAATTGCATCATTACTGTAACTGTTTCTCAATTGTATCCTCGCGAACCTAAATAATCGCGTTTACGTTTCCGCATTTAATTTTCTGCTGATGTATGATTTAAATTTTTCGCATCCTTTCATTATTATTCTGTCACCTCGCATACATCCGAAGGTTAGGTCTAACTGTTTGGCCGCCGCGCCAATAGTCCGTAAAACTTCACACATTCAATTTCAAATCCTCAAAACTACAAACTACAAACCCTAATTTTTGCAAATGCCTCGCCGCAGGCAAAATTACAATTTTACCCCTAGCATTAGGTCAAAGAGCCGTCGCGCTCAGTTTAGGGTTTCCCGCCGTGTAATCCCTAATTTAACCCTAATTACAACTTAACAGTTTACAACGTAGATATTGGAGTTTCTACACTCCGCGTAAGCGTGTCCCTAAGATACGTTTATTCCACATTGAAACCTTGGCCACAGTCAAGACGTTTCTAACCTCCCTTTTGAGGGGAACTACGATTACTCTGATTCCACTCCCGTAAGGATACGTAGGCACAAGATGCGATATCTTGCCGAGTAAACTTAGAATTAACCCCTTAGGTCTCTTTTCTCACTGTTAATCCTTTGTGCATATACCTTAAGCAAATGAATAAAGCAAATAATAAAGCAAAATAGTAAACATTTGAACAAAAGGTTCCTGTAGAGTACTACAGAAGTTTAGGGTGCTAATACCTTCCCTAAATTTAACCAACCCCCGAACCCTAGATCTTTCCCCGCATTGTGTTTACGATGCAAAATAGGTTTTCCCTCTTTTGACCTTTTCCTTCGGATAAATCAAAGAGCGGTTGTGAATTGAATTGCGATTCAAACTAATTAATAGTTTGTGATCCTATTTCCACCGCAACAATGAGTTTCCTAATTTTTCACCCAATCTAAAAATTCCAAGCCTTGAATCCTTCACTTAAACAAGTTGACAAATCTACAGAGATACTCCACAATAATGGAGAAAAGCTTCTTCTTCTTTGTCCTTCAAGAAATTTCAACCCTTGAAATTTCCAAGACCAAAATACCCTTTGCAAAATCTGCACACTTTAATGAACAATTACATCCCTAGTGTTTCCCTACAATTAATAATCACACGCACACACAAGAGAATAATTTCCATGGGTATGATTAAGATGAAGATTTGAAAGAGAGAAGGAAGTTGTGTTTGCAAAGGTTTTCTCACAGAAATTTTTTTGATCTCTTTAGAAATGAGGAAATGAAACCCCTTTTTATAGGTGCAAGAGAAAATGAAAAATTAATGAGTTAAAAAGAACTGCGTAAATTGATTCAGAATACCCACGACTCAATTAAGTTAGGGCAGTTGACTTGAGTGAACTCCAAAATGAATCAATTCAAATTAGCATCCTGAATCAAGTTGCAACCCTTACTGAATCAATTCAATTTGGAATTTCTAGACCCATGACTCGATTCAAAACTACTTCTGACTCGATTCACAAAAACATAATCTAAATTAACTTTTGGGGCACTTTCATGAATCGATTCATGAAAGCCTTGAATCGAGATAGGGAACAAAAATTTTGAATCAATTCAGGAAGACTACTGAATTAATTCACATAGCTAAGACACAAAGTCAACTTGATAAATGCATGGATAAAATACTCTAGCATGTGTTTGATGATTAATAACCAAGGGAACTCAAACTAAATGATAAACATAAGCAAAGCATCAAAATAGCGAAATAACCGATATTCGGATCATGAGCAATTTCACTAATATCATAAATACTTCAACCTCTTCCTTCACGAACTCATCTACTTACTTGGTAGACACAACAACTCGTCACTTGCATCAAACTCCATAAATGACACTAAATTGCCGAAACAACTGATATGAACTTCAAATATTCTTGTTTATAGATATTCTTGTTTTTATCTTCTTTAAGACTTTTTCTATGTTCATGATTTTTCTGGGTAGTTTGTATGCAATTAAGGAGTGGAAAGGTTGCGCAGAATGTCGGGTCCTCCTGTAGATAATGTCAATCCTCAGAATAAGCCTCAAAATATAGTGCAACAACCAGGCGTGTTGACGGTTGAAGAGTCAGTTATCTTAACACCAGTTAGGACAACTGCTCTTGTGGTGTCAATGACGCCAACCGTAACAATACCATCGTAGGGGGCGACACCACCACCACAATTAAGTAATCCTCTTACTAACCCTACAATTTTGAGACACTTATTTGGGTTTTAAATGCCACAAACTGGAAAATATTACCCTTATGGCATGCCAACATCCATGACGGCTAACCTTTAACAAAATATGTCAACCTTTAGTGATAATTCAATGGCCACAACACTATTATATAATCCTTATAATGCCTCAGCGCAAACCATCAACAATATGGCGCGACCATGAGGGATAAATTACATCCCCCAAAATACGCCATCTTTAAATACAACTTCTATGATGGCCATGAGGCAACAAATGAAAAAGAGTAATTTAGAGTAGTTAATACCCTCACCCAACAAATGGGAACCATTTCAGCAAATCAAATGAAGGCATATAACTGATTTCTTTTGCACGCCTCCAATGCAAGTCCTACATACCTGTAACACCCCAAAATTTGCCTTATCTTTTTCTTATCTCTTGACTTATGTTTCATTTCATTTGCACCATCGTTTGTGCATAGCATTGGTTCTAGACAGGGGATCAAGGTATCTTGGTTAGTTCTCAAGAGGAAGAATATGATTCTCAAAGCTCAAGCAAGAGTTTATTCTCAACCTTGTGGTATTATCAAGCCCCAAGGCCCCCTCATCATCAAGGCATGTCTCATAATTATTTGAATCAAGATTACAAGTATTGATAATGTCCTCCTATCTTGTGGACAACTGGATTAAGGTTTTGGCCAAAAGGCATCTGTGGATAGTTTCTTGGGCAAGACTTGGTTTTATGGATCAATAAAAATCTTGAGGGTTCTTTACATGTTTTATGTCTTATCACTAGTCATAGAAAAAGCTTCAATAAATGGAAAGAGTGCTAGGGTTTCATCTGATCAAGAAAAGTCAACTGTGGTTCCATAAGGTCAAAGTCTTGGATTTCAAGGTCAATCAAGGGTATGCTATGTCTTCTCAAGTGTTTTCATGTGTTTGGAATAAGAAGAATCAAGTAGAAACATAAAATCAGGAGTTTGATTGGATTAAGGTTTTGTTGAAATATTTTCTAAGTGTGGAAAACCCTAATTCTAGCCATTTTGCAAATCCATAACTTTCTCATCCTTGATCTAATTGGAGCAAAACATGTTATCAAATTAAAGAGGACACAATAAACTACAAGTTTGTATGAGAAAACAAGTCCAATAGGTTCATAGATTAAGAGATATGGAGAGCTAAATTTGAGAAAATCAAGGTTTTCTGATTTCAACACTTAGAAAATTTTCTATGTATGGAAATTCAGCTTGAGGTACATGTTTTCAATCCTATCTTTCATGTTGATCCAATCTTCAAAGGAATTTTCCTCCAACATGAAATTTGTAGAGCATACTCCAAGCTTTCTTTTGAGTACAAGAATTCTCCATTGGATGTGTAGAACTCAAGTTATGATGTCTCCAAGTTAGGGTTTCAAAGATATCAAGTTGGACAAGTTTTTAGGCAGATTTTTGGGTCAATCTTCCAAGGCATTTTTCATCAAGTTCTTGACTCCAAATCAATTTCCTTTGAACATGAAAGTTGAAGATCATTTTTCAAGCTTTCTATCCATTACAAGACCTCTTTCATTGGACCAAAACTCTTCAAGTTATATGGCTTTAAATATGATGTTTCAATGACGTCAAACGTTCATAACTTAGAAATTTTTCTAAGTTTACTTGGGACAGATTTTGGACATGATCTTCAACTCCAATTTTCTCATCATTCCAAGACTCATTTCAAAATGCTTTGAACATCAAACTTGCTCACCATACTCTTAACTTTCTCTCAAGCCAAAGACCTCATGGATTGGACCATTATTCATGGAGCTATAGTGGTATGGATTGTTATTCTATCTACTCTACAGGTCATCGTACTCGACGGGATCCATGCTTGTTTTCTGGTATGGATTGTTATTCTATCTACTCTACAGGTCAGGGGTTAAAAGAAAAGAAAATGACTCGGAAAAGTATCGCACTTTATGCCTACGTATTCCCGTCTGGAACGAGAAATCAGAGTCAACGTAGTTCGCCTACCTACTGGCAAGGAGGGGAAGGTTGCTCGCTAGGATATCGCATCCTATGCCTACGTACTTTCATACGACATGAAAGATCAGAGCAAACGTAGTTCGGGCCACGTACGACACAAGTCTGTCTTGATCGTTTTTATTCCTTCTGAAAAAAGGTTTTTCTGATTACTGGTCCAAGCGGACAAAAATGACGTTTTGATGAGTTCACATTCTTTTACGGAAGAAATGTCTTTTATTGTGTTTGAAATATTTATGGTGTTTTTTCTGTTTGTTTTGAGAAAGAAGAGACAGAACTCTAACCTACGGTTGAAAAGGGAATCAAACTAACCTAATGTTATCATGCATGGGTTAAGACCTAGTGTCTATCATGCTCCTCTCTTGCGCAGAGAGAAACAGAGATCCTAAGGGAATAGCCGGAAACAGAAACAATAGCAGATATACAATAAAGCAGCAAAATGCATGGATGCAGCAATACAAGCGAGGCAAGAGAGTCCCGCTCAACCTCGAACCTAGAAAACAATAGGCAAAAGTGAACAAGCATTCACTTTCAACCTAACAGGGTAAACATCAAACAATACAGTCAGGGAAAACCAATCAATACATCAAGAAATAAACAGCTAAAAGAAACAGCAACAACAGTCTTCATCAACATCTGCCTTCAAGTCATCTCCAAACATCTACCAGCTTCGAGCAAGCCTCAATCTTTATCTCCAAAGCCTTCAAGCAAGGTCCTTGTCATCAATCTTCAATCTGCAATGGCTTATCTTCAAGTCTCAATCTCCAAGATGATCAACAGTCAACAAGATGAAATGGATGTTAAACAGTCAACTGCCTACCAAGGGTGGCTTCATTAACTGTTAACATTATACAGACAATTTCCTCTCAAAAGTTCTATCTTTCAAATACATTCACTAATCCTTCCAAATGAAGGAGGTGGATATTTGAAAGAGACTTTGAATCATAGAGAAAGAATGGAGGCAGACAAGACCTTCCATATTTGTGAAGCAAGTTTTCTAATCTAGAGCTCTGCCTAGCTCCTAAACCCTATACTCCTCAACAGCTTCCAGCAAAGGATACTCCTCATCAACTAAGGAAGTTGGTCTTCATTCTCTTTGATCTCCAATGGACTTCATCATCACAGTCTTCAGCTCTCCCCATCCCCAAGCAAACCCAATACCCCACACAGACAAATGAAATAACCCTAGAGAGGGCACACCACACAGTCAAGCAAATACAAACATTATACTGATAGTAATAGTAGAATAGGGGGAATCTAGTAATTTCTAATGGATCTATTAGCTACCCATAATCCCTATAGTCCCATACCCCAAAGATTCAAACTCTAACTCCTGAAAGAATTGATTCACTACACCTATGTTATCTCCTAAACCCTAGTTCTGATTCTTCTAATCACACCTAAACAAATCACCTACAAATTAATCCTAAAATCATGAATTAAACTTTATATACAAGCTAAAGGTCTAAGCTAATCAACCTAAAAAGAATGGATCAAAAATATAAAAGCATTTAATCAAACTAAAATCACCAAATTCATGCATTAAACTACACATTATTTAATCCTATTTAAAAGAAAAATATGCTAAAAATACAAAAATAAAATGAAATGTTAATTTTTTTATATGATAATTTTCTTAACAGGATTATGAACAATATGCAAAAACAACCAATTAAAAACATGCAATTTTCAATTATTTATGATTTTTTAAAGAAATGAAATGAATTAAGTAAAATTAAAATGAATTAATTTGGCTGAGGGGTGCAGAAAGCATATATTTCAGTTAAAATAAAAGGATGGGCCCAGACTAGGGGGCGCGCCTAGTAATGCGCGTCTGGGCCCAGTTGGTTTCAAAAAAACAAAAAAAAGAAAATAAAGTGAAACGGTGCAGAAAGCAAGAATTTCAGTTAAAATTAAGATTGGGCCTGCGTTTGGGGGTGGGATTAGCAACTTATTATGAGCCCAGTCTGAGGGAATTAATGAAACGGTGCGTTTGGCACCATGAGTTCCCTCCAAACTTCAACTTTAAACCATGGCCATACGATCAGATCTTTAGTCAATGAGAAAGACCTCATCCAACGGACATCATGCATCTTCTCCAAGTGCTAGGGTTTCAGCCATGGAAGCTCCATGCACGAGCTCATGAACCAGCTCTTCCACACACTCATGCAACCTCATTCCTCCATGAAAATCATTTCTGTAAAGAGCAAAGTTGCTCTACTTCTTTCCCTCTACACAACCATAGCAATAGATTCCTCTAAAACTCAACCAAAAATCAAACCCGATGAGTAGAAGGTTCTGATTCCACCATTTAACACTGATATCAAACTTGAGAATTCTTGCTAATTTTTACCCTAACATGATCTACATATTATGCTGATCAACCTGAGCTATCCATCCAAGATTATCGTGCCATAATCTAAGAGTTATAGGCACTAACAGTTCTTGCACTCTAATGGCAACATCCATGAAACCTTCTCAAACTTTCTGAATTCCATCATCTAACCTAACCTAACAGTTTTAACCCTAAAATTCTCTAACATGCTAACTAATTTAGCCAATTCGAATGAGAAAACCAACCTGGTGTGATGATGAAAATAGAGGGAGAACTCTTGAGATCCAAAGCTTGCAATGATCTGGATTTGATCCACAAACTCAATTCTTGATTCTGTATGCAAAAGTTCTTGCTCCAATGCCTTAGATCCTTGTAACCACTTCTTCTTGCTCCTTGGATGAGGAAGTTGGTAGCACGAATCCTTGCTCAATTCAAACAAATTCTGATGTGAATTCTGATCCTTGAATGATCTAGATGATGATGAGATCAAGAAATTTGGAAATTGGTGGAGATTTGATGAAGTTTGAGATGAATTTGCAAAGTGGAAGAATGAAGTGTAACTTGGTATTATGAACAAAATGAATCACCAACCAATGCATGAAGCCTCTCAATGCAATATATAGATGACATTAGAAAGCTCTAGAACTTTGTAGAAACTTCCCATGCACACTTTCCTTTGGATTTTGATTATGTAACTTCTTTTGTAAGTAACCAAGCATAACTTTCAAATCTTGAACCAAACTCAAAAATCCACTTTTTCCAATGTTCTTAAAACATTTTTTCCAATCAAAATGACCTATAATTTCATCCCATTTGGCCAAATTATGAAAAATCTCAATTTTAGGTCACTTTTTATTCATTAAATTCACCAAATTTGAAACCTTGAGCTATGGACATTTCCAATCTTTCATGATCACTTTTATAGACTCAAAATGTCATTTGGAGCAAGTTTGATGTTGTGATGTTTTTCATTTGAAGCTTCCTTGTATGAGTTTTGGGCATAGGTTTGAAATGACCTGTAATTCTCAGATGACCAAAATACCCTTTGCTTGCCAAGACCATAAGTAGAGTTCCACAAATCATATGAAAGCATACCATACCATTCTAGAAATCTAAGACAACGAGGAACAACTCTTATGTTTACCAGAAATTCATTTGAAATCTCCTTGAGGGGTAAAAGTTTCTTGGAAGACAAGTAACTTTCATAGACAAAATTTCAGATACCCCAGATGACCTGTAACTTGCAAGGACCATAACTTGAGTTCTATAAATCTCCTTAATGTCTTCCACCACTCAAATTAAAGGTCTTGAGATCCTCTACAAGTTTAATATTGACCAAGGAACCATTTGAAGCTTGCATTTTGACTTATCTTGCTTGGAAATTTGACCTAAACTAGGGGATTTTACACAGAAACCCTAATTTAGAAACCCCTCTTCTCCTTGATTTCTCTTGATTTCTTCTTGGTACAACACCACATCCTTCTCTATATTCCAAATGATGAACCCCACATCTCTCAAATGGACCTTGATGCCCTTCAATCAAACATTTGACCTAGGGTTGACCCAGGGTTGACCCAGATGAAACCCTAGTTGACTGTCTTCAACTGCAGCTCTTATGATCATATCAATGACTTGCCTCCTTATCCAAATGACTTTCTAAGTCTTCCATGATGTCTACATACTCTCCATGCTCAATTCACAGCTCACAACTTCTTTGATGATCTTTAGATACCCTCAGATAGGAGAGAGATCCACTGCTTGATCCACTGACTTCTTAGCTTTCAATTTCTTTCTGATGACTTGGCTAAGATTGAATTTGAATATTAACCTCTTGATAGGCTCATAGAGATGAGAATAGTAATTGGTCCCCTGTTGGATGATTTGCTATGCTATGCTATGCAAATGATTAGACTATGTACATGACTCTATATGCAAATGCTAATGCAATTGAAACATAAACCAAGTGAAATAGGTTGAGCAAATTTTAGGGTGCAACAGCTGCCCCTATTCAAGTGACTTGGACCCGATTGGATGAAGAGCGAACGACCTTCAAACATTCGCGGTACGAGACGGTTGAATACTAAGAACCCGAAAATTTGCCAACCGCAGAAATAAACTGCCCCACTGCTTGGGGAAAGACATTCACCAACCAAATCTAACTGTTACAGCAACCCATTGATCCATTAGCGACCGTGTTGGGGATTATTTTCATCAGCCTGAAAAAGATTCTATCATAACAGAGATAGAATTTTGTCCACGTTAGGACACCTGTTTCGTCAACACAAAGAAACCTCAAATAAAACTTGTCCACGTCAGGACTCCACCTGCTGTCAACCCGGAAAAATCTTGGCAACTTCGCTGGGGATAATTCGTCTGCATTTCATCAGAAATAAATCGTCCACGTTAGGAATAAACTCTTCCACGTTAGGAATAACACCTTTCCACGTTAGGAATAACTTCTTCTAGATCTGTCCGCGTCAGGACTAAACTTTTTCATGCCGGTAATACATCGTCCACGTTAGGACTCACCTTTCCACGTTAGGAATAAACTTTCTTTCTTCGTTAAACTCTTCCATGTTAAACTCTTCCACGTAAGGAATACATCTTCGTCCACGTCAGGAGTAAAATTTCCGCGTCAGGAATAAACTTCGTCCACGTTAGGACCCACCTCTCCACGTAAGGAATGCATCTTTCCACGTTAGGAATAACTCTCTTCTGGATCTGTCCGCGTCAGGACTAAACTCGTCTGGATCTGTCCACGTCAGGACTAAACTCTTCCACGTCAGGAATAATCTCCTTCCACGTAAGGAATACATCTTCTTTCCACATAAGGAATCACATCTTTCCACGTAAGGAAACCATCTTTCCACGTAAGGAGTCACATCTTTCCACGTAAGGAAACCATCTTTCCACGTAAGGAGTCACGTCTTTCCACGTGAGGAAACCACCTTTCCACGTAAGGAAACCATCTTTCCACGTAAGGAAACCACCTTTCCACGTAAGGAAACCATCTTTCCACGTAAGGAAACCATCTTTCCACGTAAGGAAACCACCTTTCCACGTAAGGAAACCATCTTTCCACGTAAGGAATCTCCATCTTTCCACGTAAGGAATCTCCATTTCGTCTTGATTTGTCCGCGTCAGGACTCACATCTTGACTTGCTGAGGAAAATCCTATCAGCATAGGAGTAACATCGTCCACGTCAGGACACCATTTGTTGACCCGAAGAAATATAAAGTCGTCCACGTCAGGACTCGCGCATCTTCGACCCGCTGGGGAAATAAAACTTGTCCACGTCAGGACACACATCTCGCCAACACGAAGAGAGATAAACTTGTCCACGTCAGGACTCGCGCATCTTGACAACACGAGGAACTATAAACTTGTCCACGTCAGGACGCACATTTCACCATTACGAATAAAGATGTCTGCTGGAATACATGGTCCACGTCAGGACACCAACACGAAGAGTAATCAATCTTGTCCACGTCAGGACTCCACATTCAATCAATACCGAGAACTTGAATCTGTCCACGTTAGGACTAGCACACCTCGTCAACGCGGGGAAATAAATCTGTCCACGTTAGGACACCCACTTCTCTAGCACGAAGAAATCCCGTTAATACAGGAATAGATCGTCCACGTCAGGACCCATTTCTCCATTGGTTCCAACCCACAAACCCTTAGCACTGACGTGACAACGACTTTGAGGCGAACTCTACTGGGGATATCGGGAAACCAAACTACCGGACGCCTGTTCTGATAACCGGCGGCAGCCTCTGAAATTTTGATTCCTGAAACCCTTTGATGACAAATCACTCTGCTTGGGGACAAGGAGAGATTTTGCCTGCTAACTCTGGCGGAGAAAACAAGAGAAATTTACACAAATAACTCTGCTCGGAGACAAAGAGAACTTAACCTAATAACTCTGTGGGGAACACTGCCGAAACTGACATTATCATTGAATGTATCACGTCGAGATCTCGAATGTCTAGTAATTCATTTGAGCAAGAGCTCCTTCCACCTGTAAGAGAAACAACACTTGAACACAAACGGTTAACCAACCTGGTTTATGTTTCAAAATGCATATGTTTGACACTGATGCAATGATCCATTCTACATGGAAATGCTACGCGTTTTTATTTTATGCCGATGCAAATGCAGACTCAAACTGCTGGGATACAGGAAACCGCTTCAGCAAAATAAATGCTGAAGATACTGTCGACTCCGCTAGGGATAGCCAGGTGCTACAGAATTATTCCAGCAAAATAAACGCTGGAAGAGCGAAGTCAACCCTGTTGGGGAATATAACTCTGCTGGGGAATAGCAGACGTGCCCAGTATGATTGGGCTTCTGTTGGGGAGTGAACAGGTATCTCACGGTATTCTGGCAAAATAAATGCCAGGACGCGCAACCAACTCTACCGGGGAGAGTCTTAACCTTCGAGTTCCACTGAGAGGAAGGCAAACACTTGCTGAAAAGAGAACTCTACTGGGGGACGAAACGATTCTCTTGGGGAAAATCAACTGACTCCATTGGGGGGAGAGTTACTGACCCTACTGGGAAGGGTAAACTGTCTAAATACAGCTCACAAGTTGGAAATATTATCTTCTGAGGCTAAACCACTCTGCTTGAGATAGGGGAATCCTTCTGGGGGACACCACACTGTCTGAATACGGCCTTACAATCTTGGAATCTCCAAACTCTGCTAAGGATAAACGATTTTGCTGGAGAATGTCCTTTGAATAAGCTACGACTAGCTGGGGAATTCGATCCTTCTTCAATAAGGAACAACATTATCTTGGAAGCGCGACCTGCGTGGGGAACGAGTCCTTCGTTACGAGCTTCTGATCCACACTGCAATCTTTTGATCGTCCACATTGTACGGCCATGAACCCTGCAACACCACAAACAAGACAAGACAAGTCTGTGCAACCAAATCTATTCAGGTTAGCGTTAGTGACATCATTTTCAGTTAATTCAAAGTTTTATCAATTGTTGGCAAGGGCCAGCGATGTTATACACATGCTTGTTTCATCAAACCTAGGCGTTTATCATGCACAAAACAGTAAAGAACCAGCATCAAATACTGAATAACATATTTTATTGATTGGGTCCCTAAATGGGCGGAGTTTTTGTACACGAGATGTAACTCCTGAAAAGAGGAAGCTACGCACAACAAATATACAAGTATGCACAAGAAGCATAAATATGATGACAGATCAAATTTGTACACATGTCGGCAACGGGATGCAGACGAACACCACGAGCTGATCCTCCTATGACTCGCCCGACTCTAATGCTTTCCGGTATTCACACTTCCGAAGAGATTGTATCTGATAATCGACCCCTCAGGTATATTCTCCCGCACCAATGCTCAATGCAGTATCAAATTCGGACCGCAGTCATTTGCTTTTCAAATCCCTAACTTTTGCGTGAACCGCCCTTTACGGGTTTTCAGTTCACCGAGATACCCTTTTTTGCCGAAGCCGCCCAGTGTAGGTTTTCAACTTTGCGGGTGTACATTTTTTCAATTTTATCCCTAACTTTTGCCCGAACCTTTCATTCTGTTTTTGGTTCGCCAGGATGCCCCATTTTTGCCTGGACTCTCTTTTTTTTGTCCAGCGGGTCAATTTCAAGCAAAGTATTTTTTAACTGCGTCCGAATTCACAGGCGACGTAAAGTCTTCACCGTCCATGGTGGACAACAATAAGGCTCCTCCTGAAAAGAATTTTCTGACGACGTATGGCCCTTCGTAGTTGGGGGTCCACTTGCCCCTGTGATCTGCCTGCGGCGGGAGAATCCTCTTCAGCACAAGGTCGCCCGTCTGAAAGCTCCGCGGATGTATCTTCTTATCATATGCTTTCTTCATTTGGCTCTGGTACAAACGACCGTATGCTAGAGAAGCTAGCCTCTTCTCATCCATTAAACTTAGTTGGTTCAACCTGTCTTTCACCCATTCTGCCTTATCTAGTTGGACGTCTCGTAATACTCTCAGAGACGGAATCTCGACTTCCAATGGCAGCACAGCTTCCATTCCGTATACCAACGAGAACGGGGTTGCCCCGGTTGATGTGCGTACCGTCGTACGATAACCGTGCAAAGCGAAAGGTAGCATCTCATGCCAGTCCTTATAGGTCACCACCATCTTCTGAACAATCTTCTTTATATTCTTATTGGCCGCTTCAACAACGCCATTCATCTTGGGTCGGTAAGGGGAGGAGTTGTGATGTTTAATCTTGAAATTCTGACAGAGCTCCTTCATCATTTTGTTGTTCAGGTTTGAACCGTTGTCAGTAATGATCCGCTCGGGGATTCCATATCTACAAATGATATCTCTCTTGATGAACCTGGCCACCACCTGCTTAGTTACATTTGCGTAAGACGCCGCTTCTACCCACTTGGTGAAATAATCGATTGCTACTAGAATGAACCGGTGCCCGTTAGAAGCCGTCGGCTCGATCTTTCCAATCATATCGATTCCCCACATCGAGAAAGGCCATGGCGATGACATCACATTCAGAGGACTCGGAGGCACATGGATCTTATCAGCATAGATTTGGCACTTGTGGCACTTCCTCGCAAACTTGAAACAATCAATTTCCATAGTCAGCCAAAAATAACCTGCCCGCAGCAGCTTCCTCGTCATAGCATGCCCACCAGCATGCGTACCAAAGGTACCTTCATGTATTTCCTCCATGAGAAGCTTTGCCTCTTTTTCATCTACGCAACGTAACAACACCAAGTCGTGATTTCTTCTGTATAAGATGCCATCCGTATTCAAGTAGAAATTACCCGCTAATCTCCTGAGAGTCTTCTGATCTTGACTGGATGCCCCAGCCGGATACTCTTTGTTCTTCAGGAAATTAAGGATATCAAAATACCACGGTTTGTCGTCAGAAGCTTCGTCAATAGCAAATACGAAGGCAGGTCTGTCAAGCCGAGAGATAATAATTCTGGGAGCCTCGTTCCAGAAGTTGACTTTGTACATGGAAGACAAAGTGGCCAGGGCGTCAGCCATCTGATTCTCCGCTCGCGGTACATGATGCAATTCAACTTTGTCAAAGAAAGGCAACAATCTCCTCGCATAATTCATGTACGGTATCAAATTGGGCTGACGTGTCTCTCATTCCCCTTTTATCTGATTCACCACCAGAGCTGAGTCTCCGTATACGTCCAGATTTTTGATTCGCAAATCAATGGCTTCTTCAAGCCCCATGATACAAGCTTCGTATTCGGCTTCATATTTGGTAACTGAAAAGGTCAATCGAGCAGTAAACGGGATGTGCGACCCGTGTGGAGTAGTGATGATTGCCCCTATTCCGCTACCGTAGGCGTTTACAGCTCCGTCAAAGATTAACTTCCATTTGGAACCCAATTCTGGTCCTTCGTCTGGCAACGACTCTTCACAATCTTTCATCTTTAGGTACATGATATCCTCGTCATGAAAATCAAACCTCATCGATTGGTAATCTTCAATAGGCTGCTCTGCCAAGTACTCATACAACACACTCCCCTTTATAGCCTTCTGCGAGACATACTGGATGTCATATTCAGTCAAGACCATCTGCCAACGGGCAATTCTCCCCGATAAAGCCTGCTTTTCGAATACGCATTTGATAGGATCCATCTTCGAGATGAGCATGGTTGTATGATTCAGCATGTATTGCCTCAAACGCTTGGCGGCCCAAGCTAGCGCGCAACAAGTCTTTTCAAGCATCGAATATCGAGATTCACATTCAGTAAATTTCTTACTCAAGTAGTAGATCGCATGCTCTTTTCTTCCTGTCTCGTCGTGTTGACCGAGAACACAACCCATACTTCCCTCAAGAACTGTCAGATACATAATCAAGGGTCTCCCTGCCACCGGGGGTATCAAAATAGGAGGCTCCTGCAAATACTGCTTTATTTTATCAAACGCCTTTTGACAATTTTCGCTCCACGTTACAGCCTAATCTTTCTTCAACAGCTTGAATAATGGCTCACACGTAGCAGTTAGGTGAGATATGAACCGAGCGATGTAGTTCAACCTCCCTAAAAACCCGCGCACCTCTTTCTCTGTTTTAGGCGTCGGCATTTCTTGTATTGCTTTTATTTTTGCAGGATCAACCTCTATTCCTTTTTCGCTCACGATAAACCCCAGCAGTTTACCCGATCTCACCCCGAAGGTGCACTTGTTAGGGTTCAGTCTCAGCCTGAACTTCCTAAGCCTTTTGAATAACTTCAGCAGATTCACCAAATGCTCTTCCTCCGTCTGGGATTTGGCAATCATATCGTCAACATAAACTTCGATCTCTTTATGCATCATATCATGGAAAAGAGTCGTCATTGCACGCTGATACGTTTCCCCAGCATTCTTCAATCCGAAGGGCATCACTTTATAACAAAATGTTCCCCAAGGCGTTATGAAAGTAGTCTTCTCCATGTCCTCTGGCGCCATTTTAATCTGATTATAGCCCGAGAAGCCATCCATGAAGGAGAATACGGAGAATTGAGCAGTGTTGTCAACTAGCACATCGATGTGAGGAAGTGGAAAGTCATCTTTCGGGCTCGCTTTGTTCAAGTCACGGTAATCTACGCACATTCTCACTTTACCGTCTTTCTTTGGCACTGGTACAATATTAGCGACCCATGAGGGATATTTTGTCACAGCTAGGAAACCAGCATCCCACTGTTTTTGAACCTCTTCCTTAATTTTCACTGCCATATCGGGTCTAGTTCTGCAAAGTTTCTGCTTGACCGGCGGGCATTCTTCTTTCAACGGCAGACGGTGCACAACCATATCTGTATCGAGCCCTGGCATGTCTTCATACGACCAAGCGAACACATCACTATACTCTCTGAGCATTTCAACCAGTCTTCGCTTGACGTCGCTCTGCAGCGCGGCTCCTATACGGATGTTCTTTTCAACCCCTTCCGACCCCAGGTTAATAATTTCGATGACCTCCTCATGAGGCAGAATGACTCGCTGTTCTTGCTTCACCAACCAAGACAATTCTTCGGGAACGTCACCATCTTCAACAATCTCTTCTTCGGTCTGAAATACCGGGCGCTCAAAGTCGAGACGAGTCATAGGTGGTTCAATGATGTCATCTGAAAATGTTATCCTGCAAAAGGAATGGTTAAATGCTTCAAAATGCGTATAAAGCGAATAACCACGTTGCCATTTTATTGTAAAAACAAAACAAGAAAAACAGGGATCGCAATATTTGCACATGAAAAAAAAACGCCTTTTATTTAATGATTAAACACGCAATGTTCGTAACAGCACGACCCTAAGCAAATCATGATGCCCCGGGCAAGACACCAGATTGTTCAACAACTAAAAAACAAAGCATTACTGTTTAAGAGTCACAGGAACAATCTCCTGAATAGACCAATTGCACAATCCTTGTCCTGGCACGCTCGGCTGAATCCAGGCGTCCATATCGCAGTCGCTGTCTCCTTCGTCAGACTCTGAAGCAGCGTTGATGGTCTCATGACATACTCCACTGGCAGTGATGGTTACTGGTCCTCTGAAACGGGGTGCCCCCACAGCAGGTGTTGATGACGACGGTTGATATCCCAGCCCAAACCGGTCCATCTTCACGGGAATATCTAGCACTTTGCCCCAGCCCTTTGTCTCACCTGTCTCTACCAGAGCTTGAGCTTCTTTATATGACGAGACGGCTATCTCTGAAACTTTACTCGGCCCGGGACCTTTATCTTTGATGCGCAATCCTTCAAATGCCTGACAGGGTGTTACGTGAATCTCTCCATCGACCTCCACATATTTAAATGATGATAGATGGCTGACCAGGATGTCTTCTTCTCCACATACAGTGACCACGCTGTCCCCTACCATATATTTCAACTTTTGATGCAAGGTAGACGTAACTGCCCCAGCCCCATGGACCCAGGGTCTTCCGAGAAGGCAGCTGTATGCTGGCTGGATGTCCATGATATAAAATTCAGTCGCGAAAACCTCCGGCCCCACCTGGAGAGGTAATGTTATAGATCCAAAAACTGTTCTTCGCGTACCGTCGAATGCCCTGACCACCAAGTCGCTGGGCGTGCACAGGATTCCTCTGACATCTAGCTTCATCATCGCTTTCTTGGGCAGCACATTTAAAGACGATCCGGTATCGACCAACACGTGAGACATGACTGATCCTCTACACTCCATAGAGACGTGCAACGCCATATTATGCTCTCTCCCCTTCGGGGTCAAATCAAAGTCGGTAAAGCCCAAGCTATGGCCTGCATTCACATGTGCCAACACCCCCTCCAGCTGATTCACGGAAACATCTTAGGGTACGAAGGAAGTATCCAGGACTTTCAACAATGCATTTCTGTGAGCTTCAGAACACAATAGCAATGACAGTATAGATATCTTTGAAGGCATCTGTTGCAGATGCTCAACAATCTTATAATCACTTTTACGGATCAAGCGCATGAACTCTTCTACATCTTTCGACGCCGTTTCTTTTTCATTCCCCTGTACTGGGACATTCTCAATCATCTTTCCCTTTCCCTTCGCCAGTCGCTCCGCCTCTACCTCAGGCGATATGAAGATCCTCCCACTTCTTGTCATACCTCCGGTACCGACAACGTTATCTACAGTCTCAGCTGGCTGCTTATTAACATCAATTTTTACTCCGTCACAATACACTTCCAACCCATAGGACCATGGGACTGCCTTAGTGCTCTCGTACGGAATTGGTCCTGCCTTAGTTATGGTGATCGGCGGTCGCTGGGCCGGTGCCGTTATGGTGATTGTCTTTCAAGGAATAGTTACAGTGGCCACATCACTTTGCTTGTCTGCTAATACCCCTGCAGGTTCTTCAATTGCTGCTCGGTCAAATTGCAGTGTGCCGCCATCGATTAAAGCCTGAATACCCTTCTTTAAGTCATCATAACCCCCAGCCAGGGTCCAGCACTCTAAGCAGTACTCGTCACATCCAGGATACACACCACCCTGCAATAATCTGCTCTTTATCTCGTACAACGGTGTCTTTAAGTCGTCGACATTCATAATCAAATTCAAACCCTCCTCAGTTAAAATGGCGTTTGCCCCATGGTTTGGGGCATGGGCTTTTGCACTATATTCGGACCCGCCGTTCCAAAATTGATAACCTTACTATCCAATAGATCCTGCACGACATGCTTAAACGCATGACAACCTTCTACATCGTGGCCCGGAGCCCCAGAGTGGAATTCACAGTGCCTGCTTGCATCATAACCATACGGAGGAGTGCCTGTTATTGGCGCCAGAGTTCTCTTCTCCACCAAGTTCAAACCCAATAACGTCTGTAGAAAATCTGCATACGTTGAAGGAGGCTTCTCAAACACCCTCCTTGGTTTGCCCCCCTGGAATCTGCGCTGGGCAGGCTGTGCCCCCTGTTGTGGCTGCTGTTGCTGCTGTTGCTGTTGAAATGGCTGTTGCTGAAACGGAATAGTAACGCTTGCCACCTGCTGCGGATGATTATACTGGTTTCGACCTCTGCCCCGGCCTCGGCCTCGGCCCCCAAACACTGCGCTTGCATCGCCCTGACGGCGCCCACCAAAAGCCTTTCTGTTACCACCAGCCGAAGTGGATTCCTCAGCTTGTAGCATAGTTTTGTCACTAACTTTACGCGTATAGTACAGTTTTTGGTGTCACTAAACACTACCTAAAATGGACAAACCTTGTATGTACCATTCATGTACCTTTTCCACATCTTTTATCCAAAGAAATAATGATTGGAAACTTGCTTGACAAGGGTGCTACTCCATTCTCTCCTTCTCTGACCATTCTTATCCATAAAATGACAACTACAATACCACCACAAACCATGAAAAATCTGTGCCTTTCATCATACACTTCATTTTTCCAATTTTTTGCCAAATCACCAACCAAGAGTTTTAACCACTGTGAATATTATTTTTACCACCTCAATCATCCAATGTATAGCCTAAAAACCCTAATAGGGGTAGAGAACCCCATTCTACAAGAAATCAGAACCAAGAAAGCTCTCTCACTCTCAAAAATTGCCACTCTTCAAATCTTCCTTTTTCTCAAGTTTTTGGATTAAACCTTGTTCCTATCATCCTCTCTGAAGCCAAGCAAGGAGAATAAGCAATTTGGTCAGGTGTTGGAGCTCAAATAAGAGTTTGTAAATCTTCATCTTTGGTAACTTTTTGTAAGCTCGTTTCTCTCATTTTACATGTCCATTTACCTTGTTGTTTACATGTTTGAACTTCTGGGTGGATGTAGAACATTGTTGTATGCTTGTTGTTCTTGCTTCACGAGGTTGCAGAATGTGTGTAAAATCTTCGTGGCTTGATTTCTGTATGATGCAACGATTTTTAGTTACTTTTGGTGGCATATTTGAAATCTACATGAAAAATTAAGGGGGAAAGAACCTTTTATTTTGAGATTTGAGTTGGTTTTGAACCAGCTCTGGCGGCCATCGCCGGAGAAGATGTATGGAGCTAGGGCTCTGGAGTTTGGTTCATTTTCCCTTGCCAGCATGGTGTTAGACCAAGTCCTAGTCTGCGTTTCCATCCACATGGTGCTGAGTAGATGCCAGCGTATTAATGAGCTGCACGCGTGGCTCCTTTTTGTTTGATTTCTGGGTTTGTTTGAACAGGGGCTTAACAATTTTGATACTGTCACCCTTCCATTTAGGCCCAACGCGCGTGTAAACCTGAATTCATGTTGTTCTGTGTTTTTCTAGTTCACCCCCTCTGCCTTGTCTTTTTATTTTATTTTCATTCCTTTCTCATTTTGATTTATTTTTAATACTTAAAACCATTTTTAAAATACCAAAAAATATGTTTCTGTTTGTTTAACATGTTGACATAATTTTAATAATTTTTATTTTATTTTTCAATTTATTTTACTATTTTTAATTGATTTATAATGTGAGGTGGTTTGATATGTTTACCCTTGAATTAGGGTTTGATCTTTTGATACTTTTTCCATGCCTTTTTGACTCAATATTTTTACCATGTTTTGACATTTGAATGTTGGTTGTTTGAGGGATGTTTTGATGCATTTATGTGATGCTTTTGATAATTTCTCATTGCCTTTTGTGGAGCCTCGATGCATGCTCGATTCCTATGCTATGCTTGCCTTGATGAGTTCAATTGATGATGCATTTATGAAATTACTTTTGAGATATTTTACACACTTGTTCTTGATGGATATAGAATGAGTTAGAGCCCCTTGTTGGATTTTATTAGGTCATTTTTCTATTTTTTATTGATGCCTAATTGTGACTTGGTTTTGAATTGAACATGCAGGAGGTTTGACCTAGTTTGAAACCATTTTGCCTACTTGTGTTTAAGTGAAGCTTGAGATGATTTGTTGATGTAATAACATGCTATATTAAATTGGTTTGAGCTTTGGTTTCACTTTCATTTGATTATTTTTCAATTTGTGATTGAATTCCAAGTTGATGATGTTTTGGCTTTACTCCTTTGATGTTCTTGACCTAATTCTTTGAGATGCTTTCTTGTATGGTCTAATGAATACTTGATGACTCTTGTATTAACTTGTTTAAGGTTCTGGCATTCATATTTAGAGGTTCATTTCATGATCACTTTATCTCACTTACTTCACATAATCACTTGTTTCTTTTATGGATAACTTGAGGGATGTTTGCCTAGCCTTTTATGCATGATCTTGAAATTATTTCTTCTTAAATTTGGTTGATGTCTTGGATATGAATATGATGTGATACATCTGTGTTTGGTTTTGATATTGATGATATGGTATGCCTTACTTGATCATTTGTGTCTTGTGTCTTGCTCGAACATTTCCCTTTCTTTAAGGATGACTTTGATATAGGTTTGCTTAGTCTTTATGCATGCTTTGGATTCAATCCTTGTTGTTGCTATTGTGTATTCATGAGTGGATGTTTAAGTTGATTTGCATGATTATGTTGCTTCCCTCACTTGTTTTCATACACTAATCCTACATGATTGATCATTTGAAGTGTGTTTTGCATGAGCTAGTTGTTGGTAGTTGTTTTGATATTGATGAGATGCATGCTTGACACTCTTGTGTTAATTTTATAATCTTTGAATTGAGTTGTACATGATATGAAATTGCAACTGCCCTACCTTGTTTCTCACCTCATTTGACTTCATCTCTCTTTGCTTGATGATTGATAATACTTCTTGTTGGACTTTAAGTCATTTGTGTGTGTATTGACACTTTGTTTTGCCCATTTGTTTTGATTGTCCAATCTTTGAGTATGGTTTGACATGTATGCATTCTTGTTACTTTGACATGATGTTTACCTTGTATGGTTGAGACTAATGCTTTCTTGTTTGATGCCTTGTCTTTTTGAGTTGAACTTCCATGTTTGTTCATATTGTTGCATCTTCTTCTTCATCTTTCAATCTTCTCTTTCTTTTTTTGAGACTTGTTTAAGTCTCGATCTTATTTTTATTTGTAAGTGATTAGTATGGTGTTCACTTGTGCTTATTCACATGATCCCTTAAGATTCCTAGTCCCACTTAATTTCTGATTAAATTGGGAGCAAGAGAGACATTAGGCTTTCAATCCTTTGCATGATAATAATTAGGATAGTCCCTCTTTGACCTCAACTTTAGGTCCATCATTTGTATGATAACATTAGGTAAACTTCCCTTTTATCTCAACTTTAGGACCATTGTGCATGACAACATTAGGATTCAATTTCCCTTAGTGTTTTCTTTTTAACCTTTGAGTCATTTCTCTTCTCATCTTAAAACAATTCTAATAGACTTAATAAAGATGATGAACATTGTGCGCCACGTGCCTTAAGCATATGGGAAATGATGAGTGAGGGGTTTATCCTTACTTGTCTAGAGTGTTTAGTGTACTTCTCGTATGGGGGAGAAATGCGACACATTCGTTCCTATATCATAGTCTTTAGTGCGACATGAATCTCAAACCAGTTAATTCACTTATCTAAAACTCACAAACAAATTTCAAACCTTTTTACCCTTTGGGATTGTCCTTCAAACTCATTTTTAGAAAAGAGCATGTTACTTTTCCATTCTACTGCAAACAGACATCGACCATAACTTCTGGAATGGGAGCTTAATTTTGCTCATAAAAAACACTTAACCAACATTTGGTTTAGTTTCCCGAACTACGTTTGCTCTGATTTCTCATACCATATGAGAATACGTAGGCACAAGACAACAAAGTCTTAGCGATCACCCTTTTCCCTTTTTATTCGTAGTTTCCCAAACTATATTTGCTCTGATTTCTCATACCAGATGAGAATACATAGGCACAAGATGGCAAAGTCTTGGCGAGCACCCTTTTTTCTCTTTCACCCGTAGTTTTTCGAACTACGTTGACTCTGACTTCCCATTGCACGAGGAAATACGTAGGCATAGGGAAACGATGTCCTATCGAGTCTCCTTTTCTTTTTTCTTTCCCGTTTTCATTTAGCAGTAGCTTTAGATAACTCACCCTTTGATTAGGCAACAAGCATGGATCCTGTTGAGCACAACGGATGCGAGGGGGTGCTAATACCTTCCTTTCGCATAACTGACTCTCGAACCCAAGATTTGGTTGCGATGACCTTGTCTTTTCCCTTCTTTTAGGTTTTCTTCAATTGTTTCCTTTCCCTCCTTTAGGATAAATAACGTTTGTTGACGACTCTTCTATTTTTTTCCGCCGGTTGTTTTTTTTGTAGTTACGACAGCTGGCGACTCTGTTAGGGGCTTTTGTTCCCTATGCAAGTCAATCCTAGCACTTGTCTGTTTTGTTTCATTGGGTGCTTATTTTTGTGCATGCGTATGTTGTATCTGTTGTACATTTACAGTTGTATATTATTGTATTTGCATTTTACTATTGCATTTGATTATTATTATCCTACTATATTGTTGTTGTTGTGCTGTTGGGTAGGTTATTCCATGAGAGATAAGCTCACTACCCAGGCTTGAGTACACACTTAGGATTAGAATGGAGAGTAATGGGACTTGTGTGGCGTCTGGCTACGTAAAGTCCTCACAAAATTCACGTCCAGATGAGGTTTTCTTTGGAGATGCTCTATCCTGTACATCTGGTGCATAAGATAGGGTGTTGACTTAAAGAGCTTATAATTTTGGAAACTGTTCATTGGAAGTCAGTTGAGGTCTCCTCGATTGACGATGATGCCAAACCAAAAATGTTGGACGTATCATCGTTTCTCAACCTGAGAGTCCATGATAGTGATAACCTATTAGGACTTCCATGTCATCCAAGAATAGAACCCACATGTGAGAGGGGATGGGTATTTTCAAGAAACCTTGACTTTCAACCAACCTGGTTTTCTAGTTTTCTCGTCAGTATGGACCTTTGATCTTGGGTATTCTGATTTTCTTATTATCTCCATGTTTTGGTATTCTAGGCTTCTTATCAGAGTGTAATTCTGGTTCTATTAATTCAACAGCGCAATAGCTTATCTTAAGCATTGGATACCTTGATCCCTTGTTTGCATCTGCATAATCATTCTGCATCATAACATGCATGTTTATGTAAGTTCAGGTTTTTGTCTCGCCTTTGACTACAATTATCTGAGTTCTGTAGAGATGAAGGTTAAGAGAAAGAAGATTATCATATACAAGTTATCGTCACCTGAGTTGGGACCTCTTCTTGATCTGATTGATATGGCTGATTCAGGTGTTCTTGAAGTCTTCAGAAAAGATTATGGGAGGATTCTGAATTTCGTCCGCAATGTCACAGATTATGAGTATAGAGCCATTCACACTCTGTTGCAGTTCTATGACCCTCCTCTGTGTTGTTTCACCTTCCCAGATTATATTTTGGTTCCCACTTTAGAAGAGTATGCTTTTATATTAGAAATTCTTGTCCAGGATAAGGCACCTTTCTTTTATTCTAAGGAGAGCCTTGATCTTGACAAGCTTACTGTCGTTCTTTGTTTGAGCAAGTCTGTGTTAGTGGATAATATTGCCAGCAAAGGAGGAGCCTCTGGGTTTACTTTGGCCTTCTTGGTGGATAAAGCTCAGAAATATGCCAATGAGGGTTGTTGGGTCGTCTTCAGTTCCACATTAGCTTTGTGTGTTTATGGTATTGTGTTGTTTCCAAATGTGCTAGACTTTGTAAATATGAGTGTTGTTCATCTCTTTGTATCAAAGAATCCTGTTCTAACTCTCTTAGGAAATCTATACCATTTTGTGCATTACAAAAACTAGAAGAGGAAATGTGGTTTCCTGTTGTGCACTGCTTTTCCATAAGTGGTTTGTGGATCATCTCCCTCGTGCCGGAACCTTCGTTGATTCAAGAAATTCCTCTGAATGGTTAAAAAGACTGATGGGTTTAACTGCAAAAGATATTGTCTGGTTCAATAGAGATCTGCTTGGAAAAGAGATCATTTTCAAATGTGGAAGCTTCTCTAATGTGCCTTTGATGGGGAGGAAAGGGGGAATTAATTACAACCCTTTTCTCCCCGTCAGACAGTTTAGATATGCTTTGAGGGAACCACCAAAGGGAGAACATGTTCAAGAGTCCTTGTACTTCACCTGAGTAGCTGACTTGGATGTGCTGAAAAAAGTAGTGGATGCATGGGGTAAAATCCATAAGAAGGGAAAGCTTTCCTTGGGTAAAGCTGATTGTAGATCTTATGATCCTTATGTGGAGTGGATCCAAAAAAGGGTTGAAGAAGTACTATTGCCATTCACTGTTGAAGAACCTTTGTACCCATTGGTGATCGAGCAGCCCACGAAGATTGATATCCTGAAGTATAACAAGCTTTGGGAAGAGTAGGAAGAGCTGTGCAAAGAGAATGATGAATTAAAGAAGGAAATCAGTCAGCTAAAGCATGATCAGAATGAAGCTGTCTACTTGGCCAAAGTGAAGACAGAAGCATTGACCAAGAAGGAGAAAGAGTTGTCTGGTGAGATCAGAAAGAGAAAGCGAGTTGGCCAAGATCTGAAGAGCACCAACATCCTCCTGTAGCATAGGAATAAGGATTTGGATAGAGCTTATCTGGAGATGTCCAAATTCAACGACCACTGGAACGCTACAGTGACAGCTCACAAGAACAGAGAAGACGAGCTTCACGATCAGATTGGTAAGTTGATGTCACAACTCAAAGTCAAGGAGAAAGATGTTATGGTAGAATCAGCTCACAGATGCAAGAGAGAGCAGAAACTCTAAGAGACCTTATTAGCTTTTGAAGAGCTCAAGATTCAGGTGGAGATAAAGAAGCCAAGGCTTGAAGATCCCAGACTTAAAGATGTTTTCATTGAAGATGCTTGGGAAGAGTATTGTCAATGTCTGGGAGATATCATATGTAGAAAAGACATCCTCATCCAGGAATTGATTGTAAGACCAGAGCATCTTGATGCGAAGAAGCTGCTCAAGGAAGCTCAGACTTGGTGCAAGGAGCATAGTGGTTGGGGAGGGTTATCTTCAGTTGATGATATGTCTCAGTAGCTCTTTCCTTTTTGTATATGGTCATCACCATACTTGCTGGTTGGGATCACTGGCTTTTGTATTTAGTTATCTTTCTTTCTGTGGGTTGTATGTATTAACTTATTGACCTCATTTTATTTATGAGAAAAGCTTTTGATATCCTATCTATCTCTACTGTTTGTTTTATTGTGAAACTGGAATCAAGGGGGAGATCTCCCTGAAATATATAAACATGTTTGCATTTTTCATTTGCATTTTCATTTGCATCACAGGTGTTCTTGGTGACTTTATTCTTATCTCTGCTTAGCTTTCTCTCATTAGCAGGATTGCGGAATTCAGTTTTCACAGGTATTCAACTCGAGGGAATCAGCAGAGAGTCATGGACGAAGTACAAGAAGAAATTTAGGAAGTCAGGACTCGCATGACGCAATTCATGGAGCTGATGCAAAATGTAGCTCAAGGACAGGAACAAATGAGAACTCTGGTCCAACCTCTAATTGCACGTGTTGATAAAGAAGGTGTTTTACATGGCAGAGTTGTTGTTATTTCTCCACCTGTTGGTGGTGCTACGCCTCAAGGCAATAACATTCCTGCTGTTGTTAACCCTCCAGGCAGAGGTGCTCATGATGGAGTTCATATAGGTGGTGCTGGTGGAAGTCTATGTGCATTGCATGGGGCTGTTGGCCCTCAATTGAAAGAAGATCATCAAGAAGATGTCTTCTCTATGTATGATATGGACGTCGGTCTTCCACTGAAGTTGACAAAAGGTTTAAGATGTTTTAAGAGAAGATGAGATCTTATGAGAATCAAAACTATATGGGCCTTGACATGATAGACCTTGGTTTGGTCCCAGGGGTAAGAATTCCTCCAAAATTTGAAGTGCTGGACTTCGACAAATATAAGGGGACTACCTGTCCCAAAACTCATATTCGGGCGTACTACAGGAAAATGTCAGCGTATTCTGATGATGAGAAGCTCCTGATGCACTTCTTTCAGGACAGTTTGGCAGGGGCCTCACTAGAGTGGTATATAGGGCTAGAGAGAACTCATCTTAAAAGCTGGAGAGATCTTGCAGAAGCCTTTGTCCGTCATTACCAATACAACAGTGATATGCGCCAAACAGGGTGCAGTTGCAAAATTTGTCTCAAAGGAGTAATGAAAGTTTTAAAGAGTACGCCCAGAGATGGCGTGATTTGGTTGCAAGGGTTCAACCTCTAATGATGGAGAGAGAACTTATAGATATGTTTACGGCCATGCTGTCTAGGACGTACTATGAAAAGTTGGTCGGATGCATGTCAGCAAGTTTTTCAGATTTAGTGATGGCCGGAGAAAGGGTTGAAAGCGGTATTAAGACTGGCAAGATTCAGAGTGAAAGTGGGTCCTCATCTGGAGGAGTTAAAAAGCCATACACAAGAAACCCGAAGAAGCGGGAGGGGGATTCTAATTATATCTCCCCCTATCGAGGTAAAGGCTGATCCCAACCACACTACAATCAACAAGTTACTAATGTAGCCATCCATACTGCACCTCAGAAACAAGCTAATGCTCCCCACCGTTACCATGATAGGTCGAGAGTGGCAAATAGACAGTTTGAAACCCTGCCTATGTCATGCTCCCAATTATTGTAGCATTTGTTTCAACTACTGATTAATGGTTTTTATGCGTTGTTTTACCGTTAGTTTTAGTCAATCATATTATATGTTTAGTCGTATTTTATTTCCTTTTATCACATTTTGCGTTGGTTTTGTATTTCAATTGTTCTTAGCTTCAGGTAAGCATTCAGGAATAATCGGAGTGAAAAATTGGACAATACAGTATTTTTGGGAATGAAATTGGCAAGTTACAGAAGGTCTGACATGGCCACCCGTGTTGCCTGACACGGGCCGTCAGAAGGATATGCCTGATGAAGAAAAGATGCAAGAAAGGGAGAATCTAAGGGGATGACATGGCCGCCCGTGTCAGCTGATACGACCCGTGTCAGCATACCTGGAAGTGAGAAGTTTTATTGCAGATAGACAGCAAACCAACACAGCCGCCCGTGTCAGCTGGCACGACCCGTGTTGGCTGAAGCGCTTCATCTTCTAATTTTTTTGGATTTTTCACTTGTGTGATCCATGAGGATATTTTGGGTATTTCCCTACTGTTGTGTTGGACCTGGGAGTATTTTAGAAGCTTTTGGAGAAGGAAAAAGGGACTTTTGACTATAGATGAATTTTACGATCAAGATTGGAGAGATCAAGGAGATTGGAGAACTGAAGGTTTTCATGAGTGGAAGCAATTAAAGATCAAAGGAATCCTATTATCTTGTAATGTCTAATTTTTATTCTGTATTATCTCTGAACCTTATGAGTAGCTAAACCCCCCAATGCTAGGGGGTGTCCCTGAATTTCTTTTGTAATGAACTTGATTTCCTTTATTCTATGACATAAATGCTTTTTTCATTATCAATTTTATTGTACAATGTGTTTAATGGTTTTTCTATCAAACAAATGGAAATTGATTTATGGTTAACCTTAGGTCGGACAAACCACTGTTAATGATTTTTGTGCAATAATACTATAGTAGATATCATCTAGGACTAGGGATACCTTGTAGTAACCGTAACATTCTTGATAAATATAATGCTTGATTTCATCCTAAATCTCTAAGGACTTAGGGTTTGGGATGAATATCATAGGTTTTTCTTTTTAAGGCCTTAGGGAAAAATATACTTGAGAATCAGTAAAAGTTTGTTTTAAGCTATGTCTCGTGAGTAAGGATTAAGGTTGTTACAAGGCAATTCATACACCATCCCTAGCATGCTTCTCATATCTGTCAGAAACCTTTTTTTTACTCTTTTGCTCATTTTCTCTCTGTAGTTTATTATTTGCAACTAAAATCCAAAACCCCAAGTATTTTTGTTCAATTGAATTATTATAGAGCTTTATTTCCTACGCAGTCCTCGAGATCGATACCGAGGATAAAACCCCTATGTTAACCACAATCGGCAAAAATAATACACTTGCTATTTTTTTGATCAAGTTTTTGGCGTCGTTGCTGGGGACTACCAAATTATAATTTTTAATTTTAGTTCAATTGAAATTTTGTTGCTTGTCAACTAAAATTTTATTTTCAGTTTCTTTTTATTATTTTTTTGTTCCATTACTATTAATCTATGTCTAACATTTTTATGCGAGGAATATCCTTAGCTAATTTTTCTTTTGACGCAGAAATCGAAAGAAACCTACACGCAAGGTGTAGACAAGCAAGACTGGCAGCTTCAGAAGCAGAGCCGTCAGCGTCAACACCAGAAGAAGAAAGAGTCTCTGTTCATTCAGAGCATTCCGATTCAGGTTCATACTCAGATATAGATATTGTGACTATGGTTGAAGTTCCACCAGTAGAGAGTCTCCTTGGTGATTATGGTGGTGCAAATACACCGGCTGGTAGGTTAACAATTGTAAACCAACTGGTGAACATGGCAAATTTCCAGTTACCTTCGAGCACCATCACCCAACTTAAGAGGATACCTTTCACCAAAAAGGTTAATGAAGATGCCAACAAACATCTGCAAATATTTTTGACTATGAGCACTACTCTCAAGATTGATGGGCACACTGACGAAGCAAAAAAATTAAGAATGTTTCTGTTCACTCTCTCTGAAGATGCTGAAGAATGGTTTACTCATTACCCGCCGAAAGTATTGCTACTTGGGAAGAGATGAAGAAGACCTTTCTTAATGAATATTTTCCTGCCTCTTTGTATATTCATAAAAGATATGATAACATGAATTTTAAACAGAAGGAGGGAGAATCACTGGGTGATGCTTATAAAAGGTTTAAAAGGCTATTGGTTGCATGTCCTACTCATAACATGGATCAAATTAAATAGATCCAAATGTTTGTGAATGGTCTCAAGATGAATATTAAGCAACTAATTAATATGGAAGTCGGTGGCTCATCAAACTTTACAACAGCCACTAGTATTAAGATCATTGAAGCCATTGCTGCAAATGAGCATTTAGAATTATATGAATGTAGTGTGAGTAAACCTGAAGGAATAATTGACTTGAAGTTGGCTAATCAACTGGTGAAAATGTAAGATCAAATTACAACTGAAGTAGAAAGAAGGCTTAAAGAAATGAATGTAAGTACTCAGACTGTTGCTCAAGTTCAACCTGTCCAAGATGTGAGTTGTGAAATTTTTAGTTGACCCAATTTTACTGCACATTGCATTGCAACTGCTAAAAAAACTTGAAGAGATAAAGTTTCTGAAGCAGAATAATCCATATTCTCATACTTATAATCCAGGGTGGAAGAATCATCCTAACTTCTCCTGGAAAGACCAAAACCAACCTCAATATTAACAGCAGCAACATGCTTCTCAAAAAGCAGCATGGGAGATAGCTATTGAAAAGATGGAAACTCACAATATTCAATTCCAAGAAGAGACATGAAACAATCAGAGGAACACCATAACCTTTATAAAAAATCTCGAGGTTCAGATGGGACAAATAGCACAACAATTGTCTCTGTAAAATCAAGGAACACTCTCGAGTGCGACAATACCGAATCTAAAAAATCGTGAGAATGTTACTGCTGTCATGACAAGAAGTCAGAGAGTTATGGAAGAAAAGGAATAAAGGGAAACAAATGATTATCAGTGTATAGAGGTGGAACTGGAAGTGAGAGAAAACAAGAAAGAGCCGGAAAAAGCTGAACCACATGCAAAGCCAACTGAAGAGAAAAAGAAAGAGGATGTTAAACCAAAAATTAAGCTACCTTACCCTTAGAGAGTTACAAAGAAGGATCATAAGGAGAAAGACTATGAAAAATTCATCACAATATTTAAAAAGTTAGAGATCAATATGTCGTTCTTTGAAGCACTCGAACAAATGCCATTGTACAAGAAATTCATGAAAGAGGTAATGGAAAAACAAGACCAATGGGTGATGAGCAGAAGATTTCAACTGAGCAGAGTAGTGAAATATCATAAGGAATGAGAATCCCCAACAAGCGGAAAGATCTTGGACCTATAGCAATCCCTTATACTATAAAAGATATAACTTTTAGAAAGGTCTTTATTGATTCAGGTGCTAGTGTGAGTCTCATGCCTTTATCCATTTTAAAAAAGCTGGGTATTGGAAAAGTGAGCGATACGGGAACAAACTTGAAGTTTGCCAACCACACAACTAAGAGGTCATATGGGCTGGTAGAGGATGTACTGGTGACGATTGATAACTTTACCTTCCTAGTTAATTTTGAGATCATGGATATTCTGGAAGATGAAGAGACTCCCATCATACTTGGCCGACCATTCTTGCTCACTAGTCGGTGCAATGTTGATATTGAAACAAGTACTCTAACCTTGAAATCTTTTGATGAGGAAATAAATTTAAAAGTGTTGGACATCAAGAAGCAAGGTAAAGAGGAAGATAATCAACCTTCAGTTGGAATGATCAAAATAGTGGGAAAAGGCAAAAGTTCAAAACCACTTTCTGAAAAAGACTCTAGTGTAATCTATCAGGTTGCAATATCTCAGTCGTTTAGGGCACATAGCAAGACTCCAAAATTCATTCGAGGAGTCAAGATGAGAAAAAGGAAGAACATGAATGTTGGATGTGAGTTGATAGACAAAGTTGCTCTTATCTCTGAACTTGACCGGTCCTCTGTTATGGAAAGGTCAAGCAACAAAGTGTGGAAGCTAAAATACCCCTATAACAATGGGGAGTGAACCGTCGAGTCATGCTACGTTAAACGAAGCACTGCGTGGGAGGAAAACCACGTTTTTAATAATTGATGCATTTCTTTTTGTTGTTATTTTGTTTTATTTGCAGGTAATAAACGAGACCGTACAGGTGCAAGCTAGGATGTAGCAATTGGTGTTACATTTCCCTCCGACTTCTCAGTAAGGATCTCTGTGAGTTACGTCTATCTCTCTCTTGTTCTACAACATTAAGGCCAATGTTTAGTTTAAGTTTGGGGGAGGATTTAATGTTTTAAGTTTTCACTTTAAGTACTTGTTATTTGAGTTTTGTGTACTGTTGTTAAAAACCGCTTTGAATTTTCCCCAAATAAGGACTAAAAAAAAGTTTCTTGTGAATACTGTGATGTGTGAGGTAGTCAAGAAAGTATATAGAGTTTGAGGGAAGAAGAGTTAGAACTAGGGACTTTGAGAAAGTTTGGAATTCGAGGTATAACTTGAACATCCTAGATTCCCTGGAGTAAGGAAACGAGTCCAACGTGTAGATTTGTGCCATAGTACTTGGATTTGAAGACTATTCCCCGATTAGTTTATAGTGATAGTCCGACATGATTTAAAAGAATTTCATGTATAAGGTTGATTGAGAGAATGATTTATGGCACAAAAAAATGATGAATAATGGCGGTAAAGATAATTAGTCCTTCTAAGTTGGGTAACCCTCACCCAGTTACCTATCCTAACGGCGGTTGAGTCTCAATTGTTGTCCCTAAGTGGACTAATAAACACTTATGCGCGAAAAAAAGGAGAGAATAAAGGTGCCTCGAAAGTGTCTCGATCAAATCTTGTATATGTGAGGGAAAACGTTCAAAAATGCCTTAATCTGATTATCTGAATGAAAGGGGTAGAAAATTAAAGAAAAGAATTAAGCCCAAAGCATAGTTGGAGAGATGACCGGAAGGGGGATTTTGGTCCGTGGTTTTACCACAGTATGTGTTTGTGTAATACCTTTGTTAACAAACGATTACCAAGAGAACTAGTTTTAGCAGATCGGAACAAAATCTCACGTATGAGTATCGACTCACCTTACCTTCACAAGTCTTTTATTTGATGTGTACCGTTTAATCTGAATAATCTTTAAGCAAGCCTGTTACTTGAGGTCAAGCAAAGGTTTAAGTTTGAGGGAGTTTGATTAGTGGTTTTTATGCGTTGTTTTATCATTAATTTTAGTTAATCTTATTATATGTTTAGTCGCATTTTATTTCCTTTTATTGCATTTTATTCATTTCCATTGTTTTTAAGTTTAGGTAAGCATTCAGGAAGAATCAGAGTGAAAAAGTGGACAATACAATATTTTTGGGAATGAAATTGGCAAGTTACAGAAGGCCTGACACAGCCACCCGTGTTACCTGACACGGGCCGTGTAAGGAGGATAGGCCTGATGAAGAAAAGATGTAAGAAAGGGAGAATCTAAGGGGCTGACACGGCCACCCGTGTCAGCTGATACGACCCGTGTCAGCATACCTGGAACTGAGAAGTTTTATTGTAGATAGACAGTAAGCCAAAACAGCCGCCCGTGTCAGCTGACACGACACGTGTTGGCTGAAGCGCTTCATCTTCTAACTTTTTTGGATTTTTGACTTGTGTGATCCATGAGGATATTTTGGGTATTTCCCTACTGTTGTGTTGGACCTGGGAGTATTTTAGATGCTTTTTTAGAAGGAAAAAGGGACTTTTGACTATAGAAGAATTTTACGATCAAGATTGGAGAGATCAAGGAGATTGTAGAACTGAAGGTTTTCATGAGTGGAAGCAATTGAAGATCAAAGGAATCCTATTATCTTGTAATGTCTAATTTTTATTCTGTATTATCTCTGAACCTTATGAGTAGCCAAACCCCCCAATGCTAGGGGGTGTCTCTGAATTTCTTTTGTAATGAACCTGATTTCCTTTATTCTATGACATAAGTGCTTTTTTCATAATCAATTTTATTGTACGATGTGTTTAATGCTTTTTCTATCGGACAAATGGAAATTGATTTACGGTTAACCTTAGGTCAGACAAACCACTGTTAATGCTTTTTTTGCAATAATACTATAATTGATATTTCCTAGGACTAGGGATACCCTGTAGTAACCGTAACATTCTTGATAAAATATAATGCTTGATTTCATCCTAAATCTCTAATAACTTAGGGTTTGGGATGAATATCATAGGTTTTATTTCTAAGGCCTTAGGGAAAAATATACTTGAGAATCGGTAAAGGTTTGCTTTAAGCCATGTCTCGTAAATAAGGATTATGGTTGTTACAAGGCAATTCAACACCATCCCTAGTATGCTTCTCATATCTGTCAGAAACTTTTTTTCACTCTTTTGCTTATTTTTGCTCTGTAGTTTATTATTTGCAACTAAATCCTAAAACCCCAAGTATTTTTGTTCAATTGAATTATTATAGAGATTCATTTCCTACGCAGCCCTCAAGATCGATACTGGGGATAAAAACCCTATTTTAACTATAATCGGCAAAAATAATACACTTGCTATTTTTTTGATCAACTATAGTTGATTCAGAAGAGGACTCTGACACCTCTTACCGGAGCTCCTCCACCAAGATACAATGCAAATGCTAGTTTTGAATTCCATTTTGGTGCTCCTGGTCACAACATTGATAATTGTAAAGCTTTTAAGCATAAAGTCCAAGACTTGCTTGATTCAAAAGCTATCAACTTCACCAATAAGGGTCCCAATGTTAATCAGAATATGATACGAAACCATGGAGTAGCGAGAATAAATTCTATTGATGATGGGAAGAGGTTGAATCTAGTGACTGATGTAGGTAAATTGAAGACTCCGTTGAGTTTTGTTAAAGAAAGATTGTTAAAAAGGGGTGTGTTCCCAAGTTGTTCTTTTGATTCTCAAGAATGTGATTTGAGACCAGAGGGTTGTGATCTTTTAAGAAGCGATATTCAGAAAATGATGGATGACGGATTATTGCAATTTGATAGAGTTGATGTGGAAGATGTTGATGATAAGAATAGTGATGATGGAAACGATATCGCTACAATATCGATCTCTTACAGGACTATTAATATTTCAGCGCCAGTAAGGCAGGCACTTATAATCATCACCACACTAGGACTAGTTCCGTATGAAAGTACTAAGGTAATCCCATGGAATTATGGGACCAAAGTATTCTGGAACGGACGTAAACAAGAATTGTTTGGTTCCTCGAATATTGGATCTACCGTTGATAATATAGTTGATGCAGGGGGGATTACCCGCAGTGGAAGAGTCTTTTCTCCATCTGATGTTAATGCTGACAAGTCAGGCAAAGGTAAGGGGAAGGCAATTGTTGAGGATGTTGTACAACAACAGGCTGGTGATAGTTCTTTTTCTAAAGATGCAAAAGAATCCATGAGATTAATCCGCAAAAGTGACTACAAAATTGTAGACCATCTGAATTAGACTCCATCAAAAATCTCTATTTTATCTTTGCTATTGTGTTCTGAAGCGCATCGTAATGCTCTGTTGAGAATTTTAAATTCAGCCTATGTACCTCAAGAAATCTTATCTAATCAGTTGGAAGGTGTGGTGGCCCATGTTAATGCTGGAAATGGCTTGGGCTTTACTGATCTAGACTTGACTCTTGCTAAGAGGAATCATAATCATGTTATATATATATCTGTGGAGTGTAGAGGTTCTTTGTTATCACACGTCTTGGTTGATATAGGATCTTCACTCAATGTGCTGCCGAAGAAAGCATTGATGAAGCTGGATACTCAGGGTCTGATCTATAGGACAATTGATCTTGTTGTATGAGCGTTTGATGGATCCAAAAGATCAGCGTTTGGAGAGATAGTAATGCCAATTCAGGTGGGGCCTGAAAATTTTGATGTGACATTTTATATAATGGACATTTAACTGGCATATAGCTGCCTACTAGTGTTGCGGTGAGAATCGTGATACCAAGCTATTGATTAACTTGAATCTTTAATTCTTAAGTTCTCAACCGGACTTTAATTTATCCAAAAGGGAAAGGTTTAAAGAAAGAAAAACATATAAAAATGCAAAGCAAAAAGCAAGGCTTAAAGCTAAGCAAAGAGAGATCTAAAGGTTCAGGGGTTGGTTATGCCTAGGGTAGGTATTTCACATCCTAAACATTTGTAGTACTCTACAGGAACCTCTTGTTAATATTTGTGTTTGATAAAGTTTGCTTGCTAAAGGAAATATGCTAAGGGTAAAGATATAAAGTATATACAAAGTTTGGTAAAGTATGTACAAAGTTTGCTCGCCAAGAAATCACATCTCGTGCCTACGTATCCTGACGGGGATGGAATCAGAGCAACCGTAGTTCCCCTAACTAGGGGTAAGGAACTCTTGACTGTGGTCAAGATTCCAAAGGGAAAGTAAATGTCTGCGGCGAGACACTTACATAGAGTGCGGCGACTCTAAACTAAAGTTAAGCTAGCAAAGAAGGGAATGTCCACGGCGGGACGACTAAATAGAGCACGACGACTCCAAGCCTAAGTTGCAAAGGTAAACACGGGGAATGTCCACGGCGGGACGACTAAATAGAGCACGACGACTCCAATTCTAAGTTGTAAATGTTAACAGGAAGTTAGTTGTTAGTGAGTTAATGGGTTAATTGGAAAAGTGTGAAGTTGGCTCGCCAAGACGTCGCATCTTGTGCCTACGTATTCTCATCGAGAAATCAGAGCATTCTTAGTTCCCCTGGTGGGGTGAGGAACTCTTGACTGTGGTCAAGGTACCAAAGGGATGTAAGCATTCATAGGAAAATACTTACATGGAGTGCGGAGACTCCTAAATCTATGTTGAGATTGTTGTGAGAGAATATCCACGGCGGGATGCTAAACATGAGTACGGCGACTCAGATCCTAAGATTAGGATAAAAGGTTTAAGATGCCCACGACGGGACGCTAAATAGAGCACGACGACTCCAATCCTAAGGTTAGGATAACTGGATAAAGGATGTCCACGGCGGGACGCTAAAAGTGAGCACGACGACTCAAATCCTAAGGTTAGGATAAAGGGAAAGGATGTCCACGGCGGGACGCTAAAAGTGAGCATGGCGACTCAAATCCAAAGGTTAGGACAAAGGGTATGATACATAAACCAAAAATTTCACAACGATGTAAACAAAACGGTTCGAAATCTCATGGGGATAATCAACAGTTTTTTTAAAGGTGAACATTGTAAACAAAGTTGAAATTCAAACTTAAATGTACAAGGGAACCAACAATCCCATTTTATGTTATCTTCAAATGAAACTCAAAGAAGAATAAAATCAAAGTTTTGAAAATGAAGGAATGAGAAATAGGAGGGTACAAAACCCTAAAATGAATTACAATTTTCCCATAATGAAAAGTGTTTCTAAAATAATAATTTTAGAATTCTTTGATCATCATATGAAAATACACATTAAAACAAGAATTTGGAAAAAAGAACCACTTAAAAAAGAGTAAAAATGAAGAAGTTATGGAAATTTGAAATTTAAATGGAATAAAATAAAATAAAATAAAACAAGTGCTAAAAATAAAGAAATGCCTCACCCAAGGCTTGAACCCAAGACCTTGGGGTCATAGGCTCAAAACGTGACAATTCCAACCATTTCCACACGCATGAAAACTAACGGAAAAAGAAGTAAAAATATTAAAACAGTAAAAAATCACAAAATTGGATAAAAAGTGGCCTCATTGAGGCTCAAACCTGGGTTCATACGCATGATGGGATACTTAAGGGCAAGGTGACAACCACTGGGGTGGCGATACATCCATTGTATCCAGCCACCCCATATGTATATGTAGTATGAAAGGCGCATATGCTGGGTATTTGCAAGGCAAGATCAAGTGAAGAACATAAAAACGAGTTCAATCCAACTTCACCAATTCTTAACCAATTTTGATGAAATTAAAGCCAAAATTGGTTGTTTTTTCATGAGGAATAGGATGGTTCAATCCAAATTTTAAAATGATGCATCCAAATGAAAACACGATGGAACATGCATAAAAAAGTTTAAAAATGCATTTTGGGAAACAAGGATCAAACCAGGTATAAATACACACAAGTGAGGGTCTGCACATATTTGAAATGCAATATAAAATGAATTTTAATAGAAGATTTATTAAAAAGACTGTAGAGCACAAAGTTGGTATATGAATTGCAATTGTGCATTTTTGAAAAGCATTTTGCAGTGGTAAGATCAAAACACATGCAAACCAGTTCAGAGAAAGATATGCACATGCTCTTAAATACATGCTGATGGACTATGTTCACAAAGATATCTCAATTCCTCACCGAATCAAGATATGACCTCTCCTGCTGCAGGATGTTGAAGTTGCAAATGGTGAAATGGTTTAAACCAGATTTTGCATACACACTGTTAAAATGAGTGACTTAATGACAAAATAATGTTCATCAATCTACACTGCCACTGATCATGGACTCCACATATACATTGCAATGATTGTGAAAGTGTAACTTGAAGTTTAGTATTTCAACCAAAACATCCACTACAAGCACTTAATTAGCATAAGTTGCAAACCTCACACAGACAATTTTGCAAAAGGAAATGAAATATTAACTGAGGTGGATTGTTTATCCAAACAATATGGAGGCAAGGAATCAAATCATCTTAACAGACCAGTTGTAATGAAATAAGAAACTTACACACATAAGTGTAGTAGTTATCATGAAGTTAAAAACAAGAAGGGCAACAAAGGAAAATGAAGTCTTGAACCAATGGATTGACAGTGCACCAAACCTAATCATGATTAGAAGCAATAACACAAAGCTGAATATCCCCCCAACATCTTACATCTGCCAAAAAAATGAAATCAAACAAGGTTCTGATGGGAAATTGAGTTGGTCAAACTCTCCAACAAGCCTGGACAGCAGGCACAGTAACAAGGCAACCAAGTGGCAAACACTAGATCAATATCATGTCAATAAAGTTTGACATTTGCAAAATGTCATGAATCCAAGCAGAACCCTGGTAACAACCTCCTCTTCAGCAGAACACACTAGCAGAGATCTTAAATCCTAGCCTCAAATAAACTACGTAGAACACCTCTCACCAAAATCTGGCAAACCTATACCTGCCAAAAGTTTTATACACACCTCTAAATCCAAATCCTAAACACCCTTTAATCTAACTGTCAGTTTGAAGATTGAATTTAACACCTACCAAATCCTAGTCATGGTTCAGGTTGTAACTTCCAAAATTGGTTAATGACATAATTCAAACAAGGATGTTTTGAAACAGACACAAACCTCAAAACTTAATACTACTATGTGTTGCACCCCAAAATTTGCCCTCACAATACAAGACTTTGTGTTCCAAGAAGGTTCACAAGGTTCACAAAATTCACAATTGGTCAGAAGAGTTGACAATTCCCTCAGACAATGCACCTCCTAAGCAGTGCATCCAAAACTAGGGTTTTGACTTTAATCAGGCTAAATGGACTTCCAAGACTTCAAGTGAGCTTCATAACATCTTATATGTGTATAAGAACCCCCATGTCAAGTTTCAAGACTTTTCTCAAAAGTTTGCTCAGTCAGATGATCAGATAAGTCAAAAGCAGTCAATGCAGTTAAAAGGTCAAACTGAGGTCAACTGTGGTCAAACCAAAGTCAAACTTCATGATTTTTTTTTTGCCAACATCAAAGAGAGGTTGGGTGAGAAATATTATCATAATAACTGTAATACCCCAAATTTTGCCCTAATATTTGTCGTCGCATTTCATTGCATTTAATCAATTACTAACAAATTTGTGTAGTCGTTTGACTTTTTGCAGGTAAATATCATATGGCATGCATTTTTTTTTCTAAAAAGTAAAAATGGCACAATTGGCAGGAGGACATGTGTAAGGAGTTATGAGTGTGAGAGGTTGAGAGTTCGAATCTCACCTTTGTCATTTTTTTTGTTTTTTATTATTTTTACTCTAAATTTTTCTATCTTTCATTAAAAAAATAACAAAAATAGTTTTTTATTATTATTTAATTATTATTTTCGTATTTTAATTAAATCATTTTTTAAAATATTATTTTTTTCACTTTTTTCTAAATTATTCATAAAAATATCCAAAAAATCATAAAATAAAAAATATTGAAAAAAATTTTGTTCTTTTTATAATATTTTTTATTTTAGGAATCAATAGGATTATTAGTTTTTATTTTAAGTTTATTTTAATTATTTTAAATTATTTAAATTTTATTTTTTCTTAACTAATTATTTAGTTTGGGCTTTAAAATGGGCTTTAGGGACATTATTGACAATTTGGTGTTAACCCTAATTTGTTCCCTATATATACATGTGTTGCCTTGTTGGAAAAGGGAGGAGAATGAAAAAAACCTAAGAGGAGTGAGTGCCGTTTGCCGTTATTTAGTTTTCTTCTTCATCCATTACTATTGTTTCTTTTTCTTCATCGTTTACCGTTATTTCTTTTCCTTCATCTATTACTGTTGTTTCTTTTTCTTCATCTTTTACCGTTATTTCTTTTTCTTCATCTATTACCGTTATTTCTTTTTCTTTATCTATTACTGTTACGTTTATATATATATATAATTTTTAAATTGTTAGAGTTTATATATATAAGATTTTTGATCGAATTATGTCGATACGATGTTTGCACATTTGTGTGCATGACGCGTGACATTTGTGTTAGTTCGATCTGGTTGCGATGATCGCATTTTTGTGTGAGCAATAATACTATTTTTTGCTTAATTTCTTTTTCTTTGCGATAAATTTTGTTTCGTCCGATTTAGATCTGGTTGCGATGAGCGCATTTCTGCGTTAGCAACATTGTTGGGTTATTTGGCACATTTAAAATTCATTATTGCTTTATTATTATTATTATTATTATTATTATTATTATTATTATTATTATTATTATTATTATTATTATTATTATCATTATTTATTATTATTATCATTATTATCATTATTATTACCATTATTATTATTATTATTGTTATCATTAATTTATTAAAATTTGTTATAATATAAAAATCTGTTTTTTAAAATAAATAACATTAACATCTTTTCCAAATTAATATGAAAACCTATTATTTTTAAGAAAAACTTTTTTTTAGATAAATTTAAAATAATAACTAAAATCTTTTTTTAAAATAATAACTAGAACCGTTATTTATTTTATTTTATTATTGTTCAATTCAAATTTCATTATCATATTGTATCTGCTCCTCTCATGTAACCTCGCGAACTTAACAATCGCTCTTTAAATTCTGCCTTTAAATTTCTGCTTGCATGGTTTAAATTATGACATTATCTCTCTGTTTGCATGATTCAATTATCTCACGCGTTTACTATTATTTCTGTCACATTGCACACATCCGAAGGTTAGGTCTAACTGTTTGGCCGCCGCGCCAATAGTTCGTAAAACTTCACACATTCAATTTCAAATCCTCAAAACTACAAACTACAAACCCTAATTTTCACAAATGCCTCGCCGCAGGCAAAATTACCATTTTACCCTTAGCATTAGGTCAAAGAGCCGTCGCGCTCATTTTAGGGTTTCCCGCCGTGGAATCCCTAATTTAACCCTAATTACAACTTAACATTTCAACGTAGAGATTTGGAGTTTCTACACTCCACGTAAGCGTGTCCTTAAGATGCGTTTATTCCCCTTGAGACCTTGACCACAGTCAAGAAGTTTCTAACCTCCCTATTGAGGGGAACTACGATTACTCTGATTCCGCTCCCGTAAGGATACGTAGGCACAAGATGCGATGTCTTGCCGAGTAAACTTAGAATTAACCCCCTTTATTATTTATTATTGCTTATTTATATTTTATTTAATTATTTTGCTTATTATTTTGTAATTGTTTCTTGGATGTAAAGTTGTTTAATTATTTAATTATTATTATGGTTAGTAATTAGGGAGTGTAACAACATGTATGTAATATTAAAATAAATTTAGATCACTTTTAAATAAAGATAATTAAAATAAACACGTCACACACGTAAGTCGATTTTAATCGCCGTCTCACTTCCTAAGGATATCCCTCAAGTTGCCTACGAATAATGGTTAAGTGGGGTGTATAAAGCAAGTCCCTCAAATAGAAAAATCATCAAAGTCCCTTATGGTTGCCTTTACGAATCGAGTCCCTTTCGAAAAATGATGATGGTCCCTTATATGTGCTTATTACATCCCACAATGGCCTTCAAAGTCAAATTGTCCCTCACATATCCCTTAACATCCAAAGTAAGGACTACCTACTCCATTATAGTAGGGATAGTCTTACTAAAGGAAAGAATAAAGAATAAAGAATAAGAAAGACCTTAAAACATTAGGGTAGACTACTCCTAGATACTTGCTCATTTCAAAACTTTTTCACACTTAAACAAATTTCCAACAAAATTTTCAAACAAGTTTTTTTCACATCCATACACGGATTATTATTAAACTATTCTGAAATTTTTTGCTATTCACACACTACACTTTCAAAACAATTCAAAAGTGAGCTTAAGTACCTAAGAGCCCATGGATAACCATGGATGAAAAGGGTGCTAACACCTTCCCTTTTCATAACCTACCCCCCGGACCCAAAATATTCTCTAAGGTTTTTCCTGTTCTTTTATAACCTTTCCTTATGGATAAAATAAAAGTCGGTGGCGACTCTTGCTATCCGCAACATTGTTTAAAGTCAGTTCTCCCACCGTGTTACAGAACTGGCGACTCTGCTGGGGATCTATTTAAGAGGGGTACCCTTAGGAATTAAGATCACTTTAAATTGTTTGCCTTGTTTGCTTTATTATTATATTGTTGGGGTGCTCTTATGTGTGAAAGGTCCTAACCCGGATCTAGTGTACCTTAGGTAAATGGCAATAGACCAAGGAAACTGTACGACGTATATCGATACGGTTGATCTGGTGGCCATAGTTAGTGCGACTTCTTGGTTGGTGCTTATATTCCTTAAGTCAAGTTGAGGATAATATTGAGGCTGCCATATGTTGTCAATGCACTAACTGACTTTTAGAACCCTAGTTAACTCATCTTGGCCTTTAGAAAGTAGTGAGGTAACCGGCTTTGGTGCAGACTGAAGTTGGTTGACACTCGATACTACGCTCATTGAGATCTTAAACTTGGAGGGTTTTGGTTGGCAAGTAAGTTGCCTTCTGAACAACCACCCTTGTGAAGGATCAATGATATTGAGATCCCTTAGAACCTGGTTACTTTTGTAGGACAGGATGAACCATCTAACTTCAGGGGAGGGTACTCGCCTTTGAACCTCATGCAAGCCTTTAAACCTAGGGCTATGGTGTGACTTGTTTGTGTGTGCCACATGTTTGTGATTGAGCATGACATCATGACATCATCATGCATCATAAGCATATCATTTTCCCTAACCATTTCAAGGACCAAAGGATTTATCTTTGTTCTTTGTTGCAGGTCATGGCTCCTGCTCGTAGAAACACCATCAGGATCAACTTTGTAGGGATACCTGCTAAGCTCAAGGAGTTGGTTTCCCTAGTGCCTGATCATTCCCAGTTCAACAAGAGACATGGTCACTTATTGGATCTAGTTACTTCAGGGTTCAGTGAAGACATGATGAGTGTGCTGTTTCAGTTCTTTGACCCTAAGCACCATTGCTTTACATTTCCTGATTATCAGCTGGTTCCAACCATGGAGGAGTTCTCTAAACTTCTGGGTATACCTGTTCTTGATCAGAAGCCATTCACAGGCTTAGAGAAGGAGCTTAAACCAGAAGTTATTGCTGCAGCTCTACATCTGAAGAAGTCTGACATTGTTCTAGAGACGAGAAGTGGAGTTAAAGGTATTCTTGCCAAGGTATTAGTGGATAAAGCTCAAATGTTCTTGAAGGCTATGAGCTACGATGCTTTTGAGGAGATCTTAGCCTTATTGATTTATGGCTTAGTGTTGTTCCCCAATCCTGATCAGTTCATAGACGTTCATGCCATCAACATATTCCTGAGTCACAATCCAGTGCCTACCTTACTTGGAGACATCCTACATTCTCTTCACACCCGTACTACAAGGGCAAGAGGAACTTTGATGTGCTGCATACCTTTACTTTCTAGGTGGTTTATTTCTCACCTTCCTCGCTCAGTAATGAAGAATGAGCAAGGGTTCAGATGGTCCAAGAGGATCATGTCACTTTCTCACTCAGACATCCATTGGTGCTCCAGATCTATGGAGAATGTCACCATCATTGACCGTTGTGGGGAGTTTCCTAATGTGCCACTTCTAGGCATAAGAGGAGGCATCACCTACAACCCATCTCTAGCTTTACGACAGTTTGGTTACGCCCGGAGCGATGGTCCACATGACATGTTGATTCAGGGCATTGTGTTTGACTACGACAACGATCTTCAGGGTTACCGTCAGAGATTCATACGAGCTTGGGGAAAGGTAAACAGGATTGACAGCAAGACACTGGAGCCTAAGTACACTATTCCTATGGAGGCTTATCTCAGATGGGTACGATCTCGTGCTCAGACACTCATGATGCCATATCCTGCCGTCCTACCAGTTACCATGGAACCTGTTGCTGAAGGAGACACAGCTTATACCATCCTTCACCCAGACATGCCTACTGATATGGAAGACTTGCAGAGATCATGGATCCAACTGAAAGAGCAAAGGGATACTTTCGAGGCTCATTACAAAGCAAGCCAAGCAAGGATCCTAGAGCTAATAAAGCTACTTCATGAGGAACGAAACCTCAACTCATACCTCAACACAAAGAGGAAACGTCCATGGGAGACTTAAAACCCCATCTTTTGTACTTATTTCGTTTTCATTTTTTTGTAAGCCTAAAAGGCAAAACAAATTATTACTAATAAAAAGTTACTTTCTTGTTTGTTCAAGCAAATTTAAATCCTGCGGTCCTTGAAAACATTGCATATGCATTCCCATATCATTGCATCACAGGTTTATAATTGTGCACAGGTTTCTCATCTTCTCGCTGTTTATTTCAGCAATGGCTCTTGAACAATCAGTTAAGGATCTCCAGGCACAGAATGCACAGTTCCAAGAGCTGATCCTGAACCTATCCAAGGGGCAGGATGAATTGAAGACACTGCTGGCCAAGAAGACTAAGAAGGCTAGAAGGTCTGCTGGGTTGCTCAACATGGGAAGAAGGTTCAAAGGTCCTGTCAAGACCAAGGAACATGTTGAAGACTATGAATCTGAAGAATCTGAGCAGGAGAGAGGCAGTCTCCACAACACTATGGGGGACTCTGATTCTGAGGCTAACTACTACCATGAGCCTAACGAAGACAAATTCAAGATGCTGGTGGATAGAATGGATGCTATGGAATTACAGAAATCATCTGGGCTGGATTTTGAGGATTTGAGCTTGATATCTGGGGTGGTCATACCCATTGGGTTCAAAGTTCCTACATTTGTTGTCTATGATGGGGTCTCTTGTCCCAAATTGCATCTGAGGTCTTATGTCAGAAGAATGCAACCCCACACTGCTGATAAAAAGTTGTGGATCCATTTCTTTCAAGAGAGTTTATCTGGAGCTCAGCTAGAGTGGTATTATCAGTTGGAGAGTGTCAACATCAGAGATTGGAATGACCTTGCTGAAGCTTTCTACAAGCAGTATCAATACAATGCTGACTTAGCCCCCACTCGCATGCAGCTTCAAAGCATGTCTATGGGTGCCAAAGAAAGCTTTAAGGAGTATGCTCAGAAGTGGAGAGACTTAGCTGGAAGAGTTCAACCTCCTTTGACTGATAGGGAGTTGGTTGATATGTTCATGTGTACGCTGAATGGTCCGTTTTACAGTCATCTCATTGGAAGCTCATCATCTGGCTTCACTGAGTTGATCATGACAGGAGAGCGAGTAGAGAATGGTATCAAGAGTGGTAAGATCCAAGTGGGCACTTCTTCATCAGGTGCTGCAAAGAAGCCTCCCACTGGGAAGAGAGAATCTAATGCTGTGTATGGTCAGCCTGATCGTAACAGAAGGCATCTGTCTGTTAGTGCAGTTCATATTTCAAATCCAACTCCTGCAACAACAGAGCAGCCTCAAGGCAACCAACAGAGGGCTAGAAGACAGTTCACGAAGATCAACATGTCAATGGCTCAGGCATTGCAATACTTGTTGAAGGCTGAACTTATTACCCTGAGGGAGGCTCCTCAGAATCCCAATGTTACCTCTCCCAAGTACAATCCCAATGCACGGTGTGCATATCATTCAAACTGTCCAGGACATGATACTAATAACTGCTGGGTCTTGAAGAACAAAATTCAGGATATGATTGATGCTAGAGAAATTGAGTTTGATCCACCAGGTACTCCAAATGTGATTACAGCTCCAATGCCAAATCACGAGAAGACTGTCAACACCATTGATGAAGATATTGATGAAGATCTGCATGTCTATTCAGTTATGGAGTTGAGCACACCATTGTCTGTTATCAAAAAGAGGTTAGTACAAGCTGGGATCTTTCCAGGTTGTCATGAAGATTGTCTATATTGTACCTATAAGCCGGATAGTTGCTTCATTTTGAGAGATGGGATTCAACGTCTCATGGATAAATATACTATAGTGTTTGAAAGAAGACCAGCATCTGTAGAAGGTATGGTGGATCATCTGACTCAGGGTAAGAAGATTGAAGAGGTTGACATGGTTGACAAAGTCCCACTAAGAATCACTTCAAAGGGTCCCATTAAAATCACTCATCAGGGCCCAATCAAGATTACTGCTGAAGGGCCTGTGAAAGTTGTTGCTGAAGCCAGAGTGGCTCCTCTGATCATTACCACTCCTGGTCCTATTCCTTATACATCTGACAAAGCTGTGCCTTGGCACTATGGGTCTGATGTTTACATCCATGGTGTCAAGCAGGAGCCTTTACCTGATATGCCTGTTGACATTGATAACATTGCTGGATCTAGCAAGATCACTCGTAGTGGAAGAGTCTTCTCTCCTCCAGTTGCTTCTAAGAGTGCAGTTACTCCTGCTGTTACTTCCACCACTGATGCTCGGGGCAAGGGTCCTGTTATTGAGCCTGTATCTACTGATGTGCCAGCTGCTGATGACCTCTCTAAGCAGATGGAAGAAGTATTGAAAATCATTCGCAAGAGTGATTATGATATTGTTGATCAGCTGGGGCATACTCCCTCAAAGATTTCTATGCTCTCCCTGTTATTATGTTCTGAGGCTCATGCCAAGTCATTGATCAAGTTTCTAAAGATGGCTCATGTACCCAGTGCAATTTCTGTGGACCAGTTTGAGAATTGTGTTGCTCACCTGACCTATGACAACGGGTTAGGATTTTCTGATGCTGACTTGACCCCTGCCAAGAGGGATCATAACAGGGCCTTGCATATTTCAATTGAATGCAGGGGCACTACCCTGTCTCATGTGCTGATAGACAATGGTTCCTCTCTGAATGTGTTGCCTAAGGAAGTCCTGAACAAGCTGAGTCCTGAAGATACGGTATTGAAGCCCAGTAATATTGTGGTAAAGGCTTTTGATGGTTCTAGAAGAGTAGTGCATGGGGAAATTGATCTTCCAATCAAGGTTGGCTCTCAGGTGTTTACTGCTACATTCTATGTGATGGATATTCGTCCTTCGTACTCATGTCTGCTTGGTCGTCCCTGGATCCATGTGGCAGGTGCTGTGACCTCCACATTACATCAAAAGTTGAGATATCCGGTGAATGGAAAAGTTGTTACTGTCTTTGGAGAGGAAGAATACTTTGTCAGCCATGTAAACACTTTCAAGTATCTGGAAGTAGAAGGTGAATACATTGAAACTCCATGTCAGTCATTTGAGGTGGTCCCCTGGGCTGTTAAGGATTGTGTGACTCCTCCTGCTGTGAAGAAGGTTCCTGTGGTCATCAGAAACCCTCCAACAATGGCAATGGCCTCCCTCAATGATGCAAAAGCTGTGGTGGAAGAAGGTGGTTGTACTATTTGGGGTCAGCTTCCTGATATTCCATACAAGCCTGACAAGTTTGGTTTGGGTTTCACTGCAGAGTCCCAGAAGGCTGTCCGTCGTGCCCGTGCTGTTCGTATCACCAATCAAGGGGTTATCAATGCTGTGGGAGATCAAGATGAAGACTACAACTTGGAGGCATGGATTTTTCCTACTGTGGGTGCTGGACTCAATAATTGGACAGCTGAAGATGTTATCCCTATCTCCTTTAGTCAGGAGTAAATACTATTACTGTGTTATGTTTTTAAATTTATAATTTCTGGAACAATTAAAACTTTCAAGCCATGTGCCTTACCCGGGGCACAATGGTGTGCTTGTTACGGGTTGTCATCTCATTTGCATACTTCATTCAATAAAATCAGTGGACGTTTCGTTTTCGTAAATATTGTGTTCCTTGTCTTTCTTTTTCTTTTATTTTTGCTTTATCAGCTATGTGTTCTTACACACACCCACGTCACTAAAATGCAGATCCTCATCCACTCTGGATCCAGTTGATAACAGTTCTACTATTGCCAATTACAATTTCGAGAATCCGATCTATCAAACTGAAGACGGAAACGAGGACGATTGTGAAATACCTGTAGGGCTTGCTAGGTTGTTACAACAAGAAGAGAAAGCTATACAGCCACATGAAGAGCCAGTCGAAGTTGTGAATCTGGGAACTGAAGAAAACAGAAAAGAGGTCAAAATAGGGGCTGATTTAGAGGACAGTGTCAAGAGCAGGTTGGTTCAGATGCTACGTGACTATGTGGAGATCTTTGCTTGGTCTTATGAAGATATGCCAGGGTTGGATACGGACATTGTGGTTCACCATTTGCCAGTGAAAGAAGATTGTCGTCCAAAGAAGCAGAAGGTTCGTCGTATGCGTCCTGAAATGTCAGAAAAGATCAAAGCAGAGGTAATGAAACAGTTCAATGCAGGGTTCTTGGCCGTAACTTCTTATCCTCAGTGGGTTGCAAATGTGGTACCAGTTCCTAAGAAAGATGGTAAGGTACGTATGTGTGTAGATTACAGAGATCTGAACAAGGCTAGCCCTAAAGATGACTTTCCACTTCCTCATATTGATATTCTGGTAGACAACACTGCTCAGCATAAGGTATTCTCTTTTATGGATGGTTTCTCTGGTTACAATCAAATCAAGATGGCACCTGAAGATATGGAGAAGACTACATTTGTGACACAGTGGGGCACCTTTTGCTATAAGGTAATGCCATTTGGTTTGAAGAATGCAGGGGCAACATATCAGCGTGCTATGGTGGCTTTGTTTCATGATATGATTCATCATGAGATAGAGGTATATGTGGATGATATGATAGCCAGGTCTCAGAATGAAGAACAACATCTTGATCATCTGCACAAGTTGTTTGAGAGGTTGAAGAAATACAGGTTGAGATTAAATCCAAACAAGTGTACTTTTGGAGTTAGATCTGGAAAGCTCCTGGGTTTCATTGTCAGTGGAAAAGGTATTGAAGTGGATCCTGCAAAAGTGAAAGCTATACGAGAGATGCCAGCTCCCCGTACTGAGAAGGAGGTTAGAGGTTTCTTGGGACGATTGAACTACATTGCAAGATTTATTTCCCAATTAACTACCATCTGTGAGCCAATCTTCAAGTTGTTGAAGAAAGATCAGGTGATGGAATGGAATGATGAGTGCCAGACTGCCTTTGATGAAATCAAGAGATATTTGCTAGAACCTCCAATTTTAATGCCACCAGTTGATGGAAGACCCTTGATTATGTATTTAACAGTATTAGACAACTCAATGGGGTGTGTATTGGGGCAACATGACGAGTCTGGTCGAAAAGAGCAGGCAATATACTACCTTAGCAAAAAGTTTACCGACTGTGAAACAAGATACTCACTGCTCGAGAAAACTTGCTGCGCTTTGGCATGGGCTGCTCGCCGACTAAGACAGTATATGTTGACCCATACTACCTTGTTGATTTCGAAGATGGATCCAATCAAGTACATATTTGAGAAACCTGCTCTCTCCGGAAGAATTGCAAGATGGCAAATGATCTTGACGGAATATGATATACAGTATACTACTCAGAAGGCCATTAAGGGGAGTGTTGTTGCTGATCATTTGGCTCATCAAGCAGTAGGTGATTACCAGTCAATGAATTTTGAGTTCCCTGATGAAGACATTATGTCTGTTACCAAAGAACCTGGACAATATGACGGACCTGAACAAGGATCCCGATGGACTATGGTTTTTGATGGTGCCTCCAATGCACATGGTAATGGTGTTGGTGTTGTGATTAGTTCCCCTGAAGGTTGTCATACCCCAATTACTGCCAGACTTTGTTTCTATTGTACCAATAACATGGCTGAGTATGAGGCATGTATCATGGGTATGCAAGTTGCTATTGATATGAAGATTCAGTTCCTTGAGGTGTATGGAGATTCAGCTCTGGTAGTAAGTCAGATTAAAGGAGATTGGGATACAAAGCATGATAATCTCATTCCTTACAGAGAACATGTGTTGTCTTTGATCCCACATTTCAAAGAGATTACTTTTGGACATATTCCACGAAGAGAGAATCAGTTGGCAGACGCATTGGCCACCATGGCATCTATGTTTGAGATCAGCTGGGATGATGAAGCTCCCAAGATTACCATTGATAGATTTGAGAAGCCTGCATACTGCAATAAGATTGACACTGAAGGGGCAGAGGAGAAGCCTTGGTTCTATGAAGTGAAAAACTATCTTGAAGCTCAGGAGTTCCCTGAAGGGGCATCTGTCAAAGATAGGAAGTTCCTGAGAAGGTTTTCTGCTAAGTTCTTTCTGAGTAATGGCATTCTGTATAAGCGTAATCATGATTCAATTATGCTTCGTTGTGTGGATAAGAAGGAAGCTACAGAAATTATGGAAGAGATGCATGATGGGACCTTTGGCACTCATTCTAGTGGTCATACCATGGCAAAGAAGATTTTGAGAGCAGGTTACTATTGGTCTACCATGGAAGCTGATTGCTATCAACACTCCAGAACATGTCACAAATGTCAAATCTATGCTGATAAAGTACATGTACCTCCATCTCCATTGAATGTGTTGACTGCTCCTTGGCCCTTTGCCATGTGGGGCATTGATATGATTGGTGAGATCAAGCCTACTGCTTCTAATGGGCATCGTTTCATCCTGGTTGCTATTGATTACTTCACGAAGTGGGTAGAGGCAGCTTCATTTGCATCTGTGACTAAGAATGTTGTGGCTCGGTTCATTAAGAATAATCTCATATGTAGGTATGGTATCCCTGAAAGGATTATCACTGACAATGGCTCTAATCTGAACAACACTATGATTACTGATCTCTGTACGCAGTTCAAGATTAAGCATCACAACTCTTCTCCGTATCGTCCAAAGATGAATGGGGCAGTTGAAGCTGCTAATAAGAACATTAAGAAGATTGTACAGAAGATGACTATTACTTACAAGGATTGGCACGAGATGTTACCATTTGCTCTGCATGGTTATCGTACTACAATACGTACTTCAACAGGGGCAACCCCATTCTCCTTAGTCTATGGTATGGAAGCAGTTCTGCCTATTGAAGTTCAGATCCCCTCCTTGAGAATTATGAAGGATGCAGGCTTGGATGAAGATGAGTGGATTCAGACTCGACTTGACCAGATAAATTTGATTGATGAGAAAAGGTTAGCAGCAGTTTGTCATGGCCAGATGTACCAGAAATGGATGATCAAAGCTTTTAACAAGAAGGTTAAGCCAAAGGTATATCAGGCTGGTGACTTGGTAATCAAGCGTATCATATTACCACAGGGTGATCCTAGGGGCAAGTGGACTCCAACATATGAGGGACCATTTGTAGTCAAGACAGTGTTCTCAGGAGGTGCCATGATACTGACTACAATGGATGGTGAAGACTTCCCACAACCTGTAAACGCAGACATAGTTAAAAAATACTACGCATAAAAAGAGACCCGCTAGGTTGACAGGCCTAGGCAAAAATAAGGGCATCCCGGCAAACCAAAAGGGTTTGGGCAAAAATTAGGGATATATATATATAAAAAGATGTACACCCGGCAAGTCGAAAACCTGAAAAGGCGGCTTGGGCAAAAAAGGGTATCCCGGTGGATTGAAAACCTGAAAGGGCAATCCAGGCAAAAGTTAGGGATTAAAGCGTATGACTATGTCTCGTTTGGATCACTCATGAAACTACAACCAGTTGTACTACTTACTCAAGCTCAAACAGATAAAGCTCAATCCAATCGTTTCCGTCTCAACAGCAAGAAGATGAGATACTTGAGTGGCAATAGTAGAATTGAAACTCAATAGGATTATTCCCCACATAGCTGACTCTTTTTGTAAAACTTCATGACTAAATTCTCTTACTAGGGTTTATGTCTCCTTGTACAAACTTACCCGTGTATGGGTCACTTTTGATATAAATAAACTCCATCTGTTGAATCCAGATTTACTTTTACCCTATTTTACATAAGCGAAACGTCCATTGGTTGTGTTTGAATGTATGTATGCCTTTGAATATGATTGATGTTTACCAGAAATGCATGAAAATGCAGTAATAGTATTTACTAAGGACGAACGAGGGAAGGATTTCAACGAAGCTTCGCCGGTTCATCTTTACAAGACAGTTACAAACCATCAGTAGGACTAATCCATTTTCACAAAGTCTAATCTCCCCTGGAATTTATATCCATCTCTTTTATCCTCATACGGATATACGGGAAATTACTTTCCAATAAGGGCACGATGAACGAAGACGGGATGTTATACTTATCCTACTATCAAACGAAAACGAAGGTTATCTATACCCTACTATCCCCAACAACGGGAGGTTATTTATACCTTGTTATCCCCAACAACGGGAGGTTATCTATACCTTGTTATCCCCAGCAGACGGAGGGTTATATATTCTTCAACAACGAATCGGGATTTATTTTCCTTGGCCAGCAGTTGTTATACAAGGATATCCAGACACTTCCAGCAGTGTCATAGCATACATACATCATTTACATCATACCATAACATATATGTCTATAGTACATTACCTAAGTGCATCATGTCATACATGCATACATAAAGCATAAACTAATGTTGTTATACAGAGTGCTACCTTGTTTTCAGGTTAATTATCCAACAAACAAGCTTATGATCTTTGGGACTGCTTTATTGTAACCTCAGGGTTACTTTATCCTTCTGATGAGCTTCTTATTACTTTGGACTGCTTTATTGTAACCTCAGGGTTATTTTATCCTCCTGATAGCCTCTCATGACTTCAAGACTGCTTTAGAGCTACTGATTGCTCTATCCTCCTGAAATCATCCTATTACTTCAAGACTGCTTTAGAGCTATTCATTGCTCTATCCTCATGAGGTCATATTACTACTTCAAGACTGCTTTAGAGCTATTCATTGCTCTATCCTCCTGAAGCCATCTAATTATTTCAAGACTGCTTTAGAGTTATCCATTGCTCTATCCTCCTGAAATTACATTATTATTTCAAGACTGCTTTAGAGCTATCCATTGCTCTATCCTCCTGAAATCATTACTTCAAGACTGCTTTAGAGCTATTGATTGCTCTATCCTCCTGAAGACATATCACATTATTATTTCAAGACTGCTTTAGAGCTGTTGATTGCTCTATCCTACTGAAGCCATTCTATTACTTCAAAACTGCTTTAGAGCTATTGATTGCTCTATCCTCTTGAAGCCATTATTACTTCAAGACTGCTTTAGAGCTATTGATTGCTCTATCCTCCTGAGGTCAGATTTATCACTTCAAGACTGCTTTAGGGTTATCATTATTGATTGCTCTATCCTCATGAAGACATGCTGTTACATCAGTATTACTCCAGACTCCTGACAATTCTCATTATACTACTGAAGAACTTTCCCCTAGTGGCATCTTTAAGCCCACTCAATCATGTTCAACCAACCATCAATATCACTCCATGCACTGGTGAGTGCAAATTTTTGGGCTTTTGTGTTCAATCCCCTTCAACCTTCCAGGTTACGACTGGCAAATATACCAATCTAACCCCTCAGGTTTCAGAAAATTGAACAGGGGCAGCTGTTGCACCCCAAAATTTGCCCTCACAATACAAGACTTTGTGTTCCAAGAAGGTTCACAAGGTTCACAAAATTCACAATTGGTCAGAAGAGTTGACAATTCCCTCAGACAATGCACCTCCTAAGCAGTGCATCCAAAACTAGGGTTTTGACTTTAATCAGGCTAAATGGACTTCCAAGACTTCAAGTGAGCTTCATAACATCTTATATGTGTATAAGAACCCCCATGTCAAGTTTCAAGACTTTTCTCAAAAGTTTGCTCAGTCAGATGATCAGATAAGTCAAAAGCAGTCAATGCAGTTAAAAGGTCAAACTGAGGTCAACTGTGGTCAAACCAAAGTCAAACTTCATGATTTTTTTTTTGCCAACATCAAAGAGAGGTTGGGTGAGAAATATTATCATAATAACTGTAATACCCCAAATTTTGCCCTAATATTTGTCGTCGCATTTCATTGCATTTAATCAATTACTAACAAATTTGTGTAGTCGTTTGACTTTTTGCAGGTAAATATCATATGGCATGCATTTTTTTTTCTAAAAAGTAAAAATGGCACAATTGGCAGGAGGACATGTGTAAGGAGTTATGAGTGTGAGAGGTTGAGAGTTCGAATCTCACCTTTGTCATTTTTTTTGTTTTTTATTATTTTTACTCTAAATTTTTCTATCTTTCATTAAAAAAATAACAAAAATAGTTTTTTATTATTATTTAATTATTATTTTCGTATTTTAATTAAATCATTTTTTAAAATATTATTTTTTTCACTTTTTTCTAAATTATTCATAAAAATATCCAAAAAATCATAAAATAAAAAATATTGAAAAAAATTTTGTTCTTTTTATAATATTTTTTATTTTAGGAATCAATAGGATTATTAGTTTTTATTTTAAGTTTATTTTAATTATTTTAAATTATTTAAATTTTATTTTTTCTTAACTAATTATTTAGTTTGGGCTTTAAAATGGGCTTTAGGGACATTATTGACAATTTGGTGTTAACCCTAATTTGTTCCCTATATATACATGTGTTGCCTTGTTGGAAAAGGGAGGAGAATGAAAAAAACCTAAGAGGAGTGAGTGCCGTTTGCCGTTATTTAGTTTTCTTCTTCATCCATTACTATTGTTTCTTTTTCTTTATCGTTTACCGTTATTTCTTTTCCTTCATCTATTACTGTTGTTTCTTTTTCTTCATCTTTTACCGTTATTTCTTTTTCTTCATCTATTACCGTTATTTCTTTTTCTTTATCTATTACTGTTACGTTTATATATATATAATTTTTAAATTGTTAGAGTTTATATATATAAGATTTTTGATCGAATTATGTCGATACGATGTTTGCACATTTGTGTGCATGACGCGTGACATTTGTGTTAGTTCGATCTGGTTGCGATGATCGCATTTTTGTGTGAGCAATAATACTATTTTTTGCTTAATTTCTTTTTCTTTGCGATAAATTTTGTTTCGTCCGATTTAGATCTGGTTGCGATGAGCGCATTTCTGCGTTAGCAACATTGTTGGGTTATTTGGCACATTTAAAATTCATTATTGCTTTATTATTATTATTATTATTATTATTATTATTATTATTATTATTATTATCATTATTTATTATTATTATCATTATTATCATTATTATTACCATTATTATTATTATTGTTATCATTAATTTATTAAAATTTGTTATAATATAAAAATCTGTTTTTTAAAATAAATAACATTAACATCTTTTCCAAATTAATATGAAAACCTATTATTTTTAAGAAAAACTTTTTTTTAGATAAATTTAAAATAATAACTAAAATCTTTTTTTAAAATAATAACTAGAACCGTTATTTATTTTATTTTATTATTGTTCAATTCAAATTTCATTATCATATTGTATCTGCTCCTCTCATGTAACCTCGCGAACTTAACAATCGCTCTTTAAATTCTGCCTTTAAATTTCTGCTTGCATGGTTTAAATTATGACATTATCTCTCTGTTTGCATGATTCAATTATCTCACGCGTTTACTATTATTTCTGTCACATTGCACACATCCGAAGGTTAGGTCTAACTGTTTGGCCGCCGCGCCAATAGTCCGTAAAACTTCACACATTCAATTTCAAATCCTCAAAACTACAAACTACAAACCCTAATTTTCACAAATGCCTCGCCGCAGGCAAAATTACCATTTTACCCTTAGCATTAGGTCAAAGAGCCGCCGCGCTCATTTTAGGGTTTCCCGCCGTGGAATCCCTAATTTAACCCTAATTACAACTTAACATTTCAACGTAGAGATTTGGAGTTTCTACACTCCACGTAAGCGTGTCCTTAAGATGCGTTTATTCCCCTTGAGACCTTGACCACAGTCAAGAAGTTTCTAACCTCCCTATTGAGGGGAACTACGATTACTCTGATTCCGCTCCCGTAAGGATACGTAGGCACAAGATGCGATGTCTTGCCGAGTAAACTTAGAATTAACCCCCTTTATTATTTATTATTGCTTATTTATATTTTATTTAATTATTTTGCTTATTATTTTGTAATTGTTTCTTGGATGTAAAGTTGTTTAATTATTTAATTATTATTATGGTTAGTAATTAGGGAGTGTAACAACATGTATGTAATATTAAAATAAATTTAGATCACTTTTAAATAAAGATAATTAAAATAAACACGTCACACACGTAAGTCGATTTTAATCGCCGTCTCACTTCCTAAGGATATCCCTCAAGTTGCCTACGAATAATGGTTAAGTGGGGTGTATAAAGCAAGTCCCTCAAATAGAAAAATCATCAAAGTCCCTTATGGTTGCCTTTACGAATCGAGTCCCTTTCGAAAAATGATGATGGTCCCTTATATGTGCTTATTACATCCCACAATGGCCTTCAAAGTCAAATTGTCCCTCACATATCCCTTAACATCCAAAGTAAGGACTACCTACTCCATTATAGTAGGGATAGTCTTACTAAAGGAAAGAATAAAGAATAAAGAATAAGAAAGACCTTAAAACATTAGGGTAGACTACTCCTAGATACTTGCTCATTTCAAAACTTTTTCACACTTAAACAAATTTCCAACAAAATTTTCAAACAAGTTTTTTTCACATCCATACACGGATTATTATTAAACTATTCTGAAATTTTTTGCTATTCACACACTACACTTTCAAAACAATTCAAAAGTGAGCTTAAGTACCTAAGAGCCCATGGATAACCATGGATGAAAAGGGTGCTAACACCTTCCCTTTTCATAACCTACCCCCCGGACCCAAAATATTCTCTAAGGTCTTTCCTGTTCTTTTATAACCTTTCCTTATGGATAAAATAAAAGTCGGTGGCGACTCTTGCTATCCGCAACATTGTTTAAAGTCAGTTCTCCCACCGTGTTACACTATGCACAACAAACAACAGCAGTTCAAAGCTCATGCAGAAGAACCTTACAGGCCAAGCTACCCTAAATAGACAATCAAAGACATGAGCTCAACCTTTGTGAACCCTAAGAGACTAGCTGTAGTTCTGATGAGAAGCTTGATTGATAAACATCCTAACCAGTTGGACAGTAGGTGCATAATGAGAACAGTATCTACACTATGTCACCAATGCTCAAAATTCAAACCTGACATGAATTCAACTAGACACACAAGACAACAACCAAGTTTTATATCATAATGCAAACATGTTCCTGCACGACAATCACTAGTGCAAACACACATAGGGTGAACAGATTCACTCAAGAAATAAATTATATCCTAACAGTTGCAAACTCCACAAATGACAGTGACAATTTACACAAGTAAAAGCAATAAAGAGTAGACGTGCCAGCTATGTGAATTACCAAACTCAAACCAACAACAATTCTTGACAGAACCAAAAAACAGATTTCTAAACAAAACATGATAATGCTTCAACAGGTTGTTTATGGTTAAAACAGGTGGAATTGCACACAAATGAGGGCCTGCTCATGTTTCAAATATGTTAATAGTGAGGCTTATCCAGAAACCAAGTTCAAAATCTTGCTAAATCCAAGTATGACTACTCTGTTACAAATGAATTTGATGTTGGAAGGGCCAAAACAGTTATGGTGCCAATGCCAAGTTAGAAGCATCAATGGTTTACACTTAAACAGTCAAGGTTCTTTTTTAAAACTCAAACAGAAACTGATGCATCAAAGAGATTGACAAGCTTAAACAAAACTTGGACAACAAAGGTTTCAAACAATAATCATGAAGGAATCCAACAGTCATGCCTTAATGACATGATTCCAACAGTAAATGACAGCAACACAAGTCATCATGATCAATGAATTCATCCATCAAGAGTTTCAACAACCAATATTAAAGCAACAACTAAATCTCATAAATCAAGCCTACTCAATTAGACAGCAACCATGACAGTTGGCTTTCAACGGAATGAGAATAATATGTTGGCATGAACATTCAAAACTTTGAAACCTTGAGATGCTAACAAGTGGTTCAGAATAGGATTCAAACATGATCTTAAAAGATCTCACGCATGTTTAATAACATAGTTAACAAACTTCAACATGATAATATACCAACCAATCTCAACCACACAACAAAATATGACAATGCATACTAGTGAATGAGTTCAAAATAACATACCTCTTGTAGTCCTCACTATGCTAAGCCAAGAAAACCAGAGATCCTTCCTCTTGAGCAAGTTTGTGAAGCTTACTTCTTTTTTGAAGAAACAAGCAAATCTTGAGGACAATTTGAGTATATGAGATTCCAGCTGTTATTTGAGACTATGAACAGCTAGTACAACATAAACATGAAGTGTCTAAAGTGTCAAAATGATGGAAATGGATCTATGTAGTGATTTGACATGAAATGTGCATAAAAGTCAAACTATGGTGTGTAAACAGTTGACTTTTTGATCCATGTATTTTTTGAGGAAACCAATGGTGGGAAAAGATTCAGATGATCATTTTAAGGGTGTGTATATGTCTTTGGTGGTTGTTTTGTGTTTAGAACAAGGACTGGTGTGAAAACTACAAAGTGGTAAAAAATGGTGATTTTTGTGAATTTCTTCACTTTCAAGCAAAGAGGGAAAGAAGAGAGCTGTGAGTTCCTTGTGTTTGGGATGGATCTGGTGTGTGGTATACAATGGGATGAAGGCTCTATTTATAGGCTATAGAAGAGTTTGGGCATATTTGGATTTGTGGCATTCAAGGTGGTTTTTAATGAAAATCTCATGAATCCACATGGTGTTTTTTGGTTCTGATGACTTAGCTTGCTTGAAAGGAGTTTTGCCCTCAAAAGCTAGCTAGAAATGAGATGTGATAAGTGACATTTGAGTGAGTAAGACCCCCCACCTGCTGCAGCCCTCAAACACTCTCTCTCATGTGTAACTTTTGCATTTTTTCTTATTAAACTAAGGTGTCTTGTCAAGAACTTGAGATTTGCTTGGATTCTTGTCTGATCCAGCCCACATTACACCCTAATACATCTCATCAAAGGTCAATCAATGGTTAGAGATGAATTTCATAGTTGGAAATCAAGTTCATGTTGGGTTTTGGCAAGTTGACAAACTAGTGCACAGGCCTAACTTTCTCACTTCATAACTCTCAGCTCACAAGGGCTATGGAAGAGTTCTAGTACTCTTTGTAAAGCCCTCATGGAGCTCTACAACTTTCATGTTTTCATGATCTTCAGATTCCAAGTGTAACTAGGTCAGAAATCCCCTCAAAGTTGGCTGAAAACATGCCTAAAAAGGCCAGCAACTTAGAATTTCTCCAAGTGTTTTCTCCCTCTTGTGATGATTTTGGCCATAACTCCAAATCTATGCATTTTATGCCGATGGACCAATGTGAGACCTTTGTAGGAATTGTCAAGAACTTTCCAACAAGCTTTGAACCACCCCAATCTGATGTGTGGTTAGGGAGTTATGGTCTTGCCCCTTTCAAAACCCTAATTCCCGATTTTTGCGATTACTCCCCAATCCTTGATCCAATGATCATGAATCTTAATGGGTAGGTGTAATATGTCATTAGGAATATTTTTGCTTCCCACCTTGAGGTTAAATTCCTTATGGTTGAAGAGTTGACGTTTCGGTCAACGAAACAATCGATCGATGACTACCGAGTCGACTGTTGATGTTCCGGGTCTTATGAGGCTTTGAAACTTCTTGAGTGGACTTCCCTAAGCCATATGAGCTTAGTGGACCATACTTCCATCATCACAACACCTTTTAAATCAAAATTCAAACCACAATTGACTTTTCTTGATCAGAAACCCTAATCGGGGATCCTGAACTGCACTGTTTTTAATCTTCGGGTGACAATCTCAAATTGGACTCATGATTGACCCAATTGAGTATCTTTGATGAAGTTGAAACTTGTTTCATGGAGAAACAATCCAAGGGATTGACTGATTAAACCGTCGAAACCTCGATTTTTGATTGTATGGAGCCCTGGTTCACCTGTAACTCAACAAAGAAAAACTTAAAGTAGGTTAAGGTTAAATAATCAAATGAAAATCATCCTAGAATGATGATGAATATCTAATGGGTCAAAATTTGGGGTGCAACAACTAGGCCAACCTTGGATACATGCTGTAGGGGCAGTAACATCGACTTTACATCAAAAGTTGAAGTATATGATGGAAGGGAAGGTAGTCACTGTTTTTAGGGAGGAAGACATAATGGTCAATCATTTATCAACGTTCAAGTATATGGAAGTGGATGGAGAAATTCACGAGACTATATGTCAAGCCTTTGAAGCTGTGCAAATTCAAGAGAAGCCTTCTGTCGAGGTTAAAGGTCTAGAAGTTTCAATGTCTTCGTTCAAGGAAGCACGTGCAGTTGTTAAATCCGGTAACTCTCATAGGTGAGGCCAGGTTCTAGAGGTTCCTGTCAATCAAAACAAGTTTGGTCTGGGGTACAAGCCCTCCAATTCATCATAAGACCCTCTGAAGTATAGAGGACCTGTCAGATTCACCAGCAATGGAGTTATTTTTGACAAAATTCATGCTATTGGGGATGATGAAGGGGACAGTGATTGTGATATGGATGCTTGGATCCGTCCTTGTGTTCCCGGCCATAGGCTATGCAATTGGACTGCTGAAGAAATCATTTAGATCACCCATGAAGAGTAATTCTCATTGTTTTTATTTATGTTCAGTCCTACGTTCTTCCTAAGACGTAGTGACCCATTTGTAGGACCTCTTTGTTTATTTGCAATACCATCATAAATAAAGGACGTTTATGCATTCACATATTTTTTATCCCTGTTTTTCCTTTTTTGTTTTTACATTTATTAACAAAAAGATGGCAATGTGTTTGCGTTGTTTGTTTCATTTCATAATAAACATAAAACATCAATCATGCAGGTCTCTTATCTTAGATTCCACTTATTTTGATTCAGCTATGGCTCAATATGACTTTGATAATCCCATTTATCAAGCTGAAGAAGAAACTGACGAAGATTGTGAACTGCCTGAGGAGTTAGCCAGACTTCTGAAGCAGGAGGAAAGGGTCATTTTGCCTCATCAGGAGGACATTGAAGTCGTCAATCTGGGTACCGAGGATGATAAGAAAGAGGTCAGGATTAGGGCTGCTTTGGAAGACAGTTTCAAGAGAAGATTAGTTGAAATGCTCCAAGAGGATATGGATATCTTCGCTTTGTCTTATCAAGACATGCCCGGGCTGGATACAAGTATTGTGGTACACCGGTTGTCTCTCAGAGAAGAATGTCCGCCAGTAAATCAGAAGTTGAGAAGAACCAGGCTTGATATGGCAGTCAAGATTAAAGAAGAGGTTTAGAAGCAGTTGGACGTTGGGTTTCTTGCTGTCACAAACTATCCTCCGTGAGTTGCTAACATTGTTCCTGTACCTAAAAAAGATGGAAAGGTCAAGATGTGTGTTAATTATAGGGATCTAAATATATCAAGCCCTAAAGACGATTTTCCACTCCCCCACATTGATGTATTGGTTGATAACACTGCTCAATATTCTGTATTTTCATTCATGGATGGATTCTCTGGGTATAACCAAATCAAGATGGCCCTAGAGGACATGGAGAAAACTACTTTCATAACACCATGGGGAACTTTTTGCTATAAGGTGATGCCCTTTGGATTGAAAAATGATGGGGCAACCTATCAGCGGACGATGGTAACTCTCTTTCATGATATGATTCATTAAGAGATCGAAGTCTATGTTGATGACATGATTGCAAAGTCACAGATAGAGGAAGGACATCTGGTTAATCTTCTGAAGCTGTTTGAAAGGTTGAGGAAATTCAAGCTGAGGTTGAATCCTAATAAGTGCACCTTCAGAGTGAGACCTGGAAAGCTGCTGGGTTTTATTGTGAGCGAAAGGGGTATTGAGGTAGATCTTGTCAAAATAAAAGCTATACAAGAAATTCCTGAGCCGAGGACGGAAAAAGAGGTTCATTGTTTCCTAGGGATATTGAACTACATTGCAAGGTTCATCTCTCACCTTACAGCCACTTGCAAACCTATATTCAAATTGTTGAGAAAAGATCAAGTGGTCAGGTGGAACAAAAATTGTCAGAAAGCTTTTGAGAAAATAAAATAATACTTGCAAGAACCTCCAATACTCATGCCTCCAGCAGTAGGGAGACCTTTGATCATGTATCTTACGGTTCTTGAGAATTCAATGGGGTGTGTGTTCGGTCAATACGACAAGACATGTAGAAAAGAGCACCATATCTACTACCTGAGTAAGAAGTTCACTGATTTCTAGTCGAGGTACTCGATGCTGGAAAAAACATGTTGTGCACTCGCTTGGGAAACTAAATTTTAAACCACACAACCCTATTGATATCGAAGATGGATCCAATTAAGTATGTGTTTGAGAAGCAAGCATTCTCCGGAAGGATTTCTGGATGGCAAATGGTTCTGAAAAAATATGATATCCAATATGTTTCCCAAAAATCCATTAAGAGGAGTGTTATGTTAGAATATCATAATGAAAAACTGATTGAAGACTATCAACTGATGAAGTTTGAATTTCTAGATGAAGACATCATGTTTCTGAAGATGAAATACTGTGATGAGCCTTTGCCTGACGAGGGTCCTGAGATTGGATCTCAGTGGAGTTTGGTTTTCGGCGGTGTTGTTAACTCATATGGTAACGGAATCGGGGAAATCATTACTAGTCCTCACGGTTCTCACATACCGTTCACTGCCTGATTGACGTTCTCTTGCACCAATGATGAAGCGGAATATGAAGCGTGCATTATGGGTTTAGAAGAGGCCATTGATCTGAGGATCAAGAATCTTAATTTACATGACGATTCAACGTTGGTTGTTAATCAAATTTAAGGTGAATGAGAAACTCGTCAAGCCAACTTGGTGTCCTACAAGAATTATGCCAAAAGACTGTTGCCTTTCTTTGACAATGTTGAGTTCCATCATGTGCCCAGGGCTGAGAATCAGATGGCAGACGCTTTGTCCATGCTAGCGTCAATGTACAAAGTAAATTTCTGGAATGAAGCTCTGGCTATTACCATTATGCGTCTTGATAGACCCGCCTTTGTGTTTGTAGTTGAAGAGGCATCAGATGGAAAGCCATGGTATTATGATATCAAGTGTTTCTTAAGAATCAGGAGTACCTATCTGGGGCATCTAGCAAGGATAATAAGACTCTGAGGAGGCTTGTGGGCAACTTCTATCTGAACAAGGATAATGTGTTGTACAGGAGAAACTTTGACATGATCTTGTTGCGTTGTGTTGATGAACATGAAGCAAGCCTATTGATGGAAGTGGTTCATGAGGGTTCATTTGGTACTCATGACGGTGGACATGCAATGGCCAGAATATTGTTGAGGGCTGGGTGTTATTGGATGACTATGAAATCTGATTGTTTCAAATACGCCAGAAAATGCTAGATTTATGATGATAATGTGCATGTTCCACCGACCCCTCTGAACGTATTGACATGATTACTTAATTTTGGTTTATGTGGATTACTTTACGAAGTGGGTGGAAGCAGCCTCGTTTGCTAATGTCACAAGACAGGTAGTCGCCCGATTCATAAAGAAGGACATCATCTATCTTTATGGAATCCTGGAGAGAATCATTACTGATAATGGTTCAAACTTGAATAACAAGATGATGAAGGAACTAACCCAAAGTTTCAAAATTAAACATCACAATTCTTCTCCGTATCGTCCGAAGATGAATGGCGCTGTTGAGGCAGCGAACAAGAATATCAAGAAGATTATATAGAAAATAATAGTAACCTACAAGGATTGGCACAAGATGTTACCCTTTGCTTTACACGGTTATCGTACTTCGGTACTAAATCAATATGGGCATCTCCTTTCTCACTAGTGTATGGTATGGAAGCAGTCCTACTATTAGAAGTTGAGATTTCTTCTTTGAGAGTGTTGGCTGACGTGAAGCTTGACGAAGCTGAATGGGTGCAAGCCAGGTTGAATCAGTTGAATCTTATTGATGAGAAGAGGTTGGTAGCCATTGCACATGGTCGGTTGTACCAAAGCAGAATGAAGAAAGCCTTTGATCAGAAAGTGCGTCCTCGGTGCTTCCAAACAGGTGACTTGATTTTGTAAAGGATCCTTCCTCCTCAGACAGATCACAGGGGCAAATGGACTCCAAATTATGAAGGTTCATATGTGGTAAGAAAGGTTTTCTCTGGTGAAGCCTTATTACTATCAACTATGGATGGTGAAGACTTTACATCCCCTATGAATGCAGACACATTCAAAAAATACTTTTCTTAAAAGAGACCCGTTGGATAACAAAAAGAAAAGTCCAGGAAAAAAGGGACATCCCAGCAAACCACAAAAATAAAAGGTTCAGGAAAAAATTAGGGATAAAGAAAAAAGAATAAACCTGCAAAGTTGAAAAACTGAAAAGGCAATTTTGGTAAAAGAGAGTATCCCAGTGGATTGAAAACCTGAAAGGACGGTCCAGACAAAATTTAGGGATTTGAAAGAAAACGACTACAGTCTGTGTTCGATCTGTGAATTCATCTTAATACATGGTTATCCCGAAAGAAAGGAATCAACTCAGTCAGTCTTATTAGAAGGCGAAGCATTTATGAACATTGAAGACATATAAGTCATAGTTGAATCGACACATGATGGATATTTGTTCCTACATTGCCAACATTTGTGTATTCTTTTTACTTTTTGTGCAATTAGCTCTTTTTAGGAGTTGCATCCAAATTGTAACCTGCCTATTTACAAGCCATTTCAATCAATAAAGTATTAACTTCACTTAAAGAGCTTTTCTTTTCTGTTTTTACTTTTATTATTTTGTTTTCAAAAACGTCTGATATTTTTGATAAACATTACATGTGAAAACATTAGGCTTTGTAGAGCATATTGAAAACAATGAATTTACTTGGCTGATGATTGTCATGAATGGTAACTGAGATAGCCATTTCGCATTTAGAACATCCTATTGCTTATTGTTTGCTTGCAAGGTGACATGATCCTCTCCCCAATAGAGCTTTATTTCCCCAACACTGAAGTTCTAACATTATCAACAGAATTTGGAAGCCCTTAATTATTCCTCCCCCAGCAGGAGTTTAGAAGTCTGTGTTCCCCAACTAGAATTGATTCGTACTCCCCAGCGAGTGTTCAGAAGTTGGCTACCCCAGATGGAATGGTGTTGATATGCACGCAAACATCTTTTCAGTAGGAGACTTGTTGTTTGTTCTCCCACAACAGAGATTTTTTCTTCCCCACAGAATCCTGTTATCAGATCATAAGTATTTTTGTCAGCAACGGTGTACACTTATCCCCAGCAGGGTAAGGTTGAAGGATATTCCCCAACAGTAGGGTAAGCTCAGTGTTATTCCCCGACATGATTGGTATTCATTGACTTCTCTCTCCAAGAAGAGTGTGGTATTGATTCCCTCGACTGGTTAATCAACATTGGTTGATATCTCCGATAGATTCCAAGTCTAATGATTATTGTATTTTTCAAAATCATATTTTTGGGATGACCTCCCAGCAAATGTTGCTCTCAATTCTCAGTAGAGGGGAGTTTTCAATAGAGGTTATATTCAGGAAGGTTATTCAGTATATCCTCCTTAGAAGAGTTTGTTTGCTGATCTTCTCAGCACTTCTCCTGGTGGATGTTTTCTTTTGCATATCATAAGCATCTTTGCATTACATCTTCCAAATGCGTACCATTTCCATTTCGTATGAAGAATTACACCATATTCAAATATATGCATTCGAAGCATAAGCCATGTTTGATATCATGGTTGCCAGACATCTCTCCAGCAGATAATGGCATAACTCAGGAGATTGTGTGTTACTATCCCCAGTAAAAATCATTGATGGACGTGTTCATCTTACTTATGCTCCCCGACAGAGTTTGTTTGTTTAAACTTCTCTTTCCCTCCAGCGAATTCTTATTTTCAGGTTGTAAGTCAGTTGATTATACTTCCTGTATATCCTTGTTGTATTCCAACTCTTAGTTAGTATCTTTTGTGGACCGTATCCCAACTTTTGGTTGGTGCCCCTTGTGGTTATCCTAAATTTTGGTTAGTATCCCTTCTACTGATCATCCCAACTCTTGGTTGGTAGTCTCTAACTTTATCCCAACTTTTGGTTGGTGCTTTCCCCTGTGAAGTCTCTATCCCAACTTCTGGTTGGTATTCTTCATTGTGGATTCGCCTTCGGTCGGTGTTTCAGTGATTCTAACTTTTGGTTAGTAGCCTTTTATCCCAACTTTTGGTTGGTAATCCTTGTTGATCATCCCAACTTTTGGTTGGTATTCTTCATTATGGATTCGCCTTTGGTCGGTGTTCCAATGATTCTAACTTTTAGTTAGTAGCCTTTTATTCCAACTTTTGGTTGGTAATCCTTGTTGATCATCCCAACTTTTGGTTGGTATTCTTCATTGTGGATTCGCCTTCGGTCTGTGTTCCGGTGATTCTAACTTTTGGTTAGTAGCCTTTTATCTCAACTTTTGGGTGGTAATCCTTGTTGATCATTCCAACTTTTGGTTGGTAGTCTTTATTGTGAGTTCGCGTTCGGTCGGCGTTCCGGTGATTCTAACTTTTGCTTAGTAGCCTTCTATCCCAACTTTTGGTTGGTACCTCATTCTGGTGATTCTTACTTTTGGTTAGTATCCTTTTATCCCAACTTTTGGTTGGTAATACTTATTGATCATCCCAACTTTTGGTTGGTAGTCTTCATTGTGAGTTCGCCTTTGGTCGACGTTCCGGTGATTCTAACTTTTGATTATTAGCCTTTATTCTAAGTTTTGGTTGTTATCTTTTGCTATCCCAACTTTTGGTTGGTATTTTGTATCTATTAGCTATCCCAACTATTGGTTGGTACCCACTATCTTTAATTCCACCTTCGGCTGGCAATCACTTTACTCTGTATATCCCCACAGGTTGCAAAATTTTGGGTTCTTTTGATATTCAACCTCCGTTTACCTTGAATGTCTGAAAGTTGTTGCTATCATTCCTTCAGGTCCAAGTTGTTTAAATATGGGCAGCTGTAACACCCCAAAATTTTCCTTATCTTTTTCTTATCTCTTGGCTTATGTTTCATTTCATTTGCATCATCGTTTTTGCATAACATTGGTTCTAGACAGGGGATCAAGGTATCTTGGTTAGTTCTCAAGAGGAAGAGTATGTTTCTCAAAGATCAAGCAATGGTTTATTCTCAACCTTATGGTATTCTCAAGCCCCAACATCCCCTCATTATCAAGGCATGTCTCACAATCATTTGAATTAAGATTACAAGTATTGACCATGTCCTCTTATCTTGTAGACAACTGGATTAAGGTTTTGGTCAAAAAGAATATGTGGCAAGTTTCTTGGGAAAGACTTGGTTATATGGCTCAATACACATCTTGAGGGTTCTCTACATGTTTTATGTCTCATCATTAGTCATGGCAAGAGTTTCAATCAATGGAAAGAGTGTTAGGGTTTCATCTTATCAAGAAAAGTGAACTGTGGTTCCATAAGTTAAAAGTCTTAGATTTCAAGGTCAATCAAGGGTATTATATGTCTTCTCTAGTGTTTTCATATCTTTGGAATAAGAATAATCAAGGAGAAACATAAAATCAAGAGTTTGGTTGGATTATGGTTTCGTTGAAATATTTTCTGTGTGGAAAACCCAAATTCTAGCCATTTTGCAACATCCATAACTTTCTCATCCTAGGTCCAATTGGAGAAAAACTTGTTATCAAATTAAAGAGGACATAATGAACTACAGGTTTGTATAAGAAATAAAGTCCAAAAGGTTCATAGATTGAGAGATATGGAGAGCTAAAGTTGAGAAAATCAAGGTTTTGTGATTTCAACACATAGAAGTTTTTCTAAGTATGGAAATTCAGCGTAAGGTACATGTTTTCAAGCCTATCTTTCATGGTGATTCAAATTTCAAAGAAATTTTCCTCCAACATGAAATTTGTAGAGCATCCTCCAAGCTTTCTTTTGAGTACTATAACTTCTCCATTGGATGTGTATAACTCAAGTTATGATGTCTCCAAGTTAGGGTTTCAAAGATGTCAAGTCGGACAAGTTTTTAGGCAGATTTTTGGGTCAATTTTCCAAGGCATTTTTCATCAAGTTATTGACTCCAAATCAATTTCATTTGAACATTAAAATTGAATATCATTCTTCAAGCTTTCTATCCATTACAAGAAATCTTTCTTTGGATCAAAACTCTTCAAGTTATGTGGCTTTAAAGATGAGGTTTCAATGACGTCAAAAGTTCATAACTTAGAAATTTTTTTAAGTTTACTTGGACATATTTTTGACATGATCTTCAACCCCAATTTTCTCATCATTCCAAGACTCATTTCAAAATTCTTTGAACATCAAACTTCCTCACCATACTCTTAACTTTCTCTAAAGGCAAATACCGCATGGATTGGACCATTATTCATGGAGCTATGGTGGTTTAAAGGCAACCATATGGACATGATCCTCATGCATGATATATCACCATCTATGTGAACATCATGAACCAATTCTTCCAGCATGGTTTTGTCACCAATTTTAAATGTATAGTACACTCTTTGGTGTCACTAAACACTACCTAAAATGGCCAAACCTTGTATTCATTCATGTACCTTTGCCACATCTTTTATCCAAAGAAAGAATGATTGGAAACTTGCTCAACAAGGGTGTTACTCCACTCTTTCCTTCTCTAACCACTATTGTCCATAAAATGACAACTACAATATCACCACAAACCATGAACAATCTGTGCGACTCATCATACACTTCATTTTTCCAATTTTTGTCCAAATCACTAACCAAGAGGTTTAACCACTGTGAATGTTCTTTCTACCACCTCAATCATCCAATATAAATCCTAAAAACCCTAATAAAGGTAGAGAACGTTATTCTGCAAGAAATCATAACCAAGAAAGCTCTCTCACTCTCAAAAATTGCATGTCTTCGAATCTTCCTTTTTCTCAAGTTTTTGGATCCTACCTTGTTCCTTTCATCATCTCTGAAGCTCAAGCAAGGAGAATAAGCAATTTAGTGAGGTGTTGGAGCTCAAAGTAGAGTTTGTAAAGCTTCATCTTTGGTAATTTTTCTTAAGCTCGTTTCTCTTATTTTACACGTCCATTTACCTTGTTGTTTACATGTTTGAACTTATGGGTGGATGTAGAACATTGTTGTATGCTTGTTGTTCTTGTTTCACGAGGGTGTAGAATGTGTGTGAAATCTTTGTGGCTTGATTTCTGTATGATGCAGTGATTTTTTTTGTTACTTTTGGTGGCTTATTTGAAATCTACATGAAAAATTAAGGGGGAAAGAACCTTTTGTTTTGAGATTTGAGTTGGTTTTGAACCAGCTCCGACGACCCTCGCCGGAGAAGACGTCTGGAGCTAGGGCTCCAGCGTATGGTTCATTTTCCCTTCCCAGCATGGTGTTTGACCAGGTCCTAGCCTGTGTGTCCATCCACATGGCACTGAGTAGATGCCGTCGTATTAATGAGCTGCACGGGTGGCTCCTTTTTGTTTGATTTATGGGTTTGTTTCAACATGGGCTTAACAATTTTGATATTGGCACCCCTCCATTTAGGCCCAACATGCGTGTAAACTTGAATTCATGTTGTTCTGTGTTTTTCTAGTTCACCCCCATTGCCTTGTATTTTTATTTTACTTTATTTTCATTCCTTTCTCATTTTGATTTATTTGTAATACTTAAAACCATTTTTAAAATAACAAAAAATATGTTTCTGTTTGTTTAACATGTTGACATAATTTTAATAATTTTTATTTTATTTTTCAATTTATTTTACTATTTTTAATTGATTTATAATGTTAGGTGGTTTGATATGTTTACCCTTGAATTAAGGTTTGATCTTTTGATACTTTTTCCATGCCTTTTTGACTCAATATTTTTACCATGTTTGACACCTGAATTTTGGTTGTTTGAGGGATGTTTTGATGCCTTTCTATGATGCTTTTGATAATTTCTCATTGCCTTTTGTGGAACCTCGATGCATGCTCGATTCCTATGTTATGCTTGCCTTGATGAGTTCAATTGATGATGCATTTATGCAATTACTTTTGAGATCTTTTACATACTTGTTCTTGATGGATATAACATGAGTTAGAGCCTCTTGTTGGATTTTATTAGGTCATTTTTATATTTTTGATTGATGCCTAATTGTGACTTGGTTTTGAATTGAACATGCATGGGGTTTGACCTAGTTTGAAACCATTTTGCCTACTTATGTTTAAGTGAAGCTTGAGATGATTTGTTGATGTAATAACATTCTATATTAACTTTTTTTGAGCTTTGCTTTCACTTTCATTTGATTATTTTTCAATTTGTGATTGAATTCCAAGTTGATGATGTTTTGGCTTTGCTCCTTTGATGTTCTTGACCTAATTCTTTGAGATACTTTCTTGTATGGTCTAATGAATGATTGATGACTCTTGTATTGACTTGTTAAAGGTTATGACCTTCATATTTAGAAGTTCATTTCATGATCACTTTATCTCACTTACTTCACATAATCACTTGTTTCTTTTATGGATAACTTGAGGGATGTTTGCCTAGCCTTTTATGCATGATCTTGAAATTGTTTCTTCTTGAATTTGGTTAATGTCTTGGATATGAATATGATGTGATACGTCTGTGTTTGATTCTGATCTTGATGATATGGTATGCCTTTCTTGATCATTTGTGCCATGTGCCTTGCTTGAACATTTCCCTTTCTTTAAGGATGACTTTGATATAGGGTTGCTTAGTCTTGATGCATGCTTTGGATTCAATCCTTGTTGTTTCTCTTGTGTATTCATGAGTGGACATTTAAGTTAATATGCATGATTATGTTGCTGCCCTCACTTGGTTTCATTCCCTAATCCCACATGATTGATCATTTGAAGTTTGTTTTGCATGAGCTAGTTGTTGCTAGTTGTTTGAATATTGATGATATGCATGCTTGACACTCTTGTGTTCATTTTCTAATCTTTGAATTGAGTTGAACATGATATGAAATTGCTACTACCCTACCTTGTTTCTCACCTCATTTGACTTCATCTCTCTTTGCTTGATGATTGATAATATTTCTTGTTGGACTTTAAGTCATTTGTGTGTGTATTGGCACTTTGTTTTGCCCATTTGTTTTGATTGTCCAATCTTTGAGTATGGTTTGACATGTATGGATTCTTGTCACTTTGACATGATGTTTACGTTGTATGATTGAGATCAATGCTTTCTTGTTTGATGCCTTGCCTTTTTGAGTTGAACTTCCATGTTTGTTCATAGTGTTGCATCTTCTTCTTCATCTTTCATTCTTATCTTTCTTTTCTTGAGACTTGTTTAAGTCTTGATCTTGTTTTCATTTGTGATTGATTAGTATGGTATTTACTTGTGCTTGTTCACATGATCCCTTAGGATTCCTATTCCCACTTAATTTCTGATTAGGTTGGGAGTAGAAGAGACATTAGGCTTTCAATCCTTTGTATGATAACAATTAGGATAGTCCCTCTTTGACCTCAACTTTAGGTCCATCATTTGAATGATAACATTAGGTAGACTTCCCTTTTATCTAAGCTTCAGGACCATTGTGCATGTCAACATTAGGATTCAGTTTCCCTTAGTGTTTTCTTTTTAACCTTTGAGTCCTTTCTCTTCTCATCTCAAAACAATTCTAATACACTTAATAAAGACGATGAACGTTGTGTGCCACGAGCCTTAAGCATATGGGAAATGATGAGTGAAGGGTTTCTCCTTACTTGTCTAGAGTGTTTAGTGTACGTCCCAGCTGGGGGAGAAATGTGACGCATTCATTCTTATATTATAGTCTTTAGTGCAACGTGAATCTCAAATCAGTTAATTCACTTCTATAAAACTCACAAACAAATTTCAAACCTTTTTATCCTTCGGTTTTGTTCTTCAAACTCATTTCCAGAAAAGAGCACGTTACTTTTTCTTTCTACCGCAAGCAGGCATCGATCCTAACTGCTGGAATGACAGCTTAACGTCGCTCATAAAAAACACTTAACCAACCCGTGGTTTAGTTTCCCGAACTACTTTTGCTCTGATTTCTCATACTAGATGAGAATACGTAGGCACAAGACGACGAAGTCTTGGCGAGCACCCTTTTCCCTTTTTATCCGTAGTTTCCCGAACTACGTTTGCTCTAATTTCTCATACCAGATGAGAATCCGTAGGCACAAGAAGGCGAATTCTTAGCGAGCACCCTTTTTTTTCCTTTCACCCGTAGTTTTCCGAACTACGTTGACTATGACTTTCCCATTACACGAGGGAATACGTAGGAATAGGGTGGTGGTGTCCTATCGAGTCACCTTTTCTTTTTCCTTTCCCGTTTCCATTTATTAGTAGCTTTAGATAACTCACCCTTTGATTAGATAACAAGCGTGGATCCCGTTGAGTACAACGGATGCGAGGGGGTGCTAATACCTTCCTCTCGCATAACCGACTCCCAAACCCAAGATTTGGTTGCGATGACCTTGTATTCTCTCTTCTTTTAAGTTTTCTTCGATTGTTTCCTTTCCTTCCTTTGGGATAAATAACGTTCAGTGGCAACTCTTCTGTTTGTTTCTGCCGGTTATTTTTTTTCCGCAGTTGCGACACTACCCCACAAATATCAAATGTTAGGTTTGTCAAACCAGAACCTACCTTAAATAGGGAAAAGGTGGAACAAATAGAACAAAACAACCCTAGGCCTTTATTGTTCAAAGGAATCAAAATGTTGACCAACTGCTTAGATATGTCCAACTGAACAATTTTGAGGGGAAAAATAACATAGAAAATATGGTCGAACAAATTTGGGCCCAGAATGGCCTTAACGTGGGACTCCACAGACCAAATTTTATATCTCTTTTGTTAGAGTATGTTTGACAGACGGAGATGATAGTCCCAAAGTTTACCAAGTTTGCTAGAGACACCAATGAGTTGACAATAGAGCATGTCACCCGATATCAAACTAAGGTTGGCGAAATAGAAAAAAAATGAGAATTTGAAGATGAAATACTTCGCTAATTCTTTAACAAAGAATGCCTTCACTTGGTTCACAACTCTCCCTCCACACTCTATCCAATCGTGGATTCAGTTGGAAGGACTATTCCATGAACAGTTTTATATGGGACATTCAAAAATTAGTTTAAAAGAGTTGGTGAGTGTTACGCGAAAAGTCCTTGAATCGATAAATGACTATTTGAATCGGTTTAGACTCCTCAAGGAAAGACGTTTCACCCAAGTTCCTGAGCATGAGTTAGTCGAGATGGCCACTGGTGGCCTAGACTAATCAATTAGGAAGAAATTATATACTGAATACCATAAGGACATGGCACAACTGACATATAGGGTTTGTCAAGTCGAACACCTAATATCTGAAAAAGCCAGAACAAGTAAATATCACCAAAAGGAAAAAGTAGCTTACACAGAGGCAGTTGATTACTTCTCTGACATAGGTGACGATTATTCTAAATAGGGCAAGGTCAATGTGGCTGAACTTAAGCCAGGACCCCCTTATGTTTGTAAGTTTCTAAAACCATCGAACGAGAAAAATCCTGTCGAAACCAGCAAGAACGAGAGGTTCACCACTAGAACTTACACTTTTGATATTACAAAATATGACGAAATATTTGATTTTTTGGTCGCAGATGGTCAGAGTATAGTACCTCCTAGCCTGAAAACTCTTCCTTTAGAACAAAATGAAGAAGAGAGGTTTAGGTAAGTACCATAATTTTCTAGGTCATAAAACTTCTCAATGTTTTCTTTTTAGTGATTTGGTTCAGAAAGCGTTGAAGGATGAAGGTTACAATTCAGTGAAAATCCTAAGTAGTTCATGAATGTAGACTCATATCCCATGCAAATAGAAGATGCTCATTATGGTGAGCCAGTGGAAATTTTGATGGTTGAAGCTGCTGATGGATCCAACATAGAAGTTGACAGGGGTGAACAGATCTCTGTTGTCGCCAATTCTGATATGCAGGCAGTCTATCCCCAGTCTGAAGAGGGATTAATCTACTTCCTTAAGCTTTGCAAGCTCAATGATTCCAAGACAATGCTTTGCCCATGCTGTAGTGTTGTGTTCGATGAAGAAGCAACAAAAAAGCTAGAGGTCGCTAAAGCTAGCGGAAATATTACCGAGTGTATCGCACGCTCGATGGTACAACAAATTCGCCACCGAACTTTATTTATTTCAAAAGGAAAGGGAAAATATCGATAAATCCCAAGGGAATAGAAACGAGTAAGGGAGTCGGTTATGCGAGGGGAAGGTATTAACATCCCTCATATCTGTCGTAATCGACGAGAACCGTTTTGCTTGGATGGGTGTTATATCTAAAGGTTATTTGCGAAAGAGAAAAAAGAGAGGTTTATAAATAGAGTGCCCACGGAGGATTTGGGTCGTCGTGCCTACGTATCCTTATAGTGCAATAAGGAAATCAGAGCTCCATAGTTCGTGGAACTAGGGGAAAATGAAGGAAGGTTGAAAATAAAAAAGGTTGGAAGAAGGTTGTGAAAGAAGGGTGCTCGCCAAGATCTCGCAATCTTGTGCCTACGTATCCTCATAGTGAAATGAGGAAGTCAGAGCTCCGTAGTTCATGGAACTAAGAATAAGAAAACAAGTGGTGTTATAACTAAGGGAATGAAAGAAATAGTTGTTTGGATTGCAAAAAGCTTGCTTGAATTGAAAAGAGTTGTGAATTAAGGAAAGGTCTATCTAAGCATGGGACTAACAAGATAGACATGGAAGGAGAAAAGGGTTGGTCAAAGCATGAGACTAACATGGAAACCACGATGGGAAGCAATTGGGGCTTGCCAAGGCATAAGACTAACATGGCAAGAGAGAGGATGTCTGTGTAAGCATGGGACTAATAAGACCGACTCTGAAGAGGAAAAAGTTTTCCATAACATGAGACTAACATGGAAAATATAAGAGAAACAAAGTTTACCAAAGCATGAGACTAACATGGAAAACACGAGAGAATCTATCTAAGCATGAGACTAACAAGAAAGACTTGAAAGGAAAATAACTTGCTAAAGCATGAGACTAACATGGCAAGCATGAAAGGAAAGGAGATTTTTCAAAGCATGAGACTAACATGGAAAACGGGAGAGGATCTGTCTAAGCATAGGACTAACAAGACATACTTGCAAGGAAGAAAGAATTGGCAAATCATAGAACTAACATGGCAAGAGGGGGAAGACGTCTGCCTAAGCATGAGACTAACAAGCCAGATTTGCGAGGGAAGAAAGAGGTTCACCAACGCGTGAGACTTGGAAGGAAGGATTTTCCAAAGCATGAGACCAATAGGGAAAACAAGATAGTGTCTGTCTAAGCATGGGGCTAATAAGACAAACTTGAGAAGAGCAAGGGTTTGCCAACACATGAGACTAACATGGCAAACGAGATATCATTTGTTTAAGCATGAGACTAACAAGACAGACTTGGAAAGAAAAGGGTTTGCCAAAGCATGAGACTAAAATGGCAAGAGGGAGAGTTTTTGACTCAGATATGGGTGCTTGGCCATGAGGTGCTAAACCCAAGGAGATATGGAGGCCAAAGGAGGTTGTTTGGTCCAAAAAGAAGAGTTTTTGTTAATGTTGAAGAGTGAAAGGTTTGAAAGTTTCCCTAGGGCAAAAACATGTATTTGATTGATTTAAATTAATTTTAGAGATTGCTTATGAAATTTCTAAGGGTGAGTTTAATCATTGGTACTTAAAGGTGAAGGTAGGAAAAACACTTAGAAGGGGGGGGGGGGGGGGGGGTTGAATAAGGGTTTTAAAAAACAATTAAGATGATAGTATAAATAACAAGGTATTTTTATCCTGGTTCTATAAGCCATAAACTTCCTCTTCTATGAAGCCATTTAAGAAAGCACTTTTAACATCCATCTGATACAGAGTGATGTTATTCTGTGCAGCAAAAGAAATAAGCAAGCGAATAGATTCTAACCTTGCCACAAGAGCATATGTCTCTGTGTAATCTATACCTTCTTGCTGACTATATCCTTGAGCAACCAGCCTAGCCTTGTTTCTGATAACTTCTCCTTGCTCATTCAGCTTGTTTTTGAAGACCCATTTTGTTCCAATGATGTTGAATCCATTTGGTCTTGGAACCAGATCCCAAACATCATTCCTTGTGAATTAGTTAAGCTCTTCTTGCATAGCAAGTATCCAATCATTATCTTGTAGAGCCTCATCCATAGAGGTAGGTTCAATGATAGATACCAAACCAAACAATGACGTTCCAGATGATCTGAGAAAAGATCTTGTTCTGATGGGGTCATCCTTCTTTCCAATTATCATTTCCCCTGGATGAGAGGCTTTGATTCTGGATGATCCTTTAACATTTGGTTCTTCAGAAATTGTCAAGCTGTCCATCTGAGCAGTCAAAGGAATAACATCTGACGTTGCTTCTGGTGCTTTTGCTTGAGCTTTGTCAGCCTCTGATTCTTCAGAGTTTGTGAGAAGGACTTCTCTATCTACATAAATTTCAAGCTGCTTTGGATTTTGATTGCCAAGATTATCATCAAATCTAACATGAATTGATTCCTCTACAATCTGTGTCTCAGGATTGTATACTCTGTAGCCTTTAGAGCATTCAGAATATCCAAGCATGAAACACTTCTGAGCTTTAGAATCAAACTTGTTCACATTTTCCTTAGTATTCAAAATAAAACAAACACATCCAAAAGGATGGAAATAAGAAATGTTAGGATTTCTATTCCTCCACAATTCATAGGGAGTCTTCTCCAGAAGAGGTCTTACAGACACTCTGTTCTGAATATAACATGCTATATTCACTGCTTCTGCCCAAAAATGTTTTGCCATGTTAGTCTCGTTGATCATGGTTCTGGCCATTTCTTGCAATGTTCTATTTTTCCTTTCTACAACTCCATTCCGTTGAGGAGTTCTAGGACAAGAAAGATAATGTGCAATGCCATTTTCTTTAAAATATTTTTCAAAGTATTTATTTCCAAACTCTCCACCATGATCACTTCTGACTTTAACAATTTTAAATTCTTTTTCGTTTTGGACTTGATTGCAGAAGTCAAAGAATACAGAATGTGACTCATCCTTGTGTTTCAGGAATTTTACCCATGTCCATCTGCTGTAGTCATCAACTATGACTAATCCATACTTCTTGCCTCTGATGGATGCAGTTTTCACTGGTCCAAACAGATCAATATGAAGCAGCTCTAATGGTCTAGAGGTAGAAACAACATTTTTAGCTTTGAAAGAAGATTTTGAAAATTTTCCTTTCTGACATGCTTCACAAAGAGCATCTGAGTTGAACTTCAACTGAGGAAGTCCTCTGACCAGATTGAGCTTATTAATTTGAGATATACGTCTCATACTAATATGACCCAATCTTCTATGCCAGACCCATTGCTCATCGTTAACAGATAAAAGACATTTTACATTCTGAACTTTTAGTTCTGAAAGATTAATTTTGTAAATGTCGTTCTTCCTTTTTCCATTAAAGAGGATTGAACCATCTTTTTAACTCACAGCCTTACAACATTTTTGATTGAATATTATATCATAACCATTGTCACTTAATTGACTTATGGACAATAGATTATGTGTTAATCCTTCAACAAGTAAAACATTATATATGGAAGGGAGGTTACCATTACCAATAGTTCCAGAGCCAATGATTTTGCCCTTCTGGTTCCCTTCAAACTTCACGTCACCTCCAGATCTAAGTTCCAGGCCTTGGAACACAAACCTTCTTCCTGTCATGTGTTGCGAGCAGCCAGAGTCCAGGTACCATGATTGGTGTCTCAACTTTGCTGCTAAGGGCATCTGCAACAAAGATTATTTTGTCCTTAGGTACCCATATTTTCTTGGGTCCTCTGGGGTTAGTAGGTCTGAAGTTTTGTCCGAACTTCTTTCCCTTAAAAGAATCTTTGTTCTGATGAAGTTTTGGTTCATTAAACACAAGGTTGTTCTGATCAGGACGTGTGTGCTTAGTATCATTTAAGTGACCATATTTGAAGTGAGTATACAGAGGAGAATACTTAATGATCAGCTTATCAACAGGTTTTGGTTTTAAATCCTTCCCAGAGGGTGATTCATATCCAATTCCTCTTCTGTTGTTTTTGCTTACGCCATAAATCATGGAAGCCATTCTGCTTCTATCTAGGCCTCTGGACAAAAACTTCTGAAAGCTATAATCATACTCTTCTAAAATGTTTTTAGAGCATGACATATGATTTGAGTCATACTTTTGAGCTTTTTCTAAATCATTTTTCATTTTAAGATTATTTTCTTTAAGCTCAGCAACTTCTGATCTCAGCTGATCAGTCTCAGATGCAAGACAGCTCTGAAGATTCTTGTATTTGAGTTTGATCTTACTGTAGCTTTCAAGAATTTCAGATAAATGTTTTTAGAGCATGACATATGATCTGAGTCATACTTTTGAGCTTTTTCTAAATCATTTTTCATTTTAAGATTATTTTCTTTAAGCTCAGCAACTTCTAATCTCAGCTGATCAGTTTCAGATGCAAGACAGCTCTGAAGATTCTTGTATTTGAGTTTGATCTTACTATAGCTTTCAAGAATTTCAGATAAACTTTTAGTAAGTTCAGCTCTAGTAAGTTCATAAAATACATCTTCTGAATCTGATTCTGATCCAGATTCAGCAGTTTCTTCGTGGTCCTCCACGTCAGCCATCAGTGTCACATTAACACATTCATCTTCTGACTCTGATTAAGATTCAGAAGCATCTGAATCATCCCACATGGCCATTAGAACTTTCTTCTTCTTTTCAAACTTCTTTTTGGGTTTCTCCTTCAGAAGTTTGGGACATTCATTTTTATAGTGGCCTGGCTTCTTGCACTCGTAGCACACTACATCTTTCTTTCCAGTCTTCTGTGTTTAGAAGATTCGCCATGTTGATCAGATCTCTTGATGTTTCTTAACTTCTTTTGTTTATGCTTCCAGAGTGTGTTTATCCTTCTGGGCAGCAAATACAGTTCATCTTCTTCAGAGGAAGATTCTTCAAAGCTTTCTTCAATTACTTGTAAAGCTTTAGCAGATTTGTTAGATTTTAGCGAAACAGACTTACCTTTCTTCTGAGGTTCATCTTCTTCCAGCTCAATTTCATGACTTCTTAAGGAACTGATAAGTACCTCTAGAGTGATCTTATTCAGGTCCTTTGCAAGCTTCAGCGCTGTCACCATTGGTCTCCACCTTGTTGGTAAGCTTCTGATTATCTTCTTGGCGCAATCAGAGGTAGAGTAACCTTTGTCCAGAACCTTCATACCAGCAGTAAGAATCTGAAATCTTGAGAACATAGCTTCCACAGATTCAGATTCCTCCATCTTGAAGGCTTCGTATTTCTGAATGAGCGCTAAGGCCTTTGTCTCCTTTACTTGGGAGTTTCCTTCATGCGTCATTTTTAAAGATTCAAACATATCAAATGTTGTTTCTCTATTTGTTATTTTCTCATACTCAGTATGAGATATAGCATTTAATAGAATGGTTCTCGCTTTGTGATGATTTCTAAACTCCTTCTTCTGTTGATCAGATATAGACTTTCTGTCAACCTTTTTGCCTTCATCATTAGTAGGATGAATATAACCATCAGTGACCAAATCCCACAAGTCAGCGTCATAGCCTAGAAATAAACTTTCTATTTTATCTTTCCAATAATCAAACTTCTCACCATCAAACATGGGAGGTTTGGTGCTGATTCTGTCTCTATCATCATATTTGTTGCTGTTTGAAGTTGAAGCTTCAGCCATGATAAATCAAGAGTAATAGATCAAGAGTTTTTCCCAACAGGATCTTTCTCTGATACCAACTGAAGGTAGGGAAAACACTTAGAAGGGGGGGGGGGTTGAATAAGGGTTTTAAAAAACAATTAAGATGATAGTACAAATAACAAGGTATTTTTATCCTGGTTCATTTGAACTCAAACTAATCCAGTCCACCCTACCAAGGTGATTTGCCTTTCTCAACAAGGACTTAATCCACTAAATCAAACTGATTACAGTGTTAACCACTAAGACAACTGTCTTAGTCTTCTCAAGAAATCTGACCACACTTGGGGCCTTAAGGAATCTTTTACAAAAGATAAACTAACAATGTGTTTAAGATTTGCTTCTAAAAAGCTATATCACAACAGTGATTTTTACACAAGTTTAAGAACGAAATAAAAACTATTCAGCTTAGAAGAAAGTTTGTATGAGTTGCTTGTTGAATAATTTGTCAAGTGATGAGTGAATAATTTCATCAATATTCGTCAACTTTGAAGTGATGCTGAGACTTGCTTTTATAGTACTAGAAGTCCATTTCTCAAAGACTGTGCAATACTGTGCATTCTGTTGCTTTTGTCTACTATTGACTTTTCCTTTCTCAAAAGGGGAATGTTCTGACAAATCCTTTTTTTTCTGAATTCCTGTGTCATGTACGAATGAGGAAAAAGCCGTTTGGATAAGGACAAAGAATATGCCAACGGTCTTTATTTGAATAGCATCTTCTTCAACAACTTTGGAACGTCTTACATCAGATCCTCTGATGATGTTCCTAGTTCTTCAGATCAGAGTTTTGCAGCAAAGTGCTTTTAGCGTGAATATCTTTATCAGAGCATACTTGCTTATTAGAGCCTCTGTACTTGCAGCGTTAAGTACATCCAGAGTCTTCTGAAATAATATTGTATGTTCTTTACTCAAATTCTTCTCAGCTTCGCTCAGAGTCATTTGTAGCAGATCAGAGTCTTCTGATGTATTGCTTCTGACGCTCAAAGCTTTATCGTTCTGTAGTGTTCAGAGGTATTCTTGCTTCCAGAATAATATTAATTTTGATATCTGAAACAAATAAACACTTGAATAAAATTAGAGTATATAAATTCTCTATACAAAATTTCATTAATGTTATCATCAAAACAATGAGATATATTAAACAACAATCTGTGTTCTAACAATCTCCCCCTTTTTGATGATGACAAAAACCATGGGAAATTTTGTTTAAATAGAAAATAAATATTTCTCCCCCTGAGAATATTAATCTCCCTCTGAAATGAATACTTCTGAAAAAATTAAATACTTCCCTTTCAGCTTCTATATTCTTTTCAGTGTCAGAGCACACTTGTAGATTCTCAGACTTTAGTTCAGAGTTAATTCTTAGAATTTTATCAGATGAGAATTATTAGCTCTGAAACACTCAAAAACATATGATTAGATAAGATATATCATGTATGAGTTGCCTTTTGGTATCTGTTTATGTGAATTATCAAAATTACCATTTTCTCCCCCTTTTTGTCATATCAAAAAGAATCTGATTAAGAAAAACTTTAAGATAAAAAAATGAAGAGGAAAAAATAGAAAATCATATGATAGATTCAATTGGAAAAACACAACAATCACAGAAGCATTGATAAAGATAATCCAAAATGGAAACAGACAAATAGTTAACACATAAGTGCACAAACAACAAAGAAACTAAGAAGGACGGGAAGCCAGAATCTTCAGAAGATTCGTTATCTCAGAGGTTGAATCGTCTTGCTTCGCCATCCAAGTCTTGATTTCTTTAGTGGTCTTTTCCTGCTTTACCATCCAAGATCTTATCTCAGTGTTGTTAGCCTCTAGCTGAGCAAACTTAGCATGCAGATCTTCATCTTCTTTCTTCACTTCAGATGACTCAGGAGCAGATGCAGAAGCAGAGGCATTGTGAATAACCAAAGAAGCAGATGCATTTTGTACAATCATGTCAGAAGCTTGAATAGGGTAAAGAGTTTCTTCAGGACCAGGAGCCGAACCTTCTGGAATGACTTCTTCAGGTCTAGACAGATCAGCAGTCTCAGAAGCAGCAAAGTCTTCAGAAGGAAGGCACACATCCTTTGCAGGTGTGTTTTCCAGAAGCAAAGTTGGATTTCTGCTAACTCTCAGAAGAGTGAGTCTAACAGCTTCAGCAAATCTGACTTTTGCATCCTCAGATCAGATCTCTTGAAGATTTGAAGCAACATAGTTAAATCTATTTTTGAATCTCTTCTAGATAGCTTCAGAATCATCATGATTCATACTTGAAAGGCATTCCTTCTTAACAGTAGATAACCACATTTTTATCTCTTTTTCAAAACCAGCAAACAGAGTACCAACATCTAGCCTAGGTTTGGGTTTCAGGTAGGCTTCTAATGATGGTGTTTTGGTGGGAGCAAAAGTTGAAGGTATGGAAAAAGAAGGAATAATGATAACAGGTGGATACGATGAAGATGGAATATGAACAGATGAAGTATTAACAGTCTTAGGTTTAGATGGGGTTGGTTCAGAAGAAAAAATATCATCCTCAGGGTTAGATGGGATAGAAACAAAGGGTTTGAGAAAAGATGAGATGACATCTGATCTATCAGAATCAGTGGAATCAGATGAATCAGAAGATTCAGGTGATCCATATGGAACTGGATAGACAGTCGTGAGAGGTTGAAGATCAAGAATGACAGGTTCAGGATTAGATGGTATGGTTTCTAGTTGTTGTGATTCAGATGTTTGATTTTTAGATGGGGGATGTTTAGAAGGTTTGTTTACAGAAGGGTTTGGTTCAGATGTTTGTGGAACAGAAGATGGGGTTTTATCAGGGGTTGTTTTCTGATGTATGTTGAAGGAGGGTGTGGATGGTATAGATGATTGTGGTTCATAAGTTTGATGTTGTTGAGGTTCATAGTGTAGTGGTTGAGCTTTTTGTGGTTCAGATGAAATGGGTTCAGAGTTGTGAGGAGGAGAAGGTGTGGGAATTGGGTCATAAGGAGGAGGAGGTTCAGATGTTAGTGCTTCTGTTACTTGTTCTAAAATATAAGATAAACTTGCAGAAGGGTTACCTTTCTGCTTCTTGATGCGTTTTGGCTTTGCAGAAGATGCTTCTCCAGAAGCTTTCCTCTTAGGCTTCGTAGATCCTTCCTCGGAGACCTTTCTTCTCTTTCTCTGTTTTTCCCCTTAGAAATCTGGTCCAGGTTCATTTCTTCTTTGGATCAGATTTGTTGGCAAGGGGGTCCCATCTGCTAAGCATGCAACGATATAATTCAGAATGACTTCCTTTAGTTCTTCAGCAGAGAAGAGAGGAAAATCATCTAGAGGAATTCTTCTCTGGCTTACTTCGTCAATGTTGAACTGAACTGGTGCAGAAGTAAGTTCTTCCACTATCCGCATCCTTTGTAGACTCTTTCCATTCAGAGGCTTTCCAATAGTTGAAGCTAACTCTTCTGTTTGACCAGCCTCTGTCAGATGAGCCACTAATCCATTTTCAGTCAGAATATCTGAGATCAGTCTTCCCATAGGGATCTAGTTTCTCACCTTCTGATGCTTTTTTTTGACAGATTCTCTGGACATTTTTACATGTCCCCATAGATGAGTAAAAAGTAAGTAAGGCAGATCCACCTTGATGCCTTTACCCAGACAGTACATGAAATACATCTGATCTGTGTTGATGTAGTCAGGAGAATTAGTAGATTTCATGTGATGTATGCAGCCTAAGAAGATCTTAGCCCAGATCTTGTAATGAACCTTTAAATCCTTTATTTTGCTTGAAGCTTCCCCATAAGTGAAAACTTAACTTTACACCTTATTCATATTAATACGACTTGCTCGTAGATGAGTAACACCACCTGTTTCTTGATATCCTATCAACTTGCGAATCAGATCTTCAGTGATGATAATCTCTTTACCCAGAACTAAAGAAACGATGAATTTGGGGTAAATGGTTGCATGGATCCAAAACTCTTTAATCAAGCAAGGATAAACTGGACCTATCAGTCTATCAAAATACTTTGTCCATCCTTATGATGACATAGTTGGACGCAAATCATAACCATTCACAGCAATACATTCAAAATCTACCAAGAACTCACATAAAACTTTCAGTTGATCAATGGGTGTGAGAAGAGTTCTTATAGGTTCTTTGAACGGGGCATGACCCATATTAAGATGAAACCGCAACCATTGTAGATTCAAACTGTTGAGAGGTTGAAGATGAAGTTGCCATTTATGATCTTGAGAGATAACAAGTTCTTCTTTGAGATTTAGGTTTGGAGGAAGGGAAGAAGCAATGAAGCAAACCGAAATGCATATACGTGTGAGAGAGAGTGAAAAAATGTGAGAAGTGTTGTGTTGTGGAATATATAGGGACAAAAATTAGGGCACACATTCACACGTTCAACATTTAATTCAATTAATTTAAAACAAAAAGTCACATAAAAAAGAATAATGATTTAAGAGCATTAAATGATACTGACACGCGTGGGGAGGAAAATGAGAAATTGAGAATTCAAACAGTACCTCTAAACGGCATCTCATTGTGTACACTCCACCTTTTCAGATTTCATGTGACACGTGTTTGATGTTGATGTGCCTCTGAATCTCTTTAGAATAAGAAATGTTAATCAACGCTCAGATCTTCTTAGACTTGTTAGATTAGAGTTTCACAAAAATAAATAACGTGCCAAAAGAAATAATCAGATGAATTACTTCAGAGTATAGACATTATTCATATTTCATCTGAATAAATTTTCTTCTGAATAATAGTTTTATTCTGGACAAAAATCCATACTAATATTCTTCAGAATAAATTTAAACCTGTCTTCAGCAAGGGATTTTGTGAAGATATCAGCCCATTGATGGTCTGTATCAACAAAATTCAAACATATAATTCCCTTATGAACATAGTCTCTGATGAAATGATGCTTAATTTCTATATGCTTTGCCTTAGAATGTAAAATAGGGTTTTTAGATAGGCGAATAGCAAAAGTATTATCACAGAAGATAGAAATGTTACTCTCATGTATCTGATAATCTTCTAGTTGACTTTTCATCCAGAGCATCTGTGCGCTACAACCAGCAGCAACAATATATTCTGCTTCTGTTGTTGAAAGTGCTATTGTGGGTTGCTTCTTGCTGAACCATGAGATCAGATGACTTCCTAGAAACTGACAGCTTCCAGAAGTACTTTTACGTTCTATTCTGTCTCCAACATAATCAGCATCACAGAATCCAACTAATCTGTATTCATCAGATCTTCTGTAACACAAACCCACATTAGTAGTACCTTTCAGATACCTCAGAATTCTCTTAACATCTGTTAAGTGAGATTCTCTAGGATCTGATTGGAATCTAGCACATAGATAAACACTAAAGAGGATATCAGGTCTAGAAGCAGTTAAGTACAGAAGAGAACCAATCATACCTCTGTAGAGCTTCTGATCTACCTTTTTACTTACCTCTTCTTTACCTAGAGTGCTTGTTGGATGCATTGGAGTCTTTGCTAGCTTACTTTCTGTCATGTTGAATTTCTTTAGAAGTTCCTTTACATACTTTGTCTGATGTATGTAGGTGCCTTCTGGAGTTTGATTCACTTGAATTCCCAGAAAGAATCTGAGTTCTCCCATCATGCTCATTTCAAATTCTACCTGCATAGATTGAGCAAACTCCTTTCCAAGCGTAATATTGGTAGTTCCAAAACTAATGTCACCAACATAAATCTGACAGATTAAAATGTCTTTCTTAATTGATTTATGGAAGAAAGTAGTATCAACTTTTCCTCTGATAAAATTATGTTCCAGCAGGAAATTACTCAGCCTCTCGTACCAAGCTTTGGGAGCTTGTCTTAAGCCATTGAGTGATTTCTTCAGTTTAAAAACGTGTTCTGGAAATTTTTCATTTTCAAAACCAGGAGGTTGATGAACATAAACTTCCTCTTCTATGAAGCCATTTAAGAAAGCACTTTTAACATCCATCTGATACAGAGTGATGTTATTCTGTGCAGTAAAAGAAATAAGCAAGCGAATAGATTCTAACCTTGCCACAAGAGCATATGTGTCTGTGTAATATATACCTTCTTGTTGACTATATCCTTGAGCAACCAGCCTAGCCTTGTTTCTAATAACTTCTCCTTGCTCATTCAGCTTGTTTCTGAAGACCCATTTTGTTCCAATGATGTTGAATCCATTTGGTCTTGGAACCAGATCCCAAACATCATTCCTTGTGAATTGGTTAAGCTCTTCTTGCATAGCAAGTATCCAATCATTATCTTGTAGAGGCTCATCCATAGAGGTAGGTTCAATGATAGATACCAAACCAAATAATGACGTTCCAGATGATCTGAGAAAAGATCTTGTTCTGATAGGGTCATCCTTCTTTCCAATTATCATTTCCTCTGGATGAGAGGCTTTGATTCTGGATGATCCTTTAACATTTGGTTCTTCAGAAATTGTCAAGCTGTCCATCTGAGCAGTCAAAGGAGTAGCATCTGGCGTTGCTTCTGGTGCTTTTGCTTGAGCTTTGTCTGCCTCTGATTCTTCAGAGTCTATGAGAAGGACTTCTCTAACTGCCGAAATTTCAAGCTGCTTTGGCTTTTGATTGCCAAGCTTATCATCAAATCTAACATGAATTGATTCCTCTACAATCTGTGTCTCAATATTGTATACTCTGTAGCCTTTAGAGCGTTCAGAATATGCAAGCATGAAACACTTCTGAGCTTTAGAATCAAACTTGTTCAGATTTTCCATAGTATTCAAAATAAAACAAACACATCCAAAAGGATGGAAATAAGAAATGTTAGGATTTCTATTCCTCCATAATTCATAGGGAGTCTTCTCCAGAAGAGGTCTTACAAACATTCTGTTCTGAATATAACATGTTGTATTCACTGCTTCTACCCAAAAATGTTTTGCCATGTTAGTCTCGTTGATCATGGTTCTGGCCATTTCTTGCAATGTTCTATTTTTCCTTTCTACAACTCTATTCTGTTGAGGAGTTCTAGGACAAGAAAAATCATGTGCAATGCCATTTTCTTTAAAATATTTTTCAAAGTATTTATTTTCAAACTCTCCACCATGATCACTTCTGACTTTAACAATTTTAAATTCTTTTTCGTTTTGGACTTGAATGCAGAAGTCAAAGAATACAGAATGTGACTCATCCTTGTGTTTCAGGAATTTTACCCATGTCCATCTGCTGTAGTCATCAACTATGACTAATCCATACTTCTTGCCTCTGATGGATGCAGTTTTCACTGGTCCAAACAGATCAATATGAAGCAGCTCTAATGGTCTAGAGGTAGAAACAACATTTTTAGCTTTGAAAGAAGATTTTGAAAATTTTCCTTTCTAACATGCTTCACAAAGAGCATCTGAGTTGAACTTCAACTGAGGAACTCCTCTGACCAGATTGAGCTTATTAATCTAAGATATACGCCTCATACTAATATGACCCAATCTTCTATGCCAGACCCATTGCTCATCGTTAACAGACAGAAGACATTTTACATTATGAACTTTGAGTTCTTAAAGATTAATTTTGTAAATGGTTTTCTTCCTTTTTCCATTAAAGAGGATTGAACCATCTTTTTGACTCACAGCTTTACAATATTTTTGATTGAAGATTATATCATAACCATTGTCACTTAATTGACTTATGGACAATAGATTATGTGTTAATCCTTCAACAAGTAAAACATTATATATGGAAGGGAGGTTACCATTACCAATAGTTTCAGAGCCAATGATTTTTCCCTTCTGGTTCCCTCCAAACTTCACGTCACCTCCAGATCTAAGTTCCAGGCTTTGGAACATAGACCTTATTCCCGTCATGTGCCGCGAGTAGCCAGAGTCCAGGTACCATGATTGGTGTCTCAACTTTGCTGCTAAGGACATCTGAAACAAAGATTATTTTGTCCTTAGGTACCCATATTTTCTTGGTTCCTCTGGGGTTAGTAGGCCTGAAGTTCTATATGAACTTCTTTCCCTTAAAAGCATCTTTGATCTAGATTCAGCAGTTTCTTCGTGGTCCTCCATATCAGCCATCAGTGCCACATTAGCACATTCATCTTCTGACTCTGATGAAGATTCAGAAGCATCTGAATCATCCCACGTGGCCATTAGAACTTTCTTCTTCTTTTCAAACGTCTTTTTGGGTTTCTCCTTTAGAAGTTTGGTACATTCATTTTTATAGTGGCTTGGCTCCTTGCACTCGTAGCACACTACATCTTTCTTTCCAAATTTCTTGTGTCCAGAAGATTTGCCACGTTGATCAGATCTCTTGAAGTTTCTGAACTTCTTTTGTTTAGCGCAACAGACTTACCTTTCTTCTGAGGTTCGTCTTCTTCCAGCTCAATTTTATGACTTCTTAAGGAACTGATAAGTTCCTCCAGAGTGATCTTATTCAGATCCTTTGCAAGCTTTAGCGCTGTCACCATTGGTCTCCACCTTATTGGTAAGCGTCTGATTATCTTCTTGACGTGATCAGAGGTAGAGTAACCTTTGTCCAGAACCTTCAGACCAGCAGTTAGAATATGAAATCTTGAGAACATAGCTTCCACAGATTCAGATTCCTCCATCTTGAAGGCTTCGTATTTCTGAATGAGCGCTAAGGCCTTTGTCTCCTTTACTTGGGAGTTTCCTTCATGCGTCATTTTTAAAGATTCAAACATATCAAATGTTGTTTCTCTATTTGTTATTTTCTCATACTCAGTATGAGATATAGCATTTAATAGAATGGTTCTCACTTTGTGATGATTTCTAAACTCCTTCTTCTGTTGATCAGACATAGACTTTTTGTCAACCTTTTTACCTTCATCATTAGTAGCATGAATATAACCATCAGTGACGAAATCCCATAAGTCAGCGTCATAGCCTAGAAATAAACTTTATATTCTATCTTTCCAATAATCAAACTTCTCACAATCAAACATGGGAGGTTTGGTGCTGATTCTGTCTCTATCATCATATTTGTTGTTGTATGAAGTTGAAGCTTCAGCCATGATAAATCAAGAGTAATAGATCAAGAGTTTTTCCCAACAGGGTCTTTCTCTGTCACGGTTAAGTGATAGCACTTACAGAACCGGAGCTCTGATACCGACTGAAGGTAGGAAAAACACTTAGAAGAGGCGGGGGGGTTGAATAAGGGTTTTAAAATATAATTAAGGTGATAGTAGAAATAACAAGGTATTTTTATCCTGGTTCGTTTGAACTAAAACTAATCCAGTCCACCCTACCAAGGTGATTTGCCTTTCTCAACAAGAACTTAATCCACTAAATCAAACTGATTACAGTGTTAACAACTAAGACAACTGTCTTAGTCTTCTCAAGAAATCTGACCACACTTGGTCTCTTAAGAAATCTTTTACAAAAGATAAACTAACAAAGTGTTTAAGATTTGCTTCTAAAAAGCTATATTACAACAGTGATTTTTACACAAGTTTAAGAATGAAATAAAAACTATTCAGCTTAGAAGAAAGTTTGTATGAGTTGCTTGTTGAATAATTTGTCAATTGATGTGTGAATAATTTCGTCAATATTCCTCAACTTTGAAGTGATGCTGAGACTTGCTTTTATAGTACTAGAAGTCCATTTCTCAAAGACTGTGCAATACTGTGCATTCTGTTGCTTTTGTCTACTATTGACTTTTCCTTTCCCAGAAGGGGAATGTTTTGACAAATCCTTTTTGTCTGAATTCCTGTGTCATGCACGAATAAAGAAAGAGTCGTTTAGATAAGGATAAGGAATATGCCAACGGATCTTTATTTGAACAACATCTTCTTCAACAACTTTGGAACGTCTTGCATCAGATCCTCTGATGATGTTCCTAGTTCTTCAGATCAGAGTTTTACAGCAAAGTGCTTTTTGCGTGAATATCCTTATCAGAGCATACTTGCTTATCAGAGCCTTTGTACTTGTAGCGTTAAGTACATCCAGTGTCTTCTGAAACAATACTGTATGTTCTTTACTCAAATTCTTCTCAGCTTCGCTTAGAGTCATTTGTAGCAGATCAGAGTCTTCTGATGTATTGCTTCTGACGCTCAGAGCTTTATCGTTCTATAGTGTTCAGAGGCGTTCTTGCTTCCAGAATAATATTAATTTTGATATCTGAAACAAATAAACACTTGAACAAAATTAGAGTATATAAATTCTCTATACAAAATCTCATTAATGTTATCATCAAAACAATGAGATATATTAAACACCAATATGTGTTCTAACAATAGGGAGACAAGAATCTTAATAATATGCTAAATATGGCCTACGATCGGATACTCGGGAGATGAGGGACAATGGTATCTCAACCTCTCTTTTTCACCCTAAGAGGACCAAATTGAACTCGTTTTATTGTTAAGTGTTTTTAAATGGAAGACAAGCATCGAGCCACATGCCAATTAGAGCCAACAACCCAAGCACTCGGTAATGAAGTGCACAAGTACATACACCCCACCATTTTCTTCCAATTTGTTATGAAAATGACTTGGTGTTGGACCAAGTGTTTAAAGTTTGAATTATGAAAGTTTTGAATAGGAAAGAGGGGTGATTGAATTGAAGATGAGAATAGATGGAGGTTGATGGCGGCACCTAAACAATCGACTTACGGGTGTGAGAAGGTGGTGGAGCCCTAAATGCATGGTGAAATGTAAAGTTCAATTAATTAGTTTGAAAATGGCTTGACGTTGAATCAAGCTTATTTATCTTTGTTTTCTTAAAATTGTTTTCTAAAGGCTTTATTTTATCTTTTTTACCATACAAGCATGCAAGCATAAACAATAAAATAATATAGATTCCTACGCTATTACACTTTAATGGGAGTGGGGAACATATTACCACAATGGGAGATGACATATAAACTAGAAATAAATTGAAATAAAGTACAATAATTGAAAAAGTGAATTAAAGTCCAAGTTGCCTCAAAGTAGCACCTCACAACAAAAGAGAAAAAAAGTTAGCAATATGCACTAATAATGGATACAAGATGATGTAATCCAAATGATAAATGGAAGTCAATGCACACAATATCAATCAAAGAGCAAAGTTAAATCCTAAAAGAGAATTCAATCAAGCAAGATAGATTAGTGTTATGTTAAGGTTGATTAATTTGTCCATAGTCCAAAGTCCATGTCCATAATGACAAGGTCTATCCTATGGTCCATGTCCAAAATACTTCAATGCAAAGGTCAACCAAATTATTCCATGGCCATAATTCTCTTTAAGTTTTATTAATTCTTTTAGATTCATTATATTCACTAATCAAGATAAAAGACAAGTAAGGTACGAAAGTGACATGAAAGATTATTGCCTAAAAGATATCAAAGAAGTATACCCAACATCATGAAAACTATATGCACAACATTCTAATGAAATAATACCACAAGAATTCAACAAGAAAATTAATCAAAGTTCAATGAAAAAAGTAATCAAAAATCTCAACAAAAAGTTAAATCAAATTTTAACAAGAAAATTGATCACAAATTTTAACAAGAAAATTGATCACAAATTTAGCAAAAAAATTATACAAAACTAACAAAATTCAATCAAGATTAATCCACAAAAACAATCAAGAATTAATAAAAATTAACCAAAGATTTAACAAGAAAAATCAATTAAAACCTAACAAGAAGGTCAATTAAAATCTAATAAAGAAGTCAATTAAAATCTAAGAAGAAATCTAATTAAAATCTAATAAAAAAATCAATTAAAATCTAATAAGAAATTAAAATTTTAATCAAGGAATCACAGAGAGGGGTGCATGAGCCTGGTAGAATGTGCTAATAGCAAATTTACCAGGCATGGCCCAAAGAGAAACAAGCACTCAGCTGTGGAGGTGTACACACTATGTGGAGGTATGAAAACGAATTTGGAAATCACTCATAAACTCATAAACTCTACTGCGGGCTTCTTATCATTCATAAACTCTGAAAATTTTACCTCATACCCCTACACTAAAAATTTTTGGACCAAAATACCCTCGTATAAATAGTTATAATTTTAGAAATTTTACTTTTCCATTTCATTTGCATTTGAAGACTTCCGGAACAACCATTTTTCACCTACAAACCAGAACTCTTAGCCAAAGTCTTCCGGAACTACATTTTTCACCTACATATATCGGAACTCTAATAGTAAGTCTTTCGGTTTTTTGTTTTTTTTCGTTTGTTTACAGGAAGACTTTAAGTATGTCTTCCGGTTCATATTTTTTTTGTCTGTTCACTGGAAGCCTTTTTGCAAGTCTTCCGGTTCATGTATTTTTGTTTAATTTTTAATTTTTTTTTTAATTTTTTGGCAGTGGTGCGCACACGAGGCAGAGACGGTAGGATCCTTTCTCGCGGACTAGGACGGGGCGAGTCATCGAGAATGGCTGAAGAAGAGCATGTTGATGCATCTGCATCAGCAACCGAGCCTGTTGGATATCCAGGAGGACCGTACATACCTCTCTTTTAGTTAAGTACGAACATCATATTGCTAGACATATATGGTTCGGTGAGGTAAGTAAACGAAAATTATTTAATATTGAATAAAATTCGAATTTTTAATGTTGAATTTTATAATATATTTACTTTTAATTGTTTTGAGGAAAGAGTTAAACGTAGCAGGACATGGGTTGAAGTTAATTCAGAGGGTTCCATTATAACTACCAAGAGAGATGAAGGGTTGGATATCTAGTTCTGGTCTAGCTTCACTCCAGAGAACTAGTTTGACAAAGATAGACACGAACCTGGTTTCCGCATTTGCAGAGAGATGGCATCTAGAGACATCTTCATTTCACATGTTGTTTGGTGAGATGACGATTACTCTAGATGACGTCTCTTGCCTGCTTCACTTGCCCATCAGGGGAGTCTTCTGGAGCCCTCAAGATATCAGTGAAGCGCTTGCTGTTGAGTGGGCTGTTGATTACTTAGGAGTGTCACAGAGAGTAGCACAACAACAAATACGTGACTGCAGGGGTTCCTACTATAAGTTGGAGTGGTTATATGATCAATTTGTAGAGCATAGAGATGATTCTAGATGGGATTATGCGAATAGAGCTTATTTATTGATGTAAGTGGGTTTCACTGTTTTTGCGGACAAGACGTTTACGCTTGTTGAGGCACGATACCTCTCACTATTTATAGACTTGGATGGCTTATCAGGATATAGTTGGGGAGCAGTTGCGTTGGTTACCCTTTATAGATATCTCGAAGATGCTTCCATGTTCAGTTGTAAGCAGCTTGGTGGTTATCCGACTCTCCTACAGGTATTTATTTTAATTTAGTATATTTTGTTTTAATTAATTTTATTTAGTATATTAATTTTATTTATCTAGTTTATCATGTTATAATTACTAATTTTAAATTTAGTAACATTATTAATTTTGTAACAGTGCTGGATTCTTGAGTATTTTCCAACACTTGGAAAAAAAGGAGAGAATTGGATACCAACTAATAATGTGGGTCTCCCTCGAGCGATGAGATAGTCCTATAGGCAAGGTGTCCTAAAGGTGGATGACTCGCGACCTATTCTGGACGAGCTGACACCTGACGATGTCATATGGCGCCGATTCGAGAATCATAGAGTATGGCGTCAGTTTGATGAGTTATATCTATATAGAGGGTGTCTGAGGTGGTGTGGCATTATTGTTCCATACTTGCCTAACAGATGTATGCGTCAGTTTGGATACAGGCAGTATGTTCCATATCTACCTCTTAATTATACGATGGCTGGTGATATTGATGTTGACTGGATTAGTTACCATTAGAGCGTCCAGGATGTGATTCGTCCGACAGCACCAGCCACCACCCCATATGAGACAGATGATGGATATCTTCAGTGGTATTATCACGTTTCGTATCCTCGTCTGGTACCGCCCCATCGTAATGCGCCAACAGAGGTGTCAGTTCCTATTTATGAAGCAGGACCATCTGATCCTAGTTGGGCTCATGTGTCTTCATTGATTCATCGTTATCTTCCACAGGCTGGTGCTGAAGAGGATGATCCACAGTTTGCTGAGTTGCTCGAAGCATTACATATTTCTCGATCACATTGACTTATATTTATATTTATGGTTATGTGTTAACTTTTAGACGTGTTGACTTATATTTATGGTTATGTGTTAACTTTTAGACTCATTTGACCTAGTTGGTTTATATTTATGTGTTAACTTGTAGCGTGAAACTAAAAATGAATAACATAATTCATGACTCATATTTTGAAATTAAAAATGAATAACATAATTCATGATTCATGTTTTGAAATTAAAAATGAGTAACATAATTTATAATTTATAATGCGTTGGTAATATAGGCGTAAGTTGTTGCCAATGTTGTAGACGTCCTGCAAATCCTAGCATCCAAGATGTTGCTGCTGGAGCACGAAACTTCTTCCAATCTGCTGTCACTGGTGGCAATGGAAACCCTTCTTTCATGTTTACCTAAATAAAAAAATAATCAAAATATTAAGTAAAAATAATGAAAAAGAATTAGTTTAATCACATTATTTAAAAATACTTAAGTACCTGAACCCAATGATTTCTGTTTACAAAACCAATGCAGTATAATGCTACATTTAGTGAAAATGAAGTTGTCATAGGGAAGAAAGTCCAACATTCAAATCCTAAACAGACAAGTACAACATTATAACGATTCGCTATCACGTAACCCATATCTGGTAGAGTTAACCATTTATGTGGTGGTTGAGAACCAAATTCCTCTATCATCAAAGATTCTCTCACTACTGCTAACTGATCAGTAAATAAATTGGCATACAAACTTGATCTTTCATTATGTATTATTTCCAACCCTAAGTCTCGACGAACCATTGGCCAACTGTAACAGCCCAATTTTCAATAATTAATTATTTATATTAATTAATTGATTTATTTGGATGATTTTAATTATTGGAATTATTGGTAGATATTTGAGAGGAAATATGATGGAAGGAAACAGAATAGAAAGGCATATAAGGAAAAGTGGAAAGAAAAGGGAAGAATAGAAACACAAGAGAAGAGAAAGAGAAGAGAAAGAAAAGAGGAAGAGGAGAAAAGAGAAGGAAAAGCTTGGAAAGCTCAAGAACAACTTCTAGCTTCGATTTAATCAAGGTAAGAGTGTGAAATCTCATTATTCTATCAATGCGTATGATTATGTATGTGTTTGTTTAAGTTGTTTGGATTGTTGGAGAGTTTTGCTCATTTTCCATTTTTAGGGCAGAAATGAGTGTAATCGATAGAAACCGATGTTTTCACAGATGAAAATCGAAATAAATTGTGTAGTTTAGTTGGGTAATGTTGAGCCGTAACTATTGGATTTCGTTTGATTGAATTTGGTTGAATTTGTGAGTTTTGACATTTTTGGACAATTGGAGGTTAAGATTTTGGATGAAAATCGAAAGTCATAGAATTTGCGTTTTATGATCCTAAATTGTTACTATATGATTGGTAATGATGAGTAGGTATTTAATCGGGAGAAAATAATTAAATCGGTCGAGTTTTGGGCACAAACCCGTAACCTTGTTTTTCCAAAATTTCAGGCGTTAACCGGTTAACACTTTGGGTTAACCGATTAACGGTATAAAAATGGCCTAGAAAACTGAGTTTTTGGAGCCGTTAACCGGTTAACAAATTCGTTAACCAATTAACAGAGTGTTAATGCGCCAGGATTTTGAAATCTGGGTGTGTTAACCGGTTACCAGAAAGTGTTAACCGGTTAACACTGTAAGTGTGAGAAAAATATTATTTTTCAAAACTTTGAAAATTGATAACTTCTTCACCGTTTATCGGATTTTGTCGTTCTTTATATCAAACTGAAGCTAATAATATCTTCTATAATTTGGTTAAAATAAATATTATTTTTAGCCAACTTTTAGTCGATTTTACCGAATAATCGAGATTAATTATTTAAAATAAGTGAGGCTTAAATAATTAGAGCGTTTGGTTGCCGTTTGACATAATTGCTGTGAATGCATATCGATTGTATGTGACTGTATGTGAAGAATGCATGGGAACATATTAGTGAATATGTGTGCATTGTTTGATAAATGTTGTGTGAATATATGAAAATATATATGTTTAAGGCTCGTACTCACTGGGGTAGAATAACAAGATGTTATTCCTAGTGGAGTAATCACTGGGGTAGAATAACAAGATGTTGTTCCTAGTGGAGTAATCACTGAGGTAGAATGATAAATGTTGTTCCTAGTGAGGTAGAGTGACATGGTCGTATACACTAGGGTAGAATGACTAAGATGTCGTTCCTAGTGGAATAATCACCGGGGTAGAATAACTGAGATGTTATTCCTGGTGGGGTATAAATGATGTACCCATAATCCCAAATAGGGATTGTGAGAATTGATGAGTTTTATATGAGTCACAAGGCATAAACATCATTGCTATATGAAAGTATGCTTGTGTATGAATTGTTGAATTGAGGATTATGGATCTGTGCATGATGAAGCATGTTGGTGATTATCCATGTTTGTTTATACATATATTGTGATGTATATGGTGATGGTAATGAATTGTGGTGAGAAATATGGAATGCGTGTATTCTATGCTTGTGTGTGTGTGTGTATATATATATATATATATATATATATATATATATATATATATATATATATATATATATATATATATATATATATATATATATATATATATATATATATATATATATATATATATATATATATATATATATATATATATATATATATATATATATATATATATATATATATATATATATATATATATATATATATATATATATATATATATATATATATATATATATATATATATATATATATATATATATATATATATATATATATATATATATATATATATATATATATATATATATATATATATATATATATATATATATATATATATATATATAATTGTATGCACTGATTATTATGATAATGTTTCTCACCCTTCTGCTGTTTTATAATGCCTTATGAGGCGTTGCAGATTAGGTTTGCTGGAGGTCTTTTGTGAAGTATAGCTTCATTCTTTTGGTCGGTTAGCTCTAATATGTAGCACCGGGTAGTTAGGATTGTATATCATTCTTTTGTGATACATTCGTATAGGTATCTGCTGACAAATGTTTATGTAAACATGAATGATGTGATGAATCAAACTGGATGATTATGTATTTATATGATTACATGTTTAAAATGATTCAATGTTCAGATGTTTCCACTGTTATTCTAAATATTGAGATGTGGGTGTAAGGATTAAGTTCCTCTGTTGAAGTTACCCCACTGTTGCATATCTCTATTGAGCATGTGTTGTATGTTTTATTTCACGTATTATGTGACATGCTCCTTTTATACCATGTTTTCAATTATACTCTGATGAAAATTTGAATTTACGCCTAAATGATTTATATGTTATTTGGGGGTATAGAAAGGGGGTGTTACACCAACCATCTTCAACATATCCATGCAATGAAGCAATGACTCTAAATCCACAATTACCATCTGATACAACATTAACTACATCATCAATATATGACCTGATGTGATTAGGAAATTGAAGGGTGAACTGCTTAGATGACTGTGAAGATTGTGATAATTTCAACTTCTTCGAAGCCTGTGATGGTTGAGATTTCTTTTGTGAAGACTGTGATAATTTAAACTTCTTCGAAGTCTGTGATGGTTGAGATTGCCTCTGTGAAGATTGAGATGCTTGATCAACATACTCATGATACGAAGGGTCTCTATAAACATCATACCCTACTGGTTTTTTGCCTTTCTTCTTGACTCCCCCTTTAGTTTTTATTTTCTCAGGTGCTGGACACATAGGAGTCATTATGGGGAAGGCAAGTTCAAAAACTCTACTTTTTAATGCCCTTTTCCCAACAACATCTAGTGACTTAAACCTTTTCCATAACTCATTTATCGCACTACTCATATCCACCTCTGATCCATCATCTACGTCTTCGTCCAACTTAACTTCCATACTTAGTTTTCTCCAATGAACATGCACAACATCTATTGGTATCGGTATACCATCAATTCTATATCCTGTCAACTCACAAGCACAAGGTAATCTGTAGGTTGTTCGAAGAGTACAATGACATATTTCCTTATTAGTTCCAACATAATCAACTCATTTTAACTCTTCCGCAATGTGTCTCAATGCATCTCGAGACACTGAACCACGTAAATTATTGTAAAATGTACTTACGTGGGCATGCTCAACTTCATGAAAACTCTTTCGAAAGGAAGCTCTAATATTGCCCAGTTGTAACTCTAAGTTGTCATTCATAGCCTCCCAACATTTGACCATGTCACTAATACTGTTCCCCAACATTTGCTTTAACTTCCAATGAGCAGACTCAACCCTAAAATTAATACATATTAAAAATATTTTAAAAAAATACAAAAAAGATGTACAATTTAGAAATACTAAAAATAAATACATACCGATTAGTCGTGGTGTTACCCAAATGTAGCACTTAATTAATCCATGCTCCAACAAATCTTTGTCTATGTGGTGTCAACCATATGTCCTTCACATAATCAATAAATTCATTACAATCAACACACGCCTGCTCAAGTTGGTTCAATCTTTGATCATACTCAACCTCATCACTAGCCCAAACAACATCCGTCCATAATTCGTCAATTTTCTTTTGCATGTCACTAGCCACATATTGTTTCCGTTTTGCACCAACATTCTTGTTAATATGAAATCGACATAGCAAATTGATCGACCTTGGAAACACAATTTTAATGGCTTTCATCAAACCAAGATCTCTATCTGTTAAAATCACTTGTGGACACAAATCTTTCTTCACAAACAATTGTTTAAGCTTGTCTAGCACCCAACAAAAAGTCTCAGTCTGCTCAGACTTAATATACACAAATGCGACAGCAAAAGTCAACTCGGTTGATGTCATGCCAACAATTTCAAACAAAGGTTGCCTATATTTGTTTGTCTTGTAAGTGTTGTCCATAACTAACACAATAGGAAAAATATTCAACAACTTAACTGAATCTGGATGAGCCCAAAGTATATCTCTAATAACTTCAGAGTCATCTCTTTTTCTATTCCAATAAACATAATCTGCATCCTCAATAAGCTTAAATAAATATTGTATCTCACTTCTAGGACCTCTTATATTTTTTCTATCATACTCTTCTGCTTGTATATTTGATCCAAGTGACATTATATGGATCTTGCTCTTGCAATGAACGCAATATATGCCTAGATGGAACCTTTCTCTTTGTCAAATCAATAACATGTTGCTTCTGATCCGCTGTCAACCTACCAACAAATGCGTGACCTTCTAATCTATCAGGTAAACCATGGTTATGAACTCCACATTTTACATCAATCTTCCATCCAGATCCATCAGTCGCTGGAATTGACCTATTCTAAATGGACATCCACATTTTTTCGTCGCACTCTGGGTTCCACTATCAATATCTTTGTGTTTTCCACCTTTATCACATCCAAATATTAATTTGTTACTTCTTCCTCTCTTGCCTGTTTCAATATCCGAACGAGTGATGATAACCGTTACTTTATTTCGGATTCCGATCTCTTTAATTCATCTTATCACCTCTTCTCGTGTACCAAATCTTTGAGTAGTTGAAAAATCATCAGACGTATCTACACATATATGATCTTTATCGTGTATTTGTAAAGGAATTTTTGTACATGTATAAAAAAATTTACAAAAGCAAACCGGAAACTCAAGAAAAGAGTTCCGGTAGACAATAATAACAAACCGGAAGACTTGTAAAAAGTGTTTCGGTACACTTTTCTTTCATACCAGAACTCTTAAGACAAGTCTTCCGGAAGATTTCTACGTAAAATTAAAACTGGAAGACTTTGTTTAACTCTTCTGGTATATATTTTGTATAAACCGGAACTCTTAGCCAAAGTCTCCCGGTTTGGCAAAAACAACATATCGGAAGTTATTTTAACAATGTTCCGAACGACTTGATGGGTGAATTTTTCGGAACTCTGAAAATCTGATAGGACTATAAAGTAAAAAATAAAATAATACAAAATAAACAGGGATAAAATTGATATTTTTTTAAAAATGTAGAGGTATGGGTATAACTGTAAGGGTATGGGATAAAATTTCCATAAACTCTTCGTCGGAGACAAAACTCCGCCACGCCGGAAATCATTTTCGGTGGCAGTGGAGGAGGAAATCTCATGATCTTGACCTCATCAAACTCACATATGTCTCCTCTACGCGAAAATGAGTTTGGTTTCTTTCAATTCCCAACCAAACGTCTAAATTGAAGTCCTAATAACAAGAACCATAAGTCCTATTTTCATAAATTAAATGAGTATCAAGGCCTCCTATGATAGGGATTTGATCCCTGAGGCTTCGTACTACATGATGGAAAACAAAATTGAACAAGGAAAGGGAGAAATCAGAGTGCACCAACCTACAGAGTTGAGGAGTACTCTGGTGATCGTTGAAGGTTGAAGAACATGTGTCGCTACTGCGAAAATCGGCGCCGGCTGAACAGAAGAGTCGTCACCGTGCGTTATTTATCCCAAAGGAGGGAAAGGAAACGCTCGAAGTAAACCTACCGCAAAGACGGGAAAGGAATGGTCGTCGCAACCAAATCCTGGATTCGGGAGTCGGTTACGCAAGGGGAAGGTATTAGCACCCCTCACGTCCGTCGTACTCGACGGGATCCACGCTTGTTTTCTAGTACGGATTGCTATTCTATCTACTCTTTAGGTCTGGGGTTAAAAGAAAAGAAAATGACTCGGCAAAGTATCGCACTTTATGCCTACGTATTCCCGTCCGGGACGAGAAATCAGAGTCAACGTAGTTCGCCTAACTACGGGTAAAGGGGGGAAGGTTGCTCGCTAGGATACGACATCCTATGCCTACGTACTTTCATACAGCATGAAAGATCAGAGCAAACGTAGTTCGGGCCACGTACGACACAAGTCTGTCTGTTTATCTTTTATCCTTCTGAAAAAGGTTTTCTCCTGATTATGGGTCCAAGCGGACAAAAATGACATTTTGATTGGTTTCCTGTCTTTTACGCAAGAACTGTTTTTTATTAATGTTTAAAAGATTATTGTGTTTTTGATTGTTTCGAGATGAGAAGAGAAACGACACTCTAAAAACCTAGGGTTGAAAATGGGAATCAAAACTACCCTAATGTTATCATGCATAGATTACGACCTAATGTTTGTCATAATTCCCTCCTGCACAGAGGAAATCAGAGATCCTAAGGGATAAACAGAAAAGAAACAGCAGTTATACAACACATAGTAAAATGCATGAGATGCAGCAATACAAGCGAGGCAAGGGAGTCCCACTCAACCTCGAACCTGGGAAAACAATAGGCAAAGAGAAACAACTTCACTTCAAACCTAAGGGGCAAGCTTGAACAAGCCAACAAACAATACAGAAAAAGAAAATAAAACCCAACACCAGCTCTGACAGCAACAACAGCTCCTACAATAAGCAGTTCAAACAACACCAGCTCTGACAACTACAGTTGATCAACAGCAACAAGGTTGACAGTAACAACTTCTCCCAGCAAGTCCCCATCTCCATTCTTCAATGATCCCCAAGCTTTAGATAAGCTCTTTATCCTCAAAAATCTCCAGCTTCACTGAACCCCAACAAATAAACAGCTTCAAACAGCAGCAAAACCCTAATCTTCAACAAATATCCAACTTTGACAGGCACAAGCTTCATCTTCTCCAATCTTCAATGAAATTCATTCTCCAATAAGTTCCCTTTTCAATGCAGGCACTCCCAGGAGAGAATCAACTAATAGATGAAGTTGGAATGTTAAGAGGTTTAATGATAACCCAGGGAAATCACTAAGATCTTATCACAGCAAATGAATGCTATCCTCAAGGTTCTACCCAGTCAAAGCCTTCTCTACATCCCTCCTAAGGAGAGATGGAACTTCTTTAGGGGACCTTGTGTCATAGGATGGAATAGAGGCACAAGAAGCTCTCTATGTTTGAAAGAAGAATCAGTCTAATCTAAAGCTCTCCCTAGATCTCCTATCTCCTAAGTCTTCAAAAGCAATCTTCAAGGATAAGATTCTTCATGCTCCAAGCTTCATCCTTTGTCTCCAATCATCCTCAAAGTATCCATAAGCTCCAACAAGCAAAGCCCCAAGCCCAACACCCAATTAGAGTAGCCCAAACCCAAGCAACGCTCCAAATGCCCAAGATGGCAACACACAATCAACAACCAACTTGCAAAAATCAAAGAAAATAGTAATACTCATCCTAAAATCCTAGATTAATTTCTAAGTGGACTTAACTATGTACCCTATACCCCATATAAACCCCAAGGCCTAAATCAACTATTAAACCCCAAAACTATGCCCTAAACTACACCTAAGTGTTGAAAAACCCTAATCCTAGCACCCTAAAGTTCATCACTTAAAACTATCCTAAATTTCATCATAAAAATATAAGAAAAATCTCTAAGGGAGCATGTACCTCTAACCTAATCATTCCAACAAGAATCAACTCAAAAACATTCACCAATTGATCACAAGAAAATTCATAAAATCATGTATCAAATGTACAAAATTAAAGAAATTAATAAAATGAAGAAAATCAAATTAAATTGAAAAATGGGTGAAAATGAGATTTATTAATTTCATAAAATCACAAATAAATCCAGGATCATGGAGGTATTTTTAAAATATTTTTTGGATCAATATTGGATTTATTATGATTTTTAGAAATCAAATGGATTAAAAGTAAAACTAAAATGTATTTAAAATGAAAAAAGAAAATAAAAAGCTGAAATAAAAGAGAGCCATTGGATCCATGGACTGGTAAGCGCATCTGAGAGCTGGGGCGCGTCCACGCATGCAGCTGACTGGGATCTGACTGGGATGCCACTTCAATTATTGAAACGGCGCGTTTTGGGAATGGGAGGCAAATTCTGAGTTTAAAACGTGGCCATTGGATCCACTCTCCAGTCAAAGGGTCAACCTGATCTAACGTCTACCAGATCATCTTCTTCCTTCAACTCAGATGACCTGAGATATTTCCAGGCGGTGGTCCACGGTGGAAACCACCGTCTTCTCCGGCGAGCAAGAAACACATGCAACCAAAAGTGACAAGTCCTATATCAATTTTGACAAGAATTTCATGTAGATTCCAAATCTCTAGTCCAAATCTCATGAATCCCCATGGATTCTTAAAACCGAATAAGTCTTCAAAATGTGTCAAGGTTTCAATCATCATCAATTACAAAATTACCACCACAGAAATGTTCCTCATGCTTCACTGATCAATAAGAACTATCCAATTCATGATGAAACCTCAAGATCGTGCCTAACTGATCCTCAACAGAAAATGTTCATCAAACCTAACTGTCTCTATTTGCTTCAATTTCAATCCAGAAACGTCCTAACCATCATCTATAATGAATCTAACCATTTAAAACCTAGCAATTCTACATGAATCAAGCCATGGAGTGAAATTTACATACCTTCAAATCTTAGATGAACAGAGTGGTAAAACCTCCAAATCAAGCTCCAAGATCTTCCAGACACGTTCACTGAAGTATGATCAAGCTTCTGTATGCATCAAATTGGCTTGAAACCTCTTGAATCACCAAACTCGATTCTGACTTGCAAGGGATGAATTCAAAATGCAATCTCACGATTCTTCCACGATCTTGGCTAGAAATCTATCTAGAATCACTCACCAACACCAAAGGAAGATGTTGAAATCAAAAGAACGGATTGAAGTGGATCAAATGGCTGTAACCGATTCTGTTTTGCAAATGGAAAACTCAATGTTCAATCTCTCAATTCTCCCTCAATCTCCACCAACTCAAGCTTTGAACCAGTTCTAAATATTATATAGAACATGAATGAAAGCTCTAGAAACTTCTGGATTGATCCAATGAGAAGTTCCACATCTCTTACACTTGAAAATGTCATGAGAAATTCACATATGGCAGTTGAGTTTCAAGCTTGTATTTGCACCTCATTCTGATCCAAATTCTCACCACATGACATATTGAATGTGTTAGGATTCATTAGAGCCTTGGTTATGCCTTGAAGAATGGTTTTGCAATTGTTACTTATGATGTAAGTAACCATTTTACAAAGCAAGTCATAGAATTATCCCTCAACTCAAAAAATGTGGCAATGTCATTGTTTTCAAAATATGCTTTTCAATCCATTTTGTATGTCATATGGCTAGGTTTGGACCCATAGCTCAAAAATCCCAATTTTCAACCTTGGTTCATTTAAAATTCACCCTTATTTTAGGCCATTTTTGCAACTTTGTGATACAAGCCTTTCCAAGCTCTCATGACTTCTTTCCTAGCCCAAAAACACCATTCTAAACACATCTCATGTTGAACATTTTTCCACTTGAGGAGTGGAAGATGGAGATTTTGACCTATGTTGAAAAATGACATGTAATTCAACTTTCCCAAAATACCCCTGGATTGCCAAGACCATAACTTGAGTTATACAAATCCTATTGAGGACTTTTAGTACTCAAATTAAATATAAGATCAAGATCTACAACTCTTATGTTGGCCAAGAATCCATTTGAAAACTCCTTGATGGGCAAAAGTTGCTTGGAAGTAAAGTGACTTTCACAGATAAATTTCAGTGTCCTCTGGGGACCCATAACTTGCAAGAACCATAACTTGAGTTCTACAAATCTCCTTGAAGACTTCTAGTAATCAAATTAAATCTATTGAGAAGCTCTACAAGTTTCATGTTGGCCAAGAATCCATTTGAAACTTTCATTTTGACTTATCTGGCTTGGAAGTTAGGCCTAAATTAGGGGATTTTACACTGAAACCCTAATTTGGTAACTCTTCCTGCTCTTGATTCTCTTTGATTTATCCTTGGCACAACACCACACATGTATCACCATATCAATTCATGAATCCCACAACCTCCAATTAAGCCTTGATGCTCTTCAATCACTCAGTTGACCTAGGGTTGACCTAGATGAAACCCTAGTTGACTGCACTTCAACTATGACTCTTGTACTTGAATCAATGACTTGTCTCATCTTCAGCATAACCCTCTAGGCATTTCATAAGCTTTGTACACATTCCATACCCTCAATTCATAGTTCATACCCCCAATGAAGACCCTCAGTACACCTCAAATTAGGAGAAAAGTCCACTGGTTGACCCTCAAACTTCCCAAAGCTTCAAACATTTCTTGATGGCTTGGATAGTCTTAAACTTGAATAAAAACCCTTGATGTGCCTCTTTAGATAAGAATGGCACTTGATCCCTTGTTGGATGCCTTGCTATGCTATGCTATGCAAATGATCAGATTATGTACATGATTCAATATGCAAAATGATAATGCAATTAAAACATAAATCATGTGAAATAGGTTGAGCAAATTTTAGGGTGCAACAGCTGCCCCTATTCAAACGGCTTGGACCCGACTGGGTGAAGAGCGAACGACCTTCAAACAATCGAGGTACGAGACAGTTGAATACTAAGAACCCGGAAATTTGCCAACCGCAGAAATAAATTGCACAAACTACTTGGAAAACAACATCTGCTAACTGGATTCGGTTGTTACGGCAACAAACTGATCAATTAACGATCGTGCTGGGGATTATCTTTATCAGCTCGAAAAAAGATTCTATCATCGCGAGGATAGAACTTTGTCCATGTTAGGATGCTATATTCTGTCAACACAGCAATATCCCAACGACTTCGCTGGGGAAACAATTCTGTCTGAACATTCATCTGCCTGCTTCATACGGGAAAAATCATCTAAATACTGTTTCTCCGTCTACCTCTGCAGTAGCTACCTTCGTTGGTCCCAACCCACAAACGACTTTGAAGAGGACTCTACTGGGGACAGTAACACGAGGAAATCACGACAACTTCCTTAGGGAAAATACTTTTGTCAAATATCGGAACACCACTCACATATTCTATTTATTACGGGAGAATCATCTATCTGGATATCGGAAAGTTCATCTGCCTGCTTCATATGGGAAAACACATTTGCCTGATGCCTACAGGAAAAGTCATCCGCCTGATTCTTACGGGAAAACACAACACATCTGCCTGATACTTACAGGAAAGTTCTTCTGCCTGCTTCATACGAGAAAATATAACACATCTGCCTGATACATACAGGAAAGTTCTTCCGCCTAATTCTTACGGGAAAAGATAACACATCTTCCTGATACATACAGGAAAGTTCTTCCGCCTGATCCTTACGGGAAAAGATAACACATCTGCCTGATACATACAGGAAAGTTCTTCCGCCTGATCCTTACGGGAAAAGATAACACATCTGCCTGATACATACATGAAAGTTCTTCCGCCTGATCCTTACGGGAAAAGATAACACATCTGCCTAATACATACAGGAAAGTTCTTCCGCCTGATTCTTACGGGAAAAGATAACACATCTGCCTGATACATACAGGAAATTTCTTCTGCCTGATCCTTACGGGAAAAGATAACACATCTGCCTGATACATACAGGAAAGTTCTTCCGCCTGCATCATACAGGAAAAGATAACACATCTACCTGATACATACAGGAAAGTTCTTCTGCCTGCTTCATACGGGAAAAGATAACACATCTGCCTGATACATACAGGAAAGTTCTTCCGCCTGCTTCATACGGGAAAAGATAACACATTTGCCTGATACATACACGAAAGTTCTTCCGCCTGCTTCATATGGGAAAAGATAACACATCTGCTTGATACATACAGGAAAGTTCTTCCGCCTGCTTCATACGGGAATAGATAACACATCTGCCTGATACATACAGGAAAGTTCTTCCGCCTGCTTCATACGGGAAAAGATAACACATCTGCGTGATACATACAGGAAAGTTCTCCCGCCTGCTTCATACGGGAAAAGATATCTTGGATATAGCTTCCTAGCTTGTTCGCGGTAGTAGCTAACTCCACTGGGGATATTCTGAAAATAACTGCCCAACACCCGTTTCGACGACAAGTGACCTCCTCTGAAATTCTGATTCATGAAACCCTGAAATGCTGTCGCGACAATGAACTTGAAGAAAACACTCCGCTGGTCGGATAAGAGAAACTTCAGCCAGTAACTCTGTGGGGAATAATAACAAGAACTGTGTCATCCTATGTCTCACAGCGAGACCTCGATCGTCTGGTAATAGATCTGAATTATAACTTCATACTCATGCTGAGAAACACACCTGAAAGAAAAAGGTTAACCAACCTGATTTATGTTCCATAATGCGTATGTATGGCAATGGCGTAATGCTCCATACGGCATAGAAATGCTACGCGTTTTTGGGTAGATGCAAACATGATAAGGTATGCAAATGCAAATGCAGGTTCAGGCTGCTGGGGAAGCTCTGACAAGCTTGCTTCAACACGGCTGTTGAGAGCAAATACCACCTTGTTGGGGATGAACGGGTATCACAAAGTATTCTGGAAAAATAAATGCCGGAAATACAACCGACTCTGCCGGAGAGAGATTACACCTCAATTTCCACTGAGAGGAAAAAATAACACCTGCTGGGAAGATTAACTCAGCTGGGGGGGAAGCAACCCTTCTGGGGGACAACTGTCTGGGTACAGTTTACAAACTCGGAACCACCACTCCGTTGGGGATAATCATCCTGACGAAGGCATGACAACCCACGGGGAGAAAGAAAACCATCCTCGGTGGGGGATAATCCTGCTGAACTTACCATCTTGGTTATGCGCCATGGAAATCCTCCCAGCTGGGGATTGAACACGCACACCTTCGGCTCTCTGGGGAGTATAACCTCTGCATGGGACACTGATCTTGACTTGCTGGAGATACCCTATGGGCGACTTCCACGAGGACACTCTTCTGGGGAAAATAATCCTTCTTTCGGTAAGGGATAATCATCTCAACCTCTGGGGATGAGGTGCAACCTGCGTGGGGATTAGCGTCAAACAACGTCAAGTCTTTCACCACGAGCCTCCGGCTGGGGCCTCCATTTTCTGATTGTCCGCTTCAAGGGCGAGAAACCCTGCAAAACACAACGAGATAACACAAATCTATACAACCAAATCTATTCGGGTTAGTGTCCGTGACATTACTTCAGTCAATTTGAAGTTTTAGCAATTATTGGCAAGAGCCAGCAAAGTTATGCGCATGCAAGTTTATCGGAACATTGGCGTTTTCCACATACAAAACAGTAAAGCACAAACATCAAATACTGAATAACATGTTTTATTAATAACAGGCCTCTGAATAGGCAAAGTTTTGTACACCGGATGCAACTCCTGAAAAGAGGAAGTTACGCACACACACATACATATATGCACAAAAAGCATAAAATACAAAACAATATCGAATTTGTACACATGTCGGCAACGTGGTGCAGAGAAACATCGTGAGATGATCCTCCTATGACTCGCCCGACTCTGGCGCGTTCCCGGTATTCCATTCTCGGAAGAGATTGTGTCAGATAAAGGAACCCTCAGGTACTCCCAAACCACTGAGCGCTGTTGTATCAGATCCGGACCGCATTCATTTGCTTTTTCCAATCCCTAACTTTTGCGTGAATCGCCCTTTGCGGGTTTTCAATTCACCAGGATACCCTTTTTTGCCGAAGTCGCCCAATGCAGGTTTTCGACTTCGCGGGTGTACATCTTTTCAATTTTATCCCTAACTTTTGCCCGAACCTTTTATTCATTTTTTACGATTCGCCAGGATGCCCCATTTTTGTCTGGACTCTCTTTTTACTGCCTAGCGGGTCGCTTTCAAGCAAATTATTTTTTAACTGCATCCGAATTCACAGGAGACGAAAAGTCTTCACCATCCATGGTAGATAGTAACAAGGCTCCTCCAGAGAAGACTTTTCTGACGACGTAGGGCCCTTTGTAATTAGGGGTCCACTTGCCCCTTTGATCTGTTTGTGGCGGGAGAATCCTCTTCAGCACAAGGTCGCCCGTCTGAAAGCTTCCTGGACATATCTTCTTATCATACGCTTTCTTCATCCGGCTCTGATACAACTGACCGTAGGCTAGAGAAGCTAGCCTCTTCTCATCCATTAAGCTGAGCTGATTCAGTCTATCCTTAACCCATTCTGCCTCATCAAGTTGGACATCTCGTAAAACCCTCAAGGAAGGAATCTCAACCTCCAACGGTAACACTGCTTCCATTCCGCATACCAATGAAAAAAGGGTTGCCCCGGTTGATGTGCGTACCGTCGTACGATAACCGTGCAAAGCGAAAGGTAGCATCTCATGTCAGTCCTTGTAGGTCACAACCATCTTCTGAACAATCTTCTTTATATTCTTATTGGCCGCTTCAACAGAGCCATTCATCTTGGGTCGGTAAGGAGAAGAGTTGTGATGCTCAATCTTGAAATTCTGGCACAACTCTTTCATCATCTTGTTATTCAAATTCGAACCGTTGCCGGTGATAATCCGCTCAGGGATTCCATACCTGCAGATAATATCTCGTTTGATAAATCTGGCGACCACCTGTTTGGTGACATTGGCATATGACGCTGCTTCCACCCACTTGGTGAAGTAATCAATTGCCACCAAAATGAACCGGTGTCCGTTGGAAGCCGTAGGCTCGATCTTGCCAATCATATCAATTCCCCACATCGAGAACGACCACGGTGATGACATCACATTCAGAGGACTTGGGGGTACATGGACCTTGTCCGCATAAATTTGGCATTTATGACACCTCTTTGCAAACCTGAAACAGTCTGTTTCCATAGTTAGTCAGTAATAACCTGCCCGCAGCAGTTTTCTCGTCATAGCATGCCCACCAGCATATGTACCAAATGTGCCCTCATGTATCTCTTCCAGGAGCAACTTCGCCTCTTTCTCGTCTACACAGTGTAGCAACACCAAGTCGTGGTTTCTTTTGTACAGGACACCGTCAGGATTCAGATAGAAATTGCCAGCCAATCTCCTGAGAGTCTTCTGATCTCGACTGGATGCCCCAGCCGGATACTCCTTGTTCTTCAGGAAATTCTGGATGTCAAAGTACCAGGGTTGACCATCAGGAGCTTCCTCAATGGCAAATATGAAGGCAGGCATATCGAGCCGAGAGATAACAATCCGGGGAGCCTCATTCCAGAAGTTAACCTTATACATTGAAGACAATGTCGCCAAGGCGTCAGCCATTTGATTTTTTGCTCGGGGCACGTGATGCAATTCCACCTTATCAAAGAAAGGCAACAATCTCCTTGCATAATTCATATATGGTATCAAATTGGGCTGACGTGTCTCCCATTCTCCTTTAATCTGATTCACCACTAGAGCTGAGTCTCCGTATACATCCAGATACTTTATTCGCAAATCAATAGCTTCTTCCAGACCCATGATGCAAGCCTCATATTCAGCCTCATTATTGGTAACGGGAAAGGTCAATCGGGAAGTAAAGAGGATGTGCGACCCCTGAGGAGTAGTAATAATTGCACCTATTCCGCTACCATAGGAATTTACAGCTCCGTCAAATATCAACTGCCACTTGGAACCCAACTCTGGTCCTTCGTCCGGCAACGGTTCTTCACAATCTTTCATCTTCAGGTACATGATATCCTCGTCAGGAAAATCAAACCTCATTGATTGGTAGTCCTCAACAGGCTGCTCCGCAAGGTATTCTGACAAGACGCTACCTCTTGCGAGACATACTGAATGTCGTATTCGGTTAACACCATCTGCCATCGGGCAATTCTTCCGGAGAGTGCTTGCTTCTCAAACATGTATTTGATTGGATCCATCTTTGAAATTAGCAGGGTTGTATGATTTAGCATGTATTGCCTCAAACGTTTGGTGGCCCAGGCTAGCGCACAACATGTTTTCTCGAGCATTGAGTATCTGGACTCACAGTCAGTAAACTTCTTGCTCAAATAGTAAATCACATGCTCTTTACGCCCAGTCTCGTCGTGTTGACCGAGAACACAACCCATACTTTCCTCAAGAACCGTCAAATACATAATCAATGGTCTCCCAGACACTGGGGGTATCAAAACAGGAGGTTCCTGCAAGTATTCTTTTATCTTGTCGAACACCTTTTGACAATTTTCATTCCAGGTCACAGCCTGGTCCTTTTTCAACAACTTGAATAACGACTCGCATGTCGCAGTTAGGTGAGATATGAACCGGGCGATATAGTTCAACCTCCCTAAGAACCCACGCACTTCTTTTTCTGTTTTAGGCGTCGGCATTTCTTGTATTGCTTTTATTTTCGCAGGATCAACCTCTATTCCTTTTTCACTCACGATAAACCCCAACAGTTTACCCGATCTCACCCCGAAGGTGCACTTGTTAGGGTTCAATCTCAACCTGAACTTCCTAAGCCTCTTGAACAGTTTCAGCAGATTAACCAAATGCTCCTCCTCCGTCTGGGATTTGGCAATCATATCATCAACATAAACCTCAATCTCTTTATGCATCATGTCATGAAAGAGAGTCGTCATAGCACGTTGATATGTTACCCCAGCGTTCTTCAATTCGAAGGGCATCACTTTGTAACAAAATGTTCCCCAGGGAGTAATAAAGGTAGTCTTCTCCATGTCTTCTGGCGCCATTTTAATCTGATTATAGCCCGAGAAGCCGTCCATGAAGGAGAATACGGAGAATTGAGCAGTGTTATCAACCAGCACATCGATGTGAAGAAGTGGAAAATCATCTTTCGGGCTCTCCCTATTCAAATCACGGTAGTCTACGCACATTCGCACTTTACCGTCTTTCTTTGGCACTGGCACAATATTAGCGACCCATGAGGGATATTTTGTAACAGCTAGGAAACCAGCATCCCACTGTTTTCGAACTTCCTCCTTGATTTTCACAGCCATGTCCGGTCTGGTTCTTCTGAGTTTCTGCTTAACAGGCGGACATTCCTCTCGCAGTGGCAGACGGTGAACAACCATATCCGTATCCAACCCAGGCATATCCTCGTACGACCAAGCAAATAGATCATTGTACTATTTGAGCATCTCAACCAACCTTTGTTTGATATCGCTCTGCAGCGCAGCCCCTATACGGATGTTTCTCACAACCTCTTCCGACCCCAAATTGATAATCTCAATGACTTCATCATGAGGCAGAATGATTCTTTCTTCTTGTTTCAACAACCAGGTCAACTCTTCTAGTACGTCGCCATCTTCAACAATCTCTTCCTCAACCTGAAATACCGGGTGCTCGAAGTCGAAGTGAGTCATAGGCGGTTCATAGATGTCATCTGAAATAGTAATCCTGCAAAGGAAATGGTTAAATGCTTCAAAACGCAGACAAAGCAAATAACCACGTTGCCATTTTATTGTAAAAGATAAAAACAGGAAAAACAGGGATCACAACATTTGTATATGAAAAACGCCTTTATTTCATGATTAAACAATGTAATGTACATAACCAAATGGCCCTAAGCAAAATCACTATGCCCCGGGTAGGACACAGGTTTATTCAACAATTAAGAAAACAAATCATTACTGTTTAGTTGTCACGGGAACAGCTTCCCGGATAGACCAATTGCAGAGACTTTGTCCTGACACGCTTGGCTTGATCCACGCGTCCATGTCACAGTCGCTATCTCCTTCTTCAGAATCGGAAACAACATTAATAGTCTCGAAGCTCACCCCGCTTGGCGTGATGGTTATCGGTCCTCTGAACTTAGGCGTTCCTGAAGAGGATACTGATGACGAAGGATGATATCCCATCCCGAACCTGTCATTCTTCACGGGAATCTCCAAAACCTGACCCCAACCCTTGGTTTTGCCTGCCTGCACTAGAGCTTGAGCCTCTTTGTAAGACGACACTACCACATCTGATACTTTACTTGGCACTGGAGCTTTGTCTTTAATTCGTAATCCCTCGAAGGCTTGACACAGTGTTTCGTGTATTTTGCCGTCGACCTCCACATATTTGAACGAAGAGAAATGGCTAACCAGAATATCTTCCTCTCCACAAATAGTGACGATACTATCCCCCACCATATACTTCAGCTTTTGGTGTAACGTGGATGTGACTGCCCCGGCAGCATGGTGTTGCACCCTAAAATTTGACCAACCGATTCCCATCTGGTTTATGTTTCGACGCATTTCTCATTCGCATTCGCATATCGCATACAGTGCATTTTCTCAATCATATTGATTTTATCGGGATTACAGCCTTGTTTTCACATTTCGGGTATTTCAGACCGGTTCGGATAATCAGAGGTTATTGTGAGAAGTCACGCGCTTCCTGGGTGTTTTCAGCTTACGCAGTGATTTTGGAGGTTCTTGGTGTCTGGGTTTACTGCTTGCTTCGATCTGGTCTCGCGCTCTCTTTTATGTTGGTTGTTTGCCTTTGTTTGCATTTTTAGGATTTAATAGCCTTTTATAGATTTTAAATAGGTTTTATACTTTTTCTAGAATTTAAATAGATGATTCATAGATTTTTTTTGAGATAATAGATTTTTCTAGATATTAGATAGATTTTTAATAGATATTAAATGTTTTTAAATAGTTTTTTGTTTAATTTCTTTTTAAGAATAATTCATTTTTTAGATAATGATGTTAATAAGAAATTTGTTTTTAGATAATAGTTTTTTTTAAAAAATGATTTTAATAGGATATATCCCTTTTATTAGGATTTTTTAAATAGGAAATTAATAGAGTTTTTCTATGTGCTTAGAAATAAATAGAATTTTAATAGGCAATTTCTCTTTTTAGAGTTTAATCATTTTTCTTTTAGGATTTAATTAGACATTAATTAGGTTATAATCATCCTTTTTAGATGTAATTAGGATCTGAATTCATTTTAATTGAGTTTATTAGAATTAATTAGGATTAGAATGGTCTTAGGTTTCAATTTAGGCTTTAATGGAAGTTTTTAATTTTCGTTAGTGTTAATTGAGTTTAATTAGGTTTAATTAGGGTCATTAGGTATTAATCATGTTCATTAGAGGCTAATCATGTCCATAATTCATGGGCCATGTGTCTGTGTGGAGGCCCAGTCCAAATATCGCCATGTGTCAGTCTATAAAGGTCCCCACGTGTTCATTTCTGAGTCTCTTCTCCATCGCCATGTTATTCCCCCAGAAGAAGCCACCTCATATTTTTCCTCTCTGCATGAGTGCCACTTGGCACTCCATGCACACACTCCACAAGCCACGCGTCCTCCCCACTGCATGCAGAGCCCCCACGTGTTCTCCCTCCATCTCACCGTCCCTTCATCGGCCGGCCATGCAACCGCTGCCGGAAGATCGCCGGAGCCACCCTAACTTCCTCCGACCACCGCAACCGTCGCCAGAATATGCAACAGTCACCGGAAAATGCCAGAAAACCCTTCGATCTTCATCTTCTCCAATCCAAATTTATCATCTTTTGATCATTTTTTCTAGAAATAGATCAAGAACCTTCATCCGTTCTTCAAGCGATTTCCAGAATCCTTCAACCGTTTTACCAAACGTTCATCAATCTTTCCAAATTTCCTCCAGAACTCCATCGTTCTTCATGGATGTTCATCAATTGTTTCCAGAATTCTACAAACATCCATCTACGAATCAAGATTTCATCTCGTTCATCATCTCGTTCAGCAACATTCATATGTTTTTCCAGAAAATATTCATCCTTCATCACACATCTTCAGGAAGGTCTTCATCAAACCTTCATGTGTTCATCCCCTTTCTTGAATCCGTCCGACGAAGCTTCTCCAGAAATGCTCACAAATCTCCAGATCGCTCAACAACAACAACTTCAAGAATCGTTTATGCCTTCAGAAATCATCCGGTAACATCAATCTTCAACGCGTCTTCAAGCATCCTTCATCGCCTCGTCAAACTCAGGATCTTCAAAGATCTCAAACATCAAGATCTATCCGGTAATGTCGAAATCCTTCACCTTCTCCAGATTTTTTTCAAGTATCATCATCAGCGGTTCTTCGTCGAGAACATTGTTCTTCAGCGACCTTCATGGACTTCTTCAAAACATGCCACCATTATTTCCAGATGAGCAGATTGATGAGAGTGAGACTGAGAGATCGAGTTTTACGAGAGTTGAGGCCAAAGGTTGAAGGATTGAGAGAGGGAGAAAGGTTGGTGAGGAGGTCGAATGGGAGAGTGGAACGAGAGGATGGAGAATGGCGCAAGAAGTTTTTCTGTGAACAGTGAAAGAGAAAAAAGAGTTGCTTAGGGTTTTTGGGTGCTGAGCATGGATAGTGGACATGGGTTTGGGCCTTGCTGAGCCTGGTGTTGGCTTTCTTTTTTTTCCCACCTCCCCGTTTTTTCGTTTCTTCCCCCCCCCCCCCCCCCCCCCCCCGTTTGTGGGTATAGTTGGGCTGAGCCCATTCAGCCGTGCACCTCCGTTTTTGCTTTTAAACCCCCCTCCCCGTTTTGGTGTGTGAGTTTATTGGGTTGGGCCCATGTATCTTTGCTGAGGCATAGCCCTATAATTTCTGATGCACCCCCTGTTTGTTATTTTCTGAATTTCCTTGTGGGCTGGGCCTGTATCATTTTTTTGTTTTCTTCTGCATTCACACCCCAGAAATCTAATAAACCCCATGCTGCATGTTTTTTTTCTTTTATATTTTTCTTCCTTTTTCTTGGAAATATTAAAAGCTTATTATAGGGTACTATAGATTTAATATAGTTTTTCTATTTTCTTTATAGAATATATAGCTATTATCATAGATTTTTAGCATAGAATAATATAGGATTTTATTTTTCTATACGCATTTTCTTTAATATTTTTTTAGAATATTTTCTAGTTGGAATTTAATTGCCGTATTTTAGGAGTAGCGTATTATTTCCATTTTGCTATTGGATTTTGTCTCCTATTTTCATTTCTATCTGATTTTATTCTCGATTTTATTTCTGGCTGGCCGTGTGACACGATTCAATTGGAGAATGATTTTCGATATCATTTCTCCATCTTGTCTTTGACACGGATATTAATACGCTACCTCTTAGAGTTCGATTTCTCATATAAATCGAACCATGACGGTCTAAGCATTATATTGTTCTTGATTCGAGCGTCATCATCAAGATCTAGAGAGGAGAAGATTGGAATGGAGCTTGCGCGTATGTCAGGAGCCCCGGAGCTGCTTCGTTCATTATCATTGGCGTATTCAAATCTTCAGGCAACCAGCTAGTGTTGTGGGCTGCATCATCAGATACAAAGGAAGTGCCAGCTGAGGAGTTTCTTCTTAGGTTCTTGCGTGCGTGTCCCGAGTTCCTTCCCGTTTAGGCGTGGGCCTGCTTCCTCTTTGTTCTCGCCCCGCGCGAGCGAATCCCTGTTTCCTCTCTCTTGCTCACGTGCAATTGAGATTCATTTTCCCGTCGAACTACGTTAGCTCTGATCTCTCGTGCCCGACGAGAGTACGTAGGCATAGGATGTCGTATCCTAGCGAGCTCCCGTTTTCCCTTTTCCCTCTTTTCCAGGTTTTAGCTGTAGTAGGCTGAACTACAGCTGCTCTGATTTCTCGTACTGAGCGAGAATATGTAGGCATAGGATGCGATATCCTAGCGAGCACACTAACAACTAGGTTTTCTGTTCTCTCGCTGCTGTGCGATCAAGACTTTCCCGCTGACGAATGACGTTATCCTTTTCTCTTGCCCTAGCGCATTTGAGACCAGACCGTAGTTTTAAGTTCCGTAGGTTCCCGTACCTTTAAAACCAACTTAATCTCTCACTCCTGTGTGAGAACACCCTGTCTAGCCGTAGTTAGCCTGAACTACGTAAGCTCTAATCTTCCATGCTGTGTGGAAGTACGTAGGCACAAGACGTGAAGTCCTGGCGAGCCAATTCCTTGTAGTTTCCCGAACTACGATGACTCTGACTTTCTCTCCTGAGAATACGTAGGCATAGAGTGCGACGCTCTATCAAGTCAGTTTCTTTCCGTTTAGATTTAGCAGTCGTAGATAGATTGTTTTGCGTCCTTTAGACAAACCAAGAAAGCGTGGATCCTGTCGAGTACGACGGACGTGAGGGGTGCTAATACCTTCCCCTTGCGTAACCGACTCCCGAATCCAGGATTTGGTTGCGATGACCATTCCTTTCCCGTCTTTGCGGTAGGTTTACTTCGAGCGTTCCCTTTCCCTCCTTTGGGATAAATAACGCACGGTGGCGACTCTTCTGTTCAGCCGGCGCCAATTTTCGCAGTAGCGACAGCTGGCGACTCTGTTGGGGACTGTGATGGTTCCCTATGCATTTGGGATCCAACGTCCCTTAAGAGAGTCAATCCTAGCGCTTGTTTGCTCGTCTTTGGATGTTTACCTTTTGCGTGTTGTATTTTGCTGTATTTACAATTTCCGCATTTCGTTATTATCTGTTGTTGTTGTGCTGTTGGGTGGTTGTTCCTTTGAGAGAGAAGCCAAAACCCCGGCTTGAGTACACACATAGATTTAGAGAGAGAGTAGTGGTTAGCCTGTTTGCTTAGCTCGCACCAGCTAGCCGCAAAATCTCACTCGGACGAGATTCTCTTTGATGCTTCTTGCGTGGCCCTTAGGGCTCGACAAGTTGTCTGACCCGAGGATTGTCGACTCTGGGAACCGATCAATTGGGAATTCGGCTAAGTGAGGCCTCTTCAAGGGATGATGATGCCACACCTTCTGGGTATCGTATCATCTCTCTTGAAAGTCTGTGACGTTGATACCCGCATAGGATGCCGTACCTTGTCAGATTAGGTCCATACCTGTGAGTGGGAGGGTTTTTGCAGGAAACTTGACTTCCAGCCTACCCGTTATTTGGTCTTCTCTTCAGAGCGAACGTACTCCATCAGCAGCGCAGCAGTATTCAGAGATTGTGTGGGGGCTGTGATCCCATGTTTGTTGTATATTGTATTGCATTTGCATAAGCGTGTTGCATCATATTGCATGTCATACTCCAGCTAGCCAGAGTTCTTATCCAGCCGTTGTTTGATTTCTGAAGGTGATTATCCGGTGATTGGCCTGAACAACTGTTGATTGTTAGAAGACGACCTAGGGGTTGAGTAGATTTGAGCAGAATCGAGCATTAAAGTCAGTTGATGGTTATTGGTAGCTATGTCTGAAAGCAACTTCCAGTCTCCTAACACCTTGGCAGGGTTCACGATGACGACCAACCCTCTGTATGGTTCTACTTCCGAGGCAGACTTTCCGCAAGTGAACAACCTTACTACAGACCAACGTGTGCAGCCTCCTGTTATGGACCGAGATCGACATGAGCAGTTTGTTGTCCGCAATGAACAACCTTCTCTTATCAACAGTCAAGGTGTTGTTTTCCCTGTGCCGAGTATCCGAAGAGAGATCCCAGTAGCCAGGACGGTAGACCCAAGAGCTCTTGAGTGTGATAGAAGACTCCAAGTGTTGGAAGAACAGATTAAAGCCGTGAAAGTCAAAGATGCTGATAACCTGAATGCTGCAGGCATGTGTTTGGTTCCTGGCTTGGCGTTGCCTTACAAGTTCAAAGCGCCGAGATTTGAGAAGTACAGAGGAGATAGCTGTCCGAGGCAACATTTGGTGATGTTCTGCCGAAGAATGACGTCGTTTGTGCAAAATGACAAGTTGATGATTCACTGCTTTCAGGATAGTCTGACTGGGGCATCGTTGCGTTGGTATATGCAGTTAGAGAGTAATCAAATTCGATCATGGGTGGATTTAGCCAGAGCTTTTCTGAAGCAGTATGATTACAACCTAGACATAGCTCCTCATCGCATGCAGTTGCAAGAGTTGTCTCAAGAGGACAATGAACCCATCAAGAAGTATGCGCAGAGATGGAGAGAATTTGCTGCCAGGGTACAACCACCGCTTTTAGACCGAGAGCTAACGAGCATGTTTGTAGACTCACTATAGGATCCGTACTGCGAAAGAATGCTTGGACTTCCGTTAAGTTTCTCTGACTTGGTAGTACTTGGAGAACGCCTTGAGCATGCCATCAAGATCGGGAAAATTCAGATTGTTGCAAACGGTCAGGCTAGTGAAGCTGAACCTCTTTATGACTATCAGAATGAAGAAGGAGTTGTAATCAATGCAATCATGCCAGATGTTGAGTACCCTCGAGACGAGTCGTTGAAACCTGTTGGTTCTTCATCTTTTCAGAGATCAGTACCTCCTGTGTCTTGTTATGCTGGACAGACTACTGTGCCTGGGGCACCCTATCAGGAACGTTATGTCACTTCTCTTGCAAATCAGCGAACTTGTGGCCGAGGTTATCAGAATCAGCGCCAGAATCAGAACAGACCTCGTAACAACTTGGAACGAAGGAATGCTCCTTCCCACCCAGTGCCTATGTCGTACAGCCAGTTGCTGCTATCTTTGATCCAGAGTTCTTTAGTGGAACCGAAAGCTCTTAAGCCTGTTCCAGAGCCTTACCCTCCCGGGTACAATCCCCACGTTCAGTGTGGTTATCATGGCGGATCCCCAGGGCATTCAACTGAAGATTGTAAAGCTTTTCAGGCAAAAGTACAACAGTTGATCGACCAAGATTGCATTTCCTTTCGAGAAGGATTTCTGTTTGTTCATACCAACTTTTCAGCTGTCTAAGCTCGTAGATTCGGAGTTTGTTTTCAAGAAGCCAGTGGTCCAGACAGGCAGACGTCCTCAGCATTGGCAGTCCTCAGACTTTTTATCATGTGCATTTGTAGTTTCTTTTCTGTTAGTTACTACTTGCTGTTAAACATTGTTTATTTCGAATGGTAATATTGATAAAGTGACTATGCATTTTTCTGAATTAATCATGTCGCTGTCGCTCATTTATTGCATTGCACTGACACTTGCATTTTATTCGCTCCACCTTATCACTGTGAGTAGCAAAGATTGGAGGGAGGATGACGAAACTGAATACTCATGACCGATGATCGTATGCGTTCAGATAAAACCTTGCCAATGACGTACACGGCATTATTTCAAATCCCCCAAACACTGGAGATATAAGGAGTTAGTCCCTTGTTAACCACTTCGAGCCAGGAAGTAGAAGTTTTTTCGGACTTTTTAACCCTCACATCTTAACCCGGGGCAGGGTAGTTGTCAGTTAGCTTGACCGAGCGTTCAAGTCTTACAGAGGAGTGTTGTCTTTCGAGGACCAATTACAGTTTATGCCTCTCAAGAGGTCGTACCTCGTAACCACAATGGTTAAACCTCACCAACCAGGAGTGAGACAGTTACAATCCTTTCGGAGCAATCAAGACAACCAGTGTTACACGACTTTGTTCCAAAAGAAAAAGAAAGAATAAGAAAGCCCGCTAAGTAAAAAGAAATGAAAATAGCTGGAAAGCTAATACTTAGGCAAAAACCGGGGCATCCCGCTGGACTTCAAAAGAAAAGAAAAATCAAAAAGAACTCAAAAGGAGTCAGTCCAGGAAAAAATTAGGGAATCAAAAGAACGAAAAAGAAAGGATATCAATAGAAAGAATCCCCAGTGAAGTCGCCAAAGTCGTGTATACAGACACCGAAAACGAAAAGGAGTAACTGTTACTCCGAAAACCTTGTGAGTTTCCTTAACTATGGTCCTTACAATTCAACATACCTCTCGAAGAGGCGAGCGCTCGAGCCAAGTTAACTGAACTTTAGGATCGGAGATCATCACGTAGAAGGGGTGGGTACAAATCATAATTTAAGCCAAATATCCTTTGTTTCACGAACCGTGAACCCGACCACGATACAACCCTTAAAAGACCTAATTGAGGTAGGGTTTATTCTGAAAGCGCATTACGATAAGGTTGAGTAACCTGACTCCTTCTTGATTTGATAATCATATTCGTGTTGTATTTTTCACTGATCACGTCAGCACTACGTTTGAACTCTGGTTCATTCGTCGCTCACAATCATGACACATAAATGAGTGACAGCAAAATTTTTCAAAAAAATCTGCATAAACACTGCATTAAAATTACCATTCGGGATTAAACAATTTTACTTGCAGGTTAGTAGTTAGAAGGAAATTCCAACAGGGAATAATCAAACAAGACTGAATAATTCAGTAGTCTGGATCAGAATGGTTATGTTGTGGAACCCTGTGAATCAGGGGCATTGACTTTTAGTGAGTTCAGAATCAGTTAAGTCTGAGGACAAGTCTCAAAGCATCGGTTGATCAGGGGCAGTTTGTTTGAGAAGCAGTTGATCAGAAGTGAATCTTTTCGAGAACCAATCAGGGGCAATCATTTAGAATGTTGTGATTTGAAAGCAGATCCTTCCAGTGGGTGATCAAATCAGGTTAAGTCGCTTGTGCGCTCATTCAGGGGCAAGTCACTTCAGAGATAGTGAGACCAACTGGGTTGATAATTGGTTAATTGGGGTTTAATCCTTTTGTTGTACAGATACCGGGGCAAGTAATCTCGAGGTCGTCCTATGGCAAGCTGTTCAGAGTAAGATTCCCAAGAATGGGATTGGGGCAAATTGAGTTGTACTAGGGCAAGTTATTCAAGCAAGTCTGTTTATCCCCAGCCAGAGTTGAGTATCAGGGAATCGTGTCGTTACTCTTATCAAAAACCTGGACCTTCCGAAAAAGGCCCTACTGTAGTTGGATCGTTATCCTATAATAAAACCTGTTACGTGTCAGAATTTTGTAACCAAGTCATTTTCCAAAGTCCAGTTCTCTCCTGGCAAACCGGTAACCATTTCTCGTCTGGTCCGCATCTCCGTAACTACCAGTTCTCGTCTGGTACATGGTATATTTCAACCAGTTCTCGTCTGGCCAACCTTTCTGTAAACATCAGTTCTCGTCTGGTGTGGTTTATTGTTGCATCAGTTCTCGTCTGGTGCATGTTACCTTTTAACCAGTTCTCGTCTGGTCATCAATTTTCTAACCTATTTGTTGTATCAGTTCTCGTCTGGTGCATGTCAGCTGTCAACTAGTTCTCGTCTGGTCGTCATTTGTTCTTTAACCTATTATCCAGTTAGCCCCGTCTGATGTTCAAACCATAAATCAATTCTCGTCCGATAACCTAATCTATTTTGCTATCAGTTCTCGTCTGGTAGTCCATCCTTGAATGCTAGTTCTCGTCTAGTATTTTCCCTATTTTCCATTTTGTAAATAACCCATTTTTATCCTTTAAACCAGAAAAAGCCTAAAAAATATCTGACATGGTAATTCTCAATGACTCGCATGTTGTCACATTCCCCGATACGAAGCTCGATTGGTACCAGTTCTCGGTTAATGTTTTGTATTCCCTGTGGATGTTGTTAAATCAGGACTATTACTCTTCTTCAGCAGATGAAAGTCGCGTATTATCCCCGGAAGAGTTGAGATTTTATCACGCATCAGAGTAGGATCAGGAGTATTCTCAGCAGATTAAAATTGATATCCCTGACAGAAGGGGCATTCCCAGCAGTGCGTTGTGCACAATCGACCCCAGTTGGTTAATCCCTACAGAGTACAGGTTACCAGTGGTTTAGAAAGAATATCGCCGTGCAGGGCCGTCCTTCCTTTGTCCAGCATTTATTTTTGAGGTGATTTTGTGATAACCGGTTACCCTCAGTGGAGTCGACTTTGCCTCCGGCATTTATTTTGCCAAGTGGTTTTAGACCTGGTGTTCTCTGGCAGCTCGAGCCTGCATTTACATTTGCATATATCGTCATACTTGCACCTATCCAGAACGCATAGCATATCCATGTCGTATGAGGCCTAGCATCTATCAAAACATGTGCATATTATTTCCATATCGTGTGGAACATTGCATCATTTTCAAACATACGCATTTCGAAGCATAGACCAGGTAGGTTACCTCTTGGCTTTCGAATATGTTCCCCTGCAGAGTTGTTTGGTTAAGCTTCTCTTCTCCCATAGCGGAATGATTTCTTCATATTTGGTTGTTACGTCGGCACTGAAAAAAGAAAGATTGTATATCAAACTTCTGAAGCTGCCGCCTGTTGTCAAAAATGGGTGCCTGGCAGTCGATTCAGAATTTCCCCAGGAGAGTTTTCCTCAGGTTCGCTGTGAACTGTGAGTCGACAGAAAAGATCCCATAGCAGATGGGAAGGTGTTTGCTTTCTGAAGCATTGTTTTGAAAATTCAGTACATGTGGCGTCACACAGGTGATTGACGAAAAAAGAAAATTTATCAGATAATTGACCAGTTGTTGCCGTAACAACCAGACTTCAGTTCATTGGAAGCTATTCCTCAAGTAGTTCTGCAGTTTACTTCTGCGGTTGGCAAATTTTCGAGTTTACTTTGTATTCAAACGTCTCGTACCTCGATTGTTTGAAAGTCGTTCGCTCTTCAACCATTCAGGTCCAAGCCGCTTGAATAGGGGCAGTTGTTGCACCCTAAAATTTGACCAACCGATTCCCATCTGGTTTATGTTTCGTCGCATTTCGCATTCGCATTCGCATATCGCATATAGTGCATTTTCTCAATCATATTGATTTTATCGGGATTACAGCCTTGTTTTCACATTTCGGGTATTTCAGACCGGTTCGGATAATCGGAGGTTATTGTGAGAAGTCACGCGCTTCCTGGGTGTTTTCAGCTTACACAGTGATTTTGGAGGTTCTTGGTGTCTGGGTTTACTGCTTGCTTCGATCTGGTCTCGCGCTCTCTTTTATGTTGGTTGTTTGCCTTTGTTTGCATTTTTAGGATTTAATAGCCTTTTATAGATTTTAAATAGGTTTTATAATTTTTCTAGAATTTAAATAGATGATTCCTAGAATTTTTTTGAGATAATAGATTTTTCTAGATATTAGATAGATTTTTAATAGATATTAAATGTTTTTAAATAGTTTTTTGTTTAATTTCTTTTTAAGAATAATTCATTTTTCAGATAATGATGTTAATAAGAAATTTGTTTTTAGATAATAGTTTTTAAAAAAAAAAATGATTTTAATAGGATATATCCCTTTTATTAGGATTTTTTAAATAGGAAATTAATAGAGTTTTTCTATGTGCTTAGAAATAAATAGAATTTTAATAGGCAATTTCTCTTTTTAGAGTTTAATCATTTTTCTTTTAGGATTTAATTAGACATTAATTAGGTTATAATCATCCTTTTTAGATGTAATTAGGATCTGAATTCATTTTAATTGAGTTTATTAGAATTAATTAGGATTAGAATGGTCTTAGGTTTCAATTTAGGCTTTAATGGCAGTTTTTAATTTTCGTTAGTGTTAATTGAGTTTAATTAGGTTTAATTAGGGTCATTAGGTATTAATCATGTTCATTAGAGGCTAATCATGTCCATAATTCGTGGGCCATGTGTCTGTGTGGAGGCCCAGTCCAAATATCGCCATGTGTCAGTCTATAAAGGTCCCCACGTGTTCATTTCTGAGTCTCTTCTCCATCGCCACGTTTTTCCCCCAGAAGAAGCCACCTCATATTTTTCCTCTCTGCATGAGTGCCACTTGGCACTCCATGCACACACTCCACAAGCCACGCGTCCTCCCCACTGCATGCAGAGCCCCCACATGTTCCCCCTCCATCTCACCGTCCCTTCATCGGCCGGCCATGCAACCGCCGCCGGAAGATCGCCGGAGCCACCCTAACTTCCTCCGACCACTGCAACCGTCGCCAGAATATGCAACAGTCACCGGAAAATGCCAGAAAACCCTTCGATCTTCATCTTCTCCGATCCAAATTTATCATCTTTTGATCATTTTTTCCAGAAATCGATCAAGAACCTTCATCCGTTCTTCAAGCGATTTCCAGAATCCTTCAACCGTTTTACCAAACGTTCATCAATCTTTCCAAATTTCCTCCAGAACTCCATCGTTCTTCATGGATGTTCATCAATTGTTTCCAGAATTCTACAAACATCCATCTACGAATCAAGATCTCATCTCGTTCATCATCTCGTTCAGCAACGTTCATACATTTTTCCAGAAAATATTCATCCTTCATCACACATCTTCAGGAAGGTCTTCATCAAACCTTCATGTGTTCATCCCCTTTCTTGAATTCGTCCGACGAAGCTTCTCCAGAAATGCTCACAAATCTCCAGATCGCTCAACAACAACAACTTCAAGAATCGTTTACGCCTTCAGAAATCATCCGGTAACATCAATCTTCAACGCGTCTTCAAGCATCCTTCATCGCCTCGTCAAACTTAGGATCTTCAAAGATCTCAAACATCAAGATCTATCCGGTAATGTCGAAATCCTTCACCTTCTCCAGATTTTTTTCAAGTATCATCATCAGCGGTTCTTTGTCGAGAACATTGTTCTTCAGCGACCTTCATGGACTTCTTCAAAACATGCCACCATTATTTCCAGATGAGCAGATTGATGAGAGTGAGACTGAGAGATCGAGTTTTACGAGAGTTGAGGCCAAAGGTTGAAGGATTTAGAGAGGGAGAAAGGTTGGTGAGGAGGTCGAATCGGAGAGTGGAACGAGAGGATGGAGAACGACGCAAGAAGTTTTTCTGTGAACAGTGAAAGAGAAAAAAGAGTTGCTTAGGGTTTTTGGGTGCTGAGCATGGATAGTGGACATGGGTTTGGGCCTTGCTGAGCCCGGTGTTGGCTTTCTTTTTTTCCCCACATCCCCATTTTTTCGTTTCTCCCCCCCCCCCCCCCCCCCCCCCCCGTTTGTGGGTATAGTTGGGCTGAGCCCATTAAGCCGTGCACCTCCGTTTTTGCTTCTAAACCCCCCTCCCCGTTTTGGTGTGTGAGTTTATTGGGTTGGGCCCATGTATCTTTGCTGAGGCATAGCCCTATAATTTCTGATGCACCCCCTGTTTGTTATTTTCTGAATTTCCTTGTGGGCTGGGCCTGTATCATTTTTTTATTTTCTTCTGCATTCACACCCCAGAAATCTAATAAACCCCATGCTGCATGTTTTTTTTCTTTTATATTTTTCTTCCTTTTTCTTGGAAATATTAAAATCTTATTATAGGGTACTATAGATTTAATATAGTTTTTCTATTTTCTTTATAGAATATATAGCTATTATCATAGATTTTTAGCATAGAATAATATAGGATTTTATTTTTCTATACGCATTTTCTTTAATATTTTTTTAGAATATTTTCTAGTTGGAATTTAATTGCCGTATTTTAGGAGTAGCGTATTATTTTCATTTTGCTATTGGTTTTGTCTCCTATTTTCATTTCTATCTGATTTTATTCTCGATTTTATTTCTGGCTAGCCGTGTGACACGATTCAATTGGAGAATGATTTTCGATATCATTTCTCCATCTTGTCTTTGACACGAATATTAATACGCTACCTCTTAGAGTTCAATTTCTCGTATAAATCGAACCATGACGGTTTAAGCGTTATATTGTTCTTGATTCGAGCGTCATCATCAAGATCCAGAGAGGAGAAGATTGGAATGGAGCTTGCGCGTACGTCAGGAGCCCCAGAGCTGCTTCGTTCATTGTCATTGGCGTATTCAAATCTTCAGGCAACCAGCTAGTATTGTGGGCTGCATCATCAGATACAAAGGAAGTGCCAGTTGAGGAGTTTCTTCTTAGGTTCTCGCGTGCGTGTCCCGGGTTCCTTCCCGTTTAGGCGTAGGCCTGCTTCCTCTTTGTTCTCGCCCCGCGCGAGCGAATCCCTGTTTCCTCTCTCTTGCTCCCGTGCAATTGAGATTCGTTTTCCCGTCGAACTACGTTAGCTCTGATCTCTCGTGCCCGACGAGAGTACGTAGGCATAGGATGTCGTATCCTAGCGAGCTCCCGTTTTCCCTTTTCCCTCTTTTCTAGGTTTTAGCTGTAGTAGGCTGAACTACAGCTGCTCTGATTTCTCGTACTGAGCAAGAATATGTAGGCATAGGATGCGATATCCTAGCGAGCACACTAACAACTAACCTTTCTATTCTCTCGCTGTTGTGCGATCGAGACTTTCCCGCTGACGACTGACGTTATCCTTTTCTCTTGCCCTTGCGCATTTGAGACCAGACCGTAGTTTTAAGTCCCTTAGGTTCCCGTAGGTTCTCGTACATTTAAAACCAACTTAATCTCTCACTCCTATGTGAGAACACCCTGTCTAGCCGTAGTTAGCCTGAACTACGTAAGCTCTGATCTTCCATGCTGTGTGGAAGTACGTAGGCACAAGACGCGAAGTCTTGGCGAGCCAATTCCTTGTAGTTTCCCGAACTACAATGACTCTGACTTTCTCTCCTGAGAATACGTAGGCATAGAGTGCAACGCTCTATCGAGTCAGTTTCTTTCCGTTTAGATTTAGCAGCCGTAGATAGATTGTTTTGCATCCTTTAGACAAACCAAGCAAGCGTGGATCCCGTCGAGTACGACGGACGTGAGGGGTGCTAATACCTTCCCCTTGCGTAACCGACTCCCGAATCCAGGATTTGGTTGGAATGACCATTCCTTTCCCGTCTTTGCGGTAGGTTTACTTCGAGCGTTCCCTTTCCCTCCTTTGGGATAAATAACGCACGGTGGCGACTCTTCTGTTCAGTCGGCGCCGATTTTCGCAGTAGCGACACACGGATCCATGGGCGCCCAAGAAGACAACTATAAGCTGGCTTGATGTCCATTATATAGAATTCAGTTTCAAATATTTCAGGCCCCACCTGCAACGGTAATGTTATCGATCCGAAAATCGACCTCCTCGTTCCATCGAACGCTCTCACCACTAGGTCACTGGGTGTGCAGATAATTCCCCTGATATCTAACTTCATCAAGGCTTTCTTAGGTAGCACATTCAGGGAAGATCCCGTATCTACTAAAACATGGGACATGACCGTGCCCCGACATTCTACTGACACATGCAATGCCATATTATGCTCTCGCCCTCTCGGAGTCAAATCAAAATCTGTGAAGCCCAAATTGTGCCCCGCATTGACATGCGCCATTACCCCCTCTAACTGATTAACAGAAACTTCTTGAGGAATGAACGACGTGTCTAGAATTTTCAGCAAAGCGTTCCGATGCGCCTCAGAACATAACAGCAAGGATAGGATGGAAATTTTTGACGGTGTTTGCTGGAGGTGCTCAACGATTTTGTAATCACTTTTACGAATGAGGCTCATAAAATCCTCCACATCCTTAAGTGATGTTTCCTTTTCATTCGACTGAGAAGGACCACCTTCAACTACCTTGGCTTTACCCTTGGCTACTCTTTCCGCCTCTACCTCGGGTGACGTGAAGATTCTCCCGCTTCTGGTCATACCCCTTGTTCCGACAACATTATCTACAACCCCAGCTGGTTGTCCCTTAACTTCAATTTTCTCGCCATCGCAATATACTTCCAACCCGTAAGTCCACGACACGGCTTTGGTACTCTCAAAAGGAACTGGTCCTGCTTTAGTAATTGTGATCGTCGGCCGCCTGGCAGGTGCCGTTATCGTTATTGTTTTTCTCGGAATCGTCACCGTCGCAACATCGCTCTGCTCATCACACAATGCTTCTGCAGGCTCTTCAGCCGCAGTTCTATCAAACTGCAAAGTACCTTCATCCATCATAGCTTGAATACCCTGCTTCAACTCATTACAACCCTCTGGCTGTATCCAACAATCCAAGCAAAATTCATCACACCCCGGGAATACACCCCCCCTTTAAACAACCTGTTTTTGATCTCACCCAACGATGTCTTCAGCTCATTGACATCCATCACTAGATTCAGATTCTCCTCTGTCAGGATGGCATTTGCCCCATGATTGGGCATAGGCTGTTGTACGATATTTGGACCCGCCTGTCCAAAGTTAATAGCCTTGCTATCTAATAAATCCTGAACCTTATGTTTAAATGCTTTACAAGCTTCTATATCATGCCCGGGTGCCCCGAAATGGAATTCGCAATGCTTGTTGGCATCATATCCGTAAGGAAGTAATGCCCTAGTAGGCGGTGCCAAAGTCCTCTTTTCAACCAAGTTCAACCCTAGCAAGGTCTGGAGGAGTTCTGCATACGTTGAAGGAGGTGCTTCGAATACTCTTTTCGCCCTTGCATTCTGCACCCTTCTCTGGCCAGGATTCTGTCCTTGCTGTTGTTGTGGTTGTTGTTGCTGTGGTTGTGTTTGAGGAAGCGGGATAGTGACGCTAGCTATTTGTTGCGGCTGAACATACTGATTTCTTCCTCTTCCCCTGCCCCTGCCACCAAACACGGCACTAGAATCACCTTGTCGTCTACCACCAAATGCTTTTCTGGCACCTCCTGTTGAAGTAGACTCACCTGCTTGGAACCTTCCCACTTTAATCCCGTTCTCAATCATCTCCCCCATAAGAATCAAATCTGAGAAACTGCTCAACGACACACTAAACAATTTTTCATAGAACACCCCCGTAAATGTCCCAATGAACATATCATTCATCTCCCTTTCAATTAAAGGAGGATGCACCCTCGCTACCATATCGCGCCACCTTTGTGCATACTCTTTAAAGCTTTCACTGTTCTTTTGCGACAAACCCTGCAATTGGACCCGGTTCGGCGCCAGATCGCTGTTGTATTTGTATTGGGTCACGAAAGCATCAGCCAACTACTTCCAGGTTTTGATCTGCGTGGGCTCCAGCCCCATATACCATTCAAGTGAAGGTCCTGATAAGCTGTCCTGAAAGAAATGCATGAGCATTCTTTCATCATCTGAATACGCTGACATCCTTCTGCAGTAAGAGCGAACATGGACTTTAGGGAAGGTGTCCCCTTTGTACTTGTCAAACGTGGGAGCCTTGAATTTCAACGGCACCCTTAGCCCTGGTACCAGGCCCATTGTAGTCATATCCAAACCGGTGGAGTTCTGATTCACTACCCCCTTCATCTGTTCTTCAAGCATCTTGATCCTCTGCACAGGATCAACAGGTCCTTCAAATCCCATGCCTCTTCCAGAAAAGGCGTCCTCCTGGCAGTCTTCGCCCCAATTCACATTTCCATTTCCATACCCGTCGTAAACAGTGTTGCGACCAAACCCTTGTTGATTGATCATGGGACCTCGTCCCCTGGTACCGAAGCCCTGGTTGACCCTAACAGGTCCAAACCCAGTGTTGACAGGAATTACCCCAGCACCATTTGTATTACCAAATCCACCATACCCCTGATTAGCGTTACCAAGACCATCGTAACCGAAACCCTGAGTGTTGAATCTAAACTTCCCATCCTGATTGACGTAATCAAATCCCTGTTCATTGTAGCCGAAACCATTGTTGCCAAAACCATTACTGCCATTGTTGTTACCGCCGCCTTGGTTGGCATCCCCAAATCCAACATTGTTAACAACAGTCTCATTGCCATTCCCTGCATTGCCATTGCCAGCGCCAGCACCCTCGTTTATGACCACAACAGGTGGGGTTACTACAGGGGGAACCACAGGCGTAGGGGCCCCATCCTCCGGAATAGTCTCAACGTGCGCAGAATTGTGGTCATTGTTGCCATTCCCATTAGCCCGCGTCAGCAGCGGCTGTACCAAAGTATGGAGGCTCTCCTGGCCCTTAGCAATGTTCTCCATGGCCTGCATAAACAGATTCAACTTCTTGCGGATTTCCTGCATCTCCATTTGGACTTGATCCAAGATTCTCTTGCAGTTGTTTCGGGTTGAGTAGCGGTGAACTCTTTGTTCGTCAATCCTGAAAACCTGAAGATGCAGGAAATAAGATACAGATTCAAGTATACCTGGTCATGAAATATGAATGCAAATGCAATTGTGTAAATATGCTACAGGTTATATGCCCCCCCGATTCTAGTTTCGGAGAGAAGGCCATCACGACAATGGAGTCCCTATCAAGCAAGCAAGGAATCAGAAAACCCTCGTATATAAGCAAATGCCAAGAGGCTGAGTACAATAGTACAACTGAATACAACTGAATAGACCTCGGCCAACAAGCCTGGCGATGGTAAAAAATACAAGTGCAATCAACAGCAAGGTAAAGATAAATTAGGCCAAATGGCGTGCTCTGACGTCTTCCAATACCCTCAACGTCTCCGAATGCCCTAGTCGGGAGATCAGCTCCTGTATCAGTAAAGCATGCCGCTCCGTAGTGGATCTCAGCTTTGTGGCGTCATCTTGGCAAGTTCTTTTGCCAGAACTCTCGTCAAGTCTGCACCTCTTGGAACCGGCCTTCACTTCATAAACTCTCGGCTTCTCGTCAAGGTCACTTACTCTGAGCTCAGCAGCGCTCCTAAGTGATGTCTCTTCGGCAATCTTTGCGTCTTGGGCTTTAATCTGTGCCTCTAGCGTGGCAACTTGCAGCTTCAGTTCGTCTTCACGCTCCTTCCGCTTGGTAAGCGTGGTATTCCACAAAGCTTCCCACTTGCTGAGACGGGAATAAACTTTGCTTAGAAGTTCCTTCTTAGAAGTAATCACCTTGCTGACACTGTTCAAGGCTATCCCCACTTTTTCTTTCTTGTTGGTCGCTTCTGTCATCTCTGAACCCAACCTGTTAATCAATTCAGTATGTTCCTTCACGGTGAAGTTAGCTTCATTCTTCTCACGATGCAACTGGAAGATCTCCTTCTCTAAACCATCATTGGTTTTCTTCAATTCTTCGTTTTCAGCCAACAGTTTGTTATACTTCTCACTTTCTTCTGAAGTAGGAACCTCAATCATGGGAAGATACAGGGGTTCCGCAGCAGGATAAGGCATCAAGGAAGTACTAGCTCTCTCGCGAATCCAAGCCAAATAAGGATCATAAGCTCTGCTGTTGCTCTTACCGAGCAAAGATTTCCCTCTCCTATGGATATTAGCCCATGCATGTCTCAATCTGATCAAAACAGCCGTGTCTAATAAGCCTGTGAGATACAGAGATTCCTGTATCTCCTTCTCAATAGGAGCATCCCTCAAAGCATAACCGAACTGTCTTACCAGCAGAGAAGGGTTATAGTTGATACAGCCTTTCTGTCCAATCAGGGGGACATTCGGAAAGCCACTGCAACTATATATAATATTCGTTCCCAGCATACTCCGATCAAACCAAATGATATTCTCAGCAGACAGCCCCATCAATCGAGAAGACCAATCCAAAGTATCAATGGCATCAACGAAAGGCCCTATCTTCAGCAGATGCCCCTGGAACCACCTATACAAAAGAGGAAGACAGCAGGAAACATTCTTGCCACGATGTTTCTCATTCTTGTAGTGAATAGAATGATAAACATCGCCCAAGAGAGTAGGAACTGGATTCTTCGAGGCAAGGATTAAGAAGGCATCTGAGTCAATAAAATCTGGCACATTAGGAAACAGGACAGTCCCATAGATGCAGATAACTAGAATGGCCCTGAAAGCAACCCAAAATCCACTCTTCGCGCACTGTGTAGCCTTCTCAACCAGGACAGACAGGTGAAAACCATAAGCTCCGTTCAGCTTGACCAAATCTCCGGGGAACTCAGAAACATCCAGACTGACAATCTCGGCGAGCGTAGCTAACTCAGGCTCAGCATCAACATGTATAAAGGGCATCTGGTCTAACACAGGGACTCCCAGCATAGCAGAATACTCCTCCAAAGCGGGTTCCAGAATATAGTCGGGAAATAAGAAACATCTCAGCTTCGGCTCATAAAACTGCATCAAAGTATACACCCCAGTCGTCTCAAATGCAGAAGGTCTGTATAAAAAACTAAGCAATCTCCCATAGGATACTCTGAACTCATCCCTCACTCTCTCATCGGCTAGAGCAACTAAACCCAGCAAGGAACTGATATCTGGCGAATGCAACTGGTAAGCAACTGTCCTCTTCAAGGACTCCATGTCTGGCTAGAGGATATACTAGAATTAGAAGGGAATGACCTGCAACATAAATACATGTTAATGAAATGCAGTCATGAAAGTGCACATGCATATGCAAACAAGGGACCCAGTGCGATGCTGGTGAGCTGTGATGCTCTGTGCTGAAGCCTTAAGAACCATCATCATCTCAAACTAACCACTTAATTGAACCCTGTAACCACATCTCACTGACATAGATAAACCATGTATTCTAAGGTCAAAGGTTTCCTGCAAACAAACCCACCTACCCCTCACAGGTGTGTACTTAACTCGCAGACGAGGTACGGCATCCTATGCGGGTTCAACGTCACAGACTTTCAAGAGCGATGATACGATACCCAGAAGGTGTGGCATCATCATCCCTTGAAGCGGCCTCACTTAGTTGAATCCCAATTGATAGGTCCCCAGAGTCGACAATCCTTGGGTCAGATAACTTGTCGAGCCCTAAGGGCCAGGCAAGAAGCATCAAAGAGAATCTCGTCCGAGCGTAAATTTCGCGGCTAGCTGGTGCGAGCTAAGCAAGCAGGCTAACCACTACTCTCTACTTCTAAGTCTATGTGTAACCTCAAGTCCAGGTCCGGCTTATCTCTCAACAGATCAACCCCTTCCCACAACAGCGGTAATAATATAAAGCTGATACCAAAAATGCGGAAAGTAAAGACAGAAAAGTAAATCTGCACCACCCACGACGGGAAAACAAGTGCTAGGATTGACTCGCATAGAGGATATTCCAGTCCCCAGCAGAGTCGCCAGTTGTCGCTACTGCAAAAATCGGCGCCGACTGAACAGAAGAGTCGCCACCGTGCGTTATTTATCCCAAAGGAGGTAAAGGAAACGCTCGAAGTAAACCTACCGCAAAGACGGGAAAGGAATGGTCGTCGCAACCAAATCCTGGATTCGGGAGTCGGTTACGCAAGGGGAAGGTATTAGCACCCCTCACGTCCGTCGTACTCGACGGGATCCACGCTTGTTTTCTATTACGGATTGCTATTCTATCTACTCTATAGGTTTGGGGTTAAAAGAAAAGAAAATGACTCGGTAAAGTATCGCACTTTATGCCTACGTATTCCCGTCCGGGACGAGAAATCAGAGTCAACGTAGTTCTCCTAACTACGGGTAAAGGGGGGAAGGTTGCTCGCTAGGATACGACATCCTATGCCTACGTACTTTCATACAGCATGAAAGATCAGAGCAAGCATAGTTCGGGCCACGTACGACACAAGTCTGTCTGTTTATCTTTTATCCTTCTGAAAAAGGTTTTCTCCTGATTATGGGTCCAAGCGGACAAAAATGACATTTTGATTGGTTTCCAGTCTTTTATGCAAGAACTGTTTTTTATTAATGTTTGAAAGATTATTGTGTTTTTGATTGTTTTGAGATGAGAAGAGAAACGACACTCTAAAAACCTAGGGTTGAAAATGGGAATCAAAACTACCCTAATGTTATCATGCATAGATTACGACCTAATGTTTGTCATAATTCCCTCCTGCACAGAGGAAATCAGAGATCCTAAGGGATAAACAGAAAAGAAACAACAGTTATACAACACATAGTAAAATGCATGAGATGCAGCAATACAAGCGAGGCAAGGGAGTCCCACTCAACCTCGAACCTGGGAAAACAATAGGCAAAGAGAAACAGCTTCACTTCAAACCTAAGGGGCAAGCTTGAACAAGCCAACAAACAATACAGAAAAAGAAAATAAAACCCAACACCAGCTCTGACAGCAACAACAGCTCCTACAATAAGCAGTTCAAACAACACCAGCTCTGACAGCTACAGTTGATCAACAGCAACAAGGTTGACAGTAACAACTTCTCCCAGCAAGTCCCCATCTCCATTCTTCAATGATCCCCAAGCTTCAGATAAGCTCTTTATCCTCAAAAATCTCCAGCTTCACTGAACCCCAACAAATAAACAGCTTCAAACAGCAGCAAAACCCTAATCTTCAACAGATATCCAGCTTTGACAGGCACAAGCTTCATCTTATCCAATCTTCAATGAACTTCATTCTCCAATAAGTTCCCTTTTCAATGCAGGCACTCCCAGGAGAGAATCAATTAATAGATGAAGTTGGAATGTTAAGAGGTTTAATGATAACCCAGGGAAATCACTAAGATCTTATCACAGCAAATGAATGCTATCCTCAAGGTTCTACCCAGTCAAAGCCTGCTCTACATCCCTCCTAAGGAGAGATGGAAATTCTTTGGGGGACCTTGTTACATAGGATGGAATAGAGGCACAAGAAGCTCTCTATGTTTGAAAGAAGAATCAGTCTAATCTAAAGCTCTCCCTAGATCTCCTATCTCCTAAGTCTTCAAAAGCAATCTTCAAGGATAAGATTCTTCATGCTCCAAGCTTCATCCTTTGTCTCCAATGATCCTCAAAGTCTCCATAAGCTCCAACAAGCAAATCCCCAAGCCCAACACCCAATTAGAATAGCCCAAACCCAAGCAACACTCCAAATGCCCAAGATGGCAACACACAATCAACAACCAACTTGCAAAAATCAAAGAAAATAGTAATACTCATCCTAAAATCCTAGATTAATTTCTAAGTTGACTTAACTATGTACCCTATACCCCATATAAACCCCAAGTCCTAAATCAACTATTAAACCCCAAAACTATGCCCTAAACTACACCTAAGTGTTGAAAAACCCTAATCCTAGCACCCTAAAGTTCATCACTCAAAAATATCCTAAATTTCATCATAAAAATATGATAAAAATCTCTAAGGGAGCATGTACCTCTAACCTAATCAGTCCAACAAGAATCAACTCAAAAACATTCACCAATTCATCACAAGAAAATCCACAAAATCATGTATCAAATGTACAAAATTAAAGAAATTAATAAAATGAAGAAAATCAAATTAAATTGAAAAATGGGTGAAAATGAGATTTATTAATTTCATAAAATCACAAATAAATCCAGGATCATGGAGGTATTTTTAAAATATTTTTTGGATCAATATTGGATTTATTATGATTTTTAGAAATCAAATGGATTAAAAATAAAACTAAAATGTATTTAAAATGAAAAAAGAAAATAAAAAGATGAAATAAAAGAGAGTCATTGGATCCATGGACTGGTAAGCGCATCTGAGAGCTGGGGCGCGTCCACGCATGCAGCTGACTGGGATCTGACTGGGATGCGACTTTAATTATTGAAACGGCGCGTTTTGGGAACGGGAGGCAAATTCTGAGTTTAAAACGTGGCCATTGGATCCACTCTCCAGTCAAAGGGTCAACCTGATCTAACGTCTACCAGATCATCTTCTTCCTTCAACTCAGATGACCTGAGGTATTTCCAGGCGGTGGTCCACGGTGGAAACCACCGTCTTCTCCGGCACAGGCAACCAAAAGTGACAAGTCCTATATCAATTTTGACAAGAATTTCATGTAGATTCCAAATCTCCAGTCCAAATCTCATGAATCCCCATGGATTCTTAAAACCGAATAAATCTTCAAAATGTGTCAAGGTTTCAATCATCATCAATTGCAAAATTACCACCACAGAAATGTTCCTCATGCTTCACTGATCAATAAGAACTATCCAATTCATGATGAAACCTCAAGATCGTGCCTAACTGATCCTCAACAGAAAATGTTCATCAAACCTAACTGTCTCTATTTGCTTCAATTTCAATCCAGAAACGTCCTAAACATCATCTATAATGAATCTAACCATTTAAAACCTAGCAATTCTACATGAATCAAGCCATGGAGTGAAATTTACATACCTGCAAATCTTGGATGAACAGAGTGGTAAAACCTCCAAATCAAGCTCCAAGATCTTCCAGACACGTTCACTGAAGTATGATCAAGCTTCTGTATGCATCAAATTGGCTTGAAACCTCTTGAATCACCAAACTCGATTCTGACTTGCAAGGGATGAATTCAAAATGCAATCTCACGATTCTTCCACGATCTTGGCTAGAAATCTATCTGGAATCACTCACCAACACCAAAGGAAGATGTTGAAATCAAAAGAATGGATTGAAGTGGATCAAATGGTTGTAACCGATTCTGTTTTGCAAATGGAAAATTCAATGTTCAATCTCTCAATTCTCCCTCAATCTCCACCAACTCAAGCTTTGAACCAGTTCTAAGTCTTATATAGAACATGAATGAAAGGTCTAGAAACTTCTGGATTGATCCAATGAGAAGTTCCACATCTCATGCACTTGAAAATGTCATGAGAAATTCACATATGGCAGCTGAGTTTCAAGCTTGTATTTGCACCTCATTCTGATCCAAATTCTCACCACATGACATATTGAATGTGTTAGGATTCATTAGAGCCTTGGTTATGCCTTGAAGAATGGTTTTGCAATTGTTACTTATGATGTAAGTAACCATTTTACAAAGCAAGTCATAGAATTATCCCTCAACTCAAAAATGTGGCAATGTCAGTGTTTTCAAAATATGATTTTCAATCCATTTGGTATGTCATATGGCTAGGTTTGGACCCATAGCTTAAAAATCTCAATTTTCAACCTTGGTTCATTTAAAATTCACCCTTATTTTAGGCCATTTTTGCAATTTTGTGATACAAGCCTTTCCAAGCTCTCATGACTTCTTTCCTAGTCCAAAAACACCATTCTAAACACATATCATGTTGAACATTTTTCCATTTGAGGAGTGGAAGATGGAGATTTTGACCTATGTTGAAAAATGACCTGTAATTCAACTTTCCCAAAATACCCCTGGATTGCCAAGACCATAACTTGAGTTCTAAAATCCTATTGAGGACTTATAGTACTCAAATTAAAGCTAAGGTCAATATCTACAACTCTTATGTTGGCCAAGAATCCATTTGAAAACTCCTTGATGGGCAAAAGTTGCTTGGAAGTCAAGTGACTTTCACAGATAAATTTCAGTGTCCTCTGGGGACCCATAACTTGCAAGAACCATAACTTGAGTTCTACAAATCTCCTTGAAGACTTATAGTACTCAAATTAAAGCTATTGAGAAGCTCTACAAGTTTCATGTTGGCCAAGAATCCATTTGAAACTTTCATTTTGACTTATCTGGCTTGGAAGTTAGGCTTAAATTAGGGGATTTTACACTGAAACCCTAATTTGGTAACTCTTCCTGCTCTTGATTCTCTTTGATTTATCCTTGGCACAACACCACACATGTATCACCATATCAATTCATGAATCCCACAACCTCCAATTAAGCCTTGATGCTCTTCAATCAGTCAGTTGACCTAGGGTTGACCTAGATGAAACCCTAGTTGACTGCACTTCAACTATGGCTCTTGTACTTGAATCAATGACTTGTCTCATCTTCAGCATAACCCTCTAGGAATTTCATAAGCTTTTTACACATTCCATACCCTCAATTCATAGTTCATACCCCTTATGAAGACCCTCAGTACACCTCAAATTAGGAGAAAAGTCCATTGGTTGACCCTCAAACTTCCCAAAGCTTCAAACATTTCTTGATGGCTTGGATAGTCTTAAACTTGAATAAAAACCCTTGATGTGCCTCTTTAGATAAGAATGGCACTTGATCCCTTGTTGGATGCCTTACTATTCTATGTTATGCAAATGATCAGAGATTATGTACATGATTCAATATGCAAAATGATAATGCAATTAAAACATAAATCATGTGAAATAGGTTGAGGAAATTTTAGGGTGCAACAACATGCTTATGAATCGAAAGCCCTATCAGCGATTATTCTTCTTCTTCTGAGATCTTTAGTCTGTAGTAGAATTATGTGTGTGTTTGCGTGCGTAGAGAGATAGAGTTTAGGAATGGCAGTATAGAGCTAAAGTTCTTGTTATCACAAGCTTCAAGACGTAGCTTGTGTAAAATGGAGATATGCGAGCTCTGGTGTGTGTGGGGGAGAGAGAAGACTGAAGAGAATTGGAGTGTGAGTGCTGAAAAATTATGAGAATGGTTGAGTGCTAAAAATGAAGGTGATGACGTTCATATATAGATTTGAGGTTCGGAGTGATTATGTATTGGAGTGAGGCTTGGGAGCGGTTAAAGTAACTTTGGAGTTTGTAAGATGAAACTCAGTGCGATAATTGAAAACTCACTAAGTCGGTAATTAGTTAGGTTAGTTATGTTGTGGAAAGATGATTTACTAAAAAAAAATTAGAAGTTAGTTGTAGTTGTGTAGCGTGAAAATCCTGTTATGTTATTCTTCTTTATTTTTCTGTGGAACTGCTGTCAAACTTGGTTATGGAGGATGAATTGTCAGCCCTTGGATCTGAGAAATTACTTACAAAATGAAAGGTGAAATTGAGGTTAGTTAGAGCTGTTAAATTGTTTGAATCATTGAGTACTCTGTTAAGTTGCTAACTGAAATCCTTTCGATTAACTCTTGGAATTTAAACAAGTAAAACCAATAGATAGAGTGAATGTATGATGGTTGAAATGAGCTGAGATAAAAATGGTTAGTGGATTAGAACTGAAATGGATGTCATCTGTTGGGCTAATACATCTTTCTTATGCTCATTCTGTTATGTGAGTTTAATTTGAGTTTAGGAGTTTGAAATGTTATTGAATTTCTAAATGAGAGTTTTTCATGTGGAATGCTGCTACGATCAGTTTAATACAAGCTCACAATGTGAATGTGTTTGTAATTTGCATTGTGGTTTGGTAGTTTGGTATGTTACTTTGTCGGTATAACATGTGTGCTTGCCTTGTATTGTGACTTGTGTGACCTGAATAGCATTGCTACTGCAGTTATTTTGTAGTTGACATTGTTGCATTTCGCGTTGCATCTTGAAATTATGGCTTGTATGCAGCCTGTACTTTGTAGCTTCTTATTTCATGGCTTGGCTAAGTTATGGCTTTGTGTTGGTGTGCCACAATGTCTTGTGGCTCGTGTAGTATGGCTGCTGTAATTTCTTTGTATTGCAGCTTGTTTTTCATGGTTTGGTAGCTGCTTATGACTTGTTTCTCCTTTTTGAAACTTATGATCTGTAGCTCACGACTTGTGCGTGTATGTTGGGGTTGAATTGAATTTGATTAAAAAGATGGCCTATTATCTTTTTTTAGCTCTGTTAGCCATGTTAGCTCTATAATGGCTGTTGTAAGGTGTTAATTCAATCGAGTTTTTTAGGTGAATTTGGAAATGTATGATGATGCATAATTTTGAATGGAATTTGGATGGAATTTTCTTTAAACAAACTGAATTGAGTTGCTATTTTGAGCTGCATTTGGCCATTGACTTATCACTTGGTGTTATGAACTAAAGTTGAACTAAACCACATGTTTGCCATTTCCCTTGCCAATTTAAGTTGACCATTTTTGATCCCATGAGCTTGTTTTGCTTACATAAACTTTAAACCGGTTTGTTGTTGTGACTTGATGCAGGTTTTTTGGAGTGGTGAGTTGGAATTAAAGGTATAGAAGAATGAAGAGTGACAATTGATAGTACTTCTTTGACTTTACAAAGCTTGATTAGGAATGAAGAAAAGGGTTCCTTTTATAAAAGATCATGAGGGTGATTTAGGCAATTGGATTGAGAAGCTTGTTGTGTATTTGGAATTACAATTTTAGGTATGGTTTTGTAATGTAAGTCTGGGTTAATTTTGGATTTTTGTAATGGATTTGATATTTTGTAATGAAAACTGGTTCTTGAATAGTATATGTGTGGTTGGACTCTTAAGAAAAAATGATTCCCTTCAACCTTGAATTTGAAAATGAAACTTGAAATATGATGAATTTGAATCTTGAAATGAAGTATGAACCATAATGGCCTTAAATCCCAATCAAACAAACCAAAGGACTAATGCATAAACCCAACAAATTAAAATTCATCCACCAAAGCTGACCTAATGTAGATTATGATCAAACTCAAACCTATTCCCTATTGCAAATCAATGTAAACCATGCATACTAAAACCCATGAATTGGGGTTTCAAGAAGTGGATAGCTCAAGTCAAAGTGTCAATGTCCTATTCCCTTTGTCATACATAGCAAGTGAATCCATGATTTGCTTCTTAATGCAAAATGTATGATATGAATGTGCCATGAGGCTGATGACTATACAGAAAGATCATAAAGTCAAAAGTCATATGAAAATAAAAAGAGGAATGGTAAATTTTGGGGTATGACAACTGCCCCTATTTAATCTTTTTGGACTTGAATGTGATAATTGTGATATCCTTTCGAGTATTCAAGGTTGAAGAGGATTAAATACAAGAATATCCAAAAAAAAATTGTGGAGAAAGAAGTGGATGGAGATGTATCGGAAAAGAGGTAAGTGTCTTAGGAATTTAATTATTAGGGATGTGGAATGGCGGAGAAACCTTTGTGTGAGGTCAACTGTTGGGGATTGATTGGAATAACCTGCTGGAGAAATGAATCAGTCGCAAGAGATGCTTGATGCACATGGCCAACACAATGTATGTTGAGCATGAAATTATGCTATGCAAAAATGTGGGTTACGACATTTGGAAAGGTCTTGTTATGGTGAAGGTAGACTCCGACTCGCCGATATTTGCTCGAAAGAAAATATACCATGAGAGACGTCTTTAGCTGCCACAACTACTGGGAATGCCAACTTAAATCTGCCGGGAGAGAGAAGTCACAATGCTATTGGGGAGAGAAAGAATGTGTGATCCAATCAGGAAATTATGGTGGTGCTTTCAGGTATCAAGCGCTTATTTTAAACTATCGGTCTACCTTTAGCGATTTTCAATTAACCACACAATGCATAATGCTTTTATTTTGATTTAGCCTTTTGTTATTCTCAATGTTTTGTTGTGTTATGTGATAAAAAATAATTGTCCATTTGCAAACAAAATAATTAAAAAGAGAAAAAAAAGGGCAATTTATAAGAAAATTGAATTTTATTGAATATGGAAAAAGTTTGTACATAAGGTGTGTACAAGGATGCAAAAATCCTTGATGAGGAATTTTAAAAAATTGACAAATAAAAGTAAATGGAAATGGGGATTTTATGTGTTTACCATTGATTACAGGTCCCAACACTTCTCTTCTATTGACGATGAATGTATAAATCTTTTACCGTCTGAGGTCTATCTGTGATGAAGATAGACTCGAGTGTTTGTAGTCAAATGTCTCTTTTCCCTTTTTACCTAAGTCGCTCTTTCAGGTTTTCAATTTAGCGGGCTTATACATATACTTTTTATTTTTATCCCTAAATTTTGCATGGAAATTTCCTTTTTTAGTCCTCGTGGCAACTCCTCCCTATCCATTATGGTGAAGATTAGGGCTCCTCCTAAGAAGGCCTTTTTGACAACAAAAGGTCCTTCATATTTGGGAGTCCATTTGTCTCGTGGATCCGTCTGTGTAGGAGAATATCTCTTGAGCACGAGTTCACCTTCATGGTATACATGAGGGAGAACCTTCTTGTCAAAAGCTCTTTCGAGGCGTCTCTGATACAACTGACCATGGTAGACGTCCATTAAGCGCTTCCATTTGAAGATATTCAGTTGATCATATATGAATTAAACCCATTCGATTTCATCAAAGTCAACTTCCATGATAACCCTTAATGAAGGAATTTTAACCTCGATTGGTAGAACGACTTCCATTACATACACAAGCGAGAACAGAGTTGCCCCAACAGAAATGTGGACTGAAGTTTTGTAGCCATGTAGAGGAAAAGGGAGCATCTCATGCTAATCTTTATAAGTTTTGACCATTTTCTGGACAATCTTCTTGATGTTTTTGTTTGCTGCTTCTACAACACCATTCATCTTGAGCCGATATGGTGAGGATTTATGGTGCTCGATCTTAAATTCTTGACACAACTCCTTCATCATCTTATTGTTTAGGTTACTGTCATTGTCAGTGATAATGTTTCTAGGGACACCATAGAGACAAATTGTCTCTTTCTTGATGAATCTCATAACCACTTGTTGTGTGACATTTGCGCATGAAGCATCTTCGACCCATTTGGTGAAGTAATCAATAGCAAACAGAATGAAGCAATGATCGTTGGAAGATTTCATCTCGATCATTACAATAATATCAATACCCCATATGGAGAAAGGCCAAGGAGAAGTCAAGAAATTCAATGGAGTTGGTGGCACATGGATCTTGTCACCATAGATTTGGCATTTGTGACATCTTTTGGAAAAGTTATAAGAATCAACCTCCATTATTGGCCATTAATAGCCAACTTGAAGGATCTTTTTGGCCATGGAGGTCCGTTTAGCATATACACCTTCACAACCCTTATGTATGAATTTCATGATCGTGTTTGCTTCGTGTCTATCCACGCATCTGAGAAAAACAGAATCATAGTTCCTTTTATACAACACATCCCCATTTAAGAAGAACTTAGCACAAAGCCATTTGAGAGCCTTCTTATCAGTGATGGTTATACCCTCGGGATATTCTTGCTTTTCCAAGTACCTTTTGATGTCATAGAACCAAGGTTTGTCGTCTGATTCCTCCTCGATTGCTAGACAATGTGCTGGTTCATCCAAGCGGTCAATGTGAATAGCAGGTGCCTCGTTTTTCCACTTGACCTTGAACATGGATACCAGGGTGGCAAAAGTGTCTGTTAGTTGATTCTCTTCTCTAGAAATATGATGAAAAGTGTTTTCATCAAAATAGGGAGTCAACTTTGTAATGTGCCTTCTGTATGGAATTAACTTGGTATCCCGAGTCTCAAAATCTCCCTTGACTTGGCCAATTACTGTCATACCCCAAATTTGTCCTACCTTTTTTAAAATCTTCATTTACCAAGCCACAATAATCTAAATTAGGTCATTATGATTGGGTGGACGTGTATGGGTGATTATAAGCTCCTGCCAAAATATTTGACTTCAAATAGAGATAAAGCAAGGATATGCTTTCATTCTCGTGATCAAATTTCAAAACAAAGATCAACTACCCAGGTTATGTGATAGGATTAGGTTTTACTTCTCATCATGGATAAAGAGATCAGGGTTATTAGGAATGATAGCATAACTTCAACTCAGTGTGGTTATTCAGTCTTGATCAAGATCAGGTGGGAGTTTGACCTCATCTTGGTAAAACCATCAAAAATTTGCTTCAAATGCAAGTTATCTTTGTAAGTGGCTTATCTCTCAGAAATGACTCATGAGGAGTTTATTCCAAATTTTGGTTTTGTCATGGATCATCAGTTCATATTGTGCTCCTTTGTAGATTTATTTTTCCATAGATTCTTTCAGACATATTCAAATTAATTCAGGATTTATTTGGTCGGAAGTTTAGAAGATGATTAATTCAGATGGTTGTTGATTCAATTGCAAGTTATTCAGTAGTGGGTTCATTCATTTTTAGTCAGAAGTTTTTGGAAAAGGTTTAAGTTTGGTTTCTTGAACTAAATTCATTCAAGGTGTGTATCAGTGGAAATAGTGGCGAAAGGTTTATTCAAGTTCATTCCAAATTATTTTTCTCATATAATTCCATTTTAACCCTTCATTATCCATATTTTATAAGTTAGATATCCATTTTTATCCATTATCCATTTCCATATCCAACTCATGTCCAAATTCAGTTAACCATTCTTCAAATTCATCTTTCAATTTAATTCATTTTCATTTTTATAGATCCATTTTTAATGACCAAATATCCATTTATGTTTTAACCTTTTTTTCATTTATAATAAGAATCACAATTACCATTACTACAAAATACAAATAAAAAAAGGAACTAATAGCCCATTACAAGAAAGTTTCCAAAATGTTTTAGTCCAACAAGGCCTCAAAATAGTTCAAAGCTTAAGCCCATGCAACCATTACAAAAAAAATGAAATTGAAGCAAGCTCATGAGGGGGGACCTCCAAAACGTGACCCCAGAACATTTCCAAAAAGCTGTCATAACAAAACCAATTGGCAGCTATATAACTAAAAAAATAAAATCAATATCACTACAGCCCAAAACAAAACCTGCAAAACAATGGTACAATCTGTTATCTAAACCGTACGTACAAAGCATAACCCTTTTCATCAAGACAAATCCACCTCCAAATCAAATCGTACAATTTGCGGCCCCACAAAACAACGTTCCAAATTTACCTCCCAAGCTGCTGCCAAAGGCACACTTGCAACACACAAACCCGTAGTAGCACAACCTTCACTCCACAACGTAGTTTTCACAACAGGGTTCCCAACACAACTACACAACCGATCACCAATTCCAAACCGTACAGCTCGGATCCATCCAATACGCCAAATAAAAAATCTTGCATAACCATTTGAGAGGACCTGTCAACAACACAACCTAAAAAACGTACAACCAATACATAAAACACGTGAAAAACCAACACACAATTAGGCAGAAAAAAACTTCAGCCAAGTGACAACATAGCCTCAACTTTCTTGAATCCTCACTCTCTATTACCGCCGACGACACAAACCTTCACGCAGACAACCATTCTCAAAACCTTCTGCAAATCTCTTTCAACCTTGAAGCACACTCAAAACCTTCTGCAAATCTCTTTCAACCTTGAAGCACACACAAAACTTTCATAAGCTTTCCTCCTTTCCATCTTCTCTCCACGACTCCTCTTTCATCAAAACCTTCAACAAAAACCACCCCAACCTTGCTCATAATCACCGCAATCAAATTATCACCAAAATTTCTTCAACAAAGATTCAACCCCACCGTTCAACAACCTTCTAAGTCAACAACAAACATTTAACCTCCCATTTTCAATCACTAAACCTCAATACCAAAAATTGAACAAGAATGAGATGAAGAGAAGAGATTCAACATGAAATCAAACGAATTTGAAAGAAGAATCATATAAGTATGAGTGCAAGCAAGCCACATGAACCTAAGAGAGAGACGAAGGCAAAAAAAAAAGAGTCGAGACATTCGAGGGATAATTCGAAGTTCGGAAAAAAGAAGGTTGGAGCGATTTCAGTTCTTCTCTGATGCGCTTGGTTTGCTGTGTTGATAAAGACAAATGCGATGATGGTGATAGATTCTTTGCGTGGCCTGTTTTTTAGGGTATGTTTTATTTTCTTTCAATATTTCTTTAGTGGAGTGTATATAGGCCTGATGGCCCGTGTTCCTTTTTTTTTTAATTTATCATCACCCTTATTCTTTCTAGGCATGTTGTTTTGTGAGGGATGATGGGCTTCCCTAGAGCCCACATGATTCCCCCTCTTTATGTTCACACTCTCCCCTTCGATTTAGTTTTTTTTTTATTTTTTTTTTATTTTTAGTTTCTATCTATTTCAATTTTTAATTCTTCTTTAAATTTGTTTAAATAAAAATTTTGTGTTGTAACAATTAGGTTTTATGGATCTTTTATGCTTTGATTTTATGTTTAACCTTTATTTCGGTTTTATGGATCTTTTATGCTTTGATTTTATGTTTAACCTTTATTTCGGTTTTATTCCTTTTTTTATTTTTATTTTGGTTGATGAAGTCTTTAGAATCGTGAATGTTAGTTAGTCGGGGTTGTAAACCTTCATGATTTCAAATATGTAGTAAATGATCATTGAGATCATTTTATATACTTTGGGATCGTGATAGGTTACCCTCGATTAATTAACACAAGTTTGTGATTAAGACAAGACTGTCACATTTTCTTTTCGTGTGGCACGATTTCTTCGAAGAATGATTCTTAATATCATCTCTCCATCGTGTTTTAGCATAAATATCATAATTACGCGGCCTCCTATAGGGTGATCTTCGTCATAGATCGTGCTACGACGGTTTAACGTTATAGTCGACCCGATTCAAAATAATAACGACTAACTACTAACTTTAATTTCGGTCAATATATTCTTGATTTACTTTCCGTCAATATATCTTGATCTTATTATCATTGTTCATATACTATTGTGAATATTATCTTGATTATATTTGATATTCATCTTATCATACTTATCTTGTCATATTTATCATCTTGTTCATATCATATTCGTCTTATCATATTTGTTTATATCTTGTTTATGCTATTAAAAAACACAGTAATAACTATTGAAACCCTAAAAGACTAATTGGTGGGTTGTTGGTTACTTTTTCTAGTAAAGGATTATGGACTTTGTACAGAAACCCTAGCATGGAAATTTATGTTCGACTCTTGTTTGTGGATTAGTTTAGGACACCTTGCGCACACACGGCTTCCTCTTGGGCTACCTGACGATGAGACCATTTTATTTCTTGTAATCCCGTGTAATTTATATGTACCCCACTCCCATTCCTATGTACGCATTTTATTCGTTTGTCTTGATTATGCTTTAATGCTTTAAACTCTTTTCAAAAGAAATAATTTTCGATCCAACGTCGAGCCATTTTTTACCCATGTAACTTGATTGCTTTCAAAGCATCGCCATCAACCTATTGGTCACAATACACAACAATCAGAGCTTACTCGTGGGCTTCCTTACAGTGAGACCTATTTGATCAATTATTTCTAGTTGGTCATTTAGAAGACTAGCACACTTTGCTAGTATACACGATTAAAACTCAATCTAATTTCTTGTTCATTTACCATATCTCTTGTAAGTCGATCGTCTTTGCCTCACCATTGACTTTACCCTAAACTAATAGGACCTCCTTACAATTTAGTTCATTCCTTAACCATTTCATACGCAAATTCAAACATCAATTCACGTCGAGTATTTTCTTCAAATCAAATCAATATATTTAACCATACTTAAACGCAGTTTCAATAAGAGATGAAAAGGGAGTTGGAATAGAGTCTTCAATTCCTCTCCTCAATTGTTTGGGTCCGAGGATCCTTTCTTAAGTTCGAACAATTTTCTTCTCTAAAAGATTCATAATGCGAAACGAAATCAAAATTTATTTTCTTAAACACTTAGATGAAAAAGAGAGAGAGTCAAGCCTTTGACTCACTATCCCGATTACTTGGGTCTGAGGAGCCTTTCTTAAGCCTTGAGTAATATTCATTCATAAACCACTCTAACTATATCAAAGCTCTTTCAAAATATGAGAAAAAGAGAGAGTCAAGCCTTTAACTCACTCTGGTTACTTGGGCCCTAGAAGCCTTTCTTAAGCTTCGAGTAATCGTCATCCAATTAACATACTCTAACTACATCGAAATCCTTTCGCCCCCGTGCGGTTGAACTTCCCAAAACGCTAATTCCTCGCCCCCGTGCGATCCACAACTCAAACAACTTTTTCCAAAGAACATGGTTTAGTCCCTACTTCCGCGCTTACAAACTAGTGCTTCAGCCTCCCCTAGCGAGCAGACAAGCCAATGTTTAGCAGTTAGAATGCGACCTAAACACTCGTTCGTGAACCAACCAACCGTAGTAGTCCAAACTACGGACGCTCTGATTCTTCATTCTCTTTTGAATGTAAGATACGTAGGCACAAGATTGTGATGATCTTGGAGAGCACAATTCCTTCCTTTTCTCGTAGTCCTATGAACTCCGATGCTCTAACTTTCCCATTGCACAAGGGAGTACGTAGGCACAAGGGCCCCAATCCTTGGCAAGCACCCTAATATAGAAATCACCCTTTTCCCCTTAGTAAGCAAACCCTTTAGAAGATAAACAAACTTAGCTAACTTTTCTCTCTAATCAAATCAAGAGGTTCCTGTTGAGTACAACAGACGTAGAGGGTTCTAATACATTCCCTTTGCGTAACCGACTCCCGAACCTAGAATTTAGTTGCGATGACCATGTTCTTATCTCTTTAAAGGTTTTATCGATATTTTCCTATTCCTTCTTTGGAATGAATAAAGTCCGGTGGCGACTCTGTTCAAACGTGTTTCCGCGTCCATCGCGAGGATCGTATTTTTCGAGGTACAACAATTACTAGAGCAGGGTCCCCATAAACCTTAAAATTTTCGATCCTCATATAAATGGCCGCTTCAATTTCGTAGATGCATGCCTCTTATTCTGCCATATTGTTGGTGCAGTCAAAGCATAATCTAGCAGGGAAAAGAAAGTGAAATCTAGTTGGAGAGATGATAATAGCACCAATTTCACGACCTTGAGCATTGGAGGTGCCATTAAAAATGAGCGTCCATCGCAATCCTTGTTCGGGCCCTATGTCGAGGTCTGAGGTCTCATAATCTCTAATAAATAGAATGCCTTTATCTGGAAAGTCAAATTTCATCGATTCATAACCCTCCACAGGTTGACGAGAAAGGTAGTCAGACAATATACTCCCCTTTATAGCTTTCTAGGTAACATACTGGATGTCGTACTCAGTTAACAAAATTTTCCACCGGTCAATTCTTCCAGTGAGAACAGGATTTTCAAATATATACTTCATCAGATCTATCTTAGATATCAACAAAGTAGTGTGACATACCATATTTTGTCTTAGGCGTAGAGCATCCCAAGCCAGAGCACAACAAGTTTTCTCCAAGAGTGAGTATCTGGTCTCACATTCAGTGAATTTCTTACTCAAATAGTAAATGGTGTATTCTTTTCTGCTTGTGTCATCGTTTTAACCTAATAAACAGCCCATAGATTCGTCGAGCATTGTGAGATGCATAATCAATGGCCTACCAAGAACAAGTGGTATTAAGATCGGTGGTTCTTGCAAATAATTTTTTATTCTGTCAAATGCATCTTGAAAATCATTGTTCCACATGAGCGATTGATTATTTCTCAACAGTTTGAAGATCGGTTCACAGGTAGCCGTTAAATGAGATATGAATCTGGAGATGTAATTAAGTCGGCCCAGAAAGCCTCAGACTTCTTTTTCAGTTTTGGGAGGCGGCATGTCTTGAATTGCTCGAACCTTGTCGGGATCAACTTCAATGGCTTTCTAACTAACAATAAATCCCAATAATTTACCAGATCGGACCCCAAAGGTGCATTTTGTAGGATTCAACCGAAATTTGAACTTTCAAAGTTTGGAAAATAGTTTTCTCATATGGTCCAAGTGATCGTCTTTAGTATTGGATTTGGCAATCATATCGTATACGTAAACCTTGATCATGTTATATCATGAAAGAGGGTTACCATGGTGCATTGATATGTTGCCCGTGCATTCTTCAAATCAAATGGCGTGACTTTATAGTAGTAGGTACCCCAAGGCGTGATAAAAGTGGTTTTCTCCATATCATCTGGAGACAACTTTATCAGATTGTACTCTGAGAAACCATCCATGAATGAAAAGACGGAGAACTGCGTTGTGTTTTCTACCAAGACATCAATATGAGGAAAATGGAAATCAACCTCCAGACTTTCCTTATTGAGATCTTGATAATCCATACATATTCTGACCTTCCCAACTTTCTTCAGAACTGGGATGATGTTGGCGACCCATTAAGGATACTCCGAGATAGCTAAGAAGCCAGTGTCAAACTGTTTCTTTACCTCTTCTCTGATCTTGAGTGCCATATCCGGTCTGGTCCTTTGAAGCTTCTGCTTGATAGAAGGACATTCAGACTTGAGTGGCAAGTTATGTTTGACAATGTTGGTGTCTACACCAGGCATGTCTTGATAAGACCATACAAAGATGTCAACATACTCTTGTAATAACTTTACCAACTTGGTGTGTACATTCTCTACAAGGGACGCTCCAATCTTTACTTCTTTTTTGACTTCATTAGTGCCCATGATGATCATATCTACTTTCTCTTTGTTTGGCTAAATCTCTTTTTTCTCGTGCTCAAGGAGCCTTGCTTGTTCAGCTGGTAATTCATAATCTTCCTCACCGTCTTCTTCGGCTTGGTTAATTAAAATCCCACAGTTACGATGGATGTTTGCCATGTTGTTAGCAATGGATTTATTTTCTATGCATGTTTATGAATTTTGCTTAGAATGAGCTTTTTGAAAGGTAAAAGAAAAGAAACTTTTGCATTTATTTTTTTGTGAAAAAGTAAAATAAAGAAAGGAAAGGAACATAATTTTGAATGCAAAAAAGTTTCATTTATTAATCACACATAATATTTCTAAAACAAGAAGGCCCTTACAGGATATCCTCATGTCTCGGGCGAAGTCGAGGGATAAGAAAAGTAAAATCCATTACGTGTTCAAAGAAAAGACCGTGGGGACCACGGTAACCGTCCAATTATCAAGCTTGAAACCAGGAGGGCACTTGTGCATAAAGCTGCTGATATTTTTATTGCTAATGTAGAGGGGAATTTTGTGAGTGTAAGCTATTGATTAAATTAACTAAAAATGCAAAAGTTGCCACCACACTTTTATTTTATCCAAAAGTATAGGAAAAAGAACAAACAACATCTAAAGAGTTCTAAAACAAGAACAAACAGAGAATGGGTAAGGGGTTGGTTACACCAAGGGAAGGTGTTAGCACCCAAAACGTCAATAGTACTCTATAGGAGTCCTTTGAAATATTTGTGCTTTTTGGTTTGAAAAGGCTTGTTTGGAATGAGATTGGGGAGATGAGAAGAGAAGTATTTTTTAAGATTTTTGTGTTTGGAGAGACTTCTTGAGCCTCATGCCTACATGCTCATAAAGTGCAATATAGGATCAAAACCTCATAGTTTGTTGTACATATTGTAACACCCCAAAATTTGCCCAACCTTTTCTTCTATCTTGGCTTATGTTCCATAGCATCTTGTATTAGCATTTGTACATAGCATTGGTTCTAGACAAAGGACCAATATGTTTTATTTACTACTCAAAGGATAAGATTCATGTTCAAAGTTCAAGCAAGGGTACAATTTCAAGCCACCAAGTCATTATTGTCATCAGAATTGGTCTCAAGGTTGCCTGAGGAGAGAGGGTAAGGGTTTGGTTATCTCTTCCTATCTTGAGGATGATTTGAGGCACATGTAGCTATATCTTTGGATGAATCATGGTTCAAGAGCTCAATATACACCTTGAGGGTTCTCTATGGGGGCTATATGATTACACAAATCATTTGCAAAAACCTCAGTCAGTGGATAAAGTGTTAGGGTTTCATCTAGTCAACAAAAGTCAGCTGTGGATTTGAGAGAGCTTAAGGCTTGATTCTTGATCATTGAAGCTGTAAAAATTCATCCTAAGTAATCTCAATTGTTATTTGGAAGCTAGGTTAAAGAGATTCAAGAGTTCAAGAAGTTTCTAAATTAGGGTTTCAGATGATTCTCAGTGTAAAACCCCCTCTTTTGGCATATAACTTCAATGACAATTCTCACTATGATGCAAGTCCCATCTCATCTTCCATCAAACATGAGACTTGTTCCTCATCTTTCAAGATTTATTTTGAGTACAAGAAATCTACCATTGGATTCATACATCTCAAGTTATGGTTGGTACAAGTTGGTGTCACAAAATGAAGAGAATTTAGAGGCACTCAAGGGTAACTCACTTCCAAGGCATTTTTCACATGGAACCAAGATTTTCCTCATTCTTCAACAAACATGAGAGTTGTTCCTTGTTGGCTAAGCTTTCCAAAAAGTGTTAAAACTCATTATTATCATGTGTGAAGCTCTAGTTATGATCATCCCAAGTCAAAGTTATTTTTGGAAACTTAGTTTTAGGTCATTCACTTCAAGGACCAAATTCATGAACTTCAAGGCTTCAAATCCAAATTCTTGCCACATGAAACTTGTTTGCTAAGACCTTAGCTCCATCATGATCCTAAAATCCATGGCTTTTGATGATTAGTGAAACCATTAAGGCATGATGAGCATGAAAACATGGATTATGGATACAATGTGTTTTTCTTAGATTCCAAGTCACCAAATGAGATTGTTTTTAATCTTTTTTTTTACCATTCTAATATCATAACATGACCATACCATTTCTTACCCAAAATGAGCAAACATGAGCTCATATTTTCAAGTCATTTTCAAATGTCATACCATATAAGGTAACCACTCAAAATCATATGCAAACTCATTTCCAATCCTTCAAACCACCCAACTTGATTTTCTCACCTCCATCTGACCCATGAGAACCACTTGAATGAAGGGAACCCCCCCCCCCCCAAACCCGTGTGTGCCCCATTTTTGGCATTTTTTACAAGTTTGTGAAATCAAGGGAATTATCCATCATGGGCCTGCAAAAACAACACAAAGCCTTCATATTTAAGCAATAAAGAAACCCTAACATGAGGGCATGAGCTATCAGCTGCAGAAAGAGTGAATTCCATCAAAAATTTCTCAAGATTTCTCTCTTCGAATTCCATTTCTCTCTGGTTCTTCCTTCCATCTCTTGCTCATTTCTCCTTCACTGAAGCACAAGGAAGAGTTTGCCAGCTTTGGATTGGATCTTGCGTTGCATTTGAAGGACCAACGAAGTTGCTCCGTTAGGTAAATTTCTCTCATCTGGAACCTTCATTCTAGACATCTAAACATATTCATGTTGGTTGCATCTGAAGTCCTACCATGTGTAGGCAATGTTTGTGATGTTATTATGGCTGTTTGATGAAGTTTCAGTTTGTGTACCAAATTTTCGTGCCTTGTTTTCTCTATGATAGAGGAACCTTTATGAAAAACCAATGGCATATTTGTGTTCTACGTGAAAAATCCTTTAAAACCATGTCAAATTTTTTCATTTTTATCACATTTTTCAGACACCACCGGAGAAGATGACCGAAGCTAGGGCTTTGGCGTCTGAGGTCAAAGGCTGAGGTGGTTTGTGACTGGGCTTTGACATGGATGGTGTGGCACGTTGAAATCTGATGTGTATTGACACATAGATTAATGAAACTGTGTGTTTCATTTTTATTCTGAGTTTTATTTGATTTCTGGATTGGGCTTTGTCCCTTTTGCTTTTCACACACCCCGTTTTAGGCCCATCTATGTGTTTTCAAAGGAAATTAGTTCATCCAGGATTTGCTATTACACCTCCCTTTCATTTCTTTTTATTTTATTTTTATTTCTTTTCCATTCTTGTTTCAATTTTATTTTTAATAGTTTTGATCATTCTAAAAATCCATAAAAAAATACGTTCTAATTAATTGGTGTCTTGAGACATTTTTCATAATTTTTATTTTATTTTTCATTTATTTTTATTATTTTTAATCAATTTATTTTGTAAAGTGGTTTTATGGTTGGTTCTATTGATTTAGGCTTGAAGTTTGACTTCAATTGAATATCCCCTTTGACCAATTTTCCTCTCACACTTGGGTGTTTGATTGAGGATTATTTGAGGGATGGTTTGAGGTCTTGATGATCACTTCTTGGTTGTTTTTCATTTGATTTTATTTGACCCTCGATGTATGCTCGATAAGTTGAGTACCCTACTTTATATGGCAAAATTGGTGATGCTTTGATGCATTTCTTTCTATGATCTTTTGCACACTGGTTTTGGATGAGCTTAGCTTGAGTTTGACATTTTATTTGGATTTTATTTGGACATATTTCTATTTTTGGTTGATGCTTCAAAACTTCATTGTTTTAACTATGTGCGTGTGTGCATATCTTGACGTAGTTTTGGAATATGATCTTGTGTGATCCTTTGAGTGCTTGATAGATCTTGTTGGCTCTTATTGACATGTTTGAGATTCTGGTTAGAGGTCCATTGAATGTTTGTTTCATCTTATGTGCTTTGTATGATCATGTATTCCTTGTGTAGTTGACTTGTGAGATGTTTACATGACTTTGGTGCGTCAACTTGAATGTGATCCTTCTTGATCTTGTTTGATAATTTGAATTTGAACTTGATGCATATCATTTAAAGTTACTTTTGATCTTGTTGAGTTGATACTTAATCTTGATGTGTGTCGCTTCCGCGAAATAAAGGTGCCGGCAAAACAGAAGAGTCGCCACCTTTCGTTATTTATCCCTCAGAACGGGAAAGGAAACGATCGGAAAAACCTGACGAAAAGGTATAAGACAAGGTCGTCACAACCGTTGTCTAGGTTTGGGAGTCGGTTACGCAAGGGGAAGGTGTTAGCACCCCTCACGTCCGTCGTACTCGATAGGATCCACGCTTGTTGTGTTTACTGGACGAGTTGGTTTATCTATCTACCTATCAAGGCTGGCTTAAACAGAAAAGAAAAATGACTCGGCAAAGCGTCGCGCTTTATGCCTACGTATTCCCATCAGAGAATGAGAAATCAGAGTCAACTTAGTTCGACCTACGAAGGGTTACGGGGAAGGTGGCTCGCCAATACGTCAGTATTGTGCCTACGTACTCTCAACAAGTATGAGAGATCAGAGCTTACGTAGTTTGGGGTACTACGGATTACGGGGATTCAGATTCATCTGTTTTATCGAGTAGGGTTAAACAACAGTTCCAGCAGTTAGGGACAAAGCCTGTTTGTGGTGGTGCTGAAGTTTAACGACACTCTTTTCTTCAGAAAAGCTTCCTTTGAATTATGGGCCCACGGGGCAAAAAGTTTGAAGTTTGTTTTCTGTCTTTTACGAAAGAAGTGTTTTTTATTGTGTTTGCAATTTCAATCGCACTAAAGACTATGACCTGAGAGTGAATGCGTCGCATGTCACCCAAAGGGTACCATACTAAACATCCAGACTGTTGAAAATAAGCTCTCCAACAATCCTCCCTCAGATAGCTTAAGGCTCGTGACGTACGAAAGAAATCATTCATGATTACTGTATCTTAATTTGTTCTGAGATGAGAAGAGAACAGGCTCAACTAAAGGGAGACTATCAAGTCCTACTGTTGTCATGCCAAGGATTCATCCTATGGTTGAGGTTTGAAACAAGGAACTCCTAGAAGTTATCATGCATAGGTTTCAACCTAAAGTTCTATCATCACTTCCTTATCAAAGGAAATAAGAGTCCTAAGGGATCATGTCAATGATACGCAGAAACAGATAAAGCATCAGCTTAAACAGTAAACAGTAAACGACTGTAAAATGCATGCAATGCAAGTGAGGGAGGAAATGTGTGTGGGGCAGCAGCCTCCACAAGCTCATCTCAACCTCAAGCCAGAATGAATAACAACAATCATACTGAAGAGATAAAATAAAGTGCTGTCAAGCAAAATACAGTAAACTGCAATTATACAGTAGGAATAACATGCTATCAAGCAAAATAGAAGTAAACTGCAATCATACTGGAGGAATAACATGCTATCAAGCAAAATAAACCACATGGGCAAGGGAGCAGGGCTCTACCGAATACCCGCAAGCAAAGCCATACAGTAATAATACAAGCAGAGGGAGCAACTCAACCTCTAGTGCAATCATGCCCCTAGATTAAAGTCAGTCTAGTCATGAGCTTATTCTAATGCATCAAGCAAGTCAAACAAGGCACATCAGCACAGAAAAGAAAACAGACAAGAAAGCAGATCAACACTCTCTTCCAATTCCAAGCCTTAGCTCTTCTGACAGCAATTCAGTCTTCAGACTTCAACAGCCCTTTAGGACTATCCTCTTCCATGGCAAGTATCAACTTGCTCCCCTAAGGTTTCAACCTATCAAACATAAGTTTCAACTTAATCTTCTTCTTCAAGCTTCAACTTTCCAGTCAACTCCACCTTCAGGCTTCACTCTTAACTACAAGTATCAACTTGATTCCTTCAGGCTTTCAATGCATCAATGTAAATATCAACTTATCCATTATTCCTCAAGCTTCAGCTCTACACTCAATCTCAATTGAATCCTCTTCATAAGTATCAACTTAGTCTTCAAGCTTCAGCTCTCTTTGCTTTACCAGTCTCAACTTGGTCTTCTCTCTTCATCTACAAGCTTCAGCTTCTCAGAGTAATCTTTAATCACTTAGAAGTGTTAAATTCATCCTTCAATCTTCTTCAAACCTCAGCTCTTCATTCAATCTCCATTGGGTCTCCTTTACAAGCATCAACTTGTTCTGCTTGCTCTTCAAGCCTCAGCTGCAATGGCAATGCTCAAGGAATCATCCTCTTCCACCCTCTCCAATGAAGTCCTCATCCTCAAACTCAAGTCTAACATCTTTCAAGATACTCAAACCAGAAGACAATTGATTTAACAGGATGAGGGGAAATGATAAACAGCTTACTGACAACGAAAGGAAGCCTGTAAGGGTTCATCATTATATGAGACTGGTTCCCTCAAAGTTCTACTTCCCAGATAAATCCACTCATCCTTCCAAAGGAGGGATGTGAATATCTGAGAAGGACTTTTAGTCATTGGGAGGAATGGAAGCACAAGATGCTTTCCATGTTTGTGAAAGAAATCATTCTAACTACAAGGCTCTCCCTATGTCCTATCTCCTAATCTTCATCAGACACCTTCAGGCACAAGCAATCCAAAGCTCCAAGCAACTTCAAGCAACTTCAATCATCCTCACCTTGTCTTCAACTTGTCCTCAATCTCAACCAAAGGCAAACCAAGCACAAACCCTAATCTAAGGGGACTAAGGAAGTTAAACTAGTTGAATTAGTAAGTTAGGATCACCTAAAACCTAGTACTAAAGTTAGTCATAACTAAAATACTAAAATTAATTGTAAAATCCTACAAAAATTATTATGGGAACCTAGGTCAATCATGACTCTACCACATTAATTTCAAAGATCAAACCATCAGATTAGACCTAGAATTAAATTCTACATTACAAGGTATCAAACCTAAACCCTATAAGGAAGCATCTAAATGTCAATCTAGAAAGCACACCTATTTTCATCACAAAAATGTGATAAACATTCTATGGGATCATACATGTCTAACCTGATCACACACAAAAAATTAGGCTCAAAATCATCACCATGAGATCATACAAAATTCCACAAAATTATGCATCAAACATAATCATTTTAATATCAATTAAAATGTAAAATTCCCATTAAATCATAAATTACATGAAATGAAAATATTTTTTCTCTAAAAAATAATAGACTCAATCATGAGTAAAATGCAAAAAGAATGGGTTTAATTGGATTAATTTTCAATTAATTATGATTTTTACAAGAACCATAAACAAAATGAAAAAAATAAAGAAAATCCAATTAAAAGACTAAACACACGATGCAAATAGAAATCAGACTCAGTTTAAAATCTAGGTTGGGCCATCAGGGGGTGTGGATAGCGCCTAACTCACTAAGCCCAAAACCATCTAGTAAGTGAAACGCATCGTTTCACTTACTCAGATCCTTCACAAATCAACTTTAAAACGTGGCCCTTGGATCAGCTTCAAAGTCCAAGTCAAAACAAGATCCAATGGTATCAGAGTCATCTTCAACCTTTCAAACATCTGAGCTTCGCGCCCAGCTCCGGCCACCACCGGTGGAGCTCCGGTCATCCCCTTCAACCCTAGTTCTCTCTAGGAGCCTCTATTGCAAATGGCCAAAACATGAAACTCATCCCAAATTTTTCCACGAGTTCAACCATACCCTTAGTTTCTTCTGAAACCTCAAGATTCATCATATCCCAATCTCAACCAAAAATGGCAATTCACCTAATTTGTCTCTAATTCCTCAATTAACTATCTGAAATCCATCCTACACCATTCTATAATAACTCTAACACCTTAATTCAACCTAATTCTACCTAAATCATGCTATAGGGAGAAAGGTACCAACCTGAAAATCTTGGTTGAACAGATGCACGAAACCTCCAATTCAAGCTCTACAATCTTGCAGACACAATCAATGAACCTCCTCCTTGCTTCTGTATGCAAAAGAACCAGTTGAAAGTGCTTGAATCTTGAAACCCGATGGTGAGTTGCAGGTGGAGAAATTCACTTGCTCAGACACGATTTAGCCACCAATTCTTCTTGAAAATGATCTGGAATCACTCCTTGACATCCATGGAAGAAGTATCAATCAAGAAAATGAATGGAAATTGAGGAATTTGGTGAGACCGATTTCAATTGCAATCCAAGAAAACTCAATCTCAAGCTATGCTCTCTCCTTCAATGATCACCAACCCCTCCAATGGATAAACTCTATTCCATATATAGATGAAGTTTGGATGATCTAGAACCCTCTAGATCCTTCCAATGAGATTTTGCACTTCTCATGTCATGAGATTTTCAATCATGTATCATGACATGCACAATTCTGTTTCCCTTGGTGCAGCAACTTGTTCTCATCCCAAAATCTCCCCAAGTGAGATACTAGAGGTGTTTAGCTTGCAAAAAGCCTTGCTCATGCCTTGATTTTGAGTTTTGCAAATGTTGCTTAATATGCAAGTAAGTGCTTTTCAAAGCAAGTCCACAATTTAGACCTCAAATCCAAAATGTGGCTAAACCAATGTTCTTAAATTTTTTTCTAGAGTCAAAATGATATATTACATGCCATGGTGTGGATGTGTAGGTTGAAAATATCAATTTCCAACTTTGGTTTATTTAACTTATGCCTTTATTTTAGGTCATTTTTGCAACTTTGAGCTACAAGCCTTTCCAACATCTAATGACCTCCTTCCTAGCCTTAAAACATAATTTTGAACAAGTTTTATGTTGAAGATTTTTCCATTTGAAGCTTGGAAATAGGAGTTATGGCCTTATGGTTGAAATGACCTGTAATCTCCAAATGACCAAAATGCCCTTGACTTGTCAAAGCCATAACTTGAGTTCTACAAATCCTATCAAGGACTTCTAGTACTCTCTAGAAATCTAAGAAGATAAGGAAAAACATTCATGTTGACCAAAAGTTCATAGGAATCATCCTTATTGGGCAAGAGTTTGATGCAAGTTGGGTGACTTTCAAGGCCCCAGATTCACATACCTCAGATGACCTGTAACTTGTCAAAGTCATAACTTGAGTTCTACAAATCCTATCAAGGACTTCTAGTAGTCAAATTAAAGCTAAGAGAAAGCTCTACAACATTCATGTTGGGGGTAAGATGAGATGAAAATCAGATCTTGAGCTAAACTGCTTTGAAGATAGGGGTCAAACTAGGGAATTTTACACTGTCAAGCCTTAGAAACCCTAGCTTGAAACTTCCCAAACTCTTCAATCATGATGAGTTGACCTTGGAATCATTCTTATAGAATCTCAATGCATCAATCCATGATGACATGGCCTTTGAATTAGGTCTCAACCTTGTTCAAATAATCAGTTGACCTAGTGTTGACCCAGTCAAACCCTAATCACACCAATCATGGTTGTGGCTTCTTAATCTTGCACAATGACCTGTCTAGGCTTCATGATGGCTTTCAAGACATCTCATAAGCTCTCTCAAGGCTTCAAGTCTACATTCATGGCTTCAGAATCATTTGAGGAGTTCCCACAACTCTCAAGTGAGGAGATCTACACACTTGGCTTCAACCACTCTCTCTGAGGATCTTCTAACTTCTCTGACAAGGATATCAACCCTTGAAACTTGAATAACCTTCTTGGCTAGCTTCAAAGTCTTGTGTAGCTCTTGATTGGTAATCATACTTCTTGATCTCCTGCATACATGTCAATGAAATGCAAATGATAATGCTAATGTGAATGAAATGAAACACAAGCTAGGCAAAGAGAAGTTGGTCAAATTTTGGGGTGCAACAGCTGCCCCTATTCAAACGGCTTGGACCTGACTGGGTGAGAAGCGAACGGCTCTCAACCAATCAAGGTGCAAGACGGTTGAATACCAACAAACCCGGAAATTTGCCAACTGCACGAGTACACGGTACTCTGATGGGAACAAATCTTCGAAAACTGAATTACTAGCTGCACGACAACTAGCTGGGGACTTGGTCACACGGTAACCGGTAATACATGGTCGATCATGCCGTCAGGCATCAAGATTCCTCGGGACTCATCAGGTCAACAATCAAGTTAATCATGTCGTCGGGCATTCAAAGGAAACTTTCGGGCATCAGCCGGACTTCATCAGTAAGTCGAGAATAGAATTCTCGGTCAATCATGAACCAGTTGGGGATACTCGAACTTCTGCCATCAGGAACTCTGCTTCAGCTGAGAGAACTGCTTCGTCAATACGGTTGGACTTCAATCATCAAGTCTTTGAGGGAAGTTTCAACTTCGCTGTTCAGAAACCTGCTGGGGATAACGCACCTCCGCTGGGGATCCTGGAGAACTGTCAAGTAACTCTGCTTCGGGGCTCCGGAAATCATTCTGGGCGAATCATCTCTGCTGAGGACTTCAAGACTCATCTTGAACAAATAACTCCGTCGGGGGCTTCAAGAATCATCTTGAACCAAAAACTATGCTGGAGATTTCAGGAATCATCCTGAGCAAATACTCTGTCGGGGACTCTAAGCATCAACTTGAGCAACCCTCTCTGGACTTCACTGGGGATTTTAAGAATCATCTTAAGCAAACGACCTTGCTGGGGAATTCAAGAATCATCTTGAGCAAGCGACTCTGCGGAGGAACACCTGCAAAACAAGAACGGTAACGACCTAGCTCATGTTTAGTATGCATATGCTTTGACAGTGACGCAATGCTCCACACGGTGGAAGTGCTATGCGTTTATGATAAATGCTATGCAATCATGCAAAATGCTACGGCCCCATCAGCAAAATAAATGCTGAAGGGAGAATCCTCCTGTCAAGGAGAAAGAACCACTCTGGTGGAGAGAAGGAGTCATCCTGCCACGGAGAAGAAGCACACCAATCTCAATTAGACTCCGCATGGGGAAGCAAAATTCAGTTGACTGCTGCAGGGGGATGAAGCTTTACGAGAACCCGGACCTGCTGAGGAAAGCGATATCAATCACGGAGATAAACTACACGGCCTTCACGGCTAACCTTCCTGGAGATAACGACTCCGGCGGGGAAATATAGCATCAGTTATTCAACACTTCACTGGGGAAAACCAATCATGGTCCCAACTGCTTCCAAGGACTCGGCTCTCTTGGGGATCTGCAAACTCGGTTGGGGAAGAAGGAATCATCCTGCTTACAGGGGAGAGTACGACTCTGTGGAGAATCTCAATTCTGCTGAAGACTTCAGTCTGGAACTATCAATTGTTGCATACTTCATCGTATGACTCAGCTGGGGAGACGACATTCCTTCAGGGTGCATCTGACCGGGGAGAGAATCTTCTCTACTTGGGGAAAACATATCAATGCTCATGATCTCACGTTCAGACTCTGCGGGGAGAGGCTGCTGAACTTTGCTGGAGAAGGAGGAACCACCCTGCTTGGGGAAAACATATCAATGTTCATGATCTCACGTTCAGACTCTGCGGGGAGAGGCTGCTGAACTTTGCTGGAGAAGGAAGAATCACCCTGCTTGGGGAACGCGTACGGCGTACTATCTGGCACATGCTACACCTGCACCAACACAAACAAACAGACAAGATACCCTTCTCAAAGGGACCTATCAAGGTTATCATCTTGTGACAATGTTCAAGTAATCCATTGTTTCAACAATCAGTGGCCTAGGCCAGTAAGTTTATGTATGCGCATTTCGTCAAAAACATCGGCGTTCTTTTTCACAAACAAAACAGATAAATGCTAAACAGACAAACAGAATTGCTGAATAGTATACATTTTATTGATAACGAACCCCTGAATGGGTAAAAATGTTTTACAACAGATGCAAGCTCCTGGGATGAGGAAGCCGCGCAAAAATAAAACATAAATATACATCAGTATATACAAATGTCGGCAACGAGGCGTAGACGAACACCATGAGTTGATCCCTCTATGACCCACTCGACTTCGATACTTCTCCGGCGCTTCAGCTTCAGAAGAGATTGATTCAGATAAACGGCCCTCAGGTCTTCCAAACCACTAAACAATGAAAGTCCATACGCGGAACGCAGTCATTTGCTTTTTTAAATCCCTAACTTTTGCGTGAACCGCCCTTTGCGGGTTTTCGATTCACCGGGATACCCTTTTTTGCCAAAGTCGCCCATCCGGGTTTTCGACTTTGCGGGTGTACATTCTTTTCAATTTATATCCCTAATTTTTGCCCGAACCTTTTTCCCTTTTTTATGGTTCGCCGGTGTTGCACCCTAAAATTTGCTCAACCTTATTCACTTGGTTTATGTTTCAATATCATTAGCATTTGCATATAGAGTCATGTACATAGTCTAATCATCTAGCATAGCATAGCAAATCATCCCACAGGGACCAATCATTATTCTCATCTCTATGAGCCTATCAAGAGGTTATTATTCTAATCCAATCTCCTTCAAGTCATCAGCAAGAATTTGAAAGCTGGAAAGTCAAGGGATCAAGCAAGTGCATCCATCTCCTATCTGAGGGTATCTAAAGACCATCAAAGAAATTGTGAGCTGTGGATTGAGCATGGGGAGTATGTGGGTATCATGGGAGACTTAGAAAGTCATTTGGAGAAGGAGACAAGTCATTGATATGATCACAAGAATTGCAGTTGAAGACAGTCAACTAGGGTTTCATCTGGGTCAACCCTGGGTCAACTCTAGGTCAATTGACTGATTGAAAGGCATTAAGGGCTATTGGAGAGATGTGGGGTTCATCATTTGACATATGGATAAGGATATGGTGATATGCCAAGAAGAAATCAAGATAAATCAAGGAGAAGAGGAGTTTCTAAATTAGGGTTTCTGTGTAAAATCCCCTAGTTTAGGTAAAATTTCTAAGCAAGATAAGTCAAAATGCAAGCTTCAAATGGATCCTTGGTCAAAATGAAACTTGTAGAGGATCTCAAGACCTTTAATTTGAGTGGTGGAAGACATCAAGGAGATTTATAGAACTCAAGTTATGGTCCTTGAAAGTTACAGGTCATCTAGGGTATCTGAAATTTTGTCTGTGAAAGTGACTTGTCTTTCAAGCAATGTTTACCCCTCAAGGAGATTTCAAATGAACTTCTGGTCAACATAATAGTTGTTCCTAATTGTCTTATCGTTATAGAATGGTATGTTATGCCTTCATATGATTTGTGTAACTCTACTTATGGTCTTGGCAAGCAAAGGGTATTTTGGTCATCTGAGAATTACAGGTCATTTCAAGCCTATGCCCAAAACTCATACAAGGAAGCTTCAAATGGAAAACTTCACAACATCAAACTTGTTCCAAATGACATTTTGAGTCTAGAAAAGTGACCATGAAAGATTGGAAAGACTCATAGCACAAGGTTTCAAAATTGGTGGATTTAATGAATAAAAAATGACCTAAAAATGAGATTTTTCATACTTTGGCCAAATGAGGTGAAATTATAGGTAATTTTGATTGGAAAAATCATTTTGAGAACATTGGCAAAAGTAGAATTTTGAGTTTGGTTCAAGATTTAGGAGTTATGCATGGTTACTTACAATGAAAGTTACATAATCCAAAATGCAAGGAAAGAGTGCATGGGAAGCTTCTCCAAACTTCTATGACTTTCTAAACTCATGTATATATTGGATTGAAGAATTCCATGCCAGGGTTGGTGAATCACATTGCTCATAACACCAAGTTTCACACATTTTTTCCAACTTGCAAAAGCTTTTCAAACTACCTCAAATCTTCACCAATTTTCACAATTCTTGATTGGATCATCATCACCATCACTCATAGATCAGAATTCACACAAGGATTGGGTAGAATTGGAGAGGGATCGTGCTCTTCAAGTGAATCATCCAAGAAGCAAGAAGTTTGGAATTGCAAGATCCAAGAAGTTTGAGTTAGAATCTTTGCATACAGAATCAAGGTTTGAGTGTGTGGATCAGTTTCAAATCACTGCAAGCATTGGATCAAGGAGTTCCATAGCTGTTTTCTTCATTTTACACCAGGTAGGTTTCTCCTTCGAATTGCATGTTTTAGTTAGAATTATAGGGATTTGTTAGCATAGAAATGTTAGGAGAGGTTAGATGACTGATTTTGGTGAGTTTGGAGAAGTTTTATGGAGGTTGTTAATGGTGTGTCAAAACTGTTAAGGCTTGTAATTCATGGTTCAATGCACGAAAATCTTGAATAAATGGCTCAGATTAATCAGCATGGAATATAGATCAGGTTAGGGTAAGAATTGGTGAGAATTGAAGCAATTGATGACAGGTGAAAATGGTGGAGCAGTGTTATTGCACTCATCGGGTTTGATCATTGGTTAAGTTTTAGAAGAAGATAAGGGTATGGATGTGTAGAGGGGAAGAGGTAGATCATTTTTGCTTTTGGAATCGTGTGATTTCGTGGTGTATGGAGGGAGAACAGAAAACTTGAAGATGCATGCATGGTTAGGGTTTTCATGGCTTAGGGTTTGCTGGAGGTTGAAGACAACTGGTGAGCCACACGATCTTGACATGGACTTTGACTGGGGACTGAATCCAACGGCCACGATTAAAAGACAAAACGGAGGGAAGTTCAAATGGTGCAACGCACCGTTTCATTAAAGCTATCAGACTGGGCTCAATAATTGTTGCTAATGACACCCGCAAGCGCATGGCCCAATTGGAAATGAACTAAAAAACTTACTTACTGCACCGTTTTCCTTTTTTTAATTTTTGTTATTTTTCTGAATGCATATGGGCCCAGACGCGCTTGCTATGCGCGCCCCCAGTCTGGGCCCAGTTGGTTGTTTTAACTGCTTTTCATTGCTTATTGCACCCCTTTCCATATTAATTCATATTATTTCATTCATATTTTTTAATTCTTTCAAAATTCATAAAAAATAGAAAAATGCTAGTTTTTAATTGGTTGTTTTTTCATATTGTTCATATTTTTGTCAAGAAAAATATCACATAAAAAAATTAATATTTCATTTTATTTTAGTATTTTTAGCATATTTTTCTATTAAATAGGTTTAAATAATGGTTTGTTTAGTGCATGAAATTGATGATTTTGGTTTGATTAGATGCTTTACTATTTTTAATCCATTCTTTTTAGGTTGATTAGTAGATAATGTTAGCTTGTATATAGAATTTAGTTCATATTTCTAGGACTTAATTTTAGGTGATTTGTTTAGGTGTGAATAACATGATCAAAATTAGGGTTTCAGGTGAGCATATGTGAGATAGATTAATTCTTCTAGGAATTTTTGAGTTGATTTTGGGGTATGGGACTATAGGGGTTATGGGTATAAGATAGATCCCTTAGAAAATATTAGGATTCCCCTACTGCTATTGGTATATTGCTTATGTTTGATTGATTGTGTGGTGTGCCCTCTTTAGGGTTATGATTTGTCTGTGTGGGGTATTGGGATTGTTTGGGACTTGGGGGAGAGCTGAAGACCTGAGATGATGAAGCCCATATGAAGATCAGAGACTGAAGATCAACTTCCAGAGTTGATGAGGAGTATCTCTTGCTGGCAGCTGTTGAGGAGTGTAGGGTTTAGGAGCTAGTCAGAGCCCTAGAGTAGAAAGCTTGTTTCCCAAACATGGAAGGCCTTGTCTGCCTCCATTCCTCTCTGTGATGCAGAGTCTCTCTAAGACACTCACCCCCTTCCTTTGGAAGGCTTGGTGATAGTGTCTAAGAGATAGAACTCTTGAGAGAAATATTCTATATGTTGTTAGCAGTCTGTTTGCCACCCTTGGTGGTCAACTAATTGCTTAACACCAATTCACTCCTGTGATTGATTCCTCAGCTTGGAGATTGAGACTGGAAGAAAAGCCATTGCAGATGGAAGACTGATAAGCAAGACCTTGCTTGAAGGCTGTGGAGATGGAGATTGATGCTTGCTGAAGCTTATAGCTGATTGATGAGGACTTGAAGTCAGATGTGATGCAGAGCTGCTGTGGCTGTTTATTTTGAGCTGTTTAATTTCTGATGTATTGATTGGTTTTCTGGACTGTATTGTTTGTTGTCTACCCTGTTGGGGTGAAAGTGAAGTCTGTTCACTTTTGCCTATTGTTTTCTAGGTTCGAGGTTGAGTGGGACTCTCTTGCCTCGCTTGTATTGTTGCATCCATGCATTTTACTGCTTTTACTGTATATATCTGTTATTGTTTCTGTTTCCGTCTATTCCCATAGGATCTCTGTTTCTCTCTGTGCAAGAGAGGAGCATGATAGACATTAGGTCTTAACCCATGCATGATAACATTAGGTTAGATTCCCTTCGCAACCGTAGGTTAGAGTTCTGTCTCTTCTTTCTCAAAACAAACAGAAAAACACAATAAGATTTCAAACACAATAAAAGACACTTCTTCCGTAAAAGAACGTGAACTCATCAAAACGTCATTTTTGTCCGCTTGGACTGTTAATCAAAAAACCCTTTTTCAGAAGGAATAAAAGCAATCAAGACAGACCTGTGTCGTACGTGGCCCGAACTACGTTTGCTCTGATCTTCCGCGCTGCGTGGAAGTACGTAGGCATAGGATGCGATATCCTAGCGAGCAACCTTCCCCTCCTTTCCCGTAGGTAGGCGAACTACGTTGACTCTGATTTCTCGTTCCAGACGGGAATACGTAGGCATAAAGTGCGATACTTTACCGAGTCATTTTCTTTTCTTTTAACCCTTGACCTGTAGAGTAGATAGAATAACAATCCATACCCGAAAACAAGCGTGGATCCCGTCGAGTACGACGGACGTGAGGGGTGCTAATACCTTCCCCTTGCGTAACCGACTCCCGAATCCAGGTTTTGGTTGCGATGACCATACCTTTCCCCGTTTTGCGGTAGGTTTACCTCGAGCGTTTCCTTTCCCTCTGTTGGGATAAATAACGCGCGGTGGCGACTCTTCTGTTCAGCCGGCGCCGATTTTCGCAGTAGCGACAGCTGGCGACTCTGCTGGGGATCCAACGTCTCCTGGCTGCTAAGGACTGTGATAGTTCTTATGCATTTGGGATCCAACGTCCCTTAAGAGAGTCAATCCTAGCGCTTGTTTTCCCGTCGAGGATTTTGTATGGATTTATATTTCTGACCTTTATTTTCAGCATTATATATATTGGTTATTATTGCTGTATTGTGGGGTGTGACGGGTGTTCTTTGATTGAGAGATAAGCCGGACCTGGGCTTGAGTGCACCTAGACTTAGAGTAGAGATTAGTGGGCGCGCACGTGCTTTGCATGTCCTAGTGTCCCGCGAAATCTACACTCAGACGAGGTTCTTCTGGTTGGCCTCCTGTCCTGCCCTTTGGGTGGCTCGGGTTGCTGGTTAGTTGGATTGTCGACTCTGGGGACCGATCATTTGGAAGTTGGCTAAGTGAGGCCTCTTCAGGATTTGATGATGCCACTCCTTCTGGGAATCGTATCATCAACCCTGAAAGTCTGTGACGCCGACGACCGCATAGGATGCCATACCTTTGTCAGTTACTAGGACATCCACCTGTGAGAGGGTTTGGGGTTATACAGGTAACTAGACCTTCGGATACCGGTTTTTTTTCTTGATCTGAGATCCTGGGTATTTATGGAGAGTTCTGAGGTCTGTCAGAGACCAGTTGGAGAGTTATGGGGTCTGTCAGAGACTAGTTGGAGATATGGTTTGAGGTCTATCAGAGACCAGTCCGAGTTGTGTTGTGGGGTCTATCAGAGACCAGCGTTGGAGATTGGTTTTGAGGTCTATCTGAGACCAGGGTTTGAGGAGTTCCAGAGGGTCTATCTGAGACTTGTTGATATGGTTCAGGCTTCTCAGCTACGGCACTTGGTCCCTGTTGCATGTTGCTTGCATTGCATTATTTGCATAATCATTATCATTGCATCCCATTAACGTGTGTCTGTGCTGCAGGTACATTTGCATATTCCCCGGTTTTAGTGTCTGGACTTCCGAGTTTTGATCATGGCCGGTTTGAGGATGACAGTTGCTTATAAGCTACCTATCCCTGATATTGCTCCCCTCCTGGGTCTGATTTCTCTTGCTGATGAGGATGTCCGTAGAAGCTTCAGGCAGAGTTACAGACGGTTGTTGGGTTTAGTTCGCAAATCCACTGATGATGAATTGAATGGGTTGTACACGCTGATGCAATTCTATGACCCGGCTTTGAGATGTTTCACGTTTGCGGATTTTATCTTGGGGCCTACCATGGAGGAGTATGTAGAGTTTACTGAGCTGCCAGTTCAGAATGCAGTTCCTTTTATTCACTCAGCCGCTGAGCCCAAGTTGGTGGATTTAGCCAAGGCCTTGCATATGAATGCTTCTGAGTTGTTGATGACTTCGTGGCGAGGGGTTTCGGGTTTCTCTCTCCAGTTTCTGGTTGGTAAGGCTCAAGAGTACGCCAAGAATGGGTGCTGGGTGGTCTTTAACGCTATTTTGGCCCTATGCATTTATGGGATAGTGTTGTTTCCCAACTTGCCAAACTTCGTGGACATGGATGCATTTCATCTGTTTGCCATTGGCAACCCAGTGCCTACACTGATCGGAGACTTCTACCATTCGATGCACTACAGGAATGAGAACAGGAGGGGCAAGAATGTCTCTTGTTGCGTACCTTTGCTGTACATGTGGTTTAAGAGCCATCTTCCCCTGAAGGGACCTTTCGTGGATAGTGCAACCACATCTGACTGGCCAGAGCGTATGATGAGGCTATCTTCTGAAGACATAAAGTGGTTTGATCAAGACTTGCTGGGGTCTGAGCTTATCTTCAGTGGTTCTGGGTACCCTAATGTTCCGTTGATAGGAAGGAAAGGGTGTATCAACTACAACCCATCTCTGTTTGTCCGTCAGTTCGGATATGCCCTGAAGAACCCACCAAAGGAGGAAGAAGTATTACTTCACCGGTGATTTGAAGGGGGAGTTGCTAGCGAAGCTTCAGCATGCCTGGACGCGTATTAACAGAAGGGGGAAGCCACTGTTAGGGAAGAACGACTGTCAGGCTTATGCACCCTACAGAGTTTGGATCCAGGAGAGAGCAAGTCAGTTGCGGATGCCATTTCTAGATGCACCAGTCCTTGTTCCTATTCCGGTAGCAGAGCCAACTACTGTTTCTAGGGAGGCCTACGAGCAAGTGGTGAAAGAAAAAGAAGCCTTGATGAAGATCAATGAAGGGTTAGAGCAAGAGCTAGCCCAGATACGCAGTGAGAAAAACAAGGTCGTGCATGCTTTCCAACAGCAGATCGAACTAGTAAACAGACTAGGGGTTGAGTTAACTGAAGAGAAGAAGAAGCGCGAGCGTCTGGGGCAAGAGTTCAGAAGCTCCCATGACATGCTGGAATCCAAAAAGAAAGCACTCGACGCAGCACACCGAGAGATCTCTTCTTGCAATAAGACTTGGAATGCTACGCTCACCAACAATAAGAAGAGGGAAGATAAGTTGAAGTAGCAAATTTCTAACCTCGAAGAGCAGTTGAAGGCTAGCATCAATAAGTATGAAGAAGAGGTGATGTCCAGGTATAGTCTCCAGAAGGCGTTGGACAAGGCTATCGAAGGCAGGAACGAAGCCGTGTCTCAGAAGCGGAAGTTAGAAGATCGCTTCGGAGAAGGGGCATGGGAGGAAACTGTCGGAGACGTACAACGTGTGCTCAAACGAAGAAACCAACTTGTTGAAGGGATGCATACCCGACCAGGTCATCCAGAGACCAAAAAGTTAATAGAAGAGTATCGGGCTTATGGGAGTACTTGATCATTTCGTGTATTAACTTGTATGCTTTATTTGCATAGCGCTGACCATCACCAGGATTGTTGGTTGAGGTCATGCTTTCTTATTGTGCACTCTGATATTGTATTCCTGGCTTATTGGTTTTCTCTACAATATATGAGGCTTTCCGTGATTCAGCTCCGATCTTTATATTGCTAGCACTGTCACTGCACTGGCACCTTCACACTAGAATCGGGGAATGCTCTTCCCTAACGCACAGACACACACATTGCATTGCATTCATATTCATATTGTATTACAGGTAATTTTTGGATGATATCTTATTCCCTGCTCTGCACCAGGTATTTTCAGGATTGCAGATCAGCGCCCACACAGATATTCCACTCGCACTAACTGTCGAAGAATCATGGATCAAATGCAGAACGAGATGCAAGATATGCGCGAGAAGCTAGCGCTCTTCATGCAGACCATGGAGACTATTGCAAAAGGTCAGGAGAATTTGCAAGCTATGGTGCAGCCTCTATTGGTCAGAAATGTTGGTCATGGAAATGAGGATCATCAGTCTGTGCGAGTCGACACTGTTCATGGGGATGGCACTCCCACGCCAGTGGCTCCACCTGTAGTCAACATACCTGCTGCTAATGTCAACAACGTTACCGCTGCTGGGAACGGTAACGTCGGAGTTGGGAACGAGACTGCTGTCCATAACGTTGGGCTTGGTGATGTCAACATGGGCGATAATATGGGAGGCAACGACTTTGGTAATGCTGGATTCGGGTTCAATGATCAGGGATTCGATAATGCTGGAAAATATGGTTTCAATGCTCAAGGCTTTGGGCAGGACGGTTTTGGTGTGACCAATCAGGGTTACGGAGGTTTCGGAAATGGAAACGGCGCTGGGTTAATAACTTTTGGACCTGCTGGAGTTGCTCCGGGATACGGCAACAGAGGGCGAGGCACAGGGTTGAATCAAATTAGAGATGGCCGTAATAATGGATATGATGGGTATGGAGCTGGGAATGGTATGTGGCAAGAGGATCAGCAGGAGGACGCTTTCTCCGGTGGAGGTTTCGAGGGACCGATGGATGACTCCCAGAAGATCAGAATGCTAGAAGAGCAGATGAGGGGGGTCCTGAACCAAAGTGTCGTGGGCTTAGACATGTCAACAATGGGTCTGGTACCCGGCTTGAGGGTGCCAATCAAATTCAAAGCTCCTACGTTTGATAAGTATAAAGGGGACACTTGTCCGAAAGTGCACGTGCGGGCTTATTACAGAAAGATGTCTGCGTATTCGACTGATGAGAGAATGCTAATGCATTTCTTTCAAAATAGCCTGTCAGGCCCTTCCCTCGAGTGGTATATGGGGTTGGAGCCAACTAATATCAAGACATGGAAGCAGCTGGCAGAGGCATTTGTAGCTCACTATAAGTATAACAGCGACTTGGCACCCAATCGGGTCCAATTGCAAGGGTTATCTCAGAAGAAGGGTGAGAGCTTTAAAGAGTACGCGCAAAGATGGCGCAACATGGCTGCTAGGGTCCGTCCTACTTTAGAAGACAAGGAAATGAATGACATGTTCATCGGAACATTCACAGGCATGTTTTATGACAAGTTGTTTCACACATCTTTGGCTAGTTTCTCAGACTTAATTCTGATGGGAGAAAAGATTGAAAACAACATTAAGCAGGGCAGGTTCCAGGCTGAGGAATCAACTGCATCTGGAAGTAACAGGAAGGCTTTTGGTGGGCGCCGTCAGGGCGAGGCAAGCGCAATGTTTGGGGGCCGAGGCAGAGGTCGAAATCAGTATCATCAGCCGCAGCAGGTGGCGAGTGTTACTATTCCATATCAACAACAACCATTTCAACAACAACAACCGTTTCAGCAACAACCAGTGCAACAACAGCAGCAGCAGCAGCAGCCACAGCAGGGGGCACAGCCTGCCCAGCGAAGATTCCAGGGAGGTAAGCCAAGGAGAGTGTTTGAGAAGCCTCCGTCAACGTATGCTGATTTGTTACAAACACTGTTGGGTTTGAACTTGGTAGAGAAGAGAACTCTGGCACCAATAACGGGAACTCCTCCGTATGGCTATGATGCAAGCAGGCACTGTGAGTTCCACTCTGGGGCTCCGGGCCATGATGTAGAGGGTTGCCATGCTTTTAAGCATGTTGTGCAGGATTTATTGGACAATAAGGCTATCAATTTCGGAACGGCAGGTCCGAATATAGTGCAGAAGCCCATGCCTAACCATGGGGCAAACGCCATTTTGACTGAGGAAGGGATGGATCTGATTATGAGAGTGGATGATTTAAAGACGCCGCTGAGCGAGATAAAAAGCAGATTATTGCAGGGGGGTGTCTATCCTGGATGTGACGAGTACTGCTTAGAATTCTGGACCCTAGTTGGGGGGTGTGATGACTTAAAGAAAGGTATCCAGGCTTTAATAGATGGCGGCACATTGCAGTTTGACCGAGCAGCAATTGAAGAACCTGCAGGGGCAGTAGCAGATAATCAGAGTGATGTGGCCACTGTAACGATCCCTCGAAAGACAATCACTATAACGGCACCGGCCCAGCGACCACCGATCACCATAACTAAGGCCGGACCAATCCCATACGAGAGCACAAAGGCAGTCCCATGGTCATATGGGTTGGAAGTGTATTGTGACGGAATAAAAATTGATGTTAGTAAGCAGCCAGCTGAGACTGTAGATAATGTTGTTGGTACCGGAGGTATGACAAGGAGTAGTAGGATCTTCATATCGCCTGAGGTAGAGGCCGAAATACTGGCAAAAGGAAAGGGGAAGATGGTTGAGAATATCCCAGTGCAGGCAAGCGACAAGGCAACAGCATCGAAGGATGTGGAAGAGTTCATGCGCTTGATTCGAAAAAGTGATTATAAGATTGTGGAGCATCTGCAACAGACGCCGTCCAAGATATCTATCCTGTCGTTGCTATTGTGTTCTGAAGCTCACAGAAATGCACTGTTGAAAGTCCTGGATACTTCCTTCGTACCCCAGGATGTTTCCGTAAATCAGCTGGAAGGAGTGTTGGCACATGTAAATGCGGGCCACAGCTTGGGCTTTACCGACTTCGATTTGACCCCGAAGGGGAGAGATCATAATATGGCGCTACACGTATCTGTGGAATGTAGAGGATCAGTCATGTCGCATGTGCTGGTAGACACCGGATCATCCTTAAATGTGTTTCCCAAGAAAGCGATGATGAAGCTAGATGTCAGAGGAATCTTGTGCACGCCCAGTGACTTGGTGGTCAGAGCATTCGATGGCACACGGAGAACAGTTTTTGGATCGATAACATTACCTCTACAGGTGGGGCCGGAGGTGTTTGCAACTGAATTTTATATTATGGATATACAGCCTGCATATAGCTGCTTGCTCGGACGACCTTGGATTCATGGGGCTGGGGCAGTCACGTCTACCCTGCATCAGAAGTTGAAATATATGGTGGGAGACAGCGTGGTCACCGTATGCGGAGAAGAAGACATCCTGGTCAGCCATCTGTCGTCATTTAAATATGTGGAGGTCGATGGAGAGATCCACGAAACACCCTGCCAGGCATTTGAAGGGTTGCGTATCAAGGACAAAGGTCCCGGGCCGAGCAAAGCGTCAGAGATAGCCGTCTCGTCGTATAAAGAGGCCCAAGCTCTGGTGGAGGCAGGAGAAACGAAGGGCTGGGGCAAAGTGCTGGATATTCCTGTGAAGATGGACCGGTTTGGACTGGGGTACCAACCGTCATCGTCAACACCTGCTGTGGGGGCACCTCGTTTCAAAGGGCCAATAACCATCTCTGCCAGTGGAGTATGCCATGAAACCATCAACGCTGCTTCAGAGTCGGATGAAGGAGACAGCGATTGCGATATGGATGCCTGGATTCAGCCAAGCACGCCAGGACAGGGCTTGTGCAACTGGTCTATTCAGGAGCTTGTTCCTGTGACTCTTAAACAGTAATGCTTTGTTTTATTAATTGTTGAACAATCTGATGTCTTGCCCGGGGCATCAGGATTTTCTTAGGGCTGTGTTGTTATGAACATTGCGTGTTAATCATTAAATAAAAGGCGTTTTTCATGTGCAAATATTTCGATCTCTGTTTTTCTTGTTTTGTATTTTTTCAATAAAATGGCAACGTGGTTATTCGCTTTATACGCATTTTGAAGCATTTAACCATTCTTTTTGCAGGATAACATTTTCAGATGACATCCTTGAACCACCTATGACTCGTCCCGACTTTGAACACCCGATATTTCAGGCCGAAGAAGAGGTTGTCGAAGACAGTGACGTTCCTGAAGAGCTGTCTTGGTTGGTGAAGCAAGAGGAGAGAGTCATTCTGCCTCACGAAGAGGTCATCGAAATTATCAATTTGGGGTCGGAAGGAGTTGAGAAGAATATTCGTATAGGAGCCGCGCTGCAGAGCGACATCAAGCGAAGACTGGTTGAAATGCTCAGAGAGTATAGTGATGTGTTCGCTTGGTCGTATGAAGACATGCCAGGGCTCGATACAGATATGGTTGTGCATCGTTTGCCGTTGAAAGAAGAATGCCCGCCGATCAAACAAAAGCTTCGCAGAACAAGACCCGATATGGCAGTGAAGATCAAAGAAGAGGTTCAAAAACAGTGGGATGCTGGTTTCCTGGCTGTGACAAAATATCCCTCATGGGTTGCTAACATCGTACCAGTGCCAAAGAAAGATGGCAAGGTTCGAATGTGTGTGGATTATAGGGATTTGAATAAAGCAAGCCCAAAGGATGATTTTCCACTTCCTCATATCGATGTGCTAGTTGACAACACTGCTCAATACTCCGTATTCTCCTTCATGGATGGCTTCTCGGGCTATAATCAGATTAAAATGGCGCCAGAGGACATGGAGAAGACTACTTTCATAACACCCTGGGGAACATTTTGTTATAAAGTGATGCCCTTTGGGTTGAAGAATGCTGGGGCAACGTATCAGCGTGCAATGACGACTCTTTTCCATGATATGATGCATAAAGAGATCGAAGTTTATGTTGACGATATGATTGCCAAATCCCAGACGGAGGAAGAGCATCTCGTGAATCTGCTGAAGTTATTTAAAAGGCTTAGGAAGTTCAGGCTGAGACTGAACCCTAACAAATGCACCTTCGGGGTGAGATCGGGTAAGCTGCTGGGGTTTATCGTAAGTGAAAGAGGAATAGAGGTCGATCCTGCTAAAATAAAAGCGATCCAAGAAATGCCGACGCCTAAAACAGAAAAAGAGGTGCGCGGGTTTTTAGGGACGTTGAACTATATCGCCCGGTTCATATCTCACCTAACGGCCACGTGTGAACCATTATTCAAGCTGTTGAAGAAAGATCAAGCTGTAACGTGGAACGAAAATTGTCAAAAGGCGTTCGATAAAATAAAGCAGTATTTGCAGGAGCCTCCTATTTTGATACCCCCGGTGGCAGGGAGACCCCTGATTATGTATTTGATAGTTCTTGAGGGAAGCATGGGTTGTGTTCTCGGTCAACACGACGAGACAGGAAGAAAAGAGCATGCAATTTATTACTTGAGTAAGAAATTTACAGATTGTGAATCTCGATACTCAATGCTTGAGAAAACTTGTTGCGCGCTAGCCTGGGCCGCCAAGCGTTTGAGGCAATACATGCTGAACCATACAACCATGCTCATCTCGAAGATGGACCCTATCAAATATGTATTCGAAAAGCAGGCGTTGTCAGGGAGAATTGCCCGTTGGCAGATGGTCTTGACTGAATATGACATCCAATACGTCTCGCAAAAGGCTATAAAGGGGAGTGTGCTTTCTGAGTACTTGGCTGAGCAGCCTATTGAAGATTACCAATCGATGAGGTTTGATTTTCCTGACGAGGATATCATGTACCTAAAGAAGAAAGATTGTGAAGAGCCGTTGCCAGATGAAGGACCAGAATTGGGTTCCAAATGTAAGATGATTTTTGACGGGGCTGTGAACGCTTACGGTAGCGGAATAGGGGCAATCATCACTACTCCACACGGGTCGCACATCCCGTTTACTGCTCGATTGACCTTTGCAGTTACCAATAATGAGGCCGAATACGAAGCTTGTATAATGGGGCTTGAAGAAGCCATTGATTTGCGAATCAAAAATCTGGACGTATACGGTGACTCAGCTCTGGTGGTGAATCAGATCAAAGGAGAATGGGAGACACGTCAGCCCAATTTAATACATTACATGAACTATGCAAGGAGATTGCTGCCTTTCTTTGACAAGATTGAATTGCATCATGTACCGCGGGCAGAGAATCAAATGGCTGACGCCCTTGCCACTTTGTCTTTCATGTACAAAGTCAACTTCTGGAACGAGGCTCCCCGAATCATTATCTCTCGGCTTGACAGACCGGCCTTCGTATTTGCTATTGATGAGGCATCTGACGATAAACCGTGGTATTTCGATATCCTTAACTTCCTGAAGAATAAAGAGTATCCGGCTGGGGCATCCAGTCAAGATCAGAAGACTCTCAGGAGATTGGCTGGTAATTTCTATTTGAATCCGGATGGGGCCTTATACAGAAGAAACCACGATTTGGTGTTGTTGCGTTGCGTAGATGAAAGAGAGGCAAAGCTGCTCATGGAGGAAATACATGAAGGTACATTTGGTACGCATTCTAGTGGGCATGCTATGACGAGGAAGCTGCTACGGGCAGGTTATTTTTTGCTGACTATGGAAACTGATTGTTTCAAGTTTGCGAGAAAGTGCCACAAGTTCCAAGTCTATGCTGATAAGATCCATGTGCCTCCGAGTCCTCTGAATGTGATGTCATCGCCATGGCCATTCTCGATGTGGGGAATCGATATGATTGGAAAAATCGAGCCGACAGCTTCTAATGGGCACCAGTTCATTCTAGTAACAATCGATTATTTCACCAAGTGGGTGGAAGCGGCGTCTTATGCAAATGTAACTAAGCAGGTGGTGGCCAGGTTCATCAAGAGAGATATAATTTGCAGATATGGGATCCCCGAGCGGATAATCACTGACAACGGTTCAAACTTGAACAACAAAATGATGAAGGAGCTCTGTCGGAATTTCAAGATCGAACATCACAACTCCTCCCCTTACCGACCCAAGATGAATGGCGCCGTCGAAGCGGCCAATAAGAATATCAAAAAGATCGTTCAAAAGATGGTGGTGACCTACAAGGATTGGCATGAGATGCTACCTTTTGCTTTGCACGGTTATCGTACGACGGTACGCACATCAACCGGGGCAACCCCGTTCTCGTTAGTATACAGAATGGAAGCAGTGCTACCACTGGAAGTTGAGATCCCTTCTCTGAGGGTATTGCGAGATGTTCAGCTAGACGAGGCAGAATGGGTGAAAGACAGGTTGAACCAACTGAGTTTAATGGATGAGAAGAGGCTAGCTTCTCTAGCATACGGTCGTTTGTACCAGAGCCGAATGAAGAAAGCATATGATAAGAAGATACATCCGCGGAGCTTTCAGATGGGCGACCTTGTGTTGAAAAGGATTCTCCCGCCGCAGGCAGATCACAGGGGCAAGTGGACCCCCAACTACGAAGGGCCATACGTTGTCAGAAAAGTCTTTTCAGGGGGAGCTTTATTGTTGTCCACCATGGACGGTGAAGACTTTGCGTCGCCTGTGAATTCGGACGCAGTTAAAAAATGCTTTGCTTAAAATTGACCCGCTGGACAGAAAAAAGAGAGTCCAGGCAAAAATGGGGCATCCTGGCGAACCAAAAACAGAATAAAAGGTTCGGGCAAAAATTAGGGATAAATTGAAAAAAATGTACACCCGCGAAGTTGAAAACCTACACTGGGCGGCTTCGGCAAAAAGGGGTATCCCGGTGAATTGAAAACCCGTAAAGGGCGGTTCACGCAAAAGTTAGGGATTTGAAAAGCAAATGACTGCGGTCCGAATTTGATATTGCAGTGAGCATCAGTGCGGGAGAATATACTCGAGGGGTCGATTATCAGATACAATCTCTTCGGAAGTGTGGATACCGGGAAAGCATTAGAGTCGGGCGAGTCATAGGAGGATCAGTTCGTGGTGTTCATCTGCATCCGGTTGCCGACATGTGTACAAATTTAATTTGTCAATATATTTATGCTTCTTGTGCATACTTGTATATTTGCTTTGCGTAGCTTCCTCTTTTCAGGAGTTACATCCTGTGTACAAAACTCCGCCCATTCAGGGGCCCAATCAATAAAATATGTTATTCAGTACTTGATGTTATCTCTTTACTGTTTTGTGCATGATAAACGCCTATGTTTGATGAAACTAGCATGTGCATAACGACAATGGCCCTTGCCAACAATTGCTAAAACTTTGAATTAACCGGAAATAATGTCACTAACGCTAACCTGAATAAATTGGGTGCATAGACTTGTCTTGTCTTGTTTGTGTTGTTGCAGGGTTCATAGCCGTATGAAGAGGACGATCAAAAGATTGCAGTAACGAAAGATTCGACCCCCACGCAGGTCGCGTTCCCAAGATAGCAATGTTCCTTACTGAATAAGGATCAAATCCCCCAGCTAGTCGTAGCTTAGTCCAAAGGCATGCTCCAACAAAGGCGTCTACCCTCAGCAGAGTTTGGCGATTCAAAAAAAAACTGCAGGCTGTATTCAGACGGTGTAGTGTCCCCCAGAAGGATTCCTCTACCTCAAGCAGAGTTGATTTAGCCTCCGAAGATTAATATTTGTGAGCTGTATGCAGGCAAGTTCACCTTTCCCCACAGGGTCATTTGCTCTCCCCCAGCAGAGTCAGTTGATTTTCCCCAAGAGAATCATCCCATCCCCAATGGAGTTCTCTTTTCAGCAAGTATTTTCATTCCTCCCAGTGGAACTCGAGGATTAAGACTCTCCCCGACAGAGTTGGTTGTGTGTCCTGGCATTTATGTTTGCCAGAATACCGTGTGATATCCGTTCACTTTCCAGCAGAAGTCTAATCCTGCCAGGCGCATCTGCTATTCTCCAGCAGAGTTATATTCCCAGCAGGGTGTTACTTCAATGAGGTGTTTGGTTTAAGTTCCCAACTCCCCAGCTGAGTCGACTTCACTCTTCCAGCATTTGTTTTGCTGGAATAATTCTGTAGCATCTGGCTATCCCCAACGGAGTTGGCATTATCTTCAGCATTTATTTTGCTGGAGCAGTTCCTGTATCTCAGCAGTTCGAGCCTGCATTTGCATTGGCATACAGTGTCATATTTGCATCCACCAAATAGACACGTGTAACATTTCCATGTCGATTGGAGCATTGCGTCATTATCAAACACATGCATTTTGAAACATAAACCAGGTTGGCTAACCGTTTGTTTCAAGTATTGTTTCTCTTGCAGGTAGAGAGAGCTCTTGCTCAAATGAATTACCTAGACATTCAAGATCTCGACGTGAGACATTCCATGAAGTGTCAGCTTCGGCATTATTCCCCACAGAGTTATCGTGATTCTCCGAGCAGAGTTATTGGTGTTAATTTCTCTTGTTTTTCCGCCAGAGTGAGTAGGCAAAATTTCTCCTCATTCCCAAGCAGAGTTGTTTGTCTTCAAAAGGGTTTCGTGAATCAGAATTTCAGAGGCTGCCGCCGGTTATCAGGACAGGCATCCAGTAGTTTGGTTTCCAAATATCCCCAGTAGAGTCCGCCTCAAGTTGCTGGTCGTGGGTTGGGATCGATGGAGCGATAAGTCCTGACGTGGACAACTTATTCCGATATTGACGGGATTTCTTCGTGCTAGAGAAGTGGGTGTCCTAACGTGGACAGATTGATTTCCTCAAGTTGACGATATGTGCCAGTCCTAACGTGGACAGATTTGATTTCTTGGTATTGATCGAATGTGAAGTCCTGACGTGGACAAAGTTGATTACTCTTCGCGTTGGTGTCCTGACGTGGACCATTTAGTTCCAACAGATAGCTTTATTCGTAATGGTGAGATTGTGCGTCCTGATGTGGACAAGTTTATAGTTCTTCGTGTTGTCAAGATTGCGAGAGTCCTGACATGGACAAATGTATCCTTCTTCGCGTTGTTGGCGAAGCGTGGGTGTCCTGACGTGGACGAATTTTATCTCCCCAGCAAGTCGAAGATACGCAAGTCCTGACGTGGACAAGTTTTATTTCCTCAGCAAGTCAAGAGGTGAGTCCTTACGCGGACAAACCAAGACGAAATGTGAATCCTAACGTGGACAAGTTTATTCCTTACGTGGAAAGAGAAGTTTCAGTTCCTTACGTGGAAAAGCAAGTCTATTCCTTACGTGGAAAGAAGTTATTCCTTACGTGGAAAGAAGATTGATTCCTTACGTGGATAGTTCAGTCCTTACGTGGACAAATCAAGACGAAAAAGTGTTTCCTTACATGGAGAAATTGGAGTCCTTACGTGGACAAAACAGGATAAAGTGATTCCTTACGTGGAAAGGTGGGTCCTAACGTGGACGGTGTAGTCCTGACGTGGACAAGTTAGTTCCTAATGTGGAAAGATTGTGATTCCTTACGTGGAAAAAGACGCATTCCTTACGTGGAAGGAAGAATTGGTTTCCTGACGTGGAACGAAGATTGTATTCCTTACATGGAAAGAAGGGTTTCCTTACATGGACAGATCAAGATCGTTTCTTTACGTAGAAAGATCGGAGTCCTTACATGGACAAATCGAGATTGATTCCTTACGTGGAAAGAGATATGATTCCTTACGTGGAAAAGAGGTATTCCTTACGTGGAAAAGTTTAGTCCTGACGTGGACCGATTCAGAAGAGAAGTTGTATTCCTTACGTGGAAAGATGCATTCCTTACGCGGAAAGATGTTGGTTCCTTACGTGGAAAAAAGTTTATTCCTAACGTGGAAGAGTTTAGTCCTGACGTGGATAGATCTAGACGAAGTTTATTCTGGACGTGGAAGAGTTCAGTCCTGACGTGGACAGATGCAGAAGAGATGACTCCTTACGTGGACGGTGTTATTCCTAACATGGAAGAGTTTAGTCCTAACGTGGACGATTTATTTCTGATGAAAGGCAGACGAGCCATCCCCAGTGAGGTTGTCGAGATTTTTCCTAACGTGGACAAGTTTGGTTGAGATTTCTTTGTGTTAACGACGCAGGCGTCCTAACGTGGACAAAGTTTTATTCTTGCAATGATCGAAGCTTTTCAGGCTGATGAAATAATCCCCAAGCAGTGGCGCAGTTTATTTCTGCGGTTGGCAAATTTCCGGGTTCTTAGTATTCAACTGTCTTGTACCTCGAATGTTTGAAGGCCGTTCGCTCTTCACCCAATCGGGTCCAAGTCGCTTGAATAGGGGCAGCTGTTGCACCCTAAAATTTGCTCAACCTTATTCACTTGGTTTATGTTTCAATATCATTAGCATTTGCATATAGAGTCATGTACATAGTCTAATCATCTAGCATAGCATAGCAAATCATCCCACAGGGACCAATCATTATTATCATCTCTATGAGCCTATCAAGAGGTTATTATTCTAATCCAATCTCCTTCAAGTCATCAGCAAGAATTTGAAAGCTGGAAAGTCAAGGGATCAAGCAAGTGCATCCATCTCCTATCTGAGGGTATCTGAAGACCATCAAAGAAATTGTGAGTTGTGGATTGAGCATGGGGAGTATGTGGGTATCATGGGAGACTTATAAAGTCATTTGGAGAAGGAGACAAGTCATTGATATGATCACAAGAATTGCAGTTGAAGACAGTCAACTAGGGTTTCATCTAGGTCAACCCTGGGTCAACTCTAGGTCAATTGACTGATTGAAAGGCATTAAGGGCTATTGGAGAGATGTGGGGTTCATCATTTGACATATGGATAAGGATATGGTGATATTCCAAGAAGAAATCAAGAGAAATCAAGGAGAAGAGGAGTTTCTAAATTAGGGTTTCTGTGTAAAATCCCCTAGTTTAGGTCAAATTTCCAAGCAAGATAAGTCAAAATGAAAGCTTCAAATGGATCCTTGGTCAACATGAAACTTGTAGAGGATCTCAAGACCTTTAATTTGAGTGGTGGAAGACATCAAGGAGATTTATAGAACTCAAGTTATGGTCCTTGCAAGTTACAGGTCATCTAGGGTATCTGAAATTTTGTCTGTGAAAGTGACTTGTCTTTCAAGCAATTTTTACCCCTCAAGGAGATTTCAAATGAACTTCTGGTCAACATAAGAGTTGTTCATAATTGTCTTAGATTTCTATAATGGTATTGTATGCCTTCATATGATTTGTGGAACTCTACTTATGGTCTTGGCAAGCAAAGGGTATTTTGGTCATCTGAGAATTACAGGTCATTTCAAGCCTATGCCCAAAACGCATACAAGGAAGCTTCAAATGGAAAACTTCACAACATAAAACTTGTTCCAAATGACATTTTGAGTCCAGAAAAGTGACCATGAAAGATTGGAAAGACTCATAGCACAAGGTTTCAAAATTGGTGGATTTAATGAATAAAAAATGACCTAAAAATGAGATTTTTCATACTTTGGCCAAATGAGGTGAAATTATAGGTCATTTTGATTGGAAAAATCATTTTGAGAACATTGGCAAAAGTAGAATTTTGAGTTTGGTTCAAGATTTAGGAGTTATGCATGGTTACTTACAATGAAAGTTACATAATCCAAAATGCAAGGAAAGAGTGCATGGGAAGCTTCTCCAAACTTCTAGGACTTTCTAAACTCATGTATATATTGGATTGAAGAATTCCATGCCAGGGTTGGTGAATCACATTGCTCATAACACCAAGTTTCACACATTTTTTCCAACTTGCAAAAGCTTTTCAAACTACCTCAAATCTTCACCAATTTTCACAATTCTTGATTGGATCATCATCACCATCACTCATAGATCAGAATTCACACAAGGATTGGGTAGAATTGGAGAGGGATTGTGCTGTTCAAGTGAATCATCCAAGAATCAAGAAGTTTGGAATTGCAAGATCCAAGAAGTTTGAGTTAGAATCTTTGCATACAGAATCAAGGTTTGAGTGTGTGGATCAGTTTCAAATCACTGCAAGCATTGGATCAAGGAGTTCCATAGCTGTTTTCTTCATTTTACACCAGGTAGGTTTCTCCTTCGAATTGCATGTTTTAGTTAGAATTATAGGGATTTGTTAGCATAGAAATGTTAGGAGAGGTTAGATGACTGATTTTGGTGAGTTTGGAGAAGTTTTATGGAGGTTGTTAATGGTGTGTCAAAACTGTTAAGGCTTGTAATTCATGGTTCAATGCACGAAAATCTTGAATAAATGGCTCAGATTAATCAGCATGGAATATAGATCAGGTTAGGGTAAGAATTGGTGAGAATTGAAGCAATTGATGACAGGTGAAAATGGTGGAGCAGTGTTATTGCACTCATCGGGTTTGATCATTGGTTAAGTTTTAGAAGAAGATAAGGGTATGGATGTGTAGAGGGGAAGAGGTAGATCATTTTTGCTTTTGGAATCATGTGATTTCGTGGTGTATGGAGGGAGAACAGAGAACTTGAAGATGCATGCATGGTTAGGGTTTTCATGGCTTAGGGTTTGCTAGAGGTTGAAGACAACTGGTGAGCCACACGATCTTGACATGGACTTTGACTGGGGACTGAATCCAACGGCCACGATTAAAAGACAAAACGGAGGGAAGTTCAAATGGTGCAACGCACCGTTTCATTAAAGCTATCAGACTGGGCTCAATAATTGTTGCTAATGACACCCCCAAGCGCATGACCCAATTGGAAATGAACTAAAAAACTTACTTACTGCACCGTTTTCCTTTTTTTAATTTTTGTTATTTTTCTGAATGCATATGGGCCCAGACGCGCTTGCTATGCGCGCCCCCAGTCTGGGCCCAGTTGGTTGTTTTAACTGCTTTTCATTGCTTATTGCACCCCTTTCCATATTAATTCATATTATTTCATTCATATTTTTTAATTCTTTCAAAATTCATAAAAAATAGAAAAATGCTAGTTTTTAATTGGTTGTTTTTTCATATTGTTCATATTTTTGTCAAGAAAAATATCACATAAAAAAATTAATATTTCATTTTATTTTAGTATTTTTAGCATATTTTTCTATTAAATAGGTTTAAATAATGGTTTGTTTAGTGCATGAAATTGATGATTTTGGTTTGATTAGATGCTTTACTATTTTTAATCCATTATTTTTAGGTTGATTAGTAGATAATGTTAGCTTGTATATAGAATTTAGTTCATATTTCTAGGACTTAATTTTAGGTGATTTGTTTAGGTGTGAATAACATGATCAAAATTAGGGTTTCAGGTGAGCATATGTGAGATAGATTAATTCTTCTAGGAATTTTTGAGTTGATTTTGGGGTATGGGACTATAGGGGTTATGGGTATAAGATAGATCCCTTAGAAAATATTAGGATTCCCCTACTGCTATTGGTATATTGCTTATGTTTGATTGATTGTGTGGTGTGCCCTCTTTAGGGTTATGATTTGTCTGTGTGGGGTATTGGGATTGTTTGGGACTTGGGGGAGAGCTGAAGACCTGAGATGATGAAGCCCATATGAAGATCAGAGACTGAAGATCAACTTCCAGAGTTGATGAGGAGTATCTCTTGCTGGCAGCTGTTGAGGAGTGTAGGGTTTAGGAGCTAGTCAGAGCCCTAGAGTAGAAAGCTTGTTTCCCAAACATGGAAGGCCTTGTCTGCCTCCATTCCTCTCTGTGATGCAGAGTCTCTCTAAGACACTCACCCCCTTCCTTTGGAAGGCTTGGTGATAGTGTCTAAGAGATAGAACTCTTGAGAGAAATATTCTATATGTTGTTAGCAGTCTGTTTGCCACCCTTGGTGGTCAACTAATTGCTTAACACCAATTCACTCCTGTGATTGATTCCTCAGCTTGGAGATTGAGACTGGAAGAAAAGCCATTGCAGATGGAAGACTGATAAGCAAGACCTTGCTTGAAGGCTGTGGAGATGGAGATTGATGCTTGCTGAAGCTTATAGCTGATTGATGAGGACTTGAAGTCAGATGTGATGCAGAGCTGCTGTGGCTGTTTATTTTGAGCTGTTTAATTTCTGATGTATTGATTGGTTTTCTGGACTGTATTGTTTGCTGTCTACCCTGTTGGGGTGAAAGTGAAGTCTGTTCACTTTTGCCTATTGTTTTCTAGGTTCGAGGTTGAGTGGGACTCTCTTGCCTCGCTTGTATTGTTGCATCCATGCATTTTACTGCTTTTACTGTATATATCTGTTATTGTTTCTGTTTCCGTCTATTCCCATAGGATCTCTGTTTCTCTCTGTGCAAGAGAGGAGCATGATAGACATTAGGTCTTAACCCATGCATGATAACATTAGGTTAGATTCCCTTCGCAACCGTAGGTTAGAGTTCTGTCTCTTCTTTCTCAAAACAAACAGAAAAACACAATAAGATTTCAAACACAATAAAAGACACTTCTGCCGTAAAAGAACGTGAACTCATCAAAACGTCATTTTTGTCCGCTTGGACTGTTAATCAAAAAACCCTTTTTCAGAAGGAATAAAAGCAATCAAGACAGACCTGTGTCGTACGTGGCCCGAACTACGTTTGCTCTGATCTTCCGCGCTGTGTGGAAGTACGTAGGCATAGGATGCGATATCCTAGCGAGCAACCTTCCCCTCCTTTCCCGTAGGTAGGCGAACTACGTTGACTCTGATTTCTCGTTCCAGACGGGAATACGTAGGCATAAAGTGCGATACTTTACCGAGTCATTTTCTTTTCTTTTAACCCTTGACCTGTAGAGTAGATAGAATAACAATCCATACCCGAAAACAAGCATGGATCCCGTCGAGTACGACGGACGTGAGGGGTGCTAATACCTTCCCCTTGCGTAACCGACTCCCAAATCCAGGTTTTGGTTGCGATGACCATACCTTTCCCCGTTTTGCGGTAGGTTTACCTCGAGTGTTTCCTTTCCCTCCGTTGGGATAAATAACGCGCGGTGGCGACTCTTCTGTTCAGCCGGCGCCGATTTTCGCAGTAGCGACAGCCGGGATGCCCCATTTTGCCTGGATATTCTTTTTCTTTTCAGCGGGTCATTTTTTAAGCAAAGTATTTTTTAACTGCGTCCGCGTTCACCGGGGATGCAAAATCTTCACCATCCATCATGGATAACAATAAAGCTCCTCCCGAGAAGACCTTGCTGACGACGTACGGTGTAACAGCCCAAATTTCATTAAATAATTAATTGTAGTAATTAATTGATTTAGTGGGGTTTTTATTAATGTTGGAATTAATTTTTATTAATTGGTATGGATAGAAAATTAAGAAGGAATTGGAGAGGAAGGAAAATGAAGGAAATATATAAGAGAGAAAGAAAAGAAAAGAAAGATAGAAAACATTTGGAAAGAAAGAGGAAAGAAGAAGAAAGGAGAGAAAGAGAAGAGAAGAAGAGGAAAAGTGGAAATCATCAAGAACCAACATCAAGGCTCCGATTAATCGAGGTAAGGGTGAGAAATGTTTCTATTTGATCATTGTATGATGTTATGTATGTTGGGTTGGGGTTTTGGTAGAGTTTTCATCACTTTCCAATTAGGGCAAATGTTAGATTAATCGGTAGATTGATGATTTAATCGGTTGGAACTGAGTAATAACACCGTAGAATAGTCGAGTAACATGTATTGATGCTATTTGTACTGATTTGGGTGTGTAAGAGAAGGTTGATGATGGATTGGTGAAGGAGAAGACAGAATAGGGTTCTGTTCTGCGCAGGTTCGCTGGCTCTCGCCAGGCGAGCGAAGGCGAAGCTTCGCCAGGCGAAGCCTAGCGAATGTTGGCGAATAATTATATTTAAGTCCCAGTGGACTTCGCTGGTGGGTTCGCCAGGCGAAGTTGGATAGCGAAGGTTCGCCCAGCGAAGGTGCTGGCGAATGGTGGCGAATGAAGTCAGTAGCTACTGACTTGGGCTCGCTGGGAAGTCTCGCCAGGCGAAGCCTAGCGAGTGTTCGCTGAGAGAGTTCGCCAGGCGAAGGTTCGCTGCGAGGGTTCGCCAGGCGAATGTAGGCGAATGTGACAGCATTTTTCCTTTGCTGTGTTGTTCATGTGGAGATGGTTTGGTTGCCTCTCATAGGCCAATACCTCTATGATGTGATATAGATATGATCTATTATGATGATGTGTGTTGTGGGTAGCCTACGGGCGTGAATCCTAGTTTGAGGTGCGATGCGTATTAATTGTGATAAATAGAAATACATGTGAATACAATGATGAATGTATGTGTATTGTCTAATGAACTTGCGAATGTTTGATGTGTATACAACTATGTGATGAGTATGCATGAGAACATGGTGGATATGTGTGCATAACTTATAATTGTATGATTGGTATTGTGACGTGTATACCTTGTATGAGATGGCATGAGATAAAGAATAAACATACTATGAAAAATGTGTTGTGGATGCATATTGTTTATGTGCGATTGTATGTTAAAATACATGAAGAATGCATGAGAGCATAATGATGGGTATGCGTGCATTGCTTGCTAAATATGATGTTGTATCGAATTATGAATACATCGATGAATGTTGTGTGAATATGTTGTGTGTGCAATCATAATGTAATTCTTGAAGAGATGAATTATTTGAATGCATGAGATTAAGATGTCGGTCTTAAGTGCATTTGTTGTGACTGATTGTACATGCATCATTTAGTCAAGAGGCAATGTCTGTTAGTTTCGTGGAAACTAGTGGCTTGTCCCAAACCTAGAAGAGTGGGTTTGAAGGCTTAGAGGACGGGCCTTTGTGGTTATCGGTCTAGAAGAGTGGACCCGGTTTAATGTAAAAACTGAAAAAAGATAACGGGTTATCGGTCTAGAAGAGTGGACCCGGTTTAATGTAAAAACCGAAAAAAGATAACGAGAGTCGGTACCGCATTGCATGAGTTGCATTGAGTTATTGAGTCACATTGATATATGACATATGCATGAAGAGATGCTTATGTGTGAATGATGAGATTGTGGAAATTGTAAGTGTATGCATAATGTGGAAATGCTTTGTGAATATCCAGGTTTGTCTATATATGTGTGGTAAATATATATATGACTAAGAGAATGAAGTGTGGTGAGAAATGTGAATATGTGTTATATGACTACCTATATATATAATCTTATGCTTTGATTATTATGGTTATATTTCTCACCCTTCTGCTGTTTTATAACGCTCTATGAGGCATTGCAGATTAGGATGCTGGAGTCCTTTTGTGAAGTTAGTCTTCATTCTTTTGAGTCGGCTGCTCTGATATGTAACACCGGGTAGTTAGACTAGTATAGTCATTCTTTTGTGATACATTGCGATGTATCAGCTGATGTGGTTTTGTAATCTAACTGATATGATGCATTAATCTGGATGACTTATGTGCATTTGAATTAATATTTTGGAACTGATCAAATGATGTTATCTTCCGCTCAAATTAAATGTTGAAATGTGAATTCTAAAACTACGAAATTGTTACATATTTTATGGAGCAAAATGTTAAAGAGTTTCGTTGGTGAAATTGTGGCATTCTTCTTTTATACCTTATTATAAAACCTTTTTACTCTGATAATTTGTATGTGCTTAATTGTTTTATATGCATTTATTTGGGGTATAGAAGGGGGTGTTACATACGGACCTTCGTAATTGGGAGTCCACTTGCCCCGGTGATCGGAGTGTGGAGGAAGAATCTTCTTCAGGACGAGATCACCCGTCTGAAAGCTTCTAGGACGCACCTTCTTATCATAAGCTTTCTTTATTCGGCTTTGGTACAGACGACCATGCGCAATCGATGCCAACCTCTTCTCGTCCATCAGGCTGAGTTGGTTTAGTCGGTTCTTAATCCATTCTGCTTCGTCGAGTTTCACGTCAACCAAAACTCGTAAAGAAGGGATCTCCACTTCTAACGGTAGGACAGCTTCCATACCGTACACCAAGGAGAAAGGAGTTGCCCTGGTTGACGTACGTACCGTAGTACGATAACCGTGCAATGCAAATGACAGCATCTCGTGCCAATCCTTGTAGGTCACAACCATCTTCTAAACAATCTTTTTTATGTTCTTATTGGCCGCTTCAACTGCGCCATTCATCTTCGGCCGGTAAGGGGATGAGTTGTGATGTTCAATCTTGAAACTCTGGCACATCTCCTTCATCATCTTGTTATTCAGATTCGAACCATTATCGGTAATGATCCGCTCGGGAATTCCGTAACGACAGATGATATCCCTCTTTATGAATTTAGCCACCACCTACTTGGTCACATTAGCGTATGAGGCTGCCTCCACCCACTTGGTGAAGTAGTCGATAGCCACTAGGATGAAGCGATGACCATTAGATGCAGTAGGCTCGATCTTGCCTATCATGTCGATGCCCCACATGGAGAACGGCCACGGGGAGGACATGACATTTAACGGGCACGGCGGCACATGAACTTTATCAACATAGATCTGATATTTGTGACATCTCTTCGCGAATTTAAAGCAATCTGATTCCATCGTCAGCCAGTAGTATCCTACTCTCAGGATCTTTCTCGTCATAGCATGCACGCCGGCGTGCGTACCAAATGTGCCTTCATGGACTTCTTCCATGAGCATACTCGCTTCTTTCTCATGTACACATCTGAGTAGCACGAGATCGTGGTTTCTCTTATACAAAACTCCATCAGGATTGAGATAAAAATTTCCAGATAGCCTCCTCAGAGTCTTCTTATCCTAGGTTGACGCTCCCGCTGGATACTCCTTAATCATAAGGAAAGTATGGATGTCATGGAACCATGGATTGCCGTCGGTGGCCTCCTCGATCGCAAAGATGAATGCAGGTCTATCAAGACGAGAAAGGACAATTCTTGGAGCTTCATTCCAAAAATTGACTTTATACATCAAAGCCAACGTGGCTAAGGCATCAGCTGTAACACCCATTTTAATTATTTAGTCATTTTATTATTATTTTAAATATTATATGTTGATGTGCCCTTTGGTAGGGTGTATTTGATGATGTTTGGTGGGTGTCCCTGAGATGGGAGGATCATTGGTGGTAATTTGGTGAGTTTATAATAATATAAGAAATAATAGTAATATTGGTGGTGGTATTATTATTATTATTATTATTATTATTATTATTATTATTATTATTATATTTATGATTATTATATTTATGATTATTATTAATATTTGTAGTAATATTATTAATATGGAGAATATAATATTATTATTAATATAGCTATTATATTATTATTATTTTTGGTGTGAATATGATAATATAATGAATAATAGTAATATTGGTGGGGGTATTATTATTATTATATATTATTATATTTATTAGTATTATTAATATTATTATTATTTTGGGGAGATAATAATATTATTACTATTATTATTATTATTATTATTTTGGTGAGATAATAATAATAATATTATTATTATTATTATTATTAATAGTATTATTATGATTAATATTATTAATATTAGTAATATTATATTAGTATTATTAATATTAAGATTATTATTATTAATATTATTTTATTATTAGTATTAATATAATTGTCATTATTATCATTAGTATTATTATTATTATAATTATAATTATTGTTGAGTGTATTACTATTATTATTATTATGTTGAATATTACTATAATATTACAATAGTATTTGTAATACCCCAAATTTTGGCCTAAGATTTGTCGTCGCATTTCATTGCATTTTTATTGCATTTAATCAATTACTAACAAATTTGTGTAGTCGTTTGACTTTTTGTAGGTAAATATCATATGGCATGCATTTTTTTTCTAAAAAGTAAAAATGGCATAATTGGCAAAAGGACCTGTGTAAGGAATTGTGAGTGTGAGAGGTTGAGAGTTCGAATTTCACCTTTGTCACTTTTTGTTTTTTATTATTTTTACTCTAAATTTTTCTATCTTTCATAAAAAAATATCCAAAAAAATCATAAAATAAAAATATTGGAAAAAATTTTGTTCTTTTTATAATATTTTTGATTTTAGGAATCAATAGGATTATTAGTTTTTATTTTAAGTTTATTTTAATTATTTTAAATTATTTAAATTTTATTTTTTTTCTTAACTAATTATTTAGTTTGGGCTTTAAAATGGGCTTTAGGGACATTATTGACAATTTGGTGTTAACCCTAATTTGTTCCCTATATATACATGTGTTGCCTTGTTGAAAAGGGGGAATGAAAAAAACATAAGAGGAGTGAGTGCCGTTTACCGTTATTTCTTTTTCTTTCATCTATTACTGTTGTTTCTTTTTCTTCATCTTTTACCGTTATTTCTTTTTCTTCATCTATTACCGTTATTTCTTTTTCTTCATCTATTACTGTTACGTTTATATATTTATAATTTTTAAATTGTTAGAGTTTATATATATATAAGATCAATTTTTGATCGAATTATATCGATACGATGTTTGCACATTTGTGTGCATGACGCGTGACATTTGTGTTAGTTCGATCTGGTTGCGATGATCACATTTTTGTGTGAGCAATAATACTGTTTTTTTTTCTTTTTTTTTGCGATAAATTTTGTTTCGTCCGATTTAGATCTGGTTGCGCTGAGCGCATTTCTGCGTTAGCAACATTGTTGGGTTATTTGGCACATTTAAAATTCATTATTGCTTTATTATTATTATTATTATTATTATTATTATTATTATTATTATTATTATTATTATTATTATCATTATTTATTATTATTATTATTATTAGTAGTATTATTATTATCATTATTTATTATTATTATCATTATTATTATTATTATTACTATTATTATTATTATTATCATTAATTTATTAAAACTTGTTATAATATAAAAATCTGTTTTTTAAAATAAATAACATTAACATCTTTTCCAAATTAATATGAAAACCTATTATTTTTAAGAAAAACTTTTTTTTAGATAAATTTAAAAATAATAACTAAAATCTTTTTTTAAAATAATAACTAGAACCGTTTTTAAAAAAATATATAATAATAACATTAAACCCTTTTTTTTATAAATAAAACCTTTTTGTTAGATAATTAAATTAAGACTATTTTTGAAAAGTTTTTTTTAATCATATTAAAACCCCTTTTAACTTAAATCAAAAGCTTTTTTATATATCACAAATAAACAACAAAGAATATCTATAACTTTCGCACTTCCGTTTCATAACTCGTCTGATTACTGTCTGACTCTGTCTACTAACCTTGTGTATTCAATGTGCAGCTTGTTACGTTGCTATTAGCTATTTTAATGTGTTTTTCAATTCAAGTTGTATTATAATTGTATCTGTTTCTCATTTGTAACTTCGCGAACAAATTATCGCGTTTACCTTTCCGCACTTTAATTTCTGTTGTTTGTATGGTTTAAATTCGCGCATTTGCATCGTTAATTTGTCCCATGCATTCCTCCGAAGGATTAGGTCTAGCCATTTGGCCGCCACGCCAATAGTCCTCAAAACTTCAAACCCTTACAAACCCTAACTTTTCACAAATGTCTCGCCATGGACAAAATTACAAAACTACCCCTAACTTTAGGTCAAAGAGTCGCCGCACTCATTTTAGGGTTTCCCGCCGCGGAATCCCTAACCTAACCCTAAAGCACTTAACAATTTATAACATAGAGGTCGGAGTTTAAGACTCTATGTAAGCGTGTCCTTAAGATGCGTTTATTCCCCTTGAGACCTTGACCACAGTCAAGAAGTCTCTAACCTCCCTTTTGAGGGGAACTACAGTTACTCTGATTCCATTCCCGTAAGGATATGTAGGCACAAGATGCGATGTCTTGCCGAGTAAACTTAGAATTAACCCTTAGGTCTTTTTTTAATTTTCAATCCTTTGTATATACCCTAAAGCAAAATAATTAATGAAATAAATAAAAAAAATAAACAAAAGGTTCTCGTAGAGTACTACGGAAGTTTAGGGTGCTAATACCTTCCCTAAATTTAACCAACCCCCGAACCTTAGATCTCTCCCTTTTAGGTTTTTCCTTTCTTTAACCTTTCCTTCGGATAAATCAAAGACCGATTGTAAATGAATTAAGATTCAAGTTAATCAATAGCTTGACATCCAAATTTCACCGCAACAGAAAATGGCGACTTCACTGGGGAGTCCTAACTATTGAGGGTTATCCCTATTTTGTTTATTTTTCTTTATATATTTGTTTTATTATATATTTTGCTCACTTGTATGTATATATTGGGGTACCTTACTTGGAGTTACTGTGTTGTGAGATAAGTCCTACACCCGGACTTGAGCGACCTTATGATAGGATGGCTGATATATTCGACGAGGCTTATAGGGAGTGAGTCCCGACTAAGTTAAATCGAGAATCACCGCTCAGTTGAGACACTTTCGAAAATGGTTCGGTTGATCGAGTGTAGTCGTGAAAACTTTTACCGTTATCGATTGGAGTCTGTGATACTGGGAACCGTAGTACCTTTACACCATCTTGACCTTATATAGGACGTAGTGCGGGAACTATATGGGAGTAGTCCTACAATGGTTGCTACGCGATGCTACACTTAAAAGAGGTTCTCTTGAGAATATTATTGACCCTCGAGTCAGTCGGGAAGTCGATAATATCCGAAAGATGGACTGATGACTTTGGGCACTGATTTAGAACCCTTGTTCTGCAGGTACAATCAACCTATAGTACATACCTCTTTGGGAAGGGTAGACCTTGACTCCATTCATTGTTCCTCTAACTTAGGACCTTTTGTTTGCTTATGTGTATTTGTGCTTCGCATCCATAAAGCATCATATCATTTCTAGTTTCAAGGAATTCAGCAGTCCTTTGCAAATTCGAAAAGCCTTACATTTTAAAGTCTAAAATTTTTTCCAACTTTTTAAAAAAAGCAATATTCGCAATCGACCGTTGAAATTCTTGAAACCATTGCATGGCATCAGCATCACATTTTTGCATTGCATTTGTCCCCCGGTTTCTCATTCTCGGTTCTCTCGTCTTCCAGTGTACCTTTGAGTCGTCAAGCTGATTCCTCGACACAGATATCAGACCAGGGCTAATTATAGACGTGAGATGTCAGAGCAAGAGGCATATAATGTAGAGATCCGAATGGAGATCGATGAGTTGAAATCAGGCATGACCAAACTCACCGAGATGCTCCAAGTACTGATTTCCAAAGGAGAGTCACCTCAAAGGACCGTCATTCAGGAAGTTTCGGATGTTGATCCACCTCTTGTTCCAGTGCCACCATCTACTTGGCCCGAGCTTGGTTTACCTCCTAACTACTCTCCGCCTATTGCATCGTCTGCTACAATTGGTCAGACTGTCAGACCGGTTTTTCAAGCTCCCGTCCTTACCGAGACTAGACCTATGGTCCACACTGTTAACCAAACTATCCGAGCTCCCTTTGAGAATCCTCTATATGAGCACAATGTTGCCAGTGTTCAAGGGGAAGACCATGAAGATTTTGTTGAGCCTGAGATTACCCGTGAACAGTATCAAATCATCAATAAGAGACTCCAAGCTGTTGAGGGTACTGATTTCTTCAATATAGATGTCGACAATATGTGCCTAGTCTCCGGTCTCGTTATGCCTTCCAAATTCAAGACTCCTGAGTTTGTGAAGTATAAAGGTCACTCATGTCCAAGAGCTCATCTGGTCATGTACTTTCGAAAGATGGCGGCCTACACCAACAATCAGAAATTGCTCATCCATTGCTTTCAAGACAGTTTGAGTGGTGCTTCTCTCAAATGGTATATGAACTTAGAGCATAACAGTGTCCGTTGCTTTCAAGATCTCGCTAACGCTTTCATGAAACAATACAAATACAACCTGGATATGACTCTCGATCGCTGTCAATTACAAAATATGTCTCAAAATGAAAAAGAGTCATTCAAGGAATATGCTCAGCGTTGGAGAAAGTTAGCTTCTCAAGTTGAACCCCCTATAGCAGAAAAGGAATTAACTGGATTGTTCATGGATACTTTGTCCCCTTTCTATTGGGAAAAGATGATCGGGAATGTCTCTTCAAGTTTTACAGATTTGGTGACTATTGGTCAGAGGTTAGAAGAAGGTTTGAAAAATGGTAAAGTATCCAAAACTGTTGAATCTTCTAATGGTGCAAAGAAACCCTACGGGAATTTCCATAAGAAGAAGGAGGAACATGCCAATGCTGTCATAACCGAATCAAGGAAGCCTCGCCAGGGATCTCAACCTGTTAGTGCTCCACAGCCAGCTCAGACTCCTCAACGCCCAATTATCAAACAAGACCAGAATCGGAACAATGATCACTTTGATCCTATTCCCATGACTTACACAGAGCTGTATCCTGACTTAGTTCGACAAGGGCTGATCACTACAAAGGCTTTACCACCTCCTCTTAATCCTCCAGTTGGATTTAGGGCTGATATAAAGTGTGCTTTTCATGAGGGTGCCTTAGGCCACGACTTGGAGCATTGTTTTGCATTGAAAGCTAGGGTGCGTGAACTGATTAGAGCCGGAATACTTGATTTTACGGATAGTCGTCCGAGCGTCCAGACAGATCCCTTGCCAACACATCAGAATTGAAGTTTTGTCATTGGGCCTTTTTTTTCTCGTTGTTTGCATTTTCCTTATTTTGTTTAAGTTGTTTGCTTTCAATTATGTTTGTACTTTCATTAATGAAATAAGCATTGCGACTTTTGATTCAATTCATTTCTGTCCATTTATTTGCATCTTTATGCTTTATTTTTCAAATGTTTACTTCTTGTCCAAAATTTTGATATGCTAAGATCGGAGGGAGGATGACGAAAACGTTATACCCATAATTGCTGTCAGTATGCTTTCAATCAAACCTTGTTGACGATGTAAGGCATTGTTTCAATTCCCAAACACTGGAGAAATAAGGAAGTTAATCCCTCGTTACCCCCTTCGAGCCTAGAAGTTGGAGTTTCTTTCGTTACAAAAAACCCACAATTTTAACCTTGGGATGGGTAGTTCTCAGTTAACTTGGTTGTGTGTTCATACGATACACCTTTCATTAACAAATTTTCCTTCGCACACGTCAAACAAGTGTCGAAGATGTTTTCTAATCAAAAGGTCGATGATGGTTCACCGTAATCATTAAATTCAAAAAGTCACTTTCCTTCACACAAAAAAATAATCAAAAGAAGCCCGCTAAGTCAAAACCTATGAGGGAGACTTAGGCAAAACTGGGGCATCCCGCTGACTGTAAACTCTAAAATAAACAGTTCAGGCAAAATTTAGGGATAATACAAAGAGATTTTTAAATCCTTATCTTGAAAATCCTCAATGTCAAAACAATCAAATGTTATAGGGGAGTAGTGGCTGCATTTTCATAGGTCCCTTTGACTTCTGAGTCATCATTGCTACGATCAATGAAATCCCTAACTTATGGGAACCTGAATGCATAGTATGGGTTAACTGAGCATAGGACTGAGGATCATCATGTAGATTGGGTGGGTACAAATAAATTTTGAGCCTTTATCTTTTGTTTCATAAACCGTGAACCAGGCCACATTACAACCCTCAAAAGACCTAATTGAAGCAAGGTTAGTTTGAAAGTATACTACAGCAAGGTTGCGTAACCTGACTCCTAAAGATCTTTGTGAATCATTTAATTTGGCAGTACACCTTTGTTTTAAACTTTGAGCGTCTTGAACCGTTGTGTTCTGACTAACGACTCATGTATTTTCCATCTTTCAAAAATAATTTTGATTTCAAAAGTCGCATGAACTTTGCATTACCATGTTTGTATGAATATTTTTGTTTGCAAACTGGCTTTCCTCTAAGGAATTTTCAAACAATGAGAAACTTGGTCAAGTGATCTTATCAGGGGAAAGTTCCTTTTACATCCTGTCAAAGAATTAGTTCAAGATTTGTTCAAGGCAATATCTTCTCAGATTTGGTTTATCCAGAGAATTGTTCAAGACCCAGACTGGGGCAAGCCCTCCGAGGATACAGCAAAACAGTCGATTCCATGAATTAGACAGCTGAAGCAATTATCAGTTCATTTGACCTGGGGCAGTTTACTTGCATAATCCCTAAGCAGTTATTCATCATTCCTACAGTGACTATCAACTTGATACAGTTTAACAGAATGACAGTGATCTCAGTGTTGAGGAATCAGTCCTCCAGTTTTGTCATTTCACCGAAAGAGTCGAGCCTTGTCGTCGATGTCTGCATTTGCATTTGATCATATCTCATAGCATAATTCCTATACATGTGCATATCTTGGGTGCTTTATTCCCCATTTACATTTTTATCTTGGGTGCTTTACTCCCCATTTACATTTTTATCTTGGGTGCTTTACTCCCCATTTACATTTCTATCCTGGGTGCTTTACTCCCCATTTACATGTCTATCTTGGGTGCTTTACTCCCCATTTACCTTCTATCCTTGGGTGTTTTATCCCCCATGTACCTTTATCCCGGGTGTTTTATTCCCCGTTTACCAGATATTCCTGGGTTTACCTAACATCATGGTGTTTTACCCCCATTTACTTTTTTTTCTTCCCTGAGATCATGTTTTACTCGCGTCTTATCTTGTGGGCAAAATTTATTTACTTGGCATCATGGGTGTTTTATCCCCATTTGCGTTTTTCTCCTGAGCTCGTGTTTTACCCGCGTCTTACCTTGCGGACAATTTCTAATTTACTTGGCACCTATCGACAATTCTGTGTCGTGTCTATCCGACGTTCTTCCAGATATGACATGTCTTCTTCCCTAGTGCAATTCCTCGATGGGTCGTCCCCTGTGACGTTGTTTTGTCTGTATCCGTGCATTTGTCATTTTCATCATACGCATCATATCAGATTCATATCATATTTAGCATTATAGTTCGTTTTGTTTTGTCCATATCATTGCATAGCACTGCGTCTAAAGGCAAAATTTTCGGTTATTTGTATTTAAATCCCTCCACCATGATTTCTCGAGTCTCCGTTGCTCAAATCACCCGGTGAAGTTATTTAAATAGGGGCAACTGTAATACCCCAAATTTTGCCCTAAGATTTGTCGTCGCATTTCATTGCATTTTTATTGCATTTAATCAATTACTAACAAATTTGTGTAGTCGTTTGACTTTTTGCAGGTAAATATCATATGACATGCATTTTTTTTCTAAAAAGTAAAAATGACATAATTGGCAAGAGGACCTGTGTAAGGAGTTGTGAGTGTGAGAGGTTGAGAGTTCGAATCTCACCTTTGTCACTTTTTGTTTTTTATTATTTTTACTCTAAATTTTTCTATCTTTCATAAAAAAATAACAAAAATAGTTTTTTTATTATTATTTAATTATTATTTTCGTATTTTAATTAAATCATTTTTTAAAATATTATTTTTTTCACCTTTTTCTAAATTATTCATAAAAATATCCAAAAAAATCATAAAATAAAAATATTGGAAAAAATTTTGTTCTTTTTATAATATTTTTGATTTTAGGAATCAATAGGATTATTAGTTTTTATTTTAAGTTTATTTTAATTATTTTAAATTATTTAAATTTTATTTTTTTTCTTGACTAATTATTTAGTTTGGGCTTTAAAATGGGCTTTAGGGACATTATTGACAATTTGGTGTTAACCCTAATTTGTTCCCTATATATACATGTGTTGCCTTGTTGAAAAAGGGGGAATGAAAAAAACCTAAGAGGAGTGAGTGTCGTTTACCGTTATTTCTTTTTCTTTCATCTATTACTGTTGTTTCTTTTTCTTCATCTTTTACCGTTATTTCTTTTTCTTCATCTATTACCGTTATTTCTTTTTCTTCATCTATTACTGTTACGTTTATATATTTATAATTTTTAAATTTTTAGAGTTTATATATATATATATATATATAAGATCAATTTTTGATCGAATTATATCGATACGATGTTTGCACATTTGTGTGCATGACGCGTGACATTTGTGTTAGTTCGATCTGGTTGCGATGATCGCATTTTTGTGTGAGCAATAATACTGTTTTTTTTCTTTTTCTTTGCGATAAATTTTGTTTCTTCCGATTTAGATCTGGTTGCGCTGAGCGCATTTCTGCGTTAGCAACATTGTTGGGTTATTTGGCACATTTAAAATTTATTATTGCTTTATTATTATTATTATTATTATTATTATTATTATTATTATTATTATTATTATTAGGATTATTATTATTATCATTATTTATTATTATTATTATTAGTATTATTATTATCATTATTTATTATTATTATCATTATTATTATTATTACTATTATTATTATTATTATTATCATTAATTTATTAAAACTTGTTATAATATAAAAATCTATTTTTTAAAATAAATAACATTAACATCTTTTCCAAATTAATATGAAAACCTATTATTTTTAAGAAAAACTTTTTTTTAGATAAATTTAAAAATAATAACTAAAATCTTTTTTTAAAATAATAACTAAACCGTTTTTAAAAAAATATATAATAATAACATTAAACCCTTTTTTTTTAAAATAAAACCTTTTTGTTAGATAATTAAATTAAGACTATTTTTGAAAAGTTTTTTTTAATAATATTAAAACCCCTTTTAACTTAAATCAAAAGCTTTTTTATATATCACAAATAAACAACAAAGAATATCTATAACTTTCGCACTTCCGTTTCATAACTCGTTTGATTACTGTCTGACTTTGTCTACTAACCTTGTGTATTCAATGTGCAGCTTGTTACGTTGCTATTAGCTATTTTAATGTGTTTTTCAATTCAAGTTGTATTATAATTGTATCTGTTTCTCATTTGTAACTTCGCGAACAAATTATCACGTTTACCTTTCCGCACTTTAATTTCTGCTGTTTGTATGGTTTAAATTCGCGCATTTGCATCGTTAATTTGTCCCATTGCATTCCTCCGAAGGATTAGGTCTAGCCGTTTGGCCGCCACGCCAATAGTCCTCAAAACTTCAAACCCTTACAAACCCTAACTTTTCACAAATGTCTCGCCATGGACAAAATTACAAAACTACCCCTAGCTTTAGGTCAAAGAGTCGCCGCACTCATTTTAGGGTTTCCCGCCGCGGAATCCCTAACCTAACCCTAATGCACTTAACAATTTATAACATAGAGGTCGGAGTTTAAGACTCCATGTAAGCGTGTCCTTAAGATGCGTTTATTCCCCTTGAGACCTTGACCACAGTCAAGAAGTCTCTAACCTCCCTTTTGAGGGGAACTACAGTTACTCTGATTCCATTCCCGTAAGGATATGTAGGCACAAGATGCGATGTCTTGCCGAGTAAACTTAGAATTAACCCTTAGGTCTTTTTTTAATTTTCAATCGTTTGTATATACCCTAAAGCAAAATAATTAATGAAATAAATAAAAAAAATAAACAAAAGGTTCCCGTAGAGTACTACGGAAGTTTAGGGTGCTAATACCTTCCCTAAATTTAACCAACCCCCGAACCTTAGATCTCTCCCTTTTAGGTTTTTCCTTTCTTTAACCTTTCCTTCGGATAAATCAAAGACCGATTGTAAATGAATTAAGATTCAAGTTAATCAATAGCTTGACATCCAAATTTCACCGCAACAGTATTATATTATTATTATTATAATGATTATTATGATTATTATTATTAGAATTATTATTGGGAATATTAATGGTTGGAATAAGTAAAATAAGAAGTGGAAGGGTTATGGGGAAGTTAGAATGGAAATATGAAAAGGCACGATAGAAACCGTGAGAAGGGAAATTGGGAGAATAGAGAATAGCGAAGAACAAAGAGAAAGGGAAAAGGCTAGGGATGAAGAATCTTGGAGGAATTTATCACCGATCAGAATAATTATCCAGGTAAGGGGGGAGAAACTTGATTGGGATGGTATATATACATGTATAGGGTAGAGGGGATTCCTTAACCCCGTAGGAAAATGTCGATCTATGAAGTTTTATATTGGCATGCTTGTTATTGTTGTTGCTAATGATAAATTGATGCTTGATATTGATGAATTGTTGATTGGTATTGGTGAATTTGGTATATATATATTATGGTGATATTAGTGAGATTATATGTTGTCACTGCAGTGTTGATAGTAACTATGAATAGAGTTTTGGTGAGATTTTGTGTTGTTATTGTAGCGTTGGTAATGACCATGATTATAAATTTGGGAAAATTATGTATTGTTCCCTGTGATGTTGTTAGTGACTCTGGTTAGGACCTTGGTGAGATTCAGAGTAACTCTGAAGTGTAGGTAATGTACCGTAATGTTGGTTCTAAAGTAGGAAGTATATGATAATTAGTAAGTATAATGGTTGTTTGTGTTTGATGATAACTAGTAATTGATAGCGATGGAGTATAGGTCAATGTTGATGAATTGTTGTTTTTGGTTAATTTGGCGTATAGGCTGGGTTTAAGGTATTTAGGGAGATTCTGTGTGACCTTTTAAGGCATCGGTAGAATGCTTAAGCGATGACTTTGGGAATAAGATTTAGGAACCGATTTAGTTACGGTAATGTACAAGGTTGGTACTAGAGTAGGATGAGAATTTGAGTCGAGATGATAAGTTTGATTTGGCCTAGAATAGTACTGCAGAACTGTGGGGAAGTTGGTGAATCGCAGCATTCGCTGGGCTTCGCCTGGCGAGTGTTGGCGAAGCTTCGCCTAGCGAATGCCAGCGAGCGTAGCAGAACCAGAATGTGACTTTGGTGATGTTTGGCCTTGAGCATTGGTCTGGGGTGATCTTTCTGGCCTTGATGCATTGTAAGGATGATGAGTGTGGGATCTAACCTGTGTACTGGGTGATAGTACTCATTTCCCTTAATATTGTTGGTGGACAATTAGTTAACGTATATGTATGTAGTGATCAGTAGGATCATGTGTTCCCGGGTGTTGGGATGTGGTTATATATGGTGTTATAGTATGAATTTATTTATTATCTGATTGATTTATATGGTGTTGGTGTAATATATCTACACATATATGCATTGATGTATGATGATATGATCAGGAGGATCGTGTGCACTTAGTGTGTCTAAATATGATAGTTATGCATTGGTGTGTGCATATCATGGTGTTTTGGTGGGATGAATCATGTCTCAGGAGGAGCGTAAGTGATTCATCTGTATTCCTTTGTGGAGAATGGTGGGGGATAGATCATGTCTCAGGAGGAACGTAAGTGATCTATTCAGGTTCGATTGAATGAACCAATGAGTCGGTACCGCATGCATGGTGTTGAGTTGCATATTTGTATTATAATATGTTATGTTGTAATTCGAACAGTAGGTTCGTTATATGGAGTTGTTGGGGTGAATATTGGTGTGTTGGTGTGTTTTACTACCTTGTTTACATGTATTACATTACCAATATATTTTTGATCATGTTTTCTCACCCCTTGGTTGTTGTTGTGTCTGTGCTTCTCCGGAAGTACAGATAATCCAGGTACTTAGATAGCTTGGATGGTGGTGTGCCAGTCGAGTCTAGGATGCTCTGATACGTAACACGGGATATGGGTGTTTTAATTGTTTTATGTCAAACTTGTTGTAATCCTGTGACGTATCACTTTTTTTTGAGAATTATAATAATAAAGATTTTACGAAATTTGGCGGATGGCCGAGAATGTTGGAATAATGTTTTCCGCTGTATTATTTTTGAGAATAATTAATAAAGTATTTTTATAAAAATTTGGTGATGTGATATCCCACTATTTTGGTGAAAACTCTGATGTTTATTTATAATGTTTATATTTTATTTAATTTGGGAAGTTGGGTGTTACAATTGGTATCAGAGCGGGTCGGTCCGTCCGGCCAATGTTGTCTAGTGTTGTTGTTCCCTGATATGTGACATGTGCGTAAAAACACTGTCGATACATGTTGTTGGTTAAGTTTGTCGGTAGAAGTGGAATGATTCCAGTGGGGGAGAAGTTGTATTTCTCCGGAAAGCTACAATTTGGTGGCTTATGGTGTTGAGGAATGATATAATAGTTGGTAAAGATGGTATGTACCCCATCATGATTTCGGCTGTCTATTAACAAATTGAGGAACTGATCACCCTTAATCTCTTGTTAATACTGGACGAGATTGTGTTGGATGGGATAGACGCGTCTTGCCAGCTTGGGTGGCGTGAGCAGTGTATAGTCTTGAGTTAAGCTAAGTGCTTAAGGGATTATTTTGAGGAATTTGGCGTAAGACGGTGTTGAAGTATCTATTTTGACTGAAACTTGGAATGAGAAGGAAAGTGAGAAAAATTGGGATTTGTCAATTATTTGCGATTGCCGGAGGTTTCCGGATGAGGTAGGTGATTTACTATCGGAGTGTGAAGTAAAGCTCACACGTTGACTTTATTGTTGGAACGAGTACGATATTAGTGACTCCATATGGTGTGTTTTCATTGGGATTGGAGAAGTTGAAGAGTCAACTTGAAGACCTTCTAGGAGAGAGGTTCTTTTGTTTGAGTGTGCTACCGTAATGTGCACCAATTTTGTTGGTTAGACAGATAGAAGGTTTTGTGAAGCTTTGGGTGAACTATAAATCAGTGAACAGGGTGACTATCAAGGATAGGTGTTCGCTTCCAAGAGTTAATGATTTGATGGAACAATTGATCGAGGGATGTGAGTCCCTTGGTCATGTGATCTCGAGTAGAGTTCTTGTGGTGGATGGGACGAAGGTCAAAAGTTCTATCGTATTAGGAGGCTCAAAGATCTGCTGTTGAGATTGGAAGTAATTGAATTTTAAATTATTCATAGATTTAAAATGTGTTGGATGGCTTCCTAAGTATAAAATTGTTGTTGTACGTTAAATTCCGAGATCGCAGCTTTTTACGGAATCGAAATCGGACACTCGGAAGTCGGGTAACGGTCGAAAAGAGGATTTTGGGACTGTCATGTTCGCCTGGCGAGCATACTGGCGAACGTCCATATTCGCTGCGGTGTTCGCCTGGCGAAGGGGTCCTGGGCAGAAAATGTTATTCTGGTGTTTTTGCCGTAACGGGAGAACCGTAACTCGGAATGACGCGTGGTTCGAAGCGTTGGAAAGCTATTCAAATTATCTATGAGATGGTGAAGTATTGACATAGATTTAAGCTATTTATTGATGAAGTGTGTTTGAATGTTGTGGTAAGGACGGGCGGTACGGTATGTGTTCCCGCTATAACTCACAACTTGTTTGTCCACTTGGCATGGGATCTTCTTTAATTATTTATATAAGGCAATGGTTGTGTTAATAAATGATATTTTAAGATATTCGAAGCGTATAGAGGATTATGTTGAGCATAAGGAACTGGAGTTATCAGTGTTGGAAAAAGAGCGGTGATATACTCCCGTAAGGAAAGTTCTGCCGAATCCGATAGAACTAATTGTGGTGTTTGTGATGCTTGTTGATATAATTAGGGGATTTGCTAAAGACAAATTCAGCGAGTTTCAATTATGCAAAAGGCAACTTGAAGTGTATAAGAGAAATCATCCGACCAGTGATTTAGAGTTGGTTACTATTGTGATTGTACTGGAGTCGGAGTCTTCAAAAGTTCAGACTGAGATCGGAGATGTTTGGTGATCTTAAGAGTTTAAGGTGTTTGTTTAATTTGAATAAGATGAATATGAGGCATAGGAAATAATTGGGACTTCGAAAAGAGTACGACTTCGAGTTGAATTACCATTCGGGTAAAACGGACATGGTAGATGATGCAGTGAGTTAGAAATATTTGCATATACCGAAGATGATGTTGAAAAGAGTTAGAACTAATTGAGCAATTTCATAATATGAGTTTTGTGAGTAAGGAGACTTCTTATGGAGTTAAGCTTTTATTATTAAGATCTGACTAGTGATATCCTTGAGCAGAATCGAGAAAGTCAGAAACCTGGGTTGAGTAGTGAATTAGTTGAAATTGATAAATTAGAGTCGAAGAGTGGATTGTCGGGTTTGTGGAAATAGTACCATGATGTGTTATGATAGGGTATGTGTACCAGATGTTGTTGAGGGGAGTAGGAGTACTCGTGAAGAAATACATTGAGGTAGATGGAGTATCCATCCCGGTGCTATGAAGAAGTAACCGAATTTGAGTAGATTGTTTTGGAGACCATGGATAAGGGGAGGAGTAGTTGAGGTGGAATATGCTGGTTAGAATTGTAGGAATTCGAAGAGTGAACATCAGAGACTGTTGAGTCTGATGCAGTCGTTAAATATTTCAGAGTGGAAATCAGGTAGTATTTTCACGAAATTGGTGTTGAGATTTCCAAAGAATTTGTAAAGACATAATTTTAATTTGAATTGTTAGGAGTGGATTAACTATTCCGTGTTGAGGATATACGAGATGCATATTGAGAAAGTGGTGAAGTTGGATGAGATACTGACGAATATTGTGTCAGATGGAAATTTGAGGTTTATATTGAGATTTTGGAGGGGCTTACAGGAAGCTTCGGGTACTAAGTTGAAGCTGAGTTCGACCTACCATCCGCAAACTGATGGTCAGTCAGATAGGACTATTGAGTCTGTAGAGAATTGGTGAGAGCTTGGGTGTCGGATCAAGGTGGAGCGTGGGATGATTAATTATCGTTGATTGAGTTATCTATAATAACGGTTACCATCCTAGTGTCGGAATGGCACTATATGTGGCTTGGTGAGATAGGGAGTGTAGGACTCTCCTGTGTTGAAATAAATCGAGTGAGAGTGTTGTACTCAGACTTGAAAATTATGCTTGAGATGGCTGAGAAGATCGAGAGGATCCGAGGCAATATGTGTTTTGAGAGTCACGCCGATGACTGGTGTTGGTCGAGCTTCGAAATCTCAGAAGTTCGCACCGTGTTCTGTAGTTGTATCAGAGTGGCGCAGCGGAGGCATGGGAGGAGTAACATGTTAGACTGTTTTTCCGTTGTCGCTGTGAATTGGCATGATATGTTTCATGTGTCTTAGTCGAGAAAGTACATTGAACCAGGTGGATGATGTACAAGTGAAAAATATTCCGATTGTTGAGGCATTTCTAGTTCGTTTTGGCGAGCGAGGAACAACTCCGAAGGGAGGAGATATCTTTGGTGAAAGTAGTATGGGGAGGTGCTGCAGAAGGCAGTGTGACCTGAGAATTGGAATAAAGGATGCGGGGAGCGTATCCGGAATTATTTCCATCAGGTAATTTTCGAGGACGAAAATAATTAAAGTGGGGGAGAGTTGTAACACCCATTTTAATTATTTAGTCATTTTATTATTATTTTAAATATTATATGTTGATGTGCCCTTTGGTAGGGTGTATTTGATGATGTTTGGTGGGTGTCCCTGAGATGGGAGGATCATTGGTGGTAATTTGGTGAGTTTATAATAATATAAGAAATAATAGTAATATTGGTGGTGGTACTATTATTATTATTATTATTATTATTATTATTATTATTATTATTATTATTATTATTATTATTATTATTATTATTTGTAGTAATATTATTAATATGGAGAATATAATATTATTATTAATATAGTTATTATATTATTATGATTTTTGGTGTGAATATGATAATATAATGTATAATAGTAATATTGGTGGGGGTATTATTATTATTATTATTATATATTATTATATTTATTAGTATTATTAATATTATTATTATTTTGGGAAGATAATAATATTATTACTATTATTATTATTATTATTATTTTGGTGAGATAATAATAATATTATTATTATTATTATTATTATTAATAGTATTATTATGATTAGTATTATTAATATTAGTAATATTATATTAGTATTATTAATATTAAGATTATTATTATTAATATTATTTTATTATTAGTATTAATATAATTGTTATTATTATCATTAGTATTATTATTATTATAATTATAATTATTGTTGGGTGTATTACTATTATTATTATTATGTTGAATATTACTATAATATTACAATAGTATTATATTATTATTATTATTATTATTATTATTATTATTATTATTATTATTATAATGATTATTATGATTATTATTATTAGAATTATTATTGGGAATATTAGTGGTTGGAATAAGTAAAATAAGAAGTGGAAGGGTTATGGGGAAGTTAGAATGGAAATATGAAAAGGCACGATAGAAACCGTGAGAAGGGAAATTGGGAGAATAGAGAAGAGCGAAGAACAAAGAGAAAGGGAAAAGGCTAGGGATGAAGAATCTTGGAGGAATTTATCACCGATCAGAATAATTATCCAGGTAAGGGGGGAGAAAGTTGATTGGGATGGTATATATACATGTATAGGGTAGAGGGGATTCCTTAACCCCGTAGGAAAATGCCGATCTATGAAGTTTTATATTGGCATGCTTGTTATTGTTGTTGCTAATGATAAATTGATGCTTGATATTGATGAATTGTTGATTGGTATTGGTGAATTTGGTATATATATATTATGGTGATATTAGTGAGATTATATGTTGTCACTGCAGTGTTCATAGTAACTATGAATAGAGTTTTGGTGAGATTTTGTGTTGTTATTGTAGCGTTGGTAATGACCATGATTATAAATTTGGGAAAATTATGTATTGTTCCCTGTGATGTTGTTAGTGACTCTGGTTATGACCTTGGTGAGATTCAGAGTAACTCTGAAGTGTAGGTAATGTACCGTAATGTTGGTTCTAGAGTAGGAAGTATATGATAATTGGTAAGTATAATGGTGTGTTTGTGTTTGATGATAACTAGTAATTGATAGCGATGGAGTATAGGTCAATGTTGATGAATTGTTGTTTTTGGTTAATTTGGCGTATAGGCTAAGTTTAAGGTTTTTAGGGAGATTCTGTGTGACCTTTTAAGGCATCGGTAGAATGCTTAAGCGATGACTTTGGGAATAAGATTTAGGAACCGATTTAGTTACGGTAATGTACAAGGTTGGTACTAGAGTAGGATGAGAATTTGAGTCGAGATGATAAGTTTGATTTGGCCTAGAATAGTACTGCAGAACTGTGGGGAAGTTGGTGAATCGCAGCATTCGCTGGGCTTCGCCTGGCGAGTGTTGGCGAAGCTTCGCCTAGCGAATGCCAGCGAGCATAGCAGAACCAGAATGTGACTTTGGTGATGTTTGGCCTTTAGCATTGGTCTGGGGTGATCTTTCTGGCCTTGATGCATTGTAAGGATGATGAGTGTGGGATCTAACCTGTGTACTGGGTGATAGTACTCATTTCCCTTAATATTGTTGGTGGACAATTAGTTAACGTATATGTATGTAGTGATCAGTAGGATCGTGTGTTCCCGGGTGTTGGGATGTGGTTATATATGGTGTTATAGTATGAATTTATTTACTATCTGATTGATTTATATGGTGTTGGTGTAATATATCTACACATATATGCATTGATGTATGATGATATGATCAGGAGGATCGTGTGCACTTAGTGTGTCTAAATATGATAGTTATGCATTGGTGTGTGCATATCATGGTGTTTTGGTGGGATGAATCATGTCTCAGGAGGAGCGTAAGTGATTCATCCGTACTCCTTTGTGGAGAATGGTGGGGGATAGATCATGTCTCAGGAGGAGCGTAAGTGATCTATTCAGGTTCGATTGAATGAACCAATGAGTCGGTACCGCATGCATGGTGTTGAGTTGCATATTTGTATTATAATATGTTATGTTGTAATTCGAACAGTAGGTTCGTTATATGGAGTTGTTGGGGTGAATATTGGTGTGTTGGTGTGGTTTACTACCTTGTTTACATGTATTACATTACCAATATATTTTTGATCATGTTTTCTCACCCCTTGGTTGTTGTTGTGTCTGTGCTTCTCCGGAAGTACAGATAATCCAGGTACTTAGATAGCTTGGATGGTGGTGTGCCAGTCGAGTCTAGGATGCTCTGATACGTAACACGGGATATGGGTGTTTTAATTGTTTTATGTCAAACTTGTTGTAATCCTGTGACGTATCACTTTTTTTTGAGAATTATAATAATAAAGATTTTACGAAATTTGGCGGATGGCCGAGAATGTTGGAATAATGTTTTCCGCTGTATTATTTTTTAGAATAATTAATAAAGTATTTTTATAAAAATTTGGTGATGTGATATCCCACTATTTTGGTGAAAACTCTGATGTTTATTTATAATGTTTATATTTTATTTAATTTGGGAAGTTGGGTGTTACATCAGCCATCTGATTTTCTGCTCTGGGCACATGATGTAGTTCTACTCGATCAAAGAATGGAAGCAGCCTTCTGGCATAATTCATGTACGGCACCAAATTCGATTGACGAGTCTCCCACTCCCCTTTAATCTGGTTGATCACAAGCGCTGAGTCACCATATACGTCTAGGTTCTTGATTCTCAAATCAATTGCTTCTTCTAGACCCATGATGCATGCTTCGTACTCCGCTTCGTTATTGTTGACCAGAAACGTCAGTCTCGCAGTGAACGGGATATGAGATCTGTGGGGAGTCGTGATGATCGCCCCAATGCCACTTCCATAAGAATTAACCGCCCCGTCAAATATCAATTTCCACTGGGATTTCCTATCTGGCCCCTCGTCGGGCAACGGTTCATCGCAATCTTTCGCTTTGAGAAACATGATATCCTCATCAGGGAATTCAAATTTTATCGGCTGGTAATCCTCGATCGGCTGTTCGGCAAGGTAGTTAGACAATACGCTTCCCTTGATGGCCTTCTGGGAAACGTACTGAATATCATATTCCGTCAACACCATTTGCCATCTGGAAATCCTGCCCGAAAGCGCTTGCTTCTCAAAGATGTACTTGATCGGATCCATCTTCGAAATTAGCATGGTGGTGTGATTGAGCATGTATTGTCGTAAACGTTTGGCAGCCCAGGCTAGTGCACAACACTTTTTCTCCAACATCGAGTAGCGAGATTCACAGTCTGTGAACTTTTTACTCAAGTAGTAAATGGCATGCTCCTTTCTGCCCGTCTCGTCGTGCTGACCGAGAACACACCCCATACTATTCTCAAGAACTGTCAAGTACATGATTAGAGGCCGTCCAGCCACTGGGGGTATCAAGATTGGAGGTTCCTGAAGATACTGCTTTATCTTACTGAATGCCTTCTGGCAATCCTCATTCCAGATAATCGCCTGATCTTTCTTTAGTAGTTTGAACATTGGTTCACACGTGGCCGTGAGCTGAGAGATGAACCTTGCAATTTAGTTTATTCTGCCCAAGAAACTACGAACTTCTTTTTCTGTTTTTGGCACTGGCATTTCTTGTATCGCTTTAATCTTCGCAGGATCAACCTCGATGCCTCTTTCACTCACGATAAACCCCAGTAACTTTCCGGACCGTACTCCGAAAGTACACTTGTTAGGATTTAGCCTCAACCTGAACTTCCTAAGCCTCTCAAAAAGCTTCAGCAAATTGACCAGATGTCCCTCCTCCGTTTGGGACTTCGCAATCATGTCATCAACATAGAGTTCAATATCATGATGAATCATGTCATGAAACAAAGTTACCATTGCTCGTTGGTAAGTGGCCCCTGCGTTCTTTAGACCGAAAGGCATTACCTTATAGAAAAATGTTCCCTAAGGAGTGATAAACGTAGTTTTCTCCATGTCCTCCGGCGCCATCTTGATCTGATTGTAACCGGAGAAGCCATCCATGAATGAAAATACGGAGAACTGCGCTGTATTGTCGACCAACACATCAATATGAGGCAACGGGAAATCATCTTTAGGGCTCGCCCTATTCAAATCCCGATAATCGACGCACATGCGTACCTTACCATTCTTCTTCGGTACAGGTACTATATTGGCGACCCACGGAGGGTAAGTGGTGACCGCTAAGAAGCCAGCATCAAGTTGTTTTTGTACTTCTTCTTTGATCTTAACGGCCATATTTGGTCTTGTCCTCCTAAGCTTCTGCTTGACGGGAGGACAATCCTCTCGCAGCGGCAAGTGGTGGACCACGATGTCAGTGTCAAGTCCAGGCATATCTTTGTATGACCAAGCAAAGACGTCACTATACTCTCTCAGCATCTCGACCAATCTCTGCTTGACATCACTCTGCAATGCAGCCCCTATCCTGACGTTTCTGACGAGTTCTTCAGAACCCAAATTCACGATCTTGATCTCCTCCTCATGAGGCAGAATAACTTTCTCTTCTTGTTTCAACAAGTGGGCCAACTCTTCAGGAAGGTCTTCGTCTTCATCAATATCTTCTTCGGCTTGATAGATCGGGCAATCGAAGTCGAAGTAAGCCATAGAAGGTCCAGAGTTGATGTCATCTGTTATGTGGATCCTGCAATAACAAGGGTTAAGCTTAAAACAAGGATATGCAGGTTAGCACAAACCCCATTGCCATTTTATTGTTTTTCAAAACAAATATAAAACAGGAATAACAGAGATCACAATATTTGAATACGAAGAAAAACGGCTTTTGATTTATTGATAAAATGCATGTACATAATCAAACGAGGCCCTGACAATAAAACCAGTATGCCCCGGGTAGGACATAGGGTTGTACAATGATTGGAAAAAGTAAATCATTACTCTTCGCTTGTCATCTGGATGATATCCTTGACGGACCAGTTGGTAAGGCCCTCGCCTGGCTTGCTTGGCTGGATCCACGAGTCTAGGTCACAGTCGCTATCTCCGCTGTCTTCAGACACCGCGTTGACGCTTTCAAATATCACCCCGCCACTGGTAAACTAGATCGGCCCTTTACCTCGAGACGCACTGCTAGAAGAGGAGGCTTCAGCTCCAGGAGAATATCCCAACCCAAACTTGTCTTGCTTGTTAGGTATCTCCAAAATTCGCCCCCAGCCTGGGGTAGATCTGACTTGGACAACGGCCCGGGCTTCTTTGAATGAAGAGAGAGTCATCTCTGACTTCTCAGTGACTACAGGAGCTACGTCCTTGACTTTAACAGCTTCGAACGCTTGGCATAGGGTCTCGTGGATTTCCCCATCCATCTCAACATACTTGAAGGATGACAAATGGCTCACCATTATGTCTTCCTCGCCACAAACGGTTACGATGCTACCTCCGACAGCATACTTGAGTTTCTGGTGCAACGTGGAAGTCACGGCTCCCGCATCATGGATCCACGGCCGGCCCAAGAGACAGCTGTAGGCAGGCATGATGTCCATAATGTAAAAGATCGCGTCGAATGTTTCCGGCCCGACTTGGATTGGCAACGTCACCTCCCCGAAAACATGGCGTTTGGTTCCATCGAACGCCTTCACAACCAGATCACTGGGTGTACAAATTACTCCACGAGTATCTAACTTCATCAATGCCTTCTTCGGAAGAACATTGAGCGACGACCCTGTGTCTACCAACACGTGCGACATAATCGTTCCCCTACACTCTATCGAGATGTGCAGGGCACTATTGTGGTTCCTCCCTTTCGGCGTCAGCTCTAGGTCAGTGAACCCTAACCCATTTCCAGCATTCACGTGGGCTACGACCTCTTCCAACTAGTTTACCGATATTTCCTGCGGTACATATGCGGCGTTCAACACCTTCAGCAGCGCGTTGCGGTGTGCTTCAGAACACAGCAACAGGTTCAGGATGGAAATCTTTGAGGGTGTCTGATGGAGATGATCCACGATCTTGTAGTCACTCTTTTTAATCAACCTCATAAATTCCTCGACATCTTTAACAAGTAAGTCCTTTTTTGCCCCACGCGGGATCTCTTCAACGACTTTACTTTTACCTTTATCAGTTGCATCATCTCTGACCGCTTTGTCTGCCACGACCTCAGGTGGTGCAAACACTCTTCCGCTGCGAGTGATACCACTGATTCCCGCAAGGTTCTCCACAGACGACCCAAACGGTTCTAACTCCAACTTCTGTCCATTGCAGTAGACTTCAGCCCCATAATGCCATGGGACAACATTAGTGCTTTCGAACGGTATCGGCCCAGCTTTGGTGATGGTAATCGTGGGCGGTCTGGGTGCGGAAATAGTTATCGTCTGGCGAGGGATGGTGATGGTGGCAACCTCATCATCTTGCTTCAGCACTACCTCTCCCGATCCACATTCGTCTCTCCGGCTAAACTGTAAAATCCCTTCAGTCATCAGACTTTGGATTCCCTCTATCAACTGTTCACATCCATCAGGACTAGTAGCACAACCCATACACAGCTCTCCGCATCCTGGAAAGAAACCTCTTTTCATCAGCTTAGCTTTAACGAAGCTAAGCGGCGTCTTCAGATCTTTGGTGTCAGTCAACAAATCCAAACTCTCGTCTTCAATAATGGCGTTTACTCCACCTCCCCTATGATTCGGCATAGGGTTCTTCGTGACATTTGGCACATTATCGGAGAAGTTGATGATCTTAGCGTCCACCATGTCCTGCACCTTGTGCTTGAAGACTTTGCAATTCTCTATTGTGTGGCCTGGTGCCCCTGAGTGAAACTCACAAGTGGCATTCGCATCATAACCTGGCGGAGGTGCCCCTGTCAAGGGAGCCAAAGTTCTCTTCTGGATCAACTGTAGTTGAAGCAAAGTCTGTAACAGCTGTGCGTACGACATGGGCGGTGTCTCGAGGTGACGGCTCGACAGAGGTGCCCTATTCTGATACTTTATGTACCCTTGTTGATTCAGTTGTTGCTGCTGCTGCTGCTGCTGCTGTGGTGGCTGTTGAACTGTCAGGATAGTTATGCTGGCCACCTGTTGGTGAGGGCCTTTACCCTTCCTTCGAGCGTTGATCACGACGCTCGTTTCTCCTTCCCGTCTTTTTCCGCCATACGGTTTCTTTCCGCCTCCTCCAGCTGAGGATGACTCACCTTGAATTTTCCCGAGTTTGATCCCATTTTCAATGTGCTCACCCGTGATAATGAGATCTGAGAAGGTTCCAGACATGCCGCTGACCAATTTCTCATAGTAAACCCCTGGGAAGGTGGCTACGAACATCTGCACAAGCTCACATTCAACCATCGGCGGTTGAACCCTGGCTGCCAACTCACGCCACCGCTGGGCGTATTCCTTAAACCCTTCGTTGTTCCTTTGTGACAAATTCTGCAGTTGGACTCGGTTCGGGGCCAAGTCGCTATTGTATTGGTAGTGGTGCACAAATGCTTCAGCAAGGTCCTTCCACGTGCGCACACTGGTAGGCTCCAGACTCATGTACCATTCGAGGGAGGGTCCGGACAGACTGTCTTCAAAGAAGTGCATCAGCAACTTCTCGTCCTCAGAATGAGCTGACATTTTCCTGTAATATGATCTCAGGTGGACGCGAGGGCAAGTGGTGCCCTTATACTTTTCAAAGTCTGGTACCTTGAACTTGGGAGGTACCTTGAAATCAGCAATCAGTCCCAACTTGGACATATCAACGCCCAGGGTGTTCTGGTTCTCGATATTTCTCATCTTATCCTCGAGTGCCTTGAACCTTAGACGTGCTTCAGCAGCCAGCTCCCCTTCAGCACCTCTCTGAGAGAACACATCGTCTTGACGATCTTCTAACCACGGCTGAGGCCCAAACAGATTCCCAACACCTGCATTGTCGTTGCCCAGCCCAACATTGACATTAGCTTCCAAACTCCCATTACCGACTGTCGCGGTGAAATTTGGATACCAAACTATTGATTAGTTTGAATCGTTAATTCAATTTGCAACCGAACTTTGATTTGTCCAAAGGAAGGGATAAAGATCAAAATTCCCACAAATGCAATGCAAATGCAAGCTAAGAGAGTTTAAATTTCGGGGGTTGGTTAATCTTAGGGAAGGTACTAGCATCCTAAGTTTCTGTAGTACTCTACAGGAACCTCTTGTTTTATGTTTGCTTATTGCTAAGTTTATCTGCTTAAGGGATAAGAGACCCTAGTGGTTTATGTCTAAGTATACTCGATAAGATGTCGCATCTTATGCCTACATATCCTTACGGGAGTGGAATCAGAGTATGTTGTAGTTCACCCTAAAGGGTTTGAGGAGCTCTTTGACTGTGGTCAAAGTTCCTACGAGTTTAGGATAGTTGATTGATTGAGTTTAGGAGAAGAGATGAGTCTTCATTTTAAGGGAGAGATAACCACCACAAATGTAAAAGGGGTTGTAGGAAATGGTCTTTGCATCGTCTTAAGAAAAGGTCTTACATACTCGGATGGTCGCCAAGTATGCCTTTATCGCTCTTAAGGCAAAGTCCCTACATGTTTGATTGTGTTGTTTGTGGGGTGGAGATTATATCTCACTTAAGATGATTAACATCTATTCTCTATTGTGTTTGTAAGATTGTATTGTGTTGATTGTTTTGTTTCTATGTTGTAAAGATAAAGACAAGGTCCTTCCTATGGGGTAGGTCCTAATCTTAAATGATCGACTTGAATGGGATCAAGGATCGAAGGGAATATGGTGCAAATGATGTGCAACTACACACAACGTTGAATTATGTGTAGGGTTTTCCTTTGGACGGATGCGATGCAATGAGATATAATGACTTGCGGTAAAGATAAATTGCCGAAAAATAAATACGGAAATATAAACCATACACGAGCGCATGAAAGCGCTAGGTGAGTGTGTGCATTGTGAATAAAAGCCGATAAAGATAAATTATATACGCATGAAAGCGCTAAGTGTGGGTGCACGTGTCGTGAGTGGATGTGCACGATTGATTGGTTTTACGGTGTTGATCTTTTTTAGAAAATATATTAATTTAGGTGAATTATGCTTATGAGAAAATACTATGTTCGTAGTGAGATTAGTTTTAGGGAAGGTATATTTTTATTTTGTGTGAGTTGATTTGGTTACTAATATTGGAGATTAACAAAATTTTATTAGAAAAAAAAGTAGTTTTATCATTATTAGTAGATATGTGAATTATGAAAATAGTTTTTTCATTATCTTATAAATTAATATGTTATTATCTAAAAAGGTATCAATTTGATAGAGATAAAAAAAAGGATAGTGATCTATTATATAGTTTTTTTTTAGTTATCTAAAATTAAGTAAATATAATGGATGTACTTATTTATTTAGAAAAAGGAATTAAAGGGTGATTAAAAGGAAGATTAATTGAGTGGATTAAGTAATAAAAAAAGATAACGAAGTTTAAAAAGATGATTTATTTAAAGGATAATTAAATAAGTATTAAGGAGATAAGTTAATTAGTTAAATGGTTATTAGCTTATTTTTAAAAGGATTGATTATGATTAATTAAATAAGTAATAAGTAAAAGGTTGATTTGGGCAGGGTTAGTGCGTTAACGAGGGGATTAGCAAGTGATTAGTGTGATATGTGTGTTTAGTGCTATAATCTGAAAATTACAAAAAACAATAATCAAACGAAAAAGAGAGAAATGGAGGGGCAAACGTAGGGAGCCTCCCTCGCGACGGAACCCTAAACCTCTCACGGATTCGCTCGATCCTCCCCTCTCATTCAATCTCCGTTTCTATTTCTATTTCGAAATCCACTGGTTCTCGTACCTGAAACGAAAAAACAAAGCATTAGTCGTTCATAATCTTAATGCGGGTAGAGGTTTTACCGAAGTTTTATGCGTAGCGGCGGCGGTGTTTGAGACGGTGATGACGAAGGCGGAAGCTTCGTTGGGTTGGCTTGGCGGCGTCGGAAAGAGATAAGTGCAAGTCTTTTCTCTTCTTCTTGATGTTAGGGTTTTTGAACTTTTGTGGTTATCTGTGGATTTTTCCGGTCGATCTCTTCTCCTCCTACTAGCCTCCTTATATAGGCCCTCGAATAAAAAAAATTTTGAATGATGACTTGAATGCTGATTCGATTGTTGATTGAATTTGATTTAGAGTTGATTGGATTTCTATTTTGGTACAGACCAAATTCGAAAACTTTCTCTTTTTGTCTAATCTTGTTAAATGCCGTTAATGAACCTCAATCTGCTACGTAAATCAAATATATCTGCATTCAGTGTTTTGGGCGGTGGATTGGGGTATCCGAATCTCATGGTAGGAATATCCTTCAATTGATTTACTAATTTGATTTGGTATCTTGACAGGTGTGGATAGTGAAAGGGTTTGGGCCCAGAGAAATTAACAGCCCAGGGATGTTGCTGGTGGACTTTGATGACTTTTGGATGGTAAGCTTCGGTCCCTTATCATGAAAATCGATCCTTCGATAAGCAAACGCGTGGCCGAACTTGTCTTGATATTACTCTCGTTCATCCTGCACGTTGTTGTGGAGCTATCTTGCTATGAATTTCTAGGACTCATGTATTTGTTTGCTTGCTTCAAGTCTGTAAAAATTTGATAACTGTTTCTCTGTTTTGTTCATGTGCTTATGGTGATGAGGGGAACTAGAATAATCCGTCGTGCAAGTCGTCGTTCTTATCGCGGTTATCCTTATTTGCGCCAACTGATCAAGATCACATTGCATAGGAGCTGATGATTGTGGGAACAGAGAGGGCAATGTATCCTTGGGAGCATCCAATAACATAGGTGTATCAACAATCTCGGTAACATTTCCACCTTTAAAACTGCTTCAATTTTATGGCATCACGGCTACCACCAATCCAACAACAGCAATACAATCTTGTTACTTGATGGAAGTAATGCTTAGGCTCTCACATGTACCAAATTTGTAGAGGTATTCTAGTCCGCTTCCATCATTATATTGACATTGGAGTGTTGCAGCAAAACCATCTCGCAGGCGTTATCTCCATTAGCGATTACAGTCAGCACTTGGCACAGGGTGGGGCATGGAAGAGTAACATTTGATGATAAGATGGCTGTAAGGAATTGGACACTTCTATCACATCTTCTATGAGGGTTGTTTGACAGATTTTGAAATTGGAGAAGATGGAGAAGAAACATCTGAGCTTTACCCTGAGGTAAATTACACACGTATGGATGAGTACCCTTAGGAGATTTTGTGCTTAGTCCAAATAGGAATAAACTGGATATCTTGGATGTTAAATGTCAACTTAATGTTTAATTTGTCCTTCGATTTTCTCAATAACAATACTCTTGATCAACCTCTAATATACTGATTTCAAATATTCTTGTCATTACTTTTGCTATGCACAACCGAAGCATGTGATGATAATATTGGATTAGACAGCTTTGAAGCCTTTTCTGAGGGCAGTTCGTCTAACTTCCTTCCGATGAACACAAGCTTGCTTATCATCTTATTCTGATTGTATTTTTAAAGTTTGCCATAATTGCGTCTGAGGACGGTTTTAGAACTGACTTTGTTTTAATGGTTATTCGCAGTAGTTTGATTCAGACGTGGGGAGATACCGTCGGCAAGGCCTGTGGAATGTCATATCTCCTTCCACTAACTCGTCCGCAAGCAGAGTGAACCTCCTCAGCAAGTTCCTCCACGTGAGTCTTCAAGCTGAGCTCTGGTACCGGTTATGATAACATCTGGCGTAAGTGAAAACCTTGTGCACTTCAGATAAGTGAGTTCTAGACAACTGTTAGAAGAAGAGTCCATAAAAGCTTCTGCAAGGCGTTCTTTAGACATATGCAGAAGGTTGCTGCTGCTGTTGTTCATTCGATTCAAAAGTGATATCTGCAACCACTTTCTCTAATTTCTTTGAAGGCTTTCATTGTGCAACTGGTCTTGCAGGGAACACAGCTTGGCCTCACAATCTCTTGAGTAAAATCATGATTCTGGAATAAAGTTGTTGATGTTCTTGATTTCTTTGGAAAAGCATGCTGAGGTTGAGACTGCCGCATCATCTGGCTCTGTATTAAAGCGGCAGTACTGTTGGGAAAATTCTGTGCCTGCAGAAATTGAAGTATTGAAGCAGGATGCTGTTTAGAAGGATCTAATGTCCTCATATCTTGAAGCACAGCAACTGCCATAGCATGGTACATATCTGGTTGCAAGTTCATCATAGGTGATGGATCGAGCCTCGCATGCATCCAAGGATTAACACCCATCCCTTGAAAATTAAGAGTTTGAAGTCCTCTATAATAGAATCCAGCTTAAATCTTGTATTGCTGCGGATATTTTCCACAACAGATGAAAAGGGTGCCTGCATTATGTTTCGCATTCCTCAAAATTGAAGAGTTTGATGCAAGCAGCTGCATGTGGTAATTGAAATATCTCCAGTGTAATGGTATGTTTCGATGAGCTAAGGAAAGAAGCCTTGATGTCGTTTTATTCTGCAATAGTCCTACAATGATCTCAATAGCCAACGTTGTATTTCCCCTCTGCAACCTCTCCCTCTGTTGGGTATCCATTTTATTGTTGCTGACAGGTGTCATACCCCAAATTTGCCCGCCAGCTTTTGTAAATATTTTTTGCATTTTTTATTTCACATTTTTCACGCCGTTTAGACACATGTCCACCCCGATTGTGCGTTTTTCAGATCTTGACTATTTTTTGTCCAGTAGAAGCGTGACACGTGGCCTAAGGGCATTTTGGTAAATTTTGTTTCTATTTTCATTTTCTCATTTTTCTTTACAAATATTAAATTTTTGTTCATATTTTTATTTTATCATTTATTTAATTCAAATAGTTTGTTTTATTACATTTTTTAGAATTAGAATAGTTAATTATTTTTTTCTTTAGAATAGATTTTATTTTAATAGTTTTTATATAGAATTTTAATTTAGTTAGAATTTTTATTAGAAATAGTTTTTTCTTATTTAGAATAGAAATAGATTATTTTTATAGCATAGAATTAATTTGTTTTTAGAATCCTTTTAGTATTATAATTAATTAGATTTGATTTAATTTTAGAGATATTTTAGGATTTTAAAATTAAGTTAGTAATGTTAGAGATATTTTAGGATTTTAGAATTAAGTTAGTAATGTCAGAGATATTTTAGGATTTAAATAGTTTTTAGATTTTGTTTTTTTTTAATTCTAGAGTTTTAACAGTTTTTTTTTAATTTTATTAGAAATAGTTTTTAATTTAAATAGATTTAATTATATAGTTTAGAAATAGCTTTTAGGTTAAATATAATTTTATTGTATTTTTATTATTAGAAGTTAAATAGAGTTTTATTTTGTTTTTACATAGAATTTTGTTTTGTGTGATTTTTATTAAGTTTTTTTAGAATTAGTTAGAATTATTTAGAATTTTTTAGCTTATTTATTTATTATTTTATTAGAATATTTAATTTGATTAGGGTTAATTGTTATTTATTATTTAAATTTTTATTTTCTTTTTATTTTTTTTATTTATACTAATTATTAATTATGATTTATGGTATTTATTAAGATTATTGAATTAAAATTAATTTGTTTTATTATTAATAGTCAGATTTTATTTAGTTAAATTTTAATAATTTAGATTCTATTTTATTTGTTTATTTAGTTTAGGTTTTTTAGGATTTTGTTTTGATAGTAGTTAGAATTATTTAGGTTTATATAAGTAAATATTAATTAGGTTTTTATTTTCATTATTTAGACTTAAAAATAGTTTAATTAACTTTTAATTTTAGAATAGGATTTTATTATTATTTTTTTTACATAGAAATAGAGTTGATTTTAGATAATTGCTTACTTTTTGAATATAGTTTTTATGTTTAAATATAGTTTTATTTAATTATTTAATTTTAAAAATTATTTTCTTTTTACTCTATTTACTTTTTAATTATTTATTTATTTTTGTTTATTAGAAAACTTTTTAGTTAATATAAATCAAGTTTTAGTTTAGAGTTTATTTAAAGATAGATTTTGTTAATTTTGATTTATTAGATTAATTACTTTAGATTAGAATTAATAGGTTTATTTTATTTTATTTATTCAGAATTATTTAGGGATTAGATCATTTTCAATTATTAGATATTATTAGATTAGAATTATTTTAGTTTAGTATTATTTAGAATTTTCTTTTTAATAAAATCATTTCCTTTTAATTATATTTATTATTAGTTAATTTTTAATAATTATTCATTACTTAGCATTTGTTATTAATCATTATCAGTAACCAGAAAAAATTCAAAAAAAAAAGTTAGTGTGACACATGTCAAATAAATAGTATATATACTACTATTGATTGTCTCCTAGAAGGACAACCCTAAACTCAGCAGCCTCCAAACCCTAACCTCAACCCTAAACTCAGCAGCCTCAAACCCCCATATCCAAACCCTTATTCCATCATTGATGAACTCTCTCTGAAACAAAGCTTCAAACACCAACTCACCGTGAAATCAAAGTCAAATAATTTTTTTAAAAAAAAAAAACATCAAACGACACACAATCAAGACCCAGAAACTCAAAGAACAACAACACCACTCCGATTTACCACCGTGAAAACCCATTCTTTAGCCTTCGAACCGCAACTCGAAACCTACACCTCCTTCACAAACTGCCATCTTCAATCTCCAACCCACTTCCGCGAACCAACCGCCGTTCAAACTTCATCAACTCATATCAACTTCAGAAACCTTAACCACCGAACAAAACCCCAAATACGAAACTAATCAACATCAATACAAACCGAAAACCACAGAAACGTAACCCATCCAAACTTTCCATACCCAGATCAACCCTTTTCAACACAAAATCGTCGTACGAACTCAACCTTCAACCTACCCAGAATCCTTCATCACCTCTATGAACTTTTAAACCCAGAACTTCAAACCATGAGAACCAAAACTCTCTCGCCGGAGCACATCCGTAAACCTCCATCTTCAACTTCAATCAAACTCTTTCTCCAGAAAATCAACAACCAACCACACACTTCGACCTCCACCGGAAGCAAATCTCGCAAATCCGCAACCCAGATCTCCTCCAACATAACTCTCAAACACAAACCACCACTCAAAGAATGAACAGAGAGGAAGATTCTGGAAACAGAAACGAAAAGGTTTTGATTGAGGTTGAGTGAAGCAGAAAGGGAGAAAGCGTGAACGATGATTGAGAGCGAGAGAGAAAAGCAAAAAAGCTGCGAACAGAGAGAGCGGGGAGTTCGTTGGAAGAGTTTTATTTATTGTTTATTTCTTTTTTAAAGTTTATTTGTTTATTTTATTTTATTTTATTTACTGATTTATTGTTGCTGTTGGGCCACAAAGCCTGGTTGGACTGTACACCCCCCATTTTCTATTATCACCCCTTCCTATTTTTATGTTCATATTATAATTTAGTTATTTTGTAAATATCTTCCTAAACATTTTTATTTTGCATTAGATTTATATATGTAAATATTACTATTATATTATGTAAATATATTAATATCTATTTGTAAATACCGTTTTTCTTATATAATCTTTAAACATATTTTAGAATACTTTATATAAAAATTTTCTATTTATACTTTCTTTAAGTTTTAGAGTTTTATGATATTTCTTTTAAAAGTTTTCTTATATAAATTTGGAATTTCATTTCTGTTTTTGTTAGAGCTTTGTAAAATATTGTAGTTTTAAAGTTTATTTTTCTTTTTGAGTTGGATCTCATTTCTCATTTCTTATTGGACATTTTGTTCCACTTTTTGGTCGATGAAGAAATTTCCTTCGATTCTCTATCAAATTATTGATGAGAAATGAAGGATCCGAGACCGACTTTTTCTCCTCTTTCTCATTTTCAACTTTATGTCACCTTTCGACTTTTATTTCATTTGTCGTATTTTTTTGGTCGATGACGAGACCTCCGTAAACCGTTATTAAGTCAAACTATTGATAAATGACGTTGGATTTGAGACCATTTCTTTCCAACGCTTTTCCTCCTAAAACCTCGGTCCCGTACCGAGTGTATCTTCGAAAACATTTTTAAATCATATTCTTTGTATTGAATTAAAGAGAGAGGATTGGGTGTTGACCTCTTCTTCTTCGAGTGTTGGGATGCCCACTGTAGTGAGGGTGGTTTCGACACTCGTCTTTCAATACGAAGACGCTTCTAAACTTTTCCTCCTAAAACCTCGGTCCCGTACCGAGCACACTTTCAATAATAAACTAATTTCTCTTTGTATTGAATTAAAAAGAGAGGATTAGGTGTAGACCTCTTTCTCTCCGAATGTTGGGATGCCCACTATAGTGAGGGTGGTCTTGATATTCGTCTTTCAATACGAAGACGCGACTTTATCCACCATCTCGCTTTCACAACTTCCTTCCACAATTTTCACACCTAAAACCTCGGTCTTGTACCGAGTGCATTTTCAAATCTTTTCATAACAAAAACTTGAATGGTCGTGGAGTGGTTAGGCGTAGGCCTTCTCCTATCCCGAGTGCTGATGTTTACCGTAGGGTTCTCTGTCGCAAAGCACTTACCATTCAAAACCAAAAACATCTTTAATAAGAGAACGAAGTTCTCTTTGCATTGAATTAAAGAGAGAGGATTGGGTGTAGACCTCTTCTTCTCCGAGCGTAGGGATGCCCACTGTAGTGAGGGTGGTTTCGACGCTCGTCTTTCAATACGAAGACGCCTCGTTCGCCACACCCTTTTATAACAAAAACTTTGAGATAAAGAATTGGGTACTACTCGTAGGGGTTACTATCCGAGGACCTATCTCGCCCCTAAGAAACAATTCAACCAATCAAACGTGACACCTTGCCTCGCATGGCGAAAACCAGTCTCCCAAAGGATATGTTACGTCTGTTCTACCGCAAACAGGTACGCATAAGTCTCCAAACGAGCGAGCAGCAAAACACCTAAACTGCTAGAACGCGTACGATAACATCATCCACAAAACACACCGGTTATCCGCACACCGTAGGCACGAACTATGTTGCTCTAATTTCTCATGCATAATGGGAATACGTAGGCATGGGATCGCGATATCCTAGCGAACACCCTTTTCTTTTTCCACCCTTTCCCAGAAAGGCATGCTACGTCCGTTCTACCGCAAACAGGTAACGCCTAAGTCTCCAACGAGCGAGCAACAATACGCCTAACTGCTAGAATGCGCATGATAGCATCGTCTACCAGAACTCCCCCCGCACACCGTAGGCCGAACTACAGCTGCTCTGATTCTTTACTTCCTTCAGAATAAAGATACGTAGGCACAAGGGCCACAATCCTTGCCGAGCACTTTCCCCCTATATCCGTAGCCCCGAACTACGTCGACTCTGACTTTCTCACATTCATTGAGAATACGTAGGCCTAGGACCGCGAAGTCCTATCGAGTCTGTTCTTTCCCTTTTCTTCCCCGTTATCCGTCCTTTCTTTGTTTATAAACCCTATTTCTTTACCCTTTGGAAAACACTTTTATAGCATAATATTTAAGCAAATAAATTCACACGTCGACAAACAAATGGTTCCCATCGAGTACGATGGATGCGAGGGGTGCTAATACCTTCCCCTTGCATAACCGGCTTCCGAACCCGTTCTTGGTTGCGAGACCATCTTATCCATTTATTTCTTAAGGTTTTCTCGATATTTTCCTTTCCCCTCATGGGATAAATAAAGTTCGGTGGCGACTCTTTTGTCCTTTCTCTTCGCCTCCCCGTTGTTGCGCGATGCATTTTTCGAGTAGCGACAGCTGGCGACTCTGCTGGGGATTCCTAGCAAGCCAAGCCTAATTTGTTTGTTGCGTGTGTGATTTTGTTTGCTTTTATCTGTTTTTTTATGTTGTGTTCACTAACCTGTTGGGTTTATTGGATTGGTTTGTGAGGATAAAAGCTTTCTACCCGAGCTTTCGAGTATACACTAAGTTAGGAGGTGGATTCTTTCTGATTTGCGAGACTTAGGACTCGTTGAGTTGGATCGAATTCCACCGCTTAGACGAGACCCCTTTGGGATGATTATGTCTTACGTGTAGTCGTAATGGCGTCTTTATTTCCAACTTGGGAGTCCGTGACTCTGAGGACCTTTTGTAGAACCTTATTCCGAAGGTTCCTAAAACATAACTCTGTGTTCATCCTTTAAAGGGAATACCGTCTTACGAGTAGTCGTTCTGATGGAAAACTTTTGAGGGTTAGTGCATGGGACTTTGTTTAAAGGCCTTTGGGATACCCTCTTATTAAACCAGTAGATTGCCCACCCGAGGGGAGAGATACCTTTTGTTGTTGTCTTGCAGGATCTGTGACTTTAATCGTTGTTGTGGATCTGTTCTCGTGTGCACTCATGGCATTGCATTTACATAAGCATATCTGCATCATTTTGCATTTTCTTCCCTGGCCAAGATTCCAAGCTTACCCATCCTCTGTTCATAACCCGCAGTTGATTTCCCGACACTCCCATTGAACTTGGGAGAGATGTGAAGAGTTTGAAGCAAAGAGGAACGTAGACGCCTTGAAGGGCCAATCAAACAAGGCAAGTTGAGGTAGCTATGCCAGAGAACAACCGCCAGGATGTTGAGTCTCCACCAGGATTTACTGTGACAACTAATCCACTGTATGATCTTCCGCCGGATGGCCATCCTCCGCAAGTAAACGTTCTTACTCGACCCCAGAGGATGCCAACGACCGATCCCATGAAAGAAAAGCTTCGCGCCCTTGAGGAGACAATTCAAGCTATGAGAGTGTCTGACATGCCCGGCCTCGATGTTACTGATATGTGTCTAGTGCTAGACTTGGTGATTCCTCCGAGATTCAAGATACCCAACTTCGAGAAGTACACCGGCTTTAGTTGCCCGAGGCGTCATTTGGTGATGTACTGTCGAAAAATGACCCCTTACACTCATGACGATAAGTTGATGATCCACTGTTTTCAAGAAAGTCTGAGTGGGGCATCATTAAGTTGGTACACATATTTAGTAAGGAGTCATATCTAATCATGGAGGGACCTAGCCAATGCTTTTCTAAAGTTTTACCAGTTTAATCTAGACACTCCTCCCACCCGCATGCAGTTGCAAAGCCTATCTCAGAATGAAAACGAACCTTTTAAGGGATATGCACAGCAGTGGAGAGAATTCGCAGCAAGAGTGCAACCACCACTCTCGGACAAGGAGCTGATTGACATGTTCATCAACAGTTTGCAGGGCTCTTATTTTGAAAGAATGGCTGGTTGTACGCCATCAAGCTTCTCTGACCTTGTGATTGTAGGAGAGCGCCTCGAAAGTTACCTCAAAAGTGGACAAATCCAGGACGTATCAGGCAGCCAGACCAGTGAGATTGAATCTTTCGATGATTTCCATGAGGAAGAGAAGGATGAAACCAACACACTCATAGCAAACGTTGAGTATTCTCACGATGTACCAACAAAACTCTATAGTCCCTCGTCTACTCAACAAGCATCATTACTAGTGCCATGTTATCCTCATGGACAATCGGCCATGCCTAAAGCTTCATCCCATAAGCCACGGGTCGCTCCTCATGCAAATCAACGAGCCCATGGCCGAGGTCATCCGAATCAGCGCCGCGATCAGAATAGGCCCAACAACAACTTGGAAAGAAGGACTGCTCCTCTTCATCCGATCCCTATGTCGCACAGTCAGCTTCTCTCGCATTTGATTCAAAACTCATTGGTGGAGCCTAAAACTCTTAAGCCTGTGCCAGAACCTTACCCTCCTGGGTACAATCCCAATGCTCAGTGTGGATATCATGGAGGATCCATGGGGCACTCGACTGAAGAATGCAAAGCCTTCCAAGCCAAGGTGCAACAACTAATTGACAAAGGGTACATCTCTTTTACAGAAGGAAGTTTGGTTGTCCATGTCAACCTCTCAGCTGTCTAAACTCGAATATTTCAAGGGTCATTTCCAGAAGCCAGTGGTCTAGACAGGCAGACGTCCTCAACATTGGCAGTCCTTGAACGCTTTTATCATTTGCATCTTGTAGTTTATTTCCTGTTAATTGCTACTTGTGTTTAAACATTGTTGTTTTGAATGGTAATATTAATGGAGTTATTATGCATTTTCCGAATCAGTCACGTCGTATTCACTCATTATTTCCACTTATCACAGACACATACACTTTTATCCACTCCACTTCATCACTGTTGTGTTTAGCAAATATTGGAGGGAGGATGACGAAAACGAAATACCCATAATAGCAAACTGTATGCTTTCAGACATAATCTCGTCAATGATGTACATGCATTGTTTCAAATCCCCTAAACACCGGAGATATAAGGAGTTAATCCCTAGTCAACCACTTCGAGCCTAGAAGTAGGAGTTTCCTTCGAATATTCAAACCCTTACACTCAACCTGGGGCAGGGTAGTTGTTCAGTTAGTCTACTATGCATAAAGCAAAATCCAGAAGACGGTTGTTCATCAATGACCCACGACATGGCAGTCACAATTCGCCAACAAAATCAGAAAAAAATATCAAAAGCCTGCTAAGTCAAGCACCTCAAACGAGACTTAGGCAAAAAAACAAGGCTATCCTGATGGATCTGACAAGCAAATCAGTCCATGCAAAAGTTAGGGATCAAAACAAAATCGAAAGAGGTCTTTAGACCCTCAGCAAAAACAAAATAAGATTCAGTGGCCAAATCAAAAGGGTCGCTGACAATCCATCAAAAACCAAATAGGGTGACTGTCATCTCAAGCAAAGCCTTGAACCATCAAGCTTACGCCGTTAGGATAAGTACGTGCAGAATTAGTTGAACGTAGGAATGGAGATCATCATGAAGAAGGGGTGGGTACAAATCAAGTTTGAGCCTAATATCCTTTGCTTCATAAACCGTGAACCAAGCCACGTTACAACCCTCGAAAGACTTAATTGAGGCGAGGTTTATTCTGAAAGCATACTATCGCAAGTTTGCGTAACATGACTCCCCACATATTTGCTAATCATCAGCATTAGTGTCATTATCCCTGCTATATCTTTCACACCAATCAATTCAACACAATGTTTGGACTAAACGGTCCATTCGTTTCACTATCACGACACTTAAATGAACGACATTTCTTTCAAAACTTGCATAAACTTTGCATTGAGATTACCATTCGTGAACAAAAAATTTCAATTGCAAGTCAGTAGTTGGCATTAAGGAAATTCCAACACGAAGCATTCAAGCAGGACTTGACCATTTCAGCAGTCTGGTTCATAATCGAATATACCATGGAGCCTTATGGATCTGGGACACTGTCATACCGCAAATTGGGAATAAGTCAGCTTAAGGCAAATCCCCAAGCAACGTTTGATTATGGGGTAAATCATTCAAGAAGCGGTTGATCCTGAGTGAATCATCTCAAGATCATACCAATCAGGGGCATTGTCACCCCACGAATTCAGAATCAGTAAGCCAAAGGCAAATCCCCAAACAACATTTGATTATGGGGAAAATCATTCAAGAAGCGGTTGATCAAAAGTGAATCATACCAATTAGGGGCAGGCCATCCAGAGTTTCTTTGACTTAAGGATATATCCCTCCAATGTTCAATCAGGATAAGTCAAGTCGCTTCAAACGCTCTTTCAAGGGCAAGCTACCTCAAGAGTACATTGAAGACAAATACCACATGAATCGGTTAATCAATGATGAATCCTTTCATGGTACAAACTCTGGGACAAGTCATCTCGAGGTCGCCTCATTGCAAGCTACTCAAGCAAGTTTCATTCTCATCAGCAACTGTTGAGTTCAAAACGAGTGTCGGGGAATCGTACCGTCACCTCACCCAAATAACCTTAACCTTCCAAAAAGGTCTTGTTGTCATTGGATCCTTCAACCCACAACCTATTACCAGCCCAATTCGAAACCTTCAAAGTCCAGTTCTTATCTGGAAAACCTTCAAACCAGTCCTCGTCTGGTCAACCTCTGCTGAATACCAGTTCCCGTCCGGTATATGTCAGCTTTCAAACCAGTCCCATCTGGTCTACCCTCCGCTGAATACCAATTCCCGTCCGGTATATGTCAGCTTTTAAACCAGCTCCCATCTAGTCACCCTTCCTTTTAGCCTACCATTTAACCAGCCTACCATTTCACCAGTTCTTGTCTGGTAAACCTCATCCCAAAGTCCAGCTCCCATCTGGAAAACCACAAAATCAACCCTCCTTCAGCTTAACCTTTCGCCAACCAGTCCTTGTCTGGTGGTATACCCTCCGAATACCAGCCCTCATCTGGTACTTCGAACCCAAAGTCCAATCTACATTGGCAAGCACCCAAGTCCACCCTGTTGGCACATGCATTTCCATCACCCATCTGCAATCGTGTGCATCATACGCATCGCATTCAACATCATAAGCATCTTGCTTCATAAGCATCTTGTATCATATGCATCCCAGAATCATATCATACTCTTCCCTAGCTCTTGCATCTCCGCATATTAGCATTTGCATTTTCATTTCCGTTTATGGAACACCATTATCATCAAGCATCCGTATATGCGAGGTCAGATCCAGGATTAATCTCAAAGATTTTCAAGATCATAATCAGCCCAGTCAGGGGCATCTTCCGCAAGAGTGTCGATAATCCCCACAAAGTTGTGCAACTTTTGTTGAGCAAACTCAAGAGCTTCAAAGCAACATCCAGCCCGGTCAGGGGCATCATCTATAAAGACTGTGGGTACTCCCACAAGATTCCAGAATATCAAAGCAAAATTCAGCCCAGCCAGGGGCATATTTTCAAAACCATGGGTGTATCACGTGACATATTTCAACCTCGTGGTTAATCAGATCTTCAAATCAACATTCAACCCAGACAGGGGCGTTTTCAGTAAATCCATGGGCGTTCCCCAGTGAGTTGTCTCCAACAGACATCAACGATAAGTGGCAATCTCTTCAGAGAAGCTTATCCCCTACATCCTTTTGGGTGTCAGGTTTGTTTATATTTCAATTCTCAAACTTTTGTTTTCCTTTTCGGACAAATTTAGGATATTCTTTGTATCTAATTGACTTCTACCTTGAAAAATAAACGCTGCAGCAATTCATCTTACTCGGTCTAAGCCAAATAGATAGAGGCATCTGTCATACCCCAAATTTGCCCGCCAGCTTTTGTAAATATTTTTTGCATTTTTTATTTCACATTTTTCACGCCGTTTAGACACATGTCCACCCCGATTGTGCGTTTTTCAAATCTTGACTATTTTTTGTCCAGTAGAAGCGTGACACGTGGCCTAAGGGCATTTTGGTAAATTTTGTTTCTATTTTCATTTTCTCATTTTTCTTTTCAAATATTAAATTTTTGTTCATATTTTTATTTTATCATTTATTTAATTCAAATAGTTTGTTTTATTACATTTTTTAGAATTAGAATAGTTAATTATTTTTTTTCTTTAGAATAGATTTTATTTTAATAGTTTTTATATAGAATTTTAATTTAGTTAGAATTTTTATTAGAAATAGTTTTTTCTTATTTAGAATAGAAATAGATTATTTTTATAGCATAGAATTAATTTGTTTTTAGAATCCTTTTAGTATTATAATTAATTAGATTTGATTTAATTTTAGAGATATTTTAGGATTTTAAAATTAAGTTAGTAATGTTAGAGATATTTTAGGATTTTAGAATTAAGTTAGTAATGTCAGAGATATTTTAGGATTTAAATAGTTTTTAGATTTTGTTTTTTTTTAATTCTAGAGTTTTAACAGTTTTTTTTTTAATTTTATTAGAAATAGTTTTTAATTTAAATAGATTTTATTATATAGTTTAGAAATAGCTTTTAGGTTAAATATAATTTTATTGTATTTTTATTATTAGAAGTTAAATAGAGTTTTATTTTGTTTTTACATAGAATTTTGTTTTGTGTGATTTTTATTAAGTTTTTTTAGAATTAGTTAGAATTATTTAGAATTTTTTAGCTTATTTATTTATTATTTTATTAGAATATTTAATTTGATTAGGGTTAATTGTTATTTATTATTTAAATTTTTATTTTCTTTTTATTTTTTTTATTTATACTAATTATTAATTATGATTTATGGTATTTATTAAGATTATTGAATTAAAATTAATTTGTTTTATTATTAATAGTCAGATTTTATTTAGTTAAATTTTAATAATTTAGATTCTATTTTATTTGTTTATTTAGTTTAGGTTTTTTAGGATTTTGTTTTGATAGTAGTTAGAATTATTTAGGTTTATATAAGTAAATATTAATTAGGTTTTTATTTTCATTATTTAGACTTAAAAATAGTTTAATTAACTTTTAATTTTAGAATAGGATTTTATTATTATTTTTTTTACATAGAAATAGAGTTGATTTTAGATAATTGCTTACTTTTTGAATATAGTTTTTATGTTTAAATATAGTTTTATTTAATTATTTAATTTTAAAAATTATTTTCTTTTTACTCTATTTACTTTTTATTTATTTATTTATTTTTGTTTATTAGAAAACTTTTTAGTTAATATAAATCAAGTTTTAGTTTAGAGTTTATTTAAAGATAGATTTTGTTAATTTTGATTTATTAGATTAATTACTTTAGATTAGAATTAATAGGTTTATTTTATTTTATTTATTCAGAATTATTTAGGGATTAGATCATTTTCAATTATTAGATATTATTAGATTAGAATTATTTTAGTTTAGTATTATTTAGAATTTTCTTTTTAATAAAATCATTTCCTTTTAATTATATTTATTATTAGTTAATTTTTAATAATTATTCATTACTTAGCATTTGTTATTAATCATTATCAGTAACCAGAAAAAATTCAAAAAAAAAAGTTAGTGTGACACGTGTCAAATAAATAGTATATATACTACTATTGATTGTCTCCTAGAAGGACAACCCTAAACTCAGCAGCCTCCAAACCCTAACCTCAACCCTAAACTCAGCAGCCTCAAACCCCCATATCCAAACCCTTATTCCATCATTGATGAACTCTCTCTGAAACAAAGCTTCAAACACCAACTCACCGTGAAATCAAAGTCAAATAATTTTTTTTAAAAAAAAAAACATCAAACGACACACAATCAAGACCCAGAAACTCAAAGAACAACAACACCACTCCGATTTACCACCGTGAAAACCCATTCTTTAGCCTTCGAACCGCAACTCGAAACCTACACCTCCTTCACAAACTGCCATCTTCAATCTCCAACCCACTTCCGCGAACCAACCGCCGTTCAAACTTCATCAACTCATATCAACTTCAGAAACCTTAACCACCGAACAAAACCCCAAATACGAAACTAATCAACATCAATACAAACCGAAAACCACAGAAACGTAACCCATCCAAACTTTCCATACCCAGATCAACCCTTTTCAACACAAAATCGTCGTACGAACTCAACCTTCAACCTACCCAGAATCCTTCATCACCTCTATGAACTTTTAAACCCAGAACTTCAAACCATGAGAACCAAAACTCTCTCGCCGGAGCACATCCGTAAACCTCCATCTTCAACTTCAATCAAACTCTTTCTCCAGAAAATCAACAACCAACCACACACTTCGACCTCCACCGGAAGCAAATCTCGCAAATCCGCAACCCAGATCTCCTCCAACATAACTCTCAAACACAAACCACCACTCAAAGAATGAACAGAGAGGAAGATTCTGGAAACAGAAACGAAAAGGTTTTGATTGAGGTTGAGTGAAGCAGAAAGGGAGAAACCGTGAACGATGATTGAGAGCGAGAGAGAAAAGCAAAAAAGCTGCGAACAGAGAGAGCGGGGAGTTCGTTGGAAGAGTTTTATTTATTGTTTATTTCTTTTTTAAAGTTTATTTGTTTATTTTATTTTATTTTATTTACTGATTTATTGTTGCTGTTGGGCCACAAAGCCTGGTTGGACTGTACACCCCCCATTTTCTATTATCACCCCTTCCTATTTTTATGTTCATATTATAATTTAGTTATTTTGTAAATATCTTCCTAAACATTTTTATTTTGCATTAGATTTATATATGTAAATATTACTATTATATTATGTAAATATATTAATATCTATTTGTAAATACCGTTTTTCTTATATAATCTTTAAACATATTTTAGAATACTTTATATAAAAATTTTCTATTTATACTTTCTTTAAGTTTTAGAGTTTTATGATATTTCTTTTAAAAGTTTTCTTATATAAATTTGGAATTTCATTTCTGTTTTTGTTAGAGCTTTGTAAAATATTGTAGTTTTAAAGTTTATTTTTCTTTTTGAGTTGGATCTCATTTCTCATTTCTTATTGGACATTTTGTTCCACTTTTTGGTCGATGAAGAAATTTCCTTCGATTCTCTATCAAATTATTGATGAGAAATGAAGGATCCGAGACCGACTTTTTCTCCTCTTTCTCATTTTCAACTTTATGTCACCTTTCGACTTTTATTTCATTTGTCGTATTTTTTTGGTCGATGACGAGACCTCCGTAAACCGTTATTAAGTCAAACTATTGATAAATGACGTTGGATTTGAGACCATTTCTTTCCAACGCTTTTCCTCCTAAAACCTCGGTCCCGTACCGAGTGTATCTTCGAAAACATTTTTAAATCATATTCTTTGTATTGAATTAAAGAGAGAGGATTGGGTGTTGACCTCTTCTTCTTCGAGTGTTGGGATGCCCACTGTAGTGAGGGTGGTTTCGACACTCGTCTTTCAATACGAAGACGCTTCTAAACTTTTCCTCCTAAAACCTCGGTCCCGTACCGAGCACACTTTCAATAATAAACTAATTTCTCTTTGTATTGAATTAAAAAGAGAGGATTAGGTGTAGACCTCTTTCTCTCCGAATGTTGGGATGCCCACTATAGTGAGGGTGGTCTTGATATTCGTCTTTCAATACGAAGACGCGACTTTATCCACCATCTCGCTTTCACAACTTCCTTCCACAATTTTCACACCTAAAACCTCGGTCTTGTATCGAGTGCATTTTCAAATCTTTTCATAACAAAAACTTGAATGGTCGTGGAGTGGTTAGGCGTAGGCCTTCTCCTATCCCGAGTGCTGATGTTTACCGTAGGGTTCTCTGTCGCAAAGCACTTACCATTCAAAACCAAAAACATCTTTAATAAGAGAACGAAGTTCTCTTTGCATTGAATTAAAGAGAGAGGATTGGGTGTAGACCTCTTCTTCTCCGAGCGTAGGGATGCCCACTGTAGTGAGGGTGGTTTCGACGCTCGTCTTTCAATACGAAGACGCCTCGTTCGCCACACCCTTTTATAACAAAAACTTTGAGATAAAGAATTGGGTACTACTCGTAGGGGTTACTATCCGAGGACCTATCTCGCCCCTAAGAAACAATTCAACCAATCAAACGTGACACCTTGCCTCGCATGGCGAAAACCAGTCTCCCAAAGGATATGTTACGTCTGTTCTACCGCAAACAGGTACGCATAAGTCTCCAAACGAGCGAGCAGCAAAACACCTAAACTGCTAGAACGCGTACGATAACATCATCCACAAAACACACCGGTTATCCGCACACCGTAGGCACGAACTACGTTGCTCTAATTTCTCATGCATAATGGGAATACGTAGGCATGGGATCGCGATATCCTAGCGAACACCCTTTTCTTTTTCCACCCTTTCCCAGAAAGGCATGCTACGTCCGTTCTACCGCAAACAGGTAACGCCTAAGTCTCCAACGAGCGAGCAACAATACGCCTAACTGCTAGAATGCGCATGATAGCATCGTCTACCAGAACTCCCCCCGCACACCGTAGGCCGAACTACAGCTGCTCTGATTCTTTACTTCCTTCAGAGTAAAGATACGTAGGCACAAGGGCCACAATCCTTGCCGAGCACTTTCCCCCTATATCCGTAGCCCCGAACTACGTCGACTCTGACTTTCTCACATTCATTGAGAATATGTAGGCCTAGGACCGCGAAGTCCTATCGAGTCTGTTCTTTCCCTTTTCTTCCCCGTTATCCCTCCTTTCTTTGTTTCTAAACCCTATTTCTTTACCCTTTGGAAAACACTTTTATAGCATAATATTTAAGCAAATAAATTCACACATCGACAAACAAATGGTTCCCATCGAGTACGATGGATGCGAGGGGTGCTAATACCTTCCCCTTGCATAACCGGCTTCCGAACCCGTTCTTGGTTGCGAGACCATCTTATCCATTTATTTCTTAAGGTTTTCTCGATATTTTCCTTTCCCCTCATGGGATAAATAAAGTTCGGTGGCGACTCTTCTGTCCTTTCTCTTCGCCTCCCCGTTGTTGCGCGATGCATTTTTCGAGTAGCGACAGTGGCCCGTGTAGGATATCATGGAGGATATCATGGAGGATCCATGGGGCACTCGACTGAAGAATGCAAAGCCTTCCAAGCCAAGGTGCAACAACTAATTGACAAAGGGTACATCTCTTTTCCAGAAGGAAGTTTGGTTGTCCATGTCAACCTCTCAGCTGTCTAAACTCGAATATTTCAAGGGTCATTTCCAGAAGCCAGTGGTCTAGACAGGCAGACGTCCTCAACATTGGCAGTCCTTGAACGCTTTTATCATTTGCATCTTGTAGTTTATTTCCTGTTAATTGCTACTTGTGTTTAAACATTGTTGTTTTGAATGGTAATATTAATGGAGTTATTATGCATTTTCTGAATCAGTCACGTCGTATTCACTCATTATTTCCACTTATCACAGACACATACACTTTTATCCACTCCACCTCATCACTGTTGTGTTTAGCAAATATTGGAGGGAGGATGACGAAAACAAAATACCCATAATTGCAAACTATATGCTTTCGGATAAAATCTCGTCAATGATGTACAGGCATTGTTTCAAATCCCCTAAACACCGGCGATATAAGGAGTTAATCCCTAGTCAACCACTTCGAGCCTAGAAGTAGGAGTTTCCTTTGGATATTCAAACCCTTAACACTCAACCTGGGGCAGGGTAGTTATTCAGTTAATCCAACCTCGCACTCAAAATCCAAAGACAAGACGGTTGTTCATCAAGACCCATGACGTGGCAGTCATAATCTTCCAACAAAATTCAAAAAAATCAAAAGCCTGCTAAGTCAAGCACCTCAAAGGGGACTTAGGCAAAAATCAAGGCAATCCCGATGGATCTGACAAGCAGAATCAGTCCATGCAAAAGATAGGGATCAAAAACAAAAGCAAAAGAGGTCCTCAAACCCTCAACAAAAACAAAAAATAAGATTCAGTGGCCACCCAAATCAAGGAGCTACTAACATCCATCAAAATAAGGAGACTGCCATCTCAAGCAAACCTTTAACCATCAAGCTTACACCGTCAAGCAGGTGCAGAATTAACTGAACGTAGGTATGGAGATCATTAAGAAGAAGGGGTGGGTACAAATTAACTTTGAGCCTAATATCCTTTGTTTCATAACCGTGAGCCAGACCACGTTACAACCCTCGAAAGACCTAATTGAGGCGAGGTTTATTCTGAAAGCATACTATTGAGAGGTTGCGTAAACTGACTCCTTACACATTTACTAATCATCAGCTTTGGTGTCAATATCCTTGCTATATCTTTTGCACCAATCAAGTTAGCACAACGTTTGGACTAAATGGTCCATTCGCTTCACTATCACGACACTTAATAAATGACATTTATTTCAAAAACTTGCATGAACGTCGCATTAAAATTACCATTCGTGAACAAAACAATTTTAATCTCAAGTCAATAGTGGACGTCAAGGAAATTCCAACACGAAGCGATCAAGCAGGACTGGATCATTCAACAGTCTGGATCAGAATCAAGCATGCTTTGTAGTCCTGTGGAACAGGGGCATTGGCATCAAAAATGTGGAATCAGCCAACTTAAGGCAAATCCCCAAACGACGGTTGATTATGGGGAAAATCATTCAAGAAGCGGTTGATCAAAAGTGAATCACACCAATCAGGGGCAGGCCACCCAGAGTTTCTTTGACTTGAGGATAGATCCCTCCAATGTTCAATCAGGATAAGTCAAGTCGCTTCAACGCTCTTTCAAGGGCAAGCTACTCCAAAAGTATGTTGAAGCCAACCAAGAGTCGGTTAAGCAAACAATGAACCCTTTCGTGGTACAAACTCTGGGGAAGGCCATCTCGGGGTCATCTCATGGCAAGCTACTCAAGCAAGTTCATCCTCATCAGCAATTATTGAGTTCAAAACGAGTGACGGGGAATCATACTGTCATCTCACCCAATAACCTTAACCTCCCAAAAAGGCCTTGCTGTCATTGGGTCTATCATCCCACAGCCTAAACCTGTCACCTATCAAAACATACCGAAACCTCCAAAGTCCAGTTCTTGTCTGGCAAGCCTAAATACCAGTCCCATCTGGTCAAACCTTTAAACCTTCAAACTAGTCCCATCTGGTCACCTTCCGTTTAACCAGTCCTCGTCTGGAAAACACAATTTCAAAGTCCAGTCCTCGTCTGGAAAACCACAAAGTCAGTTCCCGTCTGACACCAAACCTAGAAGTCAGTTCTCGTCTGACAACTTAACCTTTTGCCACCAGTTCTTGTCTGGTAAACCTCATCCCAAAGTCCAGCTCCCATCTGGAAAACCACAAAATTAGCCCTCCTTTGACAGCTTAACCTTTCGCCAACCAGTCTCATCTGGTCTACCTTCCGAATACCAGCCCTCATCTGGTATTTCCAACCCAAAGTCCAACCTGCATTGGCAACCACCAAAGTCCAACTTGTATTTCCCAACCACCTGCATTTCCAATCACCCGCCTGCAATCATACGCATCATATGCATCGCATTCGACTTCATAAGCATCTTGTATTATATGCATATTCCTAATCATATCATACTCCATCAACCCTTGCATCTCCGCGTCCTAGCATTTGCATCTTCATTTCCATTTATGGAACGTCATTATCATCAAGCATTCACATATGCGAGTTCGGATCCGGGATCAATCTCGAAGATTTTCAAGATCATAATCAGCCCAGTCAAGGGTATTCTCCGCAAGACCGTAGGCGTTTCCCACGAAGTTGTGTAACATTTTGAGCTTCAAAGCAACCTTGAGCCCAGTCAGGGGCATCTCTTGCGAGATCGTGGGTTTTCTCTCACGAGATTCAAAGGCTATCAAAGCAAAATTTAGCCTAGTCAGGGGCATATCATTTAAAGTCAGCGATAAGTGGCAATCTCTTCGGAGAAGCTTATCTCCCTACATCCTTTTGGGTGTCAGGTTTGTCTGTATTTCATTTCTCAAATTCTTGTTTTCCTTTTTTGGACAAATTCAGGGTCTTCTTTGTATCTAATCGACTTATACCTTGAAAGATGAATGCTGCAGTAATTCATCTTACTCGGTCTAAGTCGATTAGATAGGGGCATCTGTCATACCCTAAATTTGCCCGCCAGCTTTTGTAAATATTTTTACTTTTTTTCCACTTAATTTCACGCCATTTAGACACGTGTCCGCCTCCGATTGAGCGTTTTTCAAATCATGATTATTTTGCCCAATGGGAGCGCGACACGTGGCTAAGGGCATTTTCGTAAATATTTCAATCCTTTTTAATTTCTCTTTTTCCTTGCAAATATTACTGTTTTGTTCATTTTTTTTCCACCTATTTAATTTAATTAGATGTAGAATTTTGTTTTATTATATTTTTAGAATTAGAATAGTTATTTATTTATTTCTTTAGAATAGATTTTATTTTAATAGTTTTTAAATAGATTTTTTAATTTAGTTAGAATTTTTATTAGAAATAGTTTTTTATTTATTTAGAATAGAAATAGATTATTTTTATAGCATAGATTTAATTTGTTTTTAGAATTATTTTAATATTAGAATTAATTAGATTTGATTTAATGTTAGAGATATTTTAGGATTTTAGATTTAAGTTAGTAATTTTAGAGATATTTTAGGATTTTAGAATTAAGTTAGTAATTATAGAGATATTTTAGGATTTTAGAATTAAGTTAGTAATTTTAGAGATATTTTAGGATTTTAGAATTGAGTTAGTAATTTTAGAATTGTTATTAGCAATTAGTTTAAAATTAATTAATTTTTTTTAATGGAAATGAATTAATTTAGAATTTTAGATTTAGAATTAGAAATAGTTTTAGAATTATTTAATTTTAATTAGATTATTAGTAATTATTTATTTTTTTTATTTATTCATTTAGATTAATTTAATAGAATTTAAAATAGATTTAATTATATAGTTTAGAAATAGCTTTTAGGTTAAATATAATTTAGTATTTTTATTATTAGAAGTTATTTAGAGTTTTATTATTTTTTCTTTATTTTGTTAGAACTTGTAATTAGTTTTATATTTTAAAATAGAGTTTTTTTTTTTATAAATTATTTGTTTAGGAGTAATTAGCTTTAATTATTAATTATTATTATTATTGTTAGAATATTATTTAGATTAATTTAGTTAAATTATTTATTAATTAGGACTTTAATTTATATTAGCTTTTTAGAGTCAGCTTTTTAATTCATTAATCATCATCAACCTTACACTAATCACCACTAATCAGATTAACCAAACCCCACCTTTTGCACTACAAAACTCCAACAAGGACAATACACAACCACCACCTGCAGAAGCTGTACCACAATTGTAGTACTGCAGCATCAAGACAAAAATTTGCAGCTAACACCACACCCCGCCAGACAGTACCAAGCATAACAAGCCAAAATGCTGCATCAAAAGTACATATTTTGCAGCATACAACAACAAGCAACAAAGACCTGCCATACACAACCTGCTATTGAGAAGGACAAAACAAAAAGGATAAAAATAAAAAGGCCAGCAAAGAAAATTGAACCCGGATGACATTCAAAAAACCACAACAGCAAGAAAGAAAGAAAAAGAAAAAACAGAACCTTCAAACATCTCCAACCAGAAACACTCTCCAAACTCCACCGTTAATCTTCCGTCAAATCCAGTCAACAACAATAACTTTCCTTGCTTCATCATTTACCAGAATCACACAATAACTCACAAACCTCTCCTCCTTAATCCAATCTTCAAACAAATTCGTGCCCTGACTCCTCTTTCAACACCATCTTTGACATCCAACCCTCACTTCAAAACAACCACAATAAAACCTTCACCATCATCAATGTTAATCATCATCGAATCTCCTCAAACACCACACAACCCGCCGCCGTTTCCCTATCATCAACGCGTTTCTCCGAAAACTCCACAGAAAACCCCTCTTTCCCAATCGAACACAGTAAAACCCATCTCCCCTTGTTCTTCAATAACCTACATCAAAAATCATTTCAGAAAAGAAAACAAAGAAGAAAGTGGAGTTTTTGTTTTGAAAGCAAAAAGATTGAGACGTTTCACAGTGAGAGTGAGAGGCGTCAACGGTAAAAGGAGAGAGGTTTGAGGCGTAAACGAGAGACCGTGAGATCTCGTTACACCAGAAGAAGAGGATTTCGTTCTTTTTTTATTTTCTTCTCTCCTTTTTTTTACTTTTTATTTATTGATTTTATTTAATTTTATTTTTTCTTTTGCTGGCTGTTGGATTGGGCCTCATGGCCCATCCATTTTTCTGACTCGCACCACCCCCTTTCATTATTCAACCCCTCAACCCCTGTTTCATTTTGTATTATATATTTTATTTATTGTAAATATTATTATTAAATACATATTATACAGAATATTTATTATATACTTTATATTTGTTTTTTTTAGAATTTTATATATATATAGTTAATATTTTATTTTTATATGTGTATATTATTTTTAGTATATATGAATATTGTGTATTATTATTAATTATTAGTTAACATGTATATATTATACATCATATAGTTTATATTATTATTTTCTTAGATTCTCTATATATTATATACTTTATGTTAGATAGTTTGTAATATAGTTTTATATTTAGAATTTTTATGGTTATTTATTTTTTAATTTCTTTTAGAACTTTATGCTTGTTTTCTTTTAAGAATTTATAAATATTTTCTTTTAGAGTTTATATGTGTATATAGATTTTTTATTTTAATTTATATGTTGACATTTCACTTCTCATTTTTTTTTATTGGACTTTTTATTTTATTTCATCTTTTTTGAGGTCTATGAAGAGACTTCCGTAATTCATTACCAATCAAATTATTGATAAGTAATGTTGGATCTGAGACCACCTCCTTTCTCTCCTCATTTCTTATTCCTCCGATTTTATTTTAACTTTCTGTGATCGATGAAGTCTTGTGTCCGCAAGACGAGATCCTACTGTTTTTGGTCCGTGCGACATGATTCAATTGGAGAACGATTCTCGATATCGTTTCTCTATCTTGTCCATAGCACGAAAATCAATGTGCGACCTCTTATAGTTCAACTTCCCTCATAAGTCGAGCTAAGATGGTTTAACACCACATTATGCTCCGATTCGATTCATCGACGCTATCAAACCATCTTCAATAAAGGAATCGAGTTATATTCGTGTTGAATTGAAAAAAGAGGATTAAGTGTAGACTTTCTCCCTCTCCGAGTGTCGAGATGCTCACTGTAGTGTGGGTTGTTTTGACACTCGTCTTTCAATACGAAGACGCTCGTATTCTCCGCACTCATCCATATCCTTCTCTTCTAAAACCTCGGCTCCGCACCGAGTACATTTTCAAACCATTTTTCTCCTAAAACCTCGGCCCCGCGCCGAGTGCATTTTCAAAATCCCTTTCAATAAAGAATCAACTTCTCTTTGTGTTAGACTAAAGAGAAAGGATTAAGTGTAGACTTCTTCCTTTCCGAGTGTCGAGATGCTCACTGTAGTGTGGTTGGTTTAGACACTCGTCTTTCAATACAAAGACGCGACTTCTTCCACCACCTCTCCTTTCACAACTCCTTTCTGAAACCTTTCCCACCTAAACCATCGGTCCTGTACCGAGTGCATTTTTAATTTTCTTTTCACAATAAAACTTGAATGGTCGTGGAGTGGTTGGGCGTAGGCCTTCTCCCATCCCGAGTACTGACGTTTACCGTAGGGTTCTCTGTCGCAAAAATACTTACCATTCAAAACCAAAAACACTTTAATAAGAGAACGAAGCTCTCTTTATGTTGAATTAAAGAGAGAGGATTGGGTGTAGACCTCTTCCTCTTCGAGTGTTGGGATGCCCACTGTAGTGAGGGTGGTTTCGACGTTCGTCTTTCAATACGAAGACGCCTCGTTCGCCACACCTTTTCATAACAAAAACTTTGAGGTAAAGAATTGGGTACTACCCGTAGGGGTTACTATCTGAGGACCTATCTCGCCCCAAAAATCAATCTCACCAATCAAACATGACACCTTGCCTCGTATGGAGAAAACCAATCTTCCAAAGGATATGTTACGTCCGTTCGACCGCAAACAGGTACGCATAAGTCTCCAAACGAGCGAGCAGCAAAACACCTAAACTGCTAGAACGCGTACGATAACATCATCCACACAAACACACCGGTTATCCGCACCATAGGCACGAACTACGTTGCTCTAATTTCTCATGCATAATGGGAATACGTAGGCATAGGATTGCGATATCCTAGCGAGCACCCTTTTTCTTTTTCACCCTTTCCCAGAAAGGCATGCTACGTCCGTTCTACCGCAAACAGGTAACGCCTAAGTCTCCAACGAGCGAGCAGCAATACGCCTAACTGCTAGAATGCGCACGATAGCATCGTCTACCAGCACTCCCCTCGCACACCGTAGGCCGAACTACGGCTGCTCTGATTCTTTACTTCGTTCAAGTAAAGATACGTAGGCACAAGGGCCACAATCCTTGGCGAGCACAATCCCCCTATACCCGTAGTTTCTCGAACTACGTCGACTCTGACTTTCTCATATCTGTTGAGAATACGTAGGCCTAGGACCGTGAAGTCCTACCGAGTCTGTTCTTTCTCTTTTCTTCCTCGTTCTCTCTTTCCTCCTAACTTTCTTGTTTCTAACCCTTCTTTTACCCCGTGGAACACTTATTATAGCATAATGTTTAAGCAAATAAATTCACACATCGACAAACAAAATGTTCCCATCGAGTACGATGGATGCGAGGGGTGCTAATACCTTCCCCTCGCATAACCGGCTTCCGAACCCGTTCTTGGTCGCGAGACCATCTTATCCATTTCTTTCTTAAGGTTTTCTCGATATTTTCCTTTCCCCTCATGGGATAAATAAAGTTCGGTGGCGACTCTTCTATCTATTCTTTTTCGCCTCCCCGTCGTTGCACGATGCATTTTTCGAGTAGCGACAACAGGTAGTGATGGGAGGTGCCACTCCCTTCATTTGGTGTTTTGTTGATAGCTTACGTCGACTTCGTACCGCCTCATATACACAGCACCGGTCAACTTGCAACTCAGAGATGATATGCTGCCTTTCAATGAAACAATCGAAACAGGTAGATTTAAGGTGCAACAACATATATATTCAATCATCAATGTTTTGTTCTTGCTTGTCATTGTTTCATCAGGTGACACAGGTAAAATATGCAGCTTCACAACATCATGAGCAGACAATTCTTGAGCACCAAAAAGTCTCAAGTGACCGAGTAACATTGTCCAAACTAGTCACATTCAAGCTCGAAGTACCAACAGCTGCGGAAAGAAAGGAAGGATTTACGGTCCATGGTCTAGCACATATACTAGGGAAAGCTTCCATTTTATGCTCACTGTCAAATCCTGTGTTCAACGTATTGGACTGCAGCCATGTAGTTCCTTCGTCCACGGAACTGTACGCACCCTCTGATGTATTTTAACAGGATGCTCGTTGACTGAACAGGGTTTGTCAGTTCTACTCAAGCCAAGTATGTAATATCACTGACAGTGTTTGATCAATCGCATCTAGAGTTAATATCTCATATGCCGACGGCAGCGCAACACTGGTAATCGGGACGCCAGTTTCATCCAACGGCAGCACACCCACAACAGGCTGGAGATATTCATAGTGATTGTCGTAGTTGTGTTGTCGTTTGGTCTATCCACTGTGACTGCTTTCTGTCTAAAATTATGACCCGATTACAGTATGCTAATGTCTAAGATTTGTTGTAGGAAATATGTGTTATTAGCCTTGTGTCTCTCTTCCTTGAATCGCTATCGCTGTTTGTGATTACGAGCTGCAGTTGCTCCAATGTCAGAAAAGATGGATTTGTTAATGTATTAAATATATTTGTTGTTTTGTTTCGAACAGGTCATGGCGTGGTGTTGGCTCATCCTAGAGGTGATCAAAAGGTTCAACAGTAAATTCTGATGGCAGCAACGGGTTTCTCCCTTGTTCCAGATAAACCACTTATCCTGAGAAGTTCCTACTACAGCTCTAACGGGTACAACTCCAATGAGTTTCAAAACTCCCCCAACAAGCATCTTTCGTGTTCCTCCTTTTCGACTCGCAAGTGTTCCCTCTTTTGCTGGATTTGTTGATGACTTGTAGTTTGTAGTTGTCTCTTTAATCAAGTGAATTTGTATGAATGATAATTCTTTGGCTTGTATATTCAAATTGCTTCTTGTCATCATTATCATCTTGTAACACTTTCTTGAATGATATCATGTTGTTAGTTTGCTTCCTGCTCAAGTTATCAAACATGTAAATTTATCCTTGCCTCAGGTTTGCGTACAGTATCTTTAAACATTTGTGGCGGTAAACGGTGCAATTGAAGCTTGGTGTTTGTTATCATAGCAGGGATGTAGTGTACTTTCATAGCGATCTAATCCTTATAAGCCAACCTCATAAGAGTAAAACTCTGTCACTTGGATCATAATTAAAGATAAAGAATCAACGTGACTTTGGGAAAATCCTTCGGAAATTAGAAGTCCTTCCACGGTTTAGACTTGATGCACAGGTGTAAATCTGGCTTAGACTGGGAATGTATAAAGTTGAACCCGAATTACACTTTCGTGACGACACCCCTTCTTGCAGTTTATGAACCTTATCCGTGCACTTCTAACATTTATGCTTGACACCAATGGCACTGATAAACTGAAACTTGAAGTGCTAGGCAGTAATAATTCACACTTGGCATCATCGTATCTGCACAAATTTGTTAGTCATAGCACGCGCAAAATAGAATATCAAGAAGTAAGCACAAAGAGGTGGGACTTTATGGTCAAAAATTAGGGTGTGACAGATGCCCCTATTTAAGTTTCTTCTATCCGGAGACATGGAGATCGAGATCTTCGTCTCGACGAGATAGGAGGGACTTTAATATAAACATTGCACGAATTTTTGGCCTTAAGATGCCGCCGAATGCAAATGATATGTAATGAAAATGCAAGACACAAGGGTTCTGCTAGGAGATGAGGTCACAGGGATGAACCGGACACGGCGTGCTGGACCAAAGAGCAACAGACCCAACAAGGCGGGATTCCATGAGGACAGAAATAATCAACACGGGACATCTCCAGAAATGTAATAGTAAATTCACGCACCCAAGATGCGGTGATTTTGATAATTTGATTGAAAGATACTCCTTACTACCAGAGTGGTGGTCAGTAGTGACGTCCAATGGATCTTCTTGATTGGGCACAAACCTACTCTATTTTGTAATCTTTTTTCTTTCTCTTTTTCATTTTTTTGATATTATTTTATTATTTTGTAACTCGGCTGAAACAGTAAAATGTATGAACCTCCCCGAGCGTCATGGTACGGGGACCATGAGCTGGTCTCAGTTTTTTTTGATGTAGAAATTCCCCTTGCATCATGGTATGGGAACCATGTGCTGGTCTCAGTTTCTGATGTAGAACTTCCCCTTGCATCATGGTATGGGAACCATGTGCTGGTCTCAGTCTCTGATGTAGAACTTCCCCGAGTATCATGGTATGGGAACCATGAACTGGTCTCAGTTTCTGATGTAGAACTTCCCCGAGTATCATGGTATGGGAACCATGAACTGGTCTCAGTCTCTGATGTAGAACTTCCCCGAGTATCATGGTATGGGAACCATGAACTGGTCTCAGTCCCTTCCCAAAATGATGGAAACTCGCGAGAGCATCTTCACAAAGAGGGGTTGTAGATTTGTTGTAGATTTTCGGCTGTGAGCCATAGTGTCTTTGTAGATTGTAGAATCATTGTAGCTTTTAATTGTTATTGTGAATTGTAGATGTCATTGTAAATTGTAAATGTCACTGTGGAATGTAGATTGCAATTTGTTGTAGAACTGTAAACGTTGATGTAGATGTTGTCGATGTAATTTGTAAATTGCGGAACTCTGTAGATGTAATCTTGTAAATGTAGAGTTTGTAAATGTAATCTCGTAAATGTAATCGTAACTGTAATTGTAAATTGTAGATGCAGTTTGTATTGTATTGGCAATTTGTAGAGTATGCATCGGGGATCTTCAAAGGAGTTGTAAATCGGTTGATCTGTGGAGTGTCCTCTTGTAAGGAGATATATCGTTGTTTGTACTCGTAATGAACCCTCTGGGAAAAATCATTTGAGGAGTATCTTTGTTGTAAACGTAAAAATATGTAAGATTGTTGTAGCAGAAATCCTCAAATGGGGAAGTATCTGTAATGTCCTTTGCTTTGACTTGATAATATTGAAATAATCCACTGGGGATGGACAGATTGTCTTGAGGAAACCGTTGTTGTTGTTTTGAGAATAAAATCTGCCCAAAACGGGTTGCTCAAATAAAGAGACCTTCTGTCATTCAGCTGTAAGTTGTCGAGTGGATCTTGTAATATTGCCGGAGAAGTACCACATCTTCAATGGTGATCCTTATGATGTCAAAGTGCAAAATAAATGCACTCTTGATCAATGCTCAAACGCTGGAGATGTTCATAGCGTGATTGTCGAAGACCGAAGTTCAATTCGGGAAATAACCGAAGAGAAACTGTCAAGCAAGACTCAACCATAGAGGCATAAACTCCAATGGGAAAGTACTGAAATAACTGTCTTCCACGAGGATCAAACTTCGTGGGGAAATAGAAATATTGAGTTTTTTTTTTGCTTAGGGTTGACAACTCTATTTGGAAGGAATAAGACGCGCCCAAATACCCAAGGGTAACCGCAATCGAAGAGATAGAGTAAAACATACAAAGGATGCACGAACTGCAAATGTTATGTCATCTACTTATATGATATGTGTATGCTTATGTTTGCGCTGACAAGTCAAGAGGGACACGGTGTTTATGCATGGGGAAATGCTCGAGCCCTGTCTCCGCAGATCCTTCGAACGAGAGTGACCTTCACTCTTAGATGGCATAAGCGTCAATAGTCTAGTCATCTCTCTGTGAGTAAGGGTGAGCATTGGCGGTCATCCTTTCGTTATTCATATATCAAGTAGAACAAATTTTGAAAAGGTTTAAATCAATTAGGATTTTGCTATCAAGATCACAGATTTAGTAAGGGAAAAACTTTTTATTGAACGGCGGGCAGCGGAAAAGCGTGACCCGATATTACAGTGTTGGAAAATGATATCGATTACATAGAGGGAATAATGTCCTGCTTCTCCTAAACAAAGTATTTCTTGACAACATCCGCATTCACGGGGCGAGTGATCTCTTCTCCATCCATGGTTGCTAACATCAAAGCGCCTCCAGTCAAGACCCTTTTGACTACATATGGTCCATCATAATTCGGGGTCCATTTTCCTCTGATGTCAGTGAGGAAAGATTGGATTTTCTTGAGCACAAGGTCACCTTCCCTGAATACCCGGGGTCGAACCTTCTTGTCAAACGCTTTCTTCATCTTCTGCTGATACAGCTGCCCATGGCATAGCGCAGCCATCCTCTTTTCTTCGATTAAGTTCAACTGATCATACCTATTCTGACACCACTCTGCCTCTGATAATTTTTCCTCTACCAAAATTCTCATAGAAGGAATCTCAACTTCTATTGGGAGTACTGCCTCCATACCGTAGACAAGTGAAAATGGAGTTGCCCCAGTTGATGTACGTACCATCGTACGGTATCCATGTAAAGCAAATGGGAGCATTTCGTGCCAATCTTTGTAAGTAACCACCATTTTCTGAATGATCTTCTTAATGTTTTTGTTGGCGGCTTCAACAGCCCCATTCATCTTTGGTCTGTAAGGAGAAGAATTGTGATGCTCGATCTTGAATTCTTCACACAACTCTTTCATCATTTTGTTATTCAGATTGGAACCATTGTCTGTAATAATTCTGCTTGGCACACCATATCGGCAAATAAGCTGATTCTTGATGAATTTGACAACCACATGTCGAGTTACATTAACATAGGAAGCCGCCTCGACCCACTTGGTAAAATAGTCAATGGCTACTAAGATGAATCGGTGTCCATTAGACTTTTTCGGCTCTATCATTCCAATCATATCAATTCCCCACATGGAGAATGGCCACGGTGATGAGATAACATTCAACAAAGTCGGAGGCACGTGAATTTTATCTGCGTAGATCTGGCACTTGTGGCACTTTCTAGCAAACTTGTAACAATCTGACTCCATAGTGATCCAATAATAACCGGCCCTTAAAAGCTTCTTAGCCATAGCATGTCCGTTGGCATGAGTGCCAAAAGATCCTTCGTGAATTTCCGACATTAACCTATCCGCTTCTTGCTTGTCAACACATCTCAGCAAGACCATGTCAAAATTCCGTTTGTACAACACATTGTTACTCAGAAGGAACTTTCCAGCCAACCTTCTCAAAGTCTTCTTGTCTTTGTTGGAAGCTCCCAGGGGATATTCTTGAGTTCTAAGAAACACTTCGATGTCATAGTACCAGGGTTTATCATCCTTAACTCCTTCGACAGCAAAGATGTAGGCAGGTCTATCGAGACGTTTTACTTCAATCCGAGGACACTCGTTCCAAAAGTTCACCACAATCATCGAGGCCAAAGTTGCCAATGCGTCTGCCATTCTGTTCTCATCGCGAGGGATATGATGAAACTCAACCCTATCAAAGAACGGTAACAATCTTCTAGCATAATCCCTGTATGGGACTAAATTATCATGTCGAGTTATCCATTCTCCAGTAATTTGGTTGATTACTACTGCAGAATCACCAAACACATCTAAATTCTTAATTCTCAAATCGATTGCTTCTTCGAGACCCATGATACATGCCTCATACTCAGCTTCGTTATTAGTATATTGGAATGCTAATCTGGAGGTGAATGGGAAATGGGTCCCTTGAGGAGTCACAATAACAGCACCTACCCCTTTTCCATGAGCGTTGACAACTCCATCAAAGATTAAACCCCACTGAGAACCTGGCTCTGGTCCTTCACCGTGTACGGGTTCTTCACAATCTTTCATCTTTAAGAACATGACATCTTCATCAGGAAAGTCATCATTTGAGGGTTGATGATCCAAAATAGGTTGGTGAGCCAGGTGATCAGCCAAAACACTTCCTCTAATAGCTTTCTGAGTATGGTACTCGATATCATACTCGAACAATAACATCTGCCATCTGGCAATTCTCCCAATCAAAGCGGGCTTCTCAAAAATATACTTGATGGGATCCATCTTTGAAACCAACCAGGTAGTGTGGTTCAACATATACTGGCGTAAACGCTTAGCGGCCCACACTAGAGCGCAACAAGTCTTCTCTAGCATAGTGTATCTGGTCTCACAATCGGTAAATTTCTTGCTCAGGTAATAAGTGACATGATCTTGCTTTCCGGCTTCATCTCGCTGACCGAGTACGCAACCCATTGAATCCTCTAGAACAGTCAAATACATAATCAAAGGGCGCCCTTCAACCGGTGGTATCAGGATAGGTGGTTTGAGCAAATACTCTTTGATACTATCAAAAGCCTTTTGACAATCTTCAGTCCAAACGTACCCTTGTTCTTTCCTCAGGAGCTTGAAAATAGGTTTACATGTAGCAGTCATGTTGGATATAAACCTGGAGATGTAGTTCAAACGCCCTAAGAATCCTCTGACTTGTTTCTCAGTGGCGGGAGCTGGCATTTCTCGGATAGCTTTTACTTTGTCAGGGTCCACTTCAATCCCTTTTTGACTGACAATAAAACCCAATAATTTCCCTGATCGTACTCCAAATGTACACTTGTTGGGGTTCAAACGAAGTTTGTATTCCCTCAAACGAACAAACAGCTTAGCCAGGTGTTTAACATGATCATCTTCGGTTTTTAACTTAGCTATCATATCGTCCACATACACCTCAATCTCCTTGTGCATCATATCATGGAACAAAGTAGTCATAGCTCTCTGATATGTTGCCCCTGCATTCTTTAATCCAAATGACATAACTTTATAACAAAAGGTGCCCCAGGGTGTTATGAATGATGTCTTTTCTCTGTCTTCGGAAGCCATTCTAATCTGGTTGTAACCTGAAAAACCATCCATGAAGGAGAACACCTCATATCTTGCAGTACTGTCTACCAGGATGTCAATGTGAGGTAATGGGAAATCATCTTTCGGGTTGGCTTTATTCAAATCCCTGTAATCTACACACATGCGAACCTTGCCATCCTTCTTCGGAACGGGTACAATATTAGCCAGCCATAGTGGATATTCGGCAGTAACAAGGAAACCTGCATCAATCTGTTTCTGTACCTCTTCCTTAATCTTCAGAGCCATATCAGGTCGAGTCCTTCTAAGCTTCTATTTTATCGGCGGGCATTCTGGTTTTAAAGGTAAATGATGCTCAACTATAGCCGTGTCCAAACCGGGCATATCCTGATATGACCAAGCAAACACATCAACAAACTCTCCAAGCAGATCAATCAGCTGTTTCTTCACATCTAGTTTGAGCAGAGCTCCAATTTTCACTTCTCTACGGATTTCCTCTGATCCCAAGTTGATTACCTCCACCGGCTCTTGATGGGGTTGGATAGCTTCTTCTTCTCTCTCAAGCAATCTAGTAATTTCTTCTGGAATACCATCTTCTTCGTCCTCGGCTTCATACACAGGAAACTCAAAATTCGGAGAAGGTAGTGGATCATTATTCCCAGGTTGTAATTTGTGTAGCAATCTGCGCAAGTGACGTGATTATTAATAAGTTTTTGCTTTGTAAAGTGGAAAGTGTGTGTACGCGAGATGCTACTTATTATTTTCCAACATCGTGAATAAAATAAAAAACAGATGTAAATGAAAGTAGTTTATTGATGATAGCAAAAAACCGAAAAGACACGCCCAACAAAGTCACCTTTGCCTTGGGCAGAGCAAAGGGAATTATTAAAAGTATGCCCTACTAAATGCAGTTTCGCCTTGGGCAGAGCGAAAATTTTAAACAAATGCTTTACTTAGATATATGAATGGCGGTAGGAGCTTCAACCACACTCCAATTCTTGACCACGACGCCTGGAGTCACAAAGTCTGGGATGTCTTCAGCTGGCTCTTCCTCAGTGATGGCGTAAACTCCAAAGGTATAGTCGAAGTCGTCTGACACGTAACCTGGATCTTCCATATAGGGCTCGTAGTCTTCATAAGGAATGGGGGACCTTGTAGAACCGTCCGATATGTAGCCCTCGAGTTCATCTTTTAACACAACATTAACCTGAGGATGGTGGGCGATCCCTCCACTACGGAACACTTCACTGATCAGTGGAAACCCTTGATTTTTGGTGCCTTGGTGAGCAGAACTCCTGGTGAAACCGAGACCCTCCTTGTTCTTGTTCTCCGGCAAAGACAACACCTTTCCCCACATTGATTGGTGACCACTGATCACTACTCGTTGTGCGTCTTTAAATGATGACATGGATGCCTGAGCTCTCTGAGTACTCTCACCCACAACAGACAGAGCTTGAAACTGCGTGCCAACTTCCTCTTCAGCTTCAACGTATGAGAATGATGATAAGTGACTTACCACCAAAGCTCTCTCTCCACAAACTGTAACTACTTTCCCTTCAAAAACATATTTTAACTTCTGATGCAGGGTAGAAGTAACTGCTCCAGCTTCATGTATCCATGGCCTCCCTAGTAAACAACTGTAGGCGGCACGAATGTCCATGACCTGAAACGGGATCATGAAAGTCTGTAGTCCAATAGTCATAGGCAAATCAACCTCACCAATTACTGTTTTCCTTGACCCATCGAAAGCTTTGACGATAACGCGACTTGGCCTCATCGGTGGTCCCTGATATGACAGCTTAGATAGGGTGGTCCTAGGCATTACGTTTAGAGACGATCCAGTGTCAACCAGCACACTGGACAGGGAGTCATTTCCGCAGTTCACAGAAATGTGCAAAGCCATATTATGTTTTCCCCCTTCCTCTGGGAGATCATCTTCATTGAAACCCAGATTATCACTCGAAGTAATACTGCCAATGATGTTATCGAATTGTTCCATAGTCACATCCTGCTCGACATAGGCTTGTTCCAAAATCTTCTGAAGTGCTTCTCTATGAGCCTCAGAACTCATCAATAATTGTAGCACGAAAATCTTTGACGGGGTCTGCAAAAGCTGATCTGCAACCTTATACTCGCTTCTCTTGATTATTTTCAAACATTCATCGGAGTTGGATAAGTTAGACCCACCAGATTGCCCCACATTTGGGTCCTTTGAGCCTGATGGTTCGAACAAAACCTCTTTTTCTTTCGGTGGCACAGTCGGGTAGATTCGCCCGCTTCTTGTCACTCTACTAACATCTGCAATATTAACGATTGAGGGTATGGTGGGCAGAGGCACTTCTTTCCCATCCTCCAACATAGTAGCATTGTATCTATAAGGGATGGCCTTACTAGAGGTATAAGGGACAGGTCCAGGCATATTGATTACCAACGGAGCAACAGTTGGCTTCTTGCTATTGTAAACGATCTCTATACGTTCCACCTCTTTAAAGTGGGGTACTATGACACAGACTTCTTCATCTTTCTCACTTGAAACTTCTTGATCATCACTTTCTAAACAAACTTCAATCATATTGACAGAGGGTGAACCATGTGGTGGTAATGGATTCTTCTGTACATTCGGGTCGGAATCCCTAAAAGACAAGATCCCATTTTTTATGAGCCTCTGGACATCCATCTTCAAGCTGAAACAACTCTCAATATCATGTCCTGGAGCACCCTGATGGTAAGGACAGAACTTGTCAGCTCTATAAGAAGGGGGAGGATTCGTGGGAGCCGGAGGTGGAGCTTTCGTCTGAATGTGACCCTTTTGGATCAAGGCGGGGAATAAATCAGTGTATGTCATTGGGATCGGATCAAAATTTATTTTTCGGTACACACGACCCTGATTGCTAGGTGGCCGATTCTGCTGAGGATTCTGTGGACTCTGCTGAAGTTGGGGTTGTTGAGCAATGGGAGACTCAGGTTGTTGATAGGGTCGTGGAAACTGTAGCTGATAAGCCGGAGCATTAAACACTGGAGACACCGCTGCAACCTGATGTGGTGGCATGTACCTCCTTTTGAATTGTCCTTTTTGAATAACATTCACACTTTGTTCCTTTTTCTTCGCGAAACTGCTCCCATACCTCTTAGGAGCATTTTCTTCTCTGGTCAGCCTTCCCTCGCGAACACCTTCTTCTAAACGCATTCCCATGTTGACCATTTCAGTAAAGTCACTGGGGGCGCTGGCTACCATCTTCTTATAAAAGAAAGGACCCAGAGTCTTCAGAAAAATCTTGGTCATCTCTTTTTCTTCTAATGGTGGCGTGACTTGTGCGGCCAACTCGCGCCAACGCTGGGCATATTCTTTGAAGTTCTCCTTATCCTTCTGTGCCATTGCTCTCAACTGATCTCGGTCGGGTGCCATGTCCACATTGTACTTATACTGCTTGATAAAGACTCCTCCCAGATCATTGAAAGTTCGAATCTTTGTACTGTCCAGCCCCATATACCACTTGAGTGCGGCGCCTGTCAAACTGTCTTGGAAATAGTGAATGAGTAACTGATCATTATCAGTTTGGGCAGACATCTTCCTGGCGTACATAATGAGATGGCTCTGAGGGCAGGTATTCCCCTTGTACTTTTCGAAATCAGGAACTTTGAACTTTGGTGGGACTTTAACATTCGGCACCAAACATAGCTCAGAAGCACTCTTACCAAATAAATCTTTTCCCCGAAGGGCTCTCAATTCCTTTTGTATTTCAGAAAACTGGTCTTGGAATCCATCCATCTTCTCTTCTAAACCCACAGTCTCGGTTGGCGACCCATGTAGAATTGGTTCATCCAGAATATACGGGACAGTGTTCACCTGCGGAGGCGCAGTAGTCATCACAGCAGAAACAACAGGAGCAACTTGAACAGTGGTCACAACGGGGGTCTCAGACACGGGCGGACGGTAACCAGCCGGAGTGAAATAGGGAGACATCCCCCACGGGAAACCTTGAGGCATATTGTAAGATACTTCAGCAACAGAAGACACCACTGGGATCGGTGTTGGTGTCACTTCGGGTACAACAGTCCTTGGAACTTCTTGGTTGTTGATCGAGATTTGACTGGACAAAGCTTCTACCAGGCCATTCAACTTTTCCAAACTCTCTTTCATGCTTGCAACTTCCTCACGGAGCACCCTGTTCTCTTGTTCTAGCTGATCCATCTTCTGACGTCGACTGGCTCGAGTGTTGTATCGGTGATTCAGCTTGTTCTGCGGAGATGAAGCAAGAGTAAGACCCTAGAATGCAAATGATACTATGCTTATGTAAAATGCAAATGAGTGTGAAACTTTCAAGAAACTCAAGTAACTCTGGCATTGTAACCTTGGAAAAACTTATTTTATTGGAAGATTGAAGCATTACAAAAACGGAGTACTCTTTTAAGAGTTTATTACATTGAATCAAAAGCAAAAGAGAAACTCAGGGATCTACTCCTTATGCTCCCTCTGTGCACGAAGTTCTCCTTCCAACTTATTGATGTGTTCTTGCAACTCGGCCTTTTCTCTGATGAGTCGGTCGACACACTCCTTCCAAGCCATAGTATCTGGGGGAAGATCATCTTTGGTGACAGCACTTGAAGAGGCGTGAGAGGAAAATAAATCCCCTTGTGCTTTTCTCTTCCTTGCGAGTTCAACTTCTGGTAATCTCTGGGACTTCTCCTGTTCTACCTTAAGCGTAAAAAACTTGTTCTTCCAAGCGGCCTTCAATTTCCGAGCTTCGTCCAAAGCAGCCTTCAATTGATCTACTTCACTCACATCGAACCAATCTGGGTCATGGAAGGCCAACACCATGGGTTCATGGAAAGGGAACGACATCTTGAGGTCAAGAGCTCTTGCTCGCACCCAATGTAGATATTCTTTAGAGACAGTACAATTGGGGTATCCTAAAGCAGCTTTCCCTTCTTTATTGATGTATTCCCATGAGTAAATTATGACGGTCTTCAGGTCTGGGTCTTCTCCTTCTTTGAGAAAGATTCCTTCTAGCAGAGTCTGATTAGGTACTTCAATCATGGGATGCCCAAATTGGAGACGGGCCAGCGCAGGGTTGTAACTTATGCATCCTTCTCTTCCAATAAGCGATACGTTGGTAAAACCTCCGATGCTATGGATCATACTTATACCTCCATATGTAGGATCGTACCACACAATGTCAGAGTGAGTAAGGGCCATAACTATCTCGGGCCAACGAGGCGACTCCTCTTCTTCCCAAATAGACGGGTGTCGAGTTAAGCGAGCAATGAACCATGAATACAGCAGAGCGGCACAACAAACGACGTGTCCTCCTCCCTCGGCATTCCTCGAGTGGATTGAAAAGTATGTGTCTGCGAGCAAGGTTGGAACGGGATTCTTAAGTATGAACAGTTTAATTGCGTTCATATCAACGAAATCATCGATCTTCGGGAACCAGAAAATTCCATAAACCAGCAGAGCAAAGGTGGCTTCCATGATAAGGACTTCTTTTCTTTCATCATGGTAGCGAACTTTTTTAATCAAAAAGTCAGCAGGGAATCCAAGGACTCCTTCCTTGGTGGTTAGGTGCGCTTGCACGTCTGCCAAGCTAAGGTGAGTGGCGTTGGCAATTTCTTGATGATCGGGCGCGTCTTCTTGGCCGGTGAATATGGGACGGGCCGTTACAGGCATCCTCAGAAAATCAGAATACTCTTCCAACGTCGGCATCAACTGGTAGTCTGGAAAAGTGAAACAGTGGTACAATGGGTCATAGAATTGAACGAGGGTCTCCAATAACCCCCCCTTTATCTGGAGTTCGAGGAAACAGAAGACTTCTCCATACTCTGCTGCTAAGGCGTACCGATTCTCGATGAGGTCAGCTAGCTCTCTCAAGCTTTCAATGTTAGGGCTCTGAAAAGTGTACTCCAAGGCTTCTCTTTTGGAATCCATGGTTACAATACCTGAGAAATAAAGTTGAGCTTCTTGAAATGAATAGAGACAGAATGTAATGCAATATGAGTAGGACTTCATGGGATCCCAGCTATTTATAAACATTGTAGTAAAAGAAAACGTTATTTTTTATTAATTTCGAAACGGAATACAAATAATTGCTTTTAAAAGTCCCAAATAAAAGCTAAATAAAAGCTAGTAAAGACACTAAGGAAGTTTCAAAGTTTGCTGCTTGAGTTGCTCTTCTAACTGCGCCTTCTCACGGATAAGGTTGTCCACAATTAGCTTCCAAATAGTAAATTGCGGGTCGGAGAAAAATAAATCCTCCATGACCCTCCTCTTCTTGCAGGGGAGTAACTCTTCATCCTTTAACTGTAGCTGCTTCTGGAGTTCCTCTTTCTCTTTCTGGAGTTGTTCAATCTCCGCGACAGACACTTGATACTTGTTCTTCCATGACTCTACCTCTTGTCGCAATTTCTTCATAGCAACTTATGACTTCTCAGCTTCAGACATGAAAACATAAGTGGGTTCCCTCCTCGGGGGTATGGGGTCTTGGCGAGAGTAAGGCATCTTCAGCTTGATCGCCCTATTCCTCACCCACTGGAGATATGGTTCCATGGACACACAATTGGGCTTTCCCAAACTATTCCTATCTTTCTTATACAAATTCTTCCAAGCCTCCACGATCTTCTCTCGGAGTTCTCGATTATCCTCGAAGAAGACACTTTCAACTTGTATGCTCTTAGGTGGTTCCTTCAATGGATATCCCAACTGCCGGCGGGCTAAAATCGGATTGTAACTGATCCCTCCCCCAAAGCTGAGTAAAGGTACATTAGCAAAATCCCTACATCCATCAATAATCAAGATTCCATCATACTCACAGCTATACCAATCGATGTCAGCATGAGTCAAAGCCATAATCTTTTCTGACCAACGCTTATCATTGAGATGCCAAAAGGAAGCATATTTGGGCAAATGGGTAAGGAACCATTTATATAATAAGGGCACACAACATGTGATCATTCCTCCACCACGAAGGTTTCGGAGATGTATAGAGTGGTAGGTGTTACCTAATAGAGTCGGCACTGGATTGTTCTTCATGAAGATCTTAATGGCGTTAAGGTCCATAAACCCCTCAAAACAGGGAAATAGAAACACCCCATAGACAAGTAAAGCGAAGATCGCTTCGAACGGAGCCTTATTCGTAAAATCAGTATAAAATGAGGCCTTCTTGAATAAAAAATCTGTGGTCAAACCAAAGGTCCCATTTTTAACAACCATATTGGTCTTAACGTCAGATACCTTGAGATAAAGAGCCTTAGCGATGTCCCTTTCTTCAGGATCCTTCTCCAAGAAAGGAAAAGGAGATTCTTCTAGAATGGGTAACCCTACTAAAAAGGAGTATTCTTCCAAAGTTGGCAACAACTGATAATCTGGAAAAGTAAAGCAGTGATACATTGGATCATAGAACTGTAACAGAGCGGAAAGTAGGTCTTCATTTGCCTTGCGTCTTAACAAAGATATTAACTTCCCATACTTACTCTTGAACTTCTCTTGGTCTTCAATCAAAGCTCCTAACTCCCTTAGGTCATCCAATTCGGGACTTTTAAAAGTATATTTTAGAGTATTTCGTCTATCCATAATGTCCTACAATGTTCATAAATAGAGGGTAAGTCCCATGAGGTCCAATGTAGTATGATGCTATATGAATGCAACAAACACAAGTAAACACATATGGGCACAAAGATAAACAAACAAAAGTCCTAGGTTTGCAACGAGCATGGAGCAAAGGTATACCCCTTCCCAAAGGTTGTGGACTAAAGATTGATTGGTACCTGCAGAACTGGGTTCTAAAAAGGGTCCCAAAGTCATTAGTCCATCTATTGGATATTATCAATCTCCCAACTAACTTGAGGATTAATAATATTCTCAAGAGAACTTCTTTTGAGTGTAGCATCGCGTAGCACTATTTCGGGACTTACTCCCTCATAGCCTCGCACTACATCCTAATAAAGGCCAAAGTGGGGTTAAAGGTAACTACGGTCCTTAGTATCATGGACTCCAATTGAGAATAGTAAAAGTTTTCACAACTAAACTCGTTCAACCGAACCATTTTCAAAAGGGTCTCAACTAAGCGGGATTCTCGAATTAACTTAGTCGGGACTCACTCCCTATAAGCCTCATCGAATATATCACCATCCTATCTTAATTTCTCTTAAGTCCGGGTGTAGGACTTTGTCTCACCACTCAAGGATAATAACCCAAAAGAAATAAAGAACACAAATAAACAAGTAGGCAGATATAAAGCAACAAATAAATAAAGCAAGATAGGGAAACCCACTGAGGATCCCCAGTGAAGTCGCCATTTCTGTCGCGGTGAAATTTGGATACCAAACTATTGATTAGTTTGAATCGTTAATTCAATTTGCAACCGAACTTTGATTTGTCCAAAGGAAGGGATAAAGATCGAAATTCCCACAATGCAATGAAAATGCAAGCTAAGAGAGTTTAAAGTTCGGGGGTTGGTTAAACTTAGGGAAGGTACTAGCATCCTAAGTTTCTGTAGTACTCTACAGGAACCTCTTGTTTTATGTTTGCTTATTGCTAAGTTTATCTGCTTAAGGGATAAGAGACCCTAGTGGTTTATGTCTAAGTATACTCAATAAGATGTCGCATCTTATGCCTACATATCCTTACGGGAGTGGAATCAGAGTATGTTGTAGTTCACCCTAAAGGGTTTGAGGAGCTCTTTGACTGTGGTCAAAGTTCCTACGGGTTTAGGATAGTTGATTGATTGAGTTTAGGAGAAGAGATGAGTCTTCATTTTAAGGGAGAGATAACCACCACAAATGTAAAAGGGGTTGTAGGAAATGGTCTTTGCATCGTCTTAAGAAAAGGTCTTACATACTCGGATGGTCGCCAAGTATGCCTTTATCGCTCTTAAGGCAAAGTCCCTACATGTTTGATTGTGTTGTTTATGGGGTGGAAATTATATCTCACTTAAGATGATTAACATCTATTCTCTATTGTGTTTGTAAGATTGTATTGTGTTGATTGTTTTGTTTCTATGTTGTAAAGATAAAGACAAGGTCCTTCCTATGGGGTAGGTCCTAATCTTAAATGATCGACTTGAATGGGATCAAGGATCGAAGGGAATATGGTGCAAATGATGTGCAACTACACACAACGTTGAATTATGTGTAGGGTTTTCCTTTGGACGGATGCGATGCAATGAGATATAATGACTTGCGGTAAAGATAAATTGCCGAAAAATAAATACGGAAATATAAACCATACACGAGCGCATGAAAGCGCTAGGTGAGTGTGTGCATTGTGAATAAAAGCAGATAAAGATAAATTATATACGCATGAAAGCGCTAAGTGTGGGTGCACGTGTCGTGAGTGGATGTGCACGATTGATTGGTTTTACGGTGTTGATCTTTTTTAGAAAATATATTAATTTAGGTGAATTATGCTTATGAGAAAATACTATGTTCGTAGTGAGATTAGTTTTAGGGAAGGTATATTTTTATTTTGTGTGAGTTGATTTGGTTACTAATATTGGAGATTAACAAAATTTTATTAGAAAAAAAAGTAGTTTTATCATTATTAGTAGATATGTGAATTATGAAAATAGTTTTTTCATTATCTTATAAATTAATATATTATTATCTAAAAAAGGTATCAATTTGATAGAGATAAAAAAAAGGATAGTGATCTATTATATAGTTTTTTTTTAGTTATCTAAAATTAAGTAAATATAATGGATGTACTTATTTATTTAGAAAAAGGAATTAAAGGGTGATTAAAAGGAAGATTAATTGAGTGGATTAAGTAATAAAAAAAGATAACGAAGTTTAAAAAGATGATTTATTTAAAGGATAATTAAATAAGTATTAAGGAGATAAGTTAATTAGTTAAATGGTTATTAGCTTATTTTTAAAAGGATTGATTATGATTAATTAAATAAGTAATAAGTAAAAGGTTGATTTGGGCAGGGTTAGTGCGTTAACGAGGGGATTAGCAAGTGATTAGTGTGATATGTGTGTTTAGTGCAATAATCTGAAAATTACAAAAAACAATAATCAAACGAAAAAGAGAGAAATGGAGGGGCAAACGTAGGGAGCCTCCCTCGCGACGGAACCCTAAACCTCTCACGGATTCGCTCGATCCTCCCCTCTCATTCAATCTCCGTTTCTATTTCTATTTCGAAATCCACTGGTTCTCGTACCTGAAACGAAAAAACAAAGCATTAGTCGTTCATAATCTTAATGCGGGTAGAGGTTTTACCGAAGTTTTATGCGTAGCGGCGGCGGTGTTTGAAACGGTGATGACGAAGGCAGAAGCTTCATTGGGTTGGCTTGGCGGTGTCGGAAAGAGATAAGTGCAAGTCTTTTCTCTTCTTCTTGATGTTAGGGTTTTTGAACTTTTGTGGTTATCTGTGGATTTTTCCGGTCGATCTCTTCTCCTCCTACTAGCCTCCTTATATAGGCCCTCGAATAAAAACAATTTTGAATGATGACTTGAATGCTGATTCGATTGTTGATTGAATTTGATTTAGAGTTGATTGGATTTCTATTTTGGTACAGACCAAATTCGAAAACTTTCTCTTTTTGTCTAATCTTGTTAAATGCCGTTAATGAACCTCAATCTGCTACGTAAATCAAATATATCTGCATTCAGTGTTTTGGGCGGTGGATTGGGGTATCCGAATCTCATGGTAGGAATATCCTTCAATTGATTTACTAATTTGATTTGGTATCTTGACAGGTGTGGATAGTGAAAGGGTTTGGGCCCAGAGAAATTAACAGCCCAGGGATGTTGCTGGTGGACTTTGATGACTTTTGGATGGTAAGCTTCGGTCCCTTATCATGAAAGTCGATCCTTCGATAAGCAAACGCGTGGCCGAACTTGTCTTGATATTAATCTCGTTCATCCTGCACGTTGTTGTGGAGCTATCTTGCTATGAATTTCTAGGACTCATGTATTTGTTTGCTTGCTTCAAGTCTGTAAAAATTTGATAACTGTTTCTCTGTTTTGTTCATGTGCTTATGGTGATGAGGGGAACTAGAATAATCCGTCGTGCAAGTCGTCGTTCTTATCGCAGTTATCCTTATTTGCGCCAACTAATCAAGATCACATTGCATAGGAGCTGATGATTGTGGTAACAGAGAGGGAAATGTATCCTTGGGAGCATCCAATAACATAGGTGTATCAACAATCTCGGTAACATTTCCACCTTTAAAACTGCTTCAATTTTATGGCATCACGGCTACCACCAATCCAACAACAATAATACAATCTTGTTACTTGATGGAAGTAATGCTTAGGCTCTCACATGTACCAAATTTGTAGAGGTATTCTAGTCCGCTTCCATCATTATATTGACATTAGAGTGTTGCAGCAAAACCATCTCGCAGGCGTTATCTCCATTAGCGATTACAGTCAGCACTTGGCACAGGGTGGGGCATGGAAGAGTAACATTTGATGATAAGATGGCTGTAAGGAATTGGACACTTCTATCACATCTTCTATGAGGGTTGTTTGACAGATTTTGAAATTGGAGAAGATGGAGAAGAAACATCTGAGCTTTACCCTGAGGTAAATTACACACGTATGGATGAGTACCCTTAGGAGATTTTGTGCTTAGTCCAAATAGGAATAAACTGGATATCTTGGATGTCAAATGTCAACTTAATGTTTAATTTGTCCTTCGATTTTCTCAATAACAATACTCTTGATCAACCTCTAATATACTGATTTCAAATATTCTTGTCATTACTTTTGCTATGCACAACCGAAGCATGTGATGATAATATTGGATTAGACAGCTTTGAAGCCTTTTCTGAGGGCAGTTCGTCTAACTTCCTTCCGATGAACACAAGCTTGCTTATCATCTTATTCTGATTGTATTTTTAAAGTTTGCCATAATTGCGTCTGAGGACGGTTTTAGAACTGACTTTGTTTTAATGGTTATTCGCAGTAGTTTGATTCAGACGTGGGGAGATACCGTCGGCAAGGCCTGTGGAATGTCATATCTCCTTCCACTAACTCGTCCGCAAGCAGAGTGAACCTCCTCAGCAAGTTCCTCCACGTGAGTCTTCAAGCTGAGCTCTGGTACCGGTTATGATAACATCTGGCGTAAGTGAAAACCTTGTGCACTTCAGATAAGTGAGTTCTAGACAACTGTTATAAGAAGAGTCCATAAAAGCTTCTGCAAGGCGTTCTTTAGACATCTGCAGAAGGTTGCTGCTGCTGTTGTTCATTCGATTCAAAAGTGATATCTGCAACCACTTTCTCTAATTTCTTTGAAGGCTTTCATTGTGCAACTGGTCTTGCAGGGAACACAACTTGGCCTCACAATCTCTTGAGTAAAATCATGATTCTGGAATAAAGTTGTTGATGTTCTTGATTTCTTTGGAAAAGCATGCTGAGGTTGAGATTGCCGCATCATCTGGCTCTGTATTAAAGCGGCAGTACTGTTGGGAAAATTCTGTGCCTGCAGAAATTGAAGTATTGAAGCAGGATGCTGTTTAGAAGGATCTAATGTCCTCATATCTTGAAGCACAACAACTGCCATAGCATGGTACATATCTGGTTGCAAGTTCATCATAGGTGATGGATCGAGCCTCGCATGCATCCAAGGATTAACACCCATCCCTTGAAAATTAAGAGTTTGAAGTCCTCTATAATAGAATCCAGCTTAAATCTTGTATTGCTGCGGATATTTTCCACAACAGATGAAAAGGGTGCCTGCATTATGTTTTGCATTCCTCAAAATTGAAGAGTTTGATGCAAGCAGCTGCATGTGGTAATTGAAATATCTCCAGTGTAATGGTATGTTTCGATGAGCTAAGGAAAGAAGCCTTGATGTCGTTTTATTCTGCAATAGTCCTACAATGATCTCAATAGCCAACGTTGTATTTCCCCTCTGCAACCTCTCCCTCTGTTGGGTATCCATTTTATTGTTGCTGACAGGTAGTGATGGGAGGTGCCACTCCCTTCATTTGGTGTTTTGTTGATAGCTTACGTCGACTTCGTACCGCCTCATATACACAGCACCTGTCAACTTGCAACTCAGAGATGATATGCTGCCTTTCAATGAAATAATCGAAACAGGTAGATTTAAGGTGCAGCAACATATATATTCAATCATCAATGTTTTGTTCTTGCTTGTCATTGTTTCATCAGGTGACACAGGTAAAATATGCAGCTTCACAACATCATGAGCAGACAATTCTTGAGCACCAAAAAGTCTCAAGTGACCGAGTAACATTGTCCAAACTAGTCACATTCAAGCTCGAAGTACCAACAGCTGCGGAAAGAAAGGAAGGATTTACGGTCCATGGTCTAGCACATATACTAGGGAAAGCTTCCATTTTATGCTCACTGTCAAATCCTGTGTTCAACGTATTGGACTGCAGCCATGTAGTTCCTTCGTCCACGGAACTGTACGTACCCTCTGATGTATTTTAACAGGATGCTCGTTGACTGAACAGGGTTTGTCAGTTCTACTCAAGCCAAGTATGTAATATCACTGACAGCGTTTGATCAATCGCATCTAGAGTTAATATCTCATATGCCGACGGCAGCGCAACACTGGTAATCGGGACGCCAGTTTCATCCAACGGCAGCACACCCACAACAGGCTGGAGATATTCATAGTGATTGTCGTAGTTGTGTTGTCGTTTGGTCTATCCACTGTGACTGCTTTCTGTCTAAAATTACGACCCGATTACAGTATGCTAATGTCTAAGATTTGTTGTAGGAAATATGTGTTATTAGCCTTGTGTCTCTCTTCCTTGAATCGCTATCGCTGTTTGTGATTACGAGCTGCAGTTGCTCCAATGTCAGAAAAGATGGATTTGTTAATGTATTAAATATATTTGTTGTTTTGTTTCGAACAGGTCATGGCGTGGTGTTGGCTCATCCTAGAGGTGATCAAAAGGTTCAGCAGTAAATTCTGATGGCAGCAACGGGTTTCTCCCTTGTTCCAGATAAACCACTTATCCTGAGAAGTTCCTACTACAGCTCTAACGGGTACAACTCCAATGAGTTTCAAAACTCCCCCAACAAGCATCTTCCGTGTTCCTCCTTTTCGACTCGCAAGTGTTCCCTCTTTTGCTGGATTTGTTGATGACTTGTAGTTTGTAGTTGTCTCTTTAATCAAGTGAATTTGTATGAATGATAATTCTTTGGCTTGTATATTCAAATTGCTTCTTGTCATCATTATCATCTTGTAACACTTTCTTGAACGATATCATGTCGTTAGTTTGCTTCCTGCTCAAGTTATCAAACATGTAAATTTATCCTTGCCTCAGGTTTGCGTACAGTATCTTTAAACATTTGTGGCGGTAAACGGTACAATTGAAGCTTGGTGTTTGTTATCATAGCAGGGATGTAGTGTACTTTCATAGCGATCTAATCCTTATAAGCCAACCTCATAAGAGTAAAACTCTGTCACTTGGATCATAATTAAAGATAAAGAATCAACGTGACTTTGGGAAAATCCTTCGGAAATTAGAAGTCCTTCCACGGTTTAGACTTGATGCACAGGTGTAAATCTGGCTTAGACTGGGAATGTATAAAGTTGAACCCGAATTACACTTTCGTGACGGCACCCCTTCTTGCAGTTTATGAATCGTATCCGTGCACTTCTAACATTTATGCTTGACACCAATGGCACTGATAAACTGAAACTTGAAGTGCTAGGCAGTAATAATTCACACTTGGCATCATCGTATCTACACAAATTTGTTAGTCATAGCACGCACAAAATAGAATATCAAGAAGTAAGCACAAAGAGGTGGGACTTTATGGTCAAAAATTAGGGTGTGACACCGACGCCCGTCGTATTGCCATTGAGTCCCATACTAGCTATCACATTGCCGTTGGCACTGCCATTCCCCCCGGTCACGGGGACGCCATTCTGAGGAGTTTCCACAGGTGGTGGAGTAGGCACGGTCCCACCATGGAGTACACCATTGCTATCGACCCTTGAAATCAGAGGCTGAACCAAAGTCCTGAGCTGATCCTGGCCATTGGCGACCGCTTGCATGAGCTCCATGAAGCGATCCATTCTTTCGCGAAGTTCCTAAACATCAGTTTGCACTTGCTCCATGATTCTGGTTTGATTTTCTCTGGTCGGATAGCGGTGAATAGGTCTCTGATCAATCCTGGAACAACCTGAAACAACCTGAAAACACAAAAGGGTTAGGAAAAAACGACAAAGTGCTCGTTATGCAAATGCTTCATGCAAATGCAAACGTGTGTCTGTGTGTTAGGGAGATCTCCCCCGATCATAGTGCCTGAGTGCCAGTGCTGATAATAAGAAGTCCGAGTCCAGTCATGGAAATAACAATCTCATATATAAAGAAAGCCCATCAAGGCAGTACACAACATCAGTGAGTACAAGCAGAATCAATAGCATGACCTCAGCCAACAAGCCTGGTGATGGTCAGCATCCAACAACGATCAAAACAAAAGGAATACAAATGGTCAAGCACGGCCACGGGCGCGAAACTCTTCTAACAACCCCTTCGTTTCTGGATGATCAGGACGAGTGAGTAACCCTTCAACGAGTAGCTCCCTCTGCATAATGGTGTATTGAAGACCTTCGACCGAATCTTCCCATGCTCCTTCGCCGAAACAATCTTCTAACTTCCGCTTCTTGGACTCAAACGTCAGTTTGCGCTCCTTCAGGTTAGCGAGAGCTCTGTTGAGCTGGCCTTCGGCGGCGTATCTGCGAGCGGTTTCTTCATCAAACCTCTTCTCACTGGCCTTCACCTGGGCCTTCAGCTTGGAAATCTGTAGCATCAGCTTATCCTCCCTCTCTTTCATGTTGGCTAGGGAGACCTTCCAGTGCTGGTTGAACTTGGATATCCTCCGATACGCTTCGTCCAAGTGCTGCTTTTTCATGGCCAGTACATCGTTGACAGCTTTGAAGTCTCGACCCATGCGTTCACGCTCGGCTATCTGCTTAGTCAAATCTGTCCCCAACAGGTTCACCAGTTCTGTCTGCCTCTTGAAGGAATGAACGGCTTCGTTTCTCTCGCTTTGGAGTTGAGCCAATTCTTTCTCCAGTTCTTCATTTGCCCTCTTCAATTCATCTCGCTCAGCTAACACCTGATTATGCTGCTGAATGGGCACGGTGGTAGGCTCTTCAATCATTGGAAGGCTTTCTGGCTTGGCAAGAAGAAAAGGCATCCCTATAGCATCGGCTCTGGCTCTGATCCAAGTCAGATACGGAGGGTAGGCTTGGCTATTGCTTCTCCCCAACAATGGTTTTCCCCTTTTACTGATGTTATTCCAGGCGCGCTGAAGCTTAGACAACATATCCCCTTCTAGAAGACCAGTGAGGTACAGAGATTCCTGCACTTCTTCCTCCTTCGGCGGAGCCCTCAAAGCATAAGCGAACTGTCGGACCAGCAAAGACGGATTATAGTTGATACAGCCCTTCCTGCCTATCAAAGGCACGTTTGGAAACCCGCTGCAGCTGAAGATAATCTCAGTACCCAACCTATCTCTGTCAAACCAGTCAATATCCTCCGCTGATAGACTCATCAAACGCTCGGACCACTCAGCTGTGGCTGCAGAAGAAACAAAGGGACCCCTCTTGGGCAGATGACTATCAAGCCATTTATAAAGCAAGGGCACACAACACGAGACATTCTTGCCCCTTCTGTTCTCGTTCTTGTAGTGGATGGAATGGTAGACATCTCCTATCAAGGTAGGGACTGGATTCCCTGATGCAAATATGCGAAAGGCGTCGAAGTCTACAAACTCGGGCATATTGGGGAACAAAATGATGCCATATATGCACAGAGCGAGGATGGCGTTGAACACGACCCAACATCCGTCTTTGGCGCACTGCTGAGCCTTTCCCACTAAGAACTGCAAGGAGAAACCAGGAACCTTGTTCCAACTAGACAATACCAACTCGGAGGCATCCAAATGAAGTGAAGGAGCTAGACCAGCCAAATCAGGCTCAGCATCCATATGAACAAAAGGCATCTGCCTCTTGATAGGCACACCTAACAATTCAGCATATTCCTCTAGTGTGGGTGCGAGAATGAAATCCTAGAAAGTGAAGCATCTCAACGGAGGATTATAGAACTGCAGCAGAGCGTGCAACCCATTCAACTCGAACGCAGAAGGTTTATGAACCAAACTGAGCAATTTGCCGTAAGATTTTCTGAACTCATCTCTCACAGAATCATCTGCTAAAGCAATCAAACCAGTCAGCTGAACCACGTCAGGGGCAGGGAGTTTGTAAGCCACGATCTTCCTCAGAGAACCCATAACAATACAGTAGAAGGCAAGAAATCCTGGATCGGGGAAAACGGTACCTGCAACACAGACACACGTTAATGAAATGCAAATGAGTATGCAAAGCAATGTAAAATGCAATCATGCAGCAGGAGATCAAGGCAACTGTGCTGTGGAGATTCTGCATTAACAAAACCACTATCTCTGATAATAAGAAAACCTTGGTATCGGACCACAAATCTGCTCTGTCAAGAACACACACACCTAGGACCATGAATCTGCTCTGTCAAGAACAAGCACCTGATAATAAGGACCTCTGATACAGGACTAAAAAATCTGCTCTGTCAAGAACACACATCTGATGACCAAAACTCTGCTCTGTCAAGAACAACCATACATCTGCTGATGAGATCCTCAGACCCCAATCATAAATCTGCTTTGTCAAGAACACACATATACATCTCTGAATATAAGGTCCTCTGATATAGTACCAAAGCTATGCTCTGTCAAGAACAAACATCTGATAATAAGACCCTCTGATCAAAACCTGCTCTATCAAGAACAGGTACACATCTCTGAATATAAGGTCCTCTGATACAGGACCAAAGATCTGCTCTGTCAAGAACAATCATATATATGATGATGAGGACCTCCGGTACCAACAAAACTGATCCACTATCAAGAAAATCAGGTAGTCTGAAGGTCAAAGTTTCCTGCAATAAATCCAACCCTGCTCACAGGTATGGACCTAAACTGACTCAAGTTCGGCATCCTATGTGGTCATTAGCGTCACAGACATTCAAGAGGGGTGATATGATACCCAGAAGGTGTGGCATCACCGGCTCATGAAGCGGCCTCACTCGGCTGAATCACAAATGATCGGTCCCCAGAGTCGACAATCCTCCAAACCAACAACCCCCTCAACCCAAAGGGTTGTAAAAGAAGTCAACCGGGAGAACCTCGTCTGAGCGTGGATTTCATGAGACACTAGTGCCTACCAAGCAAGCACGCGCCCACTAATTTCCACAACTAATGCTATGTTCACTCAAGCCTGGGTCTGGCTTCTCACTCATAAGAATGCCCCTCCCACAACAGCACAGATAATCATATCATACTGAAAATAAAGTGCGAGAAATAAAAAACGCGATAAATAAACACAACCTAACAAGTAATCATACAAGCGCTAGGATTGACTCTCGCAGGGGACGTCGGATCCCCAAACTGACTCGCATACGGGACGTTGGATCCCAGGAAACTATCAAGTCCCCAGTAGAGTCGCCAGCTGTCGCTTCCGCGAAAATAAGGTGCCGGCAAAACAGAAGAGTCGCCACCTTTCATTATTTATCCCTCAGAATGGGAAAGGAAACGATCGGAAAAACCTGACGAAAAGGTATAAGACAAGGTCGTCGCAACCGTTGTCTGGGTTCGGGAGTCGGTTACGCAAGGGGAAGGTGTTAGCACCCCTCACGTCCGTCGTACTCGACGGGATCCACGCTTGTTGTGTTTACTGGACGAGTTGGTTTATCTATCTACCTATCAAGGCTGGCTTAAACAGAAAAGAAAAATGACTCGGCAAAGCGTCGCGCTTTATGCCTACGTATTCCCATCAGAGAATGAGAAATCAGAGTCAACGTAGTTCGACCTACGATGGGTTACGGGGAAGGTGGCTCGCCAATACGTCAGTATTGTGCCTACGTACTCTCAACAAGTATGAGAGATCAGAGCTTACGTAGTTCGGGGTACTACGAATTACGGGGATTCAGATTCATCTGTTTTATCGAGTAGGGTTAAACAGCAGTTCCAGCAGTTAGGGACAAAGCCTGTTTGCGGTGGTGCTGAAGTTTAACGACACTCTTTTCTTCAGAAAAGCTTCCTTTGAATTATGGGCCCACGGGGCAAAAAGTTTGAAGTTTGTTTTCTGTCTTTTACGAAAGAAGTGTTTTTTATTGTGTTTGCAATTTCAATCGCACTAAAGACTATGACCTGAGAGTGAATGCGTCGCATGTCACCCAAAGGGTACCATACTAAACATCCAGACTGTTGAAAAGAAGCTCTCCAACAATCCTCCCTCAGATAGCTTAAGGCTCGTGACGTACGAAAGAAATCATTCATGATTACTGTATCTTAATTTGTTCTGAGATGAGAAGAGAACAGGCTCAACTAAAGGGAGACTATCAAGTCCTACTGTTGTCATGCCAAGGATTCATCCTATGGTTGAGGTTTGAAACAAGGAACTCCTAGAAGTTATCATGCATAGGTTTCAACCTAAAGTTCTATCATCACTTCCTTATCAAAGGAAATGAGAGTCCTAAGGGATCATGTCAATGATACACAGAAACAGATAAAGCATCAGCTTAAACAGTAAACAGTAAACGACTATAAAATGCATGCAATGCAAGTGAGGGAGGAAATGTGTGTGGGGCAGCAGCCTCCACAAGCTCATCTCAACCTCAAGCCAGAATGAATAACAGCAATCATACTGAAGAGATAAAATAAAGTGCTGTCAAGCAAAATACAGTAAACTGCAATTATACAGTAGGAATAACATGCTATCAAGCAAAATAGAAGTAAACTGCAATCATACTGGAGGAATAGCATGCTATCAAGCAAAATAAACCACATGGGCAAGGGAGCAGGGCTCTACCGAATACCCGCAAGCAAAGCCATACAGTAATAATACAAGCAGAGGGAGCAACTCAACCTCTAGTGCAATCATGCCCCTAGATTAAAGTCAGTCTAGTCATGAGCTTATTCTAATGCATCAAGCAAGTCAAACAAGGCACATCAGCACAGAAAAGAAAACAGACAAGAAAGCAGATCAACACTCTCTTCCAATTCCAAGCCTCAGCTCTTCTAACAGCAATTCAGTCTTCAGACTTCAACAGCCCTTCAGGACTATCCTCTTCCATGGCAAGTATCAACTTGCTCCCCCAAGGTTTCAACCTATGAAACATAAGTTTCAACTTAATCTTCTTCTTCAAGCTTCAGCTTTCCAGTCAACTCCACCTTCAGGCTTCACTCTTAACTACAAGTATCAACTTGATTCCTTCAGGCTTTCAATGCATCAATGTAAATATCAACTTATCCATTATTCCTCAAGCTTCATCTCTACACTCAATCTCAATTGAATCCTCTTCATAAGTATCAACTTAGTCTTCAAGCTTCAGCTCTCTTTGCTTTACCAGTCTCAACTTGGTCTTCTCTCTTCATCTACAAGCTTCAGCTTCTCAGAGTAATCTTTAATCACTTAGAAGTGTCAACTTCATCCTTCAATCTTCTTCAAACCTCATCTCTTCATTCAATCTCCATTGGGTCTCCTTTACAAGCATCAACTTGTTCTGCTTGCTCTTCAAGCCTCAGCTGCAATGGCAATGCTCAAGGAATCATCCTCTTCCACCCTCTCCAATGAAGTCCTCATCTTCAAACTCAAGTCTAACATCTTTCAAGATACTCAAACCAGAAGACAATTGATTTAACAGGATGAGGGGAAATGATAAACAGCTTACTGACAACCAAAGGAAGCCTGTAAGGGTTCATCATTATATGAGACTGGTTCCCTCAAAGTTCTACTTCCCAGATAAAGCCACTCATCCTTCCAAAGGAGGGATGTGAATATCTGAGAAGGACTTTTAGTCATTGGGTGGAATGGAAGCACAAGATGCTTTCCATTTTTGTGAAAGAAATCATTCTAACTACAAGGCTCTCCCTATGTCCTATCTCCTAATCTTCATCAGACACCTTCAGGCACAAGCAATCCAAAGCTCCAAGCAACTTCAAGAAACTTCAATCATCCTCACCTTGTCTTCAACTTGTCCTCAATCTCAACCAAAGTCAAACCAAGCACAAACCCTAATCTAAGGGGACTAAGGAAGTTAAACTAGTTGAATTAGTAAGTTAGGATCACCTAAAACCTAGTACTAAAGTTAGTCATAACTAAAATACTAAAATTAATTGTAAAATCCTACAAAAATTATTATGGGAACCTAGGTCAATCATGACTCTACCACATTAATTTCAAAGATCAAACCATCAGATTAGACCTAGAACTAAATTCTACATTACAAGGTATCAAACCTAAACCCTAAAAGGAAGCATCTAAATGTCAATCTAGAAAGCACACCTATTTTCATCACAAAAATGTGAGAAAAATTCTATGGGATCATACATGTCTAACCTGATCACACACAAAAAATTAGGCTCAAAATCATCACCATGAGATCATACAAAATTCCACAAAATTATGCATCAAACATAATCATTTTAATATCAATTAAAATGTAAAATTCCCATTAAATCATAAATTACATGAAATGAAAATATTTTTTCTCGAAAAAATAATAGACTCAATCAGGAGTAAAATGCAAAAAGAATGGGTTTAATTGGATTAATTTTCAATTAATTATGATTTTTACAAGAACCATAAACAAAATGAAAAAAATAAAGAAAATCCAATTAAAAGACTAAACACACGGTGCAAATAGAAATCAGACTCAGTTTAAAATCTGGGTTGGGCCATCAGGGGGGTGTGGATAGCGCCTAACTCACTAAGCCCAAAACCAGCTAGTAAGTGAAACGCATCGTTTCACTTACTCAGATCCTTCACAAATCAACTTTAAAACGTGGCCCTTGGATCAGCTTCAAAGTCCAAGTCAAAACAAGATCCAATGGTATTAGTGTCATCTTCAACCTTTCAAACATCTGAGCTTCGCGCCCAGCTCCGGCCACCACCGGTGGAGCTCCGATCATCCCCTTCAACCCTAGTTCTCTCTAGGAGCCTCTATTGCAAATGGCCAAAACATGAAACTCATCCCAAATCTTGCCACGAGTTCAACCATACCCTTAGTTTCTTCTGAAACCTCAAGATTCATCATATCCCAATCTCAATCGAAAATGGCAATTCACCTAATTTGTCTCTAATTCCTCAATTAACTATCTGAAATCCATCCTACACCATTCTACAATAACTCTAACACCTTAATTCAACCTAATTCTACCTAAATCATGCTATAGGGAGAAAGGTACCAACCTGAAAATCTTGGTTGAACAGATGTACGAAACCTCCAATTCAAGCTCTACAATCTTGCAGACACAATCAATGAACCTCCTCCTTGCTTCTGTATGCAAAAGAACCAGTTGAAAGTGCTTGAATCTTGAAACCCGATGGTGAGTTGCAGGTGGAGAAATTCACTTGCTCAGACATGATTTAGCCACCAATTCTTCTTGAAAATGATCTGGAATCACTCCTTGACATCCATGGAAGAAGTATCAATCAAGAAAATGAATGGAAATTGAGGAATTTGGTGAGACTGATTTCAATTGCAATCCAAGAAAACTCAATCTCAAGCTATGCTCTCTCCTTCAATGATCACCAACCCCTCCAATGGATCAACTCTATTCCATATATAGATGAAGTTTGGATGATCTAGAACCCTCTAGATCCTTCCAATGAGATTTTCCACTTCTCATGTCATGAGATTTTCAATCATGTATCATGACATGCACAATTCTGTTTCCCTTGGTGCAGCAACTTGTTCTCATCCCAAAATCTCCCCAAGTGAGATATTAGAGGTGTTTATCTTGCAAAAAGCCTTGCTCATGCCTTGATTTTGAGTTTTGCAAATGTTGCTTAATATGCAAATAAGTGCTTTTCAAAGCAAGTCCACAATTTAGACCTCAAATCCAAAATGTGGCTAAACCAATGTTCTTAAAATGTTTTCTAGAGTCAAAATGATATATTACATACCATGGTGTGGATGTGTAGGTTGAAAATATCAATTTCCAACTTTGGTTTATTTAACTTATGCCTTTAATTTAGGTAATTTTTGCAACTTTGAGCTACAAGCCTTTCCAACATCTCATGACCTCCTTCCTAGCCTTAAAACATCATTTTGAACAAGTTTTATGTTGAAGATTTTTCCATTTGAAGCTTGGAAATAGGAGTTATGGCCTTATGGTTGAAATGACCTGTAATCTCCAAATGACCAAAATGCCCTTGACTTGTCAAAGCCATAACTTGAGTTCTACAAATCCTATCAAGGACTTCTAGTACTCTATAGAAAGCTAAGAAGATAAGGAACAACATTCATGTTGACCAAAAGTTCATAGGAATCATCCTTCTTGGGCAAGAGTTTGATGCAAGTTGGGTGACTTTCAAGGCCCCAGATTCACATACCTCAGATGACCTGTAACTTGTCAAAGTCATAACTTGAGTTTTACAAATCCTATAAAGGACTTCTAGTAATCAAATTAAATATAAGAGCAAGATATACAACATTCATGTTGGGGGTAAGATGAGATTACAATCACATCTTGAGCTAAACTGCTTTGAAGATAGGGGTCAAACTAGGGGATTTTACACTGTCAAGCCTTAGAAACCCTAGCTTGAAACTTCCCAAACTCTTCAATCATGATGAGTTGACCTTGGAATTATCCTTATATAATTTCAATGCATCAATCCATGATCACATGGCCTTTGAATTAGGTCTCAACCTTGTTCAAATCATCAGTTGACCTAGTGTTGACCCAGTCAAACCCTAATCACACCAATCATGGCTGTGGCTTCTTAATCTTGCACAATGACCTGTCTAGGCTTCATGATGGCTTTCAAGACATCTCATAAGCTATCTCAAGGCTTCAAGTCTACATTCATGGCTTCAGAATCATCTGAGGAGTTCCCACAACTCTCAAGTGAGGAGATCTACACACTTGGCTTCAACCACTCTCTCTGAGGATCTTCTAACTTCTTTGACAAGGATATCAACCCTTGAACACTTGAATAACCTTCTTGGCTAGCTTCAAAGTCTTGTGTAGCTCTTTATTGGTAATCATACCTCTTGATCTCCTGCATACATGTCAATGAAATGCAAATGATAATGCTAATGTGAATGACATGAAACACAAGCTAGGCAAAGAGAAGTTGGTCAAATTTTGGGGTGCAACAATGTGTTTGTAGCATGTGTCTCACTTTGAGAATGATTTGAATGTGTGAACTTGTTTGAGGTGTTTTGATGTTTTCTTTTGTAAGATCATGCATGGATGTTTGATTTTAATAATCATGATGTGGTTGCTGCCCCACTATATTTCTCCCCTAATTTATTTGTTTGGGATTTGATGTTTGACACCATTCTTCTTGAGATGTTTGCGGCATTTGGCTTTGTGTGATTGCCTTGTTTGCCTTTGTATTCTAACTTCCATCTTATTGACTTGGCTATGACTTGTGTGTGTCATTGGTGTATGTCTCATGTTTACATGTTCATTATTTTCTTGTGTGTTTGTTTCTCTCATCTCTTTTCATCTTTCATGACTTGTTTAAGTATTTCTTTCTATTTCATTTGTGATTGATCAGTGATGTGTTTACTTGTGCTTACTCACATGATCCCCTATGATTCCTAGTCCCTCTGTTTAAGATGGGAGTAGGAGAGACATTAGGATTTCAATCCTTTGTATGATAACATTAGGTAGTACCCTTTCATCCCAACTTTAGGACCACTTTGCATGACAACATTAGGGTTCTCAGTTCCCTTTAGTGTCCTTGCGTCTTCTCTTCTCATCTCAAACTCTTCTAAGACACTTAATAAAGAATAACAAGTGGTATACGCTATGAGCCTTAAGTACATGAAAAATGATAAGTGGGGAGGTCTCTCTTCACTTGTCTAGAGTGTTTAGAGTATGCCCTTTGGGCGATATGCGACACATTCGCTCTTGTGTCATAGTCTTTTAGTGCAACATAAGTTTTAAATCAATTCAATTCATTTCTTCTAAAATTTACAAACAAAATTTCAAACCTTTTCATCCTTCAGGATTGTTCTTCAAACTTCATTTTCGAAAAGAGTACGTTACTTTTCCGTTCTACCGCAAACAGGCGTCGTCCCTAACTACTGGAATTGAAACTTTGCGTCACTCATAAAAAAATACTTAACCAACCTTGTCCCGTAGTTTCCCGAACTACGTTTGCTCTAATTTCTCATACCAGATGAGGATACGTAGGCACAAGGCGGCGATGTCTTCGCAAGCAACCTCCCCCCATCACCCGTAGTTTCCTGAACTACGTTGACTCTGACTTTCCCATTGCACGAGGGAATACGTAGGCATAGAGCAGAGATGTCCTATTGAGTTTGTTCTTTCTCTTCACCCCCGTTTAGCAGTAGCTTTTAGATAGCTTTCACCCATAGGTTAGACAACAAGCGTGGATCCTGTTGAGTACAACGGACGTGAGGGGTGCTAGTACCTTCCCTTGCGTAACTGACTCTCGAACCCAAGATTTGGTTGCGATGACCTTGTCTTTTCCCGTTCTTTTAGGTTTTCTTCGATCGTTTCCTTTCCCTCTCTTTGGGATAAATAACGTTCGGTGGCGACTCTTCTCTTTGTTTCCGCCGACCCTTTTTTCATAGTTGCGACAACTGGCGACTCTGCTGGGGACTCTGGTTCCCTATGCGAGTGAATCCTAGCGCTTGTCTATTTTATGTTTATGGGTGTGTATTTGTGTGTATATATGTTATATTTGTACATTGTTGCATTCGCTTTTTATTTTCCGCACTTTATCATTATTATCATACTACTGTTGTGCTGTTGGGTGGGGTGTTCCATTGAGAGATAAGCCCAATACCCAGGATTTAGTACACATCTAGCATTAGTGTGGAGAGTAGTGCAGGTTTGCATGTTTGACATACAATAGGCCTCATGAAATCCGCGTTCAGACGAGATTTTCTTTGAAGACATCTTGTCCTGTACGTCTCAGACAGTTGAAAGGATGTTGGATTTGAAAATTAACGACTCTGGAGACCGTTCATTGGGAAGTCAATTGAGGCCTCCTCGTTTGACCATGATGCCAAACCAGAAATGGTGAACGTATCATCGTTTCTCGACTTGAGAGTCCGTGATATTGACGACCTGCATAGGATGTCGTACCTTGTCAGAGACTAGGTCCTACCTGTGAGTGGCAAGGGTTACGCAGGAAACTTGACCTCTAACCAATCCAGTTTTCTAGTTTTCTCGTCAGTGCAGACTTTTGATCTTTGATATTGTGGGGTCAGTGCTTTGGTATTCTGGTATTCCAGTATTTTCTTACTGAAGTGGAGTTCTGGTTCAACTCAGTCAGCAGCACAACAATCTTACTCCCTTGTTTGCATCTGCATTTTCATCTACATTTTAACATTTGCATGCATTTATGATTTCAGGTTCCCATTTTTCCCTTTGATTCTAGTGATCTGATCTGCTGTTAATATGGAGTCTGGATTAAAAAGGACTATCACCTACAAGTTCTCGATGCTGGATTTAAGACCTTTATTTGGTATCATTTTTGTGGTTGATCATGGTGTCATTGAAGACTTCAAAAAGGACTATGGGAAGATTTTGAGTTTTGTCTGTAAAACCTCAAGATATGAACTAGGACCCATCCACACTTTGCTACAGTTCTATGATCCTCAGTTACGTTGTTTCACTCTCCCTGGTTATCTCTTAGTTCCTACTTTGGAGGAGTTTACTTTTCTAGTGGGGGTCCTGGTCTTAGAGAAGGTGCCTTTCTTTCATTTTAAGAAGGAACCTGACCTGGCAAAGCTGACCAACACTCTTCATTTGAACAAGTATGAGTTAGATGGTAATGTGGTTTGGAGAAATGGGGTCTCTGGTTTTCCATTGTCTTTCTTGGTGGGCAAGGCTCATCATTTTGCTAAGGAGAGTTGTTGGGTGGTCTTCAATGCTATTCTAGCCTTATGCATTTATGGCATAGTTCTGTTTCCCAACATACCGGACTTTGTTGATATGGATGCTTTTCATATTTTCGCTTCCAGGAATCTTGTACCTACTCTTCTAGGAGACGTGTACCATTCAGTGCATTACAAGAATGAGAAGAGAAGAGGAAAAAATGTTTCTTGTTGTGCGCCACTCCTTTATAAATGGTTTGTGGAGCATCTTCCTTGAGCTGGAGCTTTTTTTGATACATCAGATACATTGGATTGGTCAGAAAGACTCATGGGTTTGACATCTGAGAATATTGTCTGGTTTAATCGAGATCTACTCGGCATGGAGATCATCTTTAGCTACGAAAACTTTCCTAATGTTCCTCTGATAGGGAGAAAAGGTATTAATTAAAACCCTTCTCTTGCTATTAGACAGTTTGGTTATGCTTTGAAAAGGCCCCCGAAGGAGGAGGAAATACATGAATCTTTATATTTCACAGGAGCAGCTGACTGTGACACTTTAGCCGGGTTAATGAAGGCTTAGGGAAGAGTTCATCAGAGAGGAAAACATTCTTTGGGTAAGGGTGACTATAGAGCTTATGGATCTTATGTAGATTGGATCTAGGGGAGGGTGGAGAGGATGTTGTGACCATTCCCTGTCAGAGAGCCTCTGTATCCTTTGGTTATTGAAGAACCAACAACAGTTGATATTCAGAGATATAATAAGCTGAAAAAGAAGAGTTACACAAGGAGAATGAAGAGCTGAAAAAGGAAGTTAGTCAGTTAAAGAACGAAAAGAATGAAGTAGTCTACTTGGCCAAGATGAAGGCAGAATCCTTCGACAAGTTGGGAAAGGAGTTGACTGAAGAGATTCATGTACGAGAACAAGTTGGTCAATATTTGAAGAGCACTGGTAACATCCTTAGACACAAGAAGAAATAGCTGGATAGAGCATGCCTCGAGATATCCAAGTTCAATGATAAGTGGAACGCTGCGCTAACCGCCAACAAAGGAAGAGAAGATGAGCTCCATAAACAAATTGACAGACTGAAGATACAGCTTAGGATTAAGGATGAAAAAGCTTCATTGGAATCATCTCTCTGGTATGAAAGTGATCGTAAGTTACGAGAAGCCCTGTCAGCATTGGAGGAATTCAAGATAAGGGCAGAGTTGAAGAAACCGAGACTTGAAGATGTCTTCGGAGAAGATGCTTGGGAAGATTACTCTCAAAGTTTGAAGGATGTTATCAACAGAAGAGATTTTTTATACATGCATTGGTTGCAAAGCCTGGGCACCCAGATATAAAGAAGTTATTGGAGGAGTTTCATACTCATTACAGTGGCTGATGAAAGTTATCTGATGCAGTTTGCTTTTAGTTTTCTTCTCTTTTATCTTGTATTGAGACCATCACCAGACTTGTTGGATGGGGTCGTATGATCATTTACTGTTGTATCTCTTGATGTTATTTTGTGTATGCTAACTTCCGTCCTCACCTTATTTATGAGAATAGATTTTTGATTCTATGTGTTGTTCTCCTGTTTACTTTTGTTCTTGGAACTAGAGTCAAGGGGAAAGGCCTTCCTGAATCATATATACATGCTTGAATTTTGCATTATCATTATCATTTTGCATAGCAGGTGTTCTTGGGACCTTTAATCTTATCTCTATGTGGTTTTCTTCCAGCAGTTTACAGGATTGCAGACCCGACATTCCACATGTACTCTACTAGGGGGAATCAGCAGAGAGTCATGGATCAGGTACAACAAGAGCTATAGGAATTCAGGGACAGGATGACACAGTTTATGGACATGATGCAGGGGATAGTCAATGGTCAGGAACAACTGAGAACTCTAGTCCAACCACTGATAGCTAGGATGGATGGCAGCAGTGTCTTACATGGAACTACTTCTATTCCTCCCCCAGTTGATGGTAGCATTCCACAGGCCAATGTAATCCCTACTGTTGTTAATCCTCCGGGCGGAGGTGACCATGCAGGAGTTCATATGACTGGTGCAGGAGATGGTGTGGGTGCGGCACATGGAGCTGCAGGTCCTCATTGGGAACAAGACGACCAAGATGATGTATTTTCAATGAGAGACTTGGATATGGGTCCCTCTGCAGAAGCTGACAAAAGGTTCAAGATGATTGAAGAGAAGATGAAGAGCCTCGAGAACCAAAACTCTTTGGGACTCGACATGTCCAATCTGGGATTAATACCAGGGGTCAAGATTCCGCCCAAATTTAAAGTGCAAGATTTTGACAAGTACAAAGGGACGACCTGTCCTAGAGTACATCTCAAGGCTTATTACCAGAAGATGTCAGCCTATTCAGACGATGAGAAATTGTTAATGCACTTCTTTCAGGACAACTTGGCAGGTCCTTCTCTAGAATGGTATATAGGTCTGGAAGGGACACATATCAAGAGTTGGAGGGATTTAGGGGAAGCTTTTGTTCGTCATTATCAATATAATAGTGATCTGGCACCAAACAGAGTACAGTTACATAACTTATCACAGAGAAACAATGAAGGATTTAAGGAATACGCCTAGAGGTGGTGGGAACTGGCAGCCAGAGTTCAACCCTGGATGGTGGAATAGGAATTAATTGATATGTTCATGGAAACCCTACCAGGAATATACTATGAGAAGTTAATTGGGAGCATGTCTGGGAGTTTTTCTGACTTAATCATAATAGGTGAGAGGGTAGAAAATGTCAACATCTTAATATCAACAAGTCTATCACTCAACATCTAAGTGGAAAATGTCAACATCTTAAATACTATGGGGAATAGGAGAATTACATCTCAACTATGAAAGTGACTCATGTCTAACCTTTTTGAAAAGTTTTAAATGAAAAAGTGCACAAAGGCACAAAAAGTTTGAATGACTTTTTGTATTTTTTATGTCTTTTGAAATTAGTCAAAATATGATTAACATTGATTGACATTTATTAAAGAAAATAAAGTTTGAAAAATCACTTGACGAAAATCAAGGTTTATTGTGAAAAGAGGTTTGATTTTGAAAGCAAGAAGGTTTTGAAAAAGGGAGAAGATTTTGAAAACTGAAGAAGGAGTGGAGAAGAAGTGACTACCCTAAAAAGTAAAATAAAATCTAGAGAATGGGAGGATCTAACCACACAAGGAGCAAACACTTGACAAGAAGTCAACATAAACAATCCTCTTCCTTTTGGATTTAAACCACAAGCATAATAACCAAATGAATTCAAGCTTCGAAGGAAATCTCAAGTTAAGCCATAGCAAAGTCAAAGTAAGGTCTTTCAAGGTTTAAATCCAATTAGGAGAGTCTTGTATCAGATGATTTTCATAATGCCAAAGTATCAACACATGCACATAGAAAATTTCCAAAACAAATAAACAAAAACAACACCAAGGTCCAAGGTCTCAAATATCCAAGAGCAAATGGCAAAGATCCTAGAGCTAAGTTTGAAGTCCAAGTCACAAAGTCCAATCATAAGGTCATAACAGTCCGGATTTAAAGAGCCAAGTCTTTTAGTGTTTGAGTATTTATTAATGTCTTAAGAGGAGTATGGTCCAAATGGACAAAGAGTAAAAGAGAAAAAGCACAAATAATGATCTAAATGGACAAAGAGAAAATAAGTTGATAAAGATGAAATGATAATTTTAAAAGCATAAAAATAAATGACAAGAAAGTAAAGAGCAAAAAATTAAAAGGGCAAAAATTAAAAGTTAGTGAAATTATAGTTAGTATGTTAATTTTAATAACGGAGAACAATTGGTTGTTTTTTTGGAGAATACTCGACTAATCAACCATAAGCGTGAGAACATGAATCCATACATCATTAAGGGAAGGGCTCTAACTCAGATGAAATCGACGAGTATACCAACTAACTCCCTTAACAACAAGGAAATAATCTATCCTACACCACACAATGGTGAATAGGATACTGATAACTCGCTTACAAAAACAACACAATTCCGATTTAAGGAAAATTTAGCGCTATGTTAAGCAATTACAATCCGACTTATGTAGAAGCCACGACTATCTGAGGCTGATCATTAACAATGTTCGTGTTAATACAAGTTAGAGAGATGACATGTAGGTCATTCTCCTAAAACATGCCACACTAAAGGAAAAGAGGTAGTGGTATCATCTTGATCGTAACTTCAAAGAGAAGTCTAATGATATGTATGATTTTCATTGACCCAAAGAAAAAAGAGAAGAGGGGAGAAGGGAAGCCAAATCGAATCACAACATTTGAATTATTCCATCTTTAAGTTCCATCACTCTTCTTGGTGGATTAAGGTACTAAACTTATTACTAATTCAAAGCACCTAAATTGAATCCAATGATCAACTTAAAGATAGATTTGAACTATTGAAGGTTTATCCAACCTTATTAAACACCCAAAGTCTATGGAATTTAAAGAGAAATTTGATCAACAAACACTACAATTCAAGGAAAAACAAAAGGAAATGGAAGAAGGAAGAAAAGGAACCAAAACAGTCCTAAAACAGAGCCGAAAAACAAATTATGCATTGTGCAAATCGATTGCACCAGTGTGCAAATAGACTGTGTAAGAAAATCAATTTACATCAGTGAAAAGTGGAAAATTTGCTTTTTTGCTGCATTTTTTGTCTTGGCTTGAGGTTTACTTGTTGAAGAAGGCATGGGAATAAACATGTGAACCTTTGGCTTTCTTGAGAGACAAGTTACTAAACCTTGGGATGTTCCTGATCAAAATGAGATTGAATAGTACGAGGAACTAAGCTTGATATCCTTGACGTCTTCCTTACCTATTTAACAACAAAAACAAAAAGGAATAAAACATAATTTTGGTATTTTGATTAGGGTTAGTAAACATAAACAATCAAATAAAAGCAAATAAAAAGAAACACACAAGGGCTTGGTGATCTCCCTTAGAATCAAAACTACAGAGGATGATAAAGGAAACAAAGCTAGTGATCTTGTTTGTGATGTAGGATGCAAATGGCATGTGGGATCTTAGGGGTAAAAATTAGGGTATTACAGTTGCCCCTATTTAAGTTTCTTCTATTCGGAGATACGAAGATTGACATCTTTGTCTCGACTAGATAAAAGAGACTTAAATATAATAAGAAACTCAATTTTTGGCCCTAAGAGACCACAAGATGATATGATTATGCTAATGGTATGCAAGACACAAGACCCATGTGGGGAAAATATGCCACAGGAGATAGACAACTGCTAGAGAACAAAAGAAAAGAGACTCCGCAGGGAAAAACCAAAAGAGAAAAATCCGTTCCAAATAAGGGAAAGGAAACCAATTCAACTAGGGAAGAGCTATCGACTGTCGGTCACTGGGAAAATAGTGAAGATACTCAACTTCAGAAGAGTGGTAACGTATCTTCTACCTGTCATTGGGTAGAGAACAAAAGAAAAAAAATCCAAAAAAGGTCACCGACTATCGGTCACTGGGTAGGGGGAACAGACTCGACTACTTGTCGCTAGGTAGGAAAAGAAATATAGGGTCGACTACCTATCACTGGGTAGGAAAAAACCAACTCGACTACCTATCACTAGGTAGGAAAATAAAATAACAAGCTTGGAAGGAAGGACAACTTTTTATCGGTCACTGGGAAGAAGCAAAGGTAACCAACCAAAGAGGGTGAGAGATATTACCTGATACCAGTCAATGGGTAAAACAAAGGCAATATACTAAAAAAGGTGAAGAAACATTACTGACTACCTGTCACTGGGTAAAAAAAATGAAGGCAATGGACTCACATGAAAAGATTATCGGCTACCAGTCGTTGGGTAGAAAATGACAGTAACTAACCAAAAGGTATGACAAATGTTACCTACTACCAGTCACTGGGTAGATAATAAAGGCAACATGCTCGGGAGGAAGGATTACCTTTTACCAGTCACTAGTTAAAAACAAGGATAACCAACCAAAAAAGATGAGAAATATTACCTGCTATCTGTCACTAGGTAAAGCAAAGGTAATACACTCAAAAGGTGAAGAAACATTACTTGGCTACCTATCACTGGGTAGGAAAAATGAAGGCAATGAACTTACAAGGAAAGATTATTGACTACCTATCACTGGGTAGAAAATGATGGTAACTAACCAAAAGTATGACGAATGTTACCTACTACCTGTCACTAGGTAGAAAATAAAGACAACAAACTCAAAAGAAATACCTGCTACCAATTACTAGGTAGGGTATACATAAATCAACTACCTATTACTGGGTAGGATAAGGAAAATAAATGTCAACTACCTGTCACTGGGTAGGACGAGAAATATAAATGTCAACTACCTGTCACTAGTTAGGACGAGAAATATATAATTAGCTACCTGTCACTAGGTAGCTCAAAATAAGGTAATAAACTCATGGGACCAAAGTTCAATCCAAGAACAATCTGGAAAGAAACAATCAAATAAGACTCTTCCCGGTGAGGAAATATCTCAATTGGGAATTAGTTCCATCCAGATAATGAACTGGGGAGGAAAGCTAAAACAAGCATATTCCATGAGGAATAAACCCAGTGGGGAATTAGAAAGGATAGACACTTTCTACTTATGGGTCGACACTCTATTGGAGAGAGGACACACACACACATACACTGCGGGGATAAGAGCGCCAGAGAGCAGGGAAGCACCGACCAAAATGCATAATGCAACAAAAAGATGCTATACACAACAAATGAATACGCATGCAATGCATATGAGTATGAATATGCTGACAAAACAGACATAAAGGTAAATGGGGGAAACTAAGTATCATAACACCACCGGATACTCGACCAATCTTAACAAGAGGAAGATACCACTGGAAACTCTATTAGGGACAAAACAAAGATCCTACAGGAGATAAACAAAAGCCATCAAAGGAAAATAAATCCTGCTACAAGGCTCAAATCTCGCTGGGTAGAAAACGATACTACTTAGAAAAAACCCAAAGATCAATCTTCTAACATCAATAATCCATAAAGGGAATGACAACATGAACTCTGCTTCGAGAGTGGAAGATAAGATATTGGGGAAACAAAATCAACCCAAATATTCTTGACTCATCTTGGGGATAAGAAAAAAATCCAAATGAGCTTCGCTTCAAATAAAATGGAAAAATATGCTGCAAAAAATAACGGATCCACTAGGGATTGCAATCATGCAGAAAATTACACAAACTTCACCGGGAAACAATGTCAATATTCCGAGGATACATGGAAAGTTCTTTCAGGACTAGCCAACTCTGAGAAAAGCATCCTGGACTTACCGGGGAAAATAAGAAATTAACATCATAGCAAAATGTCAAGCTGTGGGGGATTTTAGATCAATACACAATGTAGGTGAGAGAAAATCCGACAGGTGATTGCTATATCAACACTTTTCAGAAGGAAATAATGTTTGCTCTCTGCTTGGGGATATCCAAGGTAATAATGCATAGACTCCACTGGGGATCAGCAAGGACAAATCTGTGCATGGGGGTTTCACATTAAGAAGAGGTGTGTTACAGTGAGAATTGAATGTCAAGCTATTGATTAACTTGAATCTTAATTCATTGAAATTCACCACCGAGATTTGATTTATCCAAAGGAAAGGTTAAACAAAGAAAAACCTTTTGCGCGATGTAACAACAATGCTAGAGTTTTGGGGGTCGGGGGTTGGTTATGCCCAGGGTAGTTATTCACATCCCAAACACCTGTAGTACTCTACATGAACCTTTTGTGTATATGTATGCTAAGTTATCTAAGTTGTTGTTTGCTAGAGTCATGGGTTCAAGGTTAAGTTAAATTTTGAGGTAAAAAACTAAGGATAGTTCTAAGTTTGCTTGCAAAAATATCGCATCTTATGCCTACATATCCTTACTTGGATGGAATCAGGGCAACCGTAGTTCACCTTAATAAGGTTGAGGAATACTTGACTATGGTCAAGAATCCAAGGGGGAACAAACATAAAAATGTTTGCATAGAGTTTGACAAAACTCTCTAGATCTAAGTTTAACACTCAAGGGGATTGACTTTGACAAAAGTCAATAGGGGAGTAAGTAATCATGACAATGATCCTTACATAGAGTTAACAAACTCTATCTTAAAGTTCTAATTGCAGGAAACTCCTAACAAGGGGTAGGTCTTTTGAGTTAAATCAAAGTCTAATGAATATAGGTTCTAACTTAACTAAGTTAAAGGACCTAATGACATAACCAAGTCAAGGGGAGGGGTATTGAGCTATCTATGATAGTGAAGTCAATAGAGAGACTTTCCTTTGGAATAAGGGATAACAAGGCAACTGGATGAGAGCTAACAAGCTACATCACTTGGGGAAACTTAACAAAGCCTAAACACACATATGTATTCATTCAAACATGATGAAGATATAAAGTCATGGTAACAACCAAGAAATATAAGGGCAAGCCTGTGACAACATTAAGTAAAGATGATAGCAAGGCAACTTGATGAGAACTGACATGAAGGTCTTACGATCTAACATTACAATGTTCAAAGATCATGAAGGTAACAACCAACAAGGGCAAGCATGAAACATGTGTAACAACAATATTTTCATCAATGGTAATCAAACAAAACTCATGTAAACAAGTTACAACATGAATAAAACATGGTATATGAATCAATTAAAGACAAATGTAACACATTTAATCATATTCAAGACATATATATAGCTATCAATCATGGATAGGCAAGAAAAGTAACAATAGTTCAAGCATGGATTCAAACTTCACAAAGGGAAAGATAAACAAGATTCATGGTAACTTTTAAGGCAAGAAACAACCCTAAACATGTTATGATTCTAACAAGACACACAAAAAAGTAAGATGGGGGTGAACATGTTCATGAGGTTACAACATCAAGAAACATATCATGGCTCACAAATACGTTTCAAGGCATACTTTTCACATTCATGCATTCACAAAGGAAAATATAATCATGGTAAAGAAAAAGAGCCAAGTATTTAAAACATATAAACATGTTATACATTCAACAGTGATTCATACAAGATCAATCTTACAAGAAAAAGCCAAGCACTATGTCAAGAAAGTTCATGAAAACTAAATAAAACCGGCATTCAAGTGGACCAAAGTGTTTCAAAAATAACAATTTTTGAATTCTTTCTTCACACATTGAAACTAGACATATTAAGGAGCATAGTGCAAAAGAGTGGCATCAAAATGGTAAAAATCAAGAAGTTACGCCCATTTGAAAACTAGGCACAAAACTAGGAAACTACGGCAAAAAAGAAGGCAAGACGCAAAGCCAAGGCAAGGCAGATTTTGCAAGAAGGATCATAACTCACTCAAAACTTAATCAAATTGGATGAAATAAAAAATAAAATTGTGTATTTTTTCACAAGGAATCCAATGGTGGTGGTGTTTTTCTCAGATCATGCACCATGTGAAAAACTCGATAGCATCATTGAAAAAACATGTTATGTGCAAGAGCAATGTGACAGTCCAATGTACATGTTCTAAGCAGCAAGTAATGATTCAAACACAACATATGAGACATATAGAAAGTGCTTACAAGCATCATACATCAATAGACAAGCTAATTCAACATATGGTATGTGTAGTGGCAAAAGTAGCAAGCTTGTGCAAGGGCAAAGTAACAGATAGAAAAGTACCAATTCAGCATCAACTAAATGATCAAACATATCACATATGACATAAATGATGTTTACAAACACCAATCATCTATGCCTAACCAGAACCAATAAGTTGCATATTTAGATGTCACCTAAAATGAGCTAACAAGCCAAACCAAAGGAACAATCATGAATACCCAAGTTTATGAGCAAGAAATAGTTCAAACATGACCTATATAGTGTATCTAGCATGTTCATAATCAGTGTACATCAGTATTCAGCATGATCTTAAAAGTAGTAAGTTGGAACACTTACCTCTTGTAGATTTTTCAAGTCAATGCACCAAACAAGAAAACCAGTTGATGAATGATGATCCAAGAAGCTCCAATATGTTTCAAATAAGTGTTGCACCCTAAAATTTGCCCAACCTTATTCACTTGGTTTATGTTTTAATATCATTAGCATTTGCATATAGAGTCATGTACATAGGCTAACCATCTGCATAGCATAAGCATAACAAGTCATACAACAGGGGGACCAATCATTATTCTCATCTCTAGAAGCCTATCAAGAGGTTTATTATCCCAATTCAATCTTATTCAAGTCATCAGGAAAGAATTTGGAAGCAAAGAGCTCAACAGATCAAGCCTTGAGTCCATCTCCTAGCTGAGGGTATCTGAGGGTCAACAAGAGGAGTGTGAGCTGTGAGTTGAAGGCATGGAGAGTATCTAGACATTATGAGAGACTTAGAAAGTCATTTAAAGAAGGAGACAAGTCATTGATGAGAGCACAAGAGCTATAGCTGAAGGCAGTCAACTAGGGTGTCATCTGGGTCAACCCTAGGTCAACCCTAGGTCAATTGACTGATTTAAGGGGCATTCAAGTCTAGTGGAGAGATGTGGGGTTCATCATTGGACATATAAAGAAGGATATGGAGATATGCCAAGAAGAATTCAAGATAAATCAAGGAGAAGAGGAGTTTCTAAATTAGGGTTTCTGTGTAAAATCCCCTAGTTTAGGTCAAATTTCCAAGCAAGATAAGTCAAAATGCTAGCTTCAAATGGCTTCTTGGCCAACATGAAACTTATAGAGGATCTCAAGACCTTTAATTTGAGTGGTGGAAGACATCAAGGAGATTTATAGAACTCAAGTTATGGTCCTTGCAAGTTACAGGTCATCTGAGGTATCTGAAATTTTGTCTGTGAAAGTGACTTGACTTCCAAGCCATTTTTACCCCTCAAGGAGATTTCAAATGAATTCTTGGTCAACATAAGAATTGTTCCTCATTGTCTTAGCTTTCTATAAGGGTATAGCATGCCCTCATATGATGTGGAGAACTCAACTTATGGTCTTGGCAAGCAAAGGGTATTTTGGGCATTTGTGAATTATAGGTCATTTTAACCTATGTCCAAAACTCATACAAGGAGGCCTCAAATGGAAAAACTTACAACATCAAACTTGCTCCAAATGACATTTTGAGTCTAGAAAGAAGGTCACAAATTGTTGGAAAAGCTCATAACATGAAGTTGCATAATTGGTCAAAATTTGAACTAAAATGGCTTATAATTTGAATAAAGTCAAAGTGGAAAATGGTTTGGGAGATTTATAAGTCCAAATGGAGACTTCCAATATATGATTTTGAATGGAAAAGACATTCTAAAGACAATGGTTCAAGCACTTTTTTGAGTTTAGTGGAAGATTTCAAAGTTATCCTTGGTTACTTGCATTTTAAGAAACATAGCCAAAATGAATCAAAGTTGGAAGGCAAGGGAATGTGTAAGAGGGATCTAGAAGTTACCATTGAACACTATATATTCATGAAATGAAGATTGATCAAGGGTTGGACTCATTTCTCACCAAGAATTTCCCAAATTCTCTCATTCTTTCTCATTGCATTTTCACTTCAATTCCTCAAATTCTTCATCAATCACCATCAAAATCAACTTCATCATACTGATTCATCATCATAGATCAGAATTCAACCAAGAACAAGGTGTGATCAATCCATTTTCGAGCACTTCCATCATCAACATCAAAATTACAATTTCCATTGGACAGCAAGATCCAAGCCAAGTTTCATCCAAATATTGCAAACAGAATCAAGTACATCAAGAATGGATCAAGATTGAAGCATACAAGAGCCTGGATCCACGTGATTACTCAGCCTCCATTAAAGCTTGTTCAAGGTGCAAATCTTTCTAACTTATTCAATCTAGGGAGATTTAGGTAGTTTTACTAGTATATTCATGGTCTATGATGTTAGGAGGTTAGTTTAGATGAATTTGAGGCTGGATAGAGACAATTGTTAACAGGTGTACCAAACTGTTAGGGCTTGGAACTCGTGGCTTAGTGCATTAGAATCTTAGGTTGTTAGCGCAGGATAATCACCATTAGTCATGGAAGAGATTAGTCTAGGTTTGATGGAGAATTGTGTTGGTGAGTTGCAGAGTATTTCCATGGAGCCAGAAATTGTTGCGCTCAGGTTTATTGATTGGTTGAATTTCAAAACAATCTAATGCCATAGGCTTATAGAGGGAGAGATTTAGAATGTTTTTCATGTTTATAGCATGGCGTTTCATGGACTGTAGAGTGAGAACCGATTGAGGGAAGTTTGCTCGTGCATGTGCTTTCATGGTGTAAACCCTAAGTCTCATGATCAAAGGAGGAAGACGAAATCTGGAGCGTCCGTTTGGTGCAAGACCTTTGACTCAGAAGCCCATCGTGTGGCTGAGATTTGATTCAAAATTTGGAGGGAATTAGCTTGGTGCCCTAAACGCACCGTTTCATTAATTGAAACGGGCGGGCCTGAATGTGATGTGCTATCCCCACCCCCAGTAATGAGCCCATTAGGATTCTGAACGTGCTATGCTTGCTATTTTCACCCCCAGCTTGTGTTTTTATTTTCTTTAATGCTGACTGGTTCTGGGCCTAATCCAATCTGCTATGCGCACCCCACCACTGCCTGGCCCAATGAAATATCAACTGAGCGCGCTTGCTGAACAAACCCCCCTCCACTTTATTTCATTATTTTCTTTAATATTCTTTATTTTTTTTATGCATTTTCATTAATTCATAATAAATACATAAAAAATCATTTTCAATTCATTCTTTTTACACTATTTTCTTTAGGATGTGTAGAAATTGTCATTAAATAAAATTGCATTTTTATTTTTATTTGATATTTTTTCCATATTTTCTAAATAAATGTCATTTTAAGTAGTTTCATTTCATGCATGATTTTGTTAATTTTTTGTTCTATTACATGCTTTCATATTTTTTGTTCATTCTTTTTAGGTTGTTTAGATTAGATATTGAACTTGTAGATTCAATTTAGTTCCCATTTTTAGGAATTAATTTTAGGTGATTAATGTAGGCTTGAACAACATGAACAAATTAGGGTTTTTTTTAGGTGATGACTTAAGAAGTTTGATTTCATTTCCCTTAGGACTTAGGGTTTGACTAGTTTAGTTATGGGACTATAGGGGCTATGGGTAGTTATTAGATCCCCTTAGAAAAAGTCAGGATTCCCCTACTGCTATTAATGCTCTCTGTGTGTCTGATTGACTGGTGTGGTGTGCCCTCTGGGGATTATTGCTTGCTTGCTTGGGTATTGGGATTGTCTGGGGACTTGGGAGAGCTGAAGATTTGAGAAGATGAAGACCATTGGAGATCCAAAGATTGAAGATCAACTGCCAGAGTGGGAGAGGAGGTTCTTGCTAGCAGCTGCTGAGGAGACTAGGGTTTAGGAGCTAGGCAGAGCTCTAGGTTAGAAAGCTTGTTTCTCAAACATGGAATGCCTTGTCTGCATCCATCCTTTCTCTATGATTCAAAGTCTCTTTCAAGTATCCACCTCCTTCCTTTGGAAGGATCAGTGAATATATTTGAAAGATAGAACTTTTGAGAGGAAACTTTCTGTTTAATGTTAACAGTTGATGAACCACCCTTGGTAGGTAATTGACTGTCTAACATTCATTCACTTCACTCTTGTTACTGATTCCTCATCCTGGAGGTTTGAGCTTGAAGAAAAGCCATTGCAGATAGAAGACTGATGATCAAAGCCCTTGCCTGAAGGTCATGAAGATGGAGATTGATGCTTGTTGAAGCCTGTAGCTGATTGGAGATTACTTGAAGCCAGATGTTAATTCAGAGCTGCTGATGCTGTTTATTTTTGCTGTATTTCATTTGTTGATGTATTGATTGGTTTTCTGGACTGTATTGTTTGCTGTTTACCCTGCTGGGTTGAAAGTGAAGTCTGTTCACTTTTGCCTATTGTTTTCTAGGTTCGAGGTTGAGTGGGACTCCCTTGCCTCGCTTGTACTGTTGCATCCATGCATTTTACTGCTTTATTATATCTGTTATTGTTTCTGTTTCTGCCTATCCCGTAGGATCTCTGTTTCTCTCTGTGCAAGAGAGGAGCATGATAGACACTAGGTCTTAACCCATGCATGATAACATTAGGATAGTTTGATTCCCTCCGCAACCGTAGGTTAGAGTTCTGTCTCTTTCTTCCTCAAAAACAAACAGAAAAACACATAAAGATTTCAAACACAATAAAAGACACTTCTTCCGTAAAAGAATGTGAACTCATCAAAACGTCATTTTTGTCCGCTGGGACTGTTAATCAAGAAAACCTTTTTCAGAAGGAATAAAATCAACCAAGACAAGCTTGTGTCGTACGTGGCCCGAACTACGTTTGCTCTGATCTTTCATGTCGTGTGAAAGTACGTAGGCATAGGATGCGATATCCTAGCGAGCAATCTTCCCCTCCTTTCCCGTAGGTAGGCGAACTACGTTGACTCTGATTTCTCGTTCCAGACGGGAATACGTAGGCATAAAGTGCGATACTTTGCCGAGTCACTTTTTCTTTCTTTTTAACCCTTGACCTTTAGTTTAGATAGAATAATAATCCATACCCGAAAACAAGCGTGGATCCCGTCGAGTACGACGGACGTGAGGGGTGCTAATACCTTCCCCTTGCGTAACCGACTCCCGAATCCAGGTTTTGGTTGCGACGACCATACCTTTCCCGTGTTGTGCGAGGTTTACTCTGAGCGTTTCCTTTCCCTCCCGTGGGATAAATAACGCACGGTGGCGACTCTTCTGTTCAGCCGGCGCCGATTTTCGCAGTAGCGACAGCTGGCGACTCTGCTGGGGATCCAACGTCCCCTGGCTGCTAAGAACTGCGATGGTTCTTATGCATTTGGGATCCAACGTCCCTTTGAGAGAGTCAATCCTAGCGCTTGTTTTCCCGTCGAGGATTTTGTATGGATTTATATTTCTGACCTTTATTTTCAGCATTATATATATTGATTGTTATTGCTGTATTTGGGGTGTGACGGGTGTTCTGATATTGAGAGATAAGCCGGACCTGGGCTTGAGTGCACCTAGAATTAGCGTAGAAAGTAGTGGGCGCGTGCCGGCTTTGCTTGCATTAGTGTCTCATGAAATCTACACTCGGACGAGGTTCTTCTGGTTGGCTTCTTTTTCTACCCTTTGGGTCGAAGGGGTTGTTGGTCAGCTGAATTGTCGACTCCGGGAACCGATCATTTGGAAGTTGGCTGAGTGAGGCCTCTTCAGGATTTGATGATGCCACTCCTTCTGGGAATCGTATCATCAACCCTGAAAGTCTGTGACGCCGACGACCGCATAGGATGCCGTACCTTGTGCCAGTTATAGGGCCACCCACCTGTGAGGGGATTCAGGGTTATGCAGGTAACTAGACCTTCAGATACCGGTTATTTCTTGATCAGAGATCCTGGTTATTTATGGAGATGTGTTCTGAGGTCTGTCAGAGACCATTTGGAGATGTGTTCTGAGGTCTGTCAGAGACCATTTGGAGATGTGTTCTGAGGTCTGTCAGAGACCAATTAGAGATGTGAATTTGAGGTCTACCAGAGACCAGTTGGAGTTATGGTTTGAGGTCTGTCAGAGACCAGTATTGGAGCTTTGTGTTAGGTCTATCTGAGACCAGGGTTTGATGACTTCTGGATGGTCTATCTGAGACCTTTCTTGATTGGGTTTAGGCTATTCAGCTGCAGCTTTGGCCCCTGTTGCATGTTACTTGCATTGCATTGCCTGCATATCCATTACCATTTGCATTTCACTAACGTGTGTCTGTGCTGCAGGTGCATTTGCATTTCCCCGGTTCTAGTGCCCAGATTTTTGAGTATTGACTATGGCTAGTTTGAGGAAAACAGTTGCGTACAAGCTGCCTTCACCTGATATTACTTCTTTGCTTGGTCTGATATCTCTCGCTGATGAGGAGGTTAGAAGAAGCTTCAGAATGAGCCATGGGAGATTACTGAGATTAGTTTGCAAGCCCACTGCTGATGAGATGAACGGGCTATACACCTTGATGCAGTTCTATGACCCCGCATTGAGATGCTTTACTTTTGCTGACTTCATTTTAGGACCTACCATTGAGGAGTATGTGGAGTTTACTGAGCTTCCTGTGCAGAACAAGGTTCCCTTTATTCACTCTGCTGCTGAGCCCAAGTTGGAGGACTTAGCCAAAGCCTTGCATATGGACGCTGCAGAACTGTTATTGACTTCTTGGCTTGGGGTGTCAGGTTTCTCTCTGGATTTCTTAGTCGCCAAAGCTCGGGAGTACGCCAAGAACGGTTGTTGGGTGGTTTTCAATGCTATTTTGGCTCTATGCATCTATGGAATTGTGCTGTTTCCTAACTTGCCCAACTTTGTGGATTTGGATGCTTTCTATCTGTTTGCTGCAGGCAACCCAGTGCCAACCTTGATTGGAGACTTCTATCACTCATTGCACTACAAGAACGAAAACCGAAGGGGAAAAGTTGTTTACTGCTGTACTCCTCTGTTGAATATGTGGTTCAAAAGTCATCTCCCTATGAAGGGACCCTTTGCAGATAGTGCAACCTCAGCCAGTTGGTCAGAGCGCCTGATGAGGCTATATTCCGAAGACGTTGTGTGGTTTGATCGAGACCTGCTGGGATCTGAGCTCATCTTCAGTTGTTCTGGGTACCCTAATGTGCCGCTGATAGGAAGAAAAGGGTGTATCAATTACAACCCTTCTCTATTCATTCGCCAGTTCGGATATGCACTGAAGAATCCACCTCAGGAGGAAGAAGTACAGGAATCTCTGTACTTCACAGGTGATGTGAAGGGGGAGTTGTTAGCCAAGTTGCAACATGCCTGGACACGTATTAACCGCAAAGGGAAGCCACTGTTAGGTAAGAACGATTGCCAGGCCTATGCACCTTATAGAGTTTGGATTCAGGAGAGAGCAAGTCAGTTGCGGATGCCATTCCCAGATGTACCAATTCTTGTTCCTGTTCCGGTAGCAGAGCCAACTACTGTTTCTAGGGAAGTCTATGAGCAAATTGTGAGAGAAAAAGAAGCCTTGATGAAGATTAACGAAGGGTTAGAGCAAGAGCTAGCTCAAGTACGCAGTGAGAAAAACAAGGCTGTATATGCTTTCCAACAACAGATCGAGCTGTTAAACAGGTTAGGGGCTGAGTTTACTGAAGAGAAGAAAAAGCGTGAACGTCTGGGGCAAGAGTTCAGAAGTTCCCATGACATGCTGGAATCCAAGAAGAAAGCGCTTGACATCGCTCACCGAGAGATCTCCTCTTGCAATAAGACTTGGAATGCTACACTCACCAACAATAAGAAGAGGGAAGATAAGCTGAAGCAGCAAATTTCCGACCTCGAAGAGAAGTTGAAGTCTAGCATCAAGAAGTGTGAGGAGGAAGTGATGACCCGGTATAGTGTCCAGCATGCACTGAACAAGGCAATCAAATCCAGAGACGAAGCGGTGTCTCAGAAGCGAAAGTTAGAAGATTGCTTCGGAGAAGCAACATGGGAAGAAACTGCTGAAGACGTACGCCGTGTCCTTAAGAGGAGAAACCAGCTTGTTGAAGGGCTGCTTGATCGACCAAGCCATCCGGAGACCAAGAAGTTGATAGAGGAGTACCAGACTTTTGGGAGGATTTGATCATTTCATGTAGTAACTTGTATGCTTTATTTGCATAGTGCTGACCATCACCAGGATTGTTGGTTGAGGTCATGCCTTCTTCGTACTCTCAGCGATATTGTACCCTGGGCTTATTGATTCTCTCTGCAATATATGAGGCTTTCTATGATTCAGCTCCGATGTTCTTATTGTCAGCACTGTCACTGCACCGGCACTTTCGCACTAGAACTGGGGGAATGAACTTCCCTAATGCACAGACACATTGCATTGCATTCATATTCATATTGCATTACAGGTAATCTTTGAATAGTGTCTTACTTCCCGCTTGCATCAGGTACTTAACAAGATTGCAGATCAGCATCCGCACCGCTATTCTACACGCTCCAACTGTCGGAAAATCATGGACCAAATGCAGAACGAGATGCAAGATGTGCGCGAGAAGCTCGCCCTCTTCATGCAGACCATGGAAGCTATAGCAAAAGGGCAGGAGAATTTGCAGGCCATGGTCCAGCCTCTGTTGGCTCGAAACGCTGGTCATGGTAATGAAGATCATCAGTCTGTCCGGGTTGATACTGCTCATGGAGACGGCACTCCCACGCCAGTGGCTCCGCCCATAGTCAATATACCTGCTGCTAATGTCAACAACGCTACCGCTGCTGTGAATGGTAACGTCGGAGGGGGGAATGAGACCGCTGTCCATAATGTTGGGCTGGGTGATGTCAATTTGGCAGATAATCTAGGAGGCAATGGCTTTGTCAATACTGGGTTCGGATTCAACGATCAGGGATTCGATAACACTGGGAAGTATGGCTTTAATGCTCAAGGCTTTGGGCAAGATGGTTATGGTATGGTCAATCAGGGTTACGGAGGCTTTGGAAACGGAAACGGTACTGGATTTATGGCTTTTGGTCCTGCTGGAGGTGTTCAAGGGTACGGCAACAGAGGCCGAGGTCCGGGAATGAATCAGATCAGAGCTGGACGTAATAATGCATATGATGGGTACGGAGCTGGAAACGGTATGTGGCAAGAGGATCAGCAGGAGGACGCCTTCTCCGGAGGAGGTTTTGAAGGGCCGATGGATGATTCCCAAAAGATTAGAATGCTGGAAGAGCAGATGAAGGGAGTCCTAAACCAGAGTGCTGTGGGTTTGGACATGGCAACTATGGGCTTGGTACCTGGCTTGAGGGTGCCAATTAAATTCAAAGCTCCTGCGTTCGACAAGTACAAAGGAGACACGTGTCCGAAAGTGCATGTACGAGCTTATTACAGAAAGATGTCTGCATACTCCACTGATGAAAGAATGCTAATGCATTTCTTTCAGGATAGTCTATCGGGCCCTTCCCTAGAGTGGTACATGGGGTTGGAGCCAACTGATATCAAGACATGGAAGCAATTGGCGGAGGCATTTGTAGCCCATTACAAGTATAACAGCGACCTGGCACCCAATCGGGTCCAGTTGGCCGGGCTGTCGCAGAAGAAGGGGGAGAGTTTTAAAGAGTACGCGCAAAGGTGGCGCGATATGGCTGCCAGGGTCCGTCCTCCGGTGGAAGATAAGGAAATGAATGATATGTTTGTCGGCACATTCACAGGGCTGTTTCATGATATGCTGTTTCATACGTCTCTGGCCAGTTTCTCAGACCTGATTCTGATGGGGGAAAAGATTGAACGTAATATTAAGCAAGGAAAGTTCCAAGTCGAGGAATCAACTGCATCTGGCAGTAATAGGAAGGCTTATGGTGGGCGCCGTCAGGGCGAGGCAAGCGCGGTATTTGGAGGCCGAGGCCGAGGCCGAGGCAGGGGACGAGGTCAATATCGTCAGCCGCAGCAGGTGTCGAGTGTTACTATCCCATATCAACAACAACCAATCCATCAACAACAACCGGTTCAGCAGCAGCCAATGCCACAGCAGCAGCAGCCTCAGCAGGGGGCACAGCAGGCTCAACGAAGATTCCAGGGCAGTAAACCGAGAAGAGTGTTTGAGAAGCCTCCCTCAACCTATGCTGATTTATTGCAGACATTGTTGGGATTAAATCTGGTAGAGAAAAGAACTCTGGCACCAATAACGGGAGCTCCCCCGTTCGGCTACGATGCAAGCAGGCACTGTGAGTTTCATTCTGGGGCCCCGGGCCACGATATAGAAGGTTGCCATGCTTTTAAGCACGTTGTGCAGGATCTTTTAGATAACAAGACTATCAATTTCGGAACGGCAGGTCCGAATATAGTCCAGAAACCCATGCCTAATCATGGGGCTAACGCCGTGCTGACTGAGGAAGGGTTGAATCTGATTATGAATGTTGAAGATTTAAAGACGCCGCTGAGCGAGATAAAGAGCCGACTGTTACAAGGAGGTGTTTACCCAGGTTGTAACGAGTATTGCTTAGATTGTTGGACCCTAGCTGGGGGGTGTGAGGATTTGAAGAAAGGCATTCAGGCTTTAATTGATGAAGGGATATTGCAGTTTGATCGAGCGGCAACTGACGAGCCTGCAGGGGCAGTAGTGGATAATCGGAGTGATGTGGCCACGGTAACGATTCCTCGGAAGACGATCACTATTGCAGCACCAGCTCAGCGACCACCGATTACCATAACTAAGGCCGGGCCGATCCCGTATGAGAACACGAAAGCAGTCCCATGGTCATATGGGTTAGAGGTGTATTGTGACGGGATAAAGATTGATGTTAACAAGCAGTCAGCGGAGATTGTGGATAATGTTGTTGGTTCAGGAGGCATGACGAGGAGTGGCAGGATCTTTATATCTCCTGAAGTGGAGGCCGAAAGACTAGCGAAAGGAAAAGGGAAAGTGGTTGAAAATGTTCCGGTACAAGCAAATGAAAAAGAAGCAGCATCGAAGGATGTAGAAGAGTTCATGCGCTTGATTCAGAAAAGTGATTATAAGATTGTGGAGCATCTGCAGCAGACACCGTCCAAAATATCTATCTTGTCATTGCTGTTGTGTTCGGAAGCTCACAGAAATGCTTTGCTGAAAGTCCTGGACACTTCTTTTGTACCACAAGACGTCTCCGTGAATCAGCTAGAAGGAGTATTGGCGCATGTGAATGCGGGCCACAGTTTGGGCTTTACCGATTTTGACTTGACTCCGAAAGGGAGAGATCATAATATGGCATTACACGTATCTGTTGAGTGTAGAGGATCGGTAATGGCGCACGTATTGGTTGACACCGGATCATCTTTGAATGTGCTGCCCAAGAAGGCGATGATGAAGCTGGATGTTCGAGGGATTTTGTGTACACCCAGTGATTTGGTAGTCAGAGCATTTGACGGCACGCGGAGAACAGTCTTCGGATCGATTACCTTGCCTCTGCAAGTGGGGCCGGAAGTGTTTGCAACTGAGTTTTATATCATGGATATACAGCCTGCGTACAGCTGTTTGCTGGGAAGACCCTGGATTCATGGGGCAGGGGCAGTCACGTCTACCCTGCATCAGAAGTTAAAATATATGGTCGGAGACAGCGTAGTCACCGTGTGCGGAGAAGAAGACATCCTGGTCAGCCATCTATCTTCATTTAAATATGTGGAAGTCGACGGAGAGATCCACGAGACGCCATGCCAGGCATTCGAAGGTTTGCGCATCAAGGACAAAGGTCCCGGGCCGAGCAAAGTGCCAGAGATAGCTGTCTCATCATATAAAGAAGCTCAAGCTCTAGTAGAAGCAGGAGAAGCCAAGGGCTGGGGCAAAGTGCTGGACATTCCTGTGAAGATGGACCGGTTCGGGCTGGGGTACCGACCGTCGTCATCAACTCCTTCCGTGGGGGCCCCCCGTTTTAGAAAGTCAATCACCATCTCTGCCAGTGGAGTATGTCATGAAACTGTCAATGCTGCTTCGGAGTCCGATGAAGGGGACAGCGACTGTGATATGGATGCCTGGATTCAGCCAAGCACGCCAGGACAAGGACTGTGCAACTGGTCTATTCAGGAGCTTGTTCCTGTGACTTTTAAACAGTAATGCCTTGCTTTATTAATTGTTGAATAATCTGATGTCTTGCCCAGGGCATCAGGATTTGCTTAGGGCTGTGTTGTTATAAACATTGCGTGTTAATCATTAAATAAATGGCGTTTTTTCATGTGCAAATACCGTAATCCCTGTCTTTCCTGTTTTGTATTTTTCGAAAAAAATGGCAATGTGGTTATTCGCTTTATACGCATTTTGAAGCACTTAACCATTCCTTTTGCAGGATAACATTTTCAGATGACATCCTTGAACCACCTATGACTCGTCCCGATTTTGAGCACCCGGTGTTTCAGGCTGAAGAAGAGGTTGTCGAAGATAGCGACGTTCCTGAAGAACTGTCTTGGTTAGTGAAGCAAGAGGAAAGAGCCATTCTGCCTCACGACGAGGTCATCGAAATTATCAACTTCGGGTCGGAAGGGGTTGAGAAAAATATTCGTATCGGAGCCGCGCTGCAGAGTGATATCAAGCGAAGGCTGGTTGAAATGCTCCGAGAGTATAATGATGTATTCGCTTGGTCATATGAAGATATGCCGGGGCTCGATACAGATATGGTCGTGCATCGCCTGCCACTGAAAGAAGATTGCCCACCGGTCAAACAAAAGCTTCGCAGAACACGACCAGATATGGCAATGAAGATCAAAGAGGAAGTTCAGAAACAGTGGGACGCTGGTTTCCTGGCTGTGACGAAGTATCCTTCATGGGTTGCCAACATCGTACCAGTGCCAAAGAAAGATGGCAAGGTTCGAATGTGCGTGGATTATAGAGATTTGAATAAAGCAAGCCCAAAAGACGATTTTCCACTTCCTCACATTGACGTGTTAGTTGATAATACCGCTCAATACTCTGTATTCTCCTTCATGGATGGCTTTTCAGGCTATAATCAAATTAAGATGGCGCCAGAGGATATGGAGAAGACTACTTTCATAACGCCTTGGGGAACATTTTGTTACAAAGTGATGCCCTTTGGTTTGAAAAATGCTGGGGCAACATATCAGCGTGCGATGACAACTCTTTTTCATGACATGATGCATAAAGAGATCGAAGTTTATGTTGACGATATGATTGCCAAATCCCAGACGGAGGAAGAGCATCTGGTGAATCTGCTGAAGTTGTTTAAAAGACTTAGGAAGTTCAGGCTGAGGCTGAACCCTAATAAATGCACCTTCGGGGTAAGATCGGGTAAACTGCTGGGGTTTATCGTAAGCGAAAGGGGAATAGAGGTCGATCCTGCTAAAATAAAAGCGATTCAAGAAATGCCGACGCCTAAAACAGAGAAAGAGGTGCGCGGGTTTTTAGGGAGATTGAACTACATCGCTCGGTTCATATCTCACCTAACGGCCACGTGTGAACCATTATTCAAGCTGTTGAAGAAAGATCAAGCTGTAACGTGGAACGAAAATTGTCAAAAGGCGTTCGACAAAATAAAGAAGTATCTGCAGGAGCCTCCTATTTTGATACCCCCGGTGGCAGGGAGACCCTTGATAATGTATTTGACGGTTCTTGAGGGAAGCATGGGTTGTGTTCTCGGTCAACACGACGAGACAGGGAGAAAAGAGCATGCAATCTATTACTTGAGTAAGAAATTTACAGATTGTGAATCTCGGTACTCAATGCTGGAGAAAACTTGTTGCGCGCTAGCCTGGGCCGCCAAGCGTTTGAGGCAGTACATGCTGAATCATACAACCATGCTCATCTCGAAGATGGATCCTATCAAATATGTATTCGAAAAGCAGGCGTTGTCAGGTAGAATTGCCCGTTGGCAGATGGTCTTGACTGAATATGATATTCAATACGTCTCGCAAAAGGCTATAAAGGGGAGTGTGTTGTCTGAGTATCTGGCGGAGCAACCTATTGAAGATTACCAATCGATGAGGTTTGATTTTCCTGACGAGGATATCATGTACCTAAAGATGAAGGATTGTGAAGAACCATTGCCAGACGAGGGACCAGAGTTGGGGTCCAAATGGAAGATGATATTTGACGGAGCTGTGAATGCTTACGGTAGCGGAATAGGGGCAATTATCACCACGCCACACGGGTCGCACATCCCGTTTACTGCCCGATTGACATTTGCCGTTACCAACAATGAGGCCGAATACGAAGCTTGTATAATGGGGCTTGAAGAAGCCATTGATTTGCGAATCAAACATCTAGACGTATACGGAGACTCAGCTCTGGTAGTGAATCAGATAAAAGGGGAATGGGAGACACGTCAGCCCAATTTGATACATTACATGAATTATGCAAGGAGATTGTTGCCTTTCTTCGACAAAGTTGAATTGCATCACGTGCCGCGGGCAGAAAATCAAATGGCTGACGCCCTCGCCACGTTGTCTTCCATGTACAAGGTCAACTTCTGGAACGAAGCTCCCCAAATCACTATCTCTCGGTTGGACAGGCCAGCTTATGTATTTGCTATTGATGAAGCATCTGATGACAAACCGTGGTATTTCGATATCCTTAATTTCCTGAAGAATAAAGAGTATCCGGCTGGGGCATCCAGTCAAGATCAGAAGACTCTCAGGAGATTAGCGGGTAATTTCTACTTGAATCCGGATGGCGTCTTGTACAGAAGAAACCACGATTTGGTGTTGTTGCGTTGTGTAGACGAGAAAGAGGCAAAGCTTCTCATGGAGGAAATTCACGAAGGTACCTTTGGTACGCATGCTGGTGGGCATGCCATGACGAGAAAGCTGCTGTGGGCAGGTTATTTTTGGCTGACGATGGAAACTGATTGTTTCAAGTTCGCGAGGAAGTGCCACAAGTGCCAAATCTATGCTGACAAAATACACGTGCCTCCGAGTCCTCTAAATGTGATGTCATCTCCATGGCCATTCTCGATGTGGGGAATCGATATGATCGGAAAGATCGAGCCGACGGCTTCTAACGGGCATCGGTTCATCCTAGTAGCAATCGATTATTTCACCAAGTGGGTGGAAGCGGCGTCTTACGCAAATGTAACGAAGCAAGTGGTGGCCAGATTCATCAAGAGAGATATCATTTGCCGATATGGGATCCCCGAGCGGATAATCACGGATAATGGTTCAAATCTGAACAACAAAATGATGAAGGAGCTCTGTCAGAATTTCAAGATCGAACATCACAACTCCTCCCCTTACCGACCCAAGATGAATGGCGCTGTTGAGGCGGCCAATAAGAATATCAAGAAGATCGTTCAGAAAATGGTGGTGACCTATAAAGATTGGCATGAAATGCTACCTTTCGCTTTGCACGGTTATCGTACGACGGTACGCACATCAACCGGGGCAACTCCGTTCTCGTTGGTATACGGAATGGAAGCGGTATTACCATTGGAAGTTGAGATCCCTTCTCTGAGGGTATTGCGAGACGTTCAGCTGGACGAGGCAGAATGGGTAACGAATAGATTGAACCAATTGAGCTTGATGGATGAGAAGAGGCTAGCTTCTCTAGCATACGGTCGTTTGTACCAAAGACGAATGAAGAAAGCGTACGACAAGAAGATACTTCCGCGAAGCTTTCAGACGGGCGACCTTGTGCTGAAAAGGATTCTCCCGCCGCAAGCAGATCACAGGGGCAAGTGGACCCCCAACTACGAAGGGCCATATGTTGTCAGTAAGGTCTTTTCAGGAGGAGCTTTATTGTTGTCCACCATGGACGGAGAAGACTTTGCGTCACCTGTGAATTCGGACGCAGTTAAAAAATACTTTGCTTAAAATAGACCCGCTGGACAGAAAAAGAGAGTCCAGGCAAAAATGGGGCATCCTGGCGAACCAAAAACAGAATGAAAGGTTCGGGCAAAAGTTAGGGATAAAATTGAAAAAATGTACACCCGCGAAGTTGAAAACCTACACTGGGCGGCTTCGGCAAAAAAGGGTATCCCGGTGAACTGAAAACCCGTAAAGGGCGGTTCACGCAAAAGTTAGGGATGTGAAAAGCAAATGACTGCGGTCCGAATTTGATATTACAATGAGCATCAATGCGGGAGAATATATGTGAGGAGCCAGTTATCAGATACAATCTCTTCAGAAGTGAGGATACCGGGAAAGCATTAGAGTCGGGCGAGTCATGGGAGGATCAGTTTGTGGTGTTCATCTGCATCCCGTTGCCGACATGTGTACAAAATTTAATTTGTCAAAACATTCATGCTTCTTGTGCATACTTATGTATTTGCTTTGCGTAGCTTCCTCTTTTCAGGAGTTACATCCCGTGTACAAAAAACTCCGCCCATTCAGGGGCCCAATCAATGAAAATATGTTATTCAGTACTTGATGCTGGTTCTTTACTGTTTTGTGCATGATAAAACGCCTAAGTTTATTGAAGCTAGCATGAGTATAACATCGCTGGCCCTTGCCAACAATTGTTAAAGCTTTGAATTAACTGAGTGTAACGTCACTAACCTGAATTGATTTGATTGCATAGGCTTGTCGTGTCTTGTTTGTGTTGTTGTAGGTTTCATAACCATACGAGGAAGATGATCAAAAGATTGCGATAACGAAAGACTCAGACCCCACGTAGGTCACGCATGTTCTTCCTGAAGAAGGATAGAATTCCCCAGCTAGCCGTAGCTTATCCAGAGGACGTGCTCCAGAAAAGTTATTCGTCCTCAGCAGAGTTTGGCGATTCTAAGATCATAAGGCTGTATTCAGACAGGTTCGTCTTTCCCCGCAGGGTCATGCACTCTCCCCCCAGCGGAGTCAGGTGATTTTCCCCCAAGAGAATCATCCCATCCCCAGCGGAGTTCTCTTTTCAGCAAGTGTTCTTTCCATCCAGTGGAATTAGAAGATTATGGCTCTCCAAAGCAGAGTTGATGGTGGGTCCTGTCATTTATTTTGTCAGGGATACTGTGTAATATCAGTTCACGTTCCAGCAAAAAGTCCGATCGAACTATGCACATCTGCTATTCCCCAGCAGAGTTATATTCCCCAGCAGGGGGTTACCTCAATAGGGTGTGCGGTTTGAGTTCCCAATTTCCCAGCAGGGTCGACTTCACCCTTCCAGCATTTATTTCGCTGGAATAATTCTGTAGCATCTGGCTATCCCCGGCGGAGTCGGCATTATCCTTCCAGCATTTATTTTGCTGAAGCAGTTTCTATACTCTAGCAGTTCAGGTGGAGAGAACTCTTGCTCAAATGAACAATCAAACATTCAAGATCTCGGCATGAGACATCCAATGATAATGTCAGTTTCGGCAGTATTCCCCCACAGAGTTAGCATGATGAGATTCTCTTTGTCTCTAACAGAGTCATTTATGCAAATGTCTCTTATTTTCCCCGCCAGAGTTGCCAGGATAAGTTTCTCTTTGTTCCCAAGCAGAATCAGTTGTCATCAAGGGTTCCATGAATCAGAATTTCAGAGGCCACCGCCGGTTATCAGTGCAGGCGTCCAATAGTTTGGTTTCCAGACATCCCCAGTGGAGTCCGCCGCAAAGTCGCTGTCACGTCAGTGCTAAGAAGTTTGTGGGTTGGGATCAGTGGAGAACTAAGTCCTGACGCGGACAATTTACTCCTGGATTGACGGGATTTCTTCAGAAGTGGGCGTCCTAACGTGGACAGGTTTATTTCCCTGGATTGGTGAGGTGTGTTAGTCCCAACGTGGGCAGATTCGGTTTTTCGAAATTAGTAGAATGGGAGGTCACGACGTTGACAAAAGTGATTACTCTTTGTGGTGGTGCCCTGACGTCGCCAGATCAGACCAGTGTGTGAGTCCTTACGTGGACAAGTCTTATTTCCTCAGCGGGTCGAAGACGCCTGAGTCCTGACATGGACAAATCAAAGAGATTGTTATTCCTAACGTGGAGAAGTGGGTCCTAACGTGGACGATGTAGTCCTTACACGGACGCATCAGAAGAAGATTCCTTACGCGGAAAAGATGTAGTCCTTACGCGGACATATCAAAAGAGGTGATTCCTAACGCGGAAAGAATGGAGTCCTTACGTGGACAGATTAAGATGGCGTTCCTTACGTGGAAAAATGTAGTCCTGACGCGGACAAATCGGAAAGAAAAATGGTTTCCTTACATGGGAAGACGAGTTTATTCCTTACGTGGAAAGATTAAGTCCTCACGCGGACATATCAAGATTGGTTCCTTACGTGGAAAGAAAGAGTGCATTCCTGACGTGGAAGAGTTTAGTCCTGACGCGGACAGATCCAGACGAAGTCTTATTCCTTACGTGGAAAAGTGGTGATTCCTTACGTGGAAAAGAGATTGATTCCTGACGTGGAAAGAAATGGATTATTCCTGACGTGGAAGAGTTTAGTCCTGACGCGGACAGATCAAAGAAGTTATTCCTAATGTGGAAGAAGAAGGTTTACTCCTTACGTGGAAAAACTGGGGTCCTTACGTGGACAGATTCAAGAAAAGTTGATTCCTGACGTGGAAGAATGATGCACTCATCGCGTGGAAGGTTGAGTCCTGACGTGGACAGGTTCAGAACCAAAGTGGGATTCCTTACGTGGAAAGATTGGAGTCCTGACGCGGACATGTCAAGTGGTATTGGAGTCCTTACGTGGACAGATTGATATAGTTCTCCTTATGTGGAAAGAAGATTGCTTCCTGACGTGGAAAGATGAAAGGGTTAGTCCTGACGTGGACAGATACAGAAAAGATGATTCCTAACGTGGATAGGCGTTACTCCTAACGTGGACGATGTTATTCCTAACGTGGACAGGTGTTACTCCTAACGTGGAAGAGTTTTATTCCTAACGTGGACGATTCAGTTTATGGAAATGCAGACGAATTATCCCCAGTGGAATTGCCGAGATTTTTCTGGGTTAACAGCAAATGGAGTCCTAACGTGGACCGGTTTTAGTTGAGATTTCTTCGTATTGATGACGGACAGAGTCCTAACGTGGACAGGAAAGCAACATGTTATGACAGAATCCTCTTCAGAACGATGAAGACAATCCCCAGCACGGTCGCGCGAGATCAGTGGGTTGCTGTAACAGTCAGATTCAGCTGATGGATGTCGTTCCTCAAGCAGGAGCGCCATTTATTTCTGCGGTTGGCAAATTTCTGGTTTCACTAGTATTCAACCGTCTCGTACCGCGAATGTCTGAAGGCTCCGGGCTCTTCACCCAATCGGGTCCAAGTCGCTTGAATAGGGGCAGCTGTTGCACCCTAAAATTTGCCCAACCTTATTCACTTGGTTTATGTTTTAATATCATTAGCATTTGCATATAGAGTCATGTACATAGGCTAACCATCTGCATAGCATAAGCATAACAAGTCATACAACAGGGGGACCAATCATTATTCTCATCTCTAGAAGCCTATCAAGAGGTTTATTATCCCAATTCAATCTTATTCAAGTCATCAGGAAAGAATTTGGAAGCAAAGAGCTCAGCAGATCAAGCCTTGAGTCCATCTCCTAGCTGAGGGTATCTGAGGGTCAACAAGAGGAGTGTGAGCTGTGAGTTGAAGGCATGGAGAGTATCTAGACATTATGAGAGACTTAGAAAGTCATTTAAAGAAGGAGACAAGTCATTGATGAGAGCACAAGAGCTATAGCTGAAGGCAGTCAACTAGGGTGTCATCTGGGTCAACCCTAGGTCAACCCTAGGTCAATTGACTGATTTAAGGGGCATTCAAGTCTAGTGGAGAGATGTGGGGTTCATCATTGGACATATAAAGAAGGATATGGAGATATGCCAAGAAGAATTTAAGAGAAATCAAGGAGAAGAGGAGTTTCTAAATTAGGGTTTCTGTGTAAAATCCCCTAGTTTAGGTCAAATTTCCAAGCAAGATAAGTCAAAATGCTAGCTTCAAATGGCTTCTTGGCCAACATGAAACTTGTAGAGGATCTCAAGACCTTTAATTTGAGTGGTGGAAGACATCAAGGAGATTTATAGAACTCAAGTTATGGTCCTTGCAAGTTACAGGTCATCTGAGGTATCTGAAATTTTGTCTGTGAAAGTGACTTGACTTCCAAGCCATTTTTACCCCTCAAGGAGATTTCAAATGAATTCTTGGTCAACATAAGAATTGTTCCTCATTGTCTTAGCTTTCTATAATGGTATAGCATGCCCTCATATGATGTGGAGAACTCAACTTATGGTCTTGGCAAGCAAAGGGTATTTTGGGCATTTGTGAATTATAGGTCATTTTAACCTATGTCCAAAACTCATACAAGGAGGCCTCAAATGGAAAAACTTACAACATCAAACTTGCTCCAAATGACATTTTGAGTCTAGAAAGAAGGTCACAAATTGTTGGAAAAGCTCATAACATGAAGTTGCATAATTGGTCAAAATTTGAACTAAAATGGCTTATAATTTGAATAAAGTCAAAGTGGAAAATGGTTTGGGAGATTTATAAGTCCAAATGGAGACTTCCAATATATGATTTTGAATGGAAAAGACATTCTAAAGACAATGGTTCAAGCACTTTTTTGAGTTTAGTGGAAGATTTCAAAGTTATCCTTGGTTACTTGCATTTTAAGAAACATAGCCAAAATGAATCAAAGTTGGAAGGCAAGGGAATGTGTAAGAGGGATCTAGAAGTTACCATTGAACACTATATATTCATGAAATGAAGATTGATCAAGGGTTGGACTCATTTCTCACCAAGAATTTCCCAAATTCTCTCATTCTTTCTCATTGCATTTTCACTTCAATTCCTCAAATTCTTCATCAATCACCATCAAAATCAACTTCATCATACTGATTCATCATCATAGATCAGAATTCAACCAAGAACAAGGTGTGATCAATCCATTTTCGAGCACTTCCATCATCAACATCAAAATTACAATTTCCATTGGACAGCAAGATCCAAGCCAAGTTTCATCCAAATATTGCAAACAGAATCAAGTACATCAAGAATGGATCAAGATTGAAGCATACAAGAGCCTGGATCCACGTGATTACTCAGCCTCCATTAAAGCTTGTTCAAGGTGCAAATCTTTCTAACTTATTCAATCTAGGGAGATTTAGGTAGTTTTACTAGTATATTCATGGTCTATGATGTTAGGAGGTTAGTTTAGATGAATTTGAGGCTGGATAGAGACAATTGTTAACAGGTGTACCAAACTGTTAGGGCTTGGAACTCGTGGCTTAGTGCATTAGAATCTTAGGTTGTTAGCGCAGGATAATCACCATTAGTCATGGAAGAGATTAGTCTAGGTTTGATGGAGAATTGTGTTGGTGAGTTGCAGAGTATTTCCATGGAGCCAGAAATTGTTGCGCTCAGGTTTATTGATTGGTTGAATTTCAAAACAATCTAATGCCATAGGCTTATAGAGGGAGAGATTTAGAATGTTTTTCATGTTTATAGCATGGCGTTTCATGGACTGTAGAGTGAGAACCGATTGAGGGAAGTTTGCTCGTGCATGTGCTTTCATGGTGTAAACCCTAAGTCTCATGATCAAAGGAGGAAGACGAAATCTGGAGCGTCCGTTTGGTGCAAGACCTTTGACTCAGAAGCCCATCGTGTGGCTGAGATTTGATTCAGAATTTGGAGGGAATTAGCTTGGTGCCCTAAACGCACCGTTTCATTAATTGAAACGGGCGGGCCTGAATGTGATGTGCTATCCCCACCCCCAGTAATGAGCCCATTAGGATTCTGAACGTGCTATGCTTGCTATTTTCACCCCCAGCTTGTGTTTTTATTTTCTTTAATGCTGACTGGTTCTGGGCCTAATCCAATCTGCTATGCGCACCCCACCACTGCCTGGCCCAATGAAATATCAACTGAGCGCGCTTGCTGAACAAACCCCCCTCCACTTTATTTCATTATTTTCTTTAATATTCTTTATTTTTTTTATGCATTTTCATTAATTCATAATAAATACATAAAAAATCATTTTCAATTCATTCTTTTTACACTATTTTCTTTAGGATGTGTAGAAAATTGTCATTAAATAAAATTGCATTTTTATTTTTATTTGATATTTTTTCCATATTTTCTAAATAAATGTCATTTTAAGTAGTTTCATTTCATGCATGATTTTGTTAATTTTTTGTTCTATTACATGCTTTCATATTTTTTGTTCATTCTTTTTAGGTTGTTTAGATTAGATATTGAACTTGTAGATTCAATTTAGTTCCCATTTTTAGGAATTAATTTTAGGTGATTAATGTAGGCTTGAACAACATGAACAAATTAGGGTTTTTTTTAGGTGATGACTTAAGAAGTTTGATTTCATTTCCCTTAGGACTTAGGGTTTGACTAGTTTAGTTATGGGACTATAGGGGCTATGGGTAGTTATTAGATCCCCTTAGAAAAAGTCAGGATTCCCCTACTGCTATTAATGCTCTCTGTGTGTCTGATTGACTGGTGTGGTGTGCCCTCTGGGGATTATTGCTTGCTTGCTTGGGTATTGGGATTGTCTGGGGACTTGGGAGAGCTGAAGATTTGAGAAGATGAAGACCATTGGAGATCCAAAGATTGAAGATCAACTGCCAGAGTGGGAGAGGAGGTTCTTGCTAGCAGCTGCTGAGGAGACTAGGGTTTAGGAGCTAGGCAGAGCTCTAGGTTAGAAAGCTTGTTTCTCAAACATGGAATGCCTTGTCTGCATCCATCCTTTCTCTATGATTCAAAGTCTCTTTCAAGTATCCACCTCCTTCCTTTGGAAGGATCAGTGAATATATTTGAAAGATAGAACTTTTGAGAGGAAACTTTCTGTTTAATGTTAACAGTTGATGAACCACCCTTGGTAGGTAATTGACTGTCTAACATTCATTCACTTCACTCTTGTTACTGATTCCTCATCCCGGAGGTTTGAGCTTGAAGAAAAGCCATTGCAGATAGAAGACTGATGATCAAAGCCCTTGCCTGAAGGTCATGAAGATGGAGATTGATGCTTGTTGAAGCCTGTAGCTGATTGGAGATTACTTGAAGCCAGATGTTAATTCAGAGCTGCTGATGCTGTTTATTTTTGCTGTATTTCATTTGTTGATGTATTGATTGGTTTTCTGGACTGTATTGTTTGCTGTTTACCCTGCTGGGTTGAAAGTGAAGTCTGTTCACTTTTGCCTATTGTTTTCTAGGTTCGAGGTTGAGTGGGACTCCCTTGCCTCGCTTGTACTGTTGCATCCATGCATTTTACTGCTTTATTATATCTGTTATTGTTTCTGTTTCTGCCTATCCCGTAGGATCTCTGTTTCTCTCTGTGCAAGAGAGGAGCATGATAGACACTAGGTCTTAACCCATGCATGATAACATTAGGATAGTTTGATTCCCTCCGCAACCGTAGGTTAGAGTTCTGTCTCTTTCTTCCTCAAAAACAAACAGAAAAACACATAAAGATTTCAAACACAATAAAAGACACTTCTTCCGTAAAAGAACGTGAACTCATCAAAACGTCATTTTTGTCCGCTGGGACTGTTAATCAAGAAAATCTTTTTCAGAAGGAATAAAATCAACCAAGACAAGCTTGTGTCGTACGTGGCCCGAACTACGTTTGCTCTGATCTTTCATGCCGTGTGAAAGTACGTAGGCATAGGATGCGATATCCTAGCGAGCAATCTTCCCCTCCTTTCCCGTAGGTAGGCGAACTACGTTGACTCTGATTTCTCGTTCCAGACGGGAATACGTAGGCATAAAGTGCGATACTTTGCCGAGTCACTTTTTCTTTCTTTTTAACCCTTGACCTTTAGTTTAGATAGAATAATAATCCATACCCGAAAACAAGCGTGGATCCCGTCGAGTACGACGGACGTGAGGGGTGCTAATACCTTCCCCTTGCGTAACCGACTCCCGAATCCAGGTTTTGGTTGCGACGACCATACCTTTCCCGTGTTGTGCGAGGTTTACTCTGAGCGTTTCCTTTCCCTCCCGTGGGATAAATAACGCACGGTGGCGACTCTTCTGTTCAGCCGGCGCCGATTTTCGCAGTAGCGACAATAAGGTGTTCAAATGATGAGAACTCCTCCAAGAAAACACCAAAAGCTTCAAAGTGAAACTCTAGGAAATAGTGTTACATAAATTTTATGATGCCATGGACAATTCAAACAACTTATATGTAGAGTGTTTGAAGTGTTAGAATGATTAGAAAAGGGCTGGTTTGGTTATGGTCTATGAAGATGCAGAAAAGTCAAAATTTTAAGGTATGAGAGTTGAATTTTGAAATGTGAGGTTTTCTGGTGAATGTGAGGGTTTAGACAGCTTCAATGCATCATATGTGATGTGTTTGAGGTGTTAGTTCAAGGGTTTGGTGGCTGTATTAAGTTGTGGCAGAGTTTTTGCAAGGCAGATTTTTCTTCACGCGGAAGTAACTTCTACCACTTGCAAGAAGATGGTGATCAGAGAAATGAGAGAGATTCAACTTGGTTTCTATTTGATTCTAGTTTTGTTTAGATGTTAGTAGTGTGTTCTATTTATAGGAAAGCTTGGAGAATGAGACGTATGGGCAGATTGTGCCAACTTGCCAAGTTTGCCCTTTTTGGAGGCAAAATGAGAAAATCTAACTTGGGATTTCTTTTCTGAGCATGAGAAACCTTCCTATGTGTTTCAACATCACCAATGTCCTGAAAATAGTTCACATGAAGTGAAGGAAAGAGAGTAGCTGATGTAGTAGCTGAGGTGTAGCAGAAAATGCAAAAAAGTTTCTCTTTCCTTGCCACTTGCATCCACCTGCTTGAATAAACAAATCAAAAAAACCCAATATTTGGTTTTTACTAGTGGTAATCCATTGTGATCTCATAAATTAAGTCCCTAAACATCAGAGAATGGGTTAAACAAGTGATTAGAAGAGGTTTGAGTGGTTTATGCATCAAAATGCAAGTGTTGAGTTTGGTTTTGTGACATAAAAAATCCCTAACTTGCTCTCTTTGATTCTCCCTAACCACAAAGGCTCTGAAAATGCTCTTGTACTTTTTAAAAATCCCCAAATATTATCTTCAATGTTCATGTTTGTCCAAAGTTCATATTCCAAAGGGAACTAGGTTCAAAATCTTCATGAAGTTGGCTGCAAAACTTGACTTACAAGTCAAAAAACAAGAAATTTTTCTAAGTGTGGAAATCCTTCACAACTTGATGAGCTCATAAATTAAAATTTATGCATTTTTTGACATCAACCCTCTATGAAACATTTGTAGGAATTCTCAAGAGCTTTCCAACTAGCTTTGGGCCACTCAATTTGGATGTGTGGTTTGAGAATTATGACCATTCCTTAAAAGCTTGTAATTAGGGTTTTTCATAAACCTTAATTTCTTGATTCACAAGTTATCCATAAATTCTTGATTAAATCTTCACCAAACTCACTAGTTAGGCATAACATGATGTTGAAAACCTTCATTGCTTCTATTTAGGGTCAAAATCCTAAAATTCAAAGAGTTGACTTTCCAAATAGACGAACCGAACAGTTGAAATCTTCAGGATCGATCCTTAGTGTTATGGGTTTTTTTTGAACCTTTCATACTTCTTTAGGGGACTTCCATGATTCAAGCTTTGGAAACCCGTTTAGACCAAAAGTTAAACTACAATTGACTTTTCCAACTAGAAACCCTAATCAGGGTTTTGCACAACACTGCTTCAATTCTCTTGGTAACAACCTCAAATAGAACTTGTTCTTGGTAAGATATGAACATATTTATGATGTGAAGACATGACAAGTAGAAGATCAATCCAAGACCTTGACTAATCAGTCCATAGGATTCTTGATTTTAATAGTGTGAAACCCTAATTCATCTGCATCTTGACAAATACTAACTTGAAAGAGGTTAGGGTTAGATAACATATGCTTTATGCACCTATAATGATAATGGAATCTAGGGGTCAAAATTTGGAGTATGACAAGGTGGAACTCAAAATTGCTCAACTGCCCGATTAAAATCTAGCTTCTGGAAAGAAGCATATTCAGCCAGAGAAGATCTAAATTAAGACCTAGCTGGGAAAAACCAAACATTACTTGTCGGAAGAAAACCCAAACTGATGTTCAACTGAGGAATATTAGATCTCAGAGTCCAACGCATAATAACAAATCTTAAGGAAACCCGTCATTTTGTTAATAACTAAAGAGGAAACCTGATAACAAGCTTTATTAAGGAATTATCAACAAACTCTACTAGGGAGAATAAGAACGAACTATGCTGAGGAAAACACTGTCGCTTCCGCGAAAATAAGGTGCCGACAAAACAGAAGAGTCGCCACCTTTCGTTATTTATCCCTCGGAACGGGAAAGGAAACGATCAGAAAGTAGGATGAATCCTTCTAGGAGTTCCATGTTTCAAACCTCAACTATAGGATGAATCCTTGGCATGACAATTGTTAGGACTTGATAGTCTCCCTGTAGTTGTCCCTTTCTCTTCTCATCTTGAAACAACAGTAAAAAACATAATAAAGGCAAGTTAGTATAAGTGCGTTACGAGCCTTAAGCTACTTGGGTAATGATAATTGAGCGGCCTCCTCTCAATCGTCTAGAATGTTTAGTATACGTCCTTTGGAAGATATGCGACGCATTCGTTCCCAGGTCATAGTCTCTAGTGTTGTACGAACTACAAACAACTAAAAAACAGTTCTTCTGTAAAAGACAGAAAACGAACTTCAAATCTTTTTGCCCCGTGGGCCCATAATTCAAAGGAAGCTTTTCTGAAGAAAAAAGTGTCGTTAACTCCCAGTTCTACCGCCAACAGTAACGCCTAAGTCTCCAAGGGTCGAGCTGTGTACGCCAAACTGCTGGAACTGTTTGTTAACCCTACTCGATAAAACAGATGAATCTGAATCCCCATAATTCGTATTATCCCGAACTACGTAAGCTCTGATCTCTCATACCTGTTGAGAGTACGTAGGCACAATACTGACGTATTGGCGAGCCACCTTCCCCCATCACCAGTAGTTAGCCGAACTACGTTGACTCTGATTTCTCATTCTCTGATGAGAATACATAGGCATGATGTGCGACGCTTTGCCGAGTCATTTTCTTTTCTTTTCAGACCAGCCTTGATAGGTAGATAGTAAACAAACCCATCAGATAAACACAACAAGCATGGATCCCATCGAGTACGATGGACGTGAGAGGTGCTAATACCTTCCCCTTGCGTAACCGACTCCCGAACCCAGACAATAGTTACGATGATCTTGTCTGCATAGGAATAATAGAAGTTATCATGCATAGGTTTCAACCTAAAGTTCTAATCATCATTTCCTTATCAAAGGAAGTGAGATTCCTAGGGGATCATGTCAATGATAAACAAAAACAGATAAAGCATCAGCTTAAACAATAAACAGTAAACGACTGTAGAATGCATGCAATGCAAGTGAGGGAGGAAATGTGTGTGGGGCATCAGCCTCCACAAGCCCGTCTCGACCTCAAGCCAGATATGAATAACTGCTGAAATAATAGAAGAAAGTAGAATGCTATCAAGCAAATCATAAACCACACAGGCAAGGGAGCAAAACTCTACCGAATACCAGCAAGCAAAGCCATACAGTAAAAATACAAGCAGAGGGAGCAACTCAACCTCTAATGCAATCATGCTCCTAGCTTAAAACAATCTGAACATGAACTTATTCTAATGAATCAAGCAAATAAAACAAGTCACATCAATATAGTTGCACAGAAAGGAAACAGACAGGAAAGAAAGCAAATCAACAGCTTCCACCGCCTCACATAAAAGCAATCTTCTGACAGCAGTTCAGTCCTCAGTCTATAACTGTTCTTCAAGTCTATCCTCTTCAATAGAATGAAAGTTACTCCATCTTCAAGCTTCAATCTTCAATAGGCTCCACCAAGAATGAAGAGAATAATCATCGGGGAAGTTGATAATGGGAAACAAACAGTAAACCAAAGGAATCCTGTCTGACACTCAACCAGTCATCAGAGAAAGGCATCCTCAAAATTTCTACTCATTGTAAATGTCACACATCCCTCCAAAGGAGATATGAGACTTAAACATGAGGACTTTGAATCATAGGATGAGAATGGAATGGGAACAAAACCAACCATTACTTGAAGAAATATCTATCTCTAAAGCTCTCTCCTAAATCCCTAATTTCCTAAGCTATTCAAAGCTAACAAAAAGGAAGGAAATCTTCAATCCAATCTCCACTAGCTACTTCACACAAGCTCCATCAAGTCCATGATGTTTTCCAATGAGATCCAGAAGCCCAACTATGCAAGGAAATCCAATTTGGAGCCCACTCCACATCAATCATCAAAATTGAAGTACCAAATGAACACCCAAGTAGAATATTCTATCAAAAATACTAAAACACATTCTAAAAATTTGATTAATTTTATATGGGAACATGCATTCACTAATAACCTATAGTTAAAAAATCAGGGCCTAAATCTTTCCCTAGGTCCTCCAAATAAAATTCTAAACTTCAAGGCATCATACCTAAACCCTAAAAGGGAACTCCTAAAGTTCTAGTCCTAAAACAGCCCCTAACTTCATCACAAAAATGTGAGAAAAATCTAAGGGGAGCATGCATATCTAGCCTAATCACAAACAAAAAATCAAGCACAAACTCAATACCAAATGCTCAAACAAAATTCACCAAGCAGATGACTCAATTAATACAATTTTATTATCAAATAAAATGAAAATAAATGCTAATCCTGATCGTTTTGTTTCTAAAATTCCTAAATTCATTCATGAATCAGGGGAAAAAACTCAGAATTAATTGATCAATTAGTCTATTTTTAATGGATTAAAATCAAACCAACCAAAAATGAAGAAAATAAGAAAAAGAAATAGAAATTCATAAAATGCACGTGGTGAATAGCAATTCCAATCAGTTAAATGTGTGGGTTAGGCCCAAAGGGGGTGTGAGTATCAGTTCAGATCACCAAGCCCAGATAACTCACTAACTTGAAGGCTGCGTTTGGACTTGGGGTTACGTGGCACAACTTTGCTCACACGATGCAATTACCAGTCAACTGATCCAAGGTCTTCACATGGTGCCAGCGCATTAATGAGGGCAACGTCGTTTTGCTTCAGTCAAGAGTCAACAACTCAAACTCAATCATGGCCGTGGATGAGGGTTACCAGGTCAAGTCTTCAGCAAGATCCAATGGCTCATGGATTTCTTCTCCGTTTGAACTTCAGTTTGGGGGGAAAACCAGACGGTGGCACCACCGTCTTCTCCGGCGAAGAAAAATACACAGGTCATCCAAAACTCACAAACCATACATCATTCTACTCAGATATCAATGCTGATCACGAATATACCCTTAGAATCATCTAACTCCCTATGGATTTTCAAACCCGATAGCATTTTCAAAATATACCTCAATCTTGATTCTCACCAAAGTCCAAATTAAATGCGCAAATGTAATCCTCATCTCATGGTGATCATCCTATACTATCCAATCTTGATTATCAGTCCAAGAATTACCTAATCCAAGGCTCAACAGAAATTGATCGCACACCTATTTTGTCTCTAATTCACCAATTTCTGATCCTAAATCCAACTACATATCACCAGGATCCTAACCACCTATAGAATGCTAACTATCTCTAGCTAAATCAAGCACAAAAATGAAAGGTACCAACCTATGTTCAAGCTTGTAACAGAGGTAGTTCTTGCACTCTTCAGCCTTCAAGAAAGTGCAGATACACTCCAAATCACTTGATGAACACAATGAAACCTTCAATTGATCTTGATTTGGCCTTGAACTCAGAAATCGAATCTCTCTTGCACCTATGAAATTTCAACTTCACTCTCTGCTTCAGGCTTCAATCTTCACCAAAACAAATGGCTAAACACACTCAATGGTTTATATAGAACTTGATGAATCATCCAGAAGTTTCTCAAAGCTTCAGAATGAAATTTTGGAATTTCAAATTCTCACCAAAATCTCATTCATGGCAGTCATGGTTTCCTCTCTGTTTTGGCCTCAGCTAGCTTGCATTCAACTTCTCATGAGATATTGAACATGACTGGTGGTGATTCTCCCCTTGTTTCAATCCAATGGCTCATGTATGTTAGGTTACTTCATCATGAAGCAATGAGATAAAAGTCCATGAAATTGAACTCAAATCAAAAATCTAATATTGCCAATGTTTCTAAAATGTATTTTCCATTCAAAAAATGCTATTATTTTGCCTCATTTGCACACATAACATTTGTTTTGAATTTTTGGTCTTTAATTCTCTTTAATTCTTCCTTTTTCACAATTTCTTGAATCAAGTCTCTCCTTGAGCCATTTCAATTCCTCCTTGATACATGGTCAAGGTTAAAACCCCATTTTGAGCAACTTTCAAGTTGCACAAAATTTCATTTGAGATGTCTAAGTTGGTGAAAATAACCTATAACCAAAAATGACCCATAATCACAACTTCCCAAAATACCCTTGACTTGTCAAAGCCATAACTTGAGTTCTACAAATCCTATCATGGACTTATAGTACTCTTTAGAAAGATACGAGAATAAGGAACAACATTCATGTTGACCAAAAGTTCATAGGAATCATCCTTCTACGGAAAAAGTGTCATGCAAGTTGGTTAACTTTCAAGCTCCAAATTCACATACCTCAGATGATTTGTAACTTGTCTAGCTAATAACTTGAGTTCTATAAACCCTATCAAGGACTTATAGTACTCAAATTAAATCTAAGATCATGCCCCACAACAATCATGTTGGGGTCAAGATGAGATGACAATCATATCTTAAGTTAAATAGTCTTGAAGTCAGGGGTCAAACTAGGGGATTTTATACTGTCAAGTCTTAGAAACCCTAGCCTGAAACTTCTCAAACTCCTCAATCATGATGAGTTAACCTTGGAATCATCCTTAGAACATCTCAATGTATCAATCCATGATCACATGGCGCTTGGATTAGGTCTCAACCTTCTTCAAATCATCAGTTGACTTAGGGTTGACCCAATCAAACCCTAGCTGCACCACTCATGCTGAGGCTTCTTATTCTTGGACAATGACCTGTCTAGGCCTCAAAGTGATCTTCAACACTTATCATGAGCTCTCTCAAGACCTCAAGTCCATCTCCATGACCACAGAATCATCTGATGGCTTCCCACAACTCTCAAGTTAGGAGACCTACACACTTGGTTTCAACCACTCTTTCTGAGACTCTTTCAACTTCTCTGACAAGGATATCAACCGTTGAACACTTGAATAACCTTCTTAGCTAGCTTCACAGTCTTATGTAGCTCTTAGTTGGTAATCATACCTCTTGATCTCCTGCATACATGTCAATGAAATGCAAATGATAATGCTAATGTGAATGAAATGAAACACAAGCTAGGTAAAGAAATGTTGGACAAATTTTGGGGTGCAACAGCTGCCCCTATTCAAACGGCTTGGACTTGACTGGGTGAGAAGCGAACGACTCTCAAACAATCAAGGTAAAAGGCAGTTGAATACCAATAAACCCGGAAATTTGCCAACAGCACAAGTACACGGTACTCTGATGGGGACAAATCTCTTCGGAGACCGAAATGATAGTTGCACGACAACTAGCTGGAGAAATATTGATCTGAATCCCCGTCAGGATGATTCTCTGATTTATCTGATATCATTGTGTCCTCCAATCATCGAGGGGTCACCGGTTACACGGTAACGGGTGATTTGCCAACCACGCACAGGTAAACGTTACTCTGATTGTTAGGAACATCTTCGAAACTGAGCATGACAGTTGCACGACAACTCTGCTGGGGGAATTGGTCACACGGTAACCGATGAAGGGTCTAATCTCAAACCTCCATCAGGATGATCATCTGATTTTGCTGTAGATCTTCGTCCTCAAGTCATCAAGGGGTCACCGGTTACACGGTAACTGGTAAAGGATGGTTGATCATGTCGTCAGGCATTCTGCGTCATAGCAGAAGAATTTCTTATCGTCACCTATGGACTCATCGTTTCGCTAGGCACGTCGACAACATCTTTATCGGACTTCATCAGAAAGTCAATAAGGGATCACCGGTCATTCGGTAACTGGTGAAGGGCTACTCTCAAATCTCCGTCGGGATGATTATCTGATTTCGCCGCAGCTTCGTCCTCAAATCATCAAAGGATCACTGGTCACCCGGTAATCGGTGATACATAGCTGATATTGCCGTCAGGTATTCTGCGACACTGCGGCAGAAGGATTCCTTGAGACTCATCAGGTCATTAGGAACTTTTTAACAATCAAGTTAATTATGCCGTCGGGCATTCAAAGAAATTTTCGGGCGTCAGCCGGACTTTGTCAGTAAGTCGGAAACAGAATCCTCAATCAAACATGAACCCGATAGGGATATCTATTCTTCTGCCGTCAGGCACCCCGCGTCAGCTAGGAGAACTACTTCGACCTCATAGTTGGACTTCATCGGTAAGTCTTCAAATGGAATCCTTAATCACTCAGGAACCACTAAGGATATACATTCTTTTTCGTCAGGCACTCCGCGTCAGCTGGGAGAACTGCTTTGACATCGCAGTTAGACTTCATCAGTAAGTCTGGGGTTTTGGCACCGCTGCCGAACTTCAATCATCAAGTCTTCAAGGAAATTTCAACTTCTATGTTTAAGACCTACTGGGGATGACACATCTCCGTTGGGGATTCTGGAGAACTATCAAGTAACTCTGCTTCGGGGATTCAGAAATCATTCTGGACAAATAAACTCAGCTGAGGAAATCAAGAATCATGTTGAACAAATAACTTCGTGGGGACTTCAAGAATCATCCTGAACCAATAACTCTGCTGGAGATTTCTGGAATCATCCTGAGCAATCACTCTGCCGGGGACTCTAAGCATCAACTTGAGCAACCAACTTTGGCGAATTCATTAGGGATTTTAAGAATCATCTTAAGCACACAACTTCGTTGGGGAATTCAAGAATCATCTTGAGCAAACCATTCTGCAGAGGAACACCTGCAAAACAAGAATGGTAACGACCTAGCTCATGTTTCGTATGCATATGCTTTGACAAGGGTGCAATTCTCTACACGGTGGAAATGCTACGCATTTTAGGGTAAATGATATGCAATCATGCAAAATGCTATGACCCCATCAGCAAAATAAATGTTGAAGGGAGAATCCTCCTGTCAAGGAGAAAGGACCACTCTGGTGGAGGAACGACTCATCCTGCCAAGGAGAAGAAGTCGCACCAATCTCAATTGGATTCCGCCTGGGGAAACGAACTTCAGACGACTGTTGCAGGGGAATAAGGTTCTTCGAGGACCTGAACCTGCTCAACCGGTTATACGAACCACAACTGCTGAGGAAACGATGTCAATCGCAGAAATAAGTTGCGCGGTCTTCGCGGTAAAACTTTCCCGGAGATAACGACTCCGGTCGGGAAATACAGCATCAGCTATTCAACACTCTACTGGGGAGCACCAATCATGGCCTGAACGCTTTCCAAGGACTCGACTCTCTTGGGAAACTACAAATTCGACTGAGTATAGGCAACCAGACGCTGGAATAAATCCTACCTTCCGGGGAAAATACAACTCTGTGGGGGACTTTCAATTTCGCTGGAGACTTCAGTATGCGCTATCGAGGGCTGAACACTTGTGAATAGTCTCCTACGAGAAACTGCACTTTGACCCAGTGCTGGTGAATGAACATACACTTTGGCGTATGACTCAGCTGGGGAGATGATGATCCTGCCTCAGGATACATCTGGTTGGGGAGAGAATCTTCTCTGCTTGGGGAGACATATCAATACTCTTGGTCCCATGCTCAGACTCGGTGGGGAGATGCTGCTGCACTCGCTGGGGGAGAAGGAATCATCCTGCTCGAGAACACCTACGGCGTGCTGCCTGGGATATGCTATACCTGCAACAACACAAACAAATAGACAAGATACCCTTCTCAAAGGGACCTATCAAGGTTATCATCCTGTGACAATGTTCAAGTAATTCATTGTTTCAACAATCAGCGGCCTAGGCCAGTAAGTTTATGTATGAGCATTTTATCAAAAACGTTGGCGTTCTTTTCCGCAAACAAAACAGATAAATGCTAAACAAACAAACAGAATTACTGAATAGTATATATTTTATTGATAACGAACCCCTGAATGGGTAAAAATGTTTTACAACAGATGCAAGCTCCTGGAATGAGGAATTTGTGCAGGCATAAAAACATAAATATACATCAGTATATACACAAATTTCGGCAATGTGGCGTAGACGAACACCATGAGTTGATCCCTCTATGACCCACTCGACTTCGATACTTCTCCGACGTTTCAGCTTCAGAAGAGATTGATTCAGATAAACGGTCCTCAGGTCTTCCAAACCACTAAACAATGAAAGTCCATACGCGGAACGCAGTCATTTGCTTTTTCAAATCCCTAACCTTTTCCTGAATCGCCCTTTCAGGTTTTCGATTCACCGGGATACCCTTTTTTGCCAAAGTCGCCCTTCCAGGTTTTCGACTTTGCGGGTGTACATTATTTTCATTTATATACCTAATTTTTGCCCGAACCCTTTTCCTTTTTTATGGTTCGCCGGGATGCCCCATTTTTGCCTGGATATTCCTTTTCTTTCCAGCAGGTCATTTTTTAAGCAAAGTATTTTTTAACTGCGTCCGCGTTCACCGGGGATGCAAAATCTTCGCCATCCATCGTGGATAACAACAAGGCTCCTCCCGAGAAGACCTTGCTGACGATGTACGGACCTTCGTAATTGGGAGTCCACTTGCCCCTGTGATCGGAGTGTGGAGGAAGAATCTTCTTCAGGACGAGATCACCCGTCTGAAAGCTTCTGGGACGCACCTTCTTATCGTAAGCTTTCTTCATTCGGCTCTGGTACAGACGATCATATACAATCGATGCTAATCTCTTCTCGTCCATCAGGCTGAGTTGGTTTAGTTGGTTCTTAATCCATTCTGCCTCATCGAGTTTCACGTCAACCAAAACTCGTAAAGAAGGAATCTCAACTTCTAACGGTAGGACAACTTCCATACCGTACACCAGTGAGAAAGGAGTTGCCCCGGTTGATGTACATACTGTCGTATGATAACCGTGCAATGAAAATGGCAACATCTCGTGCCAATCCTTATAGGTCACAACCATCTTCTGCACAATCTTCTTAATGTTTTTGTTGGTCGCTTCAACGGCGCCATTCATCTTCGGCCGGTAAGGAGACGAGTTGTGGTGTTCAATCTTGAAACTTTGGCACAGCTCCTTCATCATCTTGTTATTCAGATTCGAACCATTATCGGTAATGATCCGCTCGGGAATTCCGTATCGACAGATGATGTCTCTCTTTATGAATTTAGCCACCACCTGCTTGGTTACATTAGTGTACGAGGCTGCCTCCACCCACTTAGTGAAGTAGTCGATGGCTACTAGAATGAAGCGATGACCGTTAGATGCAGTGGGCTTGATCTTGCCTATCATGTCGATGCCCCACATGGAGAACGGCCACGGGGAGGACATGACATTCAACGGGCACGGCGGCACATGAATTTTATCAGCATAAATCTGGCATTTATGACATCTCTTTGCGAATTTAAAGCAATCTGATTCCATCGTCAGCCAGTAATATCCTGCTATCTGGATCTTTCTCGTCATGGCATGCCCGCCGGTGTGCGTACCAAATGTGCCTTCATGGACTTCTTCCATGAGCATACTCGCGTCTTTCTCATCTACACATCTGAGTAGCACGAGATCGTGGTTTCTTTTATAGAGAACTCCATCAGGATTGAGATAGAAATTTCTAGACAGCCTCCTCAGAGTCTTCTTATCCTGGGTTGACGCTCCCGCAGGATACTCCTTAGTCATAAGGAAGGTCTGGATATCATGGAACCATGGCTTGCCATCGGAGGCTTCCTCGATCGCAAAGACGAATGCATGTCTATCAAGCCAAGAAAGGACAATTCTTGGAGCTTCATTCTAAAAATTGACTTTATACATCGAAGCCAACGTGGCTAGGGCATCAGCCATCTGATTTTCAGCTCTGGGCACATGATGGAGTTCTACTCGATCAAAGAACGGAAGCAGCCTTCTGGCATAATTCATGTATGGCACCAAATTCGATTGACAAGTCTCTCACTCCCCTTTAATCTGGTTGATCACAAGTGTCGAGTCACCATATACATCCAGGTTCTTGAATCTCAAATCGATTGCTTCTTCCAGACCCATGATGCATGCTTCGTATTCTGCTTCATTATTGGTGACCGAAAACGTCAGTCTAGCAGTGAACGGGATGTGGGATCCATGGGGTGTCGTGATGATCGCTCCAATGCCACTTCCGTAAGAGTTAACCGCCCCGTCAAATATCAATTTCCATTGGGATTTCCTACCTGGACCCTCGTCGGGCAGCGGTTCATCACAATCCTTCACCTTGAGAAACATGATATCCTCATCAAGGAATTCAAATTTCATCGGCTGATAATCCTTGATCGGATGTTTGGCAAGGTATTCAGACAATACGCTTCCCTTGATGGCCTTCTGGGAAACATACTGAATGTCATATTCTGTCAAGACCATTTGCCATCTGGCAATCCTGCCCGAAAGCGCCTGCTTCTCGAAGACGTACTTGATCAGATCCATCTTCAAAATTAGCATGGTTGTGTGATTGAGCATGTACTGTCGTAAACGTTTGGCAGCCCAGGCGAGTGCACAACACGTCTTCTCCAGCATCGAGTAACGGGATTCACAATCTGTGAACTTTTTACTTAAATAATAAATGGCATGCTCCTTTCTGCCCGTCTCGTCGTGCTGACCGAGAACACACCCCATACTATTCTCAAGAACTGTCAAGTACATGATTAAGGGTCTTCCAGCCAATGGGGGTATCAAGATCGGAGGTTCCTGTAGATACTGTTTTATCTTATCAAATTCCCTCTGGCAATCCTCGTTCCAGACGACCACCTGATCTTTCTTCAGTAGTTTGAACATCGGTTCACACGTGGCCGTGAGCTGAGAAATAAACCTTGCAATGTAGTTTATTCTGCCCAGGAAACCACGAACTTCTTTCTCGGTTTTTGGCGCTGGCATTTCTTGTATTGCTTTTATCTTCGCAGGATCAACCTCAATGCCTCTTTCACTCACGATAAACCCCAGTAGTTTTCCAGACCGTACTCCGAAAGTACACTTGTTAGGATTCAGCCTCAACCTGAATTTCCTAAGCCTCTCAAAAAGCTTCAGCAAATTGACCAGATGTCCCTCCTCCGTTTGGGACTTCGCAATCATGTCATCAACATAGACCTCAATCTCATGATGAATCATATCATGAAACAAAGTAACCATTGCTCGTTGGTAAGTGGCCCCTGCGTTCTCCAGACCGAAAGGCATTACCTTGTAGCAAAACGTTCCCCAAGGTGTAATAAATGTAGTTTTCTCCATGTCCTCCGGCGCCATCTTGATCTGATTGTAGCCGGAGAAGCCATCCATGAACAAAAACACGGAGAACTGATTTGTGTTTTCGACCAACACATCAATATGAGGGAGCGGGAAATCATCTTTAGGGCTCGCCCTATTCAAATCCCGATAATCGACGCACATTCGCAACTTACCGTCCTTCTTCGGTACAGGTACTATGTTGGCGACCCACGGAGGGTAAGTAGTGACCGCTAAGAAGCCAGCATCAAGCTGCTTTTGCACTTCTTCTTTGATCTGAACGGCCATATCTGGTCGTGTCCTCCTGAGCTTCTGCTTAACGGGAGGACAATCTTCTCGCATCGGCAAGTGATGGACCACAATCTCGGTATCAAGTCCGGGCATATCTTCGTATGACCAAGAAAAGACGTCACTATACTCTCTCAGCATCTCGACTAATCTCTGCTTGACATCACTCTGTAATGCAACCCATATCCTGACGTTCCTGACAAGCTCTTAAGAACCCAGATTCACAATCTCAATCTCTTCCTCGTTAGGCAGAATAACTTTCTCTTCTTGTTTCAACAAGCGGGCCAACTCTTTGGGAAGGTCTTCGTCTTCATCAATCTCTTCTTCGGCTTGATAGATCGGGCAATCAAAGTCGAAGTGAGTCGTAGAAGGTCCAGAGTCGATGTCATCTGCTATGTGGATCCTGCAATAACAAGGGTTAAGCTTAAAACAAGGATATGCAGGTTAACACAAACCCTATTGCCATTTTATTGTTTTTCAAAACAAATATAAAACAAGAATAACAGAGATCACAACATTTGAATGCGAAGAAGAACGCCTTTTGATTTATTGGTAAAATGCGTGTACATAATCAAACAAGGCCCTGACAATAGAACCACTATGCCCCGGGTAGGACATAGGTGTCGCTACTGCGAAAATCGGCGCCAGCTATGACAGAAGAGTCGCCACCGTGTGTTATTTATCCCACAAGAGGGAAAGGAAACGCCCAGAGTAAACCTAACGCAAAGAGGGAAAGGAATGGTCATCGCAACCAAATCTTGGATTCGGGAGTCGGTTACGCAAGGGGAAGGTATTAGCACCCCTCACGTCTGTCGTACTCGACGGGATCCACGCTTGTTTTCTATCTAAGGGTGTGTTATTCTATCTACTCTACAGGTTTGGGTTAAAAAGAAAAGAAAATGACTCGACAAAGTATCGCACTTTATGCCTACATATTCCCGTCTAAAACGAGAAATCAGAGTCAACGTAGTTCGCCTACCTACGGGAAAGGAGGGGAAGGTTGCTCGCTAGGATATCACATCCTATGCCTACGTACTTTCATACAGCATGAAAAATCAGAGCAAACGTAGTTCGGGCTACGGAAGACACAAGCTTGTCTGACAGTTTTTATCTCCTTATGAAAGGGTTTTCCTGATTAAAGGTCTAAGAGGACAAAAGCAGAGTTTCAATGTTTGTTTGAGTTATTTTACGAAAGAAACGTTTTTTAGTCTGTTTGTAACTTGTACTGCACTAAAGACTTGTGATCTGAGAGTGACTACGTCGCATGTCACCCTAAGGGTACCATACTAAGCAACCAGATTACTGAAGAGTGACCCTCCAGCAACCTTTCCTCAAATAGCTTAAGGCTCGTAACGTACAACACGCGTTATCCTTATTACTGTATTTTTGAATTGTTTTGAGATGAGAAGAGAAAGACCCTAAAACTATGGTTGAAAAGGAAACTAGCCTAATACTATCATGCATGGTTTAAAACCTAATGTCTTTCATAATTTCCTCTTGCATAGAGGAAATCAGAGATCCTAGGGGATAAACAGCAAAAGACAGCAAGCAATTACAGTAAACAGTAAAATGCATGCAATGCAACAATATAAGAGAGGCAAGGGAGAAGACAACAAGCAAGAGGAGACAAGCTCCACCTCAAACCTAGGGGTAATTAACACAAGCAAACAGACAATACAGAGAAAAAACAAAAGACACAGAGGAGGCAACTCAAGCAGCAGCAACTTCTGCAAACATCAACAGCAGCTCTAAACAGCAAAGTTGAAAAGACAGCAAAGTTGACAGCAAGACTTCATCCTCAAGCAAGCTTCCATCTTCAAGCTTCATCAATCTTCAAGCTCCAACAAGCACACTCCAAGAGGAGGATTAAACATCAAGATCAAGTTATAATGTTAAGAAACTTAATGACAACCAAAGGAAATCACTAAGAACTCATCATTGCAAATGAAATGTATCCTCAAAGTTCTACTCACTTGGGCATACCACTCATCCCTCCTAAGGAGAGATGGAGCTTCCCAATAAGGACTTTATGTCATTGGATGTAATAGAGGAAAACAATGCACTCTATGTTTGAAGAAAGAAATCAAAACTAGCTCTAATGGCTCTTCCTAAAACCCTAATTTCCTAAGCTCCTAAAACAACCCCTAAAAGAAAAGGAAACTTCAACTCCAAGCCCCAATCTCCAAGCCACAGCAGCTTCAATGAAGTCCAGAAGACCTCCCAAAAAGGATTCCAAGCCAAGAAAGCTCAAAAGTCACCAACCAAACCAAACAATCCAAAGCACTCAAGAGAGGAAACCACAAATACAAGCCACTTGCAAAATTCACCAAAAATAGAAAACCAAGTTGTAAAATTATAATTAAATTCCTGGGGGAACATACATGTTTCAACAGCCTAGGGTTAAAATATTAAAGCCTAATTCAACTTCTAAGTCACCTAAATAAATTCTAGATTGAAATGTATCAAGGTAATCCATAAGTTTGGGAAGGCTCTAATCTCAACACCTAAAACAGAACCTAAAGATATTTTAAAATTCTAATAAAAATCCTGAGGGAACATGAATATCTACCCTAAAATATACTAAAAAATCAAAGGCAAATTCATCACCAATTGGAAGAACAAAATTATACAAAACAGATAGTCAAATAGGCAACACAATGGACGTTAGCCCAAAAGAAAAATCATAACTAATTCAAATTAAATCCTAAAAATGTAAAATCAACGCCAAAAATTTCTTAAGACATTCAGGAACTATAGAAAAGAATTTCGTAATTGTTTGATGATATTTACTATTTTTAATGTAATTAAAACAAACAGACAATAAAACAGAAAAATAAAAGAAAATAATGGAAAGTGAATTAATGGAAATGTAAGGAAGAAAAATGAAAACGCGCTGGGCAGGGATCGAACCCGCGCGCGCCTGGTCCCCTTGCTAGGCCAAAACGACGCCGTTTGGCATGATGACACGTGGCGTGCGCATGTTCATCTTCTCCAATAGAATTTTCCAGCATGATGAATAGTAACCCGCAGCCATGGATGTGATGATTTCCGGCAACTTCGAACAACCATAACTCTCTCAATTCTTATCCGTTTTGCATGTTTTTTGGACCGAAATCGAAGGATTTTTCACAAGGATTCCAAATATCTCATCCAAAATTTTTAATAATGCAAGATCAAAGAGAAACGAAGCAAACAAAGTTTGGCACTAAAACCTCAAGTTCATCAAAACCTCTCCAAATTAATTCTAAACTTAACCTTATGTCATGGAGGTTAAAGATCAAGCAAAAACTAAGCCGAATCATGCCAAAACAGTCCATATAAAATCTCACAAGTTTGGAGCTCCAAATTTCGAACGTCATAAACATCAAAAATTATAATCAAGAAACGATCTACATACTTCAAGGAGTGCAAAGAAACGAAAATGGCAAAGAATCATCAAGTATTAAGAGAGATATGGTGAAATTCAAGTACCTAATGGAGAACTTCCACTGAGCCTTTAATCCTTGATGAAGCTTCGCGAAACTCTCCAGAATCGTTCAATGATCTTCAATAAAGCTTTCTCAATTCACAATTTGGCTTGAAACGAACTAGATCTTGGAATTCACTTTTGGAATTTTCTTCACTTTTTCAAGCTTGTTCTTGATCAATTCTGCTCCAATTTCCAGAACTAATGATTTGTGAAGGTTAGAAATCTTATATACAATGGATATGGATCAAGAGAAAGCCCAATCCTTGCCTCTAGGCCCAAAATGAATTTTCAAAATTTCACCACTTTTTGCTCTTGAAGGTACACGAAAATGGCAATGTTTTGGCTCCAAGATGATTCAATTCAACTAATAACAGCATGTGGAGTGTGAATGACTGAGATTTGCTCCTTGTATTTGATCCAATGGCTATTTTTGATTATGTAACTTCATGGTGAAGTAATCCAAATGACAACTCCCAAAACTTGGCCTATGCTCAAAATTCTGCCAATTCCAATGTTCTTAGAATGTGATTTCCATTCAAAAAATGTACTCACATGACATATTTTGGTCCTCTAACTCAAAAAGTCAATTTTCCCTCCTTAATCCATTTAAAATATTCCCTTTTTTAGGCCATTTTAAGTGACTTTTTGCTACAAGCCAAACCAATCCCAAATGACCACTTGGTTGCACTTAAAATCCCATTTTAAGAAACTTTCATGTTGAACAAAAATCCATTTGACAAGTGCAAGTTGGAGATTTTGACCTATGATTGAAAATGGCCTATAATCTCACTTTCCCAAAATACCCCTGACTTGTAAACCTCATAACTTGAGTTCTACAAATCATATGGAAGACTTCTAGTACAATTTAGAAAGCTAAGATCATGAGGAACAACTTTCATGTTGACCAAAAGTTCAGGTGAAACCTCCTTCTAGGTCAAAAGTTGCTTGGAAGTCAAGTGACTTTCACAGATAAATTTCACATTCATCTGGTGACCCGTAACTTGTCTGAACCATAACTTGAGTTCTATAAATCCACTGGAGGACTTATAGTACTCAAATTAAAGGTGTTAATATGCTCTACAAGTTTCATGTTGTCCAAAGATCCATTTGAAACCTTTATCTTGACTTATGTGGTCTTGAAGTTAGGCACTAAACAGGGGATTTTGCACTGAAACCCTAATTTAGCAACTTCTCCCACTCTTGATTCTACTTGATTTGATCTTGGCACAACACCACAAATGTCTTAACATATCATTCCATGAACTTCATAACCTAAAAGTAGACCTTGATACTCTTTAATTGTCCAGTTGACCTAGGGTTGACCCATATGAAACCCTAATTGCTTGCACCTCAACTGTGGCTCTTACACTTGAATCAATGACTTGATTAAGCTCCAACATGGCCCTCTAGGCACTCCATGAGCTCTATACACAATCCATGCTTCACATCCTCTATTCACAATCCATGCTTCACATCTCACTGATGGTCTTCAATTGATCCTCAAGTTAGGAGAAACTCCACATGGAGGCATTCAAACCTCTTAAGGCCTCAAACCACCTCCTGATGACTTGGATGACTTCTCGAGCTTGGCTAAGACCTCTTGCTAGGCTTCTCTTGACAAAAACACACTTGATCCCCTGTTGGATGAATGATGTTATGATATGCAAATGATAGGATAATGTTATGCTAATGCAATGAAACATAAACCAGTTAAAGAAAAAGGTTGGGCAAATTTTGAGGTGCAACAATAGGGTTGTACAATAATTGGAGAAAGTAAACCATTACTATTTTCCTATCACTTGGATGGTATCCCTGATGGACCAGTTGGTGAGGCTCTGGCCTGGTTTGCTTGGCTGAATCCAGGAATCCAGGTCGCAATCGGTGTCTTCACCGTCTTTAGACACTGCATTGACACTTTCAAATATCACCCCGCCACTGGTAAACTGGGTCGGCCCTTTACCTCGCGACGCACTGTGAGAAGAGGAGGCTTCAGCTGTAGGAGAGTATCCTAACCCAAACATGTCCTTTTTTTTGGGTACTTCTAGAACTTGCCCCCAGCCTAGGGTAGATCCGACTTGCACAACGGCCCGAGCTTCCTTGAAGGAAGAGAGAGTCATCTCTGGTTTCTCAGTCATCACCGGGGCCACATCTTTGACCTTAACAGCTTTGAATGCCTGACATAGGTTTTCGTGGATCTCCCCATCCATCTCAACATATTTGAAGGACGACAAATGGCTCACCATTATATCTTCCTCGCCAGAGACAGTTACAATGCTGCCTCCGACAGCATACATGAGCTTCTGGTGCAACGTGGAGGTCACGGTACCAGCAGAATGGATCCATGGCCGGCCTAAGAGACAACTGTAGGCTGGCATGATGTCCATGATGTAGAAGACTGCGTCGAAAGTTTCCGGCCCAACTTGGATTGGCAGAGTTACCTCTCCAAAGACATGACACTTTGTTCCATCGAAAGCCTTCACAACCAGATCGTTGGGTGTGCAAATCAATCCTCTCGTATCTAGCTTCATCAATGCCTTCTTCGGGAGAACATTGAGCGAAGACCCAGTGTCCACCAACACATGAGCCATAACTGTTCCCCTACACTCTATCGAGATGTGCAGGGCACTGTTGTGGTTTCTTCCCTTCGGCGTCAGCTCTAGGTCAGTGAACCCTAACCCGTTTCCAGCATTCACGTGGGCCACTACCCCTTCCAAATGGTTGACCGAGATTTCCTACGGTACATACGTGGCATTCAAAACCTTTAACAGCGCGTTGCGATGTGACTCCGAACACAGCAACAAATTCAGGATGGAGATTTTCGAGGGTGTTTGATGGAGGTGGTCAACGATCTTGTAATCACTCTTCTTGATCAACCTCATGAACTCTTCAGCGTCCTTTACAAGTAAGTCCTTCTCTACCCCACGAGGGGTTTTCTCAACGACTTTACTTTTCCCCTTATCAGTTTTCTCAGCTTTGTCCGATTTGTCTACTACAATCTCAAGTGGAGCAAATACTCTTCCGCTATGTGTGATTCCGCCAGTTCCCACTAGGTTATCCACAGACTACCCAGATGGCTCCAGTTCCAATTTCTGTCCGTTACAGTAGACGTCTGCCCCATAGTGCCATGGGACGGCGATGGTGCTTTCAAAAGGTATCATCCCAGCTTTTGTGATGGTAATTATGGGCGGCCTGGGCGCAGAAATGGTTATCGTCTGGCGAGGGATGGTGATTGTGGCAACCTCATCATCCTGTTTCAGCATTACCTCTCCAGATCCACATTCGGCCCTTCGGCTAAACTGCAAGATTCCTTCGGTCATCAGACTTTGAATCCCCACTATCAACTGTTCACAGCCATCAGGACGAGTCGCACAGCCCATACACAATTCTCCACAGCCGGGAAAGAAGCCTCTCTTCATCAGCTTGGCTTTAACGAAGCTAAGTGGTGTCTTCAGATCCTTGACATCAGTCAATAAATCTAAGTTCTCTTCTTCAATAATGGCATTCATCCCACCTCCCCTATGGTTCGGCATCGGGTTCTTTGTGACATTCGGCACATTATTTGAGAAATTGATGATTTTAGCATCCACCATATCTTGCACCTTGTGCTTGAAGGCTTTGCAGTTTTCTATCGTGTGGCCGGGTGCCCCTGAGTGAAAATCACATGTTGCATTCGCATCATAACCCTGCGGAGGTGCCCCTATCAAGGGAGCCAGGGTTCTCTTCTGGACTAACTATAACTGAAGCAGAGTTTGTAATAGCTGAGCATAGGACATGGGCGGTGTCTCAAGGTGACGACTTGCCAGAGATGCCCTGTTCTGATACCTTCTGTACCCTTGCTGATTTGGCTGCTGCTGCTGCAGCTGGGGTTGTTAGGCTGCAGGGATGGTTATGCTAGCCACCTGCTGGCGCTGGTCCTTACCTTTCCTCTGAGCGTTGGACACGGCGCTCGTCTCTCCTTCACGTCTTTTGTTACCGTACGGTTTCTTTCCTCCTCCAGCTGAGGATAGATCACCACCTTGAATTTTCCCCAGTTTGATCCCATTTTCAACGTGCTCGCCAGTAATGATGAGATCGGAGAAACTCCCTGACATACCACTAACCAGTTTCTCGTAATAGACCCCCGAGAGAGTGGCTACAAACATCTCAATAAGCTCTCGTTCAACCATCGGCGGCTGAACTCTAGCTGCTAATTCATGCCATCTCTGGGCGTATTCTTTGAACCCGTCGTTGTTCCTCTGTGACAAGTTCTACAGTTGAACCCGGTTCGAAGCCAAGTCAATGTTATACTGATAATGGTGTACAAAGGCCTCAGCCAGTTCTTTCCATGTGCGCACACTGGTGGGTTCCAAACCCATGTACCATTCCAAGGATGGTCCAGACAAGCTATCCTAAAAGAAGTGCATCAGCAACTTCTCGTCTTCAGAGTGAGCGTACATCTTTCGGTAGTATGATCTTAAGTGGACACGAGGGTAGGTGGTGCCCTTGTATTTCTCAAAGTCGGGTACCTTGAATTTAGGAGGCACCTTGAAATCAGAAATCAACCCCAGTTTAGTCATGTCGACACCCATAGTGTTCAGGTTCTCGAAATTCTTCATTTTGTCCTCTAGTGCTTTAAACCTCAGACGTGCTTCAGCAGTCAGTTCTCCCTCAGCACTCCTCTATGAGAACAAATCTTCTTGGCGATCTTCTAGCCATGGCTGAGGCCCATACAGATTTCCAGCACCTGTGTTGCCATTGCCTAGTCCAGCGTTGCCATTAGCCTCAAAGTTTCCATTACCGACGCCAGTCGTATTACCATTGAGCCCGATGTTAGTGATCACATTGTCGTTACCACTTCCATTCCCCCCGGTCACGGGGATGCCACCCTGAGGAGTTTCGACAGGTGGAGGGACTGGAACGCTCACTCGATGCAGCACACCGTTGCTGTCAACCCTTGAGATAAGAGGCCGGACCAATGTTCTGAGCTGGTCTTGGCCGTTGGCAACCACTTGCATGAGCTCCATGAAGCGGTCCACCCTCTCTCGGAGTTCCTGAACGTCAGTCTGCACTTGTTCCATTGCTCTAGCTTGATTCGCTCTGGTCAGATAGCGGTGGATCGGTCTTCGGTCAATCCTGGAACAACCTGCATACACAAAGGGTTAGAAAAACGACAAGGTGCTCGTCATGCATATGCTTCATGCAAATGCAAACGTGTGTCTGTGCCATGGGGAGGTCCCCCCCCCCCTCGATCCTAGTTTCCGAGACAAATAAAATCTATCATCCAATCATGGAAAAGAAATCCTCATATATTCATCTGAAAAGCCCGCTCGGGTAGCGTACAACTGTTATCACATACAACTGAAGCAACAAGGCATGACCCCAACCAACAGGCCTGGCGGTGATCAGCATATCAATGCATAAAATGTACAAAGAAAATACAAAAAGATCAGGTGCGGCCACGAGCACGAAAATCTTCTATCAACTTCCTCGTGGTGGGATGATCTGACTGAGTAAGCAAACCCTGGGCCAGCAGGTCCCTTTGCCTGATGGACCCTGGGAGGTTCTCGACAACGCTCCTAGAAACACCTTCTTCAGAATGGTTTTTGATTCTACTCCTCTTAGCATCAGCCCGGAGTTGAAAATCTTGTAAATTCGCCTCGGCCCCAGCCAATATATTCTGGACGTCTCGTTGCAGTGAGGCTTCAGCCTCTATCTTCTTGTCTTTCCCCATAATCTGATCTTCTAGCTCAGCTACTTGTTGCTTCAGTTTTTCTCCCCGCTCTTTGTATTTGGCTAGGGTGCTGCTCTAGACCCTCTCATATTGGGTTAACTTCCGGTACACTCTGTCCAGATCATGTTTCTTGGTTGTCAACACGCCATGTACTGACTTCAGGTCCAACCCCAGACGTTCCCTAGCATCAGTTTCTTTGGTCAGATTAGCGCCCAGAAGGTTGATCATCTCCGTCTGCTTCTTGCAGGTATAAACAACTTCACTCTTCTCACTCCGGAGCTGAGCGATCTCTTTCTCCAGCTCTTCGTTGGCTTTTCGTAGCTCTTCCTTCTCTTGGAGTACCTGGTTGAATTTCTGAATATCAACTGTGGTAGGCTCTTTGTACACTGGAGGATACAGTGGTTCCACAGCAGGAAATGGCATTAGAAACTTGGCGGCTCTTTCTCGAACCCAAGTCACATATGGATCAAAGGCCTTGTTATTGCTTTTTCCTAGCAAGACTTTCCCCTTTCGGTGAATTTTGCTCCAAGCATTTTGTATCTTGACCAAAGTGTCACCTTCAAGCAACCCCGTGAGATACAGAGATTCCTGTATCTCTTCCTCTTCAGGAGGACCTCATAGTGCATACCCAAATTGTCATACTAGCAGAGATGGATTGTAGTTGATACATCAATTCCTTCCGACCAAGGGGACATTAGGAAAGCCACAACAGCTATGTACAATATCTTTACCCAGTAGATCTCTATCAAACCAGATGATATTGTCAGCAGTCAAACCCATCAAACGTGCAGAACAAGGCGAAAACTCAGCAGAATCAATGAACGGCCCTGACTTAGGAAGATGGCTAGCAAACCACTTATACAGTAAAGGAGCACAACATGCCACGTTCTTCCCCTTTCTGTTTTCATTCTTGCTGTGAACTGAGTGGTAGACGTCTCCGAGGAGAGTGGGCACTGGATTCCCGGAAGTAAATATATGGCAAGCATCCATGCTTATGAAGTCCGGATGACTTGGGAATAACACGATCCCATAGATACAGAGGTCTAAGAAGGCATTGAATACATCCTAGTGACCCTTCTTGGCAAACTTTCGGGCCTTTTCCATCAGGAAAGGAAAATGGAAGCCATGAACTCCAATCTTTCTGAATACCATCCCTTCCAACTCAGACTAATCTACATGAAGAGTGTCAGTCAACTTAATCTATTTAGGTTCACCCTCCACACGGTAATAAGGCATCTGATTCAACAGAGGCACCCCCAACAGGTCAGAGTACTCCTCTAGGGTCGGAGCTAGGACATAGTCTGGAAACACAAAGCATCTGAGCTGTGGGTCGTAAAACTACAGCAGGGCCTAGAGGCCATTCAACTCGTATGTAGGAAGCTTATACACAATAACCAGAAGTCTCCCATAACTCTTTCGGAAATTCTCCATCACTGTCTTATCAGCCAAAGAAATCAAAGTCTGTAACTCTCGGATGTCAGGTGTTAGTAGCTTGTAAGCCACAATCTTCTTCAGAGATGCCATATCTGCCATGAGGATCAAGATCACTAGAACCAGGGGAGAAATATGCACCTGCAACACAGACACACGTTAATGACATGCAAATGAGGATGCAAATAATGCAAACTGCAATCATGCAGCAGGAGATCAGGATGATTGTGTTGTTGAGGAGATGAAGGCTCTGTATCAACAAAACCACAACACTGCTCTGTCCAGAACAACCATATCTCTGATGAGAATAACCCCTGATACCAGACCATAAATCTGCTCTGTCGAGAGCACCCATATATATGATGATGAGAACCTCAAATACCAACAAAACCGATTTACTGTCAAGAAAACCAGGTAGTATGAAGGTTAAGGTTTCCTGCAACAAACCCGACCCTGCTCATAGGTATGGACCTAATCACGGAAAAGGTTCGGCATCCTATGCAGTCATCAGCGTCACATACTTTCAAGAAACGATGATACAATACCCAGGAGGTGTGGCATCATCATCTCTTGAAGCGGCCTCACTTAGCTGAATTCCAAATGATCGGTTCCCAGAGTCGACAATCCTCAGATCCAACAACCCCTCGAGTCCAAAGGACCAATAGGAAGCCATCAAAGAGAACCACGTCTGAGTGTGGATTACATGGGAACTGATGCAAGCAAAGCAAGCACGTCTTCCACTAACCCACTCTAATACTATGTAGCTCTCAAGCATGGGTCTGGCTTCTCACTCATCAGAATGCCCCTCCCACAACAGCATAGATAATCATATCATACTGAAAATAAAAGTGCGGGAAATAAAATGCGATAAATAAAACCCAACAGGTAAACATACAAGCGCTAGGATTGACTCTCGCAGGGGACGTTGGATCCCCAGATTGACTCGCATACGGGACGTTAGATCCTAGGAAACTATCAAGTCCACAGCAGAGTCGCCAGCTGTCGCTTCCGCGAAAATAAGGTGCCGGCAAAATAGAAGAGTCGCCACCTTTCGCTATTTATCCCTCGGAACGGGAAAGGAAACGATCGGAAAAACCTGACGAAAAGGTATAAGACAAGGTCATCGCTACCATTGTCTGGGTTCGGGAGTCGGTTACGCAAGGGGAAGGTATTAGCACCCCTCACGTCCATCGTACTCGATGGGATCCATGCTTGTTGTGTTTATCTGACGGGTTTGTTAACTATCTACCTATCAAGGATGGTCTAAAAAGAAAAGAAAATGACTCGGCAAAGCGTCGCACTTCATGCCTACGTATTCTCATCAAAGAATGAGAAATCATAGTCAACGTAGTTCGGATAACTACGGGTGATGGGGGAAGGTGGCTCGCTAATACGTCAGTATTGTGCCTACGTACTCTCAACAGGTATAAGAGATCAGAGCTTACGTAGTTCAGGATAATACGAATTACGGGGATTCAGATTCATTTATTTTATCGAGTAGGGTTAACAAATAGTTCCAGCAGTTTGGCGTACGCAGCTCGACCCTTGGAGACTTAGGCATTACTATTGGCGGTAGAACTGGGAGTTAACGACACTCTTTTCTTCAGAAAAGCTTCCTTTAAATTATGGGCCCACGGGGCAAAAAGATTTGAAGTTCGTTTTCTGTCTTTTACGGAAGAACTGTTTTTTAGTTGTTTGTAGTTCGTACAACACTAGAGACTATGACCTGGGAACGAATGCGTCGCATATCGTCCAAAGGACGTATACTAAACATTCTAGACGATTGAGAGGAGGCCGCTCAATTATCATTACCCAAGTAGCTTAAGGCTCGTAACACACTTATACTAACTTGCCTTTATTACGTTTTTTTACTGTTGTTTCAAGATGAGAACAGAGAGGGACAACTACGAGGAGACTATCAAGTCCTAACAGTTGTCATGCCAAGGATTCATCCTATAGTTGAGGTTTGAAACAGGGAACTCCTAGAAGTTATCATGCATAGGTTTCAACCTAAAGTTCTAATCATCATTTCCTTATCAAAGGAAGTGAGATTCCTAGGGGAACATGTCAATGATAAATAAAAACAGATAAAGCAGCAGCTTAAACAGTAAACAGTAAACGACTGTAGAATGCATGCAATGCAAGTGAGGGAGGAAATGTGTGTGGGGCATCAGCCTCCACAAGCCCGTCTCGACCTCAAGCCAGATATGAATAACTGCTGAAATAATAGAAGAAAGTAGAATGCTATCAAGCAAATCATAAACCACACAGGCAAGGGAGCAAAACTCTACCGAATACCAGCAAGCAAAGCCATACAGTAAAAATACAAGCAGAGGGAGCAACTCAACCTCTAATGCAATCATGCTCCTAGCTTAAAACAATCTGAACATGAACTTATTCTAATGCATCAAGTAAATCAAACAAGTCACATCAATATAGTTGCACAGAAAGGAAACAGACAGGAAAGAAAGCAAATCAACAGCTTCCACCGCCTCACATAAAAGCAATCTTCTGACAGCAGTTCAGTCCTCAGTCTATAACTGTTCTTCAAGTCTATCCTCTTCAATAGAATGAAAGTTACTCCATCTTCAAGCTTCAATCTTCAATAGGATCCACCAAGAATGAAGAGAATAATCATCGGGGAAGTTGATAATGGGAAACAAACAGTAAACCAAAGGAATCCTGTCTGACACTCAACCAGTCATCAGAGAAAGGCATCCTCAAAATTTCTACTCATTGTAAATGTCACACATCCCTCCAAAGGAGATATGAGACTTAAACATGAGGACTTTGAATCATAGGATGAGAATGGAATGGGAACAAAACCAACCATTACTTGAAGAAATATCTATCTCTAAAGCTCTCTCCTAAATCCCTAATTTCCTAAGCTATTCAAAGCTAACAAAAAGGAAGGAAATCTTCAATCCAAGCTCCACTAGCTACTTCACACAAGCTCCATCAAGTCCATGATGTTTTCCAATGAGATCCAGAAGCCCAACTATGCAAGGAAATCCAATTTGGAGCCCACTCCACATCAATCATCAAAATTGAAGTACCAAATGAACATCCAAGTAGAATATTCTATCAAAAATACTAAAACACATTCTAAAAATTTGATTAATTTTATATGGGAACATGCATTCACTAATAACCTATAGTTAAAAAATCAGGGCCTAAATCTTTCCCTAGGTCCTCCAAATAAAATTCTAAACTTCAAGGCATCATACCTAAACCCTAAAAGGGAACTCCTAAAGTTCTAGTCCTAAAACAGCCCCTAACTTCATCACAAAAATGTGAGAAAAATCTAAGGGGAGCATACATATCTAGCCTAATCACAAGCCAAAAATCAAGCACAAACTCAATACCAAATACTCAAACAAAATTCACCAAGAAGATGACTCAATTAATACAATTTTATTCTCAAATAAAATGGGAAAAAACCAAATAAAATGAAAATAAATGCTAATCCTGATTTTTTTTGTTTCTAAAATTCCTAAATTCATTCATGAATCAGGGGGAAAAAACTCAGAATTAATTGATCAATTTTTCTATTTTTAATGGATTAAAATCAAACCAACCAAAAATGAAGAAAATAAGAAAAATAAATAGAAATTCATAAAACGCGCGTGGTGAATAGCAATTCCAATCAGTTAAATGTGTGGGTTGGGCCCAAAGGGGGGGGGGTGTGAGTATCAGTTCAGATCACCAAGCCCAGATAACTCACTAACTTGAACGTTGAGTTTGGACTTGGGGTTACGTGGCACAACTCTGCTCACACGATGCAATTACTAGTCAACTGATCCAAGGTCTTCACATGGTGCCAGCGCATTAATGAGGGCGACGTCGTTTTGCTTCAGTCAAGAGTCAACAACTCAAACTCAATCGTGGCCGTGGATAAGGGTTACCAGGTCAAGTCTTCAGCAAGATCCAATGGCTCATGGCTTTCTTCTCCGTTTGAACTTCAGTTTGGGGGGAAAACCAGACGGTGGCCCAGACGGTGGCGCCACCGTCTTCTCCGACGAAGAAAAATACACAGGTCATCCAAAACTCACAAACCATACATCATTCTACTCAGATTTCAATGTTGATCCCGAATATACCCTTAGAATCATCTAACTCCCTATGGATTTTCAAACCTGATAGCATTTTCAAAATATACCTCAATCTTGATTCTCACCAAAGTCCAAATTAAATGCACAGATGTAATCCTCATCTCCTGGTGATCATCCTATACTATCCAATCTTGATTATCATTCCAAGAATTACCTAATCCAAGGCTCAACAAAAATTGATCACACACCTATTTTGTCTCTAATTCACCAATTTCTGATCCTAAATCCAACTACATATCACCAGGATCCTAACCACCTAGAGAATGCTAACTATCTCTAGCTAAATCAAGCACAAAAATGAAAGGTACCAACCTGTGTTCAAGCTTGTAACAGAGGTAGTTCTTCCACTCTTCAGCCTTCAAGAAAGTGCAGATACACTCCAAATCACTTGATGAACACAATGAAACCTTCAATTGATCTTGATTTGGCCTTGAACTTAGAAATCGAATCTCTCTTGCACCTCTGAAATTTCAACTTCACTCTCTGCTTCAGGCTTCAATCTTCACCAAAAAAACATGGATGAACACACTTAGTGGTTTATATAGAACTTGATGGAATCATCCAGAAGTTTTTCAAAGCTTCAGAATGAAATTTTGGAATTTCAAATTCTCACCAAAATCTCATTCATGGCAGTCACGGTTTCCTCTCTTGTTTAGCCTCAGCTAGCTTGCATTCAACTTCTCATGAGATATTGAACTTGACTGGTGGTGATTCTCCCCTTGTTTCAATCCAATGGCTCATGTATGTTAGGTTACTTCATCATGAAGCAATGAGATAAAAGTCCATGAAATTGAACTCAAATCAAAAATCTAATATTTCTAATGTTTATAAAATGTATTTTCCATTCAAAAAATGCTATTATTTTGCCTCATTTGCACACATAACATTTGTTTTGAATTTTTGGTCTTTAATTCTCTTTAATTCTTCCTTTTTCACAATTTCTTGAATCAAGTCTCTCCTTGAGCCATTTCAATGGCTCCTTGATACATGGTCAAGGTTAAAACCCCATTTTGAGAAACTTTCAAGTTGCACAAAATTTCATTTGAGATGTCTAAGTTGGTGAAAATGACCCATAACCAAAAATGACCCATAATCACAACTTCCCAAAATACCCTTGACTTGTCAAAGCCATAACTTGAGTTCTACAAATCCTATCATGGACTTCTAGTACTCTTTAGAAAGCTAAGATAATAAGGAACAACATTCATGTTGGCCAAAAGTTCATAGGAATCATACTTCTAGGGAAAAAGTGTCATGCAAGTTGGGTAACTTTCAAGCTCCAAATTCACATACCTCAGATGACTTGTAACTTGTCTGGCTAATAACTTGAGTTCTATAAACCCTATCAAGGACTTATAGCACTCAAATTAAAGCTAAGATCATGCCCCACAACAATCATGTTAGGGTCAAGATGAGATGACAATCATATCTTGAGTTAAATAGTCTTGAAGTCAGGGGTCAAACTAGGGGATTTTATACTATCAAGTCTTAAAAAACCCTAGCCTGAAACTTCTCAAACTCCTCCATCATGATGAGTTAACCTTGAAATCATCCTTATAACATATCAATGTATCAATACATGATCACATGGATCTTGGATTAGGTCTCAACCTTCTTCAAATCATCAGTTGACTTAGGGTTGACCCAGTCAAACCCTAGCTGCACCACTCATGGCTGAGGCTTCTTATTCTTGCAAAATGACCTGTCTAGGCCTCAAAGTGATCTTCAACACTTCTCTTGAGATCTCTCAAGACCTGAAGTCCATCTCCATGACCACAGAATCATCTGATGGCTTCCCACAACTCTCAAGTTAGGAGACCTACACACTTGGTTTCAACCACTCTTTCTGAGACTCTTTCAACTTCTCTGACAAGGATATCAACCCTTGAACACTTGAATAACCTTCTTAGCTGGCTTCACAGTCTTATGTAGCTCTTAGTTGGTAATCATGCCTCTTGATCTCCTGCATACATGTCAATGAAATGAAAATGATAATGCTAATGTGAATGAAATGAAACACAAGCTAGGTAAAGAAATGTTGGGCAAATTTTGGGGTGCAACAAACACTAAGTTTTGTGCTTTTGCTATTTTACCGTTCTTAGAATAACCATTGACATTCCTTCACCGAGGAAGAAAATGAATCTGATGGGGACCATATCCCATCTCTCACAACCAGAGGAATCTTGAAATTGCAAGGGTAATTAAGAAATTAACACTATAGAAGAAAGTCAATCTGCAGGGGATTTTAAAACTCAACACAAGGTGAGTAAACCGAAAAGTTAACTGATATATTAACACTCCTTAGGAGGAAACAACATGATTCATATTGGCCATAAGAGCAACAAACCATAAGGAGGAGGTAGAAACCCGTCGGGGATACCTCGTCAAGTTTTATCACAAAACGAGATGGGATCCAACAATCACATTCACATTTATATATGCTTAATCACAAGCAGGTTGGGGAAGAAGAAACACGCTTGGCTGAGGAAATTTGAATCAAGAATTCGTAAGGGAGTCCATGTTTGAGATGCTTAAACTAAAACTTAGCTGAGGAATGCATCAACAAGATCACAATCTGCTAAGGAGATCATCAATAGATTCTACTAGGGAGAACACAACCAAGAACAAACTCTGATTGGGAGAATATCGAGTTCTCTTTTGTTAAATCAGTTGTATAATAATTAAAATTTTCCCCGAACTGTATGGTCTACAAGAAATTTCCTCTAGAAGAAACTTTGTACCATAAGGACTTGAAATAAGCTACCTCAATGTCTTCAAACTCTGAGAGATTCGTCGAATCTCGACATAACTGCCCCAGATTGACTGATCTTGGCACCTTCTTTAATCAATGGAGTATTCAAGCTTTGCCCCTGGGATAACATCAACTAGGAAAATAAACTTGCTCATGCTCAACAAAATCTCCAAGTAACATGCCCTTGGATATGTTCATTCTTTGATATGATTTGTCAAATTACTCATAAGAGTTTCAGGCCTCAAAAGATTAAATTCATCACTGATGCTCATATGTAAGCTTCCATGATGTCAAAAAATGTAGGTAAAAAGAAAATGTTAGTTCTGAGAATGATAATTCTAATGAAATTACACATGTTTATCTTGAAGTTTTTACTACAAAGATGTCACAAAACCTTGTGAATGAATCACTATCTAGGATGCGACATTGATTTTTTAATACACATGCAATACCAATAAATATCTTTTTAGCACAAATCATGGGAGTCAGGAACACTATCTCGTTAAAGTATGCTTTCAAAATAAACCTTGCTTCAATTATGTATTTTGAGGGTTGAAACATGGCCTAGTTCACGGTTTTCAGAAAAAAAAAGGATTTTAGGCTCAAAGTTTATTTGTACCCACCCCTTCTTCGTGATGTTCTTCAGTTTTATATTTAGATAATTTAACATGAATGTTTATCTCTCAAAAGAATGTTTAAGAACCAATGAGGTTTTATGGGGAATAACAGTCACCGTTTTGTCTTTCGACTTGGTAGTCACACAAATTTGTTATGGATTTTTATTTGTAATCCTTTCTTTTCACTTTTCGCACCTAATTTTTTCCTGGACTAATTCTTTTGAATTTTTAATGTTCATCGGGATGCCCTAAGTTTTACCTAAGTCACTAGCTTTCAAGTTTTACAACTTAGCGGGCTTTTTATTTTTCTTTTGACTTCTTTCTTTTTTTTTGAACAAATATGTGACATTGGCTTATCTGACTTGTTAGAAGGGATTGTGATTGGTCCTTAGATGTACACTCCTTTTGGAAATTTGAACACTTGGTCAAAATTAACTGAAGACTACCCTGCCCCAGGTAAAATGTGAAGGTTTTTATATTTAGAAAAGAAACTCCTACTTCAAGGCTCAAAGGGGTTAACAAGGGATTATCTTTCTTATATCTCAAGTGTTAAGGAATTTGAAACAATGCTTTACATAGTCAGTGGAGTTTTATTCAAAAGCATACAACTGGAAATTTTGCATTTTCACTTCATCATCCTCCCTCCAAGAGTTTAAACAAGAAGTTGGTATTGCAAATGCAAGAAAATGTTTTATGAGAGAATGTGAATGGATTACTTCAAGACAAACAAACTCATTTCATTATGATTACTACTAAAAACAAACAATTTTCTACTGGAAAACAAAGCATTAACAATCATAAAATATTACAAATAAAATTGTAGTAAATGAACTAATGATTTGAGGAGACTGTCTGAGTCTGAGCTCATGGCTTGCGTATTAGGCCTAGAGTCTCTAAAAGACAAAATACCATTTCGAATTAGCTTTTGAACTTCATATTTCAAGGGATAACAGTTTTTAACACCATTCCCAAGGGCACCCTAATGAAATACACAATGGGCCTCTGGCTTATACCACCACAAAATATTTGCAGGAATAGCCGGCAGAGTACATGTCTTGACCAAATTCTTCTTTATCAAGGCCGGAAATAATTCAGCATATGGCATCGTAATGAGATAAAATTGATTCTTCTTCTGTGGACGATTCTATTTATTATTCTGATGTGTTCTTCGTCAGAACTGTGGTTGATAATTCGGAGTTGCCTGATCAGTAGGAGCAATGTTGATGACAGATGTAACAGAAGTGAACATACGATCATTGCGAGTTACTCCACTAACATCAACAACAGGAACTTCTTTACCATCCTCCAGCATAGTAGCATTGCACTTATAGGGCATAACTTTATTAGAATTATAAGTTGCAGAAATGGGCAAACAAATAACCCAAGGAGAAGCATCAGACTTCTGATCATTATAATAAGTCACAATTGGTTCTAGCATATTGAAATGCGAGACTATGACATTCACATCATGATCGATATAGAGCAGCTTCTGATCCAACATATCTTAGAGATCCCTCTTCACAATAGGACATCCACGAGGATTATTCAAACAAATTTTACAAGAAGCGTGATCATGCCTATAATAGCTAAGCTTATACAAGATGATGTGCATATTGTCGCTACTGCGAAAAAAGAGGTCGACAATGACTAACAGAGTCGCCACCTATCATTATTTATCCCAAGGAATGGAAAGGAAACGATTGGAAAAAACCTGACGAAAACGGGAAAAGACGAGGTCATCGCAACCAAGTCCTAGGATCGGGAGTCGGTTACGCAAGGGGAAGGTATGAGCACCCCTCATGTCCGTCGTACTCGACGGGATCCACGCATGTGTTGTCTAGCTAAAAGGGTGTGTAAACTATCTACGCTAAAGGATTATGGACAAAAGAGAAAGAAAAAGGATTGACTCGGCAGAGCATCGCTGCTCTGTGCCCACGTACTCCCTCGTGCAATGGGAAAGTCATAGTCAACGTAGTTCGCCTAACTACGGCTAAAAAAGGGGGGAAGGTTGCTCGCCAAGACATCGCGTCTTGTGCCTACGTACTTTCGTCGAAAGATCAGAGCAAATGTAGTCCGGGCTTACGAGAACACAGGTTGTTCAAAAATTTTACCCGAGTAGGGTTAACAGACAGTTCTAGCAGTTGGTGTATGCAGCTCGACCATTGGAGACTTAGGCGTTACCGTTTGCGATAGGACTGAAAGTTAACAACACTCTTGTTTATGAAAAGAGTTTTCTTGATTAAGAACCCAAAGGTTGAAAAAGAGTTTGAGTTGTTTTTGTGTTTTTTAAGGAAGAAGTGTTTTGAACTTGGTTTGTAACTTATGCTGCAGTAAAGACTATGATCTAGGAGCGAATGCTTCGTATATCGTCCGAAGGATATACACTAACATTCTAGATAATTGAGAGGCAACCACCCAATCATAATTTCCCAAATGGATTAAGGCTCTTAGCATGCAACAATTGTCAAGGTTTATTAAGTGGATTGAAGTTGTTTGAAGATGAGAAGAGAAAGAGGACGAACTAAGGGGGACTAGTCCAAACTCTAAAAGTTGTCATGCAAGATGCACCTAAAGTTGAGTTTGAAAGGGGACTACCTAATGCTGTCATGCATGGATAGAAACCCTAATGTCTATCATAACCTCTCTTGAACAAGAGAGATTAGCAATCCTAAGGGAAGAAAGACAAAGAAGAAGAAACAATAAGAAGAAACAATGCAAATGTAGAATGCAAACACAAATGCAACGAGGAAGACAAAGATGCAATGCAAGTGAGGGAGGAAATATGTGTGGGGCTGGAACCTCCACAAGCTCATCTCAACCTCAATCCATGGTATGAATAAGCACAAGAGAAGAGGATAAGAAGATGCATAAAAAACAAGTAATAAAAACAATGAGAAAAAGTCCTCATGGATTCATTACTTTAGGCAAGCTTCAGGTTCCTCCTCAGGAGGAACCAAGCAACCTTAAGTAGTATTCCAAAGTCATAGGACATAATGGGGGTGAGGAGAAGAGATCTCAAAAGTTAAAGTAAAACACCACAAGCAAATGCAATCAACAACATCAAAGAATGCAAGCAAACACCACTTATGGAAACACAATATGCAAACATGAAAGTATGAAATCAAATGAACAACTTATGCATAAGGTAAAGACCTATGAATTGGCACACAAGGCCTATAACAAGCCCTTAACATGAAACAATCAAGATAAGGTTCATCAATAATGCACAACCAAGCTTTTGGAAGCAAAACAAAACAAGTACACCATCAAAGATGCATAAACATGAAGCAAATGCAAAATACATGAAAAATAATAAAATGCATCTAAACATGCCAAATAAAATCTCAAAGGACCCCTAAGGTATTAGGAACCAGGGGTCAAAAGGGGAGATTAAAAATCAAAAGGAAAGTGCCTCAACAGAAGGCAAACACCAAGAGTGTCCCAAACTAAGGCAAAAATGGAGGGGGAATAAAAAGTAATTCAAATCACATGGAAATAGCACTTAAAAATCATGAAAAAATTATCCAAAGATCAATCAACATGTTAACACAATGCTCATAAAAACTCAAGCAAAAATGAGAAGTTTAAACATAGAAATAAAATCAAGAAAGAAAAAAACCACAATTTAAATCAAATAAAACAACCCCAATATTTAATTCCCCATCTACCTCAACATACTTGAAAGAAGACAGGTGACTAACCATGATGTCTTCTTCTCCACATACTGTCACAACACTGTCACCGACCATATATTTCAACTTCTGATGCAGAGTCGATGTGACAGCCCCAGCTGAGTGGATCCATGGTCTGCCTAACAAACAACTATAAGCAGGCTGAATGTCCATGATATAAAATACAACGTCAAAAACTTATGGGCCCACTTGGATAGGCAAATTCAACTCACCGAAGACAGACCTCCGAGTACCATCGAAAGCACGTACAACCAAATCACTTGGTGTACAGGTAATGCCCCTAGTATCCAGCTTCATAAGTGCCTTCTTTGGCAGCACATTCAAAGATGACCCTGTGTCGACAAGGACATGAGACATAACCACCCCTTTATATTCAACAGAAATGTGCAGCGCACAGTTGTGGTTTCTTCCCCTTGGCGTTAAATCTAGATCTATAAATCCAAGGCCATTTCCCGCGCTTACATGCCCAACAACCCCTTCAAGCTGATTCACTGATATTTCCTGAGGCACAAAAGCGGTACTCAACACTTTCATTAATGCATTTCTGTGAGCTTCGAAACTCAACAACATCGATAATATTAAAATTTTGGAAGGTGTCTGCTGTAAGTGCTCGACTATCTTGTAGCCGCTTTTGCATATCAGCCCCATGACTTCCTCCACATCATTCTCCAAAGATCCTTTTTCACCAGACTGGGAGGTTTCTTCAATTACCATTTTACCCTTCCCTCTATCTGCTTTTTCAGCCACCACTTCGGGCGATGCAAAGACTCTGCCGCTTCGGGTAATTGGCGCTGCTCCCACAACATTCTCTGCAGACTCCACAGGAAAACTTTTCAAATCTATCTTCTGACCATTACAATACATAGTTCCACGGGATGGATTTGGTGCTTTCATAAGGCACGAGTCCTGCTTTGGTAATAGTGATTGTTGGTGGTCTAGGATGCGCTGAAATAGTTATGGTCTTATATGGAATCGAGATCGTAGCGACCTCATCCCTCTCCTTGCCTACCTCCTCAACAGGTTTCTTTTCTGCAGTCCGCTCAAACTGCAACGTCCCCTCGTCTATCATTCCTTGGATACATCTTCTCAGATCAACGCATCCCTCAAGATGACTTAAGAAATTAACAGAGTCTTCATTACAGCCTGGGAATACACCTCCTCCCAGCAATTTGTCCTTCACAAACTTCAATGGAGTTTTCAATTCATTCACATCCATTATCAAGTCTAAATCCTCCTCCACCAGAATAGCACCAACCCTAGCCTGCCCATGGTTTGGCATAGGGTTCTGCACAACGTTAGGTGCATCATGAGAAAAATTTATCGCTTTACTGTCAATGAGATCTTGCAGCTTGTGTTTAAAAGCCTTGCAATCGTCAATAGAGTGACCAGGCGCCCCTGAGTGAAATTCGCAACGTGCATTTGCGTCATAGCCGGGTGGGGGATCACCTGTCAAAGGAGCAAGAGTCCTTTTCTGAATTAATTGTAGTTGCAATAAAGTCTGAAGCACCTGAGAGTAGGGCATTGGTGAAGTGTCAAATACTCTATTCGGCCTGGCCCTATCAGGATACCTCCTATAACCCTGTTGGTTTTGCTATTGTGGCTGATATTGTCTTTGCTGTTGTTGTTGTTGTGGTCGTTGTTGCTGTGGCACAGGAATAGTTACACTAGCCACTTGCTGTTGGCGATATTGATTATGTGGCTGACCCCTTCCTCTTCCTCTAGAACTTGCCACTGAACTGACGTCACCTTCACGCTTCTTGTTTCCAAACATCTTTTTTCCTCCTCCTCCAACTGAGGGTACCTCTCCCACCTGAATCTTTCCAAGCTTGAAGTTGTTCTCCACCCTTTTACCGGTGATTATCAAATCTGAGAAACTTCCGGACATACTGCTTATCAGTTTTTTATAGTACACCCTTGGTAGAGTAGCAACAAACATGTCCACAAGCTCCCTCTCTACCATTGGTGGCTGCACCCTAGCAACAAGCTCTCGCCACCTCTGGGCATACTCTTTAAAGCACTCGTTACTCTTTTGAGAGAGATTCTGCAACTGGACTCTATTCGGTGCAAGGTCACTATTGTATTAATAGTGCCTTACGAAAGCCTCGGCTAGCTTTTTCCAGCTGCGGACATTGATGGGCACCAACCCCATGTATCACTCCAAAGAGGGGTCGGACAAGCTATCCTAGAAAAAGTGCATCAGGAGTTTTTCATCGTCCGAGTATGCAGACATCTTTCTATAGTACGAGTGCAGGTGGACCCTCGGGCAAGTAGTGCCTTTGTACTTATCGAAGTCGGGCACTTTGAACTTGTGAGGCACTCTCAAGCCTGGGATCAGCCCTAGGTTGGATATATCTAGTCCCATGGAATTTTGGCACTCAAGAGATCGCATCTTTTCTTCAATCATTTGAATCCTTCTATCAGCCTCAGAAGGTCCTGCAGCATTTACAAACCTTGGAGTGAATATATCCTCTTGCCGATCCTCGTTCCATGTATGGTCCAAACTACCATGAATGCCAACGGTAGTATCAAAACCAAAGCCATGGCCATTCCCAGTGCCAGCTCCAGGACCACCCCCCAGCATTAGGGATGACTAAAGTTGGCATTGAATTGCCCGCCCGAGGGGTTTCAACCCGAGTGTGGTTATTAGCTATCCCACCGTGTAGTACCCCTTCATCATCAACTCGTGTCAACAGGGGTTGCACCATAGTCTGAAGTTGAGCCTGCCCAGTAGCGTTAGATCCATCAGCCTTCTCTGGTTACCTCTAGTACCGTAGCGAGGAGTTATCTGCTCTGCAATCCTGAAACACTAGTGGCACAAGAAAAAAGATAAGGTTAACAGTTCCGATGCACCTGCAAATGCGAGAAATATGCTAAAATGCAGACATGTATTTATGCAAACAGGGAAATTTCCCCCATGATTCTAGATTTGGAATGACAACCAAGACAATGGAGAGCCCCACAGAAAAGCATAGGATAAAAAAACTCCTCATATATACAAACATAAGCCCAAAGGCAAAGTATAAACAACAAATGAGTACGAACAGAAAGGGACCTCAGCCAACAGGTCTGGTGATGGTCCATACAAAATTCTACGCTACAGAATACAAAGGAATGAAATCAAACTGGGTGGCGAGACTGGAAATCCTTCAACAACGCCTGCGTATCCGGATGGTCTGGCCTATCGAGCAAACCACGTATGAGCAACTCCTGCTGACTGATAGTGGACTGAAGATCCTCGACCGAGTCCTCCCTCCCAACAGCCTCCTCGAGCCTACGCCTCTTAGCACTAGCTTCCTCTCTATGCTCCTCCAAGGTTGCAAGCGCTTCATACAGTTTGCAGTCACTATGTCTTCTGAGTGCAGCTTCCTTTGAGATCTCCTCATCCTTAGCTTTGAGCTGGGCTTTCTGTTTGATAATATGCGCCTTCAACTTGTCTTCACGCTGCTTGCTGGTAGACATGGCAGCGTTCCACTAAGCCTCAAACTTGGAAATTCGCGAGTAGGCTTTATTCAGCTCTTCCTTTTTGGTGGCAAGAACACCGTAGGTGGCATTCAAGTCTTTGCCTGTGTGTTCCCTATCACTAGTTTCCTGAGTCAAGTCTGTTCCCAACTTATTCACCAACTCTGTTTGCTTTTTCAAAGAATACCTTGCTTCGTTTTTTCACTTCTGAGTTGAGCCATCTCCTTCTCTAACTCTTCGTTCGTCTTCTGCAACTCTTCTTTTTCACGGCATACCTGATCATACCTTTGGATATCCATTGTAGTGGGCTCCTCAATCACAGGTGGGCAAACAGGCTCCACTGGAGGATATGGCATCAAGAACTTTGTGGCCCTTTCATGAATCCAAGCCACATAGGGGTCATAAGCCTGACTGTTGCTCTTCCCTAGTAATGCTTTGCCTCTCCTATGAATACTCCGCCAAGCACGCTCGAGTCTGATCAAATCATCACCCTCTAACAAACCCGTGAGATACAGAGATTCCTGTATCTCTTCCTCCTTTGGAGCGTCCTTGAGTGCATATCCGAACTGTCGTACCAACAGAGAAGGATTGTAGTTGACGCACCCCTTCCTTCCGACTAGGGGTACGTTAGGAAATCCGCCACAACTGTAAATAATTTCAGAATAGCATCCACGTCTATGAAATCAGGTAAGTTTGGAAACAAGACAATACCATAAATGCAAAGTGCCAGAATAGCACTAAACACAATCTAGCATCCATTCTTGGCGAACTTCTGAGCTTTCTCAACAAGAAACGGTAACAAAAAACCATAAGTTCCTTTTCTCTCAACTAGCTTCCCCTTTAACTCCGCAACATCTAACTGTAATATAGCAGCGAGCACTGCTAGGTCAGGCTCCGCATCTGTGTGGACAAAAGGCATCTGATCACGGATAGGCACCCCCAACATGTCATAATACTCTTCCAAAGTAGGCGCTAAAACAAAATCCGGGAAGACAAAGCACCTCAACTGAGCGTCATAAAATTGCAAGAGAGTATAAATGCCACTGATCTCATAGGATGAAGGTTTGCAAACACATCTGGCCAATCTCCCATAATCCTGTCTAAACTGCTCCATCACACTCGCTTCAGCCATAGCAATCAGACTCCTCAAAGAACTGATGTCTGGGGTCGGAAACCTGTAAGCAACTGTCCTTTTCAAAGGCTCCATGTCAAGAACGAAGAACAGGACCACTAGAATCAGGAGGGAAATATACACCTGCAATCATACATACATGTTAATGAAGAGATGCAAATGAAGAGATGCAAATGAAAATGCAAATGTAAAATGCAATGCAACAGAGGATCAAGCTTGTTGTGTTGTAGCTCGAGAAGAACCGGCGCTTCGCTCTAGTACTGACAAATCACTGACATAAGAAACCCCTCGGTACCATGAACAAAAGTTCACACTGTCAAGAACTGGGTAGTCTGGAGGTCAGAGTTTCCTGCATAACCCGCCCACTCACAGGTATGGACCTATCCACTGACAAGGTTTGGCATCCTATGCGTTCATCAGCATCACAGACTTTCAAGAAACGTTGATACGATACCCATAAGGTGTGGCATCATCATCTCTTGAAGCGGCCTCACATAGCTGAATCCCAAATGATCGGTCTCCAGAGTCGACAACCCTCAAATCCAAATTCCAGTCGGATCCTAAGGATCGGAAAGGAACTCGTCAAAGAGAATCTCGTCTGAGTGTGAATTTTGGAGGGAACTGTGTCTGCTAAGCAAACAGGTTCACCCACTAATCTCCACTTCTAATACTAGGTTTGTACTCAAGCCCAGGTCCGGCTTATCACTCAATGGAACTCCCCTCCCCACAGCACAGCAAGTATGATACAATGCGGAAAGTAAAATGCGGAAGTAAATAAACAAAAAGCACATATATACACACACCCAAAAAGAAAACACACAAGCGCTAGAATTGACTCGCATGGGGGATATTCCTGTCCCCAGCAGAGTCGCCAGTTGTCGCTACTGCAAAAAAAGAGGCCGACAATGACTAACAGAGTCGCCACCTATCGTTATTTATCCCAAGGAAGGGAAAGGAAACGATCGGAAAAAACCTGACGAAAACGGGAAAAGACGAGGTCATCGCAACCAAGTCCTAGGTTCGGGAGTCGGTTACGCAAGGGGAAGGTATGAGCACCCCTCACGTCCGTCGTACTCGACGGGATCCACGCATGTGTTGTCTAGCTAAAAGGGTGTGTAAACTATCTACGCTAAAGGCTTATGGACAAAAGAGAAAGAAAAAGAACTGACTCGGCATAGCACCGCCGCTCTGTGCCTACATACTCCCTCGTGCAATGGGAAAGTCAGAGTCAACGTAGTTCGCCTAACGACGGCTAAAAAAGGGGGGAAGGTTGCCCGCAAAGACATCGCATCTTGTGCCTACGTAATTTTGTCTGGTACAAAAGATTAAAGAAAACGTAGTTCAGGCTTAGGAGAACACAGGTTGTTCAAAAGTTTTACCCGAGTAGGGTTAACAGACAGTTCTAGCAGTTGGTGTATGCAGCTCGACCATTGGAGACTTAGGCGTTACCGTTTGCGATAGGACTGAAATTTAATAACACTCTTGTTTATGAAAAGAGTTTTCCTGATTAATACCCCAAAGGGTGAAAAAGAGTTTGAGTTGATTTTGTGTTTTTTAAGGAAGAAGTGTTTTGAACTTGGTTTGTAACTTATGCTGCACTAAAGACTATGATCTAGGAGCGAATGCTTCGTATATCGTTCGAAGGACATACACTAACATTCTAGATAATTGAGAGGAAACCACCCAATCATCATTTCCCAAATGGCTTAAGGCTCATAGCGTGCAACAATTGTCAAGCTTTATTAAGTGGATTGAAGTTGTTTGAAGATGAGAAGAGAAAGAGGACGAACTAAGGGGGACTAGTCCAAACCCTAAAAGTTGTCATGCAAGATGCACCTAAAGTTGAGTTTGAAAGGGGACTACCTAATGTTGTCATGCATGGTTAGAAACCCTAATGTCTATCATAACCTCTCTTGAACAAGAGAGATTATAAATCCTAAGGGAAGAACGACAAAAAGAAGAAGAAACAATAAGAAGAAACAATGCAAATGTAGAATGCAAACACAAATGCAACGAGGAAGACAAAGATGCAATGCAAGTGAGGGAGGAAATATGTGTGGGGATGGAACCTCTAAAATCTCATCTCAACCTCAAGACATGGTACAAATAAGCACAAGATAAGAGGAGTAGAAGATACATAAAAAACAAGTAACAAAAACAATGAGAAAAAGTCCTCATGGATTCATTACTTTAGGCAAGCTTCAGATTCCTCCTCAGGAGGAACCAAGCAACCTTAAGTAGTATTCCAAAGTCATAGGAAAAAATGGGGGTGAGGAGAAGAGATCTCAAAAGTTAAAGTAAAACACCACAAGCAAATGCAATCAACAACATCAAAGAATGCAAGCAAACACCACTTATGGAAACACAATATGCAAACATGAAAGTATGAGATCAAATGAACAACTTATGCATAAGCTAAAGACCTATGAATTGGCACACAAGGCCTATAACAAGCCCCTTACATGAAACAATCAAGATAAGGTTCATCAACAATGCATAACCAAGCTTTTGGAAGCAAAACAAAATTAGTACACCATCAAAGATGCATAAACATGAAGCAACTTGCAAAATACATGAAAAATAATAAAATGCATCTAATAATGCCGAATAAAATCTCAAACGACCCCCAAGGTATTAGGAACTAGGGGTCAAAAGGGGAGATTGAAAATCAAAAGGAAAGTGCCACAACAGAAGGCAAACACCAAGAGTGTCCCAAACTAAGGCAAAAATGGAGAGGGAATAAAAAGTAATTCAAATCACATGGAAACAACACTTAAAAATCATGAAAAAATTATCCAAAGATTAATCAACATATTCACACAATGCTCAAAAAAACTAAAGCAAAAATGAGAAGTTTAAACATAGAAATAAAATCAAGAAAGAACAAAACCACAATTTAAATCAAATAAAACAGCCCCAATATTTAATTCGTTTTTTAATTGAAAATAAAGTCAAAAAATAAAATAAAAATTTCCAGAAAAAACTAGACATCTTAAAGTTTATGAAAATTATTTTTGGTAAATTTTTAAACTATTAGAGCTATTTTATTTGAATTAAAATGAAAACTGTACAAAACAGAAAATAAAAGAAACAAACAAATAAATGAAAAGGGATGTGGTGCAAACAACAAGCAGAAACAGTGTAAAATGCAAATGGGCCTTCCCAGGGGGGTGCGAAAAGCCGTTCGCGAATGGCCCCATTGAGAAATAAAAGAAAATAAAATCTGAATATACAAAATAAGGTTGGGTTGACTATGTGTATGGTGGAATGCATTACAAACCACATGATCATCATAAAAGTAATCTAATCAAGTGGCTCTCAAAGAGCCACATCAATTAATGAGTTTGGTTTTTATTATAGTGTACAAGACAAAAAAGGAACACGTGAGTCTTAATACGAACCGCACGATCAGAAAAATACAAAACGGACGAACGCGATTGCGCCACGTCAGCTCGTCTTCTCCAATGAGACTCGCCGGCGCCGAAAGAACTCTGGTCTTTTTCTTCCTCGCCTCCGGCCGCCGTAGGCTGCTTCCCCCACCGTGGCTTCATCATTTCTCAACCGTTTTCCAACTTCCTTAGATGAAAATTCATCTCCTCGCCGAGAGGAACAAGAATCTAGCCTCTATTTCCATTAAATCTCAATAACAACTCTAGAAATCAAACAACAAGCAAAACGTGCAAAAATGGAAGTTCACCAAAACTCAAATTAAATGGTCTAAACCTCATCTACATGTTGCAAGGAGTAAGAATCCATGAAAATTAGCTCAAAACACCACATAAAATCTTCAAAACGAAACAACACAACTTGGAGCTCATAAAATCAAACACCATAAACTCAAGCAAAAATGATCCAGAAATGATCCATACAACTCAATGATTCAAATGCAACGAAAATGGTGGAAAACCATGGCATATTAAGAGTGTAAGGTTGAAAAATAGTTTACCTAGTGGAGAGCCTCCACTGGGCCTTGAAACTGTGATGAAGCTTAACGAAAAACGCCCAGAATCACTCCATGAACTTCAATTGAGGTGTTTGAAGGCTTGATTTGGTCTGAAAGTGGTTGAATCTGAGAATTCGTTTTGAGTTTTTCACCACTTTTTCAAAATGTGTTATGGTTGTTCATGCACGAAAATGACCTACCTCTGCTCCAATTTTCATCTAGAATACTTATATGATGGGTTTATGATCAAATGGGGCTTTAATTCAAGCTAAACAGCCCATTTCAAAATTTCACATTTCACCACTTTTTCAAAATTCCATACACGTTTTTACCATTACACCAGCTGGTTTTTTGATCCAAATCCACTACAAATCAGTTGTGTTGATCAAAGGAATGAGATTAGAGGCTTAATTTTGATCCTATGGTTGATTTCCATTTTGTTACTTCAACAGGAAGAAACCATGAAAATGGCCCATTTTGAGACCTCAAATTTCCAATGTGAAGATGGCAATGTCTTTGAATTATTATTTGCAATCAAAAAATGCACAAACTTGCCTTAAAAAAGTTTAAAATTCATTAATTCTCAATTTCTCAATTTAAGCCTCCTTTATGAAAGATTCAAACCCAAATTCTCAAACCAAGCCCCCACCATGACAAGAGATAATTTGGTAGTGCAAATGGCCCCATTTGAAGCAAGTTTCATGTTGAAAAGATTTCCATTTGAAGTCTGCAAGTTGGTGAAATGGACCTATAATTTTATGACCTGTAATCTTACTTTGCCAAAATACCCCTGACTTGTAAACCTCATAACTTGAGTTCTACAAATCATATGAAAGACTTATTGTACAATTTGTAAATCTAAGATCAATACCTATAACTTTCATGTTGACCAAAAGTTAAGGAGAAACACCCTTCTAGGTCAAAACTAGCTTGGAAGTTGGTTGACTTTTGTTGACCAAAATCACATACCTCTAATGACCTGTAACTTGTCTGGATCATAACTTGAGTTCTATAAATCCAATAAAGGACTTCTAGTACTCAAATTAAAGCTAAGAACATGCTCTACAAGTTCCACGTTGGTCAAAAGTTGAGATGAAACTTGTATCTTGAGATAGGTGGTCTTGAAGTCAGGCACTAAATAGGGGATTTTACGCTGAGAACCCTAATTTAGTAACTTCTCACACACTTAACCCTTGATGAATTGGACTTGAAATGATGTCTCATATGTCTTAACACAACATCCCATGACCATATAGACTTTGAATTGAGTTTCTATCTTCTTCAATTTCACAGTTGATTGAGGATATACCAGATGAAAACCCTAACTGCAATACTTTCAACTGTGGCTTGTTCCACTTCACACGACCACTTGCATAAGCTCCATAATGACCCTCAAGGCCCTAAATAAGCTTTATTTACATATCATACCCAAAATCATGGCTTCACAATCTCCTGGTGCTCTTCAGTTGGCCTCTCAGTTAGGAGTTATCCCACACACATCCATCTGTTCTTTAACAAGACACTAACCACTTCAAGATGTCCTGATGACCATTCAAGCTTGAGTAACAACCCCTGGTAAGGCTCAAACCCCTGAGTAGACTCCTCTTGAGGTGCACAAACTTCTTGATCCCCTGTTCAATGCAACATGTTATGCAATGCAAATGCTAGAAAGAAATGAAATGAAACATAAACCAAGTTAAGAAAAGGTTGAGCAAATTTTGGGGTGCAACACATATCAACCAAAGATCCTCTTACCAAATTCACATCAGAGCTACGGTATCTTCTAGGACATCCCCTCACCATATTCACACTAGCACCTCCTTACTTGGGAAATGGTTTTGCTTGGACATTAGGTCCAGAGTCTTTAAAAGACAAAATACCGCTTCACACTAATCTTTGCACTTCATGTTTCAAAGGAAAGCAATAATATTCAAGATCATGCCCTGGGGCGCCCTGATGAAAAGCACAATGGACCTCGGGTTTGTACCACCATGGAATATCTTTTGGAACAACAGACAAAGTCCTAGTCTTCACAAGATTCTTTTGTATCGAGACAAGAAATAATTCCGCATACGAAATCAAAATAATATCAAAATGCACTTGTCTTTGAACTCGGTTTTGTTGATGATTCTGTTGTGGCACATGTTGTTGGAAACACGGTTGATAATTTGGAGCTACTCGAACAACTGGAGCGAGATTAACAACCGGAGTAAAAAATGTAACAGGCTGATGATGCTGATGGTTTCTACGAGGTCTTCTACGCCTTTTTTGTGAAATAGAATTAGCACCTTGTTCTTTATTATTGGTAAAACCATTCCCAAAATTCTTAGAGCTGCTAGAAACGCTAATGGGAGCCACCAAAATGAGTGTAGAAACAACTTCAAAAATCACATTCCTTTGAAGCAAAGTCTGAGGAGGAGGTGGAGGGTGCTGATTCTGAGCAACTACCAAAGATTCCACCAAAGCAAGGTTATCCATCTTAGTGTTGATACCTCTTCACGGAGTTCACGGTTTTCTTGCTCTAGGTTATCCATCTTCTTTATCTAACTAGCTCGAGTATTGTAGTAATGTGAATGCTTGTTTGAAGTGTTGCCGTGAGAATCATGATACCAAGCTATTGATTAACTTGAATCTTAATTCTTAAATTCACAACCGGACTTTAATTTATCCAAAGGAAAGGTCTAAAGAAAGAAAAACCCTTTTCGCGATGTTACAACAACGCTAAGAGATTCGGGGATCGGGGGTTGGTTATGCCTAGGGTAGGTATTTCACATCCTAAACATCTATAGTACTCTACAGGAACCTTTTGTTTGTTTGCATGCTAATACTTGTTAAATGTTTTCTATGAGCTGGGATTGGGTAAAAGGTGTAGGTAAAGACCTAAGGATTGTTTATATGTTTGCCCGCAAGGATATTGCATCCTCTGCCTACGTATCTTTACTAGGATAGAATCAGAGCAATCGTAGTTCACCTCACTAGGTATAAAGAACACTTGATTATGATCAAGGTTCCAAACATATCCATGCTTGTGTAGAGTTTAGAAAAACTCTCTAGATCTAAGTTGAACACTCAAGAAAGGGGAGTAAGTAATCATCTTCATGATTCTTACATAGAGTTAACCAAACTCTACCTAATTCTACGTTGTAAGACCAATTGGTTCTATCCAGACCAAAAGGAGGGGGAAGGCTCTATCCAGGCCTAAAGGGTAAGTCCAATTGGTTCTATCCAGCCCAAAAGGAAGAAGGTTGATTGGTTCTATCCAGACCAAAGGGAAGGTTGCTCGTTAAGATATCGCATCTTGTGCCTACGTATTCTCATTATCCAATGAGAAATCAGTGCGGCCGTAGTTCAGGCATCGAACTACATAATAAGGATCAATTGGTTCTTTCCAGACCAAAAGAGAGAGAAAGTTCTATCCAGACCTATGAGTTTAAATCCTATTGGTTCTATCCAGACCAAAAGCGGGAGAAGGTTCTATCCAGACCTATGAGTTTAAATCCTATTGGTTCTGTCCAGACCAAAAGGGGGAAGAAGGGGGAAGTTTGCTCGTCAAGATATCACATCTTGTGCCTACGTATTCTCATTGTCCAATGAGAAATCAGAGCGGTCGTAGTTCGGGCATCGAACTACATAATAAGGATCAATTGGTTCTTTCCAGACCAAAAGAGAGAGAAGGTTCTATCCAGACCTATGAGTTTAAATCCTATTGGTTCCATCCAGACCAAAAGGGGGAGAAGGTTCTATCCAGACCTATGAGGTTAATGAGATATCTATGAGCCAAAGTTGAATAGAGAGACTTTCCTTTGGAAGGAAAAATATTAGGCAACTTGGGTGAGAACTAAAGAGTTCCCTCACTTGGGGAGATAACTTAACAAAACAATAATCATTCAAATATGATGAAGATAAAAGGCATGGTTACAACCAAGAATAAGCAAGCATATTACGATAAGCAAGGATTTCAATCAAGATAAATGGTTACAACCAAAGAAAGCATTAATATATTACAATATCAAATGATTTCAATCAAGGTAAATGGTCACAACTAAAACAAGCATCAAGATATTATAATATCTAGAAGGGGGTAAGTTCTTTCAAGACTTAATGAAAGGTAAAAACCAAAGCATATCCTAACAAAGACGGGGGTACATCTTAACAAATATGGAAAGGGATCTTAACAAAGATAAAGCTTCCTAGGGCTTACAAGATGACATGTATACTTACAGGCATCATGCCTAAACAAACAATGTTACAACAAATGTAAGTGAGAAGTTCAAAATATTAACGGGGGAAAACTTTCAAGTATTAAGAAAAGATTGAACACAAATGCTTACAAGCAAATATTTGAATGCAAGAGGTTTTGGTTCAAACACACAAAAATAGTTAACAAACATGTACCTGTTGTTGTACCCCAAAATTTGCTCAACCTTTTCTTACCTGGTTTATGTTTCATTGCATTATCATTTGCATAGTTATATCATTTGCATATCATGGTGTCATTCATATAGCAGGGGATCGAGTGTGTTTCTTCTCAAAAGAAGCCTAGCAGGAGGTCTCATTCAAGATTAAAAAGTTGTTAAAGTCATCAGAAGGTGGTTTGAGTGCCTAAAAGTCTAGATGTTTGAGTGTGAATCTTCTCCTAACTTGAGGATCAACTGAAGACTATCAGAGGGTTGTGAAGTGTTTAATTTGAGAATAGGATGAGTATGGAGCTCATAGGATGCCTATAGGGCCATGGGAGAGGTTAATCAAGTCATTGTGTCAATTGCAAGAGCCACAGTTGAGGTGCAAACAATTAGGGTTTCATCTGGACCAATGCTAGGTCAACTGGGCAATTGAAGAGTATCAAAAGCCTACTTTTAGGTCATGGAGTTCATTAAATGATATGATAAGACATTTTTGGTGTTGTGCCAAGGTCAAATAAAGAAGGGTCAAGAGTGTGGGAAGTTGCTAAATTAGGGTTTCAGTGCAAAATTCCCTATTTAGTGCATAACTTCAATACCACATAAGTCAAGATACAAGTTTCAAATGGATCTTTCGCCGACATAAAACATGTAGAGCACCTCAATACCTTTAATTTGAGTACTAGAAGTCCTCAAGGGGATTTATGGAACTCAAGTTATGACCCAGACAAGTTACAAGTCCTCAGATGCTTCTGAAATTTGTCTGTGAAAATCATATGACTTGAAAGCTATTTTTGACCTAGAAGGAGGTTTCATATGAACTTTTGGTCAACATGAAAGTTTTTCCTCATGATTTTATCTTTCTAAATTGTACTATAAGTCTTCCATCCGATTTGTAGAACTCAAGTTATGAGGTTTACAAGTCAGGGGTATTTTGGGAAAGTGAGATTATAGGTCATTTTCAATCATAGGCCAAAATCTCCAACTTGCACTTGTCAAATGAAATTTTGTTCAACATGAAAGTTGTTCAAAATGGGGTTTTTAGGCTATCCAAGAGGTCATGATGGATTGATTGAGCTCATAGCAAGACTTGGTTTGAATTGGTTTCAAAAAAGGAAATTTTCAAATGGATTAAGGAGGGAAAATGCCAATTTTGAGTTATAGGACCAAAACATGTCAAGTAACCACATTTTTTGATTGGAAATTGAATTCTAAGAACTTTGGCATTACCAGAATTTTGAGTTTAGACCAAGTTTCATGAGTTGTCATGTAGTTGCTTCAAATGCAAGTTACATAGCCAATTCATTCTACAATGCAATTCAGGTTGTGCTATCAATCCAATTTCACTTTAAAATCAATTTGCAAGCTGATAGAACCTTCTAGAGCAAGTGACACAGCCTGAAATCGTGACTGTTACATTGGATTTCAAGGAAAAATCAGAAATTGCAATTGGCTGGATTGGGCATCAAACACACTTCAAAAGCCCATAAAAACATTCTATATATTCATTGCAGTGAATTCAGAGTGGTTTTGGCATTCATTTCGTGAAGAACACTGAAGTTGCAGTTGAAAAATTCCAAGAAGCAAGTGAAATCGTGTTTTGAATTCCAGGCTGATTCAGAGCAAATTGAAGGTTGAAGCATCATCCTCTTGCATCCTTGAATGATTTTGGAGAGTTTTGATGGTTGAATCAAGCTCTAGCTACCTCTGTTACTAGATCTACAACAGGTTAGTAACTTTTAAATTTCCACATGAATTAGCATGATGTAGTTAGATTTGAACCTGTGGTTAGGATCTAGGCAAGGTGTAGATCATTTTAGGATCAATTTGGAAGCAATTGGTGATGTTTGATCATGAGGTGCCATTTCTGTTTTGATTTGAGTAGATCTGATCTTAAGGTTATAACATGATTTGGATAGATCAAGATGATCAGTGTAGTATAAGGATGATTTCTATGATCTTAATTGTGTAATTGATGATGTTTGATCTGGATGCTATTTCTGAACATTGCTTCGTGTTTTAAAATCAATGGAGAGTTAGGACATTTGGATAGTAGATTTGAATTCCTAATGAAATTTGGTGTGAGATTGGTATGAGGTTTGGAGTTTCTGGACACATGTAACCACCTGCTCGTCGGAGAAGACGACCGGAGTCTTCTCCGGCCACCACGCTGAGTCTCACTCAGGCCAGGTTGAATTTTGGAGAAGATGAGTCCATAGCCATCAGATCTTGCCTTTGACCTTGACTGACCACCAAATCCAATGGTTGTGTTTTAATTTGAGAAGTGATTTTTTTAATTCAAAACGCAGGCGTTTCATTTAATGAGGTGGCATGCCCTCAGCGCTTGGATCAGTGGACTAGTCTCCTCATCTTGTGGCTCACGTTTTATTTCAGAGTTTTCTTTTCTTTTATTCATTTTGTTTTATTTTAAATGCTTTATTGATTCAAAAAATCACAATAAATTTAATTTTAATCCAAAAATTATTTTAAAAATATCTCCATGATCTTGAGAGAATTTGTGATTTTCTGAAATCAATAAAATGAATTTTCATGCATTTTTCATTTTAATTTGATTTTTCTTATTTTGTTTAATTCTTTTAATTTTGCATATTTGACCATCTGTTTTGTTGAATTTTGTTCTTCCAATTGGTGATGAATTTGGCTTTGATTTTTTAGTATATGTTAGAGTAGACAAGTATGCTCCCTTAGAATATTTGTTAGAATTTTAGAACAACTTTAGGTTCTGCTTTAGGTGTTGAGATTAAAGCCTTCCCAAACTTGTGGATTACCTTGATACCCTTCAATCTAGAAATTATTTAGGTGACTTAGAAGTTGAATTAGGTTTTAATATTTTAACCCTAGGTTGTTCAAATATGTATGTTACCCTAGGAATTTTATTAGAATTTTACAACTTTGTTTTCTATTTTAGTTGAATTTTGCAAGTTGCTTGTACTTGTGGTGTTATATTTTGGGTGCCTTGGCTTGCTTGGTCTTGTTGGTGACTTTGGAGCTGGATTTTCTTGGATTCCTTTTTGAGAGGTCTTCTGGACTTGGTATAGCTGCTATGGCTTGAAGATTGGAGCTTGGAGTTGAAGTTTCTTTTTCTTTTAGGAGTTGTTTTAGGAGCTTAGGAAATTAGGGTTTTTAGGAAGAGCCATTAGAGCTAGTTTTGATTCTTTCATCAAACATAGAATTCCTTGTGGGCTTCTATTCTATCCAATGATGTAAAGTCCTCCCAGGGAAACTCCATATCTCCTTTGGAGGGATGTATGGTATGCCCATAGTTGAGTAGAACTTTGAGGATGCCTTTCCATTTCAATGTTGGTACTTGATGATTTCCTTTGGTTTTCATTTAGTTCTTAACATTGCAACCTTGATCTTAGTGATTATTCCTCTGCTTGGAGTGTGCTTGCTAGAGCTTGAAGATGAAGTTTGATGAAGCTTGAAGATAGAAGCTAGCTTGAGGATGAAATCTTTTGCTGTCAACTTTGCTGTTAAGAGGATTTGTTATTTAGAGCTGCTGTTGCTGTCTGAAGTTGCTGTCTATTAAAGACTGTTGCTGTTCTTGGGTTGCTTTCTCTGCTTCTTTTCTTTTGTTGTTTTGTCTGTTTGCTTGTGTTGATTACCTCTAGGTTTGAGGTGGAGCTTGTCTCCTTTTGCCTGTTGTTTTATCCCTTGCCTCACTTGTACTGTTGCATAGCATGCATTTTACTGTTTACTGTTTACTGTTTACTGCTTGTTTTCTTTTGTTGTTTTCCCCTAGGATCTCTGATTTCCTCTGTGAAAGAGGGAATTATGACAGAAATTAGGTTTTTAAACCATGCATGATAACTGTAGGTAGATTCCCTCTCAACCATAGTTTTAGGGTGTCTTTCTCTTCTCATCTCAAATCAATTCAAAAACACAGTAATAAGGTTAATTGAAGTCGTGCTTTACGAGCCTTAAGCTATCTGGGAAAAGGTTGGTGGAGGGTCTCTCTCCAGTAATCTGGATGTTAGTGTGGTACCCTTTGGGTGACATACGAAGCGTTCACTCCTGGGTCATAGTCTATAGTGCGACTGAGATTCCAAACATCCTAAAAAACAGTTCTTTCGTAAAAAACTCAAAGAAACATTCAAACTCTGTTTTTGTCCTCTTGGACCTTTAATCAGGAAAACCCTTTCTTAAGGAGATAAAAAACTGTCAGACAAGCTTGTGTCTTCCGTAGCCCGAACTACGTTTGCTCTGATCTTTCATGCCGTATGAAAGTACGTAGGCACAAGATATGATATCTTGGCGAGCAACCTTCCCCCATAACCCGTAGTTAGGCGAACTACGTTGACTCTGATTTCTCGTTCCAAACGGGAATACGTAGGCATAAAGTGCGATACTTTGCCGAGTCATTTTCTTTTCTTTTTAACCCAAACATGTAGAATAGATAGAATAACACACCCTTAGATAGAAAACAAGCGTGGATCCCATCGAGTATGACAGACGTGAGGGGTGCTAATACCTTCCCCTTGCGTAACCGACTCCCGAACCCAGGATTTGGTTGCGATGACCATTCCTTTCCCTCTTTGCGTTAGGTTTACTCTGAGCGTTTCCTTTCCCTCTTGTGGGATAAATAACGCACGGTGGAGACTCTTCTATCATAGTCGGCGCCGATTTTCGCAGTAGCGACAGCTGGCGACTCTGCTGGGGATGAACTTGTTCCCTATGCGAGTCAATCCTAGCGTTTGTTTTCCCGTCTGGGGTTTTGTATGTATTTATTTTTCTGTCTTTACTTTCAGTACTGTATATTTGTTATTGTGCTGTGGGTAGAGGGTTAGTTTGAGAGATAGGCTGGACCTGGGCTTGAGTGCACATAGACTTAGAAGTAGAGAATAGTGGTTAGCCTGCTTGCTTTGCTCGCACCAACTAGCTACGAAATTTACACTCAGACGAGATTCTCTTTGATGGCATCTTGCCTAGCCCTTTGGGCTCGACAGGTTGTTGGATTTGAGGGTTGTCGACTCTGGGAACCTATCATTTGGGATTCGGCTAAGTGAGGCCTCTTCAAGGGATGATGATGCCACACCTTCTAGGTATCGTATCATCGCTCTTGAAAGTCTATGACGCTGATGACTGCATAGGATGCCGTACCTCGTCTGCGAGTTAAGTATATACCTGTGAGAGGGTAGGTGGGTCTTTTTGTAGGAAAACTCTGGCCTCAGAATACCTGGTTTGTATCTGTCAGTGAGAATTGGTTGTGAGTGTTCTTTTGTGGTTGGTTTGGTTTGAGGAGAAGATCTGATGGTTCTCAAGCTGCAGTACAGCACAACATAGTTCTTCATCATTGCACTTGATCCCCTGTTTGCATATGCATTTGCATTTTTATGTTTGCATTTCATTAACGTGTATTTATGTTGCAGGTGCACTTTTTCCCCTCAGATTCTAGTGTTCTTCTTGCCAGACATGGAGTCCATGAAGAGAACAGTTGCTTACAGGTTGCCTTCTCCAGATATCAATTCCTTATTGCAGTTGGTTGCTCTAGCAGATCAGAGAGTGAGGGCTGAGTTTAGAGAGTCTTATGGGAAATTGCTCAGTTTGTTGTACAGACCTTCTGTGTTTGAGATGACTGGATTGTATACCTTGATGCAGTTTTACGAGCCTCAGTTGAAATGCTTCTTGTTCTCTGCTTTTATTCTGGCTCCTACTTTGGAGGAGTATTCTGATATGCTGGGAGTTCTTGTGTTAGATCAGATGCCTTTTGTTCACGAGGATGCTGAGCCTGAGTTGGCTAATATTGTTGAGATTGTCAGTTTAGATGCTTCTGAGTTCCCTGGAGGTTTGGTCAAGCTGAATGGAGCTTATGGTTTTCATCTTTCTTGCTTGGTTGAGAAGGCTACGCAGTGTGCGAAGGATGGATGTTGGATTGTCTTCAACACTATTCTGGCTGTTTGCATTTATGGGATTGTATTGTTCCCAAACTTGCCTGATTTTGTTGACTCAGATGCTTTCTTTATTCTTGCCTCAAAGAATCCGGTGCCTACTCTCTTGGGTGACGTTTATCATTTTATTCACTATAAGAATGAGAAGCATCGAGGAAAGAATGTTTCTTGCTGTGTACCTCTTCTATCCAGGTGGTTTCAGGGGCATCTTCCTAAGAAGGGACCTTTTGCTGATACTGCTGGTACTTTAGATTGGTCTTCCAGATTGATGGGATTATGTGCTGAGAACATTGTTTGGTTTGATCGGAATCTGCTCGGAGTGAATATTATATATAGTTGCAGTGGCTTTCCAAACGTTCCTTTGATTGGACGGAAAGGTTGTATTAACTATAACCCTTCTCTGCTTGTGAGACAGTTTGGCTATGCTTTGAGGGACTCTCTGGTTGAAGACGAGATACAGGAACCTCTATATCTCACGGGTTTATTAGATGGAGATGTTTTGGTCAGATTGAGGCGTGCTTGGGGTAATATTCACAGAAGAGGAAAAACATTGCTTGGTAAGAGTGACAGTCGAGCTTATAATCCTTATCGGCTCTGGATCCATGAGAGGGTTAGGACTTCTTTGATGCCATATCCTGCTGTAGAGCCCTCGTGTCTTCCGGTGATTGAGGAACCTACTTCAGTACAGATTGAGAAGTATAATAAGCTGTTGGCTGAGAAGGAAGAGTTGCAGAGAGCAAATGAAGAGCTAGAGAAAGAGATTTTCCAGCTTCGGCATGAGAAGAATGAGGCAACCTTCACTCTGAAGAAGTAGACTGAGATGATTAATAGGTTGGGTTCAAATTTGACTGAGGAGACCAGCAGGAGAGAGAAGGTGGGAGTAGCCCTGAATGGTGTTAGTAGTGTGCTTGCTACTAAGAAAGAGCTTCTGAACAAGGCTTATTCTTGACTTTCCAAATGGGAACTTTTGTGGAATGCCACGCTTACTAGCCGGAAGGAGCGTGAAGATGAGTTGAAGCTTCAGATTTCCTAGTTAGAGGAGCAGCTCAACGTTAAGGGTGTGAAGATTGCAGAAGAGGTATCTCTTAGACGTGACGCTGAGTCTAGAGTGAGCAACATGGTCAAAGAAACTAGGGGTAGTGAATTGAAGGATGGCTTCAAAAGATGCAGGATTGATGAGTGTTTTGGCAGGGGAACCTGTGAAGAGGACGCCAAAAAGCTGAGATCCACTGTTGAGCGAAACGCATTACTGATACAAGAACTAATCTCTAGACTAGGTCATTCGGAGACGTTGAGGATATTGGAAGATGTCAGGGCGTGCCATTTGGCCCTAGTTACCTTTGCTTTTCTCTTGTTATTTGTACTTGTATTTTGACCATCGCCAGGCTTGTTGGCCGAGGTCTTTTCAGTTGTATTCAGTTGACCTTTGTACTCTGCCTCTTGGCATTTGTTTATGTATGAGGTTTATGATTCTGCGATTGCTTACTTGGGACTCCATTGTCATTATGGCTTATTCTCCGGAACTAGAATCGGGGGGGGGGGGGGGGGGGGGAATTAACCTGTTGCATATTTACACGTGTACATTTGCATATTCATATTGCATGGCAGGTACATTTTTAAGCTTGGATCATATCTCCTGCATCTTACAGGTTGTTTCAAGATTGACGAACAGAGAATTCACCGGTACGCTACAAGAAGCAACAGTAAGAAGATCATGGATCAAGTATAGTCTGAGATGCAGGAGATTCGGGATAGGTTGGCCCAATTCATGCAGACTATGGAAGTTGTGGCTAAAGGCCAGGAACATCTTCAAACTCTGGTGCAACCACTGCTGGCGCGAGCGGCTGGTAATACTGAATACAACTCTGCTCATGTTGAGACTCCTCGCAGGGAGGAAGTGATACCAAATGCTGGTGAGACTGGTACTGGCAACGGCAACGGCAACGTTGGTAACAGAAATGCTGATAATGTTAATGGGAATGTGGAAATCAACAGGAATGTTGGTATCAATACTGGTTTTGGTGACAACAATCAGGGTCTTGGCTTTGGCAATCGGGATGGCAATGATGGTTTCAATAATCAGGGCCTCGGCAACGGAGGGTTTGGTGATAACAATCAAGGTTATGGTAATAATGGCTACGACAATGCTGGGTTTGGCAATGTGAATACCAATGGTGCTGGGATGGGTCCTTTCAATACTGGTTTTGGGACAGTGGCTGCTAATCAAGAGCTTGGCAATCTGAGGTATGATCCCAGGTTTTTCCAAAGTGGTCATGGTCATGGTCGTAATGGTGCTTATGACGGATATGGTAATGAGGGGCCGTACTGGAATATAGATTGTCAGTAAGATGCCTTTTCTGGGCAAGGCATGGGTTTTGAGGGTCCCACTGATAGTGATCGGAGGATTAAAATGCTGGAGGAACAGATGAGAGGTATAGCCAATCAAAATTCTACGGGTTTGGACATGGCTACCATGGGGCTGGTTCCTGGGCTGAGAGTGCCATTGAAGTGCAAAGCTCCCACTTTCCATAAATATAAAGGGGATACGTGCCCACGGGTTCATGTGCATTCATACTACCGGAGGATGTCTGCTTAGTCTGATGATGAGAAGATGCTTATGCATTTTTTCCAAGATAGTTTGTCAGGACCATCGCTGGAATGGTACATGGGACTAGAGCCTACACAGGTCGGAAGTTGGAAAGAATTGGCTGATGCTTTCGTCAAACATTACCAATACAATAGTGACCTTGCACTAAATAGGGGCCAGCTTCAAAGTCTTTCACAGAAGAATGGGGAAAGTTTCAAGGAGTATGCTCAGCGTTGGCGCGATCTGGCGGTAAGAGTCCACCCCCTATGGTTGAAAGGGAATTGATTGATATTTTTGTTGGAACATTCTCTGGGATGTATTATGATAAATTGCTCAATTGCTCGATGGATAGTTTCTCTGACATGATACTCATGGGAGAACGAATTGAAAATGGCATCAAAATTGGTAAGATTCAAGCCGGTGAATCGACCTCAGTTGGAGGTGCAAAAAAGGTCTTTGGTGGTAAAAGACAAGGAGACGCCAGCGCAATGTATAGTGGTCGAGGGCGAGGTAGAGGTCAGAATCAGTATATTCAACAACAGGTTGCTAGTGTGACGATCCCTATACCTCCACAACGACAACAACCACAATAGCAGCAGCAGCAACAACAAAGGTATAATCATGCTCAGAGAAGGATCCAGAATGGGAAGCCGAAGAGGGTATTTGATACACCTCCGTCAACGTATGCAGAGTTGCTTCAAACGCTGTTAAGTTTGAATCTGGTTGAGAAGAGAACGTTGGACCCACCCACAGGAGCGCTTCCTTACGGGTATGATACTAGTAAGCAGTGTGAATTTCATTCTGGGGCACCCGGACATGATATCGAGAGTTGTCATGCTTTTAAACACAAAGTCCAAGATTTGATTGATAGTAAAGTCATCAACTTCAGTAATGATGGTCCCAACATTATACAGAAACCATTGCCAAATCATGGAGCGAATGTTGTTTTGACAGAGGAGGATTTGGATTTGGTCATGGACGTAAATGATCTGAAGACACCTTTAAGCTATGTTAAAAGCAGATTGTTGAAAGGAGGGGTCTTCCCCGGATGTGATGAGTACTGTTTGGATTGTTGGACCCGACCAAAGGATTGTATTGATTTGAAGAGAGGTATTCAGGCTATGATTGATGAGGGAACTTTACAGTTTGACCGCACTGCTGTTGAGAAACCTGATGAGGTAACATGTGAAAAGCAGGGTGAGGTCGCAACAATTACAATTCCATGAAAGACTATTACGATATCCGCGCCCGCCAAGCGGCCAACTATCATGATAACGAAAGCAGGACCCATTCCTTATGAGAGTACGAAAGCCATTCCATGGAATTATGGGTTGGAAGCTTTTTGCAACGGGGAAAAGATTAATGTGGATAGCCAGCCAACAGGGGCAGTGGGCAATATTGTTGAAGCGGGAGGCATGACCCGAAGTGGTAGAATCTTCACTTCACCCGAAATCGAGGCTGAAAGGATTGCTAGAAGCAAAGCCAAAGTGAATGAAGGAGAACCTTCCCAGTCGAAAGAGAAAGAAACATCGGTCAAGGATGTAGAAGAGTTTATGAGGTTGATTCGTAAAAGTGAGTATAAGATTGTGGAGCACTTGCAGCAGATGCCCTCCAAAATTTCCATACTATCATTGTTGCTTTGTTCCGAGGCTCATCGGAATGCCTTGTTGAAAATCTTGGACATGTCTTTTGTACCTCAGGAAGTAACTGTTAATCAGCTTGAGGGGGTACTGGCGCATGTGAATGTCGGCAACAGCCTGGGGTTTACTGACTTTGATTTGACGCCTAGAGGTCGGGACCATAATATGGCTTTGCACATTTCAGTGGAATGCCGAGGCACTGTTATGTCGCACGTTCTTGTAGACACCGGATCATCTTTGAATGTGTTGCCGAAGAAGGCTATGATGAAGCTAGACGTCCGAAGAATCATATGCACGCCAAGTGACTTGGTCGTGAGGGCTTTTGATGGGACCAGAAGGTTAGTGTTTGGGTCTATAACGTTGCCACTCCAGGTCGGGCCGGAAGTGTTTGACACAGTGTTCTACATCATGGATATACATCCCGCTTACAGCTGTTTACTTGGGCGACCACGGATATATTCTGTAGGGGTTGTGACGTCCACACTATATCAGAAGCTTAAATACATGGTCGGTGATAGTTTTGTTACTATTTGCGGAGAGGAGGACATTCTGGTTAGTCACCTTTTGTCATTCAAGTACGTCGAAGTGGATGGGGAGATCCATGAGACGCCATGCCAAGGCTTCAAGGGGTTGCAGATCAAAGATAAGTCTCATGTTCCTAGCAAAGGGTCAGAGGTGGCCATGTCTTCGTACAAAGACGCTCAGGCAGTGGTTCAGGCTGGAGCAACCAAAGGATGGGGCCAAGTCTTAGAAATTCCTGTCAAGATGGACAAGTTTGGGTTGGGGTATCGCCCGACATCGTCACCTTCCGCATCAGGCGTGCCAAAGTTCAAAGGACCAGTGGTGATCACTCCAGGTGGGGTCTGTTACGAAACGATCAATGTTGTTTCCGATGCTGAAGACGGAGATAGTGACTGTGATATGGACTCGTGGATCAAGCCCGGCGTGCCAGGACAGAATCTGTGCAACTGGTTTATCTAGGAACTTGTCCCAGTGGCTACAAAACAGTAATGATTTGTTTTCTCAATTATTGTATAATCCTGTGTCCTACCCGGGGCATAGTGATTTTGTTTTTAGGGCTACCTGCGTATGTGTGTACTTTGTTTAATCATTAATAAAGGCGTTTTTCGCATGCAAATTTTGTGATCCTTGTTTTTCCTGTTTTTGTTTAACAATAAAATGGCAACGTGGTTATGTGCTTTGTTTGCATTATTTGAAACATTTAACCATTCTCATTGCAGGATTCATATTTCAGACGACACCGATCATGAACTTCCTATGACTCGCTTCGACTTCAAGCACCCGATATTTCAAGCAGAAGAAGAGATTGTTGAGGATAATGACTTATCAGAAGAGTTGACTCGACTTTTGAAACAAGAAGAGAGAATCATTCTGCCTCATCAGGAGGAAATTGAAATTATCAACGTGGGGTCCGAAGAGGTTGTCAGGAATATCCGGATAGGGGCTGCACTACAGAGTGATATCAAGCAAAGGCTTATTGAGATACTGCGAGAGTACAGTGATATCTTTGCTTGGTCTTACGAAGACATGCCTGGTTTGGATACTGATATGGTGGTTCACCGTTTGCCATTGCGCGAGGAATGTCTGTCGGTTAAGCAAAAACTCATAAGAACTCGACCAGATATGGCTGTGAAAATTAAAGAGGAAGTTCAGAAACAATGGGACACCGGTTTCCTAGCTGTCACAACTTATCCCTCATGGGTCGCCAATATAATACCTGTACCAAAGAAGGATGGTAAGGTGCGGATGTGCGTGGACTATCAAGATTTGAATAAGGCGAGCCCAAAGGACGACTTTCCGCTTCCTCATATTGATGTGTTGGTCGACAACACCGCTTAATTCTCCGTGTTTTCCTTCATGGACAACTTTTCGGGCTACAATCAGATAAAGATGGCGCCGGAGGATATGGAGAAAACAACTTTTATTACCCCGTGGGGAACGTTCTGCTACAAAGTGATGCCCTTTGGTTTGAGGAACGATAGGGAAACATATCAGCGAGCTATGACAACACTCTTTCATGACATGATGCATAAAGAGATCGAAGTCTATGTTGACGATATGATTGCCAAATCCCAGACGGAGGAAGAGCATCTGGTCAATCTTCTGAAATTGTTCAAGAGGCTTAGGAAATTCAAGTTGCGGTTGAATCCTAACAAGTGCACCTTCGGGGTGAGATCTGGTAAGCTATTGGGGTTTATTGTGAGTGAGAAAGGAATTGAGGTTGATCCTGCTAAAATAAAAGCAATACAAGAAATGCCAACGCCGAAAACAGAAAAAGAGGTTCGTGGCTTTTTAGGGAGATTGAACTACATTGCTCGGTTCATATCTCATCTAACGACCACGTGCGAGCCATTATTCAAGTTGTTCAAAAAGGATCAGGCTGTGACTTGGAATGAAGATTGTCAAAGGGCGTTTGAGAAAATAAAAGGATATTTGCAGGAACCTCCAATATTGATACCCCCAGTAGCTGGGAGACCATTGATTATGTATTTGACGGTTCTTGAGAAAAGTATGGGTTGTGTTCTCGGTCAACATGACGAGACTGGACGTAAAGAGCATGCGATTTACTACTTGAGTAAAAAGTTCATAGACTGTGAGTCCCGTTACTTAATGCTCGAAAAGACATGTTGTGCGCTAGCTTGGGCTGCCAAACGTTTGAGACAATACATGTTAAACCATACAACCATGCTAATTTCAAAGATGGATCCGATCAAATACGTGTTTAAAAAGCAAGCACTTTCCGGAAGGATTGCCCGATGACAGATGGTATTGACAGAATACGATATTCAGTATGTTTCTCAAAAGGCTATTAAAGGTAGTGTTCTGGCAGAGTACCTAGCTGAGCAGCCATTCGATGATTACCAGTCGATGAGTTTTGATTTTCCTGACGAGGATATCATGTACTTAAAAATGAAGGACTGTGAGGAGCCGTTGCCGGATGAAGGTCCAGAGCCGGGTTCCAAATGGCAATTGATATTTGACGGTGCCATCAATTCGTATGGAAGTGGAATAGGGGCAATCATTACTACTCCTCATGGGTCGCACATCCCATTCACTGCCAGATTGACCTTTTCGGTTACCAACAATGAGGCCGAATGTGAAGCGTGCATTATGGGGCTCGAAGAAGCTATTTATTTGAGAATTAAAAATCTTGATGTGTACAGAGACTCTGCTCTAGTTGTGAATCAGATCAAGGGAGAGTGGGAGACTCGTCAGCCCAATCTGATACCCTATATGAATTATGCAAGGAGGTTGTTACCTTTCTTTGACAAGGTGGAATTGCACCATGTACCACGAGCAGAAAATCAGATGGCAGACGCTATCGCGACGTTGTCCTCAATGTATAAGGTTAACCTCTGGAATGAGGCTCCCAGGATAGTTATTTCTCACCTTGATAGGCCCGCCTTCATATTCGCCATTGAGGAAGTTTCCGATGGTAAACCGTGGTATTATGATATCCAGAATTTCCTGAAGAACCAAGAGTATTCGGCTGGGGTATCCAGTCGTGATCAGAAGACTCTTAGGAGATTGGCTGGAAATTTCTATCTAAATCCGGATGGGGTTGTGTACAAGAGAAACTGCGACTTGGTGTTGTTGCGGTGCATGGACGAGAAAGAGGCTAAGTTGCTCATGGAATAAATCCACGGGGTTACATTTGGCACGCATGCCGGCGGACATGCAATGACGAGAAAGCTATTAAGAGCAGGGTACTACTGGCTAACAATGGAAACAAATTGTTTCAAATTTGCAAAGAAGTGTCATAAATGCCAGATTTATGCAGACAAGATTCATGTGCCTCCGAGCCCTCTGAATGTTATGTCGTCACCTTGGCCTTTTTCCATGTGGGGAATTGATGTGATTGGAAAGATTGAGCCCACGGCATCCAACGGACATCGTTTTATCTTGGTAGCTATTGATTACTTCACCAAATGGGTTGAAGCGACATCGTATGCTAATGTTACCAAGCAGGTGGTAGCCAGATTTATCAAGAAGGATATTATCTGCAGATATGGAATCCCGGAGAGGATTATCATTGACAACGGTTCGAATTTGAATAATAAGATGATGAAGGAATTGTGCTAGAATTTCAAAATTGAACATCACAAATCTTCTCCTTATCCGCCCAAGATGAATGGAGCTGTTGAAGCGGCCAATAAAAAAATAAAGAAGATTGTTCAGAAGATGGTTGTGACATACAAGGATTGGCATGAGATGTTGCCTTTTGCTTTGCACGGTTATCGTACGACGATACGCACATCAACCAGGGCAACTCCTTTTTCACTGGTATATGGTATGGAGGCTGTCCTACCATTGGAGGTTGAGATTCCTTCTCTGAGGGTTTTGCGTGATGTCCAATTAGATGAGGCAGAACGGGTGAAAGATAGATTGAATCAGCTCAGTTTAATGGATGAGAAGAGGATGGCTTCTCTAGCATATGGTCGGCTGTATCAGAGTCGGATGAAGAAAGCTTATGATAAAAAGGTGTGTCCTCGAAGCTTTCAGACGGGCGATCTTGTGCTGAAAAAGATTCTCCCACCACAATCAGATCACAGGGGCAAATGGACTCCCAACTATGAAGGACCATATGTCATTAGAAAGGTCTTCTCTGGAGGAGCCTTACTGTTGTCCACCATGGATGGTGAGGATTTTACGTCCCCTGTGAACTTGGACGCAGTTAAAAAATACTTTGCTTAAAGAGGCCCGCTGGACAGAAAAAAGAGAGTCCAGGCAAAAATGGGGCATCCCGGCGAACCATAAAAAAGGGAATAAAAGGTTCGGGCAAAAGTTAGGGATAAAATTGAAAAAATGTACACCCGCGAAGTTGAAAACCTGAAAAGGGCAACTTCGGCATAAAAGGGTATCCCAGTGAATTGAAAACCCACAAAGGGCGGTTCACGCAAAAGTTAGGGATTTTGAAAAGCAAATGACTGCGGTCCGAGTTTGATACTGCGTTGCTTAGTGGTTTGGGGGTACCTGAGGGTTGTATATCCGAAACAATCTCTTCTGAAGGTCGAGTATCGGGAAAGCGTCAGAGTCAGACGAGTCATAGGAGGATCAGCTCATGGTGTTCGTCTGTACCACGTTGCCGACATGTACACAAATTTTCTTTGTACTTTTGTAATACTTGTATTTTGTTTGTGCGTAACTTCCTCTTTTCAGGAGTTGCATCCAGCGTACAAAATTTTGCCTATTTACAGGCCCGTTATCAATAAAACATGTTATTCAGTACTTGATGCTTGTTCTTTACTGTTTTATTTATGAAAAACGTCGGCGTTTTTGATAAACTTGCATGTGCATAAACTTGTTGGCCCTTGCCAATAATTGCTAAAACTTCGAATTGACTGAACGAACGTCACGGATACTAATCGGAATAGACTTTGTTGTATAGATTTGTTTTGTCTCGTTTGTGTTTTGCAGGGTTCTCACCTTTGGAGCAAACCGGCGGGGAAGTTGCGTTCCCCAGCCAGAGTCCTGTGACATATGGATTGTATCACTCCTCAGCAGATGGAAGTCACGTCCTATCTCAAAAGATTTGAGATGGCAATTATCCCTATTGAATGTGGGTGGTACTCCCCTGAAGAGTATTCCCCAGGAAAGTTGCCAAGAGAGTATCCTCAGTGGATCTGAAGGTCCCCAACAGAAGGTGCATTCCCAGCAGTGAGTATGTGCACACTCCATTCCCAGTTTAGAAGGATTATCCCCGTGCAGGACTGTTTCTCCTTCTCCCCAGCAGTTTGTTTTTCCTCCAACAGGATGAACATTCCCAACCGAGTTCGTAATTTCAAACTTGTTAGTCATCCTCCAATAGGATGATTATCCCCAGCGGAGTGGGTTGCACCGTTCCAACATTTATTTTGCTAGAATATGTATGTGTTACCCATTCATCCCCAGCGGATTGGGTCGTGTCTTCAGCATTTATTTTGCTAAAGCGCCTCTTGGCATCTTTGCATTTTGCATATATCATCATATTTGCATCTACCCAAACGCGTAGCATTTCCATGCCATATGGAGCAATACGCCATTGTCAAACATACGCATTTTGAAACATAAGCCAGGTTGGTTACCTCTAAGTGAGATTCTTGCTCAGAAGGATTTCTAGCGTGAGATAGGTGATGATAACGTTCGTCCCCTAACAGATTCTTGCTTAGTTAAGTTTCTCTACATCCCCAGCGGGGTTTTTCTCAGGTTGCTGTTACGTCAGCATTGAAAGATTTCATGCCTTAATCCTTCGAAGGTGTCACTATTGATTTTCCCCACTGAGTTGTTTGGTTAAGTTTCTTGTATTCTCCAGCGAAGTATTCTTCAATTGTACCTGTAATGGACAGAGATTGCGCCTGTGTTGACAGAGATGGTTACCTGTGGCTGACAGAGATCGTACCTGTGTTGACAGTGATTGTTATCCGTGTTGACGGATCGTACCCTATGTTGACAGTGATCGCTACCCGTGTTGACGGTGATTGTTCTCTGTGTTGACGGAATTGTACCTGTGATGGGCAGAGCTTGTTATCCGTGTTGACGGAATTATTCCCCGTGTTGACGGTGATTGTTGTCTGTGTTGACGGAATTCTTCCCTGTGTTGATAGTGATGGTTACATGTGGCTGACAGAGATCATGCTTGTACGGACAATGATTATTATTCGTGATCGACGGAATTATCCCCAGTGGAGTCGTTACCCGTGATTGACGGAGTTGTCCTAGTGAAATCGCCGAAGATTGTTATCCGTGTTGACAGATTTGTTACCTGTGTTGACAGTGATTGTTGTCCGTGTTGACGGAAGTATTACTTGTGTTGATAGTGATTGTTACCCGTATGGATGGAGTTATTACCCGTGGTCGACGGAGTTGTCCCCAGTAAAGTTAACAATGATTGTATCCGTGTTGACGGAGTCATTACCTGTGATTGACAGAGATTGTTATTCCAATTATGAACGGAATTGTACCCATGGTGATGGAGTCTCTCCTAGTGTTGACGAAGTTTAGTCCTATTGTGGACGGAGTTTCCTTGCAAAGTTAATTCGATGCCTGTGGCGTCACACAGGGGGTTGATGTTGAAATCCCAAATTCTATCAGATGATTGATCAGTTGTTGCCGTAAAACCTGTTTCCAGCACAACGAATGTTGTTCCCCAAGCAGTTTTTGCGGTGTATTTCTGCAATTGGCAAATTTCTGGGTCTTGGTATTCAACTGTCTTCTACCTCGATTGTTTGAAGGCCGTTCTCTCTTCACCCAGTCGGGTCCAAGCCGTTTGAATAGGGGCAGCTGTTGTACCCCAAAATTTTCCCAACCTTTTCTTACTTGGTTTATGTTTCATTGCATTATCATTTGCATATCATGGTATCATTCATATAGCAGGGGATCGAGTGTGTTTCTTCTCAAAAGAAGCCTAGCAGGAGGTCTCATTCAAGATTGAGAAGTTGTTAAAGTCATCAGAAGGTGGTTTGAGTGCCTAAAAGTCTAGATGCTTGAGTGTGAATCTTCTCCTAACTTGAGGATCAACTGAAGACTATCAGAGGGTTGTGAAGTGTTGAATGTGAGAAGAGGATGGGTATGGATCTCATAGAATGCATAGAGGGTCATGGGAGAGCTTAATCAAGTCATTGTCTCAATTGCAAGAGCCACAGTTGAGGTGCAAACAATTAGGGTTTCATCTGGACCAATGTTAGGTCAACTGGGCAATTGAAGAGTATCAAAAGCCTACTTTTAGGTCATGGAGTTCATGAAATGATATGATAAGACATTTGTGGTGTTGTGCCAAGGTCAAATCAAGAAGAGTCAAGAGTGTGGGAAGTTGCTAAATTAGGGTTTCAGTGCAAAATTCCCTATTTAGTTCCTAACTTCAATACCACATAAGTCAAGATACAAGTTTCAAATGGATCTTTGGCCAACATGAAACTTGTAGATCATCTCAATACCTTTAATTTGAGTACTTGAAGTCCTCAAGGGAATTTATAGAACTCAAGTTATGACCCAGACAAGTTACAAGTCCTCAAATGCTTCTGAAATTTGTCTGTGAAAATCATATGACTTCAAAGCTATTTTTGACCTAGAAGGATGTTTCATTTAAACTTTTGGTAAAGATTAAAGTTGTTCCTAATGATCTTAGATTTCTAAATTGTACTAGAAGTCTTCCATCTGATTTGTAGAACTCAAGTTATGAGGTTTACAAGTCAGGGGTATTTTGGGAAAGTGAGATTATAGGTCACTTTCAATCATAGGCCAAAATCTCCAACTTGCACATGTCAAATGCAATTTTGTTCAACATGAAAGTTGTTCAAAATGGGGTTTTTAGGCTAGCAAAGAGGTCATGATGGATTGATTGAACTCATAGCAAGGCTTTGTTTGAATTGGTTTCAAAAGAGGAAAGTTTCAAATGGATTAAGGTGGGAAAATGCCAATTTTGAGTTATAGGACCAAAACATGTCAAGTAACCACATTTTTTGATTGGAAATTGAATTCTAAGCACTTTGGCATTACCAGAATTTTGAGTTTAGACCAAGTTTCATGAGTTGTCATGTAGTTGCTTCAAATGCAAGTTACATAGCCAATTCATTCTACAATGCAATTCAGGTTGTGTTATCAATCCAATTTCACTCTAAAATCAATTTGCAAACTGATAGGACCTTCTAGAGCAAGTGACACAGCCTGAAATCGTGACTGTTACATTGGATTTCAAGGAAAAATCAGAAATTGCAATTGGGTGGATTGGGCTTCAAACACACTTCAAAAGCCCATAAAAACATTCTATATATTCATTGCAGTGAATTCAGAGTGGTTTTGGCATTCATTTCGTGAAGAACACTGAAGTTGCAGTTGAAAAATTCCAAGAAGCAAGTGAAATCGTGTTTTGAATTCCAGGCTAATTCAGAGCAAATTGAAGGTTGAAGCATCATCCTCTTGCATCCTTGAATGATTCTAGAGAGTTTTGAAGGTTGAATCAAGCTCTAGCTACCTCTGTTACTAGATCTACAACAGGTTAGTAACTTTCAAATTTCCACATGAATTAGCATGATGTAGTTAGATTTGAGCTTGTGGTTAGGATCTAGGCATGGTGTAGATCATTTTAGGATCAATTTGGAAGCAATTTGTGATGTTTGATCATGAGGTGCCATTTCTGTTTTGATTCGAGTAGATCTAATCTTAAGGTTATAACATGATTTGGATAGATCAAGATGATCAGTGTAGCATAAGGATGATTTCTATGATCTTAATTGTGCAATTGGTGATGTTTGATCTGGATGCTATTTCTGAACATTGCTTCGTGTTTTAAAATCCATGGAGAGTTAGGACATTTGGATAGTAGATTTGAATTCCTGATGAAATTTGGAGTGAGATTGGTATGAGGTTTGGAGTTTCTGGACACCTGTAACCACCTGCTCACCGGAGAAGACGACCAGAGTATTCTCCGGCCACCACACTGAGTCTCACTCAGGCCAGGTTGAATTTTGGAGAAGATGAGTCCATAGCCATCAGATCTTGCCTTTGACTTTGACTGACCACCAAATCCAATGGTTGTGTTTTAATCTGAGAAGTGAGTTTTTTAATTCAAAACGCATGCGTTTCATTTAATGAGGTGGCATGCCCTCAGCGCTTGGATCAGTGGACTAGTCTCCTCATCTTGTGGCTCACGTTTTATTTCAGAGTTTTATTTTCTTTTATTCATTTTGTTTTATTTTAAATGCTTTATTGATTCAAAAAATCACAATAAATTCAATTTTGATCCAAAAATTATTTTAAAAATATCTCCATGATCTTGAGAGACTTTGTGATTTTCTGAAATCAATAAAATGCATTTTCATGCAATTTTCATTTTAATTTGATTTTTCTTATTTTGTTTAATTCTTTTAATTTTGCATATTTGATCATCTGTTTTGTTGAATTTTGTTCTTCCAATTGGTGATGAATTTGGCTTTGATTTTTTAGTATATGTTAGAGTAGACATGTATGCTCCCTTGGAATTTGTTTTAGAATTTTAGACCAACTTTAGGTTCTGCTTTAGGTGTTGAGATTAAAGCCTTCCCAAACTTGTGGATTACCTTGATACCCTTCAATCTATAAATTATTTAGGTGACTTAGAAGTTGAATTAGGCTTTAATATTTTAACCCTAGGTTGTTCAAACATGTATGTTCCCCTAGGAATTTTATTAGAATTTTACAACTTTGTTTTCTATTTTAGTTGAATTTTGCAAGTTGCTTGTACTTGTGGTGTTCTATTTTGGGTGCCTTGGCTTGCTTGGTCTTGTTGGTGACTTTGGAGATGGATTTTCTTGGATTCCTTTTTGAGAGGTCTTCTGGACTTGGTATAGCTGCTATGGCTTGAAGATTGGAGCTTGGAGTTGAAGTTTCTTTTTCTTTTAGGAGTTGTTTTAGGAGCTTAGGAAATTAGGGTTTTTAGGAAGAGCCATTAGAGCTTGTTTTGATTCTTTCATCAAACATAGAATGCCTGTTGTGCTTCTATTCTATCCAATGATGTAAAGTCCTCCTAGGGAAACTCCATCTCTCCTTTGGAGGGATGTATGGTATACCCATAGTTGAGTAGAACTTTGAGGATGCCTTTCCATTTCAATGTTGGTACTTGATGATTTCCTTTGGTTTTCATTTAGTTCTTAACATTGCAACCTTGATCTTAGTGATTATTCCTCTGCTTGGAGTGTGCTTGCTAGAGCTTGAAGATGAAGTTTGATGAAGCTTGAATATAGAAGCTAGCTTGAGGATGAAATCTTTTGCTGTCAACTTTGCTGTTAAGAGGATTTGCTATTTAGAGCTGCTGTTGTTGTCTGAAGTTGCTGTCTGTTGAAGACTGTTGCTGTGCTTGGGTTGCTTTCTCTGCTTCTTTTCTTTTGTTGTTTTGTCTGTTTGCTTGTGTTGATTACCTCTAGGTTTGAGGTGGAGCTTGTCTCCTCTTTCCTGTTGTTTTATCCCTTGCCTCACTTGTACTGTTGCATAGCATGCAGTTTACTGTTTACAGTTTACTGCTTGTTTTCTTTTGCTGTTTTCCCCTAGGATCTCTGATTTCCTCTGTGCAAGAGGGAATTATGACAGACATTAGGTTTTTAAACCATGCATGATAATTGTAGGTAGATTCCCTCTCAACCATAGTTTCAGGGTGTCTTTCTCTTCTCATCTCAAATCAATTCAAAAGCACAGTAATAAGGTTAATTGAAGTCGTGCGTTACGAGCCTTAAGCTATCTGGGAAAAGGTTGGTGGAGGGTCTCTCTCCAGTAATCTGGATGTTAGTGTGGTACCCTTTGGGTGACATACGAAGCGTTTACTCCTGGGTCATAGTCTCTAGTGCGACTGAGATTGCAAACATCCTAAAAAACAGTTCTTTCGTAAAAAACTCAAAGAAACATTCAAACTCTGTTTTTGTCCTCTTGGACCTTTAATCAGGAAAACCCTTTCTTAAGGAGATAAAAAACTGTCAGACAAGCTTGTGTCTTCCGTAGCCCGAACTACGTTTGCTCTGATCTTTCATGCCGTATGAAAGTACGTAGGCACAAGATACGATATCTTGGCGAGCAACCTTCCACCATAACCCGTAGTTAGGCAAACTACGTTGACTCTGATTTCTCGTTCCAGACGGGAATACGTAGGCATAAAGTGCGATACTTTGCCGAGTCATTTTCTTTTCTTTTTAACCCAGACCTGTAGAATAGATAGAATAACACACCCTTAGATAGAAAACAAGCGTGGATCCCGTCGAGTACGACGGACGTGAGGGGTGCTAATACCTTCCCCTTGCGTAACCGACTCTCGAACCCAGGATTTGGTTGCGATGACCATTCCTTTCCCTCTTTGCGTTAGGTTTACTCTGAGCATTTCCTTTCCCTCTTGTGGGATAAATAACGCACGGTGGCGACTCTTCTGTCATAGCCGGTGCCGATTTTCGCAGTAGCGACACCTGTCAAGTGCAAATCAATCTCATGAAATTGAATCAGAAGAGATTTGAAAGCAAAGAGGGTAAAAACCCTAAAATAGTGCAAGACTTTCAAATGACATAAAGTGTTTCTAAGATGAAAATCCTTGAATTATTTAATTACCATATGAAAAAAGGCAAGATTAGGAGCAAAATGAAAAAAGAACCACTCAAAAATGAGAAAAAATGAAAAAGTTATACTAATTTAATATTTTGAAGAAAACCAAGAAAAACTAGTATTTAAAAAGAAAGGGATGCACCCATTTAGTGTTGAACTCGCGCTTTGTGGATCACTGGTTAAAACCCTCACCACACCAACCTACGCGCACAAGTGAACTCTTATGTAAGAGAGAATTGAAATACAAAACAATGATGAAAATCAAAATAAAAAACAAAAGAGTCGTCCCGCAGGGATCGAACTCAGGATGGCAAGGATATGAATACACAGGCATAACCACTGGGGTGGCGATACATCCAGTGTATCAAGCCACCCCATTAATACTTAAACTAACAAGTCAAGTATTCTGGGCCAGACTTAAGGCAAATTCAAGGCAAGCAACATAAAACAGTTTCAACTCAAACTTAAACAAAACATCATCAAATTTAATGAAATTTGGTTCTAACTGGCTTGTTTTTTGATAAGGAACATGATGGTAACATCTATTTTACAAAATAATGTACACATAGTAAAACACGATAGGAAATGCAAATGAGGGTTTGAAAATGCAATTTTGAAAACAAGGTTCAAAACATACATATCTAAAACTAATCAAAGGTCTGCACATGCTCTGAATAAGTTGTCAAATGATTTCAGATAGCAAACATATCCAAATTCAAATTAAACCAGCATATGACATATGATTTGCAACAAAGACTAAATGACTTGCAAGAGGGATCCCTTTTAAAAAACAGTTGGGTTGTTACTAATCTATAAGTGATTCAAGCTTATTCATAACATCTTGACTTTAAAATTCAGCAAGGCATACACCTTAAACAATCAATATTTTCTTTTAAAAGCTTAAATATAAAACCGATGGATCAAAAAGGTTGAAAAACCTTCAACAGAAACTAGACAATAAGATCAAAGCATCATGCTTCATATGGCAACAAACATACCACCAATACTCAACTGATCTGGACATCAACTAGTCATCATGATCAATAACTTCCCAACATAAAAAACATAGTCCAAAAGAGTTTTGTTTGAAAACTGAAGCAGTAATTAAGTTTGTTATCACAATAAAAACATTAATTCAAAGTTAAATTAGAAGTAATAGAAGTTGGCAAACCCCAACACAGAAACAATAGCAAGTTTTTAGTGTTTCAACAACATTCATTGATGAATTCCAACCATCATGCCTTTACAAAGACATAGTTCCAACAACAACTTATAAAAACAAGGTTAACAACATAAATCAAACAAAAGTGTTTTGCTTAGAACATAAACAATCAACAAACTTTGATATTACAATACCAAGAAACAAACAACAGTCCAATTCCTTGCCTTATTGACAATCATCAACTCAATGTAAACAAAATAGATTGGACAAGTCAACTGAAAAACAATTTCAAACATAAAAGTTGTAGACTGAACATGACAATGTTGTACATCTAAAAAACAACAGGCATGTCATCATAATAACAATATCAACAAAGTATCTTGACTGAAATTCAATAAGCTTCATGCATAAAATCTAAACAAAAGCAATAACAATCTTGGACATAACAATGTTAACAACCACTCAAACATGCTGACAGCCAATATGAGTTAACAAACTCAAATCAAAGATAACTCTTAATAGAACCAATGCAGTTTTAAACATAACAATTTTGATCCATTTAGAAGTCAAATCAATACACTCTTCAAATGAAAGGCTGCAACCTCAAAACAGTATATGGAACAAATCTTGTTGTGAAGACAAATTTTAAGAAATATGAAGCAAAACTTTACATGATAGTGTGAAGACCAATCACATTTTTCATGAGTTACAACTTATCAAATAAGCACAAACAAGCTTTGACATGAAAACCAAGTAGAAATAACAATAGACATAAGTTTGAAAAACTCAAATTTCAAAACAGTTTTGTTAACACAATTGTGAACTCAACATGCAAATGCTTAAATCATCCAACAACTATTACAACACTTCATTCATATGAAAACTTACAAGCTTATGAATGTAGGTATCTTATGACACAAATGCAACATTCTTGACATAACAATGACAATCATCCAAGCAGCAGCCCTAGGACAATGCTCTAGTGAGAGTCACTACTTCATCCTAGCCAACACAATAATCCCTAGCATACAAACTAAGTCCTAGAAGCAACTGACACGACAATGTCAATTCAACAACCAAAACATGTCTCAAATGATGTTACATCCTATTGACAGTAAACATAATGTTGGTTCCATGGTTCTAAGATAGAGAATTATCCATGGTTCTATGATTGGCTAAAATGTGGTAAAACAAGATTCTGCAAAAATGTTAAGCAGGATGTCATTACCATAGTTATGACATCACTAAAGGAGCAAGCAGGAGCTGGTGAAGGTACTGCTGTCTTGTGGTTTGAACATGGATGCCATTACCAAAATAATGACATATGAAAAACTGAACTGGTGTCATGGAGGCTGACATCAAGGTCGAGTGCAGCAAGAGCTAGCAGAGGCTGAAGAAAGGACAGCTGTCATGGATGTCATTACCAAATTAATGACATAGCTGTCTCATAGCTGTCTGGCACAACAGGCACTGCGATAGCAAGCAAGAGCTAGCAGAGGCTGAAGAAAGGACAATTGTCATGGATGTCATCACCAAAGTAATGACATAGCTGTCTGGCACAACAGGCACTGCTATAGGTTAGCAGTAGCCTAGTTCCTCACAGGCAGTGTGAGGAGTGCAGCCACAACAAGTTAAGTTGTGATGAAGTTCCTCACAGCCAGTGTAAGGCGTGCAGCCACAACAATGTGTGTTGTGGTGAGTGAAGTGTGTTGTCATGTGTTTTAGGCAAATCATAGCTGCATGACAACAGAAGGAGCTGCCAGTGTATATCTCTTGGCAGAATTGGTTTGGATTGATAAGACCATGTTGAAAATACCTCATCAGTAAATATGTTAAGGAGATAGATTAGGAACATGAACATATTGTATTGGTATTGATAAAAGGATCTTGGAGACCTTTTAGGAAACTTGAAGATACTTGTTTCTAATATTATTTTGAAGAAGATTGGAGAAATCATGACTGTCATGATGAAGATTCTGCAGAAGTGTTCAGCAGGGCAAGCTGGTCAGCCAAGAGGAAGTGAAGTTGAATGTCATGAACAATGTTATGACATTGATCGTATGACATCAGACGGGCTGAGTTTGTTTTTCGTTTATGAGACCTGATATATCTCAGGCTAAATATCAGGAAACATGTTATGACTTCTGAGTTATCTCAGGAGAGATTCAAGGCAATGCTGACCATTCTATGACCTAATTGGACAACACCTTGAATAGTGGAAATTAGTTTTACTTTATTAAAACTAATATTTGTTACTTCTGCACAGCCCAAGCCCAGTCTGCACGACTATAAAAGGAGGAGCAGAAGCAGAAGAAAAGCAAGCACTCACATCAAGAAAAATCAGAGTATAAAATAGAGGTCTAGGGTTGAGAGTCCCTTGTGTGTAAGTCACCCTTTGCATTGTATGATGCATTGTGGTAGACATAATTGTAAGTGAAGAGGGTTATTCTTCACATGCAAAGTGTGTTTAGGAATACTTGTAATCCAAGCAATTGTCTGGTGGATGAGTGTTTTGGTTAGGTAGATTCTAGGCTGTGTCTCACTCGAAGCTGTGAAGCAAGAGCGTGTGAGTTCCTTGATCAAAGCTGTAAAGAAATATCAAGGTGTGTATGAAATGTCTCTTCATAATGTTTTTGTAATTGATTGATATCACTGTTGTGTGATAGTAGGGGAATGAGTGGGTATACTCAGTTACTAAAGTGTCTCTAGGCTGAAGTGTCATTGGGTAGAGATTAAGTGAGAAGTGCAAATTGGAGGTTTGGCTTTGAATTGATTCTACTAATAGTGAATTTCCTCCCTGGCTTGGTAGCCCCCAGATGTAGGTGTTGTTGAAACCGAACTGGGTGAACAATTACTGTGTTATTTATCTTTCTGCATTTACAAATCTGTACTTTAAATGGTTAGATAAATAATATAACAGACTGCAGATGTCACAACAGAGGTCGTGACATTGGTCATGACATTGGGACAATTTAAAGAAATTGAAATTGGCCATGGTCTGTCTTCATCCTTGTTGAGCAGAGATCAATGTTCTTGGAACACATGTGATCTGCATACCAGAATTTCAATTGGTATCAGAGCAGGCATCCTGTCTGTTCTGGATGAGATCTTGGGAGATACTTTCTGGTGGTTAAACAAGGAAAAGTTGCAGTTGATTTGATGATCTTGCTGAGCTACAACTTATGGAGTGAAGGAGTCCATGCATCTGCTGATGTGCCCTCTGATGTAGGAGCTTCCATGACCTGGTGATAGTGAAAAAGTGGCTACTTCTGTATGATGGCCTATAAGGGCATGTTGAAGAAGTTCTTTTGGTGGTTCCGCTGCATAATTTTCTGATAAAAGAACTCTGGTAGCCCTGGGAGAAGAATTGGTCTATATTCAGTTTGATGCATGACTGTGGCAGTTGTGTAGATGATTGGAAGATGGTTCTTGCAGCTGTGTTTGGTTGTGTGCCTGGACTGTTCTGTTGTGCTCTACAGTTTCCTGGAAGCTATATAGAGAAGATAGTGGGAGGTGATTTATTTTCACCGTTCATGACTTGCAAGGATTCTATCAGCAGAAGAAGATATAGGCAAGTTAAGTCAAGGGTGCCTCAGCCCTGGTATTCTTGAAGTTGTGTGGATTTAAGATCAATTGCTATGTGTGGTCTACACATGTATTTAATTGTTTATCCATGAAGTTCATAGAAGGATCCGTTACAAGGATTTAAGATTCCTTTCTAGTTGAGATATTCTCAATTATTTAATGGATTATCCTTGGTTAATGATCAAGATGTCTCATCAGTAGCAGCACAAGCAGAAGGCCCCTGATTTGTTTGGTCTACTTCAAGGATCTGATGCTCAACCAGATGTTGAGACATTCAATCAACAGAGGTTATGCAGAACTCGGTTGATCCACAGATCAAAGGAGATATAGCTGGATCTGTACTCACTCTAGTAAGGTTTTTGGCAAGAAACTAAGGCTAGAATGGAGTGCTGATGGGAATGAAGATGAAGACAATCTGCTCTATAAGAGTATTGGAGTGCAGTAATTGTGTTTTAGTTTCTACTAGAAGCACCTGATCTATTAGCTAGAAAGTTTCCTGGCAAGAAACTTGTCTAGAAGATGGTATTGGTGATAACACTGCTTAAGTCAGTTTATTTCTAATCTAAGTGCATAGGAGCATATGACCTTGCTCAGCTTGGAGGTCAAGAATAAGTGACAGTTATCTTTGATTTTCTCAAGAAGTCTATACTTGAGGAAAGCGGGAATCCTTTTGTAAAGACTTGTGGGATCCTTCCTCCCTAAAAGAATCAAGCTTTGGCATGTTTGGTTTCTCTAAAGGGGAGGTTCATGAAGCTTATGCACTTCAAGGTAATTGTTGTGGAACAACAAAGCAGGATGGAGGTTGTCTACTCAAACTCAAGTCTATGAGCTCCGTCTGATTGAGTGATGAGGATAGTCTAAGTGGTAGAATGAAAGCCTGAACTCTCCCGCTGGATGTCTTAACCAAAGTTGTGACATCAAGCAAGAACTTCAAAGGCCTCAAGTGATGTTGTGGCACACCATTTGAAGATAAGTTGATCTTCTCAGGTATGAATGGAATTAATGCTTCATATCATACAGTTTGCGGGAGCTGTGTGAAGGAGTAGATGCCTTGCTTTGGAGCAAGAAGAATGTGAAGATCAAAGTAGCCTGGTGGATTAGCAGACTTAATAGAGCTTTGAAAAATGCTGAATAACCAAACAGTAGCATTTGGTTATTTAAGCAATGTGCCTTTAGAGAACTATTCTTGTGCAGAAGGATAGTTATTTGAAGACCACAGGAGGTTCTGGGACTGTTCATGCGTGGAACTAATTACTCATGTGCAGAAGAGTAATTGGTTAAAGACCAAAGGAGGATCTATTTCTGTTCACATGTTGGAGCTTATGGTAGAAGCCCTAAGCTGTGTATAGAAGATTACCTTCTTGTGGAGATGGAGTTGATCAAGCTGGTGGAGCTGTGAAGATCTTCAGTTGGACTACTAGGCATCAATAAGTCTAGTATGGGCACATAAAGAACCATGGGATGGTGTGTCTGCGATATGAACCATCTGATATGTGAAGATCTCTTGTGGAACTTGTGATTCACTTCTTGGCTAAGAAGTACTCTATCTTGTCATACGGGAGAATGATGAGGTAAAAGGACTGTCTTGGATTATGATGTGAAGGTATTGAGTGCATTATGATGTGATAAAGTCCCTATGCGATGTCTATCTTGTACTCAGCCTAAGGCCAAAATACTTGTGGAGAAGTGGTCTCTTCTGCTACAAGTAACTCTAGGAAGAGGTGAATCAGTTTAGTTCCTTCTTTCTGTATAAGCATAAATTGGTCATGAGAGATAATGTGGTGTTCTTGGAGCAGCTGTTATTAAAGATAGGGGAAGAGCTTCTGTTTGATGGGAGTACTAATTGCTTGTGATTCAAGCATGGTGTATGTGAATGCGTTCAACATGTGGGTTGAACAGAGAATGCGTTCTTGAAGACATGAAGATGCGTCTTGTGTTTTCCATTCATGTGCACTGGGTACCATTGATATGGGAAAGTTATACTTCTATCCAGGATCTGTTGCTGCAAGAGTGCAATTATGTGTCAAGATTGTTTGTGGTTTCAAACAAATCTAGGACTTGAGGAAGGCAGAATGTTAGACAAGAGGTTGTGACATTGGGTTACTGCACCAAGCTCATGGTGAAGATGACAAGGTAGTCATGTTGGGCCTGTCATTAGGTGACAAAACCAAGTCAGGTATTTGGGCCTCTATCCAAATGACTGGTGAAGGTAAAGATCAAGACATCAACAACCTTGATCTTATGCATATGGAAGGATTTTCACTATGACGTCTTGGAGATTTTCTGTCAAAGTTGAAATCTGAGAAAGCTTCCAGATAGGAATCCTGCAACTGCCTATGCTATTTGCTCCAGTATGGGTTGTGAATCAAGGGGTGTAAAGCTGCCTGTGTGAAGATGATGAAGAAATTCTTCATGTGATTGGGTTCTCTCTTTCAGGGGGAGCAATGTTTATGCTGACAGAGGAATATGAGTACCTGTCTGGTGTGTAGTTGCTGAAGTGGTGCAGTCATTGTTAGAGGTCAAGCAGCTTGTGAGATGACTGTATGTACTATTTGTGTTGAGATGATGTATGCACAAGAACCCAATTTATTGTCAAAGTTTTGACTAAACCAAGGGGGAGAAAAAGAAAACCGACTGCTGCTGATAAGGAAAGCATTGCTGCTGCCATGTTGGATGCAACTATCAAGGGGGAGCATGATAGTTAGTGTAAACTACTGCTGAATGTCCTGATAAGTTGTTTTAGCCAAAAGTTTCCAAAGGGGGAGTTTGTTGGTTCCATGGTTCTAAGATAGAGAATTGTCCATGGTTCTATGATTGGATAAATTGTGGTAAAACAAGATTCTGCACAAATGTTAAGCAGGATGTCATTACCATAGTTATGACATCACTAAAGGAGCAAGCAGGAGCTGGTGAAGGTACTGCTGTCATGTGGTTTGAACATGGATGCCATTACCAAAGTATTGCCATATGAATAATTGAACTGCTGTCGTGGAGGCTGACATCAAGGTCGAGTGCAGCAAGAGCTAGCAGAGGCTAAAGAAAGGACAATTGTCATGGATCTCATTATCAAAGTAATGACATAGCTGTCTCATAGCTGTCTGGCACAACAGGCACTGCGATAGCAAGCAAGAGCTAGCAGAGGCTGAAGAAAGGATAGTTGTCATGGATGTCATCCCCAAAGTAATGACATAGCTGTCTAGCACAACAGGCACTGCCATGGGTTAGCAGTAGCCTAGTTCTTCACAGGCAGTGTGAGGTGTGCAGCCACAACAGGTTAAGTTATGATGAAGTTCCTCATAGTCAGTATAAGGTGTGCAGCCACAACAATGTGTGTTGTGGTGAGTGAAGTGTGTTGTCATGTGTTTTAGGCAAGTCATAGCTTCATGACAACAGAAGGAGCTGCCAGTGTATATCTCTTGACAGAATTGGTTTGGATTGATGAGACCATGTTGAAAATACCTCATTAGTAAATATGTTAAGGAGATGGATTAGGAACAAGAACATATTGTATTGGTATTCATTAAATGATCTTGGAGACCTTTTAGGAAACTTGAAGATACTTGTTTCTAATATTATTCTGCAGAAGATTGGAGAAACCATGACTGTCATGATGAAGATTCTGCAGAAGTGTTCGGCAGGGCAAGCTGGTCAGCCAAGAGGAAGTGAAGTTGAATTTCATGACCAATGTTATGACATTGATCGTATGACATCAGACGGGCTGAGTTTGTTTTTCGTTTATGAGACCTGATATATCTCAGGCTAAATATCAGGAAACATTTTATGACTTCTAAGTTATCTCAGGAGAGATTCAAGGCAATGCTGACCATGCCATGACCTAATTGGACAACACCTTGAATATTGGAAATTAGTTTTACTTTATTAAAACTAATATTTGTTACTTCTGCACAGCCTAAGCCCAGTCTGCACGACTATAAAAGGAGGAGAAGAAGCAGAAGAAAAGCAAACACTCACATCAAGAAAAATCATAGTGTAAAATAGAGGTCTAGGGTTGAGACTCCCTTGTGTGTAAGTCACCCTTTGCATTGTATGATACTTGTAATCCAAGCAATTGTCTGGTGGATGATTGTTTTGGTTAGGTAGATTCTAGGCTGTGTCTCACTCGAAGCTGTGAAGCAAGAGTGTGTGAGTTCCTTGATCAAAGCTGTGAAGCAAGATCAAGGTGTGAAGGAAGTAGGAGAGTGAGTGGGTATACTCAGGTACTAGAGTGTCTCTAGGATGAAGTGTCATTGGGTAGAGATTAAGTGAGAAGTGCAAATTGGAGGTTTGGATTTGAATTGATTCTACTAATAGTGAATTTCCTCCCTGGCTTGGTAACCCCCAGATATAGGTGTTGTTGATACTGAACTGGGTGAACAATTACTGTGTTATTTATCTTTCTGCATTTACAATTATGTACTTTAAATGGTTAGATAAATAGTATAACAGACTGCAGATGTCACAACAGAGGTCGTGACATTGGTCATGACATTGGGACAATTTAAAGAAATTGAAATTGGCCATGGTCTGTCCTCATCCTTGTTGAGCAGAGATTAATGTTCTTGGAACACATGTGATCTGCATACCAGAATTTCACATAAACAAACCAATCCGACATGATAATGCATAGGCTTCTCAACAGAACCAATAATACATGATGTTGCATATGTGAGAAAAAAGCAAGGGTTAGAGGTCACCTACCTCTTGTTGACCTCCAAAAGCAAGTTGGAAGCCTTGAGTAAGAATCCTTTTGAGCAAGATATCCACATTTGAATGCAAGCTTTGAAGTTACTTCCTCTTGAAGTAATGAGTGACAAGTAATGACAGTTTTAGAAAATGGTGCTCCAGCTGCTTTTCAATGACTTGGACAATTGGTATAACATAAACATGTGGTGTTCAAAGTGTCAAAGAGATCCAAACTGGTCTAGGCAGTGTGTTTCAGCATTTTGGGCAGAAAAGTCAAACTAATGGGTGTGAGAAGTTGACTTTTGGTTTTGTGGTATTTTTGGCCAAAATAATGGTTATAACACCTTCTAATAGTGATTTGGATATTGTGTGGATGGTTTTATGGTGGTTTAATGGTTAGAAATGGTGCTGGTGTGAAACTTGCAACAAGGCAATTTTGGTGATTTTGTGACTTTCTTCACTTACAAGTAAAGAGAGGCAAGAGTGAGAGCTTGATTTTCTCTTGGGATTTAGAGTACTCTAGTATGTGAAATAACATATAGGAAGCCTCTATTTATAGGCAAAGTGAGAGGTTAGGACAAATTTGTTCAAGTGGTTTTCTAGGTGGTTTTTGGATGGAAGATCTTAGCAAATCCAAGTGTAATTGCTTTCTGCAGATGGTGCATGTTTTCAAGGGTCATAAGCCTATAAAACCAGATAATCTTGAGCTGTAAGAAGTGACTATAGAGATAGCAAGGACATATCTCCCATGCTGCAGCCACAAACCATCTCTCTCCTATTGTACTTTTGTACTTTTTTTTTATTAAACAATGATCTTGGATGATTCTTTGGGATTTGCTTGATTTCTCTTCTGAATTAGTTAACTTCACCCTCTAACACATCATATCAGAGGTCATTCCATGGTTAGAGATGAAGTTCATAGTTGGAAATCAAGTTCATGTTGGGTTTTGATAAGTTGACAAACTAGTGCACATGCCCAACTTGCTCCATTCGAAACTCTCAGCTCACAAGGGCTATGGAAGAGTTCTATAAGTTTTTGGAAAGCCCTCATGGAGCTCTACAACTTTCATGTTTTTGGAATTTTCAAATTCCAAGTGGAACTAGGTCAAAAAACCCCTCAAAGTTGGCTGAAAACATGCCTAAAAAGGCCAACAACTTAGAATTTCTCCAAGTGTTTTCTCCCTCTTGTGATGATTCTGGCCATAACTCCAAATCTATGCACTTTTTGCCCATAAACAACTGTGATACTTTCGTAGGACTTGTCAATACCTTTCCAACAAGCTTTGAACCAACTCAATTGGATGTGTGGTTAGGGAGTTATGTTCTTGCCCCTTTCAAAACCTTAATTTCCCGATTTCTTGATTACTCCTCAATCCTTGATCCAATGATCATGAAACTTCATGGATAGGTGTAATATGTTACTAGGAACATTTTTGCTTCACACTTTAAGGTCAAATTCCTTATGATTGAAGAGTTGACTTTTCGGTCAACCGAACGATCGATCGATGACTACTGAGTCGACTGTTGATGTTCCGGGTCTTTTGAGGCCTTGAAACTTCTTGAGTGGACTTAAATAATCCATATGAACTTCATGGACCATGATCCTACCATTGGAACATCTTTTAAATCAAAAGTCAAACTACAGTTGACTTTTCCTAATCGAAAACCCTAATCGGGTATCCTGAACTGCACTGTTCTTGATCTTTGGGTGACAACCTCAAATTGGATTCATACTTGACCCAATGGAGTATCATTGATGATGCAGAGACTTGTTTCATGGGGAATCAATCCAATACATTGACTGATTAAACCGCCGAGACGTCGGTTCCTGACTGTACGGAACCCTAATTCACCTGTATCTTAACAAAGACAAACTTGAAATAGGTTATGGTTAGATAATCAAATGAAAATGATCCTATAATGATTATGAAGATCTAAGGGGTCAAAATTTGGGGTGCAACATGAAGATCAATAGAAATGGATAAGACACCTGGAAAAGGCAAAACATAATGCACAATGATGTATGTCATGCAAATTGAAATGTTCCATTCAGTTTTCAAGGACCTTTTAAAATATAGAGAAATTGAAAACATCATAAAGAAATAACACATTTTTTTATAAACATCTCATTTTATTGAATATTGGAAAGATTTAGACTTGGAAGTACAAGTCACAGAGGATCAAAATACAATAAGAAAAAGCTAGATCCTAAGGATCCTAAGGAGAATTTGATGGCGACCGAGGCTGATATTTCCTTTGTGTGATTGTGTTGTGATAAGCTTCCCATTTTGATTCGAACATGCTTGTGTGTGTTTTGGAAAGAATTCAAGTTGTCTTGGACATATTTGATACCATTGATGATGATTCAATATTTGTTGTCTCCTCATGATTATTGACATGAATGCATCTCCAATTTCACCTCTTTCATCAACAACAATTACATAATGAATGCATACCACAACATGTCAATGCAACAACAACATAATGTTTAAAGTCCCCTCCCGACAATAAACAAAACATGCATTTACCCAAAGATAATAGTTCCTTTCCCAAACTATCATCCCACAATAACATACTCACAATTCAACAACACAATTCATCCTTACACAACAGTATATCATCATCACAATTTACAAAATTCAACACAACATCATCATATAATTAAATTCAATAATGATATTATAACTAAAAAATTATCAATACTGAGTAAAATTGTGTCATGACTCGGCATCTCAAAAGTCAACCATACATGCTAAAAATGTCTCAAGAGACTATTTTTAATAAATTATTCTATACTATTAACTCATTAAAGCTTATAACAATCTATAATTATAATTAACATAGTTCCCAAGGAACTTTAAACAACTCTACAATAATCCATGCAACTCCTTTAAGGTGCTAAAAAATGCTCTACTGCTAACTCTTGCCCATAAAGATAACTCTTGTGAACTCAATTGGTTGTTCTAATAGCTCTTTTAACAAATCCGAATAATAAATCAACTTTATAATATAATTTTTAATTACTTAATAACTCTATTTTAACTCTTTTGCCTTAACTGTCTTAAACACATAAAAATATTACTCAAAATGTAACCTCATAATGTTAACAGTGCTCTATGTTCAACTCAAGCGTATCCTATATTTTGATCTCCAACTCTAAGCAACTCAAAAGAAACTCTGAAAATTCTATAACAACTTTAACCAAATCAAATAGGACTCTTAAACTCTTTAAAAAGGTAACGAAAGGTCACCGCACTCTAAAATTGCTCAAAACTCTGGACCTAACTCGAAAATTGTGTAACTTAAAAACAACACAAAAAATTAAAGGCTTATGATAAAATTATGGAAATCTCCAATTTTAAATTTCTTTAAACTCTCTTTAAAACAAACTTAGCCGCATCTCAAACAGAGTTACAAAACTCTAGTTCAATTCGTTTCAGTTCAGCCGTATCGTGACAATTCCTACAAGAACTCTAAAATAGAATGTTTGACTTCAAAATAGCATGAAAGGGTATGTACTCATGATAAAATTATGAAACAACCCTATTTTAAAGATCATTAAACCCACTTTCTAACGCAACTGGTGGCATCCGAAAAGGACTTACGAAACTCAAGTTACACATGAAACATGATGACCAACGCCGGACTGAAATTGACTATGCCTCTTGTATAAAAACTAGAGAACTGATACTTTTGTAGCACCGCTAGACCAGATTTCTCTACTTTAAAATAAATATTATTGTGTTATCTATCTAAAAATTTTAACCGCGCCTAAAGCTTGTCGTAACCCAAAATTTAACCTCATATTTTGCCTTTTGCATAAGCATGTGCATTCGCATCGCTGGCATACGCATTCACACGTTTCCTCTATGATTTTTATTGCATGAATATTTAGGTTTTTTGAAGCCCGATTAATCACATCCTCACAAAGATATCACATAATCATTACAAGCACACAATAAGGGTTTTTATGCCTATTCATCAAAGCAAAAGATCGAAAATTGGAATCGTGGCCACAATATCATTTTGCAAGAAAATTGGGCAAGTTTTTCCTATGATAATTGATTACCACTTTTCTAGGCAAAGTAGGGTAATCGATTACCCTGTGCAAAAATGCTGTTTTTGCTTCATTTTCTGTGACAGCCACTTGCACTCTACTATTTTAGAGTCTAGTTGGTTCTAGCATTGTATGGAACATTCTAGAGATCTCTAGACAGTTCAAGACCACTCAAGACACTTTAAAGCATTTACTCCAATACATCAATTTGGATTAAGACCACCATGTTGCTTCATTCCCAAGCATGTGAGCCCTTAGATTCAAGTTTGCATTGGATGATTATCGAGTCAACTACCTAACTAACTGAGTTAACCTCAAACACAGTGATTTGAGGCTAACTAACTCCAAGGCTAGTTTCAAAGCTCATTCCAAACCTAGCAACTCCAAACCTCCATTCTATATAAACAAAGCTTCACCAATTTCACAAGGATCCTCAGTCATTTTCTCAATTTCTAAATTCTTCACTCTTAATTCTTTCACATTCTCTCTGAATTTTCTGCAACTTTTTCTCACATTCATCTTCATCTTCTTCCAAAAACCTCACTAGAGCTCAAATCCTCCATTAAAGAGTAGTAACTTCCACATAGGAAATGCTTTTCTCTTGAGCTTAACCATTACCATCTTGCAATTCTACTTGATGTTATGGAGTTTTATTCGCTTTTGATTCATCTCAAGTGATTACCTCAAGCTTATTCGGTGCAATTTCATATTTGGAGATTTAGTCACAATTTGCTCGGTTTTGCTATGGTTCGGTTGCAAATTCTGATTTCTCTAGTTTTCTTTGATCTTTCTCGTCACATATAATTAGCAACAACATCCAAGGTAAATCTCAGCCTTGTAGATTGGTGATCCTTTGCTTGATTTACTGTTTTGATTACTTTCGCGCATTTATGATGTAGTTCGACAATTTTTCGGTGTTGATTAATCATGTGATTGTTTGATCTTTGATATCCTTGTTTAATTGATTCCTAAGTGATTTTGAACTTAATTTTTTGTGCACAAATGTTCACCATAAAATGTGGATGATTGGATAAGTGTTTTGGTTGCTGAAAGTGCTTTGTGATAAGATGTTTTTGCCGCTGTTACAGTGGTAATCGGTTACCTATATAAGGGTAATCGATTACCCTACACAATTTTCACGTGGATTTGCAAATTTAGAACAGGTAACCGATTACCTGCATGTGGTAATCGATTACCACTGTAACAGAAGGTCATTTTTTCCTATTTTCAAGCTTGTTTGGTATTCTTTACTCATGTAACTTCCATGGATTGATATGCTTGATATTTGGGGATGTTTTATGAGCTGTTTAACTTCTGTTGGATGCATGTATGAAAACCTTTAATGTGCGATATTTCGATTCTCAATTATTTGCATTTGTGACACTTGTATGACCATGGTCACTCTTGCACATTCTTTGATCACATGCTACATGATTTGTGATGCATACTAAATGATTTTAGTACTGTTTTGCACTTCCATTCATGTTTGTATTAAGTTTGTTCTTCATTAGAATGAACTTAATCTTGTATAATCTACCCTTTTTCTTTAAAATTTTTTTTATCTCTTTTGGAAATTTGTTAGCACATCAATCCCCTTTGGTTGATTAATTGAAACTTCGTTCAATTAGTCGATCTTCCCTCTTTCTTCACCTTTATACCTTTTAGAGCTTTTTCTTCTCTTTCCCCCGTAGAGTTGAAGATTTGCAATGCGTTGGAGCATTGTACAAATTTTTCACTGTTGTGCTATCCGTTTAGTTTCTTGCACTACACTTTGGTGTTAGAGAAGGAATGAGAATGTAGAATATCTACGTTCATTCTGACTATTTTGGGTAGGGGACGAATGACCATGTGCCTAGAATAGTCGCCTCTATCTCCTTACTGTGGTATCCCTGTTTCTCTAGTCGAGTCGATCCTTGATCACTTGCACCCTTACCTCCTCTTTGGAAGTAACTTACTCTTTTGATTCAACACTCTTTTCTCTTATGACCAATCCATCTTTGGTTTCCCCTGAGATTGTTAGTCAATCCCTTTACTTGGTTGACCAACCTCTTTTTCGGTTAAAACCAATTCCCTTCTTCCTTAGCGAAGTCAATCTTTCTTTTTGGATTAACACAGTCTTCCTGTTAAAAACCTAGTCCCCATCGGAATTCACAACCTTCTCTTGGTTCTCTCCCTTCTTGTTTGGTTAAACATTGCCTGTTAGTCAAAACACCAATTTTTTCTTTTCTTAGTTAACCACAGTCTGTCTGTTAACATAATGAATTTTCTTTGGGCAAATCACCTTCTCTTAGTTAATTAACCGTCCTTTGGCTGATCACAGTCCCCCTGTTAAAACCAATCTTTCTTGAGTTAATTACCTTCTCTTGGTTAATCACTTATTTTTTCGGTTAATCGTAGTCCGTCCATTAAACACCGAATCCCCTGCAGTTAGCAACCTTTCTTTGGTTCAAATACTCGCACCTTTGGGTTAGTAACCTTCTTTTGGTTCGAATACCCTTTCCTTTGGTCAAGTACTTCTTGTTCAGTTAGTGTACCGTCCTTTGGGTCACAACCTTCGCTTGGTTCCATACCTGTCCATTGGGCCACAACCTTTTCTTGGTTCCACACTCGTCTTTTTGGTTAATCATCGTCTATCGGTTAAAGCCAACTCCTTTCTTTTTTCGGTTAACCAATATTTATCAGTTAATACACCGAGTCTTCCAGAGAGTCGAACACCTTCTCTTGGTTCAATACCCTCTCTCTCATTCTATTTCATCATAGTCCATCTGTTGACACCAACCTTTTGCTTTCCCTACAAAGTCTTGCTTTATCTTTCTCCGGGTAATCACTGCTTTCCAGTTAATGCATCGAGTCCCCCGTGGATGTTATCTTTACCTCGATTCTTGTCATTTATCCCTTTATTCTCTTGGCTCTAATGCCATTCTTTCTATTTTATCCCCATTGGAGTTATCATTTCTCTTTTTGTGTTCCTCAGCATATTTTTCCTTAGCCTTTATTTCTTGGTTTCAACACCACTTCTCTTGCATTCCCCAGTTAGGTCTTGCTACCTTTTTTCACTCTTGGTTTTGACACCGTCTCCATTTCCATTTCTTTGTCCTAGTTCCCCGAACTACGTAGGCTCTGATTTCCTCATTGAACTATGAGGGTACGTAGGCACAAGATTGCAAAATCTTGGCGAGACACCTTGTCGCGTCGCTGCGAAGAGGGGCCGACAAAGACAGAAGAGTCGCCATCGTTCGTTATTTATCCCAAGGAGAGGGAAAGGAAACGATTAGAGAAAACCTACAGAAAAGGGAAAAGACAGGTCATCGCAACCAAATCTTGGGTTCGGAAGTCGGTTACGCAAGGGGAAGGTATGAGAACCCCTCACGTCCGTTGTACTCAACGGGATCCACGCTTGTTATCTAAATCTATGGGTGAGACACAAACTATCTAAGGCTGCTGCTAAACGAGAAAGAAATGAAAGAAGTAACCCGATAGGACATCGCCGCCCTATGCCTACGTATTCCCTCGTGCAATGGGAAAGTCAGAGTCAACATAGTTTGGGAAACTACGGGTGATGGGGGGAAAGGTTGCTCGCCAAGACATCGTCGTCTTGTGCCTACGTATCCTCATCTGGTATGAGAAATCAGAGCAAACGTAGTTCGGGATGACATGACCACAAATTGGTTCAAGTGTTTAACTGAGTAGGGTTAAATAGTGGCTCCAGCAGTTAAGGATGATGCGTGTTTGCGGTAGAGCCAAGACTTAACACACTCTTTCTGAAAGTGATTTTCCAAACAATCCCGAAGGATAAAAAAGTTTGATGTTTTGTTTTTGTGTTTTTTATGAAGAAGTGAATTGAGTTAAGATTTGTAACTCATGTTGCACTAAAGACTATGACTTGAGAGCGAATGCGTCGCATATCGCCCAAAAGGCATACGCTAAACACTCTAGACAGATTGAGAGGAGGCCCCCAAACTATCATTCCTCAAGTACTTAAGGCTCGTAGTGTACAACACTTATTATCCTTTATTAGGTGTTTTGAGATGTTTAGAAGATGAAAAGAGAAGACACAACTAAGGGGAAACTGAACCCTAATGTTATCATTCACAATGCTCCTAAAGTTGGGATTAAAAGGGAAAGAATCTATCCTAATCTTATCATACAAAGGATTGAACACCTAATGTCTCTCCTACTCCCATATTAAACAGAGGGACTAGGAATCCTAAGGGATCCTGGCAAAAGACCAAGTAAACACAAGATAATTCAATCACAAATGAAATGAAAGAAAGAAATGAGGTTGACTTAGAGAAGTCAAATGCAATGCAAACATGATATGCAAGACTCAAATGATACAACATAAATAAAAGATTAAAGCAAAATGACTTGAACAAGTCAAAGAAAAAGTGAGATGAAATGGGAGAAGGTACAACTCCTACAACCATTCATACATCAATCACTTACACCAAAAGATAAACAACAATGCACAAGCAAAGACCATGACCAAAGTAGAGATGGGAGAAAAAGGCTTGGGCAGCAAGCACATGAGAAAATGTCTTAACCAAACACATCACATTGATCATGAAAGAATAAAGAGCAAACAAGTGCTCAAAATAAACCATCATTCAAGACAAACTCGAAGTACGAACATGAACACCAAATTATCTTGAATGATGATCAAAGCAAGTGGGACAAAAATGAAACCCTAAGAAAAAAGTTCAAATCAAGATGGAAAACAAAGTTCAAGCAAGGAACAAGTCAAGGCAAGAGAAAAGAACCAAAGTTCAATCCATGATCAACACTTAAGAATCAAGTGGAATGCCCTAACTTCAAAGTAACTTGTAACACAAGTTACACAAATGTAATGACCAAAAAAGGCAAAACCAGCACCTTAATCATGCCATGAATGAGTATCAAGACTCATAGGGTGTATATGGGATCCATCAAAGTCATTTCCCAAAGAAGTTAGGTCAAACTATCTTGTATGAGCACCTTCAAAAGTGACTTGACATGCAAGGTTCACCAAAAATAGAAGGGTAACTCAATAAATATCAAATAAAATGCAAAAAGTAGCTAATACCAATGGCAAACAGAAGCCAAAGTTTCAAAGTGAAACTCACCTCAAGGCATTACCAAACAATTCCATTGTTAAGGGTGCTTCACCTTATCGAGGGTTTATTGAGGGGCAGCAAAAGTCAATTCAAAATCAACTACAAAACAATCCAACATAAACCAAAATCATCCTCAAGAACACCTCAATCCCTTACCTAGGTGAGGGAGAGGCCATGGTCATTGGAGATTTGAATTGGAGGCTCAAATGGTCATGATCACAACTAGGGTAGACCAAAAACACTTCCAAATGTAAATTCTAAACAAAATACAAAAATAAAATAAAATCAGAAATAAAAAACATGAAAAATTAAATAACATGCTAAGATATAAGAAAATATTTTTGTAGAATTTTTGGGTAATTAAAAGTATTTTTAATAAATTAAAATGAAAACGGAAAATAAATGAAATAAAAATAAAAGGAAAGCCAAGGGAGGTGTGCCAAGCAAAACCACTTGAACTACAACAAGGCAAAACGCAGATGGGCCAAATGACACGGGGGTGGGGATAGCAATAAAATCAGAGCCCAATCCAAACTCACACACACTCAGCCAGACATGCTGGCTCTCATTAAAAGACGTGGCAGTGAGTCATACACATGGACAAATGGAAACGAGACAACACATTTCATTTAAATTCAAAAGCATGGCGCCAAGGCCAGCTCAGTTATCTTCCACCTCCAGACGCCGGAACCCTATTTCTGGTCGTCTTCTCCGGTGACAACCCACCGGAAAAAAAATCCAAAGTTCCCAGAAATGGCAAGAGAAGGTACCTCTCAACCCAGAATTTCATGGAGATCTCAAATCCTTCCTCACAATTTAAAAACAAACCCATTTTCACAGTGAATTGAAGGCAAAAAGTTTAAACATGGTAAACTGAAACTCAACCAAACTCAACCAAAATGATGTGCAAACATTGCCTACTTGCGTAGGACTTCAAATGTACTCAACATGATCCTAATACGTGCCTAAAATGAGAGGAAAGAGTTCAAGAAGTTACCTAGTGGAGTATGTCCACTGCTTCTTCAAAGCTTGCTGTGAAGCCTCCAAAAGATGCAAAATACTTCCTTGAAGCTTGTAGAAGCTTGAGCTGATCTTAAATGGCCTTGAATCTTCCTTAAACTAGCAACCAAGTTGAAGCAGGTGTGAACCAAAGTGCTTGCAGAAGGCTCTTTTTGCAAACAGAAAGTGGAGAGAGCTATGGTGAAGGGATTCTGAGGTGCAAATGGATTAAAGGTTCAAAGGAGAGTGTGATTCGAAGAAAAAATCAGAGAGAGAGCAACGGAGTTAGGTATGATATTTTACTCAAATGGAGGTTCTCTTCATCTAGGGTTTCACCCTTTGCTTTTTATATGAAGTTAAGATAAGGTTAAAGACTTTAACTGTGGTGAAAATTTAGATGCTGCAGGTCAAAGGGAGAGTTTTTTCAATGGTGGATGATGGACCATACACGATTTGCCTTGCATTGTGGTTGTTTTCTCTAGTGGAAGGAAGGATCAGAGGGAGTGTGTAGGGGTCAGGTTTGTAGCTGTTTGTCCCTTTCCTCTTTGGCCAAGATATTTCGAAAATGACACAACATAGCACATGCCTTGTTGGCCTTATTCTGGTAATGTTTTAGGACATGAAAAGAGGCCTCATGCGTGTGAATTGAAAGAAGAGTAATGATGAAATGCTAGGTTGAGAAACATACCAAAACCATTCATGAATCATGCCTTGAATCAAACTTCTAAATCACCTACTGTTAACCACCATTGTTTGATGCATTTGGCTCCTTTTGATTGAAATTTGGGCTCAAATGAAAGCTTGTATGGCAAGGAACAACTTTGATGTTGAAGAAATCTTGGTTTGCAACTTGGAAAGCCATGAAAATTAAGTTTGAAAATCATGTCATGCAATCTGCCTTGGAATAACTTCGAAAAAATTCTAAGTTATGAGTTTTGATTCACTTGAAGCCCTAACTTTGAACCTCCATAACTTGAGCTTCATTAACCCCATGAGAAACTTCTAGTAATGGATGAAAATCTTGGAACAAGACCTACAACTCTCATGTGGGACAAAATTCCATTTGACACCATGAACTTGATGAGAATTGGCTTGGAAACTTGGTCAAAAAATCTGTCCAAACTTGCTAAATTTGAGGTTCTTGAAAACCTTATCTTTTGAACATCATAACTTGAGTTCTAAGCATCACATGATGATGAATTAGTACTCAAAAGAAAGCTCAAATTATGAGGAACAATTTTGATGTTGGACAAAATTTCATTTGGAACCTTGATCATGAAGAAAAATGGCTTTGAAAATGGTTGATTTACACATGGAACTTTCCATAAATGGAAAGTCTCTAAAACCCTAATTTCCCAAAAATGGCAAGTTTCACACTTCTTGATTTTTTCATGATCCCTTTGACATTTATTGGTCAATTTTCACCCATTGGCCATGTTGAACATGAGGAACATGATTTTGACCTTGTTAGGAGTTGACTTTTTCCTCTACACAGTTGACTTTTCCCAAAATTTCCTAATTTGCAATTGACTCTCCAATTAGAGCTCTTCTGGTTGAAATTGTTGATCAAACTTCTACTTCTAAACACCTTGGGACATATGAAGGATCATGGGAACAAGTTTTGCTCCAAGAACAAGTATAGACTGATTATATGTGAAACCCTAATTTCTGGTCCTTTGTTTAGGCCTTTTGCAGATGAATTGAATGCCCATTCAACTCCACAATAGCCTCTAAAGTACTCAACAACTCTTTATCCCATGATCACACCAATAAAAAGACCTTATAAACTCTTGACCAATCCCTTGGTGGTTCTCAGTAAAGGAGCTATAGCAAGCCTTTCCCCTCAAGGAGCTTTGACAACTTCATGATAATTCCAAACACTTAAGAACTTGAAACCAATGCCTTTGCTTGAACTTGAAGCCAATAAGACTCTCCTCTTAGATGGAACACAAACAAATCTTGATCTCCTGTAAGAACAATGCTATGTGTTGCACCCCAAAATTTGCCCAACCTTTTCTTAACTTGGTTTATGCTTCATTTAATTTCTATCTAGCATTTGCATTACATAGCATTTTTCATTGAACAGGGGATCAAGAGGTTGTTCATGGCAAGAGGAGGTTACTCAGATTGTTGAGCCTAATCAAGGGGTGTTACTCAAGTTTGAATGGTCATCAGGTCATCTAGAAATGATCAATAGTCTTGTGAAAGGATTGATGGATGTATGTGGGTCAGCTCCTAACTTGGAGGCCAGTTAAAGATCATTAGAGGATTGTGAATGCATAATTATGGATATAGGATGTTGAGAGAGCTCATTGAGTGCTTTGAGAGCCATGTTGGTGCTTATTCAAGTTGATGTGTGATGTGAAAGAAGCCACAGTCAAGAATGTTGCATCTCGGGTTTTCATCCGGTTAATCCTCAGTCAATTGTGAAATTGAAGGAGATTAAGACTCAATTCCAAGTCTCTAAGTGAATGGGATGTTATGTTGAGGTGTCTAATATATCATTTCAAGATCAATTCATCAAGAATCAAGAGTGTAAGAAATTACTAAATTAGGGTTCTCAGAGTAAAATCCCATGTTTAGTCCCCAACTTCAAGACCACCTTTCTCAAGATAGGATTCTCATCCCATCTTGACATGGTAATGAAACTTGTAGAGCATGTTCGTAGCTCTCTTTTGAGTACTAGAAGTCATTCATCTGATTTCTAGACCTCAAGTTATGATACTGACAAGTTACAGGTCCTCAGATGAATGTGATTTTGGTCAACAAAAGTCAACCAACTTTCAAGCCATTTTTGACCTAGAAGGATGTTTCTCCTCAACTTTTGATGAACATGAAAGTTGTTCCTCATGGTCTTAGATTTCCAAAGAGTAGTATAAGTCTTTCATCTGATTTTTAGAACTCAAGTTATGAGGCTTGCAAGTCAGGGGTATTTTGGGAAAGTGAGATTATAGGTCCATTTCACCAACTTGCACACTTCAAATGGAAATTTTTCCAACATCAAACTTGCTCCAAATGGTGTCAATTGTTCAACCAAGCATTAAGAAGTCATGAATTTGGCTTGGAATGGAGAATTCCTAAAGTGATTTTCATGGAAAAGGCCTTAAAATGAAAAAATTGGAATTAATTCATTTTGGATCATTTTTGTGCAAGTGAGTACATATTTTGAGTGCAAAACATATTTCAAACACAATGGCAATTTTAGAATTTGAATTTGGTGAGTTTTGATGTGCCATTTCTAGGATTACTTCAAGATTAAGTTACACTTGCAATATCAACCATTGATTATAAACAAGGATTAAATCACAACCATTCATACTCCTCACATTACCAGCAAGTGATTTGAGGAATTTTGGAGGCAAGTTGGACGAAAATTCGTGCATATTCACAAGCTCCAGAACTCAAATTTCATGGATTTGCCTTTGGGCTTTAGGGACTACCATTGGGCTTTCTTATCATTGAAATCCATCATATAAAACATTTCCATCATTCACAAAGGCTCAGAACTCGTTTTGGTGAAGAATTCGAGCAAAAACAACTTTGAAAAAGTGAAAAAAATTTGAAATTCAAATTCTGAGATCTACTCCATTTCAAGCAAATTTGAGGATTGCAAAAGCTTCTCTGAAGTTTGTGGAATGTTTCTGGATAGTTTTATTTAAGTTTTATCAAAGGATCACGCTTAGTGGAAGCTCTCCACTAGGTATTCTTCAATTCATCATATCTCTTTCATTATGCCATGATTCTTTGCCATTTTTACATATTTGAGACCTAGGAAGCATGTAGATCATTAATAACTAAAATGAACTGGCATTTGTGATGGTTGATGTTGTGAGCTCCAAACTATTTTGACTTGGTTTGATATGTTCTTGAGGCTTCGTGCTTAATTGTTGCTTGATTTGGGGTCTATGTAACATATAGATGATTTCTGGATACTTTTGATTGATGTTTAAGAACACTTTTGTTTTGAGCTTAGAACTGTTTTGCTTCGATTTGAATTATGTGTGCACATTTAATTAAAATGGACATTGGATTTGGATTCCTCATGATTTCTAGATGAATTTGCATATAAGATTTGGTGAAATTGGTTCAGTGTAGCTACCTGTGTGTTGTTGTTCATGTGCACGGTGGCCAGAATTTTGGAGAAGATGACCGAAGGTGGCTCCGGCCGCCACCTGGTTTCCCTCCCTTGTTGAAGGTTGAGGATGATGATGTGTCACGCTGTGGATCTCACGATTTGCATACTTTTCACACACGCGGTTGGGATTAAGATGTATGGTGCGCACACTTTGACTGCACACACATAATCATGTTTGAATTTTCATTAAATGACTTGGCATATTCAGATCCACATGATACACATACTTTTTGATCAAGCATTTCTGGATGCATTCCACCGTGTGCTTATGTTGACCACTTCACACACAACCACTTGGAGTTATTTTCTGTTTTGTCTTATTTGCTTGTGGACTTGGGCCTCGCTTGCTTCTGGCACCCCCCTTTAGGCCCAACTTGGTTTTTTAACGTGTTTATTCTCCTATGCACACCGTGTCCCTTTCTATTTTAATATCTTTTTGTTTTTTTATTTTTGTTTTGTTATCTGTTTGAATTTAATTCATTTAAAATAGTTCCAATGTTCCAAAAATTCCACAAAAATATTTTTTAGAAACTTTGAGATGTCCTTAATTTTTATGATATTTTTATTTTATCTTTTGGTTTTATTTTCAATTAAAATTGGAATTAAACATTGGAGTTGTTTTGAATGAGTAAAATTGTGACATTGCTTGCTTCTTGATTTGTTTCTCTCCTTTATTTTGGATTCAATGAAAGAAAATTGATCCTCATATCCATGATGAGTTGATCAATTTTTTAGGACCATTTTTCCCCTGATTGGTTGACTTTAGGGTTGACTTTGGTGGCTTTTCTTTTGACCCTCGATTCTCCCATTTCAAAGTGGTACATCTTGAATATTATTTTCTTTTGATGGTGCTTTGAGTGGATATTTGCTTTGAGCTTTTGGCCTCTATTTGCCAACATGTTTAAGTACCTTGAGCATTTTATTTGATCATTTTTGAACCATTTTCCTAATTTTGAGGTAACTTGCAAGTCAAGTTACCTCCAAGGGAGGTTCATACATGCACCTTGACCTAGTTTGACTTGGATATGACATTTTTGGATCCTTTGAGCTCTCAATGCCTTTTGTTTCATGTTGCTAAAATGTTAAGGATGATGTTTGTTCAATTTTAGGTCATGATATTGTTTCTTCCTTGTTCATTTGTTTGTTTTCTTTTGAGCTTCCTATTAGGATTTCAATGTGGAGTATGCTTGCATTCCTTTATATTTTTGCTTTCATTTCCTTTTGTTGTGTTTTGCTCTTGCTTTTGAGTTTTTCTCTTCATCTTTACCTTTTATCCAATGACCTTGGAGTGTCATTTAAGGTGGCTTGGTCCCTCCTGTGGAGGTATTTGAATATTACCTAGAATGATGAATCCTTGAGGACACTTTTGGTGCTTCTTTGCTTTTGATGGGTGATGCTTGTGGTTGAGTGCATGATATGAGGTCCTTGCTGCCGTCATATAGCCTCCCATCCTCACTTTTATGTTGAGCTTCCTTTTCCTTTCATTTGGTTTTGTTTTGGTGGGGTGGTTGATGTTGCTTGACTTAGGTCATTTCATCCCACTTTTGGTGCATCTTTGTGTGGTTTGTTCTTATTTGGTTGGTTTCTTCTTGTGCACTTCTTTTTCTTTTCTTTTCTTGCATTTCCATATGCATGCTTGGTTGAGATGAGCTTGTGGATGCTACTTCCCCACACTATTTTCCTCCCACTTTCATTCTATTTGCGCATCTTATGTTTGCATCTTCATTTGCATATGCTTTCTTTTCTTCTTCTTCTTTGGTTCCTCTTTGCCATATTCCCCATTAGTTCTCTAACCTCTTGAGATTATGATAGACATTAGGTGCCTAACCATGCATGATAACATTAGGTAGTTCCCTTTGTATCCCAACTTTAAGTCCACTTTGCATGACAACTTTTAGGATTGATTAGTCTCCCCTTAGTGTCCTTTCTTCTCTTCTCATCTTCAAACACTCATAAAACACTTAATAAAGAATGACAAGTGTTGTATGCTACGAGCCTTAAGCTACTTTAGAAATGGTGATTGAGGGGCTTCCTCTCAATTGCCTTGAGTGTTTAGTGTACACCCTTTGGGTGATATACGACGCATTCGCTCTTAGGTCATAGTCTCTAGTGCGACATGAGTTACAAATCAAGTTCAAAACACTTCTTCTCTAAAAAACACAAAAACACTTCAAACCTTTTTCATCCTTCGGGATCTTAATCAGGAAAATATTTTCAGATAAAAGAGTGTCGTTAACTCTTAGTTCTACCGCAAACGGTAACGCCTAAGTCTCCAACAGTCGAGCTGCATACACCAACTGATAGAACTACTTGTTAACCCTACTCGGGCCTAAAACACTTTCGAACCAACCTGTGGTCCTTTTAGTTCGAAATAAATTTGCTCTGATCTTTCATACCAGATGAAAGTACATAGGCACAAGACGCGATGTCTTGGCGAGCAACCTTTCCCCCTTTCTCCCGTAGTTAGTCAAACTACGTTGACTCTAACTTTCCCATTGCCCGAGGGAGTACGTAGGCACAGAGCGGCGATGCTCTGCCGAGTCATTTCTCTTTTCTTTTTCTTTTGTCCCTTGGCCTTTAGCTAGATAGCTTGATCACCCTTTTAGATAGACAACAATGCGTGGATCCCGTCGAGTACGACGGACGTGAGGGGTACTTATACCTTCCCCTTGCATAACCGACTCCCGAATCCAGACATGGTTGCGACGACCTTGTCTTTCCCTTTTTCGTCAGGTTTTTCCGATCGTTTCCTTTCCCTCTCTTTGGGATAAATAACGAAAGGTGGTGACTCTTCTATTTTTTCGCCGGTTGTTTTTTGGAGTTGCGACAGCTGGCGACTCTGCTGGGGACTCTGGTTCCCTATGCGAGTCAATCCTAGCGCTTGTCTGTTTATCTTTGGGTGTTTTACATATGTGCTTTATTTACTTTCGCATTTTACTTTCCCGCATTTATTTTCCGCATCATATGTCATTACTGTTGTGCTGTGGGGTGGGAAGTTCCATTGAGTGATAAGCCAAACCCAGGCTTGAGTATACACCTAGCTTTAGTAGTGGAAAGTAGTGGTGGATGTGCTTGCTTTGCTCGTACTAGTTCACCATGAAATTCGCGCTCGGACGAGATTCTCTTTGACAATTTTCTTTTTGGCCCTTTGGGCTCGAAGGAATTTTGGATCTGAGGGTTGTCGACTCTGGGGACCGATCATTTGTGAGTCAGTTAAGTGAGGCCTCTTCAAGAGATTATGATGCTAAACCAGAAATGGTGAACGTATCATCATTTCTTGAAAGTCTGTGACGCTGACAAACGCTTAGGATGCCGAACCTTATCAGTGATAGGTCCATACCTGTGAGAGGGATTGGGTTATGCAGGAAACTTTTGCTTTCAGAATACCCGGTTCTTTAGAGTGTGAATCTGTTTAACAGTGGGTCCTATTGTCGGTATTTTGTTCTTGCTAAGGCGGAGCGCTGGTTCTTCTCGACCAACGGCACAACAGTCTTGATCCCTTGTTTGCATTTTCATCTGCATTTTATTAACATTTATTTGTGTTGCAGGTGCATATTTCTCTTCCGATTCTAGTAATCTTTTTCCCTCATTGCTAATATGGAGTCCTTGAAGAGAACAGTGGCTTACAAGCTTCCAACTCCAGATGTTAGATCTTTGCTGAGTTTGATTTCCATGGCTGGTGGGAAGGTGATGGAGGATTTCAGGCAGTCTTATGGGAGATTATTGAGATGGGTCTACAAGCCTTCAGCACATGAGATGGATGGCCTTTATGCCTTTCTGCAGTTCTACGATCCACAGTTGAGGTGTTTTGTCTTTCCTGACTACATTCTGGCGCCTACGTTGGAGGAGTACTCTGTGTTGTTGGATATGCCCGTTCTTAGTCAGATGCCATTTTTCATATTGACGCTAAGCCTGATCTGGCTAAGCTAGCTACCATAGTACATGTGGATGCTTCAGAGTTAAAGGGGGGGTCTGACAGAGTGGAATGGAGTGCATAGTGTTCCTCTGGCTTTTCTAGTTGATAAGGCTCGACAGTTTGCTAAGGATGGTTGTTGAATTATATTTAACGTTGTTCTTGCTCTTTGTATATATGGCATTGTATTGTTTCCTAATCTCCCTGACTTTGTGGATTGAGATGCATTTCATATACTGGCTTCGAGAAACCTAGTGCCTACTCTTGTTGGAGATGTTTATCATTCTGTGCATTACAAGAATGAGAAACAAAGGGGAAAGAATGTGGCTTGATGTGTTCCTCTATTGTACGCTTGGTTTGCTAGTCATATGCCCAAGACAAATCCGTTTGTGGCTACTGCTAGTACTTCAAAGTGGTCGAAGAGGTTGATGGATCTATCTGCATAGAACATTGTTTGGTTTGACCGAGACATGCTTGGTACAAATATTGTTTATAGTTGTGGTGGTTTCCCTAACGTCCCTTTGGTCGGAAGGAAAGGTTGCATCAACTATAACCCTTCTCTATTGGTCAGACAGTTCGGGTACGCGCTGAGGGAGCTTCCTAGAGAAGAGGAGATACATAAATCTCTATATCTTACTGGTTTATTAGAGGGCGAGGCTCTGGGCAGACTTGAGCATGCATGGAATAACATTCATCGGAGAGGGAAGTTAGCTTTGGGGAAGATTAACAGCCGAGCATATGACCCTTACCTGACTTGGATTCATGATAGAGCTGCAAAGTTCTTGATGCCGTTTCCTTCAGTTGCACCTCTGTATCCTCTCATGATAGAGGAGCCCACTACTGTAGACATTCAGAAATACAATCAGGTATTGCTGGAGAAGGAAGAGTTGAAGAAAGCAAATGAAGAATTAGAGAAGGAAATCATTCAACTCCGAAGCAAGAAGATTGATGTTGTCAATTATTTCAAGAGACAAACCGAGCTTGTGAACAAACTGGGTACGGATATGACTAAGGAGACTAGCGATAGAGAACGCTCAGGATGAGATTTGAACGCTGTCCATAGTGTTCTTGCCACTAAGAAGGAAGAGTTGGGTAGGGCTTACTTGAGGATCTCCAAGTTTGAAAGTCAATGGAATGCCACGCTCACCAACAACAAAGAGCGCGAAGACAGGTTAAAACTTCAGATCAGTAAGCTGAAGGCTCAACTTAATGCCAAAGATGGGGAGATTACAGCAGAAGCATCACTTAGACGAGACAGTGAGTACAGGTTGAATGAAGCGATCGCGAACTTCAAGGATCTCAGGTTGAGAGCTGACTCCAAGAGACGCAGGCTTGAGGCATGTTTCGGGGAAGAAGCTTTGGAAGATCATGTTGATAGCTTACAGCATACTGTTAGCCAGTAGGATTTGCTTATTCAGGGACTACTTGCTAGGCCGGATCATCCTGAGACGCTGAAGCTGTTAGAGGATTTCCGATCACGTCATCTTGCTTGACCATCTTGTTTATTTCTGTTGTAGTTTTCGCTGCTTATTTGTTTTATTGACCATCACCAGGCTTGTTGGTTGAGGTCTTTTCCTTTTTGTACTCAGTTTGTAGCTTGTACATTGCCTGTTGGCCTTTGATTTATATACGAGGAGTTGGTGATCTATGCTTGTCCGTAGAGTTCTCCATTGTTATGTTTTTCTGGAAACTAGAATCGAGGGGGAAATTTCCCTGTTGCATAAATACATGTCTGCATTTTAGCATTTTTCTCGCATTTGCAGATGCACCGGAACTGTTAACCTTATTTCTTCTGTGGTTTACTAGTGTTTCAGGATTGCTGACTTAACATCTCACCGGTACGCGACCAGGTAAAACCATGAGAAAGTGATGGAGCAAATGCAAGCGGAAATGCAGGAGATGCGAGACCGTATGGCCCAATTTACGAAAGTTATGCAAGGAGTAGCCAATGGACAGGAGCTACTCCAGACTCTAGTGCAGCCCTTGATTTCACGTGTCGATGGAAACAGAGTGTTGCATGGTGGAGATGTTTTTAACCCTCCTCGTATTGAAACTCCTTGGGCAGACAATTCTATGCCAACCTTAGTCATCCCTACTGCTGAAGGGAGTGGTCACGCTGCTGGTGCTGGAAATACGTCAGGTTTTAACCATGCTGGTTTTGCTAATGATGGTAATGGTAATGGAAACGGCTATGGCCTCGACACCACGTGTGCCATACACGGTAATATGGACTACATTTGGAATGAGGATAGGCAAGAGGATGTATTCTCGCCAAGAGTTGTAGCTGTTGAATTACCCTCCGAGGCTGATAGGAGGATTAAGATGATCGAAGAGAAGATGAGGTCTGTTGAATGCCAAAACTCTATGGGGCTGGATATGTCTAACCTGGGACTGTTCCCAGGCATAAGGGTACCACCAAAGTTCAAAGTCCCAGACTTTGATAAATACAAGGGTACCACTTGCCCTAGGGTTCATCTGAGGTCTTATTATCACAAGATGTATGCGCATTCCGATGACGAGAAACTGCTTATGCATTTCTTTCAGGATAGTCTATCTGGTCCCTCGTTGTAATGGTACATGAGCTTGGAGCCTGTAAATGTCCGTAGTTGGAGAGATCTTGCCGAAGCATTTGTGAGACATTATCATTATAATAGTGACCTTGCTCCCAAAAGGGTCCAACTTCAAAACCTCTCACAGAAGAGCAATGAATGCTTCAAAGAGTATGCTCAAAGATGGCGAGAGTTGGCGGCTAGGGTACAACCACCAATGGTAGAATGGGAACTTGTGGATATGTTTGTCGCCACCCTGCCAAGCGTTTATTATGAAAAGCTCATCAGCAGTATGTCAGGCAGTTTTTCTGACTTAATCATCACCGGGGGGAGGGTGGAGAACGGAATTAAGTTAGGAAAGATCAATGCTGGTGAGATGCCCTCAGCTAGGGGGAGCAAGAAGTTGTTCAGAAACAAAAGGCGAGAGGGAGATACTAACGCTGTATCCAGTTCACGGGGAAGAAATAGAGGGAAGAATCGGCAACATCAGCAAATTGCCAGCATCACCATTCCAGCAGTTCAACAACCACAGCAACAACAACGTCAGCAACAACAACAACAACGACCGCAACAAAATTAACAGGGGTACAGAAGATACCAAGATAGTGGTCGGGCAACAAATAGGCATTTTGATGCGCCTCCTATGCCTTACTCCCAGTTATTGCAGGCTTTGTTACAACTGCAATTGATTCAGAAAAGGACTTTGGCTCCCTTGACCGGACCTCTTCCACCCGGGTACGATGCAAATTCTCGCTGTGAATTTCATTCGGGTGCCCCAGGACATAACATTGATAATTGTAAAACCTTCAAACATAAGGTGCAAGACATGATTGACAGTAAGGCGATTAATTTTTCCAATGATGTTCCCAATGTGGTGCAGAATCCCATGCCAAATCATGGGCAGGCTGGGGTTAATGCGATTATCGAGGAGGATATGTTGAATTTGGTGATGGATGTTGATGAGCTGAAGACACCCTTAAGCTTTGTGAAAGCCAGATTACTGAAGGGGGGTGTTTTCCCGGGTTATGTTGAGGACTGTGTTGAGTGTCTAGTTGATCCTGAGAGAGGATGTGGGTTGTTGAAGAGATGTTTTCAGGAGATGATGGATAACGGAGTTTTACAATTTGACCGTTCTATTGGAAGAGAGTATGAGGATTTGGTGGCTGAAGAAAAGGATGAGATTGCGACAATCTCCATCCCATATAAGACTGTTAATATTTACGCACCAAAACCACCAACGATAACTATCATGAAAGCGGGTCCTGTGCCATTTGAAAGCACTAAGTCTATTCCGTGGAAATACGGAGCCGAACTGTATTGCAATGGGCAGAAGATAAACTTGAATGATCCCCCTACAAGTTCAGTTGAAAATCTCGTGGGAGCAGGAGGTATTACTCGCAGTGGTCGAGTCTTTTCGTAGCCTGAAGTTACTATTGATAAGGTGGACAAGGGGAAAAGACTGGTAGTGGAGGAGACTTCTCAATCTGGGGAGAGAGAATCTTTGTTGAAAGACGCGAAGGAGTTTATGAGGCTGATTCGGAAAAGCGACTATAAGATAGTCGATCATTTGCAGCAAACTCCTTCCAAAATATCTATCTTGTCGTTGCTCCTTTGCTCTGAGGCGCATAGGAATGCACGCCTGAGAATACTAAACACTGCTTACGTGTCGCGGGAAATTTTGGTCAATCAGCTCGAGGGAGTTGTGGCGCACGTAAATGCAGGAAATGGCCTGGGCTTTACGAACTTGGATTTGACGCCAAGAGGCAGATATCATAATTGTGCGCTGCACATATCTTTAGAATGCCGAGGGGCTGTCATATCTCACATGCTTGTGGATACGGGATCGTCATTAAACGTACTTCCGAAGAAGGCCCTAATGAAGTTAGATATGCAGGGGTTGATTTGCACGCCAAGTGATTTGGTGGTGCGTGCGTTTGACGGAACCCAAAGATCTGTTTTTGGGGAGGTAACTTTGCCTATTCAGGTTGGACCTGAAGTCTTTGATGCAGTGCTTTACATCATGGATATCCAGCCGGCCTACAATTGTTTACTAGGCCGCCCATGGATTCATTCAGCGGGAGCTGTAACCTCTACGCTGCATCAAAAGCTGAAGTACATGGTTGGCGGTAGCGTTGTTACGGTATGCGGGGAAGAGGATATCATGGTCATCCATTTATCATCCTTTAAGTATGTTGAAGTAGATGGAGAGATCCATGAAACTCTTTGCCAGGCCTTCGAAGCGGTCAAGATTAAAGACAAGTCTCCTGTTGTGAGCAAGGTGCCGGAAGTGGCCATGTCTTTAATTAAAGAAGCTCAAGCAGTGGTACAGATTGGGGCAGTGCAGGGATGGGCCAAGTATTGGAGATTCCCCACAAGTAAGACCAATTTGGTTTAGGGTACCGACCGTCATTCTCCTCTCCTTCAGCCTCGCAGAGCACGTCGCGCTATAAAGGGCCTGTGCAATTCACCAAGGGGGGAGTTATCTTCGAGAGAATCAATGTTGTATTTGACGAAGACAGAGACATTGATTGTGATATGGATGCCTGGATCAAGCCGTGTACTCCGGGACAGAGCTTGCGCAACTGGTCATTTGAAGAATTCATTCAAGTGATGACAGAACAATAATGCTTTGTTTTTCCAATTATTGTACTATCCTATGTCCTACCCGAGGCATAGTGGTATTTTATTTTAGGGTCTTATTTGTTTATGTCTGAACAATGTTTATCAATTAATCAAAGGGCGTTTCCTCATTCAAATTTTGTTATCTCTGTTTTTCTTATTTTTATTTTTCACAATGAAATGCCAATGTGGTTTATACTTGTTTGCATTTTGTTTGAAACATTTAACCATTTTTATTGCAGGATTCCTATTGCAGATGACACCGATTCAGAACCTCCTATGACTCGCTTCGACTTTGATCAACCGATATATCAAGCTGAAGAAGAGATTAATGAGGATGAAAACATGCCTGAAGAGCTAGCTAGACTCTTGAAACAAGAAGAGAAGATCATTCTGCCTCATCAGGAGGAAATCGAGGTTGTTAATCTGGGTTCTGAAAAAGTTGTCAGAAACGTTCGGATAGGGGTTGCGCTACAGAGTGACATCAAGCAAAGAATGATCGAGATGCTTTGAGAGTATAGTGAAATATTTGCTTGGTCGTACAAAGATATGCACGGGCTTGACACCGACATAGTGGTTCATCGCTCGCCGTTGCGCGAGGAATGTCCGTCGGTCAAGCAGAAGCTTAGAAGGACAAGACCAGATATGGCTGTAAAAATCAAAGAAGAAGTTCAAAAGCAGTTGGACGCTGGATTTTTAGCCGTAACCACTTACCCTCTGTGGGTCGCCAACATCATACCTCTACCAAAGAAAGATGGTAAGGTACGAATATGTGTAGATTACAGGGATTTGAACAAGGCGAGCCCAAAGGATGACTTCCTGCTCCCTCACATTGACGTATTGGTTGACAATACTGCTCAATACTCCGTATTTTCCTTTATGGATGGTTTCTCGGGCTATAATCAGACAAAGATGGAACTAGAAGATATGGAGAAGACGAAGTTCATTATGCCATGGGGGACGTTCTGTTACAAAGTAATGCCTTTTGGGTTGAAAAACGCAGGGGCAACTTACCATCGAGCTATGGTCACTTTGTTTCATGACATGATTCATCATGAGATTGAAGTCTATGTTGATGACATGATAGCAAAGTCGCAAATGGAGGAAGAACATCTGGTCAACTTTTTGAAGTTGTTTGAGAGGCTTAGGAAGTTCAGATTGAGGTTAAATCCAAATAAGTGCACTTTTGGAGTTCGGTCCGGAAAGTTATTGGGGTTTATTGTCAGTGAAAAAGGAATCGAGGTCGATGCTGTAAAGATAAAAGCCATACAAGACATGTCAGCGCTGAAAACAGAAAAGGAGGTCCGTGGTTTCCTGGGGAGATTGAACTACATTGCTCGGTTCATATCTCATCTCACAGCCACGTGTGAACCAATGTTTAAATTGCTAAAGAAAGATCAGACGGTTGTCTGGAATGAAAATTGTCAAAAAGCATTTGATAAGATAAAAGAATACTTGCAGGAGCCTCCGATATTGATACCCTCAATAGCTGGAAGGCCTTTAATCATGTACTTAACGGTTCTTGAGAACAGTATGGGTTGTGTTCTCAGTCAACACGACGAGACTGGAAGAAAGGAGCGTGCGATTTATTATCTGAGTAAAAAGTTCACAGATTGCGAGTCCCGTTACTCAATGCTCGAGAAAACGTGTTGCGCACTTGCTTGGGCTGCCAAACGTTTGAGACAATATATGCTCAATCATACAACCATTCTGATTTCGAAGATGGATCCAATTAAGTATGTCTTCGAGAAGCAAGCGCTTTCAGGAAGAATTGCCAGGTGGCAGATGGTACTGACAGAGTATGATATACAATATGTTTTCCTGAAAGCCATCAAAGGAAGCATTCTGTCAGAATACCTTGCTAAGCAGCCTATCGAAGATTATCAACCAACGAAGTTTGAATTTCCTGACGAGGATATCATGTTCCTCAAAGCGAAAGATTGTGAAGAACCATTACACGGTGAAGGTCCAGAGAAGGATTCTTAGTGGCAGATGATATTCGACGGTGTTGTTAACTCCTATGGTAGTGGAATTGGGGTAATTATAACGACTCCTCATGGAACTCATATCCCCTTCACTACCAGATTAACTTTTCCTTGCACCAACAATGAAGCCGAGTACGAGGCATGCGTCATGGGTTTGGAAGAAGTTATTGATCTGAGGATCAAGAATCTCGATGTATATGGCGATTCAGCGCTAGTGGTTAACCAAATCGAGGGTGAATGGGAAACTCGTCAACCGAATCTAATTCCTTACAGAGATTATGCAAGGAGGTTGTTACCCTTCTTCGATCGGGTAGATTTTCACCATGTACCACGAGCAGAGAATCAGATGGCCGATGCTTTGGCAACACTATCTTCGATGTAAAAAGTGAATTTTTGGAATGATGCTTCCAGAATAGTCATTTCTCGCTTGGACAGACCCGTTTTCGTCTTCGCCATTGAAGAGGCTGCTGATGACAAGCCATGGTTTTACGATATACAGAACTTCCTCAAGAAGCAATAGTATCCACCAGGGGCTTCGGCTCAAGATAAGAAGATGCCGAGGAGGTTGTCTGGCAACTTTTATCTAAACCCAGATGGTGTGCTTTACATAAGGAACCATGATTTGGTGTTGTTGAGATGTGTGGATGAAAAAGAAGAAACGCTGCTTATGGAAAAAGTCCACGAGGGTACTTTTGGTACACATGCCGGCGGACATGACATGTCTCGGAAACTCTTACGAGATGGGTATTATTGCCTAACTATGGAGTCATATTGTTTCAAATTTGCGAAGAAATGCCATAAATGCCAGATTTATGCAGATAAAATTCATGTACCGCCGTGCCCATTGAATGTTATGGCGTCCCCGTGGCCTTTCTCCATTTGGGGCATCGATATGATTGGCAAGATTGAGCCAACCGCATCCAACGGTCATCATTTCATCTTGGTGGCCATTGATTACTTCACCAAATGGGTTGAAGCAGCTTCATATGCCAATGTCACAAAGCAAGTCGTAGCCCGGTTCATAAAGAGGGACATCATTTGTGTAACACCCTTCTAAACCCCACGGATAATATATGAATAATCAGAGTAAATTTCCATGCATTTACAAAAGGGCATTACACATAACTTTCAAAATATCAAAACCACCTGTCATGCTCATTACTATTTCAATATAAAATTATGCTTTACAAAACTTCACTTTGCATGTAGCAGCGGATTCAATTATACCACAATTTTCATAAAAGAAACATTTGTTTTTATCACATAAAACAACATCACTTAGGCACTAAGGCCAACATCATAATGTTCCAATGGATATAAACACGTTTATAGAGTACATAATGTATATCTTAAACACAACCCAAGTAATCCCAGTGTTACATGACCAGAGCATGACTCGACCCAACATAATTAAATCACTAAACGGCTACACCAAAAGCGACCTCGTAACTACGAGCAATACTACTCCTTGATACCTGCACGATGTCATGTAGGACATCATTCCAGCAGAAGGGTGAGAAATATTATCATAATAACAATGCATATAATTATATATACACAAATACACAAGCACAAAATACATATATTCCACATTTTCTCACCACAATTCATTATAACTCATCATGTACAATACAACATATATATAATCAAATATGGATAATCACCAAGCATATTCATCATGCACGTATCCATAAATCTCAACATTCCACATGAACATACACATATTATGTTTACTCACTAATTCATAATTACATATTCACAATTCTCAAATCAACAATTCATGTTCATAAGCATACTTTCATACAATGATCACATATTCACAACTCTCAATACACAAGTAATGCACATACGCGTATTCCACCATTCTCACCATACTTCATCATAACTCATCATATACTTCACAAAGCATGCATATATATATATATATATATATATATATATATATATATATATATATATATATATATATATATATATATATATATATATATATATATATATATATATATATATATATATATATATATATATATATATATATATATATATATATATATATATATATATATATATATATATATATATATATATATATATATATATATATATATATATATATATATATATATATATAGGAAAATATGGACAATCATCAAACATATCCATAGTTCACAATTACACAAGTCATGTACATACACCTATGCATAACTTCATACAACAATCATATATTCATTCCATGAGACTCAATGCAACTCATGCCATGTGGTACCAACACTTGTTATCATTTTTCAGTTTTTACACTTAAACCGGGTCCACCCTTCTAGACCGATAACAACAAAAGCCCGTTCCCTAAGCTTTCAAACCCACCCTTCTAGGTTTGGGACAAGCCACTAGTCTCCACGAAACTAGCAAACATTGCCTCTTGACTAAATGATGCATATGCAATCAACAACAAAATGCACTTAAGACCGATCACACGTCTTAATCCCATGCATTCACATAATTCCTCCCTTCAGGAATTAAACAAGATTGCACATACAACATATCATATAATCAAGTATTCATACTTTTCATCAACATATTTGTTAAACAATGCACGCATATCTTACAATATGCTCCCATGCATTAATTCACAATAATCGGATACAACAAATATGCATTCATAATTCAACCTCATTACCTTTTCAAACAATGCACACATATTCATAATATGTTCTCATGCATTCACAATATCACATACAATCAATATGCATTTACACTTCAATATCATTACCGCATTTATCAAGCAATGCACACATATTCACAATATGTTCTCATGTATTCTTCACATACAAACAATATGCATATATTTGTCAAAAGACTATATTTCATAATCGATTCCACCATCTAGGATTCACACCATACGGCTACCCATAGCATATCATATCACAACATGCACAAGCTATACGTTATATAACAAAAGTATTCTGCACAATAACACATCAATCACACACATTCGCGACGGTAAAAATCAACACAACAATATGTTTTTAATTTTATGCTATAATTGAACTAGGTACAGGCCTAAAAGCCATTTTTTCTAGAAAGACAATCTCGTTAACTTACCAACGCTTCGAACGGGGGTCAAAACCGACTTACGGTTCAAGAGTTATGAATTTTCGAAGTTTTCCGAAAAATCAGAATTTTGCCTAAACACGGCTACGGGATTTTGCATTTTCGCCCGAAAATCCAACCGATTCAATTCTTTTTTTCGAAACAAACACATACTCATACTCACCTAACATATAGCAGTGAATTAGAACCATTAAACACGATTTCTACGACGTCCGATTTTCACTCAAATCTCAAACCCTCAATTATCCAAAAATGTCAAAACTCACAAACTCAACCAAATTCAATCAAACGAAATCCAATAATCACGGCTAAACATTACCCGACTAAACTATGTAATTTATTTTGAATTCTAACCGTTCAAAACTCGATTCTACCGATTAAACCATTTATGCCCTAGAAATGGAAAATAGAGAAAACTACCAACAAATCCAACACAACTCATACATAATCATACACATTGATCAAATAATAATGTTTCTCACCCTTACCTTGATTGGATTGAAGCTTGAAGTTGATTCTTGATGATTTCTCCAAGTTTCCCCCTTCTCTTCTCTTTTCTCCTCTTTCTCTATTTTTTCTCTCCTTTTCTTTCTTTCTTTCTCTTATGTTTCTATCTCTTTTCTTTTCTCTCCAATTTCCCTTATATATCCTTCTATTTTCTTTCCATCATAATTCTTCTCTCAAAAATATCTATCAATTCATTTCTCACAAAATATCTCATCTTATCATTAATTAGAGAATATCTAATAAATCCACATTATTCTACCAAGTAGAATAAATTAATTAAATCCATTAACTCATTTAAATAAATCCAATAATTTATTTAAATCAGATAAATCACATAAACCAATTAATTAGCACAATTATTCACTTATTGAAAAATTGGGCTGTTACAATTTGCAGATATGGAATACCCGAGCGGATCATTAATGATAATGGTTCGAATCTGAACAACAAAATGATGAAGGAGTTATGCCAGAACTTCAAAATCGAGCATCACAACTCATCGCCCTATCGGGCGAAGATGAATGGCATTGTTGAAGCGACCAATAAGAATATTAAGAAGATAGTGCAGAAGATGGTTGTCACTTACAAAGATTGGCATGAGATGTTGCCCTTTGCTCTTCAAGGTTATCGTACGACAGTACACACATCAACCTGGGCAACTCCTTTCTCGTTGGTATATGGTATGGAAGTTGTCCTACCGCTAGAAGTCGAGATTCCTTCTTTAAGAATTTTGGTTGACGTAAAGCTCGATGAGGCAGAATGAATCAAGAACAGATTGAACTAGCTTAGCCTGATGGATGAGAAGATGCTAGCATCAATTGCATATGGTCGGTTGTATTAGAGCCAGATGAAGAAAGCTTACGACAAGAAGGTGTGCCCTCGAAGCTTTCAGACGGGCGTTCTTGTGTTGAAAAAGATTCTCCCACCACAATCAGATCACAGGGGCAAATGGACTCCCAATTATGAAGGTCCATATGTCGTTCGAAAGGTCTTCTCCAGAGGAGCCTTGTTGTTAGCCACCATGGATGGTGAGGATTTCACATCCCCTGTGAACGTAGACACAGTTAAAAAATACTTTGCTTAAAAGAGACCCGTTGGACACAAAAAGAAAAGTCCAGGCAAAAATGGGGCATCCCGGCGAACCATAAAAAAGGAAAATAGGTTTGGGCAAAAATTAGGGATAAAAAATGAAAAGATGTAAACTTGCAAAGTCGAAAACTTGAAAAGGCGACTTTGGCAAAAATGGGTATCCCGGTGAATCGAACACCCGAAAGGGTGGTTCAGGCAAAAGTTAGGGATTGAAAAAGCAAATGACTGCGGTCTGCGTTGGAACTTCATTTCTTAGTGGATTGGGAGAACCTGAGGGTCGTTTATCCGAATCAATATCTTCTGAAGACGAAGCGTTGGGAAAGCATCAGAGTCAGGCGATTCATAGAGGGATCAGCTCATGGTGTTTGTCAGTGCCACGTTGCCGACATTTTTGTACAGTTTTGTATATTTCATGTACATATCTGTATTTTTTTTTGCGCAACTTCCTCTTTTCAGGGGTTGCATCTGTTGTAAAACTTTGCCTATTTATAGGATATTTATCAATAAACATATACTATTCAGTACTTGATCTGTGTGCTTTGTTTTAACTTTTACTGTTTTGTCTGTGAAAACGCCCAATGTTTTGATAAACTTGCACTTACATAAACTTGCAGGCCTTGGCAAATAATTTTTAAAACTTTGAATTAATTGAACAACGTCACGAATGATGACTAAGATGGTTCCGACTACGTAGGATTTTCTGTCTGTTTGTTCAGTGTTGCAGGGTCGTTACCCTTGGGGAAAAAAGGTATGGATGAAGTTGTCCTATCCCCAGCCTGAATCTACTTCCCCGATCAGTGAAGTTCGTACTTCTATCCCCAGTGAGGTATGATAGGATTTTTCTTTCCACGGAGTAGTTTGCAGCCTGGTTAGGTTCATTCCCCGATAGAGCAATCCCTAGAGGCCAGCAAGGGCCCGTTTCTCGGAATAAGCCCAATGGTTATTGGCATAAGCAAGTTTGTGCTCTATCTCCGGCAGAATCGTTGATTCTCTCAACAGGGTTATTTTCTTGCCCCAGCAGGGTGTTGTCTGTATCTCTGGCATTTATTTTGCTGATTCAGTTCTGTTGCATCTGCATGCGTGCATAGCATCTACCCAAATGTGTAGCATTTCTATTTCGTATGGAGCATTACGCCATTTTCAAACATATGCATGTGAAACATAAACCAGGTTGTTGTCTCTTTGTTTCAGGTGTATCTTCAGAGGTTTGATCTTTTCCCTTGGTATCTAGACCATGTGATTTCTCATAGCCCGCGTGGTATCCAGACCTCAGCTCATGTTATTCCCCAGCAGTATCTTCGGATCGTAGAGGATCATGATAAGTATTTATGATGAATTCTTTTGTCCGTTGAGTGTCCAAACTCCGGTCCTTTCCCAGTTGATGGGGTTTTCCTTTTCCCGTCGAGTTTCCAGACTCCGGTAAAGATGGTTGTGGTATCCAGACCATGGTGATTGATATTATTGTGATTTTCTGTCGAGTATCCAGACTCCGATGAGGACAGTGTGGTGTTCAGTTTTTAATCGGTATATTTGTGATATTTTCTTTGTCCGTTGAGTATCCAGGCTCCGATCAACCTTCGTTGAGCATTCAGGCTTCAGCTTCTTCATTGAGTTTTCAAACTCCGGTGAATTTTCAATTTGTGAGGTATTGTTTTTCCGTCGAGTATCCAGACTCCGGTAAAGTCAGTTGGGTATCCAGACCTTGATAAGTTTTGTGGTTGTACTCCTTCTCCGTTGAATATCCAGATTCCGGTGGATTTAGGATTTGTGGTATTTTGTTTTGTCCGTCGATTATCCAGGCTCCGGTCAATTTTCTTTCGAGTATCAAGACTCCGGTAATTTTCGTATGATGATGATCTCTTTTGTCTGTTGAGTATCCAGGCTCCAGTTTATCTTTGTTGAGCATTCAGGCTCCAATTTACTACGTTGAGTATCCAGACTCCGGCCGAATTTCCAATATGTGGTAATTTCTCTTGTGCGTTGAGCATCCAGACTCCAACATTTTTTTCCGTGGTTCCAATTTCGTTGAGTATCCAGGCTCCGATAAAATTCCAGTTTATTGTGTATTTCTTGGTCCGTTGAGTATCCAGGTGTTGCGGTGAGAATCATGATACCAAGCTATTGATTAACTTGAATATTTAATTCTTAAATTCACAACCGGACTTTAATTTATCCAAAGGAAAGGTCTAAAGAGAGAAACAACCTTTTGCGCGATGTTACAACAACGCTAAGAGATTCGGGGATCGGGGGTTGGTTATGCATAGGGTAGGTATTTCACATCCTAAACATCTGTAGTACTCTAAAGGAACCTTTTGTTTGTTTGCATGCTAAGTTTGTTAAATGTTTGCTAAGGATTGGGATTGGGTAAAGGGTGTAGGTTAAAACCTAAAGATGATTTCTAAGCTTGCTTGCAAAGACATCGCGTCCTCTGCCTACGTATCCTAACTAGGATAGAATTAGAGCAACCATAGTTTACCTCACTAGGGTTAAAGAACACTCGATTATGATCAAGGTTCAAAGGGGAACAAACATTACAATGCTTGTATAGAGTTTAAGGAAACTCTCTAGATCTATGTTGAAACACTCAAGAGGGGAGTAAGTAATCATTACTATGATTCTTACATAGAGTTTACAAACTCTATCCTAAGTTCTAATTGAAGGAACATTCCTAACAAGGGTAGGTCTTTTAGACTTAAAGCAAAGTCTAATGGCTTAACTAAGGTTCAAGATGACTTCACAAAGTCAAGGGAATGGGTAATGAACTATCCATGACATAAGGGTCAATGGAGAGACTTTTCCTTTGGAAGGAGTGAGAGAGAGAGAGAGAGAGAGAGAGAGAGAGAGAGAGAGAGAGAGAGAGAGAGAGAGAGAGAGAGAGAGAGAGAGAGAGAGAGAGAGAGAGAGAGAGAGAGAGAGAGAGAGAGAGAGAGAGAGAGAGAGAGAACATGGATGAGAACTAAAGAGTTCCATCACTTGGAGAAGAAATACATAACAAAGCACTAAACATTTAAGCATGATGAATATAAAGAATATGGTTACAACCAAGCAAGCATGCATATCACAATAGGCAAGGATTAAATTGATACAAGTGGTTACAACCAAGAATGACATATCTTCACAAAGATAAACAACTCAAGGGATACATATTAACAAATATGGAAACAACAATCATACAAATCAGTCACAACTTAAGATGATCATGTTATAAGTTCAAATGTAACAACATTTAGGCATTGATGACAATCAAGTACGAAAAGAATGTAAGACATGTCACAACAAATTGAGTTCAAGATTTAGGAAGAGAACAACAAAATTATGGTAACCACCAATAAGAAATGAAGCCTTAACATGTTAAAAAACATAAAGAAATCCAATATCAACAAATCTCACAAGACAAGCCAAGCATGGTTCAAGAGAAATTCATCAAGACGCAAGGTAACGATCTAAAAACTGAACCAACTTACAAGCAGGAAAAAGGCATTGTAAATATAAAGAATTTGAGATTTTATTCCATTAAATAAACTTAGACAATGTCATGAGCATTTTTCAAAAAGAATGGGTTAAAAATAACAAAGCATGCAAAAGTTATGATACATTGAATTTCATGAAGAACATATAAAAACATGTGATATAAAAAATAAATTGCCATGGGAAGGGGTTGAACCCAGGCCCTTATGTTTACCAACTCGGGCCTTATCCACAGGGGCACATGGCCCACGCGTGCTATGGAAAGGAAAGGAAGAAAAACAAAGTAAAACAAAAGCAGCAAAAGTAAAACAATCAAAAAGTGTCCCACTCAGGGATCGAACACAAGTTACAAGGGAACATAAGGTACTTAAGGCACATGCTATAACCACTGGGGTGGCGATACATCTGTGTATTTAGCCACCCCAGAAAAAGATAAACCTATCTATGATTGAAATTCTGGGCCAAGAACAAGCCAACAAAACCAAAGGCGTGAAGGATTCAAACTTGATCAAAACAACTCCAAATTTAACAAAATTAGAGCCTAACATGATTGTTTTTAAACAAGGATGATGATGGTAACAACCATTTTTGTGAAATGATGCCTCTAATAAAAAACACGAATGTAAATGCAAATTGGTCAAATGAGTTGCATAAAGGAAATCAAAGCATGTTCTGAGTTAAAACACATCAAACAGATATTGCAAACAAGTCATAAACATGTTAACAAATGAATTGCACACTTAGGGCTCAGCCACAGATCATCATTATTGAAAATGGTTCATGGATTGCAAACATAGCATGAAAAGTTGGTCAAGCTGTCAAGGTGCAGATGGAAAGTGCTCAATTCATACATACATGGCCTACAAGTTCTAAACACATTATTGATGCTCTTAATGCTTACAAACCAAACAAGAATGTCTCAGGTAGTATGAAGGTAGTATGATATAGAAATGGGAGCATATTGGCTAGTGAGTGAACTTTGTAAAATAGTGAACTTGTGCTTTCAAATAAGAAGAAAAAATGACCTCAAATCAAAAATCAAGTTGTTAAAATCTAAACAGACAACATTTACAAACATGCATACATGTGGCTGGTCCTAAATGTGATATGAGGGGATCAAAGATTGATTGGAAACAGCAGCCAAGCAGCAGGCCAAGGCAAAGGGGCCTGCTGTCCAGAATTTCAACCAAAAGGCAAAACATGGATGAACTCACACATGATCAAAACAGAACAAGAAAGATCATGAAACCTCAACCAAACTATTTAAAACACAATGAGTAACAAGATGATAACAATCAAAATGCTAAGATCCAACACCAAACAGAACTGTCATGCCATATGCCAAGTGAAATTGAAAAAATGCAATTGGAAAACTAAGTCAAGAATTAAGCACATACATGTTGAACAAGCCTCACACACAAACTCAAGACATGTTAATAAGTGTTTCTAAACTTCAAGATTAATCACAAACCAAACAAAAGTGAAAGTGGTATGCTAGTGGCTCATTTAAGCATGAAAATGCATTATTGAAGACATGACAAGAATGGAACAGGTATAGACCAAACAAACACCATACACAAGTTTCAAACATGTCCATGAATGATTCCACAACTTAAGAATGAACATAAAAAGCATACAACAAAACTTGGTTTACCAACTGCAAGTGTGGCACATGTTAAGCAGGCTGTCAAGCAGAAAAGATACAAATGGCATGGCATTCAAAAATGGGGTCTGGTTCATACACATACAAACCCTAAACATGTTATCTAAAAGTCCTATGCTCAAGAAATAACTTAAAACAACTCAAACAGAAAAGTGTAAGGTGTGCTGCAGTTGTGGCTTGAAAAAGCTGTTTTGTGCAAGAAGTGAGGCATTGTGAAAAATGAGTGGTCAAAACCAGGTAGCAAGGTCATGTAAGCATTACATACATATCACAAACATGATAACAAATGAATTCATGCTCATACATCAACCAAAAAAGCTTCAAATAAAAAAGGGCATGTTTGTGTGTGATTGTGATTTTGAGAAACAAGCTGTTTGGCAGCAGAGGAAGAATACAAGCTAGTGAGTGGTCTCATATCATGAAATTAACACATACGCATCATAAACATGCAAACAAATGAGGTCATACTCTGAAATCAGGCACATTGCAGACAGAACAAAAATTGGTATGGTGGCAGGCACATTTGGCTTGAATGGATATTGAAAATGCATTTTGAAAGTGAAATGATGAACCAAGTGGAAATAGATCAAACAACCAATGCACACACATCACAAACAAAAAATTGGATGAGATCAAACTTAAAATTCATGCCTATCTCAAACAGAAACAGAATTTGACATATTGATGGTCATGAAATGCAAAAACAAGCTCATTTATGCAACAAGATAGTTTATGGCAATTTGAGACAACCAGGCATCACACATCAACTTAAAACATGTAAAATGATGATTCTAGGCTTATGGATTAAACAAAAACAAGCTGAAACAGAAAAAGGGCATATTGGTTGGTGACATGAAGCTTGAGAATGCTAGTGTGAAAGTAGACAACTGCCTTGAAAATATAGGGCCCGTTGATCATGCAAATACCACACACAACCTCTAAATATGTTAAATGATGTTTTCCAACTTAAAGATCACACACAAACTGCTCAAAATAAAAACTGGTATGCTATTGCAAACATTTGACAACAAAACAAACAAATAAACCTCACAGTTGGCCCTATTAGCTAAGCCTCATGCTTTTCATCATTTTAACAAGTTTTAACTAGTAGTAATACAAACAAGATCATACAAGCACAAACCAACAGTTTAAACACTTGAGATACAACATTGCAGGCATATAACATTGCAGGCATATAACATTTTGGCACAAAACTTATGAAAATGGTATAGCAAATGAAACAAGCATCACAACTGTGAAGCAAAAGCCAACCTAGATTCATACATGACCTAGGGGTAGGGGAACCTCATGAAACAACTAACAAGCAATTCAAACATCACAAATAAACAAGGGTTGATGGATTTATGGCCAGCACAACAACATCTTATGTCAAGATCTCTAAAGCCACCCTTGTAGACAAATTCCTCAAAACAATTGTAAACAACATACAAAGTTCCATATTGACAGAATATTATCAACACATTACTCATGAACAAATATACTTTAACAAAAGCAATATCATAGCAATAAAACAACAAGCTCTTGTCAAAGAGCAGTTTGGGACAACATGACTATGTTTTCACAATAAGAACTTCAAAATTGAAAAACATGACAATGTATGTATAATGAAGAGGTTGAGAATTACATACCTCTTGTAGACCTTCTTGAGTAAGCTAGAAAGCAAAGAAACCCAGAGATCTTCTTCTTTGGCATAGATTTGGAGTTTTCTTCCTCTTAAAGCAATAAGCAATCCTTTAAGAAAGTTTGAGTAATGAGCTTCCCAACTGGTTTTTGAGACTTTGGACAGTTGAAACAAGATATATATGAGGTGTGTCGCTTCCGCGAAAATAAGGTTCCGGCAAAACAAAAGAGTCGCCACCTTTCGTTATTTACCCCTCAGAGCGGGAAAGGAAACGATCGGAAAAACCTGATGAAAAGGTATAAGACAAGCTCATCGCAACCATTGTCTGGGTTCGGGAGTCGGTTACGCAAGGGGAAGGTATTAGCACCCCTCACGTCCATCGTACTCGATGGGATCCACGCTTGTTGTATTTATCTGACGAGTATGTTTACTATCTACCTATCAAGGCCGGTCTAAAAATAAAAGAAAATGACTCGACAAAGCGTCGCACTTTATGCCTACGTATTCTCATCAGAGAATGAGAAATCAGAGTCAACGTAGTTCGGCTAACTACGGGTTACGGGGAAGGTGGCTCGCCAATACGTCAGTATTGTGCCTACGTACTCTCAACAGGCTTGGGAGATCAGACCTTACGTAGTTCGGGAGAATACGACTTACGGGAATTCAGATTCATCTGTTTTATCGAGTAGGGTTAACAAACAGTTCCAGTAGTTTGGCGTACGCAGCTCGACCCTTGGAGACTCAGGCATTACCGTTTGCGGTAGAACTGGGAGCTAACAACACTCTTTTCTTCAGAAAAGCTTCCTTTGAATTACGGGCCCACGGGGCAAAAAGGTTTGAAGTTTGTTTTCTGTCTTTTATAGAAGAACTGTTTTTTTAGTTGTCTGTAGTTCGTACAGCACTAGAGACTATGACCTGGGAACGAATGCGTCGCATATCTTCCAAAGGACGTATACTAAACATTTTAGACGATTGAGAGGAGGCCGCTCAATCATCATTACCCAAGTAGCTTAAGGCTCGTAACGCGCTTATACTAACTTGCCTTTATTACGTTTTTTACTGTTGTTTTGAGATGACAAGAGAGAGGTGTCGCTACCGCGAAAATAAAGTGCCGGAAAAACAGAAGAGTCGCCACCTTTCATTATTTATCCCTCGGAACGGGAAAGGAAACGATCGGAAAAACCTGATGAAAAGGTATAAGACAAGGTCATCGTAACCATTGTCTGGGTTCGGGAGTCGGTTACGCAAGGGGAAGGTGTTAGCACCCCTCACGTCCATCGTACTCGATGGGATCCACGCTTGTTGTGTTTATCTGACGGGTTGGTTTTACTATCTACCTATCAAGGCTGGCTTAAAAAGAAAAGAAAGTGACTCGGCAAAACGTCGCACTTTATGCCTACGTATTCTCATCAGAGAATGAGAAATCAGAGTCAACGTAGTTCGGCTAACAACGGGTTACGGGGAAGGTGGCTCGCCAATACGTCAGTATTGTGCCTACGTACTCTCAACAGGCTTGAGAGATCAGACCTTACGTAGTTCGGGACAATACGAATTACGGGAATTCAGATTCATCTATTTTATCGAGTAGGGTTAACAAACAGTTCCAGCAGTTTGGCGTACGCAGCTCGACCCTTGGAGACTTAGGCGTTACCGTTTGCGGTAGAACTGGGAGTTAACGACACTCTTTTCTTCAGAAAAGCTTCCTTTGAATTACGGGCCCACGGGGAAAAAAGGTTTGAAGTTTGTTTTCTGTCTTTTACGGAAGAACTGTTTTTTTAGTTGTCTGTAGTTCGTACAGCACTAGAGACGATGACCTGGGAACGAATGTGTCGCATATCGTCCAAAGGACGTATACTAAACATTCTAGATGATTGAGAGGATGTCGCTCAATCATCATTACCCAAGTAGCTTAAGGCTCGTAACGCGCTTATACTAACTTGCCTTTATTACGTTTTTTACTGTTGTTTTGAGATGAGAAGAGAGAGGGACAACTACAGGGAGACTATCAAGTCCTAATATTGTCATGCCAAGGATTCATCCTATGGTTGAGGTTTGAAACAGGGAACTCCTAGAAGTTATCATGCATAGGTTTCAACCTAAAGTTCTAATCATCACTTCCTTATCAAAGTAAGTGAGATTCCTAGGGGATCATGTCAATGATAAACAGCAACAGATAAAGCATCACCTTAAACAGTAAACAGTAAACGACTGCAAAATGCATACAATGCAAGTGAGGGAGGAAATGTGTGTGGGGCATCAGCCTCCACAAGCTCGTCTCGACCTCAAGCCAAGTATGAATAACTGCAATCATAAAGGAAGATAAAATGCCATCAAGCAAATCACAAACCACACAGGCAAGGGAGCAGAGCTCTACCTAATACCAGCAAGCAAAGCCATACAATAAAAATACAAGCAGAGGGAGAAACTCAACCTCTAATGCAATCATGCTCCTAGCTTAAAAAAGTATAAACATGAACTTATTCTAATGCATCAATAAAATCAAACAAGTCACATCAATACATTTGCATAGAAAGAAAGCAAACAGTCAAGAAAGCAAATCAACAGCTTCCATAACTTCACAGCAAAGCAATCTTCTGGCAGCAGTTCAGTCCACAGTCTGTAACTGTTCTTCAAGTCCTTCATCTTCAGGGAATGAAAGTTACTCCATCTTCAAGCTTCAATCTTCAATAGGCTCCACAAAGAATGAAGAGAATAATCATCAAGAAAATTGGTTGATAATGGGAAGCAGACAGCAAACCAAAGGAATCCTGTCTGACACTCAACCAGTCATCAGAGAAAGGCATCCTCAAAAGTTCTACTCTATGTAAATGTCACACATCCCTCCAAAGGAGGGATGAGACTTTAACATGAGGACTTTGAATCATAGGATGAGAATGGAATGGGAATAAAACTAACCATTACTTGAAGAAATATCTATTTCTAAAGCTCTCTCCTAAGGCCCTAATTTCCTAAGCTACTCAAAGCTAACAAAAAGGAAGGAAAACTTCAATCCAAGCTCCACTAGCCACTTCACATAAGCTTCATCAAGTGCATGATGTCCTCCAATGAGATCCAGAAGCCCACTATGCAAGGAAGTCCAATTTTGAGCTCATTCCACATCAATCATCAACATTGAAGCACCAAATAAACACACAAGTAGAATATTCTATCAAAAATACCAAAACACATTCTAAAAAATTGATTATTTTTATACGGGAACATGCATTCACTAATAACCTATAGTTAAAAAATCAGGACCTAATTCATCCTCTAAATCCTCCAAATAAGTCCTAAACCTCAAGGTATCACCATTAAACCCTAAAAGGGAACTCCTAAAGTTCTAGTCCTAAAACAACACCTAAATTCATCAAACAAATGTGAGAAAAATCTGAGGGGAGCATGCATATCTAACCTAATCATAAGCTAAATATCAAGCACAAACTCAATACCAAATGCTCAAACAAAATTCACCAAACAGAAGAGGCAAACAAAGCAATTTTATTATCAAATAAAATTTGAAAAAAATCAAATAAAATGAAAATAAATTCTAATCCTAATCTTTTTGTTCCTAAAATTTCTAAGTTCATTCATGAATTAGGGGAAAAAATCTTAGGATTTATTGATCAATTTTTCTATTTTTAATGGATTAAAATCAAACTAACATGAAATGCACAAAAGTAATAAAACAATATTAAAAAGAAGATGAAAAGAGGGTGCAGTCAGCAAATAAAGCCAGTTCAAAATTCCCGGGCCCATCACAATGGGGGTGCGCATAGCAAGGAGGGCGCTAGGCCCATCAATTCAGCTCACAAGAATAACCAGGGAGGGGTGTATTGAGTAAGGGAATCATGTTGAAAATCCACTTTGGGCCTGCATGGAGGGGTGGGGATAGCAGGAAATTCACTAAGCCCAACGCCTTGAATTCATCCAATAATTCACTTCAGAAATTAAAATGAAAGGAAAAGTACATGCGCCAGGGTTCGAACCCGTCCCTTTCTCTGAATCACTCACTAATCCAAAACGGGACGTTTTGATGTAGGGTGATGTGGCAAGCTCCTGAACACACGATGGTAAGACTAGTCAATGAATCCAAACTAGTCAATGGTAAGACTGAGTCAAGTCTTCAGACAAGATCTAATGGCTCCTGCGTTTCTTCCTCATTTGAACATCAGTTTGGGGGGGAAAACCAGACGGTGGCCCAGACGGTGACGCCACCGTCTTCTCTGGCGAAGCCCTTCACACAGGTCATCACAGATTAACAAACCCTACATCATTCTACTCAGATTTCAATGTTGATCATGAATATCTCCTTAGAATCATCTAACTCCCTATGGATTTTCAAACCCAATAGCACTTTCAAAATATACCTCAATCTTGAATCTCATCAGAACTTCAATTAAATGCACAGATGTAATCCTCATCTTATGGTGATCATTCTACACTATCAAATCTTGATTAACAGTCCAAGAATTGCTTGATTCGAGCCTCAACAGAAATTGATCATCAACCTATTTTGTCTCTAATTCACCAATTTTTGATCCTAAATCCAACTACATATCACCAGGATCCTAACCACCTATAGAATGCTAACTATTTCTATCTAAATCAAGCACAAAAATGAAATGTACCAACCTGTGTTCAAGCTTGTAACAGAGGTAGTTCTTGCACTCTTCAGCCTTCAAGAAAGTGCAGATACACTCCAAATCACTTGATGAACACAATGAAACCTTCAATTGTTCTTGATTTGTCCTTGAACTCAGAATTCGATTCTCACTTGCACCTCTAAAATTCCAACCTCACTCTCTGCTTCAGGCTTCAATCTTCACCAAAAAATGAATTGAATGCATTCATAGGCTTATATAGGATGTGACTGAATGATCTAGATCCTTCTCAAAGGTTCAGAATGAGAATTTCAATTTTCAATTTCTCTTCAATATCTCATTCATGTCAGGCACGATATCTCATCTGTTTCTCCTTCGAGAAACCTTCAACACACTCCTTGTGAACCACTGAACTTGAATGGTGGGGATTCATCCCTTGTTTTCATCCCATGGCTTGGATTTGAGATGTAACTTCTTCATGAAGTATCAAGGAAAAAGGCCATGAAAATGAACTCAAACCTAATTTCTAATAATGTCATTGTTTCCAAAATGTATTTTCCATTCAAATAATGCTATTACTTTGCCTTATTTGCACACATAACATTTATTTTGAATTTTTGGTCTTTAATTCTCTTTAATTCTTCTTTTTTCACAATTTCTTGAATCAAGTCTCTCCTTGAGCCATTTCAATGCCTCCTTGATACATGGTCAAAGTTAAAACCCCATTTTGAGCAACTTTCAAGTTGCACAAAATTTCATCTGAGATGTCTAAGTTGGTGAAAATGACCCATAACCAAAAATGACCCATAATCACAACTTCCCAAAATACCCTTGAGTTGTCAAAGCCATAACTTGAGTTCTACAAATCCTATCAAGGACTTATAGCACTATATGGAAATCTAAGAGAATAAGGAACAACATTCATGTTGACCAAAAGTTCATAGGAGTAATCCTTATAGGGCAAACGTGTCATGCAAGTTGGGTAACTTTCAAGCTCCAAATTCACATGCCTCAAATGACTTGTAACTTGTCTGGCTCATAACTTGAGTCCTATAAACCCTATCAAGGACTTCTAGTACTCAAATTAATGCCAAGATCATTCCCTACAACAATCATGTTGGGGTGAAGATGAGATGAATATCATATCTTGAGTTACATTTCCTTGAAGCCAGGGGTCAAACTAAGGGATTTTACACTGTCAAGTCTTAGAAACCCTAGCCTGAAACTTTTCAAACTCTTCAATCATGACGAGTTAACCTTGGAATCATCCTTATAACATCTCAATGTATCAATCCATGATCAGATGGATCTTGAATTAAGTCTCAACTTCCTTCAAATCATCAGTTGACTTAGGGTTGACCGAGTCAAACCCTAGTTGCACCAATCATGGCTGAGTCTTCTTAATCTTACATAATGACCTGTCTAGGCCTCAAAGGGATCTTCAAACCTTCTCATGAGCTCTCTCAAGACCTCAAGCCCATCTCCATGACCTCAGAATCATCTGATGGCTTCCTACAACTCTCAAGTTAGGAGACCTCCACACTTGGCTTCAATCACTCTCTCTGAGGATCTTTTAACTTCTCTGACAAGGATATCAACCCTTGAACACTTGAACAACCTTCTTAGTTTCATAGTCTTGTATAGCTCTTGATTGGTAATCATACCTCTTGATCTCATGCATACATGTCAATGAAATACAAATGATAATGCTAATGTGAATAAAATGAAACATAAGCTAGGTAAAGAAATGTTGGGCAAATTTTGGGGTGTAACAAGGTGTTAGGAGTGTTGGAGTGGTAGGAAAGGCCTTAAGTAAAGACTTGGCTTCCAAAGTGCATAAAAGTCAAAATATGAAGGTATAAAGGTTAACTTTTAGATTGGTGAGTTTTTTGATGAAAGTAATGGTGGGAACAGTTTCAAATGGCCATTTTAAGGGTGTATAGATGGTCTTTGAAGTGTTTTGATGTTTGGAAAAAGAACTAGCATGAAAAGTGGAAAATGGTGATTTTTGTGATTTTGTGAACTTAAGCAACTTTCAAGCAAGGAAAGGAATGAGAGAGCTATGAGTTCTATGTGTTCTTGATAGCTCTGGTGTGGTTTGTAACATAGAGAAAGGTCTCTATTTATAGGGAGAGTGGGGGTGAGTCCAGCCTTGGTTTTTCCACATTTTGGAGGGAGATTTGGAAGAAATCTTACCAAAATCTTGTGGCAACTCTATACATTAGTCCCTTGGCTCAAGGAAAGCCAGAAAATCAAGTGGAATGATGCATGAAGTTACTGCATAGAGCTTAGAGTGATGAGCTTACAGCTGTTACCGTTTTGGAGAAAAAGTTTCTCTTTCCTCTTTCACATTTCTTGATTATTATATTACCACTTGTTGCAACTTGCTCCTCTCTCTTCACTTCTTTCATTTTTCTGCATTTTTGCTCCCTCACACCTCTAAATATCAGATTGAACATGATCCAATGGCTGTGGGTGGCCCAAGTTTGTTGAATTTTGAAATTTGGAAAAAGTTGAAGTGGTGACTTTAAGTGTGGCAGCCCCAACTTCCATGATCCATAACTCTCTGCTCACAAATGCTATTGAGGAGTTCTACCACATTTTAGAAAGCCCTCAAGTAGCTCTACAACTATCATGTTTTTGAGATTTTCAAATTCTAGATGGAACTAGGTTGAAAAACCCCTCCAAGTTTCTTTAAAAACATACTTAAAAGGCCAAATAACTTAGAATTTTTCTACGTTATTTCCCTTCTTGAAATGAATTTGGTCATAACTCTAAATCTATGTATTTTTTGATCATGGACCACTTTGGTACTTTTGTAGGAATTGTCAAGATCTTTCCAATGAGCTTTGAACCAACTCAATTGGATGTGTGGTTGAAGAGTTATGGTGTTGCCCCTTTCAAAACCCTAATTCCCGATTTTTGCAATTACTTCCTAACCCTTGATCCAATGGTCATGACATTTTATGGGAAGGTGTAATATGACATAAGGAACATTTTGGATTCACATCTTGAATTCAAATTCCTTATGGTTGAAGAGTTGACTTTTTGGTCAACCGTTCGATCAATCAGTGACTACCGAGTCGACTGTTGACGTTCCGGGTATTCTGAGGCCTTGAAACTTTTTGAATAGACTTTACTAAACCATATGAACTTTATGGACCATAATCCCACCATTGGAACACCTTTTAAATCAAAAGTCAAACTTCAGTTGACTTTTCCTAATCGAAAACCCTAATCGGGTATCCTGAACTGCACTGTTCTCAATTCCCGGGTGACAACCTCAAATTGGATTCATACTTGACCCAATGTAGTATCCTTGATCTTGTTTATAGTTGAATCAATCCAAAACATTGATTGATCAAACCATCGAAGCCTCGATTTTTGTTGGTACGGAACCCTGATTCATCTGCATCTTGACAAAGATAAACTTGAAATGGGTTAAGGTTAGTTAATCAAATGAATATGATCCGAAAATGATGATGAGGATCTAAGGGGTCAAAATTTAGGGTGCAACACCAGGCTCCAGCTTCTCCGTTGAGTATCCAGACTCCGTTGAATTTGCAAATGATATATCCTTTTGTTCGTTGAGCATTCAAACTCCGGCTATTTGGTTGAGAATCTAGGCTCCGGTTTTGTGTTCGTTGAGCATTCAGGCTCCGACTATTTTGTTGAGCATCCAGATTCCGGTTTTGTTTTCGTTAAGCATTCAGGCTCCGGCTTTTCTTTGAGCATCCAGGCTGCGACTTTACATTGAGCATTCAGGCTCCGGATTTTCGTTGAGTATTCAGGCTCCGGTCAATCTTATGTTGAGCATTCAGGCTCCGGCTATTTCGTTGAGCATCCAGACTCCGGCTATTTCGTTGAGCATCCAGGCTTCGGTTTTGTTTTCGTTGAGCGTCCAGGCTCCGGCTATTACGTTGAGCGTTCAGGATCCGACAAACTTCATTGATTCATTTTGTTCGTTGAATATCCAGATTCTGGAAATTTGAAGTATTCCCCTCTTTCATGGTTTTTCCCAAGTAGAGTTACTCATTATGTTCCTCTTTTCCCCAGCGGAGTATGTTGGTAATCAGAGCAGTTATCTCCAGAGATTCTTGTTTGCAGTTTTATTTTATGTGGTTGGCAAATTTCTAGGTTCTTTGGTATTCAACCGTCTTTTACCTTGATTGCATGAAAGCCGTTCGCTTTTTACCCATTCAGGTCCAAGTCGTTTGAATAGGGGCAACTGTTGCATCCCAAAATTTGCCCAACCTTTTCTTAACTTGGTTTATGCTTCATTTCATTTCTTTCTAGCATTTGCATTACATAGAATTTTTCATTGAACAAGGGATCAAAAGGTTGTGCATAGAAAGAGGAGGTTACACAGGTTTTTAAGCCTAAGAAAGGGGTGTTACTCAAGTTTGAATGATCATCAAGTCATCTAGAAGTGGTCAATAGTCTTGTGAAAGGATTGATGGATGTATGTGGGCCAGCTCCTAACTTGGAGGCCAGTTAAAGATCATCAGAGGATTGTGAATGCATAATTCTGGATATAGGATGTTGAGAGAGCTCATTGAGTGCTTTGAGAGCCATGTTGGAGCTTATTCAAGTTGATGTGTGATGTGAAAGAAGCCACAGTCGAGAATGTTGAATCTAGGGTTTTCATCTGGTTAATCCTCAATCAATTGTGAAATTGAAGGAGATTAAGAATCAATTACAAATATCTATGTGCATGGGATGTTATGTTGAGGTGTCTAATATATCATTTCAAGATCAATTCATCAAGAATCAAGAGTGTGAGAAGTTACTAAATTAGGGTTCTCAGTGTAAAATCCCCTATTTAGTCCCCAACTTCAAGACCACCTTTCTCAAGATAGGAGTCTCATCTCATCTTTACATGGTCATGAAACTTGTAGAGCATGTTATTAGCTTTCTTTTTAGTACTAGAAGTCATTCATCTGATTTCTAGAACTCAAGTTATGATACTGACAAGTTACAGGTCCTCAAATGAATGTGATTTTGGTCAACAAAAGTAAACCAACTTCCAAGCCATTTTTGACCTAGAAGGACGTTTCTCCTCAACTTTCGATGAACATGAAAGTTATTCCTCATGGTCTTAGCTTTCCAAAGAGTATTATACGTCTTTCATCTGATTTGTAGAACTCAAGTTATGAGGCTTGCAAGTCAGGGGTATTTTGGGAAAGTGAGATTATAGGTCATAAAATTATAAGTCCATTTCACCAACTTGCACACTTCAAATGGAGACTTTTCCAACATCACGCATGCTCCAAATGGTGTCAATTGTTCAACCAAGCATTAAGAAGTCATGAATTTGGCTTGGAATGGAGAATTCCTAAAGTGATTTTCATGGAAAAGGCCTTAAAATGAGAAAATTGGAATTAATTCATTTTGGATCATTTTTGTGCAAGTGAGTACATATTTTATGTGCAAAACATATTTCAAACATAATGGCAATTTTAGAATTTGAATTTGGTGAGTTTTGATGTGCCATTTCCAAGATTACTTCAAGCTTAAGTTACACTTGCAATATCAAGCATTGATTACAAACAAGGATTAAATCACAGCCATTCATACTCCTCACATTACCAGCAAGTGATTTGAGGCATTTTGGAGGCAAGTTGGACGAAAATTCGTGCATATTCACAAGCTCCAAAACTCAAATTTCATGGATTTGCATTTGGGCTTTATGGACTGCCATTGGGCTTTCTTATCATTGAAATCCATCATATAAAATATTTCCATCATTCACAAAGGCTCAGAACTCGTTTTGGTGAAGAATTGGAGCAAAAGCAAATTTGAAAAAGTGAAGAAAATTTGAAATTTGAATTCTGAGATCTACTCCATTTCAAGAAAAATTGAGGATTGCAAAAGCTTCTCTGAAGTTTGTGGAACGTTTCTAGATAGTTTTCTTTAAGTTTCATCAAAGGATCACGCTCAGTGGAAGCTCTCCACTAGGTATTCTTCAATTCATCATATCTCTTTCATTATGCCATGATTCTTTGCCATTTTTTCATATTTGAGACCTAGGAAGCATGTAGATCATTAATAACTAAAACGAATTGGCATTTGTGATGGTTGATGTTGTGAGCTCCAAACTGTTTTGACTTGGTTTGATCTGTTCTTGAGGCTTCGTGCTTAATTGTTGCTTGATTTGTGGTCTATGTAACATATAGATGTTTTCTGGATACTTTTGATTGATGTTTGAAAACACTTTTGTTTTGAGCTTAGAACTGTTTTGCTTCGATTTGAATTATGCGTGCACATTAAATGAAAATGGACATTGGATTTGGATTCCTCATGATTTGTAGATGAATTTGCATATAAGATTTGGTGAAATTGGTTCAGTGTAGCTACCTGTGTATTGTTGTTCATGTGCACGGTGGCCGGAATTTTGGAGAAGATGACCGGAGGTGGCTCCGGCCACCACCTGGTTTCCCTCCCTTGTTGAAGGTTGAGGATGATGATGTGTCACGCTGTGGATCTCACGATTTGCATACTTTTCACACACGCGGTTGGGATTAAGACGTATGGTGTGCAAACTTTGACTGCACACACATAATCATGTTTGAATTTTCATTAAATGACTTGGCATATTCAGATCCACATGATACACATACTTTTTGATCAAGCGTTTCTGGATGCATTCCACCGTGTGCTTATGTTGACCACTTCACACACAATCACCTGGAGTTATTTTCAGTTTTGTCTTATTTGCTTGTGTACTTGGGCCTCACTTGCTTTTGGCACCCCCCCTTTAGGCCCAGCTTGGTTTTTTAACGTGTTTATTCTGCTATCCACACCGTGTCCCATTCTATTTTAATTTCTTTTTGTTTTTTTTTTATTTTTGTTTTGTTATTTGTTTGAATTTAATTCATTTAAAATAGTTCCAATGTTCCAAAAATTCCACAAAAATATTTTTTAGAAACTTTGAGATGTCCTTTATTTTTAGGATATTTTTATTTTATTTTTTGGTTTTATTTTCAATTAAAATTGGAATTAAACATTGGAGTTGTTTTGAATGAGTTAAATTGTGACATTGCTTGCTTCTTGATTTGTTTCTCTCCTTTCTTTTGGATCCAATGAATGAAAATTGATCCTCATATCCATGATGAGTTGATAAATTTTTGGGGACCATTTTGCCCCTGGTTGGTTGACTTTGGTGGCTTTTCTTTTGACCCTCGATTCTCCCATTTCAAAGTGGTACATCTTGAATATTATTTTCTTTTGATGGTGCTTTGAGGGGATATTTGCTTTAGGCTTTTGGCCTCCATTTTCCAACATGTTTAAGTACCTTGTATGTTTTATTTGATCATTTTTGAACCATTTTCCTAATTTTTAGATAACTTGCAAGTCAAGTTACCTCCAAGGGAGGTTCATACATGCACCTTGACCTAGTTTGACTTGGATATGACATTTTTGGATCCTTTGAGCTCTCAATGCCTTTTGTTTCATGTTGCTAGCATGTTAAGGATGATGTTTGTTCAATTTTAGGTCATGATATTGTTTCTTCCTTGTTCATTTGTTTGTTTTCTTTTGAGCTTCCTATTAGGATTTCAATGTGGAGTATGCTTGCATTCCTTTATGTTTTTGCTTGCATTTCCTTTTGTTGTGTTTTGCTCTTGCTTTTGAGCTTTTCTGTTCATCTTGACCTTCTGCCCAATGACCTTGGAGTGTCATTTAAGGTGGCTTGGTCTCTCCTTTGGAGGTATTTGAAGCATACCTAGAATGATGAATCCTTGAGGACACTTTTGGTGCTTCTTTGCTTTTGATGGGTGATGCTTGTGGTGGAGTGCATGATATGAGGTCCTTGCTGCCCTCATGTAGCCTCCCATCCTCACGTTTATGTTGAGCTTCCTTTTCCTTTCATTTGGTTTAGTTTTGGTGGTGTGGTTGATGTTGCTTGACTTAGGTCATTTCATCCCACTTTTGGTGCATCTTTGTGTGGTTTGTTCTTATTTGGTTGGTTTCTTCTTGTGCACTTCTTTTTCTTTTCTTTTCTTGCATTTCCATATGCATGCTTGGTTGAGATGAGCTTGTGGAGGCTACTACCCTACACTATTTTCCTCCCATTTTCATTCTATTTGCGCATCTTACGTTTGCATCTTCATTTGCATATGCTTTCTTTTCTTCTTCTTCTTTGGTTCCTCTTTGCCATGTTCCCCATAAGTTCTCTAACCTCTTGAGGTTATGATAGATATTAGGTGCCTAACCATGCATGATAACATTAGGTATTTCCCTTTGTATCCCAACTTTAAGTCCACTTTGCATGACAACTTTTAGGATTGATTAGTCTCCCCTTAGTGTCTTTTCTTTTCTTTTCATCTTCAAACACTCATAAAACACTTAATAAAAAATGACAAGTGTTGTACGCTACGAGCCTTAAGCTACTTGAGAAATGGTGATTGAGGGGCTTCCTCTCAATGGCCTAGAGTGTTTAGTGTAAACCCTTTGGGTGATATACGATGCATTCGCTCTTAGGTCATAGTCTCAAGTGCGACATGAGTTACAAATCAAGTTCAAAACACTTCTTCTCTAAAAAACACAAAAACACTTCAAACCTTTTTCATCCTTCGGGATCTTAATCAGGAAAATCTTTTCAGAAAAAAGAGTGTCGTTAACTCTTAGTTCTACCATAAACGGTAATGCCTAAGTCTCCAATGGTCGAGCTGCATACACCAACTGCTAGAACTACTTGTTAACCCTACTCGGGCCTAAAAAACTATCGAACTAACCTGTGGTCCTTTTAGCCCGAACTACATTTGCTCTGATCTTTCATACCATATGAAAGTACGTAGGCACAAGACGCGATGTCTTGGCGAGCAATCTTTCCCCCTTTCTCCCGTAGTTAGTCGAACTATGTTGACTTTGACTTTCCTATTGCACGAGGGAGTACGTAAGCACAGAGCAGCGATGCTCCTCTGAGTCACTTCTCTTTTCTTTTTCTTTTGTCCCTTGGCCTTTAGCTAGATAGCTTGATCACCTTTTTAGATAGACAACAATGCGTGGATCCCGTCGAGTAAGACGGACGTGAGGGGTGCTAATACTTTCCCCTTGCGTAACCGACTCCCGAATCCAGACATGGTTGCGACGACCTTGTCTTTCCCTTTTTTGTCAGGTTTTTCCTATCGTTTCCATTCCCTCTCTTTGGGATAAATAACGAAAGGCGGCGACTCTTCTGTTTTTCCGCCGGTTGTTTTTCGCAGTTGCGGCACTATGCAAATGCAAGATGCTAAAAAAATGTAATGATACATAAGCCAAGCAAGGAAAAAGGTTGGTCAAGTTTTAGGGTACAATAGTTGCCCCTATTCAAACGACTTGGACCTGAAAGGATGAAAAGCGAACAACTTTCAAATATTTAAGGTAAAAGACAGTTGAATACCAAAGAACTGTAACTGATAATTATGACTGAAAACTCTGTTGGGGAGAGATAAGGATAAGATGGACGCATCCATCGAAGATCATAATCTTCTAGGGTCTTGATCCCGCACAGGCGAGAGAAAAAATATAATCTGCCAGGGTCTGGATACCACATAGGCAAGGTAAACCATCGGTCGGGGTCTGGATATCGATCGAGCTTAAAGGGATAAAATGATGTTAGCCGGGATCTGGATATCGCACGGGTTAATGGAAACATCATGGTCTGCCAGGATCTGGATACCGCACAGGCTAAAGGAATAAATCGGTGGAAGTCGGGGTCTGGATACCGCACGGGCTTGAGCCAAGAAAGTCAGGGTCAGGATACCGCACAGGCTAAAGGGATAAATCAGTGGAAGCCTGGGTCTGGATATCACACAGGCTAAAGGAATAAACCGGTGGAAGTCGGGGTCTGGATATCGCACGGGCTTGAGCCAATAAAACCGGTGAAAGCTGGGGTCTGGGTACCGCACAAGCTAAAGAGATAATCCGGTGGAAGCCGGGGTTTGGATACCGCACAGGCTAAAGGAATAAACCGGTGGAAGTCGGGGTCTGTATACCGCATGGGCTTGGGCTAATAAATTCGGTTAAAGTAGGAGTCAGGGTACCGCACAGGCTAAAGGTATAAACCGGTGGAATCCGGGATCTGGATACCGCATAGGCTAAAGGAATAAACCGGTGGAAGCCAGGGTCTGGATACCGCACAGGCTTGTGCCAATAAAATCGGTGAAAGTCGGGGTCTGGGTACCGCACATGCAAAGGGATAAACTGGTGGAAGCCGGGGTCTGGATACCGCACAGGCTAAAGGAATAAACCGGCGAAAGCCAGGGTCTGGATACCGCACGGTCTCACTGGAACAAACATCAAATAGGGTCTGGATACTGCACAAGTTAGTTAAACAAAACAATATGAGCCGGGGTCTAGATACCTCACAGGATAAAGGAATAAACCGGTGGAAGGCGGGGTCTGGATATCGCACGGGCCTGAGCCAATAAAACCGGTGAAAGCCAGGGTCTGGATACCGCACATGCTAAAGGAATAAACCGGTGGATGTCGGGGTCTAGATATCGCACAGGCTCACTGGAACAAACATCAACTGGGGCCTGGATACCACACAAGTTGGTTAAACAAAATGGTATGAGCCGGAGTCTGGATACCGCACAGGATAAAGGAATAAACTGATGGAAGCCGGGGTCTGGATACTGCACGGGCTTGAGCCAATAAAATCGTGAAAGCCGGGGTCTGGGTACCACACAGGCTAAAGGGATAGACCGGTGGAAGTCGAGGTCTAGATAACGCACAGGCTAAAGGAATAAACCGGTGGAAGCTGGGGTCTGGATACCGCATGGTGTTGAGCCAATAAAACTTGTGAAAGTCGGGGTCTGGGTACTGCAACGGCTAAAGGTTTAAACCAGTGGAAGCAGGGGTCTGGATACCGCACAGGCTAAAGGAATAAACTGGTGGAAGCCAGGGTCTGGATACCGCACGGGCTCATTGGAACAAACATCAACTGAGGTCTGGATACCGCACAAGTTGGTTAAACAAAATAGTATGAGCTGGGGTTTGGATACCGCACAGGCTAAAGGAATAAGCAGGTGGAAGCCAGATGCTGGATACTGCACGGGCTTGAGCCAATAAAACCGGTGAAAGCTAGGGTCTGGATACCGCACAGGCTAAATGGATAAACCGATGGAAGTCGGGGTCTGGAGACCGCACAGGCTCACTGAAACAAACATCAACTGGGGTCTGGATACCGCACAAGTTGGTTAAACAAAACGGTATGAACCGAAGTCTGGATACCGCACAGGCTAAAAGAATAAACTGGTGGAAGTCGGGGTCTAGATACCGAACGGGCTTGAGCCAATAAAACCGGTGAAAGTCGTCGTCTGGATACCACACAGGCTAAAGGGATAAACCGGTGGAAGTCGGGGTCTGGATACCGCGCGGGCTCACTGAAATAACCGAAGGAAGCCGGGGTCTGGATACCGCACGGGCTTCCACAAACACTGTTGTCTACTGGAGATACACCTGAAAACAAGAGGTAACAACCTGACTTATGTTTCAAATGCATATGTTTGAATATGGCGTAATGCTCCATACAAAATGGAAATGCTATGCGGTTCGGAGGATGCTATGCGCGATGCGAATCCAAAGGAACCACTCCAGCAAAATAAATGCTGAAGAGAGGAAACCAACTCCGCTGGGGATGACCGGGCAGGCCTAGTGTAATTGGACTTTTACTGGGAGAAACAATCCCTGGATGGCTTCTATGAAAAAAAGAACTCTTTTGAGTATCACTGCTCTGATGAGAAAATATCCACTCCGTTGGGGATCAAATCAACACTGCTGAAGAAAACGCCCTGGATGGCCTACCAGAATACAACTTTTATGAGGAACAAACAAACTCGGCTAGGGACAATAAATCCAATCTGCCGGGGAAATCAACCCTGGATGGCCTCCTAGGACGACAAAAAGACTCTTCTAGGGTACAAAACAAACTGCTGAGGAATAGCTCAACTATGTCGGAAATTGAATCCGCTATCTGTTAGGAATGGTGAATAAGATTTACTGGGAGATTATCCCGTTCTGTCTCTGCTGAGGATGGAGAAAAACAATCAATGAGGTAATCTCACTCTGTGGGGAAGAAAATTACTCCGCCGACTCCGCCGGGGATTAGGCAATGAAGGAATCAACATTGACCTCTGCTTGGGGAAATGAGCAATAAACTCAACAATATCAATCTCCAAGGGGAAAGAAGTCAACCATTTAGACTCTGTGGGAAAACGGAACTCTGAATTTGTTCCACTGCTAGGAATAATCTTGACCGCATTCTATCCCAACCACCTGGGAAGGAAAACTACCTTAGCCTGCACACCTTCCTCAGGTGGGGTACTTCTGAAAAATCTCGAGGATGAGAGTTCTGCACATGACAAATAAACAAGCATGTTTTGTGCAATAGGCACCATCTTAATCATTGCTTGTGACATTATTCAAGCAAAAACACCGTTTCAATTATAGTTGGAAAAGCCCACAAGTTTATGTATGCAAAGTTTTATCAAAAATATCAGGCGTCTTTTGCAAACAAAACGGTAAAAAGCTAAAACAAGGACAAAAGCTTTCTGAATAATATATTTCATTGATGGATGACCTGTAAATAGGAAAACATGACAATAGATGCAACTCCTGAAAAGAGAAAGTTACGTAAGAAATATACAGAAATGCAAGAAAATATACAAAATGTCGGCAATGTGGTACAGACAACCACCATGTAACGACTCAACTATGAATCGCATGACTTCGATGCACTTCTGATGCTTCATCCTCTGAAGAGATTGACTTGAACGGTCGACCCTCGGGTTCTCCCATAATCCATTATGCTCTGAAGATCAATACGCAGACTGCAGTTATTTGCTTTTCAAATCCCTAACTTTTGCCTGAATTGCCCTTGCGGGTTTTCAATTCACCGGGATACCCATTTTTTCCAGAGTCGCCTTTTCAGGTTTTCAACTTTGCGGGTTTACATTTTCTCTCTTTTTATCCCTAACTTTTGTTAGAACCCATTCTTTTTATGGTTCGCCGGGATGCCCCATTTTTGCCTGGATTTTCTTTTTCTTTCCAGCGGGTCTACTTTAAGCAAAGTATTTTTTAACTGCGTCTGTGTTCATAGAGGATGTGAAATCTTCGCCATCCATGGTTGACAGTAGTAAGGCTCCTCCTGAGAAGACTTTCCTTACGACATATGGACCTTCGTAGTTGGGAGTCCATTTGCCCCTGTGATCTGTCTGTGGCAGGAGGATCCGTTTCAACACTAAGTCACCTGCCTGAAAGTTTCATGGGTGCATCTTTTTATCAAAAGCTTTCTTCATTCTGCTTTGATATAACTGGTCATATGCAATGGACGCCAACCTTTTCTCATCAGTCAAGCTGAGCTGATTCAATCTGTTTTTCACCCATTATGCATCATCCAATTTGACGTCAACTAGAACTCTCAAAGAAGGAATCTCGACTTCCAATGGCAGGACAACTTCCATACCATACACCAGCGAGATAGGAGTTGCCCCAGTTGAAGTACGCATCGAGGTACGATACCCGTGTAATGCAAAAGGCAACATCTCATGCCAATCTTTATAGGTCACAACCATCTTCTGTACTATCCTCTTTATGTTCTTATTGGCCTCTTCCACAACGCCATTCATCTTCAGACGATAGGGAGAAGAATTGTGATGCTCAATATTGAAACTCTGGCACAATTCCTTCATCATCTTGTTATTCAAATTTGAACCATTATTAGTAATGATTCTCTCAGGCACTCCATAACAACAAATGATGTCCTTCTTAATGAAACGGGCCACGACCTGTCTGGTGACGTTGGCGTAGGAGGCTGCTTCAACTCACTTAGTGAAATAGTCAATTGCTACTCTAAGATGAAGCTATGTCCATTGGATGTGGTCGACTCAATCTTGCCAATCATATCAATGCCCCACTTGGAAAAGGGCCAAGGAGATGCCATGACATTCAAGGAACTCGGCGGTGCATGAATCTTATTGGCATGAATCTGGCACTTATGGAACTTCTTTGCATACTTGAGGCAATCAGACTCCATAGTGAACCAATAGTAGCCTTCCCTCAACAGTTTCCGAATCATGGCATGTCCGCCTGCATGCATTCTGAAAGCACCCTCGTAGACATCTTCCATAAGCAAACCTGCTTCTTTTTCGTCCACACACCTTAATAGAACTAAGTCAAAATTCCTTCGATAGAGTACACCATCTTGGTTTAGATAGAAATTTCCAGACAACCTCCTCAAGGTCTTCTTATCCAGGCTCGATGCCCCTGGCGGATACTCTTGGTTCTTGAGAAAGTACTGGATATTAAAATGCCATGGCTTCCCATCTGAAGCTTCTTCTATTGCGAAAATGAATGTTGGCCTATCGAGGCGCGAGATGATGATTCTTGGAGCACCGTTCCAAAAGTTCGCCTTATACATTGAGGATAATATGGCCAGAGCATCTACCATCTGATTCCCCGCTCTTGGCACGTGATAAAACTCCACCCAGTGAAAGAAAGGTAGAAACCTTCTTGCATAGTTCATGTAAGGGATCGGATTAGGCTGACGAGTCTCCCACTTTCCCTTGATCTGATTGACTACCAAAGCTGAATCACCATAGATATCAAGGTTCTTGATTCTTAAATCAATCGCTTCTTCAATACCCATGATACATGCCTCATATTCAGCTCTGTTGTCGGTGCAAGGAAATGTTAAGCTGGAAGTGAATGGTATGTGCGAACCATAGGGAGTTGTAATGATTGCCCCAATTCCACTACCGTAGGCGTTAACAGCACCGTCAAAGATCATTTGCCATTGGGAGCTCTTCACAGGACCTTCATCGGGTAACGGCTTATCGCAATCCTTCATCTTTAAGAACATGATATCCTCATTAGGAAATTCAAACTTCATTGGTTGATAGTCCTTTATTGGTTGCTCTGCGAGATATTCTGACAGAACACTCCCTTTAATGGCCTTCTGGGAGACGTATTGAATGTCGTATTCTGTCAAAACCATCTGCCACCTGGAAATCCTTCCCGAAAGCGCTTGCTTCTCAAACACGTACCTAATCGGATCCATCTTTGAAATTAGCATGGTTGTGTGGTTTAGCATGTACTGCCTTAGGCATTTGGCGGCCCAAGCAAGTGCACAACATGTCTTTTCTAAGATAGAGTATCTGGACTCACAATCTGTGAACTTTTTACTCAAATAATAGATCGCGTGTTCTTTCCTTCCTGTCTCGTCGTGTTGACCGAGAAAACAACCCATGGAGTTCTCAAGAACCGTCAAGTACATTATCAATGGTCTTCCAGCCACTGGGGGAATCAGTATTGGAGGCTCCTGCAAATACTCTTTTATTTTCTCGAATGCCCTTTGGCAATTTTCATTCCAGACGACTGCCTGATCTTTCTTTAACAGTTTAAACATTAGCTCACAAGTGGCTGTAAGGTGAGATATGAACCTTGCAATGTAGTTTAATCTACCCAGGAAACCACAAACCTCTTTCTCTGTCTTCGGCGCTGGCATTTCCTGAATTGCTTTTATTTTTGCAGGGTCAACCTCAATTCCTTTTTCACTGACTATGAATCCAATAACTTTCCTGACCGTACACCAAAAGTGCACTTGTTCAGATTCAACCTTAGTTTGAACTTCCTTAACCTCTCAAACAGATTCACCAAATGTCCTTCCTCCGTTTGCAACATTGCAATCATGTCATCAACATAGACTTCAATCTCATGATGAATCATATCATGAAACAAAGTGACCATCGCCCGCTGATAGGTTGCCCCTGCGTTCTTCAACCCAAAAGGCATCACCTTATAGCAAAACGTCCCCCACGGTATGATAAATGTTGTTTTCTCCATGTCCTCCGGGGCCATCTTGATCTGGTTATATCTGGAGAAACCGTCCATGAAGGAAAACCCTGAATACTGAGCAGTATTATCGACAAGCACATCAATGTGGGGGAGTGGGAAGTCATCCTTCGGGCTTGCTCTATTTAGATCACGGTAATCTACACACATCCTTACCTTACCATCCTTCTTAGGCACATGTACAATATTAGCGACCCACGGAGGGTAATTTGTCACGGCAAGAAATCCGGCATCCAATTGCTTCTGGACCTCTTCTTTGATTTTTACTGCCATGTCCGGTCTGGTTCTTCTTAGCTTCTGCTTGACAGGTGGGCACTCTTTTCGAAGAGGCAAGCGATGAACCATAATATCTGTATCAAGTCTGGGCATATCTTCATAGGACCAAGCAAAGTCATCCTTATACTCTCAGAGCAGTTCTACCAGTCTTTGTTTGACATCATCCTCTAAGGCAGCCCCTATTCTGACCTCCTTCTTAGCCTCTTCTATACCTAGGTTGACGACTTCAACTTCTTCTTGATAAGACAGAATGACCTTCTCCTCTTGTCTTAATAACCTGGCGAGCTCTTTTGGCAGGTCTTCGTCTTCTTCAATCTCTTCTTCTGCTTGAAAGATCGGATTATCAAAGTCATACCGAGTCATAGACGAGCTTGAGTCGGTGGCATCTCCAATGTGAAACCTGCAATGATGATGATTGAATGCTTAAAATGATATGCAAACAAACACAAACCACATTGCCATTTTATTGTTAAAATAAAAACAAGAAAAACAAGGATCACAAAAATTCGGATGCAAAGACGCCCTTAGATTAATGATAAAATGATTGTTCAATCATAAAAGATAGGGCCCTACAAATAAATACCACTATGCTCCGGGAAGAACATAGGGCTGTACATAATCAAAAACAAGGTAAATACTCTTCATAAGTCACTTGGATAGCTTCTTCGATGGTCCAGTTGTTCAAGCTCTGGCCAGGAATACATGGCTGGATCCATGCATCCATATCGCAGTCACTATCTCCTTCCTCCTCAGATACAACATTGATTCAATCAAATATTACCCCACCGCTTGTGAATTGGACTGCTCCCCTGTAGCGCGGAGCGCTCTGTTAAGAAGATGAAGACGATAACGGTTTGTACCCCAGTCCAAGCTTGTCTTGTTTATTAGGGACGCTCAAAACTTTCCCCCACCCTTGAGATGATCTAGACTTCACCACGGCTTCTGCTTCCTTGAAAGACGACATAGCAACCTTTGGCACTCTGCCCTTAACTGGCGCCTTCTCCTTGATCTGGGCGGTTTCAAAAGCTTGGCATAGCGTTTCATGAATCGCCCCGTCTACCTCCATATACTTAAACGAGGACATATGGCTTACCATGATATCCTCTTCACCACAAACGGTGACAATGTTAACATCCACCATGTACTTCAGTTTCTGGTGTAGAGTTGACGTCACGGCTCCCGCCGAATGAATCCAAGATCGTCCCAATAGACAGCTGTACACCGGCTGAATATCCATTATGTAAAAGACGACATTCAAAACTTCTGGACCAACCTGGATTGGAAGAGCCACTTCTCCGAAAACATACCTTCTTGTCCCATCAAATGCTCATACAACCAAATCACTTGGGGTGCACATTACTCCCTGGGTGTCCAGCTTCATCAAAGCTTTCTTGGGTAACACATTAAGTGAAGACCCAGTGTCTACTAGCACATGCGACAGTACAACCCCTCTGCATTCAATGGAGATATGCAACGCGTGATTATGGTCTCTTCCTTTGGGGGCAAAATAAGATCAGTAAATCCTAGCCCGTTCCTAGCGTTGACGTGCGCCACCACTCCTTCAAGTTGATTCACAGAGATTTCCTGCGGTACATATGTATTATTCAGAATCCTCAGCAAGGCATTTTGATGTGCCTCAGAGCACAATAACAATGATAAGATGGAAATCTTCGACGAAGTTTGTTGCAAATGGTCTACAATCTTATAGTCACTTTTCCTGATTAGACGCATAAACTCTTCTACATCTTTCAATAAAGTTTCTTTCTCACCGTACTGAGGACTTTCTTCAACTACAACCTTCCCTTTACCCTTATCCGATCTTTGAACATTTACTTCTAGAGGTGCAAACACCCTCTAACTTCTGGTTACTCCACCAATTCCTACCAAATTATCAACAGTATCAAAAAGCGAACTCTTCAGCTCCTGCTTTTGACCATTGCAAAAGACCTCAACCCCATAGTTCCATGGGATCTCCTTGGTGCTTTCATAAGGTATTGGCCTCGCCTTAGTAATTATGATGACAGCTGGCCTCGGCGGCGCAGATATGTTGATTGTTTTGTAAGGAATGGAGATGGTGGCCACCTCATCCTTCTCTTCACTGATTACCCTTTCGTTGTTCCTTTCACCAATCCTATCAAACTGTAGTACACCTTCATCCATCATACGCTGCACATGATTTTTCAAAATTTTACATCCCTTAGGATAAGTGTTGCACCCTAAAATTTGCTCAACCTACTTCACTTGGTTTATGTTTCAATTGCATTAGCATTTGCATAAGGAGTCATGTACATAGTCTAATCATTTGCATAGCAAGTCATTCAACAAGGGACCAAGTACTATTCTTATCTCTATGAGCCTATCAAGAGGTTATTATTCAAATTTAATCTTAGCCAAGTCATCAGAAAGAAATTGAAATCTAAGAAGTCAGTGGATCAAGCAGTGAATCTATCTCCTATCTGAGGGTATTTGAAGATCATCAAAGAAGTTGTGAGTTGTGAATTGAGAGCATGGAGGGTATATAGACATCATGGAGGACCTAGAGGGTCATTTTGAAAGTGAGACAAGTCATTGAGGTGATCACAAGAGTTGCAGTTGAAGACAGTCAACTAGGGTTTCATCTGGGTCAACCCTAGGTCAACCCTAGGTCAAATGATTGATTGAAAGGCATCAAGGTCTATTTGAGAGATGTGGGGTTCATCATTTGACATGTAGATATGTATGTGGTGTTGTGCCAAGGAGAAATCAAGAGAAATCATAAAGAAGAGGAGTTTCTAAATTAGGGTTTCTGTGTAAAATTCCCTGATTTAGGACAAACTTCCAAGCAAGATAATTCAAAATGCAAGCTTCAAATGGATCCTTGGCCAACATGAAACTTGTAGAGGATCTCAAGACCTTTAATTTTAGTGGTGGAAGACATCAAGGATATTTATATAACTCAAGTTATGGTCCTTGCAAGTTACAGGTCATCTGAGGCATCTGAAATTTTGTCTCTGAAAGTTACTTGTCTTCCAAGCAACTTTTACCCCTCAAGGAGCTTTCAAATGGATTTCTGGTCAACATGAGAGTTGTTCCTCATTGTCTTAGCTTTCTAGAAAGGTATGGTATTCCTTCATAGGATTTGTGGAACTCTACTTATGACCTTGGCAAGCAAAGGGTATTTTGGTCATTTGAGAATTACGGGTCATTTCAAGCATATGCCTAAAACTCATACAAGGAAGCTTCAAATGAAAAACTTTACAACATCAAACTTGCTCCAAATGACATTTGGAGTCTATAAAAGTGATCATGAAAGTTTGGAAATGCTCATAGCTCAAGATTTCAAATTTTGTCAATTAAAAGGTGAATTTAATGAATAAAAGTGACCTAAAAATGAGATTTTTCATAACATGTTCAAATGGGATGAAATTACAGGTCATTTTGATTGGAAAGAATGTTTTGAGACCATTGGCAATAGTGGATTTTTGAGTTTAGTTCAAATTTTGAGAGATATCATTGGTTGCTTATGTATGAAGTTACACATGCCAAAACACAAGGGATTTGTGCACAAGAAGTTTCTAACAAGTTCTAGATGGTTCCATGAGCATCTATATATTGATTAGGGTGGATCCAATCATGGGTTGGTGATTCATTTGGTTGAAAACTCATAGTTACATCTCATTCCTCAATTTTGCAAATTACACAAAAACTCTATCAAATCTTCATCATTCTTCAAAATTCTTGATTCTATCATCATCTACATTCATCATAGAGCAAGTTTCCAGCAAGATCTGGTTGAATTGAAGCAGAATTCGTGTGCTACCAAGTTTATCATCCAAATTGCAAAAGGAATTGGTTACAAGAATCCAAGGGGTTTAAGCAAGAACCAGTGCATACAAAATCAAGATCTTGGTCTATTGATTGCCATTGGAGCATTGCTGAGCTTGAAGTGGTGATTTCATCCATCTGTTTTCAACTTTAAACCAGGTTAGTGTTTCTATCGAATTGGCTTAATTTAGTTAGCATGATGTAGGTTGGTTAGGATAAGAATGACCTAGGTAGTTAGGGGAATAATTCTGGAGAGTTTGGCTGAATTTCATGGAGGTTAATACATGAGCACCAAAACTGTTTTGACCTAGAACTAAGAGGATAGAGAGTGTTAATTCATGTGGATTAGTTTAGAATGATCAGGGATGTGTGGTGGTTACACTAGTACCAAGAAACTGGAGTTTCATGAGAGTGGAAATTGGAGTGTTCATGGAGAGGAAGCTATCGGGTTTGATTTTCTAGGTTGTTACAGTGAGAACTAGTAATGTAGCTTTGTTCAGCTTGAGAATTAGAGCAATTTTTCTTTTTATGGATCTAAATTTCATGGAGAAATGAAGCTGTATGAGAGGGTGGAAGTCTGGTTCATGCAAGCTCGTCCATGGCTCAATCATGGTGAAACCCTAGCTCGTTGGAGAAGAAACATGATGAGCGTTGGATCATTCACAAGACTTTGACTGAGAAACGCATCCAATGGCCAAGATTTGAAGTTGAAAACGAGAGGGAATTCAGAAACGTGAAACACACCGTTTCACTTATGTCTTCAGACTGGGCTTAAGTGCAATTGCTAGCCACACCACCACTTTCCAGGCCCATTCCTTATTGAACTGTATTTCTTACTTTTCGCACCGTTTTTGTTTTTTTATTTTCTTTTGTGTTTTCTGAATTAGCTGGGCCCAGACGCGCCTTGCTATGCGCACCCCCAGTCTGGGCCCATCCTCCATTTTTCAATGCACTTTATTGCTGACTGCACCCCTAACCAATTTCAATTCATTTTAATTTCATTCATTTTTCTTAATTGTTTGAAAAATCATAACAAATTGAAAATTCCATATTTTTGAGTGGTTGTTTTTGCATCTTTTTCTTATTTCCGTTAAGAAAATTGTCATGTAATAAAATTAGCATTTCATTTTATTTTTAAATTTTTAGTATATTTTTCTTTTAAATGGGTTTTAAGTGATGTTTAGTTTAATATTTGATCTTGTTGATTTTAGTTTAGCTAGATCCTTTTATATTTTGGACCCATTCTTTTTAGAGTACTTCACTTAGGACTTCAAATTTCATATGAGATTTAATTCATGATTTTAGGACTAAATTTTAGATGGTTTGTTTAGGTGTGATTAAGGGAATCAAAATTAGGGTTTAGGTGTGACATAGGTGTGATAAATCATTTCTTTTAGGAGTTGTAGTTTGAATGTTGGGGTCTGGGACTATAGGGGTATTATGGGTAAATAATAGATCCCTTAGAAAATGCTAGGAATTCCCCTATTATATTAATACTACTAGTATACTTCCTGTATTTGCTTGATTGTGTGGTGTGCCCTCTCTAGGGTTATTATTTGACTGTGTGGGGTATTGGGCCTGCTTGGGGTTTGGGTTTGAGCTAAAGACTTTGTTGATGAAGCCATTGAAGACAAAAGGAATGAAGACTCAGTTCAGGAGTTGATGAAGAGTATATCTTGCTGGCAGCTGTTGGAGGTTATAGGATCTAGGAGTTAGGTAGAGCTCTAGAATAGCAACTTGATTCACAAACATGGAAGGTCTTGTTTTCCTCCATCCCTCTCTGTGATGCAGAGTCTCTCTAGGACACTTACCCCCTTCCTTTGGAAGGCTTGGTGACAGTGTCTAAGAGATAGAACTCTTGAGAGAAACTTTCTACATATTGTTAACAGTTTGTTTGCCACCTTTGGTGGTCAACTAACTGCTTAACATCCCAATTCATTCTTTTGACTGCTGCTCATCTTGGAGATTGAGACTTGAAGAAAAGCACTGAAGGATTGAAGATAGAGACCTTGCTTGAAGTCTGTGAAGATGAAGACTGATGCATGCTTGAAGCCTGTAGATGGTTGAAGATGACTTGAAGACAGATGTTGGTGAAGCCTGCTGCTTGCTGTTTACTTTTTGCTGTTTATAATTTTTGATGTATTGTTTGAATTTCCCTGACTGTATTGTTTGCCATTTAATCTGTTAGGTTGAAAGCGAATTTTGTTCGCTTTTGCCTATTGTTTTCTAGGTTCGAGGTTGAGTGGGACTCCCTTGCCTCGCTTGTATTGTTGCATCCATGCATTTTACTGCTTTATTGTATATATGCTATTGTTTCTGTTTTCGTTTATCCCTTAGGATCTCTGCTTCTCTCTGCGCAAGAGAGGAGCATGATAGACATTAGGTCTTAACCCATGCATGATAACATTAGGTTAGTTTGATTCCCTATTCAACCATAGGTTAGAGTTCTGTCTCTTCTTTCTCGAAACAAACAGAAAAACACAATAAGATTCCAAACACAATAAAAGACACTTCTTCTGTAAAAGAATGTGAACTCATCAAAACGTCATTTTTGTCCGCTTGGACCAGTAATCAGAAAAACCCTTTTTTAGGAGGAGATAAAAGCAATCAAGACAGACTTGTGTCGTACGTGGCCCGAACTATGTTTGCTCTGATCTTTCATGATGTATGAAAGTACGTAGGCGTAGGATGCGATATCCTAGCGAGCACCCTTCCCCTCCTTTCCCGTAGGTAGGCGAACTACGTTGACTCTGATTTCTCGTTCCAGACGGGAATACGTAGGCATAAAGTGCGATACTTTGCCGAGTCATTTTATTTTCTTTTAACCCCTGACCTGTAGAATAGATAGAATAACAATCCGTACCAGAAAACAAGCGTGGATCCCGTCGAGTACGACGAACGTGAGGGGTGCTAATACCTTCCCCTTGCGTAACCGACTCCCGAATCCAGGATTTGGTTGCGATGATCATTCCTTTCCCCGTTTTACGGTAGGTTTACTCTGAGCGTTTCCTTTCCCTCCTTTGGGATAAATAACGCACGGTGGCGACTCTTCTGTTCAGCCGGTGTCGATTTTCGCAGTAGCGACAGCTGGCGACTCTGCTGGGGATCCAACGTCCCCTGGCTGCTAAGGACTACGATAGTTCCTTATGCATTTGGGATCCAACGTCCCTTAAGAGAGTCAATCCTAGAGCTTGTTTTCCCGTCGAGGATTTTGTATGGATTTATATTTCTGTCATTTACTTTCAGCATTATATTATTGTTATTATTGCTGTATTGGGGTGTGACGGGTGTTCTATGATTGAGAGATAAGTCGGACCTGGGCTTGAGTGCACCTAGAATTAGAGTGGAAATTAGTGGGCGCGCACGTGCTTTGCATGTCCTAGTGTCCCGCGAAATCCACACTCAGACGAGGTCCTTCTGGTTGGCCTCCTGTCCTTCCCTTTTGGGTGGCTCGGGTTGCTGGTTAGTTGGATTGTCGACTCTGGGAACCGATCATTTGGAAGCTGGCTAAGTGAGGCCTCTTCAGGATTTGATGATGCCACTCCTACTGGGAATCGTATCATCAACCCTGAAAGTCTGTGACGCCGACGACCGCATAGGATGCCATACCTTTGTCAGTTACTAGGACACCTACCTGTGAGAGGGTTGGGGATATGCAGGTAACTAGACCTTCAGATACCGGTTGTTTCTTGATCTGAGATCCTGGGTATTTATGGATAGTTGAGAGGTCTAGCAGAGACCAGTTGGAGTTATGATATGGGGTCTGTCAGAGACCAGTCCGAGTAATGTTATGGGGTCTATCAGAGACCAGTGTTGGAGCTTTGTATTGGGTCTATCTGAGACCATTTGAGGAATTCTGGAGGGTCTATCTGAGACTTTTGATATGGTTCAGGCTTCTCAGCCATGGCATTTGGTCCCTGTTGCATTTATTTGCATTGCATTGTCTGCATAACCATTATCATTGCATCCCATTAACGTGTGTCTGTGTTGCAGGTGCGTTTGCATATTCCCTGGTTCTAGTGCCCGGACTTCTGAGTATTAATCATGGCTGGTTTGAGGATGACAGTTTCCTACAAGTTACCTATCCCTGATATTACTCCCCTCTTGGGTCTGATTTCTCTTGCTGATGAGGATGTCCGTAGAAGCTTCAGGCAGAGTTACGGACGGCTGTTGAGATTGGTTCGCAAATCAACTGATGATGAACTGAATGGGCTGTATACACTGATGCAATTCTACGACCCCGCTTTGAGATGTTTCACATTCGCTGACTTTATTTTGGGGCCTACCATTGAAGAGTATGTAGAGTTTACCGAGCTGCCAGTACAGAATAAAGTTCCTTTTATTCACTCTGCCGCTGAGCCCAAATTGGAGGACTTAGCTAAAGCCTTGCACATGAATGCTTCTGAGCTGTTGATGACTTCTTGGCGCGGGGTTCCAGGTTTCTCTCTCCAGTTTCTGATTGGTAAGGCTCAGGAATACGCCAAGAATGGATGCTGGGTGGTCTTTAACGCTGTTTTGGCTCTATGCATTTATGGGATAGTGCTGTTTCCTAATTTCCCTAACTTCGTGGACATGGATGCGTTTCATTTGTTTGCTGCTGGCAACCCTGTACCCACATTGATCGGGGACTTCTACCATTCGATGCACTACAGAAATGAGAATAGGAGAGGCAAGAACGTCTCTTGTTGCGTGCCTTTGCTGTCCATGTGGTTTAAGAGCCATCTCCCCCTGAAGGGACCTTTTGTAGATAGTGCAACTACAGCTGACTGGCCAGAGCGCCTAATGAGACTATCTTTCGAAGACATTGAGTGGTTTGACCGAGACTTGCTGGGGTCTGAGCTTATTTTCAGTTGTTCGGGGTATCCTAATGTTCCGTTGATAGGAAGAAAAGGGTGTATCAATTACAACCCATCTCTGTTTGTTCGCCAGTTTGGATACGCATTGAAGAACCCACCTAAGGAGGAAGAAGTACAGGAATCTCTGTACTTCACCGGTGATTTGAATGGAGAGTTACTAGCTAAGCTCCAGCATGCATGGATGCGTATCAACAGAAGAGGGAAACCACTGTTGGGGAAGAATGATTGTCAGGCTTATGTACCATACAAAGTTTAGATCCAAGAGAGAGCAAGACAGTTGCTGATGCCATTTCCAGCTGCACCGGTTCATGTTCATATTCCGGTGGAAGAACCAACCACTGTTACTATGGAGGTCTACGAGTGAGTTATAAAAGAGAAAGAAGCCTTGATGAAGATCAATGAAGGGTTAGAAAAGGAACTGGCTCAGATGCGTAGTGAGAAGAATAAGGCTGTGCATTCTTTCCAACAGCAGATCGAGTTAGTAAACAGGCTAGGTGCTGAATTGACTGAAGAGAAAAAGAAGCGTGAACGCCTGGGGAAAGAATTCAGAAGCTCTCATGACATGTTGGAGTCCAAAAAGAAAGCACTCGATGCCGCCCACCGGGAAATCTCTTCTTGTAACAAAACATGGAATGCTACGCTAACCAACAATAAAAAGAGGGAAGATAAATTGAAGCAACAAATTTCTGAACTCGAAGAATAGTTGAAGGCTAGAACTAAGAAGTATGAAGAAGAGGTAATGGCCAGATATAGTCTCCAGAATGCATTGAACAAGGCCATCGAGGGCAAGAAAGAAGCTGTGTCCCAGAAGCGGAAGCTAGAGGATCGCTTCGGAGAAAGGGCATGGGAGGAATCCGCTGGTGATTTGCGACGCGTTCTCAAGCGAAGAGATCTACTTGTTAAGGGTCTGCTTACCCGACCAAGTCATCCAGAGACTAAGAAGTTACTAGAGGAGTACCAGACATATGGGAGTACTTGATCGTTTCATGTATTAATGTATATGCTTTATTTGCATAGCGCTGACCATCACCAGGATTGTTGGTTGAGGTCATGCCTTCTTATTGTACACTCAGTGATATTGTATTTTGGGCTTAATGGATTTCTCTGCAATATATGAGGTGTTTTCTATGATTCGGCTCCGATCACCGTATTGCTAGCACTGTCACCGCACTGGCACATTCGCACTAGAATCAGGGAATGACATTCCCTAAGGCACAAACACATCTTGCATTGCATTCACATTCATATTGCATTATAGGTGATTATTGAATTGTACCTTATTTCCTGCACTTTAAACCAGGTCTTTTCAGGATTGAAAGTCAGCGCCCGCACCGATACTCCACTCGTACCAACTGCCGAAGAATTATGGATCAGATGCAGAATGAAATGCAAGACATGCGTGAGAAGCTGGCGCTATTCATGCAAACAATGAAGACCATTGCGAAAGGCCAGGAGAATTTGCAAGCTTTGGTGCAGCCTTTGTTGGTAAGAAATGTTGGGCACGAAAATGAAGACCATCATTCTGTGCGAGTCGACACTATTCATGGGGATGGTACCCCCACACCAGTTGCTCCACCTGTGGTAAACATACCTGCTGTCAATGTGAACAACGGTGTTGCCGCCGGGAACGGTAACGTTGGAATCGGCAACGAGACTGTCGTCAACAACGTTGGGCTCGGAGATGTCAACCTGGGTGATAATATGGGAGGTAATGGCTTCGGTAATAATGGATTCGGCTTCAATGACCAGGGGTTTGATCATGCTGGGAAGTACGGCTTCAACGCTCAGGGCTTCGGACAAGACGGGTTTGGTATGACTAATCAAGGTTATGGCGGGTTCGGAAATGGAAATGGCGCTGGGTTAATGGCTTTTGGGCCTGCAGGAGTCGCTCCGGGATATGGTAACAGGGGGCGAGGCCCTACAATGAATCAGACTAGATTTCTCCGTAACAACGGGTACGATGGATACAGAACTGGGAATTGTAATTGGCAAGAAGACCAGCAAGAGGATGCTTTCTCCGGTGGAGGTTTCGAAGGTCCTATGGATGACTCTCAGAGAATCAAGATGCTCGAGGAGCAGATGAAGGGGGTCGTGAATCAAAGCGCTGTTGGCTTAGATATGACAACAATGGGTCTGGTGCCTGGCCTGAGGGTGCCAATTAAATTCAAAGCTCCCACATTCGACAAGTATAAGGGGGATACCTGTCCAAAGGTGCACGTGCGGTCATACTACAGAAGGATGTCGGCGTATTAAAATGATGAGAGGATGCTGATGCATTTCTTTCAAGATAGCTTGTCTAGTCCTTCCCTCGAATGGTATATGGGGTTGGAGCCAACACAGATAAGGACGTGGAAGCAGCTGGCTGAAGCATTTGTGGCTCACTATAAGTACAACAGTGACTTGGCACCCAACCAGGTCCAATTGCAGGGGTTGTCCCAGAAGAAGGGAGAGAGCTTCAAAGAGTATGCGCAGAGATGGCGCGACATGGCTGCCCGAGTTCATCCCCCTTTGGAGGACAAGGAAATGAATGATATGTTCATAGGAACATTCACTGGCATGTTTTATGACAAGTTGTTTCATACTTCTCTGGGCAGTTTCTCAGACTTAATCCTGATGGGAGAGAAGATTGAAAGCAACATTAAACAGGGAAGATTCCAAGCTGAGGAATCCACTTCAGCTGGCAGTAACAGAAGGGCTTTCGGTGGGCGCCGTCAAGGTGATGCAAGCGCAGTGTTTGGGGGTCGAGGCCGAGGCCGGGGCAGAGGTCGAAACCAGTACAATCAGCCGCAGCAGGTGGCAAGTGTCACTATTCCATTTCAGCAACAACCAATACAACAACAACAACAACATCAGCCACAACAGGGGGCACATCCTGCCCAGCGCAGAGTCCAAGGGGGCAAACCAAGGAGGGTGTTTGAAACGCCTCCTTCAACGTATGCAGAATTGCTACAGACGTTACTGGGTTTGAACTTGGTGGAAAAGAGAACTCTGGCGCCAATAACAGGCACTCCTCCATACGGTTACGATGCAAGCAGGCACTGTGAATTCCACTCCGGGGCTCCTGGCCACGATGTAGAGGGTTGCCACGCGTTCAAGCATGTGGTGCAGGATCTATTGGATAGCAAGGCTATCAATTTTGGACAGGCGGGTCCGAACATAGTGCAAAAGCTCATGCCCAATCATGGGGCAAATGCCATTTTAATTGAGGAGGGCTTGAATTTGATTATGCATGTTGATGACCTCAAGACACCGTTGTGTGAGATAAAGAGAAGGTTATTGCAAGGAGGTGTGTATCCAGGTTGCGACGAGTATTGTTTAGAGTGTTGGACCCAAGCTGGGGGGTGTGCTGACTTAAAGAAGGGTATTCAGACCTTAATAGATGGAGGCACATTACAATTCGACCGAACGGCAGTTGAAGAACCTGCAGAGGTATTAGCAGACAAGCAAAGTGATGTAGCTACTGTGACGATTCCCTGAAAAACGATAACTATAATGGCGCCGGCCAAGCGACCGCCGATCACTATCACCAAGGCAGGACCAATCCCTTATGAGAGCACTAAGGCAGTCCCCTGGACCTATGGGCTGGAAGTATACTGTGATGGGGTGAAAATTGATGTTAGTAAGCAGCCAATTGAGGTTGTAGACAATGTCGTCGGTACCAGAGGGATGACAAGAAGTGGGAGAATCTTCATATCGCCTGAGGTAGAGGCTGAACGACTGGAGAAAGGAAAAGGAAAGATGAATGAGATTGTCCCTGTGCAGAGGAACGACAAAGAAGCGTCATCGAAAGATGTGGAAGAGTTTATGCGCCTTATTCGTAAGAGTGATTATAAGATTGTTGAGCACCTTCAACAGACGCCATCAAAGATATCTATACTGTCGTTGCTATTGTGTTCCGAAGCTCACAGAAATGCATTGCTGAAAGTTCTGGATACGTCCTTCGTACCCCAAGATGTTTCTGTGAATCAGCTGGAGGGGGTGTTGGCGCATGTGAACGCAGGCCATAGCTTGGGATTTACCGACTTTGATTTGACCCCGAAGGGGAGAGAGCATAACATGGCGTTGCACGTCTCAGTTGAGTGTAGAGGCTCAGTCATGTCTCATGTACTGGTAGATACCGGATCTTCCTTAAACGTGTTGCCCAAGAAAGCAATGATGAAACTAGACGTCAGGGGAATCCTTTGTACGCCTAGTGACTTGGTGGTCAGGGCATTTGATGGCACACGAAGAACAGTCTTTGGATCCATAACGTTACCTCTACAGGTGGGACCGGAGGTTTTCGCAACTGAATTTTATATTATGGATATCCAGCCAGCATACAGCTGCCTTCTCGGACGACCCTGGATCCATGGGGCTGGGGCAGTCACATCTACCTTGCATCAAAAGTTGAAATACATGGTAGGGGACAGTGTGGTCACGGTATGTGGAGAAGAAGATATATTGGTTAGCCATCTGTCATCATTCAAGTATGTAGAAGTCGATGGCGAGATTCATGAAACACCCTGTCAAGCCTTTGAAGGGTTGCGCATCAAAGAAAAAGGTCCCGGACCGAGTAAAGCGTCAGAGGTAGCCGTCTCGTCATATAAGGAAGCTCAAGCTCTAGTGGAGACGGGTGAGACAAAAGGCTGGGGCAAGGTGCTGGATATTCCTGTGAAGATGGACCGATTTGGGCTGAGATATCAACCGTCGTCATCAACGCCTGCTGCTGGGGCACCCCGTTTCAGAGGACCAATAACCATCACTACTAGTGGAGTGTGTCACGAGGCCATCAACGCTGTTTCAGATTCCGAAGAAGGAGATAGTGATTGCGACATGGACGCCTGGATTCAGCCAAGCGTGCCAGGACAAGGATTATGCAATTGGTCTATTCAGGAGATTGTTCCTGTGACTCACAAACAGTAATACTTTGTTTTCTTAATTGTTGAACAATCTGGTGTCTTACCCGAGGCATCATGATTTTGCTTAGGGTTGTGTTGTTATGTACATTGCGTTGTTTAATCATTAAATAAAAGGCGTTTTTCATGTACAAATATTGCGATCTCTGTTTTTCCTGTTTTGTGTTTTACAATAAAATGGCAACGTGGTTACTCGCTTTATACGCATTTTGAAGCATTTAACCATTCCTTTTGCAGGATAACATTTTCAGATGACATTATTGAACCGCCTATGACTCGTCTCGACTTTGAGCACCCGGTATTTCAGGCCGAAGAAGAGATTGTCGAAGATGGCGACGTTCCTGAAGAATTGTCTTGGTTGGTAAAGCAAGAAGAACGAGTCATTCTGCCTCATGAGGAGGTCATCGAAATTATTAACCTAGGGTCGGAAGGGATTGAAAAGAACATCCGTATAGGAGCTGCGCTGCAGAACGACGTCAAGCGAAGACTGGTTGAAATGCTCAGAGAGTATAGTGATGTGTTCGCTTGGTCGTATGAAGACATGCCTGGGCTTGATACAGATATGGTTGTGCACCGCCTGCCGTTAAAAGAAGAATGCCCGCCAGTCAAGCAGAAGCTTCGCAGAACTAGACCTGATATGGCAGTGAAAATTAAGGAGGAGGTTCAAAAGCAGTGGGATGCCGGTTTCCTAGCTGTTACAAAATATCCCTCATGGGTCGCTAATATCGTGCCAGTGCCAAAGAAAGACGGTAAAGTGAGAATGTGCGTAGATTACCGTGATTTGAATAAAGCGAGCCCGAAAGATGATTTTCCGCTTCCTCACATCGATGTGCTAGTTGACAACACTGCTCAATTCTCCGTATTCTCCTTCATGGATGGCTTCTCGGGCTATAATCAGATTAAGATGGCACCAGAAGACATGGAGAAGACTACTTTCATAACACCTTGGGGAACATTTTGTTACAAAGTGATGCCCTTCGGACTAAAGAATGCTGGGGCAACGTATCAGCGTGCAATGACGACTCTTTTCCATGATATGATGCATAAGGAGATCAAAGTTTATGTTGATGATATGATTGCCAAATCCCAGACGGAGGAAGAGCATTTGGTGAATCTGCTGAAGTTATTCAAAAGGCTTAGGAAGTTCAGGCTGAGACTGAACCCTAACAAGTGCACCTTCGGGGTGAGATCGGGTAAACTGCTGGGGTTTATCGTGAGTGAAAAAGGAATAGAGGTTGATTCTGCAAAAATAAAAGCAATACAAGAGATGCCGACGCCTAGAACAGAGAAAGAGGTGCGCGGGTTTTTAGGGAGGTTGAACTACATCGCTCGGTTCATATCTCACCTGACAGCTACGTGTGAGCCATTATTCAAGCTGTTGAAAAAAGACCAAGCTGTAACGTGGAATGAAAATTGTCAAAAGGCGTTCGATAAAATAAAGCAGTATTTGCAGGAGCCTTCTATTTTGATACCCCCAGTGGCGGGGAGACCCTTGATTATGTATTTGACAGTTCTTGAGGGAAGTATGGGCTGTGTTCTCGGTCAACACGACGAGACAGGAAGAAAAGAGCATGCGATCTACTACTTGAGTAAGAAGTTTACTGAATGTGAATCTCGATATTCAATGCTCGAAAAAACTTGTTGCGCGTTAGCCTGGGCCGCCAAGCGGTTGAGGCAATACATGTTGAATCATACAACCATGCTCATCTCGAAGATGGATCCTATCAAATATGTATTCGAAAAGCAGGCATTATCGGGGAGAATTTCCCGTTGGCAGATGGTTTTGACTGAATACGACATCCAGTATGTCTCGCAGAAGGCTATAAAGGGTAGTGTATTATCTGAGTACTTGGCAGAGCAGCCTATTGAGGATTACCAATCGATGAGGTTTGATTTTCCTGACGAGGATATCATGTACCTAAAGATGAAAGATTGTGAAGAGTCGTTGCCAGACGAAGGACCAGAATTGGGCTCCAAATGGAAGTTGATCTTTGACGGAGCTGTAAACGCCTACGGTAGCGGAATAGGGGCAATCATCACTACTCCACACGGGTCGCACATCCCGTTTACCGCCCGATTAACCTTTCCGGTTACCAATAATGAAGCCGAATACGAAGCTTGTATCATGGGGCTTGAAGAAGCCATCGATTTGCGAATCAAAAATCTGGATGTGTACGGAGACTCAGCTCTGGTGGTGAATCAAATAAAGGGGGAATGGGAGACACGTCAGCCTAATTTGATACCATACATGAATTACGCAAGGAGATTGTTGCCTTTCTTTGACAAGGTTGAGTTGCATCATGTACCGCGAGCAGAGAATCAGATGGCTGACGCTCTGGCCACTTTGTCTTCCATGTATAAAGTCAATTTCTGGAATGAGGCTCCCCGAATTGTTATCTCTCGGCTTGACAGGCCTGCCTTCGTGTTTGCCATTGACGAAGCATCTGATGATAAACCGTGGTATTTTGATATCCTTAATTTCCTGAAAAGTAAAGAGTATCCGGCTGGGGCATCCAGTCACGATCAGAAGACCCTCAGGAGATTGGCGGGTAATTTCTACCTGAATCCGGACGGTGTCCTGTACAGACGAAATCACGACATGGTGCTACTACGTTGTGTAGATGAGAAAGAGGCGAAGCTGCTCATGGAGGAAATACATGAAGGTACATTTGGTACGCATGCGGATGGGCATGCTATGACGAGGAAGCTGCTGCGGGCAGGTTATTTTTGGCTGACCATGGAAACTGATTGTTTCAAGTTTGCGAGGAAGTGTCACAAGTGCCAAATCTATGCAGATAAGATCCATGTGCCTCCGAGTCCTCTGAATGTGATGTCATCGCCATGGCCGTTCTCGATGTGGGGAATCGATATGATTGGAAAGATCGAGCCGACGGCTTCTAACGGGCACCGTTTCATTCTAGTAGCAATCGATTATTTCACCAAATGGGTGGAAGCGGCATCTTACGCAAACGTGACTAAGCAGGTGGTAGCTAGATTCATCAAGAGAGATATCATTTGCAGATATGGAATCCCCGAGCGGATAATTACCGACAACGGTTCAAACCTGAATAACAAAATGATGAAAGAGCTGTGTCAGAATTTTAAGATCGAGCATCACAACTCCTCCCCTTACCGACCCAAGATGAATGGCGCTGTTGAAGCGGCCAATAAGAATATAAAGAAGATCGTTCAGAAGATGGTGGTGACCTATAAGGACTGGCATGAGATGCTACCTTTTGCTTTGCACGGTTATCGTACGACGGTACGCACATCAACCGGGGCAACCCCGTTCTCGTTGGTATATGGAATGGAAGCCGTAGTACCACTGGAAGTTGAGATTCCTTCTCTGAGAGTACTACGAGATGTCCAACTAGACGAGGCAGAATGGGTGAAAGACAGGTTGAACCAGTTGAGTTTAATGGACGAGAAGAGGCTAGCTTCTCTAGCATACGGTCGTTTGTACCAGAGCCGAATGAAGAAAGCATATGATAAGAAGATACGTCCTCGGAGCTTTCAGACGGGCGACCTTGTGCTGAAAAGGATTCTCCCGCCACAGGCAGATCACAGGGGCAAGTGGACCCCCAACTACGAAGGGCCATACGTTGTCAGAAAAGTCTTTTCAGGAGGGGCTTTATTGTTGTCCACCATGGACGGTGAAGACTTTACGTCGCCTGTGAATTCGGACGCAGTTAAAAAATACTTTGCTTGAAATTGACCCACTGGACAGAAAAAAGAGAGTCCAGGCAAAAATGGGGCATCCTGGCGAACCAAAAATAGTATGAAAGGTTCGGGCAAAAGTTAGGGATAAAATGAAAAAAATGTACACCCGCGAAGTTGAAAACCTACACTGGGCGGCTTCGGCAAAAAGGGTATCCCGGTGAACTGAAAACCCGTAAAGGGCGGTTCACGCAAAAGTTAGGGATTTGAAAAGCAAATGACTGCGGTCCGAATTTGATACCAAAGTGAGCATTGGTGTGGGAGAATATACCTGAGGGGTCGATTATCAGATACAACCTCTTCGGAAGTGTGAATACCGGGAAAGCATTAGAGTCGGGCGAGTCATAGGAGGATCAGTTCATGATGTTCGTCTGCGTCCCGTTGCCGACATGTGTACAAATTTGATTTGTCATTATATTTATGCTTCTTGTGCATACTTGTATATTTGTTGTGCGTAGCTTCCTCTTTTCAGGAGTTACATCCCGTGTACAAAACTCCGCCCATTTAGGGGCCCAATCAATAAAACATGTTATTCAGTATTTGATGCTGGTTCTTTACTGTTTTGTACATGACAACGCCGATGTTTAATAAAACTAGCAAGTGTATAACGTCGCTGGCCCTTGCCAATAATTGCTAAAACTTTGAATTAACTGAAAATCATGTCACTAACATTAACCTGAATAGATTTGGTTGCATAGACTTGTCTTGCCTTGTTTGTGGTGTTGCAGGGTTTGTAGCCGTATAAAGTGGACGATCAAAAGATTGCAGTACTGACCAGAAGCAAGTAACGAAAGACTCGATCCCCACGTAGGTCGCGCTTCTGAGATGACAATGTTCCTTACTGAAGAAGGATCAAATTCCCCAGCTAGTCGTAGCTTATTCGAAGGACATTCTCCAGTAGGGTTGTTCACTCTCAGCAGAATTAATGATTCCAAGATCAAAGGTTGTATTCAGACAGTGTGGTGTCCTCCGAAAAGGATTCCCCCATCCCGAGACGAGTGGTTTAGCCTCAGAAGACTAATATTCCAACTTGTGAGTTGTACCCAGGAAGTTTACCCTTCCCCGTAGGGTCATTTACTCTCACCAACGGAGTCAGCTGATTTTCCCCAAGAGAGTCGTTTCGTCCTCAGCGGAGTTCTCTCTTTTTCAGCAAGTGTTCTTTCCTCCTAGTGGAACTCAAAGATTAAAAAAGAAAACTCTCCCCGGCAGAGTTGGTGGTGTATCCTGGCATTTATTTTGCCGGAATACCGTGTGATACCCGTTCACTCTCCAGCAGAAGTCCAATCATGATTGTCGCATTCAATTATTCCTCAGTGAAGCGGGCTTCACTCTTCCAGCATTTATTTTGCTGGAATAATTCCGTAACACCTGGTTACCCCCAGCGGAGTTGGCGTTGTCTTCAGCATTTATTTTGCTGAAGCGGTTTCTGTATCCCAGTAGTTCGAGTCTGCATTTGCATTGGCATATAGTGTCATACTTGCATCCACCAAATAAAAAAACGCGTAGCATTTCCATGTCGAATGGAGCATTACGCCATTGTCAAACATATGTATTTTGAAACATAAACCAGGTTGGTTAACCGTTTGTTTTCAAGTATTGTTTCCCATGCAGGTGGAGAGAGCTCTTGCTCAAATTAATTATCAAACATTCAAGATCTCGGCACGAGACATGTAATGATAATGTCAATCGTGGCATTATTCCCCACAGCGTTGCTTGATTAAGTGTCTCTTACCCCTCCAGCGGAGTATTTCTTCAAGGTTGTTGTTGTGACAGCACCAAAAGATTGCGTGTATCGATCTTTTGGGAAGTTGTCTGGCAGTGTGGAATCAGAAAATCCCCGGTAGAGTCCTTCTCAGATTTGCTGCCATGTCAGCGTTGAAAATTGGAAGACTAGACTCATATTATGTTACCCGTGTTGACGGAGATGTTACCCGTGTTGACGGAGATGTTACCCGTGTCGACGGAGATGTTACCTGTGCTGACAGAGATGTTACCTGTGATAGACAGAGATGTTGCCCGTGTTGACGGAAATGTTACCTGTGCTGACAGAGATGTTACCTGTGATAGACAGAGATGTTGCCCGTGTTGACGGAGATGTTACCTGTGCTGACAGAGATTGTTACCTGTGATAGACAGAGATTGTTACCTGTGATAGACAGAGATGTTACCTGTGATAGACAGAGATGTTACCTGTGCTGACAGAGATTGTTACCTGTGATAGACAGAGATTGTTACCTGTGTTGACGGAGATGTTACCCGTGTTGACGGAGATGTTACCTGTGATAGACAGAGATTGTTACCAGTGTTGACGGAGATGTTACCTGTGCTGATAGAGATGTTACCTGTGTTGACAGAGATGTTACCCGTGTTGACGGAGATGTTACCCGTGTTGACGGAGATGTTACCCGTGTTGACGGAGATGTTACCCGTGTTGACGGAGATGTTACCCGTGTTGACGGAGATGTTACCCGTGTTGACGGAGATGTTACCCGTGTTGACGGAGATTGTTACCTGTGATAGACAGAGATTGTTACCTGTGATAGACAGAGATGTTACCCGTGTTGACAGAGATGTTACCCGTGTTGACGGAGATGTTACCCGTGTTAACGAAGATGTTACCTGGGATGAACAAAGATTGTTTCCTGTGTTTAGACAGATGGTTTGCCCGTATGGATAAACGGATGGAGTTTCCTGTGATTATACAGAAATGTTTCCCAGCGAAGCGCCAGGATTTTTCCGTGATGTGAGTCCTGACGTGGACAGGTTTGTGTTTATTCGTGATTTGGCGAAATTTGGGTCCAGATGTGGACAGGGTTACTCCGGTGACAACAGAATCTCTAGTCGTGTTGACGAATTTGTCTCTCTTCTTGTGTTGATAAGGTTAGTCCAGTTGTGGACAGATGTGTTTTGCGAAAAGTGTTCAGTACCTGTGGCGCTGCATAGGTGGTTGAAGTTGAAATCAGAATTATCAGACGTCGGATCAGTTGTTGTCGTAACAGATTCAGTTAGTGGATGCCGGTCCCCAAACAGTGGTGCAGTTTATTTCTGCGGTTGGCAAATTTCCGGGTTCTTAGTATTCAACCGTCTCGTACCTCGAATGTTTGAAGGCCGTTCGCTCTTCACCCAATGGGGTCCAAGTCGCTTGAATAGGGGCAGCTGTTGCACCCTAAAATTTGCTCAACCTACTTCACTTGGTTTATGTTTCAATTGCATTAGCATTTGCATAAGGAGTCATGTACATAGTCTAATCATTTGCATAGCATAGCATAACAAGTCATTCAACAAGGGACCAAGTACTATTCTTATCTCTATGAGCCTATCAAGAGGTTATTATTCAAATTCAATCTTAGCCAAGTCATCAGAAAGAAATTGAAATCTAAGAAGTCAGTGGATCAAGCAGTGAATCTATCTCCTATCTGAGGGTATTTGAAGATCATCAAAGAAGTTGTGAGCTGTGAATTGAGAGCATGGAGGGTATATAGACATCATGGAGGACCTAGAGGGTCATTTTGAAAGTGAGACAAGTCATTGAGGTGATCACAAGAGTTGCAGTTGAAGACAGTCAACTAGGGTTTCATCTGGGTCAACCCTAGGTCAACCCTAGGTCAAATGATTGATTGAAAGGCATCAAGGTCTATTTGAGAGATGTGGGGTTCATCATTTGACATGTAGATATGGATATGGTGTTGTGCCAAGGAGAAATCAAGAGAAATCAAGAAGAAGAGGAGTTTCTAAATTAGGGTTTCTGTGTAAAATTCCCTGATTTAGGACAAACTTCCAAGCAAGATAATTCAAAATGCAAGCTTCAAATGGATCCTTGGCCAACATGAAACTTGTAGAGGATCTCATGACCTTTAATTTGAGTGGTGGAAGACATCAAGGAGATTTATAGAGCTCAACTTATGGTCCTTGCAAGTTACAGGTCATCTGAGGCATCTGAAATTTTGTCTGTGAAAGTTACTTGTCTTCCAAGAAACTTTTACCCCTCAAGGAGCTTTCAAATGGATTTCTGGTAAACATGAGAGTTGTTCCTCATTGTCTTAGCTTTCTAGAAAGGTATGGTATGCCTTCATCTGATTTGTGGAACTCTACTTATGACCTTGTAAAGAAAAGGGTATTTTGGTCATTTGAGAATTACAGGTCATTTCAAGCATATGCCTAAAACTCATACAAGGAAGCTTCAAATGAAAAACTTCACAACATAAAACTTGCTCCAAATGACATTTGGAGTCTATAAAAGTGATCATGAAAGTTTGGAAATGCTCATAGCTCAAGATTTCAAATTTGGTCAATTAAAAGGTGAATTTAATGAATAAAAGTGACCTAAAAATGAGATTTTTCATAACATGTTCAAATGGGATGAAATTATAGGTCATTTTGATTGGAAAGAATATTTTGAGACCATTGGCAATAGTGTATTTTTGAGTTTAGTTCAAAGTTTGAGAGATATCATTGGTTGCTTATGTATGAAGTTACACATGCCAAAACACAAGGGATTTGTGCACAAGAAGTTTCTAACAAGTTCTAGATGGTTCCATGAGCATCTATATATTGAGTAGGGTGGATCCAATCATGGGTTGGTGATTCATTTGGTTGAAAACTCATAGTTACATCTCATTCCTCAATTTTGCAAATTACACAAAAACTCTATCAAATCTTCATCATTCTTCAAAATTCTTGATTCTATCATCATCTACATTCATCATAGAGCAAGTTTCCAGCAAGATCTGGTTGAATTGAAGCAGAATTCGTGTGCTACCAAGTTTATCATCCAAATTGCAAAAGGAATTGGTTACAAGAATCCAAGGGGTTTAAGCAAGAACCAGTGCATACAGAATCAAGATCTTGGTCTATTGATTGCCATTGGAGCATTGCTGAGCTTGAAGTGGTGATTTCATCCATCTGTTTTCAACTTTAAACCAGGTTAGTGTTTCTATCGAATTGGCTTAATTTAGTTAGCATGATGTAGGTTGGTTAGGATAAGAATGACCTAGGTAGTTAGGGGAATAATTCTGGAGAGTTTGGCTGAATTTCATGGAGGTTAATACATGAGCACCAAAACTGTTTTGACCTAGAACTAAGAGGATAGAGAGTGTTAATTCATGTGGATTAGTTTAGAATGATCAGGGATGTGTGGTGGTTACACTAGTACCAAGAAACTGGAGTTTCATGAGAGAGGAAATTGGAGTGTTCATGGAGAGGAAGCTATCGGGTTTGATTTTCTAGGTTGTTACAGTGAGAACTAGTAATGTAGCTTTGTTCAGCTTGAGAATTAGAGCAATTTTGCTTTTTATGGATCTGAATTTCATGGAGAAATGAAGCTGTATGAGAGGGTGGAAGTCTGGTTCATGCAAGCTCGTCCATGGCTCAATCATGGTGAAACCCTAGCTCGTTGGAGAAGAAACATGATGAGTGTTGGATCATTCACAAGACTTTGACTGAGAAACGCATCCAATGGCCAGGATTTGAAGTTGAAAACGAGAGGGAATTCAGAAACGTGAAACGCACCGTTTCACTTATGTCTTCAGACTGGGCTTAAGTGCAATTACTAGCCACACCACCACTTTCCAGGCCCATTCCTTATTGAACTGTATTTCTTACTTTTCGCACCGTTTTTGTTTTTTTATTTTCTTTTGTGTTTTCTGAATTAGCTGGGCCCAGACGCGCCTTGCTATGCGCACCCCCAGTCTGGGCCCATCCTCCATTTTTCAATGCACTTTATTGCTGACTGCACCCCTAACCAATTTCAATTCATTTTAATTTCATTCATTTTTCTTAATTGTTTGAAAAATCATAACAAATTGAAAATTCCATATTTTTGAGTGGTTGTTTTTGCATCTTTTTCTTATTTCCGTTAAGAAAATTGTCATGTAATAAAATTAGAATTTCATTTTATTTTTGCATTTTTAGTATATTTTTCTTTTAAATGGGTTTTAAGTGATGTTTAGTTTAATATTTGATCTTGTTGATTTTAGTTTAGCTAGATCCTTTTATATTTTGGACCCATTCTGTTTAGAGTACTTCACTTAGGACTTCAAATTTCATATGAGATTTAATTCATGATTTTAGGACTAAATTTTAGATTGTTTGTTTAGGTGTGATTAGGGGAATCAAAATTAGGGTTTAGGTGTGACATAGGTGTGATAAATCATTTCTTTTAGGAGTTGTAGTTTGAATGTTGGGGTATGGGACTATAGGGGTATTATGGGTAAATAATAGATCCCTTAGAAAATGCTAGGAATTCCCCTATTATATTAATACTACCAGTATACTTCCTGTATTTGCTTGATTGTGTGGTGTGCCCTCTCTAGGGTTATTATTTGACTGTGTGGGGTATTGGGCCTGCTTGGGGTTTGGGTTTGAGCTAAAGACTTTGTTGATGAAGCCATTGAAGACAAAACGAATGAAGACTCAATTCAGGAGTTGATGAAGAGTATATCTTGCTGGCAGCTGTTGGAGGTTATAGGATCTAGGAGTTAGGTAGAGCTCTAGAATAACAACTTGATTCACAAACATGGAAGGTCTTGTTTGCATCCATCCCTCTCTATGATGCAGAGTCTCTCTAGGACACTTACCCCCTTCCTTTGGAAGGCTTGGTGACAGTGTCTAAGAGATAGAACTCTTGAGAGAAACTTTCTACATATTGTTAACAGTTTGTTTGCCACCTTTGGTGGTCAACTAACTGCTTAACATCCCAATTCATTCTTTTGACTGCTGCTCATCTTGGAGATTGAGACTTGAAGAAAAGCACTGAAGGATTGAAGATAGAGACCTTGCTTGAAGTCTGTGAAGATGAAGACTGATGCATGCTTGAAGCCTGTAGATGGTTGAAGATGACTTGAAGACAGATGTTGGTGAAGCCTGCTGCTTGCTGTTTACTTTTTGATGTTTATAATTTTTGATGTATTGTTTGAATTTCCCTGACTGTATTGTTTGCCATTTAATCAATTAGGTTGAAAGCGAATTTTGTTCGCTTTTGCCTGTTGTTTTCTAGGTTCGAGGTTGAGTGGGACTCCCTTGCCTCGCTTGTATTGTTGCATCCATGCATTTTACTGCTTTATTGTATATATGCTATTGTTTCTGTTTCCGTTTATCCCTTAGGATCTCTGCTTCTCTCTGCGCAAGAGAGGAGCATGATAGACATTAGGTCTTAACCCATGCATGATAACATTAGGTTAGTTTGATTCCCTTTTCAACCATAGGTTAGAGTTCTGTCTCTTCTTTCTCGAAACAAACAGAAAAACACAATAAGATTTCAAACACAATAAAAGACACTTCTTCCGTAAAAGAATGTGAACTCATCAAAACGTCATTTTTGTCCGCTTGGACCAGTAATCAGAAAAACCCTTTTTTAGGAGGAGATAAAAGCAATCAAGACAGACTTGTGTCGTACGTGGCCCGAACTACGTTTGCTCTGATCTTTCATGATGTATGAAAGTACGTAGGCATAGGATGCGATATCCTAGCGAGCACCCTTCCACTCCTTTCCCGTAGGTAGGCGAACTACGTTGACTCTGATTACTCGTTCCAGACGGGAATACGTAGGCATAAAGTGCGATACTTTGCCGAGTCATTTTATTTTCTTTTAACCCCTGACCTGTAGAATAGATAGAATAACAATCCGTACCAGAAAACAAGCGTGGATCCCGTCGAGTACGACGGACGTGAGGGGTGCTAATACCTTCCCCTTGCGTAACCGACTCCCGAATCCAGGATTTGGTTGCGATGACCATTCCTTTCCCCGTTTTGCGGTAGGTTTACTCTGAGCGTTTCCTTTCCCTCCTTTGGGATAAATAACGCATGGTGGCGACTCTTCTGTTCAGCCAGCGCCGATTTTCGCAGTAGCGACAATAAGCTACACAATCTTCACAGTCTCTTCCACAACCAGGGAACATTCCACCCTCTAACAACTTACTCATCATAAAACTAAAAGAAGTTTTCAGCTTTTCCACATCAGACTCCAGATTTAAACCTTCTTCATTAACAATAGCGTTCACCCCAGCCGCTCCATGATTAGGCATGGGATTCTGGATAACATTGAGCACATCATGGGTAAAGTTGATAACTTTACTGTTGATAAGGTCTTGTACCTTATGCTTGAAGGCTTTACAATTATCAATATGATGATCGGGAGTGCCAGAGTGAAAGTCACATCTAGCATTAGCATCATATCCTGGAGGCGGTGTGCCCGTTAAATGTGCTAACGTCCTTTTCTAGATCAACTGCAGCTGCATTAAATGTTGTAGTAATTGTGAGTAAGGCATCGACGGCGCGTCAAATTGCTTATTCACTGTCCTTCTGCGATCTTGGAACTGTCGCGGCGCATAATTCTGTTGATGTTGCTGCTGTGGACGTGGTTGTTGTTGCTGAGGTTGTACTGCTGGGATAGCAATACTTGCCACTTGAGGTTGTTGTTGATAGTATTGTTAATGTTGATGTTGACTTTAGTTCCTATTCCGGTTTTTGAAACTCAACACTGCATTTGTTTCACTTTCTCTTTTCTTGGTATCAAAATTTTTCCTACCTCCTCCAGATGAGAGCCCTTCTCCTGTCTGTATCTTCCCCAACTTTATGCCATTTTCAACTCTTTCGCCTGTAATAATCAAATCCGAGAAGCTTCCAGACATATTGCCTATCAATTTCTCATAGTAAACTCCGGGCAACGTAGCCACAAACATGTCAATAAGTTCTCTCTCCACCATGGGAGGTTGAACCCTTGCGGCAAGTTCACACCATCTCTGGCCGTACTCCTTAAATCCTTCATTGTTCCGTTGCGATAGGTTTTGCAACTGTACATAGTTTGGTGCCAAATCACTGTTATGTTGATAGTGTTTGACAAAAGCCTCCGCCAAATCTCTCCAACTCTTAACGTTGACCGGCTCTAAACCCATATACCATTCCAAGGACGGACCTAACAGGCTATCTTGGAAAAAATGCATAAGTAACTTCTCATCATCTGAGCATGCTGACATTTTTCTGTAATAAGAGTGGAGATGCACCCTGGAATAGGTCGTCCCCTTATACATATCGAAATATGGAACTTTGAACTTCAGAGGGATCCTCAGCCCTGGGATCAATCCCAAATTTGACATATCCAGAGCCATAGCATTCTGATTTTCAAGGCTCTTCATCTTTTCCTCTATCTCCCTGAACCTTCTGTCCGCATCAGATTGTAAACCTACACCAAGGTCTCCCATGGAGAAGACATCATCCTGCTCGTCTTGCTCCCACTGGGGACTATCATTACCGTGCACAGGACACGTCGCACCTGGAATAGGAACTCCATTCTGGTTTCCTCCGCCCGGAAGGACAACCACTGTCGGGATAACATTTGCGTGTGGCGTACCCACATCATTCTAAGGAGGAACAACAGTAGTTCCACCGTGAAGGACCCCACTTCCTTCAACACTTGCAATCAGAGGTTGGGCCAGCGTCCTTAATTGTTCTTGTCCATTGGCGACCCCTTGCATCAGGTCCATAAACTGTGTCATACGATCATGGAACTCCTGCAGCTCGTTTTGAATATGATCCATAGCTTTTCGTTGATTCCCCCTCGTAGAATAGCGATGGATTGCTTGGTGTTCAATCCTGAAACAAACTAGTGGAGAACCACAGGAAGAAGTAAGGTTAACAGAACCTGGAACACCTGCAATGCAATATGAAGAAAAAATGATGCAAAATGCAGACATGTAAATATGTTTCAAGGAAATTTTCCCCTTAATTCTAGTTCCACTTGAGCGATAGGAGGATGAAGGGCCAACAGACGTAACCAGGAAAATCATCCCATAAATAAAATTAGGCGTAGAGTACCAATACACATCACACAGGATATACAACAGAGTCAACATGACCTCATCCAACAATCCTGGAGATGGTCGGGATACAACATAACAATAATTAAAAGAGAAAATGCATCAAGTACGGCGTCGAGTCTAGAACTCCACTAATAACTCCTTTATGTCTGGATGATCAGGTCTGGTAATAAATCCTTGAATGACCAAATCCCTCTTGCTGATGGTGGCTTGCAAACCTTGAACGTAGTCTTCCCAAGCATCCTCCCCAAAGGCATCCTCAAGTCTAGGTTTCTTCAAGTCCACTCTCAACTTGTACTCTTCCAACGTTGCGAGAGCTTCACGTAGCTTGCGGTCGCATTTGTAATGACGAGAAAACTTACTTAGATCTTTCTCATCTCTTACACGGAGTTGAGTCTTCAACTTAACAATCTGTTGACGAAGTCCATCTTCTCTTTCTTTGTTGTTGGTTAAGATGGCGTTCCATTGAGCGTTGAACTTGGATATCTCAAGGTGTGCTTTCTCCAACTCCTTCTTCTTATCTTTGAGAACATCACTGGCGCTTTTCAAGTCTCGACCTACTCGCTCTCGGGCGCGAATCTCTTCTGTCAACTCTCTACCCATTTGTCGCTACTGCGAAAATGAGGTGCTGGCAAAACAGAAGAGTCGCCACCTTTCGTTATTTATCCCTCAGAATGGGAAAGGAAACGATCGGAAAAACCTGACAAAAAGGTATAAGACAAGGTCATGGTAACAAATGTCTGGATTTGGGAGTCGGTTACGCAAGGGGAAGGTATTAGCACCCCTCACGTCCATCGTACTCGATGGGATCCACACTTGTTGTGTTTATTTGATGGGTTGATTATATCTATCTACGCTAAAAGTCTGGTCTGAAAAGAAAATAAAATGACTCAGCAGAACAAAGCAGTTCTATGCCTACGTATTCCCGTCTAGAACGAGAAATCAGAGTCAATGTAGTTCGCCTAACTACGGGTTACGGGGAAAGGTTGCTCGCCGAGATATCGCATCTCGTGCCTACGTACTTTCACGTGGCATGAAAGATCAGAGAAAACATAGTTCGGGAAACATGAGACACATGTTTGTCTTTTTTATCCGAGTAGGGTTAACAGACGGTTTCAGCAGTTGGTGTATGCAGCTCGCTCGATGGAGACTTAGGCGTTTACCATTTGCGGTAGAACCGGGAGTTAACAGAACTCTCCTTATGAAAAGGGTTTCCAAGGATTAAAGGTCCCAGAGGACAAAAAGATGTTTGATCTTTGTTTTCTGTTTTTAGAAGAAGTATCTTTTATGGATGTTTGCAACTGCTATCGCACTAGAGACTATGACCTGAGAGTGAATGTGTCGCATGTCACCCAAATGGTGCCATACTAAACATAAAAGTTGTTGGAAAGAAACTCTCCAACAACCCTTTCTCAAGTAGCTTAAGGCTCGTAGTGTATGACATCAATTAACCTTTATTACTGTATCTTGATTTGTTTGAAGATGAGAGGAGAAAAGACGCACTAAAGGGGAACTGATCCAATCCTAAAGTTGTCATGCAAAGTTGATCTTATGATTGAGGTTAGGAGGGAACTACCTAATGTTATCATGAACGGTTAGAACCCTAATGTCTGTCATAACTTCTCTTGAACAAGAGAAGTTAGAGCTCCTAGGGGAACATGGCAAAGGAAAACAACAACAAAAGAAATAACTGTAAAGAAACAACTGTAAGTGAAATGCATGCAATGCAACAAACAAGCAGAAGGAGCCAAGCTCAACTTCTAGAGCAAACAAGCCAGAGGCAACACACAAAGCACAGGCAAGGGAGACAGACTTAACCTTAAGCCAAGAAGCAAAGCCAAGGAATAACAGTCAAGTAGAGGGAGACAAACTCAACCTCTAATGTAAACAAGCAAAGGGAGAAAGCTCAACCTTTAGGATGCTCTTAGGCCTAGAATCATCTACATGAGGCCTAGTCTAATGCAACACACCATACAGTCACACAAGCAACAACAAAGCAATCAGCAAACAAAATAGCAAACAAACAGCTCAACATCACAGTAGATCAACAGCAAAACAATCAAAACGTCTGCAATCAACTTCAAGTCCAAGCCATCTTCAAGAGAAGGAAAGTAAAGCTCCAATTTCAATCTCCAACAAGAGAGAAGAGAGTTAACATCAAGATTATTGCTTGATGATGGAAAGCATGATGGAAACCAAGGGAATCCATCATGGCACTCAACCATACATCTGAGATAGGCATCCTCAAAGGTTCTACCTCTTGTGATATGCCACACATCCTTCCAAGGGAGGGATGAGGCTTACACATAGGGACCTTGTATCATAGGATGAGAATGGAAAGCAATCAAAGCAATCCGTGTTTATTTGAAGAAAGAGAAATCAAACTAAGCTCTTCATAAACCCTAATTGATCAAGCTCAAAGAAAGCTACCAAAAGAGGTCTAAATACCAAAACCAAACACCACAATCAAGCAAACAAAAGCTTATATATGTCTAAAATACCACCAAAGAAGATTAGCAAACCTATTATGACTAAAGGCCACCATTGGGGTTCAACTAGTGCAAGTGTTATGTTGAAGGCATCTTAAAACTAGCCTAAGTTTTAAATCTATGAAAAATACTAAATCATCTCCTAAAATCCTATAAAAATTTCTAAGGGAACCTACATGTATAAGGTATCTATGGTAAAAGGATCAGGGCCTAAATCAATGGGAAAAGCCACTAAATAAATCCTAAACTTAAAGTTGTCAAAGGGGAACCCTAAAATGGAAGGTCATGGGAACCTAATCCAAAACAGAACCTATTTTTTTCTAAAAATTGTGAAATAATTCCTAACGGATCATGCATCTCTATACTAGTAACCAGTAAAAAATCTCATTCAAATTCCATACCAAACAGCCATACAAAAATCAACAAGAAAATGAGAAAATAAGCCAAAATTAAGGAATTAATGAAAATGCATAAAATCAAATTAAATTGAAAATTGCATGAAAATAAAATGTAACAACACCAAAAAATCAGAAATTAAATCTAGATCATCCACATATTTTTATTATATTTTTCTGATCAAAATTGAAATTACTATGAATTTAAAATGACAAAGCAATTAAAATAAAATCAAAAAATGAATTAAAAAACAATAAAAGTCAGGATTAAATCAGGGGCGTAGGATCTGTGGACTTAGTATGCTCATCTAAAGGACCACAAGCTGCCAGCGCATTAATGATGCGCAGCGTTTTGGAGAGTCCAAGTCAAACTCTAAGAACAAGTCATGATCGTTGGATCTGATTACAAAGTCTTTGTTTCAACTTCATCCAAGGGTGGGGAGTTCATCTTCCTCATTTGAACTGGAAATGGAGGGAATAATCTCAGGTGAACCAGACGGTGGCTCCGGTGGCTGAGCCACCGTCTTATCCGGCGAAGCATTAGTTATATGTCACCAAAACAAGTCAAGTCTTATATGGATCTTCTCCATTTTTCATGCTGAGTCCAAATCCAATCTCCATATCTCCTAATCCCTTCTAGGTTTTGAAACACGATAAAGAACAGAAACTACACCAAATCTTCAAATGTCACCAGACCTCAATCCAAAGCCATAGATCTTCTCCTTACACTTCATAGATCATCATAAGCTATCTAGATCATGTTAACTCTCAATAATAAGGGAGATACAAGTCTCAACAGAAAATTGCTCACACCTAGAATTGTCTCTAAACTCCATAATTTTGATCCAGAATCCATCTATAATCTCTCCTAAACCTTAACCTCATGCTAAAACATGCTAGATCATCATGAATCTACAATAATTTTGAAAGTTGCATACCTGAGTTGCAGCTTCAAATTGGAGCAGTTAGGGCACGATTCTTGGCTTCAAACTGTGCAGATACACTCTATGATTGATGCTGAAGATGATTGGATCCTCAATTTGCCTTGAATTACTCTTGAAATGAAAACACGATTTGCACTTGCTCCCTTGAAATTCACCTTGCACTCTCTGGATCTAGCACAAAATAACCACCAACCTTGACCCAAATCACTTTCTGAACTTATATAGAGTGAGTTTGGGTGATTTGGAGGCCCTTTGGAGGCCCAACCAGTGAGATCCAATTTCCACTTTTTCTTCAAAAGTTCAACACGAATTTGAACCAATTCCTTCTCCAAGAAGCTTCAATTGCATTGTTTATTGACTGTGGAGAGTGTATGGATCAATTTGAGAGCTTAACTCCATCCCATGGCCAAGGTTGGATATGTTCCTTCCTCATGAAGTATCAAGTTGAAACACCATGAATTATGCCTCAAATGAAATTTCTAATATTGCCAATGTGCTCCAAATGACTTTTCTGATCAAAATGAGCACTCATTTGGTCTTGTTTGAACACACATGATTTAATTTGAGTTTTTTTCACATAAATGCCTTTAAATTTCCCTTTTGTCAAATTTCTCAAATCAAGTCTCACCCCAAGCCAAATCAATACATCCTTGATACATGGTTGACCTAAAAATGCCATTTTGAGAAATTTTTGTGTTGGAAAAAACTTCATTTGAAGTGTGCAAGATAGTGAAAATGACCTATAATGCCAAATGACCTATAATCCTACTTTCCCAAAATACCCCTGACTTGCAAAACTCATAACTTGAGTTCTACAAATCAGATGGAAGACTTCTAGTACAATTTGGAAAGCTAAGGTCAAGACCTACAACTTTCATGTTGGCCAAAAGTTGAGGAGAAACACCCTTCTAGGTCAAAGGTTCCATGGAAGTTGGTTGACGTTTGCAGACAAATTTCACATTCATCTGATGACCTGTAACTCGTCTGGATCATAACTTGAGTTCTATAGATCCAATGGAGGACTTCTAGTACTAAAATTAAAGCTAAGAGCATGCTCTACAAGTCTCATGTTGTCCAAAAGTTGAGATGAAACTTGTATATTGAGATAAGTGGTCTTGAAGTTAGGCACTAAATAGGGGATTATACCCTAAGAACCCTAGTTTAGCAACTCCTCACACTTTGAACTTTTCTTGGATTGATCTTGGAATATCACACCATGTATCTCAACACAACTTTGCATGATCACAAAGACTTAGAGTTGAGTCTTAATCCCCTTCAATTACACAGTTGACTTAGGGTTACTCAGATGAAAACCCTAATTGCAACACCCTCAACTGTGGCTCTTCACACTTAGCATAATGACTTGATTGAGCTCTACCATGACCCTTAAGGCACTCCATGAGCTCTATCCACACCCTATCCATGATCACGGCTTTACACCCCACTGATGGTCTTCAATTGGCTCCCCATGTCAGGAGATGAACCCCATACAAGCAACCAAACTTCTCAAGAACACAACCCTCTTCCATATGACTTTAGTGACCTCTCAAGCTTGAACAAGACCTCTAGATAGGCTCCTCTTGATATAAACCACACTTGATCCCCTGCTATATGAACAATGATATGCTATGCAAATGCTAGATCAATGATATGCTAATGCAATGAAACAAAAGCCAAGTAAGAAAAGGTTAGGCAAATTTTGGGGTGCAACAGCTGCCCCTATTCAAGCGACTTGGACCCGACTGGATGAAAAGCTAACGGCTTTCAACCAATCGAGGTAAAAGACGGTTGAATATCAAAGAACCCGAAAATTTGCCAACCAAAGAAATAAACTGCACAAACTGCTTGGGGACAAAATCCAGACAATTGAATCCGGTTGTCATGGCAACAAACTGATCAATCATCTGATACAAAACCTGGTTTCAACATCAACCACCTGTGTGACATCACAAGCATTGAATCCGAATTATACTCTACAATAAGTGAGCACCAAGCCACATGACCGCATTAAAATACCATCCTTGGCTTTCCATCTCCGAAGGAACGAGCATGCACTATGTAAAGTGCGTCATCCATATACTATCCTGGATCTTCCATTTCTGAAGAAACGAGCATCGCACTAAATAAAAGCGCGGATTGTCAATATACTATCCTTGACCTTCCATTTCCGAAGAAATGAGCATACACTACGTAAAGTGCGTCATCCATGTACTATCCTGGATCTTCCATTTCTGAAGAAACGAGCATTGCACTAAATAAAAGCGCGAATTGTCAATATACTATCCTTGACCTTCCATTTCCGAAGAAACAAGCATACACTATGTAAAGTGCGTCATCCATGTACTATCCTGGATCTTCCATTTCCGAAGAAACGAGCATCGCACTAAATAAAAGTGCGGTATGTCAATATACTATCCTTGACCTTCCATTTCCGAAGAAACGAGCATACACTATGTAAAGTGCGTCATCCATATACTATCCTGGATCTTCCATTTCTGAAGAAACGAGCATCGCACTAAGTAAAAGCGCGGATTGTCAATATATTATCCTTGACCTTCCATTTCTGAAGATACGAGCATACACTACGTAAAGTGCTTCATCTATATACTATCCTGGATCTTCCATTTCCGAAGAAACGAGCATCGCACTAAGTAAAAGCGCGGATTGTCAATATACTATCCTTGACCTTCCATTTCTGAAGAAACGAGCATACACTACGTAAAGTGCGTTATCCATATACTATCCTGGATCTTACATTTCCGAAGAAACGAGCATCGCATTAAGGAAAAGCGCGGATTGTCAATATACTATCCTTGACCTTCCATTTCCGAAGAAATGAGCATACACTACGTAAAGTGAGTCATCCACGTACTATCTTGGATCTTCCATTTCCGAAGAAACGAGCATCACACTAAATAAAAGCGCGGTATGGCATCCGAAAACTTGAACAAGCAACTATGCGGGGAAGATCTGACATCAACTGCCAGACATCCATCTTGAAAAAAAAGGGCAACAACTCCAAAGTCTAATTATGAAGCCTCTTAATGCTGACGTAACAACCATTCGAGGAAAACTCTACTGGGGAAATTCTGACGTCAACCGCCAGACATTTACCTTGACAACAGGTAATGACTTCAAAGGTCTAATCCATGAAATCTTTCCTTTTAAAATGTTGACGCAACAACAACCTGAGGAAAACTCCGCTGGGGAAGAAGAGAAACTCAATCAAGCAACTCTGATGAGGGCACACATGATAGGACGAACATTATCATCACATATCTCATGCCAAAAGTTTGAATATATTCGAAAACCATCCTGAACAACAATTCCAACTACCTGCAGGGAAAAACACCTGAAAACAAAGAGGTAACCAACCTGGCTTATGTTTCAAAGTGCATATGTTTGAAAATGGCGTAATGCTCCATATGAAGTGGGAATGCTACGCGTTTGGGTAAATTCTATGCCAGATGCAAATACAAAAGGGGCATTCCAGCAAAATAAATGCTGGAGAAACGAACAAACTTCCGCTGGAGGGAAGAAACAATCCTGTTGTGGATATCTCGACAAATCCGGAGTCACGAACTCTGCAGAGGATGAACAACCTATTGGAGGAAAGACAACCTGCTAGGGAAGAGAAAGAACAATCTTGCGCGAGGATGATCCTTACAAACCTCTGACAACCTGGATGTACCCTGTGAGGACTTCACTGGGGATTAACTGTGCGCATGATCGACTGCTGGGAATGCACATCACTGTCTGACCGCTTACTAGCTCGCATCCAACTCTTCTGGGGATAAAAATGCGACTTCCATATGCTGGGGAGGAATAAGATCACCTCGAGCCTGCTCCTACGTTAAGGGGCTCCGGCTGGGGAAACATGATCCCTTGGCTGTTTGCTTCGAAGGTAACGACCCTGCAAGATACGGGCAACAACAAGAGATCCTGTACAAAAGGAAATATTCAGGTCAATAGCCGTGACAATTGCTCAGTTAATTCAAAGTTTTAACAATTATTGGCTGAGGCCTGCAAGTTTATGCACGTGCAAGTTTATCAAAAACATCGCCGTTTTCCACAAACAAAACAGTAAAAGTTAAAACAAACATCAAGTACTGAATAGTATGCATTTATTGATAACGGGACTATAAATAGGCAAAAAAATTTTTTTACAATGGATGCAACTCCTGAAAAGAGGAAGCTACAAAGCAAATACAAATATGTACAGCGGTACAAAGAAATTTGTATACATGTCGGCAACGTGGCACAGACAAACACCATGAGCTGATCCTCCTATGACTCCCCTGACTCCGACGCTTTCCCGATACTCCGTCCTCGGAAGAGATTGACTTAGATAATTGACCCTCAGGTACTCCCAACCCACTAAGCAATGCAGTATCAAACTCGGACCACAGTCATTTGCTTTTTTAATCCCTAACTTTTGCCTGAATCGCCCTTTGCGGGTTTTCAATTCACCAGGATACCTTTTATTGCCAAAGTCGCCTTTTCAGGTTTTCGACTTCGCGGGTGTACATCTTTTTAATTTTTTATCCCTAACCCTTTTCTTTTTCTTTTTGGTTCGCCGGGATGCCCCATTTTTGCTTGGACTTTCTTTTCCTGTCCAGCGGGTCTCCTTAAGCAAAGTATTTTTTAACTGCATCCGAGTTCACAGGGGATGTAAAATCTTTGCCATCCATGGTGGACAACAGTAAGGCTCCTCTAGAGAAGACCTTTCGAATGATGTATGGACCTTCATAGTTGGGAGTCCATTTGCCCCTGTGATCTGATTGTGGTGGGAGAATCTTCTTTAGTACAAGATCGCCCGTCTAAAAGCTTCAAGGGCGCACCTTCTTGTCGTAAGCTTTCTTCATCCGGCTCTGATATAATCGACCATATGCGATAGATGCAAGTCTCTTTTCATCCATCAAACTGAGCTGATTCAGTTTATTCCTTATCTACTCTGCCCCATTAAGTTGGACATCAAGCAAAACTCTCAAAGAAGGAATCACAACTTCCAATTAGGACAGCTTCCATACCATACACCAGTGAGAAAGGTGTTGCCCCGGTCGATGTGCATACCGTCGTACGATAACCGTGTAAAGCGAAGGGAAACATCTCGTGCCAGTCTTTGTATGTTACAACCATCTTCTAGACTATCTTCTTGATGTTCTTATTGGCCACTTCGACAGCTCCGTTCATCTTGGGCCGATAGGGAGATGAGTTGTGATGCTCAATCTTGAAATTCTGGCATAATTCCTTCATCATCTTATTATTCAAGTTCGAACCATTGTCAGTAATTATTCTTTCGGGGATGCCGTAACGACAGATGATGTCCTTTTTGATAAACCGGGCTACTACTTGCTTGGTAACATTAGCATAAGACGTTGCTTCAACCCATTTGGTGAAGTAATTGATAGCTACCAAGATGAACCGGTGTCCGTTGGATGCGGTGGCTCAATTTTGCCAATCATATCTATGTCCCACATGGAGAAAGGCCACAGGGACGCCATAACATTCAGAGGGCTTGGCGGCACATGAATCTTGTCGGCATAAATCTGGAATTTATGGCATTTCTTTGCAAACTTAAAACAATCTCTTTCTACCGTCAGCCAATAATACCCTGCTCGTAATAACTTTTGAGACATAGCATGTCCGCCGGCGTGCGTGCCGAAGGTTCCTTCGTGGACCTCCTCCATAAGCAGATTAGCTTCTTTCTCATCCACACATTGCAATAGCACCAAATCATGTTTTCTCCTGTACATAACACCATCTGGATTCACGTAGAAGTTGCCAACCAATCTCCTAAGAGTCTTCTTATCGTGGCTGGATGCCCCAGTCGGATACTCTTGGTTCTTTATGAAATTCTGGATATTAAAATACCACGGCTTGCCATCAGACGCTTCTTCAATGGCGAATATGAAGGCGGGCCTATCAAGGTGAAAGATAACTATTCTGGGAGAATCATTCCAGAAGTTAACTTTGTACATTGAAGACAACGTCGCAAGAGCGTCAGCCATCTGATTTTCTGCGCGTGGCACATGGTGAAATTCTACTTTGTCAAAGAAAGGCAACAACCTCCTTGCATAATTCATGTACGATATCAGATTAGGCTGACGAGTCTCCCATTCTCCTTTGATCTGGTTCACGACTAGCGCGGAGTCTCCATATACATCGAGATTTTTAATCCTCAAATCGATAGCCTCCTCGAGACCCATGATACACGCCTCATATTCAACCTCATTATTAGTAATTGGAAATGTCAACCTGGCAGTGAACGGGATGTGCGTCCCATGGGGAGTAGTAATGATTTCACCAATTCCACTTCCATATGAATTAACAGCACCGTCAAAAATCAACTGCCATTGGGAACCCCGCTCAGGACCTTCACCATGCAACGGCTCTTCGCAATCTTTCATCTTTAAGTACATGATATCCTCGTTAGGAAAATCAAACTTCATTGGCTGGTAATCATCGATTGGCTGCTCGGCAAGGTACTCTGACAACACGCTACCCTTGATAGCCTTTTGTGAAACATACTGTATATCATACTCGGTCAGTACCATCTGCCATCGGGCAATCCTTTCTGAAAGTGCCTGCTTTTCAAAGATGTACTTGATCGGATCCATCTTCGAAATCAGCATGGTTGTATGATTTAGCATGTATTGTCTCAGACGTTTGGCAGCCCAAGCAAGTGCACAATACATCTTTTCGAGCATTGAGTAACGGGATTCACAATCTGTGAACTTTTTACTCAAATAATGGATCGCATGCTCTTTTCGTCCAGTCTCGTCGTGTTGACCGAGAACACAACCCATAATGTTCTCAAGAACCGTCAAGTACATGATCAGTGGTCTTCCGGCTACTAAGGGTATCAATACTGGAGGTTCCTGCAAGTATTCTTTTATTCTTTCAAATGCCTTTTGACAATTTTCGTCCCAGACAATTGCCTGATCTTTTTTCAACAATTTAAACATCGGCTCACACGTGGCTGTAAGGTGAGATATGAACCGGTCAAAGTAGTTCAACCTCCCCAAAAAACCATGAACCTCTTTCTCTATTTTTGGCGCTGGCATTTCTTGTATCGCTTTTATTTTGGCAGGATCAACCTCTATTCCTCTTTCACTAACAATGAACCCCAATAGCTTTCCAGATCTCACCCCGAAGGTGCACTTATTAGGATTCAGCCTCAGCCTGAATTTCCTAAGCCTCTCAAACAATTTCAGAAGATTCACCAGATGCTCTTCCTCCGTCTGGGATTTGGAAATCATATTGTTAACATAGACCTTAATCTCTTTATGCATCATGTCATGAAAGAGCGTTGTCATAGCACGCTGATATGTTGCCCCGACATTCTTCAAACCAAAGGGCATCACTTTGTAGCAGAACATTTCCCACGGGGTAATGAAAGTTGTTTTCTCCATATCCTCCGGCGCCATCTTAATTTGATTGTCGCCCGAAAAGCCGTCCATGAAGGAAAAGACAGAGAGTTGAGCAGTATTGTCGACCAATACGTCAATATGAGGAAGCGGGAAGTCATCCTTAGGGCTCGCCTTGTTCAGATCCCGATAGTCAACGCACATCCGTACCTTGCCATCTTTCTTTGGTACAAGTACTATATTGGCGACCCAAGGAGGGTAAGTTGTAACAGCTAGAAAACCAGCATCCCACTGTTTCTGCACTTCCTCTTTAATCTTTACGGCCATATCTGGTTTCGTTCTTCTGAGCTTTTGCTTGACCGGCGGACAGTCTTCACACAATGGCAAGCGGTGGACTACAATATTAATGTCTAGCCCAAGCATATCATCATAAGACCAAGCAAAGATGTCACTATACTCTCGAAGCATCTCGACAAGTCTCTGCTTTATATCGCTTTGCAGCGCAGCCCCTATCCGGACATTCCTGACAACTACTTCGGAACCCAAATTAACGACCTCAATATCCTCCTGATGAGGCAGAATGATTTTCTCTTCTTGTCTCAACAGACGAGTCAGCTCTTCTAGTAAGTCGTCGTCCTCAACAATCTCTTCTTCGGCTCGAAGTATCGGGTGCTCAAAGTCGAAGCAAGTCATAGGGAGTTCTTGATCGGTGTCATCCGAAATATGGATCCTGCAAGAGAAAGGGTTAAATGCTTCAAATGATATGCAAACGAAGCATGCAACCACATTGCCATTTTATTGTAAAAAATAAAAAGCAGAAAAACAGGGATCACAAAATTTGCATGAGAAAAACGCCTTTATTTGATGATTAAAGCAAAGCATACACACAAACAAGTAGGCCCTGAAATAAAATCACTATGCCCCGGGTAAGACATAGGATTGTATAATAATCGTAAAAACAAGGCATTACTGTTTCGTCGTCACTTGGATAAAGTCCTGAACAGACCAGTTGCATAGGCTTTGTCCTGACTCGTTGGGCTTGATCCATGAATCCATGTCACAGTCGCTATCTCCATCTTCACTGTCAGACACTGCATTAACCGTTTCAAAACTGACTCCCCCTGGAGTAAACACAATCGGCCCTTTGAACTTTGGCGCGTTCTGTGAAGAAGATGACGACGACGGGCGGTATCCCAAGCCAAATTTATCCTGCTTAACAGGAATCTCCAGAACTTAACCCCAACCTTTAGTTTCCCCAGCCTGAACTACCGCTTGGGCTTCTCTGTATGAAGACATAGCCACCTCTGGCCCACTGCTTATGACAAGAGATTTGTCTCTGATCTGCACCCCTTCAAAAGCTTGGCACAATGTCTCATGGATCTCACCATCCACTTCGACATATTTGAACGACGACATGTGACTTACCAGGATATCTTCCTCCCCACACACGATGACAATGCTACCACCGACTATATACTTAAGCTTTTGGTGCAAAGTAGACGTTACAGCCCCTGCAGAGTCAAATGGTGCAACACAAACAAAATATTAAAGCAAAATGACTTGAACAAGTCAAAGAAAAAGTGAGATGAAATGGGAGAAGTGACAACTCCTACAACCATTCATACATCAATCACTTACACCAAAAGATAAACAACAATGCACAAGCAAGCACCATGACCAAAGTAGAGATGGGATAAAGAGGCTTGGGTAGCAAGCATATGAGAAAATGTCTTAACCGAACACATCACATTGATCATGAAAGAACAAAGAGCAAACAAGTCAAAATAAACCATCATTCAAGACAAACTCAAAGTACGAACATGAACACCAAATTATCTTGAATGATGATCAAAGCAAGTGGGACAGAAATGAAACCCTAAGAAAAAAGTTCAAATCAAGATGGAAAACAAAGTTCAAGCAAGGAACAAGTCAAGGCAAGAGAAAAGAACCAAAGTTCAATCCATGATCAACACTTAAGAATCAAGTGGAATGTCCTAACTTCAAAGTAACTTGTAACACAAGTTACACAAATGTAATGACCAAAGAAGGAAAAACCAGCACCTTAATCATGCCATGAATGAGTATCAAGACTCATAGGGTGTATATGGGATCCATCAAAGTCATTTCCCAAAGAAGTTAGGTTAAACTAGCTTGTATGAGCACCTTCAAAAGTGACTTGACATGCAAGGTTCACCAAAAATAGAAGGGTAACTCAATAAATCTCAAATAAAATGCACAAAGTAGCTAAGACCAACGGCAAACAGAAGCCAAAGTTTCAAAGTGAAACTCACCACAAGGCATTACCAAACAATTCCATTGTTAAGGGTGCTCCACCTTATCGAGGGTTTATCAAGGGGAAGCAAAAGTTAATTCAAAACCAACTACAAAACAATCAAACATAAGCCAAAATAATCCTCAAGAACACCTCAATCCCTTACCTAGGTGAGGGAGAGGCCATGGTCATTGGAGATTTGAATTGGAGGCTCAAATGGTCATGATCACAACTAGGGTAGACCAAAAACACTTCCAAATGTAAATTCTAAATAAAATACAAAAATAAAATAAAATCAGAAATAAAAAACATGAAAAATTAAATAACATGCTAAGGTATAAGAAAATATTTTTGTAGAATTTTTGGGTAATTAAAAGTATATTTAATAAATTAAAATGAAAACGGAAAATAAATGAAATAAAAATAAAAGGAAAGCTAAAGGAGGTGTGCCAAGCAAAACCACTTGAACTATAGCCAGGCAAAACGCAGATGGGCCAAATGACACGGGGGTGGGGATAGCAATAAAATCAAAGCCCAATCCAAACTCACACACACTCAGCCAGACACACTGGCTCTCATTAAAAGACGTGGCAGTGAGTCATACACATGGACAAATGGAAACGAGACATCACATTTCATTTAAATTCAAAAACATGGCGCCAAGGCCAGCTCAGCTATCTTCTACCTCCAGATGCCAGAACCCTAGTTCCGGTCGTCTTCTCTGGCGGCAACCCATTGGAGAAAAAATTCAAAATGCCCAGAAATGGCAAGGAAGGGTACCTCTCAACCCAGAATTTCATGGAGATCTCAAATCCATCCTTACAATTTAAAAACAAACCCGTTTTCACAGTGAATCAGAGGCAAAAAGTTTAAACATGGTAAACTAAAACTCAATCAAAATGATGTGCAAACATTGCCTACTTGCGTAGGACTTCAAATGTACTCAACATGCTCCTAATACGTGCCTAAAATGAGAGGAAAAAGTTTAAGAAGTTACCTAGGGGAGTATGTCCACTGCTTCTTCAAAGCTTGCTGTGAAGCCTCCAAAAGATGCAGAATGCTTCGTTGAAGCTTGTAGAAGCTTGAGCTGAGCTTAAATGGCCTTGAATCTTCCTTAAACTAACAACCAAGTTGAAGTAGGTGTGAACCAAAGTGCTTGCAGAAGGCTCTTTTTGCAAACAGAAAGTGGAGAGAGTTATGGTGAAGGGATTATGAGGTGCAAATGGATGAAAGGTTCAAAGGAGAGTGGGATTCGAAGAAAAAATCAGAGAGAGAGCAAAGGAGCTAGATCTGATATTTTACTCAAATGGAGGCTCTCTTCAGCTAGGGTTTCAACTTTTGCTTTTTATATGAAGTAAGATGAGGTTAAAGACTTTAACTGTGGTGAAAATTCAGACGTTGTAGGTCAAAGGGAGAGTTTTTTCAATGGTGGATGATAGACCATACACGATTTTCCTTGCATTGTCGCTGTTTGCTCTAGTGGAAGGAAGGATCAGAGGGAGTGTGTAGTGGTCAGGTTTGTGGCTGTTTGTCCCTTTCCTCTTTGGCCAAGATATTTCAAAAATGACACAACATATCACATGCCTTGTTGGTCTTATTTTGGTAATGTTTTGGGACACGAAAAGAGGCATCATGCGTGTGAATTGAAACAAGAGTAATGATGCAAGGCTAGGTTGAGAAACATACCAAGACCATTCATGAGTCATGCCTTGAATCAAACTTCCAAATCACCTACTTTGAACCACCATTGCTTGATGCATTTGGCTCCTCTTGATTGAAATTTGGGCTCAAATGAAAGCTTGTATGATAAGGAACAACTTTGATGTTGAAGAAATCTTGGTTTGCAACTTGGAAAGCCATGAAAATTAAGTTTGAAAAACATGTCATGCAATCTGCCTTGGAATAACTTAGAAAAAATTCTAAGTTATGAGTTTTGATTCACTTGAAGCCCTAACTTTGAACCTCCATAACTTGAGCTTCATTAACCCCATGAGAAACTTCTAGTAACGGATGAAAATCTTGGAACAAGACCTACAAATCTCATGTGGGACAAAATTCCATTTGGAACCAAGAAATTGATGAGAATTGACTTGGAAACTTGGTCCAAAAATCTGTCCAAACTTGCTAAATTTGAGGTTCTTGATAACCCTAACTTTTGAACATCATAACTTGAGCTCTAAGCATCACATGATGATGAATTATTGCTCAAAAGAAAGCTATGGTTATAAGGAACAATTTTGATGCTGGACAAAATTTCATTTGGAACCTTGATCATGAAGAAAAATGGCTTTGAAAGTGGCTGATTTACACATGGAACTTTCCATAAATGGAAAGTCTCTATAACCCTAACTTCCCAAAAATGGCAAGTTTCACACTTCTTGATTTTTTCATGATCCCTTTGAAATTTATTGGTCAATTTTCACCCATTGGCCATGTTGAACATGAGGAACATGATTTTGACCTTAAAAAGTCAGGAGTTGTCTTTTTCCTCTACACAGTTGACTTTTCCCCAAATCTCCTGATTTGCAATTGACTGTCCAATTGGAGCTCTTCTGGTTGAAATTGATGATCAACCTTCTACTCTAAACACCTCGGGACATATGAAGGATCATAGAAACATGTTTTTCTCCAAGAACAAGTCTAGACTGATTATATGTGAAACCCTAATTTCTAGTCCTTTGTCAATGCCTTTTGCAGATGAATTGAATGACCATTCCAACTCCACAATAGCCTCTAAAGTACTCAACAAATCTTTATCCCATACTCACACCAATAAAAAGACCTTATGAACTCTTGAACAATCCCTTGGTGGTTCTCAGACAAGGATCTATAGTAAGCCTCTCCCCTCAAGGAGCTTTGACAACTTAATGATAATACCAAACACTTAAGAACTTGAAGCCAATGCCTTTGCTTGAACTTGAAGCCAATAAGACTCTCCTATTGGATGGCATACAAACAAATCTTGATCTCCTGTAAGAATAATGCTATGCAAATGCAGGATGCATAAAAAAATGTAATGAAACATAGGCCAAGCAAGGAAAGAGGTTGGTCAAATTTTGGGGTACAATAGTTGCCCCTATTCAAACGACTTGGACCTGAAAGGATGAAAAGCGAACGACTTTCAAACATTCAAGGTAAAAGACGGTTGAATATCAAAGAACCCGAAAACTTGCCAACCGCAAAAAGAAACGGTAACTGATAATTATAATTGAAAACTCTGTTGGGGAGAGATAAGGATAAGTTGGACGCATCCATCGAAGATCATTATCTGTTGGGGTCTGGATACCGCACAGGCAAGAGAAAAATTATAATCTGCCAGGGTCTGGATACCATATAGGCAAGGTAAACCATCGTCCAGGGTCTGGATATCGCTCGAGCTTAAAGGGATAAAATGATGTTAGCCGGGATTTGGATATCGCACGGGTTAAAGGAAACATCATGGTCTGCCGAAGTCTGGATACCGCACAGGCTAAAGGAATAAACCGGTGGAAGTCGGGGTCTGGATACTACACGGGCTTGAGCCAAGAAAGCCGAGGTTTGGATACCGCACAGGCTAAAGGGATAAACTGGTGGAAGTCGGGGTCTCGATACTGCACAGGCTAAAGGAATAAACCGGTGGAAGCCAGGGTCTGGATACCGCACGGGCTTGAGCCAATAAAACCGGTGAAAGCCGAAGTCTGGGTACCGCACAGGCTAAAGGGATAAACCGGTGGAAGCCGGAGTCTGGATACCGCATAGGATAAAGAAATAAACCAGTGGAAGCCGGGGTCTGGATACCGCACGGGCTTGAGCTAATAAAACTAGTGAATGTCGGGGTCTGGGTACCTCACAGGCTAAAGGGATAATCCGGTGGAAGCCAGGGTATGGATACCGCATAGGCTAAAGAAATAAACCGGTGGAAGCCGGGGTCTGGATACCGCATGGGCTTGAGCCAATAAAACTGGTGAAATCCGGGGTCTGGGTACCGCACAGACTAAAGGGATAAACCGGTGGAAGCCGAGGTCTGGATACCGCACATGCTAAAGGAATAAACCGGTGGAATCCGGGGTCTGGATACCGCATGGGCTCACTGGAACAAACACCAACTGGGGTCTGGATACCGCACATGTTGGTTAAACAAAACGGTATGAGTCGGGGTCTAGATACCGCACAGGCTAAAGGAATAAACTGGTGGAATCCGGGGTCTGGATATTGCACGGGCTTAAGCTAATAAAACTGGTGAAAGTCGGAGTCTGGATATCGCACAGGCTAAAGGAATAAACCGGTGGAAGCCGGGGTATGGATACCGCTTTGGGTCACTGGAAAAAACATCAACTGGGGTCTGGATATCGCACAAGTTGGTTAAACAAAACAGTATGAGTCGGGGTCTGGATACCGCATAGGCTAAAGGAATAAACCGGTGGAAGTCGGGGTCTGGATACCGTATGGGCTTGAGCCAATAAAACCGTTAAAAGCCGGGGTCTGGATACCGCACAGGCTAAAGGGATAAATTGGTGGAAGCCGGGGTCTGGATACCGCACGGACTCACTGAAATAACCGGAGGTAGCCGGGGTCAGAATACCACACAGGCTTGCACAAACACTGTTGTCTACTGGAGATACACCTAAAAACAAGAGGTAACAACCTGGCTTATGTTTCAAATGCATATGTTTGAATATGGCATAATGCTCCATACGAAATGGAAATGCTACGCATTTGGGAGGATGCTATGCACGATGCAAATGCAAAGGAACCACTCCAGTAAAATAAATGTTGAAGAGAGGAAACAAACTCCGCTGGGGATGACCGGGAAGGCCTAGTGCAATTGGACTTTTACTGGGAGAAACAAGCCCTGGATGACTTCTACGAAAAAAAAGAACTCTTTTGAGTATCACTGCTTTGATGAGAAAATATCCACTCCGCTGGGGATCAAATCAACTCTGCTGAGGAAAACACCCTGGATGGCCTACCAGAATACAACTCTTCTAGGGAACAAACAAACTCAGCTATGGACAACAAATCCAATCTGTCGGGGAAATCATCCCTGGATGGCCTCCTAGGACGACAAAAAGACTCTTCTAGGGTACTAAACAAACTGCTGAGGAATAGCTCCACTCTGTCGGAGATTGAATCCGCTATCTATTAGGAATGATGAATAAGATTTACTGGGAGATTATCCTATTCTCTCTCTGCTGAGGATGGAGAAAAACAATTAATCAGGTAATCTCACTCTGCGGGGAAGAAAATTGCTCCACCGACTCTGTCGGGGATTAGGCAATGAAGGAATCATCATTAACCTCTACTTGGGGAAATGAGCAATAAACTCAACAATATCAATCTCCATGGGGAAAGGAGTCAACCATTCAGACTCTGTCAGAAAACGGAACTCTGAATTCGTTCCATTGCTAGGAATAATCTTGACCGCATGCTATCCCAACCTGCTGGGGAGGAAAACTATCTTAGCCTACTCACCTTCCTTAGGTGGGGTACTTCTGAAAAATCTCGAGGATGAGAGTCCTGCACATGACAAATAAACAAGCATGTTTTGTGCAATAGGCACCATCTTAATCATCGCTTGTGACATTATTTAAGCAAAAACACCGTTTCAGTTATAGTTGGCAAAGCCCAGAAGTTTATGTATGCAAAGGTTTATAAAAAACATCAGGCATCGTTTGCAAACAAAACGGTAAAAAGCTAAAACAAGGACAAAAGCTTTCTGAATAATATATTCCATTGATGGATGGCCTGTAAATAGGCAAAAATTACAGCAGATGCAACTCCTGAAAAGAGAAAGTTGTGCAAGAAATATACAGAAATGCAAGAAAATATACAAAATGTCGGCAATGTAGTACAGAGGATGAAGCATAAATGGCCCATATTGAAATTTCTTTTTCCCTCCTTTACCTTCTGTTTCCTAAAATAATGATGAATTGAACAACTTCTTCTATGGATTCATCTTCTCAAACCTAGCTCTCCTTCTCAAAAGTTGTATTCTCCTTGCTTCTTATTTTTACGTACTATCAGATTCTTTTAAAACCTAACTTTTCCCCAACTTTTAGAATTTATATGGTTCTCCATATTTCTTAGTTACAATTTTTGCCAAACTTTCTCTCCTGTTGGCATATTTTTTTTCTCAATTCACATAAATGGCCCCAAACTCATATTTCACCAATTTTTCTTATTTTATTTTCAATAATAATTAAAATTCTAATTATTACAATTATTTTCTAAATTATTCTACCAAGTTATTATATTCTCTTCACACGTTACCATTTTCATAACACCCCAACAACATATAATCATATAATTTTATTTAAAGGCATACCAAATATCAAATAATTAAATAAAAAATATAAATAATTCAATTAAAAAATTTAATCGAATTTGGGGGGTTACACGTAAAAGTTAGCCTGTCATCTAAGTGACGCCCTTCACCCTGCACCAGAAGGCAAAAATGTCAGTTTAGCCATGGGAGTCCACTTGAACTCCAATTTTTGGCTCCCCTCATCCCAACACGCTCAGAAAATTATACCACGTCTAATAACATACTATTGTAAATGTGCCTTAAAACCTTTGTTGATGAAGAGAAAGAAAATATATTTTGTAGATTGCATTTATCGCGAAAATCGAAAGTTTTAGAAAGTCGGACGAAAAGTCGAAAAAAAATTGGTCGGTGAATAGTGTCAGTCGTACGGTGAATAGTATTGTTTGTATGGTGAATAGTATTTTTGAGTTTTGCGCTTTTTTCGATTCGGTCCATGGATCCATGTGATTTTGGACCGTGTTTGTTGGGTATTTGCTATTACAAACATGTATCTCTTATATGTTTGGTGTGTGACAATCTTAGAGTTTTCACCAACAAGGGAGACCAATGGTTTAAAGGTATAACACAGGGTTTCAACTATGCACAAAGAAAACATTGGATTACACCTTGGGTTTGAGTGGTTCATATATTGAGAGTTAGAGAGGTAGGGAAACACTTGGATAGAAAATAGGTTTGTTCTTGGGCACCTTCAAGGTTGTTCTTGGGAACTTGAAGGTGAAGGCTATTTTCTTATAACTCATCTATAATCTCTTGTAACAACGTTCTGAGTATAATGAATTGGATAGCTGCTCTCTCCCCGAGAGTAGATCATTTGGTCGAACTGGGTAAACAAACCTTCAGTTTTTTCTTGCCTTATTCGGTTATATTATCTGTGTACGGATTATTATTGCTGAAGACCATTTATTTTGGTTGCTATTGTTCTTTGCCTCACAAATTGATATTGAATTTTGTCGTAATTCACAACAAGATTCATAACACATCCTAATAGCATGATAAAGCATATAATTGCACAATTTATTCATCATTTTCATCAAATTTATGTTTATGTTCAAACCTTCAAAATTTCCAACAATGGCGAAAACCATATACGCATAGAGTTATACACATACAAATATAGTCACGTAATTAAGATAATTACACTTTCAATCATCAACTTTTTTTATCAACACATAACAACAATAATTCATAACGAATATCGCACCAATCCTAAAGAAAGTAAGGGCCTCTTCTCTACCCTCTCATACAAAACACCAATATAGAAGCCCTTTCTCCCCATTACCTCAGATGTGTAGCCAAAATTCAGAATTGTTGAATGTTGATGGTTTATTTTTCCCTCTTCACGCCCTAGCCTCCTTTTCTCCCAAAAGATTTATTCTACATATTATTCCTTAAATACTCCACTAACCTTTCTATTTATCTCTAAAACCTAATTTAACCTTTTGTTAATTACACTAGGGCCCAACTCTTTTTTAAAATGTTTAGGAATTCCCTTATTTCCTCTTAATTCCTATTTTCCACCAAAAACTTCTATTTCTATTTATTTAAATTGATTAACTAAAAACAATTATCAATTCTAATTACTTTTAACTATTCTAGTCCTTCTACCACCCTACAAATACCCTCATTACATCCCACCATACACCACATACACATACAACTTATAATACATATTTAATTAAAAACTCACCACATATTAATTAATTAAATAAAAACACAAATAATTTGATTAAATTGATTTATCAGATTTTGGGGTGTTACAATACATGTCAAATTTCCTTCTATTTTCTTCTTCCACAACAATTTTACATTGTCTCAATTAGAATTTACGTTCATTTTATCAACATTTCAAACATTTAAGATCCAATCATCGTTTCACTTTTCTGCACAAATTGTCATTGAAAATTTTTCGAGTTTAATCTTTTAAGTAAATTAAAACTCGTGATTGTTTACTAAAAATAACAATAAACAGTTGGTGACACATGTTTTGATTCATTTTAGTTTTTATCTAACAATATATTTAGGTGGTGACGCATGTTTTACATGCAATGGATTTATATTAACAATATAAAATGTATACATTTTCATATATTTTAATGTATATTTCATTTTCCTATTTTTCTATTTTGTTTTTTATAACAAGTTATGTTTCTATAACATGTTATGTGTGAGTAGTTCGGGGTGAACCTAGAAATACATTTTCGAGCGCACCCCATTTTCTAAAAAAAAGATTAAAATGCAAAAGGTTTATTCAGAACTACATTTTCATATACACTGTGTTTTTATTAAATGATGTAAGGTGTATTCATAGTACATCTCTGAAATATCCTCTGGCATAGGACTGAGTTTCTAAGGTCATATTGATCTAATACTTATATAAATATGAATGTCCCCCATCTTGTTATTAGCACAAAGACAAACACACAAAGAATATCTCAATATTCATATCTCACTTTTGTCCATTTCAATGATGATAAGCCCCCCTCTTGAATTTAGGTTCACTGAGACCACTCGTCTTGTCAATCTAAATTCCATACTAAAGAATATGTACCCAGAAAGTCAAAGAGTTATGAAGCTGCATTATCGTTCACCCTCAATTGATAACAAAGGGAAAATATAGTTCAACAAGTTTGAGTTGAAGATAGAGGAACATTTAACTATTATGTGGAGTATATTTTATCGTTATGAAACAAAAGATCTAATCGAAGTGGATGTTAAGATTGAAAAATCGACCAAAGATATTCTAAAGATGTTGAAATATCCTTCAGATGTAACATATTGTTAGATTTATGTTAACGATTATCTATGCAATATTACATTTTAATGTATGTAAAATAATAAAATAAAGTTCTTATAAAAAAACAATAAAAAAAGGTGTGAATAATATGAATGGACACATGGTTTGGGAGGTAAAAAAGAAGAGTTTTGTATTATTCTCGTTCTAGATATTTTAAAATCAAATTTCAATCCTCCCAATTATTAAAATATCTTCTCTATATTTCATTGAGAGTTTATCGAGACCAAACAACTTATCTATTCCGTTCAAACGCTAGTTATTCACTTTTTTATTTGTTTCTTATTTTCTATTTAAACCCTCCTTCTTCTCCTTCATTTCTCCATCAGTAATATGTACTCTACACTGTCTATTATTGTTCTTTGCATTTTTCTTGCTCTCGCTTTTGTTACTTCCCAATAAATTCTCTCTCTTTACTTTTTTTCAATGTGTAGTTTATAATTTATGCACCTTCATCAACCATATTTCTCTTTATTCATGAAACAATACTAATGTGTTTCACTTCTCATGAGTTTCTATTGAAAATTTTATTGATTTTCTAACTAACTTTATTTTTGACTTTTTCTTGCTGGTAGTTTTGTCTATTTAAAATGGGGAACGAGAACAAGTTCCGTGAAGTTTCAAACCCAAAAGATTTATTTTCTATTTTTGGTAACTTAACTCATCAATATTTTTCTTAAGGAGTTTTGCAAAGCTTTCCTTTTAGGAAAATGGTAAGTTTCTTTGATATTTTTCTTAATAATAAATTTTTTGAGAAAGTATCTCTTTGTAGTATGCTTGTGTGTGATATGTCTTATTTGTTTCTTTTTTGCAGGGTTTTACCAATGCGGACACGGGACATGCGATAAGAGCGCTTAAAAGACTTGGGCTGGGGGACTGTTTTGAAAGAATTATAAGCTTTCATACTCTGAATTCCTTTGACGACACAAAAACTCCTAATGAAAAAAATGGTAATGAAATTTTTTATTTTTATGAGTACACTTGCCGACCTAATTCAGATATGGTGCTTCCAAAGATACCAGTTATCTTCAAACTCTTTGAAGATGCATTTGAAAAGGCTTTTAAGTTGGCTGACATTGACCCTCAAAGAATAGTAAGAGAAATAGTTATTCCCTTGTCAATACACATATCCCTTTGAAGATAGTTCCTTATTAATATATTATCTCTTTTCATTTGTCTGAAATTATTAGTAGCACACACTTTTATTTCCAATCTTAGTTGGGTAATCTTCGACAACTAATGGCAAACATATTAAGTTTGTTCTAGCAAAAAATGGTTAGATACAACAAAAGTGCTAATTCCCTTTGTCCTGGATAAGAAGAACTATGTTGTCTATATTGTGAGGGATATTTGGAGATTTGAGAGCTACACTTGTTATGTGTATTGTCTCAAGATGATTGTCTCTTGCTTAACCCTCATGTGGGAGACCCTTTTATAGTCTTCCATTAAGATATGCCATTAAGAGAAGTCTCTTGACCTTCTGATGTTACATGGCCATCATTGTTATAACTCCCCTTCATGAATGTAGGCTTTGAAGCTCTGGTAACGTCTGTATTGATGCGCCACCACCATTACAACTGTTGCTATGCCGGTTGAGCTCATGTCCGACGTAAGTACCAGGTTGATGGGGTATGTACTCAACTTTCTAGGAGCTCGGCTTATGAGAGTCGGGTTATACGACCAGTCTAGGTTATAGGAGATGCTTGCCTAGCTCTCTGCATTGCTCAACTTTTCTTGCTATCATAGTCTATTTCATGTTTAACCTTGTCCGGCTATACAACTCGGCTTAAAATATATTTGGCATGTACATAAGCCCTCCAAATACTATATCCCTTTACAAGGTTACAATGCTCGACAGTAACATGAGCCGAATATATTTGACTGATGTCGTGTTATAGGTCGGTTTTTCTTCTCAGGTCCTTAAATGTCATGAATTCCTTGGAGGGTCGTGTCCTTTCATTTTCTCCAATGTAATGATTTTCCTTGGTGTTGAGTCCTTTGAAAGCCTTTCTTTCCTATCTCCCTCTTCTCATTTTGGCTCTGCATCATCTTTTTTAACGATTAAACTCTTATTTCAATTTCCATCTTCTCGTTACTCATAGGTATTTCCTTACCCTTCTTGATTTATCTTATTCTTCTACTTGCTTTTTAGAAAGAATGACCGTCTTTGGGGAACAGGGCGATGAGGGTAGTGGTAGTATCGTTCGTATGAGTGTCATGAAGAGAAAGGAGTTGTGGGAGAAATGCATGTGGGAAATGGAAGACGCTTTAGGACCAGAAAAGTATAGGTAGGTTATGAATGAAGTTTATGGTGATATTCTCACTTCTATAAGTTATTTTGACCCTGACTCATCTTCCTCAGTGTCATACCCCAAATTTTGACCCCTAGATTCCATCATCATTCTAGGTGCATCAAGCATATGTTATCTAACCCTAACCCCTTTCAGAGTTGGTCTTTGTCAAGGTAAAGATGAATTAGGGTTTCACACTATTAAAATCAAGAATCCTATGGACTGATTAATCAAGGTTTTGGATTGATCTTCTACATATCAAGTCTTCATATCATCAAAGGGTTCATCTCTTACCAAGATCAAGTGCTATTTGAGGTTTTTACCAAGAGAATTGAAGCAGTGTTGTGCAACACCCTGATTAGGGTTTCTACTTGAAAAAGTCAACTATAGTTTGACTTTTAGTCTAAGGGGTCTTCCAAATCTTGAACAATGGTCCATGATGCTTCTATGACTTATTGAAGTCCCCTAAAAAAGTTTGAAAGGTTCAAGAACCCCAGAACAGTAAGGATCGATCCTGAAGATTTCAACTGTTCGGTTCGTTTGTTTGGAAAGTCAACTCTTTGACTTTTAGGATTTTGACCCCAAATTAAAGCAATAAAAATTTCAAACATAGTTCTATGCCTATCTAGTGAGTTTGGCGAAGATTTAATCAAAAATGATGGATAACTTGTGAATCAAGAAATTAGGGTTCACGAAAAACCCTAATTACAAGCTAATTTGGATTGGTCATAACTTTGAAACCACACATCCAAATTGAGTGATCCCAATCGGGTTGGAAAGCTCTTGAGAAATCCTACAAAAGTGTCCTAGGGAGTTGGGATCCAAAAATGCATGTATTTGGAGTTATGAGCTCATCAAGTTGTGAAGGATTTCCACTCTTAGAAAATTTCCTTGTTTCTTGGCTTGTAAGTCAACTTTTGAAACAAACTTCATGAGGATTTTTGGCATAGTTCCCTTTAGAATTTGAAATTTGGCCAAACATGAATATTGTAGATCATATTTGGGTCTTTTTAAAAAGTACAAGAGCATTTTCTCAACCCTTATGTTAGGGAGAATCGAAGAGGACAAGTTAGGCATTTTCCATGTCACAAAACCAAGTTCAACACTTACATTTTGATGCATAAACCATTCAAACCACTTCTAATCACTTGGCTAACTCATTCTTTTATGCTTAGGGACTTAGTTGAAGAGATTACAATGCACGGTCACGAGCCAAAACAAGATTTGGGTTGTTTTGAATTATTTATTCTTCCAAGTACAAGCAAGTGGCAAGGAGAGAGAAACTTTATGCAAATTTTGCCTTATCTCAGCAACTGCTCTCTTCCTTCACATCATGTCAAATATTTTCAGGCTATGGATGATGATGAAACACATAAGGAAGTGGCTTATGCTCAGAAAAGAGATCTCAAGATAGATTTGCTCATTTGCCTCCAAGAAGGGCAAACTTGGAAAATTTGCAAAATATGCCCATGCCTCTCATTCTCCAAGCTTGCCTATAAATAGAACACCTTCCTCACATCCAAACCACACCTGAATCAACTAGAAACCAAGTTGAATCTCCCTCATTTCTCAGATCACAACCTTCTTGCAAGTGTTAGAAGTGACCTCCTTGTGAAGCAAAAATCTGTTTTGCATAAACTCTTTCAAAACTCTTTGCAAACACAAAACCACCAAGAAAATCACTCTAACACATCACAAAACATGTGTTAGAGGTGTTCAAACCATTACAACCATCCAAAACTTACTAGAATAGAAAGTCAACTCTCATACCTTGAAATCTTGACTTTTCTGTATTTTCAAAGACAAGTCACTACCTAGAAGTAACTTTCCAAGACCTTCTAGCACTTCAAACATTCTCCATATAAGTTGTTTGAACTTTCCAAGGCCTTATAAAAGTTTTGTAACATTATTTCTGAGAAGTTCACTTTGAAACTCTTGGTGATTTCTTGCAAAAGAGGACATTTTCTCAAGGCAGTGTCGTTGGGGGAGTTTTGATCATTTGGACATCTTATCTGGAGCATTTTGGAGCTATTTAGATCATCATCTGTCAACTGGATTTCTTGTTTGGAGTTTTGACTTGAAAAATCTACTAGAGGTAAATATTCCAACTTGCTAGTTTTGAGGTTATGCTGAACTTTTAGGTACATTGAATTTGAACTTGCTAGACATCATTTATAGGTCATGTTTGGACCTTTTCTTGATAACAAGCTTATGTATTCATGACTGTCCACTTTCTTTGGCTTGCTAGCTTGCTTTTCATGTCATTTCCATATGCAACTTTCTTTTTCTGCTTAGGCATAGGTGATTGGTGTTTATAGACATCATTTATAGGTCATGTATGTTGTGTTTGATGACTTGGTTGATGTTAAGTTGGTCTATTTCTGACTGTCACTTGGTTCTTGTATAAACTTGCCATTTTAGCCACTTCACATGCCATTTTTTGTTTGAGCTAGTCTATTAATATATGATACTTGTAAGCACTCTCTATATGTCACATATGGTGTGTTTGAATCATTGCTTGCTGCTCAAAACATGTGTATTGGACTGTCACTTTGCTTTTGCACATAACTTGCTTATTTCAATGATGTCTTCGAGTTTTTCATATGATGCATGATTTGAGAAAACCACCACCAACATTGGATCCCTTGTGAAAAAGTACATAATTTTCTTTTTAGTTTCACTCAATTTCATTAAGTTTTGAGCAAGTTATGGTCCTTGCAATTCTGCCTAAGCCTTGGTCAAGTTGCCTTGATATTTGCCCTAGTTTGCCTCATTCGGAACCTAGTTTTCAAATGTGGATAACTTCCTTGATTTTTATCATTTTGATGCCACTATTTTTGCATAACGCTCCTTAATATGTCTAGCTTTAATGTGTAAAGAAAGAATTCACGAATTGTTATTTTTAAAACACTTTGGTCCACTTGAATGACATGGCCTTTTTAGGGTTTTTCCTTGGTTTTCATGAACTTTCTTAACATGATACTTGATTTTTCTTGTAAGATTGATCTTGTATGAATCATTTTTGAATGTTTAACATGTTTATATGTTTAAAAACACTTGGTTCTTTGTTTTACCATGATCATATTTGCCTTTGTGAATGCATGAATGTGAAAAGTATGCTTTGAAATTTTTTGTGAACCATGACTTGCTTCTTGATTTTGTAACCTCATGAATATGATCCCTCACCCTTATCTTACTTGTTTACGTGTCTTGTTAGAACCATAACATGTTTAGGTTTGTTCCTTGCCTTGGTTGTTACCATGGATCTTGTTCATCTCTCCCTTTGTGAAGTTTACATCCATGCTTGAACTGTTGTTTCTTTTCATGCCTATCCATGATTGATTGTCGTCAACATGTCTTGAATGTGTTTGAATGTTATTACATTTGTCCTTGTTTGATTCATATACCATGTTTGATTCAAGTTGTAACTTGTTTGCAAGAGTGTTGTTTAAATACCATTGATGAAATGTCATTGTTACATATGTTGGTAGTTACCTTTTTGTTTAACATGCTTCACTATATATTACATGTTGTTGTCACACATGTCACACCCTTTTTCAAGTTTATCTTGGTTTTTACCTTGATATGTATCCATGCTTAAATGTTGTTATGATCTGTGCATGTTAATCTTAAAATGTTTGCCATGATAAGTAATGTTTTAACTTATGCATGATTCACATATGTTTGTGATGTTTGGTCTTGTAAGAACCTTATCATCCTCCTCTTCTAGATGTTTGTTACATATGTGTTTACCATTGGTTGTAACCACTTGGTTTAATTATAAAACTTGTTAGTGGATACTTGGTTGTAACCTTGTTCTTGGCTTGATGTTGTTACATGTTTGCCCTTATTTGTGTTGGTTGTTACCATTGACTTTGTATCTTCATCATGTTTGAATGAATGCATATGTGTGTTTAGACTTTGTTAAGTCCCCCCCAAGTGCTGTAGCTTGTTAGCTCTCATCTAGTTTTCTTGTTATTCCTTATTCCAAAGGAAAGTCTCTCTATTGACTTCACTATTATAGATAGCTCATTACCTCTCCCTTTGACTTGGTTAAGTCATTAGGTCCTTTAGCTTAGTTAAGTTAGAATCTATATCCATTAGACTTTTCTTTAAGCCTAAAGACCTACCCCTTTTAGGAGTATCCTTCAATTAGAACTTTAAGATAGAGTTTGTTAACTCTATGTAAGGATCATTGTCATGGTTACTTACTTTCCCCCTGGCTTTTGTCAAAGTCAATCCCCTTGAGTGTTAAACTTAGATATAGAGAGTTTTGCCAAACTCTATACAAACATTGTTATATTTGTTCCCCCTTGGAGTCTTGACCATAATCAAGTATTCCTCAACCTTAGTGAGGAGAACTACGGTTGCTCTGATTCCATCCTAGTAAGGATACGTAGGCATAAGATGTGATATCTTTACGAGCAAACATAGAACAGTCCTTAGGTCTTTACCTAGAACTTTACCTTAACCTTGATCCTATGACTCTAGCAAACAATAACTGAGATAACTTAGCATATATACACTCAAAAGATTTCTGTAGAGTACTACAGATATTTAGGATGTGAGAACTACCTTAGGCATAACCAATCCCCGATCCCTGAAACTCTAGCGTTGTTGTTACATCGTGCAAAAGGTTTTTCTTTCCTTAACCTTTCCTTTGGATAAATCAAAGCTTGGTGGTGAATTTCAATGAACTAAGATTCAAGCTAATCAATAGCTTGATACCTGATTTTTACCGCAACTGAAATGGCGACTTCACTGGGGATGTTTTTTTAGGGTTTAGCCCACTTTGTATGCTTGAATGCTATATCTCTTTATGTTTGCCTATACATGTATATTTGTGAATATATAACTGTATGTTTGCATTGGATCATTTGGGTGATATCTTGAGTGGTGAGGTAAGTCCTAACCCGGACTTGAGCGTACACATATGATAGGATGTGGTATGATCAATAGTTGACTGTTGGAAGTAGTCCTAACATGTTTGACATATGATGTAACCACGCTCAGTTAAGACCTCCTTGAGATAATTAATGGTTTATGATTACCCACTTACCCCACTTGGCCTTTTTAGGACGTAATGCAATGACTATGAGGGAGTAGTCCTGAAATAGTTGTTACATGACTCAGACGAGTTTACCCTGAGAATATTTTTGACCCACGTGAGTAGTCATGTTGGTTAATAATATTCGAAGGATTTATCTATGACTCTTGGAACTCTTGATAGAACCCATTTTGCAGGTACAATCAACACCTTAGTACATGTCCTTTAGGAGGGTATACCTTGGCTTCATGCTCGTAACATCGAACCTAGGACCCTTTCTTGTTAGCATGTGCATTTGTGCATCATGTATACTTATATATGTGCTATGTGTGTGTTGTACCCCAAAATTTGACCAACCATTTCTAGCAATTTGGCTTATGTTTCATTTCATTTGCATCTGCATATCATTTACTGCATACTGTGCATTTTTTCAGCCAGATTAAGTTTATCGGGATTACAGCCCCTGTCCTCGCATTTCATACGTTTCAAACCAGTTCAAATAAGGAGGTTTATTGTGGAACTTGTGTTATTCCCGGTGTTTCAGTCTGTGCTGTTATTTTTGGAGATATTTTGGTGACTGTGTCGCTACTGCGAAAATTGGTGCCGGCTATGACAGAAGAGTCGCCACCGTGCGTTATTTATCCCACAAGAGGGAAAGGAAACGCTCAGAGTAAACGTAACTCAAAGAGGGAAATGAATGGTCATCGACCCCAAATCCTGGATTCGGGAGTCGGTTACGCAAGGGGAAGGTATTAGCACCCCTCACGTCCATCGTACTCAATGGGATCCACGCTTGTTTTCTATCTAAGGGTGTGTTATGCTATCTATTCTACAGGTCTGGCTAAAAAAAGAAAAGAAACTGAAAATGACCCGGCAACGTGTCGCACTTTATGCCTACGTATTCCCGTCTGGAACGAGAAATCAGAGTCAATGTAGTTCGCCTAACTACGAGTTATGGGGGAAAGGTTGCTCGCCGAGATGTCGCATCTCATGCCTACGTACTTTCATACGGCATGAAAGATCAGAGCAAACGTAGTTCGGGCTACGGAAGACACAAGCTTGTCTGACAGTTTTTTATCTCCTTATGAAAGGGTTTTCCTGATTAAGGGTCCAAGAGGACAAAAACAGAGTTTGAATGTTTGTTTCAGTTTTTTACGAAAAGAAATGTTTTTTAGGATGTTTGCAATCTCAGTCGCACTAGAGACTATGACCCAGGAGTGAAAGCTTTGTATGTCACCCAAAGGGTACCACACTAACATCCAGATTACTGGAGAGAGACCCTCCACCAACCTTTTCCCAGATACTTTAAGGCTTGTAACGCACGACTTCAATTAACCTTATTACTGTGTTTTTGAATTGTTTTGAGATGAGAAAAGAAAGACGCCCTAAAACTATGGTTGAAAGGGAATCTACCTACAGTTATCATGCATGGGTCAAAACCTAATGTCTGTCATAATTCCCTCTTCACAGAGGAAATCAGAGATCCTAGGGAAAAATAGCAAAAGAAAGCAAGCAGTAAACAGTAAACGGTAAACAGTAAAATGCATGCTATGCAACAGCACAAGCGAGGCAAGGGAGAAAACAACAGGCAAGAGGAGACAAGCTCCACCTCAAACCTAAAGGTAATCAACACAAGCAAACAGATAATACAACAAAAGAAAAGAAGCAGAGGAAGCAGCCCAAGCAGCAGCAACAATCTTCAACAGACAGCAACTTCAGTACTCAACAGCAGCAGCTCCAAACAGCAAATCCTCTTGACAGCAAAGTTGACAGCAAAAAGGTTCCATCCTCAAGCTAGCTTCTACATTCAAGCTTCATCTTCAAGCTCTAGCAAGCACACTCTAAGCAAAGGATTAATCACTAAGATCAAGGTTGAAATGTTGAAAACTTAATGAAAACCAAAGGAAATCATCAAGTACCAACATTGAAATGGAAAGGCATCCTCAAAGTTCTACTCAACTATGGGCATACCACACATCCCTCCAAAGTAGAGATGGAGTTTCCCTAGGAGGACTTTACATCATTGGATAGAATAGAAGCACACAATGCATTCTATGTTTGATGAAAGAATCAAAACTAGTCCTAATGGCTCTTCTTAAAACCCTAATTTCCTAAGCTCCTAAAACAACTCCTAAAAGAAAAGGAAACTTCAACTCCAAGCTCCAATCTTCAAGCCACAGTAGCTACACCAAGTCTAGAATACCTCTCAAAAAGGAATCCAAGCAAATCCAGCTCCAAAGTCACCAACAAGACCAAGCAAGCCAAGGCCCACAAGATAGAACACCACAAGCACAAACAATTTTCAAAATACAACTAAAATAGAAAACAAAGTTATAAAATTCTAATAACATTTCCTAGGGGAACATACATGTTTAAACAACCTAGGGTTAAAATATTAAAGCCTAATTCAACATCTAAGTCACCTAAATAATTTCCATATTGAAGGGTATCAAGGTGATGCACAAGTTTGGGAAGGCTCTAATCTCAACACCTAAAACAGAACCTAAATTATTCTAAAATTCCAACAAAACTCCTAATGGAGCATACATGTCTACCCTAACACATACTAAAAAATCAAAGCCAAATTCATCACCAATTGGAAGAACAAAATTCAACAAAACAGATGGCCAAATATGCAAAATTAAAAGAATTAAACAAAATGAGAAAAATCAAATTAAAATGAAAAATGCATGAAAATGCATTTTATTGATTTCAGAAAATCACAAATTCTCTCAAGATCATGGAGATATTTTTGAAATAATTTTTGGATCAAAATTGAATTTATTGTGATTTTTTGAATCAATAAAGCATTTAAAATAAACAAAATCAAATAAAAGAAAATAAAACTCAGAATAAAACACGAGCCACAGGATTGCATGACTGGTCCACTGATCCAAGCGCTGAGGGCATGCCACCTCATTTAATGAAACTGCATCGTTTTGATTCCAAAATCTCACTTCTCAGATTAAAACACAACCAATGGATCTGGTGGTCAGTCAAGGTCAAAGGCAAGATCCAATGGTCCAGAGATCATCTTCTTCATTTCTCAGGCTGGCCAGATGGAGACTCAGTGTGGTGGCCGGAGAAGACTCTGGTCGTCTTCTCCGGTGAGCAGGTGGTTGCAGGTGATCAAACATCAACAATCCTTACATCAATCTTTCCAGAATTTCATCAAGACCTCAAATCTCCTACTCAAACATTCTAACTCTCCATAGATTTTAAATCACGAATGAAAGTTCAGAAATGTCATCCAGATCAAACATCACCAATTACAAATCTAATGATATAGAATTCATCCTCATGTCACACACATCACTCTGATCTATCTAGATTGCTCTAACTCTCTATGAATCAAGAGATTCGAATCAAAACAGAAATGCTATGTCATGATCAATCATCACCAAATGCTTCCAAATTGATCCTAAAACGATCTACAACTTGTCTAGATCCTAACCACAAGTTCAAGTCTAACTACATCATGCTAATTCATGTGAAAAGTTGAAAGTTACTAACCTATTGTAGATCTAGTAACAAAGGTACTTAGAGCTTGATTCAACCTTCAAAACTCTCCAGAATCATTCAAGGATGCAAGAGAAAGATGTTGTAAGCTTCAATTTGCTCTGAATCAGCCTGGAATTCAAAACACGATTTCACTTGCTTCTTGGAATTTTTCAACTGCATGTTCAGTGTTCTTCACAAAATGAATGCCAAAACCACTCTGAATTCAATGCAATCAATATATAGAATGTTTTCATGGGCTTTTGAAGTGTGTTTGAAGCCCAATCCATCAATTTGCAAATTCTAATTTTGCTCTTGAAGTTGCACATGACAGTCACGATTTTGCCATGGAAACTGTTCTAGAATCTACCCTTTCAACTACACTGAAACCCTAATTTAGCAACTTCCCACACTCTTGACTCTTCTTGACTTGATCTTGGCACAACACCACAAATGTATCATCATATCATTTCATGAACTCCATGACCTTAAAGTAGGCTTTGACACTCTTCAATTGCCCAGTTGACTTAGGATTGATCCAGATGAAACCCTAATTGCTTGCACCTCAACTGTGGCTCTTGCATTTGACACAATGACTTGATTAAACTCTCCCATGGCCCTCTAGGCATCTTATGAGCTCTATACACATCCTCTTCTCACATTCAACATTTCACAACCCTCTGATGGTCTTCAGTTGATCCTCAAGTTAGGAGAAGATTCACACTCAAACATCTAAACCCTTAGGCATTCAAACCACCTTCTGATGACTTTGACAACTTCTCAATCTTGAATGAAACCTCTTGCTAGGCTTCTCTTGATAAGAATCACACTTGATCCCCTACTATATGAATGATACTATGATATGTAAATGATATAACTATGCAAATGTTAATGCAATGAAACATAAACCAGGTAAGAAAAGGTTGAGCAAATTTTGGGGTACAACAGCTGCCCCTATTCAAACGGCTTGGACCCGACTGGGTGAAGAGCGAATGACCTTCAAAAAATCGAGGTAGAAGACGGTTGAATACCAAGAAACCCAGAAATTTGCCAACCGCAGACATACACAGCGAAAAATACTTGGGGAAACACCATCCGTTGTGCTGAACCCAGTTGTTACGGCAACAACTGATCAATCATCTGATAAAACTTGGGATTTCAACATCAACCCCCTGTGTAACGCCCCTGGCATCAAATCAACTTTTCCCAGAACAACTCCGTCCACAACTGAACTAAACTTCGTCAACACGAGAGAAGACTCCATCACCATGGGCACAATTCCGTCCATAACTGGAATAACAATCTCTGTCAGTCACAGGTAACAACTCCACTGGGGATAATTCCGTCGATCACGGATAATAACTGTAACACCCCTTCTATACCCCAAATAAATGCATATAAAACAATTAAGCACATACAAATTATCAGAGTAAAAATTTTAGGATAAGGTATAAAGGAAGAATGTCACAATTTCACCACCAAAACTCTTTAACATTTTGCTCCATAAAATATGTAACATTTTCAAAATTAAGCGGAAGATCAAATCATTTAATCGTTTCCAAAATATTAATTCAAATGCACATAAGTCATCCAGATTAGTACATCATATCAGTTAGATTACAAAACCACATCAGCTGATACATCGCAATGTATCACAAAAGAATGACTATACTAGTCTAACTACCCGGTGTTACATATCAGAGCAGCCGACCTAAAAGAATGAAGACTAACTTCACAAAAGGACTCCAGCATCCTAATCTGCAATGCCTCATAGAGCATTATAAAACAGCAGAAGGGTGAGAAATATAACCATAATAATCAAAGCATAAGATTATATATATATAGGTAATCATGTAACACATATTCACATTTCTCACCACACTTCATTCTCTTAGTCATATATATTTACCACACATGTATATATACAAACATGGATATCCACAAAGCATTCCCACATTATGTATACACTTACAATTTCCACAATCTCATCATTCACACATAAGCATCACTTCATGCATATGTCATATATCAATGTGACTCAACAACTCAATGCAACTCATGCAATGCGGTACCGACTCTCGTTATCTTTTTTCGGTTTTTACATTAAACCGGGTCCACACTTCTAGACCGATAACCCGTTATCTTTTTTCGGTTTTTACATTAAACCGGGTCCACACTTCTAGACCGATAACCACAAAGGCCCGTCCTCTAAGCCTTCAAACCCACACTTCTAGGTTTGGGATAAGCCATTAGTTTCCACGAAACTAACAGACATTGCCTCTTGACTAAATGATGCATGTACAATCAACCACAACAAATGCACTTAAGACCGACATCTTAATCTCATGCATTTACATAATTCATCTCTTCAAGAATTACACAATGATTGCACATACAACATATATCACACAATCAAGGTATTCACATCACAATACCATTTATACAATTATAAGTTATGCACACATATCCACCATGTTCTCATGCATACTCATCACATAATTGTATACCCATTAAGCATTTGCAAATTCATTAAATAATACACACATAATCACTTATTATGTTCACATGTATTTATACTTGATGCAATTAACCTTTGAATCACAATTCTAGGATTCACGCCCGTAGGCTACCCACAGCACACATCATCACAATAGATCATATCTATATCATATCATAGAGGTATTAACCTATGTGAATCAAGCAAACACTCACCGCATGAGTAACACAGCAAAAGAAAAATGCTGTCACATTCGCCTTCATTCGCCTGGCGAACCCCCGCAGCGAACCTTCGCCTGGCGAACTCCCTCAGCGAACACTCGCTAGGCTTCACCTGGCGAGACTTCCCAGCGAGCCCAAGTCAGTAGCTACTGACTTCATTCGCCTCCATTCGCCAGCACCTTCGCTGGGCGAACCTTCGCTATCCACCTTCGCCTGGCGAACCCACCAGCGAAGTCCACTGGGACTTAAATATAATTATTCGCCAACATTCGCTAGGCTTCGCCTGGCGAGAGCCAGCGAACTTGCGCAGAACAGAACCCTATTCTGTTCCTCCTCCACAATCCACCATCATCCAACTTCTCACACAACAAAATCAGTACAAACAGCATCAATACATGTTACCCGACTATTCTACGGCATTATTGCTCAGTTTCAACCGATTAAATCATCAATCTACCGATTAATCCAACATTTGCCCTAATTGGAAAGTGATGGAAACTCTACCAAAACCCCAACCCAACATACATAACATCATGCAATGATCAAATAGAAACATTTCTCACCCTTACCTCGATTAATCGGAGCTTTGATGTTGGTTCTTGATGATTTCCACTTTTCCTCTTCTTCTCTTCTCTTTCTCTCCTTTCTTCTTCTTTCCTCTTTCTTTCCAAATGTTTTCTATCTTTCTTTTCTTTTCTTTCTCTCTTATATATTTCCTTTATTTTCCTTCCTTCCAATTTCCCTCTCAATTCTCTATTAATTCCAATTAATAAAAATTAATTTCCAACATTAATAAAAATCCCACTAAATCAATTAATTACTATAATTATTTATTTAATGAAATTTGGGCTGTTACAACTCTCCCCCACTTTAGGAATTTTCGTCCTCGAAAATGTTACCTGATTCAAACAGTTGTGGATAAGACTCCTTCATCTGACTCTCAAGCTCCCAAGTAACATTTCCACCAGCCGGTCCTCCCCAAGCGACCTTTACTAAAGCAATCTCTTTACCTCGAAGCTGCTTCAATTTCCGATCCTCAATCCGCATAGGTGATGTCTCAACAGTCAGGTTATCTCTCACCTGCACATCATCTATTTGGACTACATGAGACGGATCTGCAATGTATTTCCTCAACTGAGATACATGGAATACGTCATGAAGATTAGCAAGCGACGGTGGTAAAGCCACACGATAGGCCACTTCTCCTATCCTTTGCAAAATCTGATAAGGACCAATGAAACGCGGCGACAACTTGCGCGACTTCAGTTCCCTACCAACACCTGTCATCGGAGTGACTCGAAGAAACACATGATCTCCCTCTTGAAATTCAAGTGCCTTCCTCCTCTTGTCATAATAACTCTTCTGACGACTCTGAGTAATTCTCATCTTCTCTTGAATCATCTTGATCTTATCAGTAGTCTGTTGAACTAACTCGGATCCAACAACAGAACTCTCTCCGGACTCGAACCAACACAATGGTGTCCTACACCGCCTACCATACAACGCCTCAAATGGTGCCATACCGATACTCGAATGGAAACTGTTGTTGTAGGTAAACTCAATCAAAGGCAAGTAGTTATCCCAAGCTCCTCCTTTTTCCAATACACAAGCTCTCAAAAGATCTTCAAGCGAATGAATCGTCCTCTCCGTCTGACCATCAGTCTGAGGATGATACGCTGAACTCAAACGCAACTTAGTACCCAAAACACTCTGCAGGCTCTCCCAAAATCTCGAAGTAAACCGCGGATCTCTATCTGAAATAATACTTAACGGAATACCATGCAGACACACAATCCTCTCAATATACAACTTAGCCAACTTCTCCAAAGGGTAATCCATACGCATAGGAATAAAGTGAGCAGATTTAGTCAACCTGTCCACGATAACCCAAATAGCCTCAAAATTACTCGGCGTCCTCGGCAAACCCGATACAAAATCCATGGAGATACTATCCCATTTCCACTCAGGAATAAACAACGGCTTCATCAAACCCGATAGCTTCTGATGCTCGATCTTCGACTTCTGGCAAGTCAAACAAGAATACACAAATTCCGCAATATCCTTCTTCATACTAGGCCACCAAAATACTTTCCTCAAATCCTGATACATCTTAGTAGCACCCGGATGAATACTCAAACGGCTACGATGTCCTTCCTCAAGGATGCTCTTCTTAAGCTCAACCATGTTCGGAACACAAACTCGATCCCGACATCTCATAATACCATTCTCATCAATCCGAAAATCACCACCTTGGCCTTGGTTGATTAAAGTCAACCGATCAGCTAAGCTCAAATCCGATTTCTGTCCTTCTCGAATTTCATCCAAAATACCACTTGTAAGCTTTAACATACCCAACTTAAGTCCAAGAGAAATTCTCTCACATACCAAACTCAAATCTCGAAATTGCTCGACTAATTCTAACTCCTTCACCATCAATGCCGACATATGCAATGATTTCCGACTCAATGCATCCGCTACTACATTCGCTTTACCCGGATGGTAGTTCAAGCCAAAATCATAATCCTTCAAAAGTTCAAGCCATCTTCTTTGTCTCGCATTCAATTCCTTTTGATCAAAGAGATACTTCAAACTCTTGTGGTCACTAAACACTTCAAATCTTGCGCCAAATAAATAATGCCTCCAGAGTTTCAACACGAACACAACGGCGGCCAACTCTAAGTCATGCGTCGGATAATTCTTCTCATGCACTTTGAGTTGCCTCGAAGCATAAGCTACAACTTGGTTATTCTGCATCAACACACCTCCTAAACCCATCAAAGAAGCATCACAATACACAACGAATGGTTCTCCTGGATTTGGCAGAATCAAAACAGGAGTTGTCGTCAACCTTCGCTTAAGTTCTTGAAAACTCGCTTCACACTTGGCATCCCAAACAAAAGCTTGACCTTTCCTAGTCAACTGTGTCAACGGCAACGATAACTTAGCAAATCCTTCAATAAACTTCCGATAATAACCGGCTAAACCAAGAAAACTTCTAATCTCAAAAACTGACTTCAGAGTCTCCCATTGCGACACCGCTTCAACCTTCGACGGATCGACCGCAATACCACTACTAGAAATCACATGACCAAGGAAACTAACTTCCTTCAACCAAAATTCACACTTAGAAAGCTTCACGAACAACTGCTTCTCTCTCAGCACAGATAACACAATCTTCAGATGCTCGGCATGCTCTCCTTCGCTCTTCGAATAAACCAAGATGTCGTCGATAAACACCACCACAAACTTATCCAAATAAGGATGGAAAATCCTATTCATGTACTCCATAAATACACCTGGTGCATTAGTCACACCAAATGGCATCACGGAATACTCATAGTGTCCATACCTCGTCCGAAAGGCCGTCTTCTGAATATCCTCAGCTTTCACACGGATCTGATGATACCCAGATCTCAAATCAATCTTGCTGAACACGCTTGCACCAACCAACTGATCCATCAGATCATCAATCCTTGGAAGTGGATACTTATTCTTAATAGTCACCTTGTTCAACTGTCTGTAATCCACACAGAGCCTCATAGAACCCTCTTTCTTCTTAACCAACAACACCGGTGCACCCCACGGTGACACGCTCGGACGAATAAACCTCTTTTCAAGCAAATACTCAAGTTGACTCTTCAACTCTTTTAACTCCGAGGCCGACATACGATATGGAGCCATCGATATCGGACTAGTTCCAGGAATCAAATCTATCGAAAACTCCACTTCTCGCTCCGGCGGTAAATCCTTTATCTCTTCAGGGAATACTTCCGGAAAATCTCTAACAATGGGCAAAACATCAATCTCTTCACTTTCACTAGTCCTCAAAGTTGCCATAAGCATAAATACCTTAGCCCCATCTTGTACCGATTCCTTCACTTGTTTCCTCGTCATAAACAATTCCCTTTCAACCTCCGAATCGGGAAAAATAACCGTTTTGTCAAAACAGTTAATATAAACACGATTGACTTTTAACCAATTCATTCCAAGAATGACATCCAGTTGATCTAAATGAAGACACACTAAATCCATCCCAAAATCTCTACCGAAATACTCAACGGGCAATTCAAGCAAACATACGGTGTAGTTACTGAACCCATAGCAGGAGTATCAATAACCATACCGCCACCAATCACAGACAACTCAAGATTCAACCTTCTAACACAATCCAAAGAAATAAAAGAATGCGTAGCTCCGATATCAATTATAGCGATCAAAGGTGTACCATTAATGAAGCACGTACCTCGGATCAATCGATCGTCGCTAGCAGTCTCATATCCAGATAGAGCGAACACTTTCCCGCTCCCTTGATTCTTCTTTGGCTTATCGCACTTGGTACTGATGTGCCCTCGCTCACCACAGTTATAGCAAGTAACACCCGCACCACTTCTACACTCTAGAGCCTTGTGGCCTGGCTTGCCACACTTAAAACACCTCGGTTCAACACTTTTGCACTCCGGAGCACGATGCCCCGCTTCACCACAAGTGTAACACCTAACCGGGGTAGAAACTCCCCCACTTGGCTTCTTGCCAATACCAACCTTTTGTTTCCCCTTATCAGCAAGAGTTACGTAAGGTTTTCCTCTGAATTGTCCCTTTCCTTTCTTGTTACTTAGACTCTTGTAGTGGCTGGACCTAGCCCTACTGTCTTCGTCATAAATTCTGCTCTTGTTAACCAACTCAGAAAACCGCCTGATTTCCTGATATCCAATAGCTTGTCTAATCTCGGGTCTCAAACCGTTCACAAACTTGAGGCACTTAGACCTCTCAGCATTACCAGTATTATAGTGAGGACAAAATTTGATCAACTCCTCAAATTTCGCCGCATACTCAGCAACCGTCGAATTACCTTGCTTCAACTCAAGAAATTCGATCTCTTTCTTCCCTCGCACATCCTCTGGAAAATACTTCTCCAGAAAAGTTTCTCTAAACAGACCCCACGTGATCACAATATCATCTTCCTCAAATCTTTGGCGAGTATTACCCCACCAATCTTCAGCTTCTTCTTCGAGCATATGAGTCTCAAACTGCACCTTCTGTGCATCCGAGCAATTCATAACTCGAAAAATCTTTTCCACAGCTTTCAACCAAATTTGTGCCTTGTCCGGTTCATGAGTTCCCTTGAAGACCGGAGGGTTATTCTTTTGGAATTTCCGCAAAGCACGGAATCCATCATCAGCATGATTCCTCACATTCACATTGGCCGGAGGATTCTGCCCAATTGCCCCCGCCAATCTCGTCAATGCCTCCGCAATCGCTTCGTCGTTCCTTCCTGCAACCATCTTACTAATTCCAGCAACAGAACCACGTAAGAACACCCAATATTGATAATGCAACACACGCATATCAATAACACACAGGAAGAAAACACTCTAACAACTTGGCCGGACGGACCGACCTGCTCTGATACCACTATTGTAACACCCCCTTCTATACCCCAAATAAATGCATATAAAACAATTAAGCACATACAAATTATCAGAGTAAAAATTTTAGGATAAGGTATAAAGGAAGAATGTCACAATTTAACCACCAAAACTCTTTAACATTTTGCTTCATAAAATATGTAACATTTTCAAAATTAAGCGGAAGATCAAATCATTTAATGTTTCCAAAATATTAATTCAAATGCACATAAGTCATCCAGATTAGTACATCATATCAGTTAGATTACAAAACCACATCAGCTGATACATCGCAATGTATCACAAAAGAATGACTATACTAGTCTAACTACCCGGTGTTACATATCAGAGCAGCCGACCTAAAAGAATGAAGACTAACTTCACAAAAGGACTCCAGCATCCTAATCTGCAATGCCTCATAGAGCATTATAAAACAGCAGAAGGGTGAGAAATATAACCATAATAATCAAAGCATAAGATTATATATATATAGGTAATCATGTAACACATATTCACATTTCTCACGACACTTCATTCTCTTAGTCATATATATTTACCACACATGTATATATACAAACATGGATATCCACAAAGCATTCCCACATTATGTATACACTTACAATTTCCACAATCTCATCATTCACACATAAGCATCACTTCATGCATATGTCATATATCAATGTGACTCAACAACTCAATGCAACTCATGCAATACGGTACCGACTCTCGTTATCTTTTTTCGGTTTTTACATTAAACCGGGTCCACACTTCTAGACCGATAACCCGTTATCTTTTTTCGGTTTTTACATTAAACCGGGTCCACACTTCTAGACCGATAACCACAAAGGCCCGTCCTCTAAGCCTTCAAACCCACACTTCTAGGTTTGGAACAAGCCACTAGTTTCCACGAAACTAACAGACATTGCCTCTTGACTAAATGATGCATGTACAATCAACCACAACAAATGCACTTAAGATCGACATCTTAATCTCATGCATTTACATAATTCATCTCTTCAAGAATTACACAATGATTGCACATACAACATATATCACACAATCAAGGTATTCACATCACAATACCATTTATACAATTATAAGTTATGCACACATATCCAACATGTTCTCATGCATACTCATCACATAATTGTATACCCATTAAGCATTTGCAAATTCATTAAATAATACACACATAATCACTTATTATGTTCACATGTATTTATACTTGATGCAATTAACCTTTGAATCACAATTCTAGGATTCACGCCCGTAGGCTACCCACAGCACACATCATCACAATAGATCATATCTATATCATATCATAGAGGTATTAACCTATGTGAATCAAGCAAACACTCACCGCATGAGTAACACAGCAAAAGAAAAATGCTGTCACATTCGCCTTCATTCGCCTGGAGAACCCCCGCAGCGAACCTTCGCCTGGCCTTCGCCTGACGAACTCCCTCAGCGAACACTCGCTAGGCTTCGCCTGGCGAGACTTCCAAGCGAGCCCAAGTCAGTAGCTACTGACTTCATTCGCCTCCATTCGCCAGCACCTTCGCTGGGCGTACCTTCGCTATCCACCTTCGCTTGGCAAACCCACCAGCGAAGTCCACTGGGACTTAAATATAATTATTCACCAACATTCGCTAGGCTTCGCCTGGCGAAGCTTCGCCTTCGCTCGCCTGGCGAGAGCCAGCGAACCTGCGCAGAACAGAACCCTATTCTGTTCCTCCTCCACAATCCACCATCATCCAACTTCTCACACAACAAAATCAGTACAAACAGCATCAATACATGTTACCCGACTATTCTACGGCATTATTGCTCAGTTTCAACCGATTAAATCATCAATCTACCGATTAATCCAACATTTGCCCTAATTGGAAAGTGATGGAAACTCTACCAAAACCCCAACCCAACATACATAACATCATGCAATGATCAAATAGAAACATTTCTCACCCTTACCTCGATTAATCGGAGCTTTAATGTTGGTTCTTGATGATTTCCACTTTTCCTCTTCTTCTCTTCTCTTTCTCTCCTTTCTTCTTCTTTCCTCTTTCTTTCCAAATGTTTTCTATCTTTCTTTTCTTTTCTTTCTCTCTTATATATTTCCTTTATTTTCCTTCCTTCCAATTTCCCTCTCAATTCTCTATTAATTCCAATTAATAAAAATTAATTTCCAACATTAATAAAAATCCCACTAAATCAATTAATTACTATAATTATTTATTTAATGAAATTTGGGCTGTTACAATAACTCCGTCCACACGGGTAACAATCACTGTCAACACAGGTAACACTTCCGTCAACACGGATAACAATCACTGTCAACACAGGTACAATCTCTGTCAGCCACAGGTAACCATCTCTGTCAACACAGGCGCAATCACTGTTAATCACAGATACGATCCGTCAACACGGATAACAATCTCTGTCAGCACAGGTACAATTCCGTCAACACGGATAACGATCTTTGTCAACACAGGGAAACAATTCCGTCAACACGGACAACAATCTCTGTCAACACAGGGAAACATTTGAAGAATACTTCGCTGGAGAATACCAGAAACTTAACCAAGCAACTCTGTGGGGAAATCACTAGTGACAACTCCAAAAGTTTAAGACATGAAGTCTTCTGCTGACGTAACAGCAACCTGAGAATAATCCCACTGGGGACGAAAAGTTACTTAACCAAACAATTCTGTTAGGGGATGAACATTATCAACACCTGTCTCGCGCTGAGAATTTGAATATCTGGAAATCCTTCTGAACAAGAATCTCACTCCTCTACAAGGGCTAACACCTGAAACCAAAGAGGTAACCAACCTGGCTTATGTTTCAAATGCGTATGTTTGACAATGGCGTAATGCTCCATACGGTATGGAAATGCTACGCGTTTGGGTAGATGCAAATATGATGATATATACAAAATGCAAAGATGCCAAGAGGCGCTTCAGCAAAATAAATGCTGAAGACAAGACCTAATTCGCTGGGGATGAATGGGTATCATAGACATTTTCCAACAAAATAAATGCTGGAACGGTGTAACCAACTCTGTTGGGGATAATCATCCTATTAGGGAATGGCTCACAAGCTTGAAATTACGAGCTCTGCCGATGATGTTCATCCTGTCGGAGGAAAAACAACCTGCTGGGGAGAAGGAGAAGCAATCCTGCGCAGGGATAATCCTTCTGAACCAAAGACGACTTGGTTATACTCTGTGGGAGTTGCCCATGCTAGGAATGGAGTGTGCACATACTCACTGCTGAGAATGCACCTTCTGTTGGGGACATCAAAATCCATTGAGGATACTCTCTTGGCAACTTCCCTGGGGAATACTATTCTGGGGAGGACCACCCACATCCAATAGGGGTAAGCGCCATCTCAAATCTTCTGAGATAAGATGTGACTTCCATCTGCCGAGGAGTGATACAATCCATATGTCACAGGACTCCGGCTGGGGAACACAACTTCCCTGCCTGTTTGCTCCAAAGGTGAGAACCCTGCAAAACACAAACGAGACAAAACAAATCTACACAACAAGATCTATTCCGGTTAGTATTCATGACGTTCGTTTAGTCAACTCGAAGTTTTAGCAATTATTGGCAAGGGCCAGCAAGTTTATGCACATGCAAGTTTATCAAAAACATCGGCGTTTTTCACAAGCAAAACAGATAGAACAAGCATCAAGTACTGAATAACATGCTTTATTGATAACGGGCCTGTAAATAGGCAAAATTTTGTACACTGGATGCAACTCCTGAAAAGAGGAAGTTACGCACAAGCAAAATACAAATATTACAGAAGCACAAAGAAAAATTATATACATGTTGGCAACGTGGTACAGACGAACACCATGAGCTGATCCTCCTATGACTCGCCTGATTCTGACGCTTTCCCGATACTCGATCTTCGGAAGAGATTGTTTCGGATATACGACCCTCAGGTACTCCCAAACCACTAAGCAACGCAGTATCAAACTCGGACCGCAGTCATTTGCTTTTTCGAATCCCTAACTTTTGCGTGAACCGCCCTTTGCGGGTTTTCAATTCACCGGGATACCCTTTTTTGCCGAAGTTTCCCTTTTCAGGTTTTCAACCTCGCGAGTGTACATTTTTTTAATTTTATCCCTAACTTTTTCCCGAACCTTTTATTCCTTTTTTATGGTTCGCCGGGATGCCCCATTTTTGCCTGGACTCTTTTTTTTCTGTCCAGCAGGTCTCTTTAAGCAAAGTATTTTTTAATTGCGTCCGAGTTCACAGGGGATATGAAATCCTCACCATCTATGGTGGACAACAGTAAGGCTCCTCCAGAGAAAACCTTTCTAACGACATACGGACCTTCATAGTTGGGAGTCCATTTGCCCCTGTGATCTGATTGTGGTGGGAGAATCTTTTTCAGCACATGATCGCCCGTCTGAAAGCTTTGAGGACACACCTTTTTATCATAAGCTTTCTTCATCCGGCTCTTATATAGCCGACCGTATGCTAGAGAAGCCAGTCTCTTCTCATCCATTAAACTGAGCTGATTCAGTCTATCTTTCACCCATTCTGCCTCATCTAATTGGACATCACGCAAAACCCTCGGAGAAGGAATCTCAACCTCCAATGGCAGGACAACCTCCATACCATATACCAGTGAAAAAGGAGTTGCCCCGGTTGATGTGCGTACCGTCGTACGATAGTCGTGCAAAGCAAAAGGCAACATCTCATGCCAGTCCTTGTAGGTCACAACCATCTTCTGAACAATCTTCTTTATGTTTTTATTGGCCGCTTCAACAGCGCCATTCATCTTGGGCCGATAAGGAGAATAGTTGTGATGTTCAATTTTGAAATTCTGACACAATTCCTTCATCATCTTGTTATTCAAATTCGAACCGTTGTCAGTGATAATCCGCTCCGGGATTCCATATCTGCAGATAATATCTTTCTTGATAAATCTGGCCACCACCTGTTTGGTAACATTAGCATACGATGCCGCTTCAACCCATTTGGTGAAGTAATCAATAGCTACCAAGATAAAACGATGTCCGTTGGATGCCGTGGGCTCAATCTTTCCAATCACATCAATTCCCCACATGGAAAAAGGCCAAGGCAACGACATAACGTTCAGAGGGCTCGGAGGCACATGAATCTTGTCCGCATAAATCTGGCATTTATGACACTTCTTTGCAAAATTGAAACAATCTGTTTCCATTGTTAGCCAGTAATACCCTGCTCTTAATAGCTTTCTCGTCATTGCATGTCCACCGGCATGCGTGCCAAATGTACCCTCATGGATTTCTTCCATGAGCAATTTAGCCTCTTTCTCATCCACACACCACAACAACACCAAGTCGTGGTTTCTCTTGTACAAAACCCCATCCGGATTCAAATAGAAATTGCCAGCCAATCTCCTAAGAGTCTTCTGATCACGACTGGATGACCCAGCCGGATACTCTTAGTTCTGCAGGAAATTATGGATATCATAATACCACGGTTTGCCATCGGAAGCTTCCTCAATGGAGAATATAAAAGCGGGCCTATCAAGGCGAGAAATAACTATCCTGGGAGCCTCATTCCAGAAGTTAACCTTATACATTGAAGACAAAGTTGCGAGAGCGTCTGCCATCTGATTTTCTGCTCGTGGTACATGGTGCAATTCCACCTTGTCAAAGAAAGGTAACAACCTCCTTGCATAATTCATATAGGGTATCAGATTGGGCTGACGAGTCTCCCGCTCTCCCTTGATCTGATTCACAACTAGAGCAGAGTCTCCGTACACATCAAGATTTTTAATTCTCAGATCAATAGCTTCTTCGAACCCCATAATGCATGCTTCATATTCGGCCTCATTGTTGGTAACTAGAAAGGTCAATCTGGCAGTGAATGGGATGTGCGACCCATGGGGAGTAGTAATGATTGCCCCTATTCCACTTCCGTATGAATTAACGGCACCGTCAAATATCAATTGCCATTTGGAACCCAACTTTGGACCTTCATCCGGCAACGGCTCCTCACAGTCCTTCATTTTTAAGTACATGATATCCTCGTCAGGTAAATCAAACCTCATCGGCTAGTAATCATCAATTGGTTGCTCAGTTAGGTACTCTGACAGAACACTACCTTTAATAGCCTTTTGAGAAATATACTGAATATCGTATTCTGTCAATACCATCTGCCATCGGGCAATCCTTCCGGAAAGTGCTTGCTTTTCAAATATGTATTTGATCGGATCCATCTTTGAAATTAGCATGGTTGTATGATTTATCATGTATTGCCTCAAACGTTTGGCAGCCCAAACTAGCGCACAACATGTTTTTTCGAGCATTGAGTAACGGGACTCACAGTCTGTGAACTTTTTACTCAAGTAGTAAATCGCATGCTCTTTACGTCCAGTCTCGTCATGTTGACCGAGAACACAACCCATACTTTTCTCAAGAACCGTCAAATACATAATCAATGGTCTCCCAACTACTGGGGGTATCAATATTTGAGGTTCATGCAAATATTCTTTTACTTTCTCAAATGCCCTTTGACAATCTTCATTCCAGGTCACAGCCTGATCTTTTTTCAATAACTTGAATAATGGCTCGCACGTGGCCGTTAGATGAGATATGAACCGGGCAATGTAGTTCAATCTCCCTAAAACGCCACGAACCTCTTTTTCTGTTTTCGGCGTTGGCATTTCTTGTATTGCTTTTATCTTAGCAGGATCAACCTCAATTCCTTTTTCGCTCACAATGAACCCCAATAGCTTACCAGATCTCACCCCGAAGGTGCACTTATTAGGATTCAACCGCAGCTTGAATTTCTTAAGCCTCTTGAACAATTTCAGAAGATCGACCAGATGCTCTTCCTCCGTCTGGGATTTGGAAATCATATCATCAACATAGACTTCGATCTCTTTATGCATCATGTCATGAAAGAGTGTTGTCATAGCTCGCTGATACTATGCCCCGACGTTCTTCAAACCAAAGGGCATCACTTTGTAGCAAAACGTTCCCCACGGGGTAATAATAGTTGTCTTCTCCATATCCTCCGGTGCCATCTTTATCTGATTATAGCCTGAAAAGTCGTCCATGAAGGAAAACACGGAGAATTGAGCGGTGTTGTCGACCAGCACATCGATATGAGGAAGCGGAAAGTCGTCTTTTGGGCTCGCCCTATTCAAATCTCGATAGTCCACGCACATCCGCACCTTACCATCTTTCTTTGGTACAAGTACTATATTAGCGACCCATGAGGGATAACTTGTGACAGCTAGGAAACCAGCATCCCACTGTTTCTGAACTTCCTCCTTAATTTTTTACAGCCATATCTGGTCGAGTTCTTCTGAGTTTTTGCTTAACCAGCGGACATTCCTCGCGCAATGGCAGACGGTGAACCACCATATCAGTATCCAGCCCAGGCATGTCTTCGTAAGACCAAGCAAAAATATCACTGTACTCCCGCAGCATCTCAATAAGCCTTTGCTTGATATCACTTTGCAGTGCAGTCACTATTTGGATATTCCTGACAACCTCTTCGGACCCCACGTTGATGATTTCAATTTCCTCCTGATGAGGCAGAATGATTCTCTCTTCTTGTTTCAAAAGTCGAGTCAGCTCTTCTGATAAGTCATTATCCTCAACAATCTCTTCTTCTGCTTGAAATATCGGGTGCTCGAAGTCGAAGCGAGTCATAGGAAGTTCGTGATCGGTGTCGTCTGAAATATGAATCCTGCAATGAGAATGGTTAAATGTTTCAAATAATGCAAATAAAGCACATAACCACGTTGCCATTTTATTGTTAAAGCAAAAACAGGAAAAACAAGGATCACAAAATTTGTATGAGAAAAACGCCTTTATTAATGATTAAACAAAGTACACACATAAGCAAGTAGCCCTAAAAAAAAAATCACTATGCCCCGGGTAGGACACAGGATTATTCAATAATCGAGAAAACAAATCATTACTGTTTTGAAGTCACTTGGACAAGTTCCTGGATAGACCAGTTGCACAGATTCTGTCCTGGCACGCCTGGCTTTATCCACGAGTCTATATCGCAGTCACTATCTCTGTCTTCAACATTGGAAACAACATTGATCGTTTCATAACAGACCCCACCTGGAGTGATCACCACTGGTCCTTTGAACTTTGGCACACCTGATGCGGAAGGTGACAATGTCGGGTGATACCCTAACCCAAACTTGTCCGTATTGACAGGAATTTCCAAGACTTGGCCCCATCCTTTGGTTACTCCAGCCTGAACCACTGTCTGAGCCTCTTTGTACGATGACATGGCCACCTCTGGCCCTTTGCTAGGAACATGAGACTTGTCTTTGATTTGCAACCCCTCGAAGGCTTGGCATGGTGTCTCATGGATCTCCCCATCCACTTTGACGTACTTGAATGATGAAAGATGACTAACCAGAATGTCCTCCTCTCCGCAAATAGTAACAACACTGTCCCCGACCATGTATTTAAGTTTCTAATGCAGCGTGGACGTCACAGCCCCTGCAGAATATATCCATGGTCGCCCGAGTAAACAGTTGTAAGCTGGATGTATATCCATGATATAGAACAATGTGTATATTTCCAAGAACCATATAAAAACCGGAAAAATTTCAAAAGTCCTAATTCACCCCCCCCTCTTAGGCATACTCTGTTCTTACAGTGTCAAACACTTTCGGCCCGACCTGGAGCGGCAACATTATGGACCAAAACACCGACCTTCTGGTTCCATCAAAAGCCCTCACGACCAAATCACTTGGCGTGCATATGATTCCTCGGACATATAGCTTCATCATAGCCTTCTTTGGCAGCACATTCAAAGATGATCCGGTGTCTACAAAAATGTGTGACATAACAGTGCCCTGGCATTCCACTGAAATGTGCAAAGCCATATTATGGTCCCGACCTTTAGGCGTCAAATCAAAGTCAGTAAATCCCAAGTTGTGGCCAGCATTCACATGCGCCAGTACCCCCTCAAGCTGATTAACAGTTACTTCTTGAGGTACAAAAGACGTATCCAAGATTTTTAACAACGCATTCCGATGGGCCTCGGAACAAAGCAACAAAGATACTATTGAAATTTTGGAGGGCGTCTGCTGCAAGTGCTCCACAATCTTATAGTCACTTTTGCGAATCAACCTCATAAACTCTTCGACATCCTTGACCGATATTTCTTTCTCTTTCGACTGGGATGGTCCTCCTTCATTCACTTTGGCTTTGCCTCTAGCAATCCTTTCAGCCTCGATTTCGGGTGAAGTGAAGATCCTACCACTGCGGGTCATGCCTCCCGCTTCAACAAGACTACCCACTGCCCCTGCTGGCTGGCTATCCACATTAATCTTTTCCCCGTTGCAAAAAGCTTCCAACCCATAATTCCATGGAATGGCCTTCATACTCTCATAAGGAACGGGTCCTGCTTTCGTTATCGTGATAGTTGGCCGCTTGGCGGGTGCTGATATCGTAATAGTCCTTTGTGGAATTGTAATTGTTACGACCTCACCCTGCTTTTCACATGTTACCTCATCAGGTTTCTCAACAGCAGTGCGGTCAAACTGCAAAGTTCCCTCATCAATCACGGCCTGAATACCTCTCTTCAAATCAACACAGCCCTCTGGTCGGGTCCAACAATCCAAACAATATTCATCACAGCCGGGGAAGACCCCTCCTTTCAACAATCTGCTTTTAATATAGCTTAAAGGTGTCTTCAGATCATTTACGTCCATAACCAAATCCAAATCTTCCTCTGTCAAAACAGCATTCGCTCCATGATTCGACATTGGTTTCTGTACAATGTTGGGACCGTCCTGACTGAAGTTAATGATCTTACTATCAATCAAATCTTGGACTTTGTGTTTAAAAGCCTGACAACTCTCGATATCATGTCCGGGTGCCCCAGAATGAAATTCACACTGCTTACTAGTATCATACCCGTAAGGAAGCGCTCCTGTGGGTGGGTCCAACGTTCTCTTCTCAACCAGATTCAAACTTAACAGCGTCCGAAGCAGTTCTGCATACGTTAACGGAGGTGTATCAAATACCCTCTTCGGCTTCCCATTCTGGATCCTTCTCTGAGCAGGATTATACCTTTGTTGTTGTTGCTGCTGCTGTTGTGGTTGTTGTTGTTGTTGTGGTATAGGGATCGTCACACTAGCAACCTGTTGTTGAATATACTGATTCCGACCTCTACCTCGTCCTCGACCACCATACACTGCGCTGGCGTCTCCTTGCCTTTTACCACCAAAGACCTTTTTCGCACCTCCAGCTGAGGTTGATTCACCGGCTTGAATCTTACCAATTTTGATGCCATTTTCAATTTGTTCCCCCATGAGTATCATGTCAGAGAAACTACCCATCGAGCAATTGAGCAATTTATCATAATACATCCCAGAGAATGTTCCAACAAAAATATCAATCAATTCCCTTTCAACCATAGGGGGTGGACTCTTGCCGCCAGATCGCGCCAACGCTGAGCATACTCCTTGAAACTTTCCCCATTCTTCTGTGAAAGACTTTGAAGCTGGACCCTATTTGGTGCAAGGTCACTGTTGTATTGGTAATGTTTGACGAAAGCATCAGCCAATTCTTTCCAACTTCCGACCTGTGCAGGCTCTAGTCCCATGTACCATTCTAGCGATGGTCCTGACAAACTATCTTGAAAAAAAATGCATAAGCATCTTCTCATCATCAGAGTACGCAGACATCCTCCGGTAGTATGAACGCACATGAACCCGTGGGCATGTATCCCCTTTATATTTATCAAAAGTGGGAGCTTTGAACTTCAACGGCACTCTCAACCCAGGAACCAGCCCCATGGTAGCCATGTCCAAACCTGCAGAATTTTGATTGGCTATACCTCTCATATGTTCCTCCAGTATTTTAATCCTCCGATCACTATCAGTGGGACCCTCAAAACCCATGCCTTACCCAGAAAAGCATCTTCATGACGATCTCTATTCCAGTACGGCCCCTCATTACCATATCCGTCATAAGCAACATTACAACCATGACCATGACCACTTTGGAAGAACTTGGGGTCATACCTCAGATTGCCAAGCTCTTGATTAGCAGCCACTATCCCAAAACCAGTATTGAAAGGACCCATCCTAGCACCATTGGTATTCACATTGCCAAACCCACCATTGTCGTAGCCATTATTACCATAAACTTGATTGTTATCACCAAACCCTCCGTTGCCGAGGCCCTGATTATTGAAACCATCATTGCCATCCCGATTGCCAAAGCCAAGACCCTGATTGTTGTCTCCGAAACCAGTATTGATACCAACATTCCTGTTGGTTTCCACGTTCCCATTAACATTATCAGCATTTCTATTACCAGCGTTGTCGTTGCTGTTGCCAATACCAGTCTCACCGGCATTTGGTATCACTTCCTCCCTACGAGGAGTCTCAACATGAGCAGAGTTGTATTCAGTATTACCAACCGCTCGCGCCAGCAGCGGTTGCACCAGAGTTTGAAGATGTTCTTGCCCTTTAGCCACAGCCTCCATAGTCTGCATGAATTGGGCCAACCTATCTCGGATCTCCTGCATGTCAGGCTGTACCTGATCCATGATCTTCTTACTGTTGCTTCTTGTAGCGTACCAGTGAATTCTCTGTTCATCGATCTTGAAACAACCTGTAAGATGCAGGAGATAAGATTCGAGCTCAACAAAAAAGTACCTGCCATGCAATATGAATATGCAAATGCACACGTGTAAATATGCAACAGGTTAATTTCCCCCCGGTTCTAGTTCCGGAGAATAAGCCATAATGACAATGGAGTCCCAAGCAAGCGCAGAATCAGAAACCTCATACATAAACAAATGCCAAGAGGCAGAGTACAAAGATACAACTGAATATAGCTGAAAAAGACTTCGGCCAACAAGCCTGGCGATGATCAAAATACAAGTACAGATAACAAGAGAAAAGCAAAGGTAAATCAGGCCAAATGGCGCGCCCTGACATCTTCCAATATCCTCAACGTCTCTGGATGACCTAGTCTGGAGATTAGTTCCTGTATCAGTAATGCATGCCGCTCAACAGTGGATCTCAGCTTTTTAGCGTCCTCTTCACAGGCTCCTCTGCCAAAACACTCATCAATCCTGCATCTTTTGAAGCCAGCCTTCAATTCACAACCCCTAGTTTCTTTGACCATGTTGCTCACTCTAGACTCGGCGTCACGTCTAAGAGATGCCTCTTCAGCAATCTTCGCATCCTTAGCACTGAGCTGCTCCTCTAACTGGGAAATCTGAAGCTTCAATTCATCTTCACGCTCCTTCCGGCTAGTAAGCGTGGCATTCCACAAAAGTTCCCATTTGGAAAGTCGAGAATAAGCCTTGTTCAGAAGTTCTTTCTTAGTAGCAAGTACACTACTAACACCATTCAGGGCTACTCCCACCTTCTCTCTCTTGCTGGTCTCTTTAGTCAAGTCTGAACCCAACCTATTAATCATCTCAGTCTGCTTCTTCAAAGCGAAGGTTGACTCATTCTTCTCATGTCTAAGCTGGAAAATCTCTTTCTCTAGCTCTTCATTCTCTCTCTGCAACTCTTCCTTCTCAGCCAGCAGCTTGTTATACTTCTCAATCTCTACTGAAGTAGGTTCTTCAATCACCGGAAGATACAAAGGCTCTGCAGCAGGATATGGCATCAAAGAAGTCCTAACTCTCTCATGAATCCAGAGCCGATAAGGATTATAAGCTCGACTGTCACTCTTACCAAGCAATGTCTTTCCTCTTCTGTGAATATTAACCCAAGCACGCCTCAATCTGACCAAAACATCCCCGTCTAATAAACCCGTGAGATACAGAGATTCCTGTATCTCGTCTTCAACTAGAGAGTCCCTTAAAGCATAGCCAAATTGTCTCACAAGCAAAGAAGGGTTATAGTTAATACAACCTTTCCGTCCAATCAAGGGAACGTTCGGAAAGCCACTGCAACTATATATAATATCCACTCCGAGCAAGTTCCGATCAAACCAAACAATGTTCTCAGCACACAATCCCATCAATCTAGAAGACCAATCTAAAGTACCGACAGTATCAACAAAAGGTCCCTTCTTAGGAAGATGTCCCTGAAACCACCTGGATAGAAGAGGTACACAACAAGAAACATTCTTTCCTCGACGCTTCTCATTCTTATAATGAATAGAATGATAAACGTCACCAAAGAGAGTAGGCACCAGATTCTTCGACGCAAGAATAAAGAAAGCATCTGAGTCAACAAAATCAGGCAAGTTGTGGAACAATACAATCCCATAAATGCAAACAGCCAGAATAGCACTGAAGACAATCCAACATCCATCCTTCGCAAACTGCGTAGCCTTCTCAACCAAGCAAGAAAGATGAAAACCATAAGCTCCATTCAGCTTGACCAAACCTCCGGGGAACTCAGAAACATCTAAACTGACAATCTCAGCAAGCTTAGCCAACTCAGGCCCAGTATCCTCGTGAATGAAAGGCATCTGATCTAACACAGGAACTCCCAGCATATCAGAATATTCCTCCAAAGTAGGAGCCAGAATAAAATCAGGGAACAAGAAGCATCTCAACTGAGGCTCGTAAAACTGCATCAAAGTGTACAATCCAGTCATCTCAAACACAGAAGGTTTGTACAACAAACTGAGCAGTTTCCCATAAGACTCTCTGAACTCAACCCTCACTCTCTGATCTGCTAGAGCAACCAACTGCAATAAGGAACTGATATCTGGAGAAGGCAACCTGTAAGCAACTGTCCTTTTCGTGGACTCCATGTCTGGCAATAAGAACACTAGAACCTGAGGGGAACAAACACACCTGTAACATAAATACATGTTAATGAAATGCAGACATGAAAATGCAAATGCATATGCAACAGGGGATCAAGTGCAATGATAAAGAACTATGATGTGTTGTACTGCAGCTTGAGAACCATCAGATCTTCTCCTCAAACCAAACCAACCACAAAAGAACCCTCACAACCAATTCTCACTGACAGAGACAAACCAAGTGTTCTGAGGCCAGAGTTTTCCTACAAAAAGACCCACCTACCCCTCACAGGTATGTACTTAACTCGCAGACGAGATACAACATCCTATGCGGTCATCAGCATCACAGACTTTCAAGAGCGATGATACGATACCCAGAAGGTGTGGCATCATCATCTCTTGAAGAGGCCTCACTTAGCCGAATCCCAAATGATAGGTTCCCAGAGTTGACAACCCTCAAATCCAACAACCTGTCGAGCCCAAAGGGCCAGGAAAGATGCCATCAAAGAGAATCTCGTCTGAGTGTAAATTTCGTAGCTAGCTGGTGTGAGCAAAGCAAGCAGGCTAACCACTACTCTCTACTTCTAAGTCTATGTGCACTCAAGCCCAGGTCTGGCTTATCTCTCAAACTAACCCTCTACCCACAGCACAATAACAATAATATACAGTACTGAAAGTAAAGACAGAAAGATAAATACATACAAAACCCCCAGACGGGAAAACAAGCGCTAGGATTGACTCGCATAGGAAACCGGTTATCCCCAGCAGAGTCGCCAGCTGTCGCTACTGCGAAAATCGGCGCCGGCTATGACAGAAGAGTCGCCACTGTGCGTTATTTATCCCACAAGAGGGAAAGGAAACGCTCAGAGTAAACCTAACGCAAAGAGGGAAAGGAATGGTCATCGCAACCAAATCCTGAATTCGGGAGTCAGTTACGCAAGGGGAAGGTATTAGCACCCCTCACGTCCGTCGTACTCGACGGGATCCACGCTTGTTTTCTATCTAAGCGTGTGTTATGCTATCTATTCTACAGGTCTGGGTAAAAAAAGAAAAGAAACTGAAAATGACTCGGCAATGTGTCGCACTTTATGCCTACGTATTCCCGTTTGGAACGAGAAATCAGAGTCAACGTAGTTCGCCTAACTACAGGTTATGGGGGAAAGGTTGCTCGCCGAGATGTCGCATCTCATGCCTACGTACTTTCATATGGCATGAAAGATCAGAGCAAACGTAGTTCGGGCTACGGAAGACACAAGCTTGTCTGACAGTTTTTTATCTCCTTATGAAAGGGTTTTCCTGATTAAGGGTCCAAGAGGACAAAAACAGAGTTTGAATGTTTGTTTGAGTTTTTTACGAAAAGAAATGTTTTTTAGGATGTTTGCAATCTCAGTCGCAATAGAGACTATGACCCAGGAGTGAACGCTTCGTATGTCACCCAAAGGGTACCACACTAACATCCAGATTACTGGAGAGAGACCCTCCACCAACCTTTTCCCATATAGCTTAAGGCTCGTAACGCACGACTTCAATTAACCTTATTACTGTGTTTTTGAATTGTTTTGAGATGAGAAAAGAAAGATGCCCTAAAACTATGGTTGAAAGGGAATCTACCTACAGTTATCATGCATGGGTCAAAACCTAATGTCTGTCATAATTCCCTCTTGCACAGAGGAAATCAGAGATCCTAGGGAAAAACAGCAAAAGAAAGCAAGCAGTAAACAGTAAACGGTAAACAGTAAAATGCATGCTATGCAACAGCACAAGCGAGGCAAGGGAGAAAACAACAGGCAAGAGGAGATAAGCTCCACCTCAAACCTAAAGGTAATCAACACAAGCAAACATATAATACAGCAAAAGAAAAGAAGCAGAGGAAGCAGCCCAAGCAGTAGCAACAGTCTTCAACAGACAGCAACTTCAGTACTCAACAGCAGCAGCTCCAAACAGCAAATCCTCTTGACAGCAAAGTTGACAGCAAAAAGGTTCCATCCTCAAGCTAGCTTCTACATTCAAGCTTCATCTTCAAGCTCTAGCAAGCACACTCTAAGCAAAGGATTAATCACTAAGATCAAGGTTGAAATGTTGAAAACTTAATGAAAACCAAAGGAAATCATCAAGTACCAACATTGAAATGGAAAGGCATCCTCAAAGTTCTACTCAACTATGGGCATAACACACATCCCTCCAAAGGAGAGATGGAGTTTCCCTAGGAGGACTTTACATCATTGGATAGAATAGAAGCACACAATGCATTCTATGTTTGATGAAAGAATCAAAACTAGTCCTAATGGCTCTTCTTAAAACCCTAATTTCCTAAGCTCCTAAAACAACTCCTAAAAGAAAAGGAAACTTCAACTCCAAGCTCCAATCTTCAAGCCACAGCAGCTACACCAAGTCTAGAATACCTCCCAAAAAGGAATCCAAGCAAATCCAGCTCCAAAGTCACCAACAAGACCAAGCAAGCCAAGGCCCACAAGATAGAACACCACAAGCACAAGCAATTTGCAAAATACAACTAAAATATAAAACAAAGTTATAAAATTCTGATAAAATTCCTAGGGAAAATACATGTTTGAACAACCTAGGGTTAAACTATTAAAGCCTAATTCAAATTCTAAATCACCTAAATAATTTCTAGATTGAAGGGTATCAAGGTGATCCACAAGTTTGGGAAGGCTCTAATCTCAACACCTAAAGCAGAACCTAAAGTTATTCTAAAATTCCAACAAAAATCCTAAGGGAGCATACATGTCTACCCTAACACATACTAAAAAATCAAAGCCATATTCATCACCAATTGGAAGAACAAAATTCCACAAAACAGATGGCCAAATATGCAAAATGAAAAGAATTAAACAAAATGAGAAAAATCAAATTAAAATGAAAAATGCATGAAAATGCATTTTATTGATTTCAGAAAATCACAAATTCTCTCAAGATCATGGAGATATTTTTGAAATAATTTTTGGATCAAAATTGAATTTATTGTGATTTTTTGAATCAATAAAGCATTTAAAATAAACAAAATCAAATAAAAGAAAATAAAACTCAGAATAAAGCACGAGCCACAGGATTGCATGACTGGTCCACTGATCCAAGCGCTGAGGGCATGCCACCTCATTTAATGAAACTGCATCGTTTTGATTCCAAAATCTCACTTCTCAGATTAAAACACAACCAATGGATCTGGTGGTCAGTTAAGGTCAAAGGCGAGATCCAATGGTCCAGAGATCATCTTCTTCATTTCTCAGGCTGGCCAGATGGAGACTTAGTGTGGTGGCCGGAGAAGACTCCGATCGTCTTCTCCGGTGAGCAGGTGGTTGCAGGTGATCAAACATCAACAGTCCTTACATCAATCTTTCCAGAATTTCATCAAGATCTCAAATCTCCTACTCAAACATTCTAACTCTCCATAGATTTTAAATCACGAATCAAAGTTCAGAAATGTCATCCAGATCAAACATCACCAATTGCAAATCTAATGATATAGAATTCATCCTCATGTCACACACATCACTCTGATCTATCTAGATCGCTCTAACTCTCCATGAATCAAGAGATTTGAATCAAAACAGAAATGCTATGTCATGATCAATCATCACCAAATGCTTCCAAATTGATCCTAAAACGATCTACAACTTGTCTAGATCCTAACCACAAGTTCAAATCTAACTACATCATGCTAATTCATGTGGAAAGTTGAAAGTTACTAACCTGTTGTAGATCTAGTAATAGAGGTACTTAGAGCTTGATTCAACCTTCAAAACTCTCCAGAATCATTCAAGGATGCAAGAGAAAGATGTTGTAAGCTTTAATTTGCTCTGAATCAGCCTGGAATTCAAAACACGATTTCACTTGCTTCTTGGAATTTTTCAACTGCAACTTCAGTGTTCTTCACAAAATGAATGCCAAAACCACTCTGAATTCAATGCAATCAATATATAGAATGTTTTCATGGGCTTTTGAAGTGTGTTTGAAGCCCAATCCATCAATTTGCAAATTCTGATTTTGCTCTTGAAGTTGCACATGACAGTCACGATTTTGCCATGGAAACTGTTCTAGAATCTTCCCTTTCAACTGCAAATTGCCTTGTGAGTGTGTTCAGATCAAAAGGAGTGCTTGAATTGCATTGGTAAGGTGTTTGGCTATGTGAGTTGCAAATGAACAAACCAAATGACAACTCATGAAACTTGGCCTAAACTAAAAATTATGGTAATGCCAAAGTGTCTAAAATTCAATTTCCATTCAAAAAAAGTAGTTACTTGACATGTTTTGGTCCTATAACTCAAAATTGGCATTTTCCCTCCTTAATTCATTTGAAAATTTCCTTTATTCAAACCAAGTCTTGCTATGTGTCCAATCAATCCATCATGACCTATTGTCTAGCATAAAAACCCCATTTTGAACAACTTTCATGTTGAACAAAAATCCATTTGACAAGTGCAAGTTGGAGATTTTGGCCTATGATTGAAAATGACCTATAATCTCACTTTCCCAAAATACCCCTGACTTGTAAACCTCGTAACTTGAGTTCTACAAATAAGATGGAAGACTTCTAGTACAATTTATAAAGCTAAGATCATGAGGAACAATTTTCAGGTAAAACCTCCTTCTAGGTCAAAAATATCTTTGAAGTCAGATGATTTTCACAGACAAATTTCAGAGGCATCTGAGGACTTGTAACTTGTCTGGGTCATAAATTGAGTTCTATGAATCCCCTTGAGGACTTATAGTACTCAAATTAAAGGTATTGAGATGCTCTACGAGTTTCATGTTGGCCAAAGATCCATTTGAAACTTGTATCTTGACTTATGTGGTCTTGAAGTTAGGCACTAAACAGGGAGTTTTGCACTGAAACCCTAATTTAGCAACTTCCCACACTCTTGACTTTTCTTGACTTGATCTTGGCACAACACCACAAATGTCTCATCATATCATTTCATGAACTCCATGACCTTAAAGTAGGCTTTGACTCTCTTCAATTGCCCAGTTGACTTAGGATTGATCCAGATGAAACCCTAATTGCTTGCACCTCAACTATGGCTCTTGCATTTGACACAATGACTTGATTAAACTCTCCCATGGCCATCTAGGCATCTTATGAGCTCCATACACATCCTCTTCTCACATTCAAAATTTCACAACCCTCTGATGGTCTTCAGTTAATCCTCAAGTTAGGAGAAGATTCACACTCAAACATCTAAACCCTTAGGCATTCAAACCACCTTCTGATGACTTTGACAACTTCTCAATCTTGAATGAGACCTCTTGATAGGATTCTCTTGATAAGAATCACACTTGATCCCCTGCTATATGAATGATACTATGATATGCAAATGATATAACTATGCAAATGTTAATGCAATGAAACATAAACCAGGTAAGAAATGGTTGAGCAAATTTTGGGGTGCAACAGACCGCCTGGTTACCATTTATTTCGTTGCATTCTCGCATTTTTATTCACTGATTTAGTTGATTTTCCTTGTTTTTTCCTTATGGAATTATCTTGATTTTCTAGAATTTATTTCATTTTCTTGGCATAGAGTTTTATTAGAGTTTTAAAAGATTTTAGATAGCTTTTTCTATTTTTAGAGTTTATTAGAATATTAATTGTTTTTAGAATATTAGGTTTTCATTCTAGAATATTTTAGATTAATTCCTTTAGATTTTTATTAGAGTTCATTAATCTAGTTTAATTTGGTTAGAAGTTTAGATAGTTTTAATTAGGATATTTTTGGTTATTCATTAGATATTATAGTCTTTTTTTTCTAGTGGTTATTCAGATTTTATTTGATTAGTTTAGTTAAGTGTAGTAGTTTTAACGTGATAGGTTAATTAATCATATTCAGCTTGCATTAGTTTTAATCAGCTTTATTAATATTTGTCAGCTTTGTAATCAGTCAAGCAGCTCCATCATTAACCGTGTTTTACTCATTAATCTGCCAGCCTTAATTAATTAATCTGTCACTAATCAAGTTTTGCAGCAATCCGTGCCATGTGTTAGGATATAAATAGCCCTGTGCACTCTCTCTCCAGGTGGCTGAAACGTTGCCCCAAAAAACCCTAGAGTAACTTCACCGGAAAAATCAACACTCACTATCCCTTCGCCAGAAAGCTGATGAACTCGCCAGAAAACTCATACACGTTCATCCATGTTCATCATATCTTCATTCGTTGTTTCCAGCAACATTCATCACGTTCAAACTAATTTTCCAGAAACTTCAATATTCCTTCAAATCTCACCGGAAAATTCATCTGTGTTTATCATCTCGCCGGAATGTTCATCATGTTCATCACTCATTCATCATTTTTTCCAGAATTCCTTCAAACGTTCATATGATCTTCATCAACCTTCATCCATTTTTCTAGAAAATACATCTAAACCTAGATCTACCTTCATATCTTCATGCGTTTTTCCAGATCCAAACTCAACCTTCCAATTTCATCATAAGATTCATCATCTTCACGTTCTTTCCAGAAATTTATCAATCTCAAACCAATTTCATCTTCACCTTATATGATCTAGATCTCCAACTACAAACCATCAACATCATCACCAGATTCACCTCCATCGAAACTTCACAGATCTAACTAACAAACTATTGTTTCATCATTTTTGTTAGCCATCACTTTCAACAAGAAAATCAGGTTTTCACCACCAACCTTCAAATCATCATTTTCGTCATCTCACATTTCCAGATTTCGAATCTTCCTTAAACATTCTCTAACTCGTCCTTCTTCATTCTCGTTTTAGAAACACAAAATCATCAACATCTAGATCTTCATGAATCAATCTTCAACTCATGAATAGTTCCTCAGATTTGTTCAAAGATCTTCACGAACAAACATAAACCATCAATTTCCATCTTCGAAGTTGTTCAAAACCTAAACCGTGTTCTTCAACTTCCACCATCAATGAATCTTCAACACTCAACAATATCCATCGAGCTCACCACGGATCTTCAACATGAAAACCAATCTCTGAAAATCCTACTTCACCTCACACCTCACACGAGCCAGATCCGTCCAACATACATGTCTTCACCGTGATGATGTTTGAAGGAAACGAACTGAGAGTATGGAGGGGGTTTGAGTTTAATGTCGAGTTGCTTATGTGTTGGTGAGGATGTTGATTTGTGGAAGCTTCATCAGACAAAAAAATGGCGGAGTTAGGTTGAAGAAGAGGAAAATTTAAAGCTAGGGTTTGACTGAAGTAAAGAAGATGAGTGCTCCTGGACCCCTTCATTACGGTTAGTGGGCTTTTTGGCCCATCCTTTCATTTTCAGACTTGTACCCCCATATCCCTTATTGCACACCCCTTTGTTTGTTGTTTAGTTTGTTGATTTCTGATTGTGGGCCTTCAAACCTTAAGCCCAATTGTATTCTTGTTGGACCGCACCCCTGTCTGATGGCTGAAACCCCCCTGTTGCTTTTCTTTATTTCTTTTTGTATTTTTTTTGTAATATACTTTGATATTTTGTATTATATTTGAATATATGTATATACTATTTTACTATTTTCTTTTAGGAATTATAATGTTATTTTCTTTTAGAATATTACATATATTTTGTATAGAATTTATATTCTATTTTTCCTATTTTACATACCTATTATTTTTAATTTCCATAGAACTTATTTTTCTTTTAAAAGTTGAATTCTTATTTCCATTTGTTATTGGACTTGTCATCTCATTTTCATTTTGTTTTGGTCGATGATGAGTCCTCCGTAATTCGTTATTAATCAAATTGTTAATGTATAATGTAGGATCCGAGACCACTTCTTTCTCTCCTCATTTCTCTTCTCCTTTTGATTTTATTTTTGACTTTCTTCTGTTTTGGTCCGTGTGACACGATTCAATTGGAGAATGATTCTCAATATCATTTCTCTATCTTGTCTTTAACACGGAAATCAATAGGCAACCTCCTATAGCTTGACTTCTCTTATAAGTCGAGCTACGAAGGTTTGGCATCACATTGATTCAAATTCGAAATATCATCATCCAGGATCAAAGGAGAAGAGCTTGGAAAGGAAGCTTGCACACAAATTCAAGGGTTAACAGAACCACTCCGTTCGGTAAAATTGTTTTTATTTCATCTCTTTCATCTCTTTTATTCAACCGTCGAGTGTTATGAGCCGTAAGCGTTAGATACGTGGGAAATGATGAGTGGGTGGCTTCCTCTCACTCGTCTAGAGTGTTTAGCATATGTCCTTTGGACAATATGCGGCGCATTCGCTCCTATGTCTTAGGACTTGGCGTGTGCGTCCCGATCCGAACCTTTTCTCTCGCATCCTGGCGATTGAGACTCTTTTCTCTCGCATCCTGGCGATTGAGATTCCTTCTCTTGCCCCTGTGCAATCGAGACCTGCTTTCCGTAGTTAAGCCGAACTACGGCTGCTCTGAGAGTATGTAGGCATAGGATTGCGATAATCCTAGTGAGCACTTTTCCCTCTGTTTCCTGTAGTTGGCCGAACTACAGCTACTCTGATCTCTCATATTTGTTGAGAGTACGTAGGCATAGGATTGCGATAATCCTAGAGAGCATTTTTCCCTTTGTTTCCTGTAGTTGCCTAAACTACAGCTGCTCTGATTTCTGATACCATATGAGAATATGTAGGCACAAGACGCGATGCTTGGCGAGCACACTAACAACTAATCTCTTTGTTCTCTCGCTTTTGTACGATCGAGACTTTCCCGCTAACGACTAATATCCCTTTCTCTTGCCCCCGCGCAATCGAGACTAGCCTGTTGCCCCGTACCTTTAAACTAATGACGTGCTATGTCCGTTCTACCGCAAATAGGTAACACCTAAGTCTCCAATGGTCGAGCAACATACACCTAACTGCTAGAATGCGTACGCTAGTATCGTCTACCTCTTCTCTCGCCTCTGTGCGATTAAGAACACCCTTTCGTCTCGTAGTTAGCCTGAACTACGTTTTGCTCTGATTTCTCATGCCATATGAGAATACGTAGGCACAAGACGCGATGTCTTGGCGAGCAACCTCCCCCGTAGTTTCCCGAACTATGTTGACTCTGACTTTCCCATTGCACGAGGGAATACGTAGGCATAGGGCGTCGATGTCCTATCGAGTCAGTTCTTTTCGTTTAGCTTTAGCAGCCGTAGATAGTTTGTTTTTCACCCATAGACTAGACAACAAGTGTGGATCCCGTCGAGTACGACGGACGTGAGCGGTGCTAATACCTTCCCCTCGCGTAACCGACTCCTAAACCCGAGATATGGTTACGATGACCTGTCTTATCCCGTTTTCGTTAGGTTTTCTCTTATTGTTTCCTTTCCCTCTTTCGGGATAAATAACGAACAGGGGTGACTCTTATGTCCTTGCCGGCACCTCTTCACTGCGATGCGACAGTGTGCATCATGGCATCTCATCTTGGTACACTGGTTTTGTAAAACTCAATCGCCTTCTTTTGCGAAACCCTAGATATCATGGATTTTGGGAAAAGAAACACTAAGAAATACAACTTCAAGAAATATGACCCAACAAAGTTTAGAGAGCTAGGAACATTGGTATCTGAAGGCTTTGGGAAGACATATGGGAAACTCATGAGTATTATGAAGACTAGAATGGAAGAAGGGGTTCTTAGCACTTTAGTTCAGCTCTACAATCTGTTATACCACCGCTTCACCTTCCCGGATTACCAATTAATGTTAAAACTAGAGGAATACTCTTACTTCATGGGAATACCTATGACTGATAAGAAATCATTCAGCGGTTTGGAAAAGTTACCCTCGCCAAAAGAGTTTGATGTTGCACTTCATCTAGAAGTATCCGAGATCAAAACTAATTGTGCTTCAAAGAATGGGGTTAAAGGTTTCCATTATGTTTATTTATTAAAGAAGGCTGCTTACCTTGCCAAGGAAGGTAGAATGGACGCATTTGAAGCAATTTTTGCTCTACTGATATATGGGTTGGCGTTGTTTCCTGAGATAGAAGAATTTGTCAATTCAACTGCTATCACTGTGTTCTTAAATGGTAACCTGGTACCCACTTTGCTAGGTGATATTTATCATTCCATTCATCATAGAACTCTTCATCAAGGAGGAACTATTCTCTGTTGTGCACCTTTGTTGTATAAATGGTTTGTCAATCATTTACCAAGGACGAACGCTTTCAAGGAAAATCCTAATGGTTGGAGATGGTCTCAAAGGGTTATGTGTCTAACTCAAGCAGATATTCACTGGTACGGTCCCGCCTATGATCAAGGAGTCTATATTGACAGTTGTGGTTATTTTCCAAATGTACCACTCCTGGGAGTACAAGGAGGAACCAACTACAATCCCGCGTTGGCCAGACGTCAATATGGATTCCTAATGAAGGATAAACCGAGCAATATCCTGTTGTCTGGTTTCTTCTACCTTAACACCGAAGCAGAGAAGAGTTTAAGGAACAGTATGATTGATTCTTGGAAGAACATTCAGAAGAAAACTAAATCTAACCTTGGGAAAAGGAATTGTGTAGCCTTTGAGCCATTCACTCAATGGTTTCAATCTAGAGCCTGTGATCTTAAGATGCTTTATCTCCCTGAAAAAAGTACGCGAATTATCATCGCATCATCTTCCGCCCTCCCTATTGAAAAGGTGGAAGAATACCAAGAAATCTTTGAGATAACAAAGCTTGGAAGGGACACTTGGGAAGACAAGTACCATACTCTTCATTCTGAGACGATGGAATTGCAAAGGGAGCTACAAGATAAGGATGAGTTGATTGGGTGGCTCGAAAGACGTTTAGGTAGTGAAGATGTGACTAGAGAATTTATTTTTCTCTAGCATCAAGCCTATGCAAAGCACTCATGAGTATTCAAATATCCCACCAACTTCTGGCGCCTGGAAAGGAATAGTAGACAAGTTGGTGATGGAAAACACTATGTTGAAAAGACTAAAGAGGACGCGCGGATAGGACCCTTGTCAGATTTCTTAACCATAGGGCCTAGTCTTTTCCTTTGATGTAACCTCACGTTTCTTATTTTGTATTTCAAAAGTTGTAACTTTTCTCAATATAAATGAAACAAGGGTTTTGCTTCAAATTATCTTCCAATTTTTGTAAAACCAGTTGCATCTAGCATCTTTGTGTTACATTTTGCATCTTTCTAACCATTCAAGGAATTCCCAATCTTTTTTCTTGCAGACATAGTAATGGCTCAAAGAAACAGGTTCACATTCCCAAACCTAATATTGGACAACTTGAGGATCTTAAGAGGCCTAGTAAGGAACTCTACTACTTTTATGGCCAAGTATGGAGACCTGTTATCTTTACTAGATGTGCAAGTAAATGAGGAAATGATGCTAGCCCTCATAAGGTTTTATGATCCTCTTTACCATTGCTTCACGTTTCCAGAGTTTCAGTTGCTACCAACTTTGGAGGAATACTCTATGCATCTGAACATTTTTATAACCTTTACACCTCACCATGGAAGTGAGAAAAGACCAAACATGAGAGACATTTCTGAGGCTCTACACCTGGAACACACTGACCTTCCAACTCGTCTGGATATGAGAGGTGGATTTACTAGAATGGAAGCAAGACCACTTATAGAAAGGGTTGAGTTTCATTATGATCAGGGAGATATGGGAACCTTTGAAGCTATACTGGCTTTCTTGATTTATGGCTTATATCTATTTCCAAGTAACTGTTAGAAATATATGTCGGGATTGATGAGAATATTTGATTCTTGTCGTTCAATGGTTTAGTGATTTAAGAATGGGGGATTTTTAAATTTGTTTATATTTTGTAACATGATTTTCTAAGAAATAAGGCAAGGTAAATTTTGGTTTTAGTTTGATAAAAAAGTATGCCAAGATTAGGGTTTACTAATCCGTCTTAAACGTATCCAATCAATTGAATATGTGAACTTAGTTTTAACCAATATAATCACGTATCCTCGCAAAAACGTTCATCTCTAAAGTGATTTCGTGAATGTTATTCTTTCGACCGTTAAATGATATCTCTAAATAACACTCAAAACAATAATCATTAAGATCAATACAATGCAAATATCAACTTCCAAATCTATATCTAGAGTTTGTATAGTTGATAGATGAAGAAATTAGGTCAAGAATTGAAAATTTCATGTCTAAAGCAATCTAAACCATAGATATAACAAAAGATAGCAAATAACTTCATCTATATTGATCAAATCCTTGTTCACATACAAAAGATTAAGAAGAATACATAAAATCAGAACTAGCTACCTCTAACCTTGACACAAGAGGGGTTTTAGCCACCCATTTCCATGATAGCTTGAGCAACAAGTTTCAAAAGAAGGTTGATCAGCATCCGAGTCGAATAGTCGATATTAAATGGGAATCCACCTTCTTTTTTGTGAAAGATGGCTAAGAGATGATGAAAATGGAGAAACTAGGGTTTATGTGCTGAAAAATACAAAACTATGAAAAGTACAAAAGAAAAGATATTTTGGCAAAAAGTGGCACAAACTACTTATAGACATGTTGCTGAGCTGTCAAATTCGTAGTGCGAAGATCTTGCTCGCCTAGCAAACAACCAAAAGTGGCACATGAAGTGCCAGTGTACAATTAAACCGCCCCTGAGATATTTCCAAATATTCGTTGTGCGAGCAATCCTTTGCACTGCGAAGGCTTCGCTACAAACTTCGCACAGTGAACTCTTGTCCAAATACTTACTGCCTCAGGTCTGGGGTGTCGCAACTGTGAAAAATACCCGGCGGAAAAACTGAAGAGTTGCCACTGAAAGTTATTTGTCCCAAAGAGAGGGAAAGGAAACGATCGAATAAAACCTGAAGAATGGGAAAAGACAAGGTCATTGCAACCAAATCTTGGGTTCGGGAGTTGGTTACGCAAGGGGAAGGTATTAGCACCCCTCACATCCGTTATACTCAAAGGGGTCCACACTTGTTGTCTAATCAAAGAGTGTGTTTATCTATAAGCTACTGCTAAATGGAAATGAGAACAAAAGAAACAGAAAGAGACTCGATAGGACATCGCCTCCCTATGCCTACGTATTCCCTCGTGCAATGGGAAAGTCAGAGTCAACGTAGTTCGGAAAACTACGGGTGAAGAGGAAAGGTTTCTCGCCAAGACATTGTCGTCATGTGCCTACGTATCCTCATCTAGTATGAAAAATCATAGCAAACGTAGTTCGGGTAACTAAACCACAGGTTGGTTAAGCGCTTTTGATGAGCGACGTTAAGTTCCCATTCCAGCAGTTAGGGTTGATGCCTGTTTGCGGTAGAACGGAAAAGTAGCATGCTCTTTTCTGAAAATGAGTTTGAAACACAAATCCCGAAGGATAAAAAGTTTGATTTGTTTTATGAGTTTTAGTGAAGTGAATTAGTTTGTTTTGTGATTCACGTTGCACTAAAGACTGTGACATAGGAGCGAATGCGTTGCATATCGCCCAAAGGGCATACGCTAAACACTCTAGACACGTGAGGAGAAAGCCCTCACTCATTATTTCCCACGTGCTTAAGGCTCGTAGCATATAACGTTCATCGTATTTATTAGATGAGTTAGAATGTGTTTTGAGATGATAAGAGATACGTACGAAAGGTCTAAGGGAAACTCGGCCCTAACGTTGTCATGCAAAGTGGTCCTAAAGTCGGGATGTGAAAGGAAATTCTATCCTAATGTTAGCATACAAAAGATGGACCTAAGGTTGAGGTTACAAGGGACTAGCCTACTTGTTATCATGCATGGATTACCCTCCTAGTGTCTATCCTACTCCAAATTTAATCAGAAATTAAATTGGAATAAGAAACCTAAGGGAGCATGCAAAGACAAAGCAAAAAGCAAGGAAGCAAGGTAAAAACAGTAGCTACAACAACGCCTCCTCCATAAAACAGCAATAAAATCTAGCATACAAGCAAGAAAACCTATACCAGCACATGTTTCAACACAAAAGTAGGTGTAAAAGGCAGGCAGCAAGCAAACAAGCAAGGACAATATGCAAAGTTCAGAATAACCACAGTTTTGGAAAGTAGGGCAACAAGTATGTAAGAATGCAATTAATCGAGAGTAAGCACCAATCATGAACATATATCATGCAAGTACGAACATAATTAATCAACAACATTGCATCAACAAGAATCAACAAGATCAACATGTTTTTCAATTCAAATCAAATGGTTGAACGATCAAACGAACATGCAACACACGGAAACGGAAGCAAACGCAAACATGCATCAAACATCCAGCAAAGCAAAACAATTCATGATAATCAATTAACATGATATGAGCAAGCAAAGCATGTGATCATTCATCAATCAAACAACATGAACATGTTAAGCATTCAAACGGAAACCGAAACTTACGTGTCGAAGAATCGAGATCAAACATTCAAGAATGATGAAATATGTCAAGAACACATCACATAAATGCAATAGATCAATCCATGAGGTTTACATGTGAAAAGGAGCCCCAAACAAGCAAGAAAAATGCAAAAACACAGCATTCTGCTCAGTGGTAACCGGTTACTCAATATCAGGTAACCGGTTACCCTATTGAAAAAACAACCTGGACGTGAAATTTGTATAGAGTAACCGGTTACCTTATATCAGGTAACTAGTTACGACTGAACCAGAAACAAAAAATCAGTTTTAAAAATCAGTTTTCAGCATCCAACATCTTATCCAATTACTTATATGAACATGTTATCAATTAAGCACAAAATTAACATCAAGAATCAGTGATCAAACATCAAGTAAACACAATCAAACACTTAAATCATAAATCACCAAGATCCAAATCATCGAAATGGATCAAAAAGCAACAAAAGCCATGGATCTACATTGTGATTATTCAAATAAGCTCAAAATAGAATTAGATCTAGAATTACCAACCTTCAAAGCTGAGATTTTCTTTGGTAAGTGTTGATTCACTTAAAATTAACAGATCCAAGCTAGAAACCCGAAGATTCTTCAAGATCCAAGAGCTTCCTTATGGTAGAGATGAATAACAAGTAAGACCAAGCAAAATCGACTCAAAAAAGCACTTCCAATCTAGCTTCCAAATTCAGATCCAAAACCAAACAAAAATTGAATGATGAATTGAAGATAATTGAGATGAATGATGGAGGTTTAGCTCTAGAATTCAAGGATTCCTATGAAGAATCAATGAACTCAAGTGAAAAGAGCTTTAATGGAGGTTTTGGGAGTGAAAAAGCTAAGAGAAAGTTGAGAGCAAATTCTCAAGAATGAATGTGAAATCTGAAAAATGAAAGTTCTTGTGTGAGGTTTGGAGCAAATCCACTTAAATAAGCTCTAGGTTTGGAATCAAAATGTGGTTTGGAATGTCGATTAGCATTTGGAATGGAAATTAGGAGTGGAATTAGGAATGAAGTATTTCAAATTTGGAGGGAAATGGTGAAAATTGAAATAATTCTAGATCCTTCCAATGAAGATCATGTGAAATCAATGGTTGAAAATGATTGGAAAATTTGCACATGCTAAAAATTTGAATTTCTTGGCCAATTTCGCTTGAAGTAACCGGTTACCCAATATGTGGTATCCATTACCACATCCAAAAAATGCCAATTTTGGCACCAAATGGAGGGAATCTTGTATAATCACCCGTTGCCATCTGCTATAAGCTCTATTAAGCCTCTGAAACTTGCCCTTGGATATTATGATTGTGAGAATGCTTGAGATAGCCTGTACGCAATCTCCTGAGATGAAAATAACCTGCTGAATAAAATAAAATCGGCCGCCCGATCCCTGTGAAAAATAAATGTCGGAGCCTCTGACGCTCGCTGTTTGAACTCTTACAACAAAAGGGAACCCTGAGCCATAGAAATACCTTGATCCCATGTATCGAGAACCTATGCTATGATATGCAAAAATGCAGAGAAACGTAAGCCAAATACGGTTAAAGCAAAAGGGAAAAGTTTGGGGTGCTACAACTGCCCCTATTCAATCGACTTGTACCTGAAGGGATGATAGCAACGACTTTCAAACATTCAAGGTGCATGGAGATTGAGTACCAAAAGAACTCGAAAATTTGCAACCTGCGGGGATGCAAAACATCGAATACCAACCAAAAGTTAGGATGCGACACGCTGAGGATAACAATCCAAGATGAAGAAAAGATCAACCAAAAATTGGAACAAAATCGCCGGATACCAACCAAGAGTTGGGATAACAATCAAAGGATACCAACCAAGAGTTGGGATAATGATCAAAGGATACCAACCAAGAGTTGGAATAACAAGAATGTCGATCAAAGGTAACCTTCTGGGGACAAAACTCAAATCAAGAACTTGCAGGACGTACAATCAACAGACTTACAACCTAAGGGAAAAGACAACTCCATTAGGGATGAAAAGAAGCCTAAACAGACAGCTCTGTGGGGAACACGTGCCCACTAGAAGATAATAATCAAAGGATACCAACCAAAGGATGGGATAAAGGTTACTCCCTGGGGATGAAAACAAAACACTACCAACCAAGAGTTGGAATAACAAAGGCCATCAACCAAAAGTTGGAATCATTGCAACACTGACCGAAGGCGAAATGATGGGGAATAACATCCTGAAAACAACGATCTCACCGAGGAGTATACTAACCAAAAGGTGGAATGCCATGAAAAGTAATAACCACAATCTACCAGCCAAAAGTAGGAATTACTGCAATACCAAACAAAGTTGAACACAAGTTACCAACCAAAAGTTTAAATCACTTCCAATCTACAAGGGATAACCTTCAGCCCAAAAGCTAAAAAACAAAGCTACTAACCAAAAGTTAGAATCACTAGAGCGCCGACCGAAGGAAAACTCTAAGGGAGAAAGATACCAACTCCAATAGTTGAACTAACACTGGAAGACTACCAATCAAAAATTGGAATCAACAACCCAAAACAAAATTACCAACCAAAAGTTGGGATCGTCAACCAGGAAACGAAGGTTACCAACCAAAAGTTAGAATAACGTCAACAAGATGACTAAGCTGGGGATTACCAACCAAGAGTTGGAATCAAGCAAAAGTTACCAACCAAAAGTTAAAATCTCTGTAACACCGATCGAAGGCGAACTGACCACAACGAAGACTACCAACCAAAAGTTGGAATAACCGACTCTGCAGGGGAAACCAAGGACTACCAATCAAGAGTTGTGATAACGCACCAAATCTTACCAACCAAAAATTAGAATCAAACAAAGGCTACCAACCAAAAGTTGAGATCACACCTAAAGTATGAAGACTATCAACCAAAAGTCGGAATAACTGCCAGGGAAAAAGGATCTCGCCGATGGGTTACCAACCAAATGTTGGGATGGAAGCAAAGGTTACCAACCAAAAGTTGGGATAACTCCCACAAACTAAAGATTATCAACAAAGAGTTAAAATAACATCAGAACACCAAACAAATGTGAACTCACCACAACGAAGAATACCAACCAAAAGTTGGGATAACACCTAAAGGACACCCATCAAAAATTGGAATAACATCCAGGAAAGGCAGACTACCAATCAAAAGTCGGAATACCGTCAACAAAGCTTTGGACTCAGTTGGGGATTACCAGCCAAGAGTTAGAATAACGACCAACAAACGACGGATTACCAACCAAAAGTTGGGATAACGACTCCACCAGGGAATAGAAGAGGACTACTAACTAAAAGTTGGGATAACAACTAACCACCAATGGACTACCAACCAAAAGTTAGAATGAAGCAAAGGTTACGAACCAAAAGTTGGGATAACATCCAACCGCCAATAGACTACCAACCAAAAGTTGGGATGAAGCTCCCAAGAAAATGAAGAATACCAACCAAAAGTTGGAACAACGACTCTGCAGGGGGAACCAAAGGCTACCAACCAAGAGTTGGGATAACACACCCAAGGATTACCGACCAAAAGTTGGAATAACAATCATAAGACTTCTGACTACGCTGGGGACTAATAACCAAAATTTGGGATGACACACCCAGAATAGGTAGGCAACAAAATCAACCGACTCATACCTTGCAAAGGACGCTCTGACGGGAAAAAAGAGGTTTAAACAAACAACTCTGTTGAGGGAAATGACATTTAAATAAACGACTCAGCTAAGGAAAGAGAAGTTAAACAAATAACTCCGTTGAGGAAAATACGTTTAAACAAACAACTCTATTGAGGAAAATGCGTTTAAACAAACAACTCTGTTGAGGAAAAGGTATTTAAACAAACAACACATCCGGAAAAAGAAGACGTTTAAACAAATGACTCAACTGGGGAAAGAAGACGTTTAAACAAACGACTATGCTGGGAAGAACCCAAATAAAATGAACAACCAAAAATCCACCCTGATGGAGATAATGCAAAAATCTTCTAAATTAAACCATCACCTGCCGAAGAGACAACTGGCATCAAAGGTATAAAACCTGGCTTATGCTTCAAATGCATATGTTTGAAAATGGCGTAATGTTCCCTACAAAATGAAAATGCTACGCATCTGGGAGGATGCTTATGCAACATGCAAATGAAAAGGAACACCACCTGGAGGAATGTTGAGAAGACCAGCAAACCAACCCTATTGAGGAATACGCCCTGGATGGCCTTCTTGCAAAACTTCACCCTGCTGGATAATTCGCCCTGGATGGCTCTCCTTGCAAAACTTCACCCTACTGAGGAAAACACTAAAACTCCACTCAGTGGGGAATCAAGAATAGTGCTAAAATCCCATATGGTGAGGATAACAAGCTCTTGTTGAAGGTTCCTCTCTTCTTGGAATACAAGAATAATAATTTTCCCGGCTGGGGACATACAGGTAACAATCTGCCCTACTAGGGATATCATAGACTTCTACTGAAGATTTCATCCTGACGAAGAGATGAAAGTAACCTCTATTAATGATTCCCCCCACAGGGAATGTAATGAACATCTACAGAGAACTCCACTCTACTGAGGAATAAACAAGCTCTGCTTAAACATCTACCCTGAGGCAAATGAGAATACTATATGTTTGGAGCTCATCCCGAAAACTGATCCTGAAAGATGCCAATGATCATTTGACTTTACTAGCGGTATCAATCTGTCGTTGATGTACCTGTCGAGGGAATCATCACTAATCTCTACTCGGGGAAGAAATTCATGAATACTGATCTTGCTGGGGAGAGACGTTAAAGCGTCGACTCCGTTGGGGCAGGGCGTCAAGGACGTCGACTCTGCTGGAGAGTAACACTGAATTGAAATCCATCCTGTCGCCGAGGGATTATCCTTCAACCTTACTCTGCTGAATATGCTGAGAATAAATCCACCTTGTTGAGGATTAGCCTCTATGGGGAGACAAAACTCTTCTTTGCTGGAGATACGCTACACCTCCGCTGGTGACAACACTTCTGACTTGATAACAGGATTCTGTGGGGAAGACAAAATCTCTACTATGGGAAAACAACAATCTTCGTTGACCAAATGCCTGACTGCATTCTATCTGAAGTAGTCAACCCTTGAACACTCGCTGAGTAGTATGAATCCACTTCGGCTGGGAAATACAACTCTGAAATCCTGCTAGGGGAGGGATAATTTACCATACATTATTGTTAGAACTTCGTGACTGATGAGAAAAGCTCTAATGGGGAGAGAACCCTGTCATCCTGCAACAAACAAGAAACAATAGGATGCCCCATGTGTGAAATGGCTACCTCGATTACCATTCATGACACTTATCGTTCAAGCAAATCCATTGCTTTCATTATGCTCTGTAAGGCCTCATGTTTTCACCTATAATGTTTATAAAAAATATCAGACGTTTTTGCAAACAAAACAGTAAAAGTAAAAAAGAAGAAATGAAAAGCTCTTTGACTGAAATGAATACTTTATTGATGAAAAGTCTGGAAATATGCAATTTACAATTCAGATGCAATTTCTGAAAAGAGGTAATTGTGAAAAAAAGCAAAAAGAATATATACAAATGTCGGTAATGTGGAAGCAGACAACCTCCATGTGTCGATTCAGCTATGACCTGCATGTCTTTGCTAATCCCTCATGTTTCGGCTTCTGAAGAGACTGATTGGACTGATTCCTTTCCTTTGGGATAACCATGTATCAGATAAGCTCATAGATCAAACATAGACAGCAGTCGTTTTTTTTAAATCCCTAACTTTTTCTTGGATCGCCATTTCGGGTTTTCAATTTACCGGGATACCCATTTTTGCCAAGGTCACCTTCTCAGGTTTTCAACCTTGCGGGTTCATTATTTTTCTTTTATCCCTAATTTTTGTCTGAACCTACTCTTTTTATGGTTTGCCGGGATACTCCATTTTTCCTGGAATTTTCTTTTTCTGTCCAGCGGGTCTCTTTTAAGCAAAGTATTTTTTAACCACGTCTGCGTTCATAGAGGACAAAAAATCTTCACCATCCATGGTAGATAGTAATAAGGGTCCACCAGGGAAAACCTTTCTTACCATATATGGACCTTCATAGTTGGGAGTCCATTTGCCCCTGTGATATGTCTAAGGAGAAAGGATCCTTTTCAACACCAAATCACCTATCTGGAAGCACCGAGGGCGTACTTTCTGATCAAAGGCTTTCTTCATCCTACTCTGGTACAACCGGCCATGAGCAATGGCTGCCAATCTTTTCTCGCCAATCAAGCTCAGCTAATTCAACCCGGCTTGCATCCATTCAGCTTCGTCAAGCTTCACATCATATAATACCCTTAAAGAGGGAATCTCAACTTCTAATGGTAGGACTGCCTCCGTACCATACACCAGTGAGAAAGGAGTTGCTCCAGTTCACGTACGCATCGAAGTACGATAACCGTGAAGAGAAAAGGGCAACATCTCGTGCCAATCTTTATAAGTTACCACCATCTTCTGCACAATCTTCTTGATATTCTTGTTAGCTCGTCAACAGCGCCATTCATCTTCGGACGATATGGAGAAGAGTTGTGATGCTCAATCTTGAAACTCTGGCATAATTCCTTCATCATCTTGTTATTCAAATTTGAACCATTATCAGTAATGATTCTCTCCGGAATTTCATAACGACAAATGATGTCCTTCTTTATGAATCGGGCGACCACCTGCTTCGTGACATTGGCAAAGGAAGCTGCTTCTACCCATTTCGTAAAGTAATCAATGGCCACCAAAATGAAGCGATGCCCATTGGAAGCAGTCGATTCAATATTTCCAATCATATCAATTCCCCACATAGCAAAGGGCCAAGGAGATGTTAACACATTCAGAGGGGTCGGTGGCACATGCACCTTATAAGCATAAATCTGGCATTTATGGCACTTTCTGGCGTATTTAAAGCAATCGGATTCCATAGTAATCTTGTAATACCCATCTCTCAGCAATTCTCTGGACATGTCATGTCCACCGACATGAGTACCAAAAGCACCCTCGTGGACTTCATCCATCAACAGGCTTGCCTCCTGTTCGTCAACACAACATAGCAAGACCATGTCAAAGTTTCTTCTGTAGAGCACATCATCCTTATTCATATAGAAGTTACCGGCTAACCTCCTCAAAGTCTTTTTATCTTTGCTGGATGCTCCAGATGAGTACTCTTGAGTCTTTATAAAATGCTTGATATCAAAATACCAAGACTTTCCATCTGATACCTTCTCAAATGCAAACACAAAGGCGGGTCTATCAAGACGCATGATGGTGATAGCTGGAGCTTCATTCCATAAATTCACTTTGTACATCGATGCTAAGGTGGCCAAGGCATCCGCCATCTGATTCTCAGCCCTAGGCACATGATGGAACTCAACTCTATCAAAGAATGGAAATAGTTTCCTTGCATAATTCTTGTTAGGCACCAGGTTGGCCTGACGAGTTTCCCGCTCTCCTTTGATTTGATTAACAACCAACACTGAATCACCATACACATATAAATTCTTAATCCTCAAATCAATGGCCTCCTCTAAGCCCATAATGGACGCTTTGTACTCGGATTTATTATTGGTGCAGGACAATGTCAATCGGGAAGTGAATGGTATGTAAGATTCGTTAGGTGTTGTAATGATTGCACCGGTTCCATTACCATATGAATTAACAGCTCCGTTGAAAACCAATTTCCACTGAGATCCAATTCAGGACCCTCGTCAGGTAAAGGCTCGTCACAATCTTTCATCTTCAAAAACATGACATCTTCGTCTGGAAACTCAAACTTCATCGGCTGATAATCCTCAATCGGCTGTTTGACAAGATATTCTGACAGAATGCTTCCCTTAATGGCTTTCTGGGAAATATACTGAATATCACACTCTGTTAAAACCATTTTCCATCGGGCAATCCTTCCGGAGAGTGCTTGTTTCTCAAAGACGTACTTGAACGAATCTATCTTCAAAATCAAAAGGGTTGTGTGGTTTAACATGTACTGCCTCAAACGCTTAGCAGCCCAAGCAAGTGCACAACATGTTTTCTCTAGCCTTGAGTATCTCGACTCACAATCAGTGAACTTTTTACTCAGGTAGTAGATGGCATGCTCTTTTCTACCTGACTCGTCTTGTTGACCGAGCATACATCCCATTGAACTCTCAAGAACCTTGAGATACATGATCAGTGGTCTCCCTGCAACTAGAGGTATGAGTATTGGAGGTTCCTGCAGATACTCTTTTATTCTTTCAAACGCCTTCTAGAAATTTTCATTCCACCTGACCATTTGATCTTTTCTTAACAATTTGAATAACGATTCATAAGTGGTTGTAACAAGAGGGCCCAACAGATTGGGTCACTACGCCTTGGAAACTTGCCCTTGGATATTATGATTGTGAGAATACTTGAGATAGCCTATACACCGTCTCCTGAGCTGAAAATAACCTGCTGAATAAAATAAAATCGGCCGCTTGATCGTTGGGCAAAATAAATATCGGAGCCTCTGACGCTCGTTGTTTGAACTATTGCAACAAAAGGGAATCCTGAGCCATAAAAATACCTTGATTCCATGTCTCGAGAACCAATGCTATGATATGCAAAAATGCAAAAATGCAGAGAAACATAAGCCAGTTACAGTTAAAACGAAAGGGAAAATTTTGGGGTGCTACGTGGGGGTGTTCGCTAGGTGTTCGCTTCTTTTTTGCTCCAACGAACCCTTCACTACTTCCTTCGCACAATGAATTTAGGTTCTTTTTCTCTCTGTATGAACAGTTTCAAGTTCCCAATGGCCTGGCTAGCAAGCTAGCTGTGCAAACTTGATGATGTTTCTTTTTTGGGCAACTTCTCTAGAAAATTCGATGTGCGAATTTCTTGATGTTTTACTGCTGACTTGGTTTCCTTGTCACATGTCTTGTGTCTTACTCTTCTTATTTTGTGCCTAACTCCTACGCAATAGCACACACATCAAAGCAACCAAAACATTTTCACACAATGAAGCATATCATAAAAAACAAGAGTGATTCAATTCAATTCATCTACAAAAAGAATGAAAGATGTCAACATTTGATAGGTCAAATAAGCAAAGTTTGGCATCTACCAATTTTGTCAAAAGTCCTTCTCCTACTCGGTTGGCTGACACCTATTACACCATTCACCGGTGGAACCTCTTAAGCAAATGGTTTATTTCGCATTTGCCTAGGACATTCCCTCTATGGAACCTAGAAGACAATGATGAATGGGTTGGAAAGCTAGCTTCCCTCTCTCACTATGACATCAGTTGGTATGATCTTGCTCACGGAGGAATAGTAGCAATACATAGCTATGGGGATTTCCCAAACATACCTCTGATCGGCACCAAAGGATGTATCAGCTACAAACCTGTCCTGGCCCGCCGCCAGTTAGGATATCCAATTAAGGAGGAACCGAGTCCAGCCTTGTTAGAGACATGATTCTGTGAAAAAGGTAGTAACTCGGAGTTCGAAGCACGATTCATATTTTCCTGGAGTCATCCCAACTTACATGGAATGACTGTTGCGGAAAACCCAAGTTGTCTTGCCTCAGAGTCCTATCTGCTTTGGTCAAAGGAGATATCGCTAAAGATGTTCTACGCCCGCTCTTATGACATTCCGCTAGTCCCGGAAGAACTTCTGTCTAGTACAGAATTAAGTTTTGCTTTAGTCAATGCCAAGCGAGAGAATGAAGAACTCTAGGAGTTGCTTCGTTAAGACCAGATGGGGACAAGACCACGAGAAGAAGACGGATCATCTTGTTAGAAAATATTGGTCTTTTAATTTCCTTTTGTTTAGTTTGTATCCCTAGTTTTGGGAATGTGTAACCTTCATTTTGTAAAATTTTGTGAATGTTTCATTCGTTAATGAAAACTTTATGCTTGTAAGACTCCATTTGTTAATGATAATTTGGTCAAAATTTCATTTGTTAATGATAAGAATCGCGTTGTTACACGTTGATCCATTATTTTTGTTTGTAAACAAACTTTTTTGGTTTTCCTTATATGTGTGGCCTGCATTTGCATCAGCATCCTGCATTTCATTTGCATTGCATCGGTTCTTCGACTCATCTTGTGCTCTGTTGCTGTCAGAAAGCACACTGAATACCCACCGACACAATACCAGAGCAAGCGCTCAGAGAAGAATGGATGATCAAGATCAAATAATCGATCAAATCGACAACGACCTCGAGGGCCTACAAGGTGACGTTAGCTAGATTATGGAAGTCCTTCAAGTAATAAGAGCAAAAATGGACTCACAGACTACACTGGTATATGAAATCAATACAACAACGGAAAATCCTCCTCCGGTAGTGACCTCAGCAACTGAACATCCGTTCGGTTTCGCCATGGACTTCATGCCACCCTTCAGTAATGAACAACAATTCAACCTCTAGCAGAGCTCTAACCCGCGGGCTATTATGTTAATGACAGAATTCCAAAATCCTATCTACACTCAGGCAGGTGCTTAGGCCCAGATCTGAATAATCTTTAATAATCATCAGCAGATATATATATACCCGACGGGTCTGAGGTCGAAGATGAGAATCATGAAAAATTAAGGGTTGAGATGGATATAATGGCAAGATGAATGAGGGCCATAGAAGGAAATGACGTCTTTGGTTCTGACGCTAAGGACATGTGCCTGGTTTCGGGTTTGGTATTTCCTCCCAAGTTCGTAATGCCCACATTTGAAACATACGAAGTAGCGACCTGCCCAAAGATTCACTTAATCATTTATTGTCGGCCTATGGCCGCACACATTAAAAACGACAAGATGCTAATACATTACTTCCAGGACAGTCTTAAGGGTGCCTCCGCCAAATGGTACCTAAATCTAGACCAGTCAAATATCCATTGCTTCCAAGACTTGTCCGACGCATTCATTCAATAATACAAATACAACATGGACTTGGCGCCAGATCGTCGTCAGCTCCTCATCATGACACAGAATGGCTTAAAATCTTTCAAAGAGTATGCACAGAGATGGCACGAAGTTGCTGCTTAGGTGGAACCTCCCCTGACATAAAAAGAGTTGGTTGATTGGTTTGTAGATATAGTCAGACCCAAATTCTATGAAAGGATGATTAGTAGCGTCACATCAAACTTCTCCGATATTGTGGCCATAGGTGTAAAAGTGGAAGCAGGTTTAAAGCATGGTAAGGTAAAAAACTTAGCTAGTAGTGCCAGCACTAGCACAATGAAGAAGCCGCCAATTAGTTTCCATAAGAAAAAAGAAGGAGAGACCAATGTTGTAATGTTTGATAGGAGAGTTCAGAGCTGAAGGAACCGCCCACAAAGTCAACAATTACCTCGTTCACAACAACAACCACAATAGAATTATCAGCAGTATCAACAATAGTAGTACATGGCCGCAGTCATTCCAGTCTTTCAACCTTGGCCAAATAAACAAAACTTTCAACAACAGGCACAAAACGCCTACCAAAAAAATCACAATCAACAAAATTTTCAGCAATAGGCGCCCAATGCTTACCCACAAAATCGTAATCAACAGGTACAACAGCAACAAAGAGCTCCGGCCCCAAGGTCTTCTTTCCAGAACAGAAGGCCAAGAATTCAACCCATTCCTATGAGTTACACTGAGATATGCCCCTTAATGGTGCAACAAGGCCTGATTCAGACAAGGAAATTAGGTCCTCCTCCAAACCTGCTGTCGCTGCTATGAAAATCGAGGCGGATAATGATAGAAGAGTCGCCACCGTGCGTTATTTATCCCAAGAGAGGAAAAGGAAATGCTTAGAGAAAACCTAACGAAAAGAGGGATAAGATCGGTCATCGCAACCAAATCTCGGGTTCGGGAGTTGGTTACGCAAGGGGAAGGTGTTAGCACTCCTCACATCCGTCGTACTCGACGGGATCCACACTTGTTGTCTATCTAAAAGGGTGATTGAATCTATCTAACTACTGGATTGAGGACAAAATAAAAAGAAGTGACTCGGAAGAGCATCGGCGCTTTGTGCCTACGTATCTCATCTGAAGTGAGAAGTCAGAGTCAACGTAGTTCGACTAACTACGGGTGAAAAGGGAGAAGGTTACTCGCCAAGACATCGCGTCTTGTGCCTACATACTTTCATCTGGTATAAAAGATCAGAGCAAAATTAGTTCGGGCTAAAAGGGAACACAGGTTTGTTCAACTGTTTTACCCGAGTAGGGTTAACAATCAGTTCTAGCAGTTTGGTGTATGCAGCTCGACCATTGGAGACTTAGGCGTTACCGTTTGCGATAGAACCAAGAGTTAACAAAACTCTCCTTATGAAAATTATTTTCCAAGATTAAAGGCCCCAGAGGGAAAAAGGAATTTTGAATGATTTGTTTTTGTGTTTTTCAGAGAAGAAGTGTTTTTGGATTGTTTGCAATTCATATTGCACTAGAGACTATGACTTAGGAGTGAATGCATCGCATATTACCCAAAGGGTGCTATACTAAACATCCAAGCCATTGAAGGGAAACCCTTCAACAACCCTTTCCCAAGTGCTTAAGGCTCGTAACGCACAATGATCATTAACCTTTATTAGTTGCTTTGTGATTGTTTTGACATGAGAAGAGAAAGGATACTAAAGGGGGACTAAACTCAAACATAAAGTTGTCATGCAATGGTGATCCTAAGATTGATATGAAAGGGAATGAAACTATCCTAATGCTATCATGCATAGGATTGAACACCTAATGTCTCTCCTACTCCCATCCTAAACAGAGGGACTAGGAATCCTAGGGGGATCATGGAACAAGGCCAAGTAAACATTAAATAAATTCACTCACAAATAAAATGAAAAAGAAAAGGAATTGGTGGAATAAAATAAAATGATAAAATGGAAAATAAAATAACATGAAATAAAAAAGATGGAAAATAAGATAACACATAAAAACAATAAAATAAGATTTTTTGGATTTTATGATATTTGAGACTATTTAAAATAAATAAAATAAAAATAAGAAAAGAATTAAAATACAATGAAAAGAAATGAAAACAAGTCAGTAAAAATAAAGGAAGTGCCTCCCGCAAGGCTTGAACCCAAGACCTTGGGGTGGCAGGCTCAAAACAAACCAAACCAACCATCTCCAAGCGTGTGAAACAAATGGAATGAGAAAGTAAAAAAATCAAAGGAAAGGAATAAAATGAAAATAACATAAAACGCCCCCGCTAGGGGTCGAACACAGGTCTAATGGCAAGGCAAGATACTTATGGCAAGGCGTTTAACCACTGGGATGGCGATACATCTGTGTATTGATGCCACCCCATAAACATATAAACCAAAACAAGCAGAATGACTGGGCAAACTAGGCAAGGCCAAGGCAAGAAATTCAAAAGGCGTTTTCAATCCAATTTCTTCAAATCTCAACCAGATTCAGTGGAATAAAAGCCTATCCTGCTTGAAATTTCCTGAGGATCACGATGGTGCTGACCATTCCTTCAAATAATGAACTCAACTTAAAATTCAAACGCTTACGCCATATGAGTTTTGGAAATGCATTTTTGAAAATCAAAGTTCAGAACAGGTGGAAGTAAAGGTAGGAAATGGTTGGAGCAAGTTCAAGATATGGTGAGGGATGATTTCTAACAAGAAGGCTTGTTCAAAACAGTTAGAGCACAAAGCTGGTATACGAGTTGCAATGGACATGGTTTGCACAATACCAAAACAAAATGGAACAACATCCAGCAAAACAAACTCAGCATGTCAAGAGTTAAACACAAACTAAATCCAATCTCTAAGAGCTTCTTGACCAGTTGTTAGTAGAATAGTGCAATCTAGAGGGGTGTCCAATCATGGCAGTAAAGGTTTACAATAGAATAAAAATGCCATGTTGACATAAGCATTCAAACCATTGACTTATAATGCTAACAAGCAAATCATGGAAAGTTTCAAACATGATAATGGTATCAAAAGACAGTCCCAGAGTCTGATGACAGTTCTCACTTTTGATGCAAAATGAAACACACAAACCAAACATCAACTTCAACAACCAATTCACACAACAGATTAGAAGCTTGCTTGAAAACAGCAGCAACAAACAGTTTGGTTATGCAAACATGAAAATAATCAGTTCAAAGTCATGCTCTTGACAGTCCTCCGACTGAATGTTCAAATCTAAATCAAAATACACCAAACAGAAATAGCTTGCAAACTTGTCATGGCAATGTTACACATTTAACAACCAAGCCAAATTTCAATGATCACATATACTACATGTTTCAACAGAACTTACAAACATAAACAAGTTCCTTAACACAGTTGCCAATGCTACCAATGATGACAGTCTCATGAAAGCAGACCAATGCAAACACAAAGGGTAGACAGACCTAGCACTATTCTTCAAAATCATACATCAAGGGTTTCAAAAAAACACACATGAGAGGTTTTAACAACATTGTCTTCCCAAAGACTAAACAAACACCCAAACTCAATACTGATTTAAGCAGCAGCACAGTCATCTCAATTAACAACTTTCCAATATAGAAACCAAGTCCAAAAGAAATTTGTTTGAGAGCAGAAAACGGCAAGCACCTTTGATATGCAAGCAAACATCCTCCATGGCAGTCAACAGTGCAAACACACATAGAATGGATGAAATCACTCAAGAACAGTTAGTGACAAACTTGGTCGTCCCACAATTCAAACAACAAACACCAAGTCCTTATATTGTTTTAAAATGGTAGCTTACTAACTTGCCAGACAAACACAAACCAGTTTTTTAAAAAAGGAAACCAAATTCTGACAGCAGTGATCACAGACTTAACATAACAATGCTACAAAATAACATCTGTTTCCACAACACACATCCATTCTTTTACCAAAGTCAGCATACACATCCATTAATCCATATTTCATTAAGACATGAACTCACACATATGTTGCAAGAAAACTCATAACAAAACTTATGGCATAAGAGATTGGCCAAACTCAATAGAAACTGACAGCAAAATGTCAAAGTAAAACTTGTCCAATAATGGCTTGTGATGCTAGCAAGTACAGGTCAAGGCTGACCTCAAACAAAATTCAAAACATTGAGACAAACATATTAGGGTAAACACATACACAAATTCCACACCAAACTCAACTTGACTTGGTCAACCTAGAAAGAATGTTTCCACTTATCCTGAGTTAACAGCTTTCAAACACACAAGTGGCCAAACATGAGTAAGAAACTCAACACAAAACTTCAATAAAAAAAACATAACAGATGCAGTATTTTGACATCACAATACCATTATCACACAAATGTATATTCCAACATGAGAGTTCACAATATGCAACCAAAAACCAGTATCAATCAAAGACAGTTTAAAATGACAACGTCAAACATCCAAAGTCAAATCAATACAAGTTTCACATGATAGCCACAACTTCATGACAGTAAACACAAACTACATTCAGCATGCTATGATGATTCAAGGTACTCTAAACTCATGCATAATAGGTGAGTTTGAAGTCACATACCTCCTGTATACTCCTAAAGTGTGCTAGCAGCCTTTAGTTGAGGATCCCTTTTGAGCAAGATATCTTTTTTTTATGCAAGCTTTGGTGTTTTTCCTCCTTGAAGCAAAAGTTGATTTTTGAGGACAGTTTGAGAAAAGAGATTCCTAGCTGATTTTTCATGACTTAGACAGTTGGTACACCTCAAACCAAAGGTATTTGGAGTGTTGATATGGTTGAAACAAGCTTGAGCAAAGAGTTATCTAGTTTTGTATGAAAAGTCAAAGTTTCCTAGATTGAAAGTTGACTTTTGGATATATGAAGTTTTGGGCTGGTTTGAAGGTTTGAACACATTCAAAAAGTCATTTGTAGGTTGTGCAGATGGTTTTTGAGGTGGTTGAATGGTTGAAAATGAGGCTGGTATCCAATTTGCACAAGACATATTTTTTGTGTTTTTAAGGGTTTGAGATGGTTCACCACACAAGAGTTTTTCTGGTTTTTTTTTTATGCAGAAGTGGCTGCTCCCTTTAAAACTTTGAATATTAAGAAACAAGGTTCAAGTGAAGATCCAAAGGATCTTCTTCCCTTCTGATCCTGCTGCACCACTTTTCTTTTCTTTCCCAAACTTTCCAAAATAAACCCTATCAATCAAATCTCTAGTTGTCCTCACTGCAGGTATTGGGGAATGGATTTGCTTTACCATGTGACAGTGAAAAGTAAAAAGGTATGAGAGAGAAAAAGCCTATGACATGAGTTGCAAGAGCTGGTGTATCACAAATTGCCACTTTCATGTTATATCACAAACACCTTTTGCTGTGTCAATGGAAAGAGGAGCTTATTTGGAAAAATTTTGGGACAACTGCTGTTGATTAATATCACAGGCCCTAGGCCTTAATCTCTTAATCCACAAGTCACTTTACATTGGCTACTCATGAGATTAAATCAGGATAAGCATGTTCATGTTTAAATCAAATTTCAAAATGCATCTCAAAGCTTCCTCTTGCATCTGCTATCGGGTTTTAATTCACACACACAATTTGAGAAAACTAATAATGCCATCTGATTCCTTGTTGAAAATCACAAAAAATAGACTTTGAGTTTGCTAAAATTGATGATGTTTTGCCCAAGTTTGAAGCTTCACGTATGTTGCTCTTGTTTTGCTTGGTTTGTTTGAGGTGGCCCAGAATTTTCACACATTGAAGTATATATTACACTAGGGTGGTTTAAAACACTGGAAGTATTACCACCCCAGTGGTCATGGCCTGCACGCTCATGTATTAGCCTTGCCCAACGTCCTGAGTTCGATCCGTGTGGATCACCTCTTTTGGATGTTTGCATTTTATTTCATTCCTTGATACTTAACCTTCTTTCTCCATAAGTCTTCATATGCGCGCGCTAGCTGAGTTGGTGGAGTTTTAGACTTGTGACCCAATGGTTGTGGATTTAACACTTACCATGTTCATTTCTAAATTTTTATCAATTGGATTTTTATGCTTTATTCACAAACTTTAAAACTTACCATATGAATTGGTTAGTGATGCATATATGATAAAATGCAATGAAACAAAAGCCAAAGATTAAGAAAAGGGGTTGGTCAAATTTTGGGGTACAACAGTTGCCCCTATTCAAACGACTTGGACCTGAATGAGTGAAAAGCAAACGACTTTCAAGCAATCAAGGTAAAAGACGGTTGAATACCAAAGAACCCGAAAATTTGCCAACCACAGAAAATAAAACTGCAAACAAAAATCTCTGGAGATAACTGCTCTGACTACAAACATGCCCCGCTGGGGGAAAGAGAAACTTAACGAGTAACTCTGCTTGGGGAAAACTATAAAAAGGGGAATACTTCAAATTGCCGGAATTTGGATATTCAACGAACTAAATGAATCAATGAAATCTGTCGAAGCCTAGATACTCAACGAGATGAGGAGCACATCAATAAAAGAAAATTGGTCGGCGTACGAACACTCAACGAAGCAAACCAACCGGAGCCTAAACACTCAACGAAGCAAACCAACCGGAGCCTAAACACTCAACGAAACCATCCAACCAGAAAACGGAGTATCTGATAGGCAAAGGGAATACGTCACAAACTGAGTCTTCACCGGAATTTGGATATTCAACGGAGCAAGAGATATAAAACTTATCAGGACTAATATAACCAAACGGAGTCTGGGCATTTCACGGGTAAAGCAAAATGTCACAAATAGAAAATGTCGGAACCTAGATGTTCAACGGAGGAGCCGGAGTCTGAATGCTCGACGTAAAAGCTGAAGCCTGAAGATCACCTCTAGAGGATAACCAACACCTAATCAAAAAGGTAACAACCTCGCTTATGTTTTAGAATGCAAATGTTTGAAAATGGTGTAATGCTCCATACGAAATGGAAATGCTACGCGTTTGGGTAGATGCTATGCACGAATGCAAATGCAATGGAATTGGACCAACAAAATAAATGCTGGAAACAACGATCCCTCCTGCTGGGAAAATTACTCTACTCTGTCGAAGATGAACTTCGCATGTCAATAAAAAATGGAATTAAACTGGGGAGAAAGTCCCTGGGAGGCTTCCGGGGAACCTATGATTCTGTGGGGAAATCAACTCGGCTGGAGACCTTAGTCTGTTATCTTGATTCAATGGGGAGTAAGCAAGCACCTGTACTCCGTGGGGATTAGGAACGTGTATCGACCAACTGCTGGGGATAACCGTATACCTACGTGCACACCACCATGTTGGGATGAAGAAACCACTTTTAATTGCTGGGGAACAAACTCTGGCTGGGGAAAATGGCTCCATCCATACCATCTTAGAGAGATGCCCCAAGGGTTACAAACCTGCAAAAACAACAGACAAGATACTACACAACAAAGGCTATCTTGGTCATCATCCGTGACGTTGTTCAATTAAGTCAAAGTTTTAACAGTTATTGGCCAAGGCCTGCAAGTTTATGTATGTGCAAATTCATCAAAAAACATCAGGCGTGTTTTTCACAAACAAGAGAAAAAGCTAAAACCAAGCACACAAAGATTTTCTGAATAGCATGTTTTATTGATAAACGGCCTGAAAATAGGCAAATTTACAAAGGATGCAACTCCTGAAATGAGAAAGTTGTGCCAAAGACAAATAAGAAATGCAAAAAGACATACAAAATGTCGGCAATATGGTACAGACAACCACCATGGGATGACTCATCTATGACTCGCCTGACTTCGATGCTTTTCCGATGCTTCGTCTTCGGAAGAGATTGACTTGAACGGTTTCCCGCGGGTCCTCCCATAATCCACTATGTTCTGAAGACCCATACGCATATCGCAGTTGTTTGCTTTTCAAATCCCTAACTTTTTTCTGAATCGCCCTCGCGGGTTTTTGATTTACCTGGATACCCATTTTTGCCAAAGTCGCCTTTTCAGGTTTTCAACTTTGCGGGCTTACATCTTTTCTTTTTATCTCTAATTTTTGCCTGGACTGACTCTTTGGAGTATATCTTTGATTTTGAAGTCCAGCGGGATGCCCAAATTTTTGCCTAAGTCACTTGTTTTCAAGTTATCGACTTAGCGGGCTTTTTATTATTATTTTTTCTTTCTTTTCTTTTGATTGATTTTTTCGGGAACAAATCGTGTGACACCAGCTTGTCTGACTTGTTTGAAAAGGGATTGTGACTGTTTCACTCCTGATCGGCAAGATTTAACCACTGTGGTTTTTTTTAGGCACGACCTATACAGGTGTGATTTATCCTCGAACGGGAACACTCCTTTTGTAATTTGGACGCTCGGTCAAATTAATTGACACCTACTCTTCCCCAAGTTAAGATTGAGGGTTTTTTCATTTTCAGAAAGAAACTCATACTACAAGGCTCAAAGGGGTTGACAAGGGATTATCTTCCTTATATCTCCGGTGTTAAGGAATTTGAAACAATGTATGTACATCATCAGCAGGTTTTATTCAAAAGCATACAATCGGAAGCTTGCGTGTCTTTCAATTTCGTCATCCTCCCCGGATTCCGCTTAAACAAGCGTTTGACATCTGTAAAAAGCAATTAGTGAACACGAATGGATTTAATCAAAATATGCATACTCATTTCATTATCATTATCAATTGAAAACAAACAAGTTTTACAAATGAGATTTGCACTTTAAACAGGAAAGAAATTACAAATTCTAAAGAAATAACAAGATAAAACAAAGATTTCCAGCTTCTGGGAACTGGGCTTTTATCTTGACTTGCTGCGGAATCAGCCATCTTCAAAATTACTTGTCGAAGTTGGTCTAATATTCTTCTGCACCTTTGCTCCCAGTGAATTCCTCCATACCACGAACTGATACACCCTCCTGGCTGGATGAAGAAAGACTGTTGATTTGAATACCCTGAGGCGTGATCGAGAACATATCGGAGTCCAGCAGAGTCTGAACTTGACTCTTAAGCACCTTGCAGTCTCCAGTTGAGTGCCTCTATGCCCCAGCGTGGTACTCATAGTAGGCGTTGATATCAAAACCAGGTGGATATGGTGGAATTACTGGATTAACCTTCTTTGGCATTATTAACCCACCCTTGACCAAATCTGGTAACAACTGACTGTACGATGTCGGCAACAGAGTAAAATGCCTTTCTGGCTTCCTTGGCCTTTGCCTGGTGTGCTGGCGCGGCAGATGTCGATATGATAGTTGATTCAGACGCGCAGACATTAGAGATTGCTGCCTCTGAGCAATTGGAACGTCTGAAGGTTAAATCTGAGATGCCAAGGAACCCCTTTGTTCAGGTACCTTCATCCTCAGGCTTGTTCCTGGCAGCGGCAACAGCTGTGGGCATGGAGATTCTGAGGTCATAGATTATAGGACATATTCTTGGCTTGATGCAACTTTAGGGGTCTCCGCTTATTTTGCAATACATGGAATAACCCCCCTTTGCACACCTATACCGCCCGGTGCAAATTCAATCGCCTTTGCATCGATCAATTCTTTAACTTGGTGCTTAAAAGCTTTACAGTCCTCAATATTGTGCCCCGGTGCCCCAGAGTGGAAGTCAGAATAGGCACATGCATCATAACCTGGTGGTAGCTTACCAGTCAGCGGAGACAAAGTCCGTAGCTCAACCAATTGAAGCTGAAGCAAGAATTGCAACAACTGAGCATAATCCATAGGGATCTCATCGAAGACTCTATTGCATGGTCTCATCTTTTGAGCATATCTTCTGGGGTTATCTCGTAGCTGCTGACGGGAAACGTTTTGAGCTCTGAGTTGGGCAGAAGATCTCTGACGCACGTTACACTCTGGTATAAGCTCCACAGACAAAAGTGGAGCAAGCATTTTTGCTGCAGCATCGGGCACTTGATCACCTCCTTTTCTGAGCACATTCCTTATCACGTCTGTGATCAAGCCCATCTGAGTCTGTAACTGATGGTTCTCTTCTCTGAGCACGTTCTGACCCGTGCGCAACACTTGCAGCTCCGCCACGAACTGCCCCAACTGGCTTCATACTTCCTCCAGCTCTGCTTGAATTTGCTCAATAACCCTGAACTGATTCCCCCTTTGCGTACTGGCGAGATGTCTGGTAGTCTAACCTGAATGAAGCTCTTGGCTACAGGTAATAAGATTAACAGTTCCGTTGCACCTGTAATGCGAAAATGCAAAATGCAGACATGTATATGCAACAGAGAAATGCAAATGCAAATGCAAACCGGAGATCAAGATTGTTATGTTATAGACTGAGAAGAATCAGCGTTACGCCTTAACAAGAACATAACATCGACATTAGGACCCTTTGTATCAAGAACACAAATCCACACTGTAACGAACCGGGTAGTCTGAAATCTAGAGTTTCCTGCACGACCCCATCCCTCTCACACGTAAGGACCTATCTCCAATGATAAGGTATGGCATCCTATGCGTTCATCAGCGTCACAGAATTTCAAGAAATGATGATACGTTCACCATTTCCGGTTTGGCATCATCACCTCCCGAAGAGGCCTCACTTAGCTGAAACCCAAATGATCGATTCCCAGAGTCGACAATCCTCAGATCCAAAATTCCTTCGAGCCCAAAGGGCCAGAAAGAAAATCGTTAAAGAGAATCTCGTCTGAGCGCGAATTTCATGGCTAGCTGGTGCATGCAATGCATACAGGCTCACCACTAATCTCTACTTCTAACGCTAAGTCTATACTCAAGCCTGGTTCTGGCCTATCTCTCAATGGAACAATCCCTCCCACAGCACAACAATAATGAATCATGCGGAAAGTAAAATGCGGAAAGCAAATAAAGATAAAGCACATATGCACACACCCAAAAAACAAACAAGCGCTAGGATTGACTCGCATAGGGGATATTTATGTCCCCAGCAGAGGTGCCAGCTGTCGCTACTACGAAAATCGAGGTCGGTGTCGCTACTGCAAAAATCGGCGCCGGCTATGACAGAAGAGTCGCCACCGTGCATTATTTATCCCAGAGGAGGGAAAGGAAACGCTCAGAGTAAACCTACCGCAAAGACAAGAAAGGAATGGTCATCGCAACCAAATCCTGGATTCGGGAGTCGGTTACGCAAGGGGAAGGTATTAGCACCCCTCACGTCCGTCGTACTCGACGGGATCCATGCTTGCTTGGTTTGTCTAAAGGATGCAAAAACAATCTATCTACGGCTGCTAAAGCTAAACGGAAAGAAACTGACTCGATAGAGCATCGCACTCTATGCCTACGTATTCTCAAGAGAGAAAGTCAGAGTCATCGTAGTTCGGGAAACTACAGGGAATTGGCTCGCCAAGACTTCACGTCTTGTGCCTACGTACTTCCACACGGCGTGAAAGATCAGAGCTCACGTAGTTCAGGCTAACTACGGCTAGACAGGGTGTTCTGGATCACACAGGGGTGTGAGATTAAGTTGGTTTGAAAGGTACGGGAACCTACGGGAACTAGAACTACGGTCTGGTCTCAAATGCGCAAGGGCAAGAGAAAGGGAAACATCAGTCGTCAGCGGGAAAGTCTCAATCTCACGGCAGCGAGAGAACGGAGAGTTTAGTTGTTAGTGTGCTCGCTAGGATATCGCATCCTATGCCTACATATTCTCGTCTGATACGAGAAATCAGAGCAGTTGTAGTTTGGCTTACTACAGCTAACGAGGAAACGGGAAGAAGAGAAAAGGGAGGTAGCTCGCTAGGATGTCGCGTCCTATGCCTACGTATTCTCGTTCGGCACGAGAGATCAGAGAAAACGTAGTTCGACGGGAAAACGAGTCTCGATTGCACGAGGCAAGAAAAAGGGTCTCGATCGCCTGAAAGCGAGAGAAAAGGGGTTTCGATCGCACGGGGCGAGAACAAAGAGGAAGCAGGCCTACGCCTAAACAGGAAGGAACCCATGACACACACGCAAGAACCTAAGAAGAAACTCCCCAACTGCCATTTCCTGCGTATCTAACGATGCAGCTCACAACACTCGACGGTTGCCTGAAGACTTGAATAAAATGACGATGTTGAACGAAGCAGCTCCTGGGCTCCTGACGTGCGTGCAAGCTCCATTCCAATCTTCTCCTCTCTGGATCCTTGATGATAACGCTCGAATCAGGACCAATGTAACGCTTAGACCGTCATGGTTCGACTTATACGAGAAATCGAACTCTCAGAGGTAGCGTATTGATATCCATGTCAAAGACAAGATAGAGAAATGATATCGAAAATCATTCTCCAATTGAATCATGTCACACTGCTAGCCAGAAATAAAATCGAGAATAAAATCGGATAGAAAAAGAAAATAGGAGAGAAATCCAACTACAAAACGGAAATAAAAGTCTACTCCTAAAATACGGCAATTAGATGCTACTGGAAAGTATATCCTGAAAAGAATTAAATCTATAAATCTCCTTAACAAGAAATTAACTAAGTCCTAAATTCTCTTAAAAGAAAATTAAACTAATTTCCTAAACGAAAATATTATCTAAATTTCCTAAAAGAAATTATTCCTAAAAATTCTATTCTTTGAATTAAAAACAATACAAGAAAAATAAAGGAAATAAAAAACTGCAGGGGGCATTAGTTCATTAGGGGTGCTGCTAGCAAAACAAAAGAGAGTTGGGCCCAGCCCAACAACTAGCAACAAAAACGGGGAGGGGTGTGATAAGAGAAACGGAGGTGTATCCAGTAAAAAAAGAATGGGCCCAGCCCAATATCACTTCAAAAGAAAAAAAGGGAAAAGGAAAAAAAACAAGGGGGTGAATGCAAGGGAACAGGGGTATGGTCCGAAAAACACTCGTTGGGCCTGAGGCCCAATCTCCCCGATCCATTCCCTTCCTCTCTTCCCTCACTCTCTGAGACTTCTGAAACTCTAACCCTAAACTTCTCTTCTCTCCGCCGCTACCAGCCGTCTACACCTCAGCCTCCTCCATTCAAACTTCTTCTCTCTCACAATATTCCTTCTCTCGTAACATTTTTTTCTCCGCTCAAACAACTTTCGTCTTGAATCCTACAAAACAATTGAACAAAACACTCAACCAAACTATCAAAGCTCTGGAACAAAAATCCTGATGCGTACTTGATGTTCTTGAAGGCGAGCAATAACTGATGAAGATTTCTTGAAGCAGTTCTTGGAGAATTCCTTGAAGATGCTTGTGGATCTGGAGATTGCGATAGATGATGATTTTGAAGGCGTTGAAGGAGATTGTTGGAGATCCACGAACTTTGAGGGAATATGGATTCACAAATGTGACGAAGATCGCGAAGAACTTCTGGACACAGGATACGCATGAGTCTCTTGAAGATCGTTGATGAACATGAAGATCTTCGTTAATCTTGAGGAGAATCTGGGAAGTCCGAAGAAACGCTATGAAGAAATTGGTAAATCGTTTGGTGTCCCTGATGATTTCTGAAAAGCGAATGAGGAGAAGTTTGTTGGACAAAACTCTCGAAGAATCTGAAGATTGTTGAAGACTGATGAAAAAAGTTGATGAACGATGAATGTTCTTTGATGAATATGGAGGATCTGAAGAGGATCGGTGAACTGGATGAAATTACGAACATGTGGATCTAGATCTTGAACAGATGAAGACGATGACGAATCTTATGGATTTGTGAAGATGATGAACATATGATGGAATTATGATGGAGATATGAAGATCGCTACAGATATTGATGAATCTGGAGATTGGAACGGATGAACGATGATGAAGATTACGAAGGATCTTCTGGATCTGAAAAATCTGGAAAAACTCTATGAAGATCAAGATGAATGTTCTTGATGAATGGATGAGGTTTCTGGTGAAATTGCAGTTTCCAGTGGAATTTGGTGAGATAGCCTCCGTGAGGAATGCCATGACGATTTCACCGGTGTACTATCCGGCGTTTGCATGGCCGGAAGAAAATCTCCGGCGAGTTTGACCGGTTGCTGCATGCAGTGCCTGTGGAGAGGACACCTGGCTCATGCAGAGAGTGGGAAGGGACAAGTGGCAGGGATTGGAGTGAAACGTGGAAGGAGCGGAGAGAGCAAGTGGCAGGGATTGGAGTGAAACGTGGAAGGAGCTGAGAGAGAGAGGGGGAAGCTAGGACGCGTGGATAGCATGCAGGGAATGGTGGAGAACGCGTGGCGTGAGAGAGAGATAATGGGATGTGTGAGGTGGCAATTTCTGAGAGGAAAAAGGGAAACAGTGGCACTCTTATAGCTGGACACATGGCACCTTTGGGCCCCCAAATTCTGACAAATGGCCAATTAACTAAAGACTAATGAATTGAACTAATAAAGACTAATGATAAGAGACTTCACTTACTGGTGTTAATTAATGAATAACGAAATGATTAAAGCTAATAAAGTAAGACTGATTTAATTAATGGCTACTGCATGGTTAACTGGACTATTAAACGAAAATGAATATTGATTAAGGCCTAATTAATAAAACAAAAATGAAAATTAATACTAACAGTTAATGAACTAATTAATAAACTAACCCTAATTAAACTAAACTCAATTAAAGCTAATATCTGAACAATAAACTCTATTAAAAGAAAAACTATTTAAAACTAAACAAATAATATCTAACTAATATCTATTTAAAAAACTATTAATCAAAACTATACAATTAAACTAAAATAAAATCTATTTAAAATTCTATTAATATTCTAAAACTATTTAAAACCTAGAAAAGGGCTATTAAATCCTAAAAATGCAAATAAAAGCAATTAACCAAAATAAAAGAGACCGCGAGACCAGATCGAAACAAGCGGCAAGAACCGAAATTCTGATCATCCGAACCGGTCTAAAACCTCCGAAATGTGAAAACAGGGCTGTAATCCCGATAAAATCAATATGATTGAGAAAATGCAACACATGCGGTATGCGAATGCAAATGTAAAATGTGTCGAAACATAAGCCAGATGTGGAAACCGGTTGGTCAAATTTTGGGGTGCAACAGCTGCCCCTATTCAAACGGCTTGGACCCGACTGGGTGAAGAGCGAACGGCCTTCAAACGTTCGAGGTACGAGACGATTGAATACCAAAGAAACCCTGAAATTTGTCAACCGTGGAGATGAACTGCAAAACTGCTTGAGAAGCAACGTCCAATGAACTGAATTTGGTTGTTACGACAACAACTGGTCAATTATCTGATACAAATTTTGATTTCAACACCAATCACCTGCGTGACATTGGACTAAACACCAATCGGACTAAACTGCTATCTTCGCAAAAACACCACGTCCAACATTGGACTAAACTGCTATCTTCGTAAAAACACCTTCGTCCACCATTGGACTAACCTTGTCAACACCAGAAGAGAACCAAATTCGCCAAATCACAACTAAACACCAATCGGTCCACGTCCGGACTCACATTTCGTCAACCCGAAGAAATCTCAACAACACAGGAATAGAACTTTGTCCACGTCAGGACTCCATATTCCGTCAACACGGAGAAATCCCGACGACTTCGTTGGGGAAACATTTATGTCTAGTCACAGGAAACTCCATCAGCCTATCTATACGGGCAGATCATCTGTCTAAACACAAGAAACTCTGCTTATCTCTGCAGTAGCTAACTCCGTTGATCCCAACCCACAAACAACTTTGAGGAGGACTCTACTGGGGACAGTAATATTTCGTCAACACGAGGAAATCACGGCGACTTCCTTGGGGAAAATACTTTCGTCGAATATCGGAACACAACTCACATACTCTGTCGATCATGGGAGAATCATCTATCTGGATGCCGGAAAGTTCATTCGTCTGCTTCATACAGGAAAATCCATCTGCCTGATTCATACAGGAAAAGTTCATCCGCCTGTTTCGTATGGGAAAATCCATCTGCCTGATTCATACAGGAAAATTCATCCGCCTGCTTCATACGGGAAAATACATTTGCCTGATTCATACAGGAAAAGTTGATCCGCCTGTTTTATACGGGAAAATACCATCTGCCTGATTCTTACAGGAAAGTTCATCCGCCTGTTTCATACGGGAAAAGTCATCTGCCTGATTACAGGAAAGTTCATCCGCCTGCTTCATACGGGAAAATACATCTGCCTGATTCTTACAGGAAAGTTCATCCGCCTGCTTCATACGGGAAAGTAAACTTGGATATAGCTTCTTTGCCTATTCTTTGCAGTAGCTAACTCCACTGGGGATATTCTAAAAATAACTGCCTAATACTCGTTTCGACAACAAGTGACCACTTCTGAAATCTTGATTCATGAAACCCTGAAATGCTGCCGCGACAGCAAACCTAAAGAAAAACACTCCGCTGGTCGGATAAGAGAAACTTCAACCAGTAACTATGTGGGGAATAATAACAAGAACTGTATCATTATATGTCTCACAGCGAGACTTCAAATACCTGGTAATAGATCTAAGCTAAAACTCCATACTCCTGCTGAGAAAACACGCCTGAAAGAAAAGGTTAACCAACCTGATTTATGTTTCACAATGCATATGTTTGAAAATGATGCAATGCCCCATACGACATGTAGATGCTATGTATTTGTATGAAAATGCAATGCCCCATACGGCATGGACATGCTATGTGTTTGTATAGATGCAAATGTGACGATACATGCAAGTGCAAATGCAAGCTCGAGCTGCCAGAGAACACCGGGTATAAAACCGCTTGGCGAAATAAATGCCGAAGGCAACGTCAACTCCACTGAGGGGTACCGGGCATCATAGAATCATCCCAACAAAATAAATGCTGGAAAAGTGAGACCAACTTCCATGGGGAAGAAACGATCCTGCTGAGGGATGGCTCAAAAATTCACCGTTACGAACTCTGTAGAGGATGATCAACCTGACGGAGGAATGACAACCTGCTGGAGGAGGGAAGGACGACTCTGCACGGGGACGCTCTTTCTAAACCCTTGACAACTTGATTGTACTCTGGCGATTAACAAAACTGGGGTTACTTGTGCACAACTCATTGCTGAGAATGCCCCTGCTGCCAGGGATATCCATTCTGACCTGCTGAGGATACTCTTGATCCTATTCTGAGGAGGAATAACTGCGATCTCAACTATTTTGAGGATAATACGTGACTTATATCCGCTGAGGAGAGCAATCTTGATTCAACATTAATCGGGAAACTGGTATCAATCGAGCTTTGTATCGGGGAACGCAACACCACGTGAGTCATTAGGAATTATCGTGTCGGGTATTTTTAGGCTTTTTCTAGTTTACGGACGAAAATAGGTTATCAACAAAATGGTTTTAAAGGGAAAATACTAGACGGGGCTAGCATTCAAAGATGGGCTACCAGGCGAGAACTGATAGCAAAAATAGGTTAGGTTATCGGACGAGAATGGATTTACGGTTGGAGCATCAGACGAGGCTGACCGGATGATAGGTTAAGGAAAGGATGACCAGACGGGGCTGGTTTGGAAGCTGACATGCGCCAGACGAGAACTGATGCAACAAAATAGGTTAAAGAGACGGTGACCAGACGGGGCTGGTTGAAAACTAAAATATACCAGACGAGAACTGATGTTTACGGAAAGGTTGGCCAGATAATAACTGGTTAAAAGATAACAGGTACCAGACGAGAACTGGTATTTACGGAAAGGTGGACCAGACGAGAACCGGTTACCGGTTTGCCAGGCGAGAACTGGGCTTTGGAAATGACAAGGTTACAAGGTTCTTTCAAGTAACAGGTTTAAACTGTAGGATAATGATCCAATGACGACAAGGTTTTTTTTTCCGAAGTTTCAGGTTTTTTGATGAGGGTAATGACACAATTCCCCGATACTCAACTCCTGCTAGGGAGAACAAACTTGCTTGAATAACTTGCCCCAGTGCAACTCAACTTGCTCCAATCCCCCTCTTGGGAAACTCACTCTGAACAGAAAGCAGCTTGCTACAATACGACCTTGAGATGGCTTGCCCCGGTATCTGTACAACAAAAGGATTCAACCTCAATTAAACAACTATCAACATAGTTGGTTCCACTATCTCTGAAGTGACTTGCCCCTGAACGAGCGTCGAGCGACTTAACCTGCCCTGATCACACACTAGAGGGATCTATCCTCAAATTACAGCATTCTGGATAATTGCCCCTGATTAGCTCTCAAGAAGGTTCACTTCTTATCAACTGCTTCTCAAGTAAACTTCCCCATAATCAACTGCTGCTTCGGGACTTGTCCTCAGACCAACTGATTCTGAACTCACTGGAAGTCAATGCCTCAGATTTACAGGGTTTCACAACATACCATTCTGATCCAGACTGCTGAATTATTCAGTCCTGTTTGATTATTCCCTGTTGGAATTTCCTTCCTGTCAACTACTGACCTGCAAATAAAATTGTTTATCCCCGAATGGTAATTTCAATGCAGTGTTCATGCAGATTTTGAAAAAAATTATGCTGTCACTCATTTACGTGTCATGATTGTGAGTAACGAATAAACCAGATTTCAAACGTAGTGTTGATTCGATCAGTGAAAAAATATAACAAGGATATGACTAGCAAATCAAGAAGGAGTCAGGTTACTCAACCTTATCGTAGTGCGCTTTCAGAATAAACCCTGCCTCAATTAGGTCTTTTAAGGGTTGTATCGTGGTCGGGTTCACGGTTCGTGAAACAAAGGATATTTGGCTCAAATTATGATTTGTACCCACCCCTTCTACGTGATGATCTCCGATCCTAAAGTTCAGTTAACTTGGCACAAGCACTCGCCTCTTCGAGAGGTATGTTGAATTGTAGGAACAATGGCTAAAGAATTCACAAGGTTTTCAAAGTGACAGTTACTCCTTATTCGTCTTCGGTGTCTGTATCCACACGACTCTATCCTTGTTCGAGGATTTTTTTCTTTTTATATCCTTTCTTTTTCATTCTTTTGATTCCCTAATTTTTGCCTGGACTGACTCCTTTTGAGTTTTTTTCGATTTTTCTTTTGAAGTCCAGCGGGATGCCCTAATTTTTTGCCTAAGTATTAGCTTTCCAGCTTTTTTTTTTTTACTTAGCGGGCTTTCTTATTTCTTTCTTGGAACAAGCCGTGTGACACTGATTGTCTTGATTGCTTCGAAAGGATTGTAACTGTCTCACTCCTGATTGGTGAGGTTTAACCATTGTGGTGGACGAGGTACGACCTCTGGGGAAAAATAAGATGTGATTGGTCCTTGAAAGGCAACACTCCTCTATAAGACTTGAACGCTCGATCAAGCTAACTGACAACTACCCTGCCCCGGGTTAAGATGTGAGGGTTTAAAAGTCCGAAAAAACTCCTACTTCTCGGCTCGAAGTGGCTAACGAGGGACTAACTCCTTATATCTCCAGTGTTTAAGGGGTTTGAAATAATGCCTTGTACGTCATCGGCAAGGTTTTATCTGAAAGCATACGATCATCGGTTATGAGTATTCAGTTTCGTCATCCTCCCTCCAATATTTGCTAATCATAGTGACAAAGTGGAGTAAATAAAGTGCAAGTGTCGGTGCAATGCAATAAATGAGTGACAACGACATGATTAATTCAGAAAAATGCATAGTCACTTTATCAATATTACCATTCGAAACAAACAATGTTTAACAGCAAGTAGTAACTAACAGAACAAAAACTACAAATGCAAATGATAAAAGTCTGAGGACTGTCAATGCTGAGGACATCTGCCTGTCTGGACCACTGGCTTCTTGCAAATAAACCTCTGCATCTACGAGCTTAGGCAGCTGAGAAATTGTCATGCACAACCAAAACTCCTCCTCTAAAGGAAATGCGCTCTTGGTCGATCAACTGTTGTACTTTTGCCTGAAAAGCTTTGCAATCTTCAGTTGAATGCCCTGGAGATCCACCGTGGTATCCACACTGAGCGTGGGGATCGTACCCAGGAGGTTAAGGTTCTGGCACAGGCTTAAGAGCTTTAGGTTCCACCAAAGAATTTTGGATCAAATGTGGCAGAATGTGACTATACGGCATAGGCACTGGGTGAGAAGGAGCATTCCTTCGTTCCAAGTTGTTACGAGGCCTGTTCTGATTTGGGCGTTGATTCTGATAACCTCGGCCACGAGTTCGCTGATTTGCACTAGAAGCGACATAAAGTCCTGGATATGGTGCCCTAGGCGCAATGGTCTGTCCAGCATAACGAGATACAAAAGATGAAGAACCAACAAATTTCACCGATTCATCTCGCGGATACTCAACATCTGGCATGATTGCATTGATCACAACTCCTTCTTCAGTTTGGTAGCTATAGAGACTCAGTTTCACTAGCCTGACTACCCGAAGTAATCTGAATTTTCCCAATTTTTACGGCATGCTCAATGTGTTCACCCAATCCTACCAATGTAGAGAAATTTGGTGCATTTACGAGCATTCTTTCGAAGTACGGGCTCTCCAGGGAGTTTACAAACATGCTCATTAACTCTCAGTCTAGGAGCGGTGGGTGCACTCTGGCAGCAAATTCTCTCCATCTCTGAACATACTCCCTGAAGGGTTCATTGTTCTCTTGAGACAATTCTTGCAACTGCATGCGATGAGGAGCCATGTCTAGGTTATAATCATACTGTTTCAGAAACGCTCTGGCTAAATCCACCCATGATCGGATCTGATTACTCTCTAACTGCATATACCAACTCAGAGATGCCCCAGTCAGACTATCCTGAAAGCAATGAATCATCAACTTGTCGTTTTGCACAAACGAAGTCATTCTTCGGCAGAACATCACCAAATGTTGCTTCGGGCAGCTATCTCCTCTGTACTTCTCAAATCTCGGCGCTCTGAACTTAGGAGGCAATACCAGGCCAGGAACCAAACACATGTCTGCAACATTGAGGTTGACAGCATCTTTAACTTTCAAGGCTTTGACTCCTTCTTCCAACACTAGGAGCCTTCTATCATACTCAAGAGCTCTTGGGTCATCAGTCCTAGCTACCGGGATCTCTCTTCGGATATTCGCCATAGGGAAAACAACACCTTGATTGTTAATAAGAGGAGGGCGTTCATTTCGGACAACAAACTGCTCACGTCGATCTTGGTCCCTAACCGGAGGTTGCACAAATTGGTCTGCAGTAACGTTGTTCACTTGCGGAAGGTCTTCCACGGATATAGAGCCATACAGAGGATTGGTCTTCATAGTGAAACACGTCAAAGTTTTACGAGACTGGAAGTGGCTCTCAGACATAGCTACCAATAACCTTCAACTGACTTCACTGCTCGATTCTGCTCAAATCTGCTTCAACCCCTTAGTCGTCTTCTAACAATCAACAGTTGCTCAGGCCAAACACCGGATAATCACCTTCAGAATTAAAACAACGGCTGGATCAGACTCTGGCTAGCTGGAGAATGATATGCAATATGATGCGATAATGTTCATGCAAATGCGATGCACTATGCAGCAAACACGGGATCACAGCCCCCACAAATCTCTGAATACTGCTGCGCTGCTGACTGAGTACGTTCGCTCTGAAGAGAAGACCAAGATGACGGGTAGGCTGGAAGTCAAGTTTCCTACAAAAAACCCTCCCACTCACGGGTATGGACCTAAACTGATACAAGGTACGACATCCTATGGGGTCGTTGGCGTCACAGACTTTCAAGACTGATGATACGATACCTAGAAGGTGTGGCATCATCATATCCTGAAGAGGCCTCACTTAGCCAACTTCCAAATGATCGGTCCCCAGAGTCGACAATCCAACTAACCAACAACCCCCTCAACCCAAAGGGTTGAAAAATAAGTCAACCAGAAGAACCTTGTTTGAGCGTGGATTTCATGAGACACTAGTACATGCAAAGCATGCACGCGCCCACTACTTTCCACAACTAATTCTAAGGTGCACTCAAGACTGGGTCTGGCTTCTCACTCATCAGGAACACCCCACCCAACAGCACAACAGCAACAGATAGCAAAGTGCGGAAATCGTAAATACAGTAAAATACAACACCCAAAAGGTAACCACCCAAAGACGAGCAAACAAGCGCTAGGATTGACTCTCTTAAGGGACGTTGGATCCCAAATGCATAAGGAACCATCGCAGTCCCCAGCAGAGTCGCCAGTTGTCGCTACTGCGAAAATCGGCGCCGGCTATGACAGAAGAGTCGCCACCGTGCGTTATTTATCCCAAAGGAGGGAAAGGAAACGCTCAGAGTAAACCTACCGCAAAGACGGGAAAGGAATGGTCATCGCAACCAAATCCTGGATTCGGGAGTCGGTTATGCAAGGGGAAGGTATTAGCACCCCTCACGTCCGTCGTACTCAACGGGATCCACGCTTTCTTGGTTTGTCTAAAGGATGCAAAAACAATCTATCTACGGCTGCTAAAGCTAAACAGAAAGAAACTGACTCGATAGAGCATCGCACTCTATGCCTACGTATTCTCAAGAGAGAAAGTCAGAGTCATCGTAGTTCGGGAAACTACAGGGAATTGGCTCGCCAAGACTTCGCGTCTTGTGCCTACGTACTTCCACACGGCGTGAAAGATCAGAGCTCACATAGTTCAGGTTAACTACGGCTAGACAGGGTGTTCTCGATCACACAGGGGTGAGAGATTAAGTTGGTTTGAAAGATACGGGAACTAGAACTACGGTCTGGTCTCAAATGCGCAAGGGCAAGAGAAAGGGAAACATCAGTCGTCAGCGGGAAAGTCTCAATCGCACGGCAGCGAGAGAACGGAGAGGTTAGTTGTTAGTGTGCTCGCTAGGATATCGCATCCTATGCCTACATATTCTCGTCTGATACGAAAAATCAGAGCAGCTGTAGTTCGGCTTACTACAGCTAAGGAGGAAACGGGAAGAAGAGAAAAGGGAGGTAGCTCGCTAGGATGTCGCGTCCTATGCCTACGTACTCTCGTCCGGCACGAGAGATCAGAGCAAACGTAGTTCGACGGGAAAACGAGTCTCGATTGCACAGGGCAAGAGAAAGGGTCTCGATCGCCTGAACGCGAAAGAAAAGGGGTTTCGATCGCACGGGGCGAGAACAAAGAGGAAGCAGGCCTACGCCTAAACGGGAAGGAACCCATGACACACACTCAAGAACCTAAGATGAAACTCCTCAACTGTCATTTCCTGCGTATCTAACGATGCAGCTCACAAAACTCGACGGTTGCCTGAAGACTTGAATAAAATGATGATGTTGAACGAAGCAGCTCCTGGGCTCCTGACGTGCGCGCAAGCTCCATTCCAATCTTCTCCTCTCTGGATCCTTGATGATGACGCTCGAATCAGGACCAATGTAACGCTTAAACCGTCATGGTTCGACTTATACGAGAAATAGAACTCTCAGAGGTAGCATATTGATCTCCGTGTCAAAGACAAGATAGAGAAATGATATCGAAAATCATTCTCCAATTGAATCGTGTCACACGGCCAGCCAGAAATAAAATCGAGAATAAAATCGGATAGAAAAAGAAAATAGGAGAGAAATCCAACGACAAAACGGAAATAAAAGTCTACTCCTAAAATACGACAATTAGATGCTACTGGAAAGTATATCCTGAAAAGAATTAAATCTATAAATCTCCTTAACAAGAAATTAACTAAGTCCTAAATTCTCTTAAAAGAAAATTAAACTAATTTCCTAAACGAAAATATTATCCAAATTTCCTAAAAGAAAGTATTCCTAAAAATTCTATTCTTTGAATTAAAAACAATAAAAGAAAAATAAAGGAAATAAAAAACTGCAGGGGGCATTAGTTCATTAGGGGTGCTGCTAGCAAAACAAAGAGAGAGTTGGGCCCAGCCCAACAACTAGCAACAAAAATGGGGAGGGGTGTGATAAGAGAAACGGAGGTGTATCCAGTAAAAAAAGAATGGGCCCAACCCAATATCACTTCAAAAGAAAAAAAAGGCAAAAGGAAAAAAAAACAGGGGGGTGAATGCAAGGGAACAGGGGTATGGTCCGAAAAACACTCGTTGGGCCTGAGGCCCAATCTCCCCGATCCATTCCCTTCCTCTCTTCCCTCACTCTCTGAGACTTCTGAAACCCTAACCCTAACCTTCTCTTCTCTCCGCCGCTACCAGCCGTCTACACCTCAGCCTCCTCCATTCAAACTTCTTCTCTCTCACAATATTCCTTCTCTCGTAACATTTTTTTCTCCGCTCAAACAACTTTCGTCTTGAATCCTACAAAACAACTGAACAAAACACTCAACCAAACTATCAAAGCTCTGGAACAAAAATCCTGATCCGTACTTGATGTTCTTGAAGGCGAGCAATAACTGATGAAGATTTCTTGAAGCAGTTCTTGGAGAATTCCTTGAAGATGCATGTGGATCTGGAGATTGCGATAGATGATGATTTTGAAGGCGTTGAAGGAGATTGTTGGAGATCCACGAACTTTGACGGAATCTGGATTTGCAAATGTGACAAAGATCGCGAAGAACTTCTGGACACAGGATACGCATGAGTCTCTTGAAGATCGCTGATGAACATGAAGATCTTCGTTAATCTTGAGGAGAATCTGGGAAGTCCGAAGAAACGCTATGAAGAAATTGGTAAATCGTTTGGTGTCCCTGATGATTTCTGAAAAGCGGATGAGGAGAAGTTTGTTGGACGAAACTCTCGAAGAATCTGAAGATTGTTGAAGACTGATGAAAAAAGTTGATGAACGATGAATTTTCTTTGATGAATATGGAGGATCTGAAGAGGATCGGTGAACTGGATGAAATTACGAACATGTGGATCTAGATCTTGAACAGATGAAGACGATGACGAATCTTATGGATTTGTGAAGATGATGAACATATGATGGAATTATGATGGAGATATGAAGATCACTACAGATATTGATGAATCTGGAGATTGGAACGGATGAACGATGATGAAGATTATGAAGGATCTTCTGGATCTGAAAAATCTGGAAAAACTCTATGAAGATCAAGATGAATGTTCTTGATGAATGGATGAGGTTTCTGGTGAAATTGCAGTTTCCAGTGGAATTTGGTGAGATAGCCGCCGTGAGGAATGCCATGACGATTTCACCGGTGTATTATCCGGCGTTTGCATGGCCGGAAGAAAATCTCCGGCGAGTTTGACTGGTTGCTGCATGCAGTGCCTGTGGAGAGGACACCTGGCTCATGCAGAGAGTGGGAAGGGACAAGTGGCAGGGATTGGAGTGAAACGTGGAAGGAGCGGAGAGAGAGAGAGAGGGGGGGAAGCTAGGACGCGTGGATAGCATGCAGGGAATGGGGGAGAACGCGTGGCGAGAGAGAGAGATAATGGGATGTGCGAGGTGGCAATCTCTGAGAGGAAAAGGGGAAACGGTGGCACTCTTATAGCTGGACACATGGCACCTTTGGGCCCCCAAATTCTGACAAATGGCCAATTAACTAAAGACTAATGAATTGAACTAATAAAGACTAATGATAAGAGACTTCACTTACTGGTGTTAATTAATGAATAACGAAATGATTAAAGCTAATAAAGTAAGACTGATTCAATTAATGGCTACTGCATGGTTAACTGGACTATTAAACGAAAATGAATATTGATTAAGGCCTAATTAATAAAACGAAAATGAAAATTAATACTAACAGTTAATGAACTAATTAATAAACTAACCCTAATTAAACTAAACTCAATTAAAGCTAATATCTGAACAATAAACTCTATTAAAAGAAAAACTATTTAAAATTAAACAAATAATATCTAACTAATATCTATTTAAAAAAACTATTAATCAAAACTATACAATTAAACTAAAATAAAATCTATTTAAAATTCTATTAATATTCTAAAACTATTTAAAACCTAGAAAAAGGCTATTAAATCCTAAAAATGCAAATAAAAGCAATTAACCAAAATAAAAGAGACCGCGAGACCAGATCGAAACAAGCGGCAAGAACCGAAATTCCGATCATCCGAACCGGTCTAAAACCTCCGAAATGTGAAAACAGGGCTGTAATCCCGATAAAATCAATATGATTGAGAAAATGCAACATATGCGGTATGCGAATGCAAATGTAAAATGCGTCGAAACATAAGCCAGATGTGGGAACCGGTTGGTCAAATTTTGGGGTGCAACAGTCGGCAAAGACAGAAGAGTCGCCACCGTTCGTTATTTATCCCAAGAGAGGGAAAGGAAACGCTCAGAGAAAACCTAATGAAAAGAGGGATAAGATCGGTCATCGCAACCAAATCTCGGGTTCGGGAGTCAGTTACGCAAGGGGAAGGTGTTAGCACCCGTCATGTCTGTCGTACTCGACGGGATCCACGCTTGTTGTCTATCTAAAACGGTGATTGAATCTATCTAACTACTGGCTTGAGGACAAAATAAAAAGAAGTGACTTGGCAAAGTGTCGCTACTGCGAAAATCGGCGCCGGCTGAACAGAAGAGTTGCCACCGTGCGTTATTTATCCCACGGGAGGGAAAGGAAACGCTCAGAGTAAACCTCGCACAACACGGGAAAGGGATGGTCATCGCAACCAAAACCTGGATTCGGGAGTCGGTTACGTAAGGGGAAGGTATTAGCACCCCTCACGTCCGTCGTACTCGACGGGATCCACGCTTGTTTTCGGGTATGGATTGTTATTCTATCTACTCTAAAGGGTTAAGGGTTACAAAGAAAAGAGAAGGAAAATAAAATGACTCGGCAAAGTATCGCACTTTATGCCTACGTATTCCCGCCTGGAACGAGAAATCAGAGTCAACGTAGTTCGCCTACCTACGGGAAAGGAGGGGAAGGTTGCTCGCTAGGATATCGCATCCTATGCCTACGTACTTCCACACAGCATGGAAGATCAGAGCAAACGTAGTTCGGGCCACGTACGACACAAGTCTGTCTTGGTTGATTTTATTCCTTCTGAAAAAGGTTTTTCTGATTAACAGTCCCAGCGGACAAAAATGACGTCTTGATGAGTTCACATTCTTTTACGGAAGAAGTGTCTTTTATTGTGTTTGAAATCATTATGTGTTTTTCTGTTTGTTTTGAGGAAAAAGAGACAGAACTCTAACCTATGGTTGCGAAGGGAAACAAACTAACCTAAGGTTATCATGCATGGGTTAAGACCTAGTGTCTATCATGCTCCTCTCTTGCACAGAGAGAAACAGAGGTCCTACGGGATAGGCAGAAACAGAAACAATAACAGCTATAATAAAGCGGTAAAATGCATGGATGCAACAGTACAAGCGAGGCAAGGGAGTCCCACTCAACCTCAAACCTAGAAAACAATAGGCGAAAGTGAACACGCTTCACTTTCAACCCAACAGGGTAAACAGCAAACAATACAGTCCAGAAAACCAATCAATACATCAGCAATGAAATACAACAGCAAAAGAAACAGCATCAGCAGCTCTGAATCAACATCTGGCTTCAAGTAATCTCCAATCAGCTACAGGCTTCAACAAGCACCAATATCCATCTTCATGGCCTTCAGGCAAGGGCTTTGATCATCAGTCTTCTATAAGCAATGGCTTTTCTTCAAGTCTCCAATCTTCAGGGATGAACATCAGTTAACAAGAGGAGAGGAATGTTAAACAGTAAATTGCCTACCAAGGGTGGCTCATCAACTGTTAACATTATACAGACAGGTTTCTCTCAAAAGTTCTACCTTCCAAATACATTCACTGATCCTTCCAAAGGAAGGAGGTGGATATCTGAAAGAGACTTTGAATCATAGAGAAAGGATGGATGCAGACAAGGCATTCCATGTTTGAGAAACAAGCTTTCTAATCTAGAGCTCTGCCTAGCTCCTAAACCCTAGTCTCCTCAGCAGCTGCTAGCAAGAACCTCCTTTCCAACTCTGGCAGTTGATCTTCAATCTCTGGCTCTCCAATGGTCTTCATCTCCTCAAGTCTTCAGCTCTCCCAAGTCCCCAGACAATCCCAATACCCATACAAGCAAGCAATAATCCCCAGAGGGCACACCACACCAGTCAATCAGATATACAGCATATCAATAGCAGTAGGGGAAGCCTGACTTTTTCTAAGGGGATCTAATAACTACCCATAGCCCCTATAGTCCCATAGCTAAACTATTCAAACCCTAAATCCTAAGGGAAATGAATTGATTCTCCTACGTCATCACCTAAAAAACCCTAGTTTGTTCATGTTATTCACACTTACACTAAGCACCTAAATTTAATTTCTAAAAATGGGAACTAAATTGAATCTACAAGTTCAATGTCTAACCTAAACAACCTAAAAAGAATGGATGAAAAATATGAAAGTATCTAATAGAACAAAAAATAACAAAATCATGTATGAAATGGAATTATGTAAAATGTCATTTATTTAGAAAATATGGGAAAAATATCAAATAAAAAATAAAATGCAATTTTTATTTTTTATAATTTTCTAGACATCCTAAAGAAAAATATGCAAAAAGAATGAATTAAAAATGATGATTTTTCTATTTTATATGATTTTTAGAAGATGCATGAAAAATTTAAAGAAAATAAAAGAAAATATAAAGAAATAAGATGAAGGGGGTGAAAATAGCAAACAATCCAGTTCAGCGTATTGGGCTTATTAAACTGGGGGGTGCGAATAGCTCTCTGAGCCCAATCCCCCCAATTAATGAAACGCTGCGTTTCAATTTTTGAATTCTCCCACCAAAACTCAGATCAAACGTGGGCCGTTCGATTCCTGGTCAAGTCAATCCTCTCCTCCAGATCCAAGGGCGTATGAGTCGTCTTCTTCCTCCATCAGTCTAGGGTTTCAGTCATGCACTCCATGCACGAAGGTTCCATTCAATCGTTCTCCATGCTTTCTTGATGAAAATTGAAAATTCCAAACCCTAAAATACTCTATAAAACCCAAGGAATTCATGTCTAATCCTAGTTTTCCCTAACTCTCATTGCAAACTCCAAACAGAGAGCACGAAACTCAGGGTACACCATGCTTGCCTGATGTCAAAGTTGCCAGAACTCAAACCTGATGATCCACAGATATTCTACATACTTTCCTCATTATTCCATGCCTCATTACATTGATTATAATCCAACACACAGCTTATTCTCGAAGCCAACAGAAATGGCAACCTGTCATGGATCTCCACGAATCTATCCCTAAACTTCAAGAATCAATCCTCTAGGGTCTCTAAACAATATTATCCTAACCACATGATCTCTACCAGCCAGAATAGTGAGATTCGAAGAAGTTTACATACCTTGCACTTGATGATGGTGATGGTAGCTAGACCTCAATTCAACCTTTGATACTTGCTGAAAATGATCTCCAATGAATGAGTATGCTTCTGTTTGCAATGACTTGTGCTTAATCCTTGTGAATCATTCTATTCCATCCTTCATGCAAGTTGGAGTTTCAAACTAAATCTCTTCACACAGCCACGAATTCCCTCCAATCTCTTGTGCCAATTACTCCATGATGATAGTAGATGATGATAGTGACAGAGATCAGAATGATGGAGGAAGTTTCAATGGGTTTTGGATGAAAATGCAACTTGGAGTGAAGAAGATAATTGGTATGATCCTTGATCAATTCAGCCACTTTTTGATGTGAATCCTAGGGTTTGAATGATGATGATGAAGATTCAATCCAAAGATGTGAGAGTTTTGAGAGATTTGTGAGAGTTTGAGTATCTTATGGAAGAATGAGGAAATGGATGAAAATGGAGATTTTTGACAAATGGGAGCACCAACCCTTGCATGAATCAGCTTGCATGAATATATAGGTTGCATTAGAACCTCCTAGAACATTGGAGAAATTTCCCTTACACTTTTCCCTTTCAATTTGGATTATGTTACTTTCAATTCAAGCAACTATGGATAACTCACAAATTATGACCTAAGCTCAAAATTCCACTTTAGCCAATGTTTTTAAAATGCCTTTTCCATTCAAAATGACCTATAATTTTGCATCATTTGGCCAAGATATGAAAAATACCATTTTTTAAGCCATTTTCCTTCATTAAATTCACCAATTTTGAAACCTTGTGCTATGGACATTTCCAATCTCTCATGGTCACTTTTCTAGACTCAAAATGTCATTTGGAGAAAGTTTGATGTTGTAAGTTTTTTCATTTGAGGCCTCCTTGTATGAGTTTTGGACATAGGTTAAAATGACCTGTAATTCACAAATGACCAAAATACCCTTTGCTTGCCAAGACCACAAGTTGAGTTCCACACATCATATGAAGGCATACTATACCATTCTAGAACGCTAAGACAATGAGGAACAATTCTTGTGTTGACCAGAAATTCATTTGAAATCTCCTTGAGGGTTAAAAATAGCTTGAAAGTCAAGTCACTTTCACAGACAAAATTTCAGATACCTCAGATGACCTGTAACTTGCAAGGACCATAACTTGAGTTCTATAAATCTCCTTAGTGTCTTCCACCACTCAAATTAAAGGTCTTGAGATCCTCTACAAGTTTCATGTTGGCCAAGAAGCCATTTGAAGCTTGCATTTTGACTTATCTTGCTTGGAAATTTGACCTAAACTAAGGGATTTTACAGAGAAACCCTAATTTAGAAACTCCTCCTCTCCTTGATTCCTCTTGAATTCTTCTTAGCACAACAACATATCCTTATTCTCCATGTCAAATGATGAACCCCACATCTCTCCAATAGCCCTTAATGCCTTTCAATCAGTCAATTGACCTAGGGTTGACCTAGGGTTGACCCAGATGAAACCCTAGTTGACTGTCTTCAACTGCAATTCTTGTGATCACCTCAACAACTTGTCTCTTTCTCCAAATGACTTTCTAAGTCCTCCAAGATGTCTAGATACTCCCCATGCCTTCCATTTACAGCTCACAACCCCCTTGTTGACCCTCAGATACCCTCAGATAGGGGATAGACTCAAGGCTTGATCTGCTGAACTCTCTGCTCTCAAATTCTTTTCTGATGACTTGAATGGGATGGAATTAGGATAATAACCCCTTGATAGGCCTCTAGAGATGAGAATAATGATGGGTCCCTTGTTGGATGACTTGCTATGCTTATGATATGCAGATGGTTAGGCTATGTACATGACCCTATATGCAAATGCTAATGATATTGAAACATAAACCAAGTGAATAAGGTTGGGCAAATTCTAGGGTGCAACAGCTGCCCCTATTCAAGCGACTTGGACCCGATTGGGTGAAGAGCTCGGAGCCTTCAGACACTCGCGGTACGAGACGGTTGAATACTAGGAACCCAGAAATTTGTCAACCGCAGAAATAAACTGCACCACTGCTTGAAGAATGACACTCATCAGCTGAATCTGACTGTCATGGTAACCAACTGATCCATTAGCGACCGTGCTGGGGATTATTTTCATCAGCCCGAAAAAGATTCTATCATCGAAGAAATCTCAACTACACCTGTCCACGTTATGACTCCCCTTGCTGTTAACCCAGAAAAATCTCGGCAACTCCGCTGGGGGATATCCCAATAAATCGTCCGTGTTAGAAATAGACTCTTCCACGTTAGGAATAACACCATCCACGTAAGGAATCATCTCTTCTGCGTCTGTCCTTTCATCTTTCCAAGTCAGGAATCAATCTTCTTTCTATATCAATCTGTCCACGTAAGGACTCCAATACCACTCGACATGTCCGCGTCAGGACTCCAATCTTTCCGCGTAAGGAATACAACTTTGGTTCTGAACCTGTCCCCGTTAGGACTCACCTTTCCACGTAAGGCGTACATCATTCTTCCGCGTCAGGAATTTACTTTTCTTGGATCCGTCCACGTAAGGACCTCAAACTCTCTACGTAAGGAAACCAACTCTTTCCGATTTGTCCGCGTCATGACTACATTCTTCCACGTAAGGAATGCCATCCTAATCTGTCCACGTGAGGACTCCGCTCTTTTCCACGTAAGGAACACATTTTCTTTTGATTTGTCCCCGTCAGGACCCCAATCTTTCCGCGTAAGGAGTCAACTTCTTTTCCACGTCAGGAATGCATCTCCTTCCACGTAAGGACTAAACTTTATATGTCCGCGTGAGGACTCGATCTTTCCGCGTAAGGAAACCCATTTTTTCCACGTAAGGAATCTCATCTTTCCACGTTAGGAACTGAAACCTCTTTTCCCATGTAAGGAATAGACTTGTCCACGTCAGGACCCCTCTTTCGTCTTGATTTGTCCACGTCAGGACTCAGGCATCTTCGACCTGCTGAGGAAATAAGACTTGTCCACGTCAGGACTCACACCTTTGTCTGATCTGTCCACGTCAGGACCCATGCTTTGCCAACACGAAGAAAGATAACTGCTGAGAGGAACTGGTCCACGTCAGGACACCAACACAAAGAGTAATCACTTTTGTCAACGTCATGACTTCCCATTTCACCAATTTCGAGAACCTGAATCTGCCCACGTTAGGACTAACACACTTCACTAATCCGGGGAAATAAACCTGTCCACGTTAGGACGCCCAATTCTGAAGAAATCCCGTCAATATAGGAATAAATTGTCCACGTCAGGACTTAGTTCTCCATTGATCCCCACCCGCAAACTTCTTAGCACCGACGTGACAGCGACTTTGGGGCGGACTCTACTGGGGATATCTGGGAACCAAACTACCGGATGCCTGTTCTGGTAACCGGAGGCAACTTCTGAAATTCTGATTCATGAAACCCTTTTGATGCCAAATAACTCTGCTTGGAAATAAAGAGAAACTTATCCTGGTAACTCTGTGGGGAATACTGCCGAAACTAACATTATCATTGAATATCTCATGCCGAGATCTTGAGTGTTTGGTAGTCCATTTGAGCAAGAGCTCTCCCCACCTTCTGGGATACAGGAACCGCTTCAGCAAAATAAATGCTGAAGATAATGCCAACTTCGCTGGGGATAGCCAGGTGCTACAGAATTATTCCAGCAAAATAAAGGCTGGAAGGGTGAAGTCAACCATGCTGGGAAGTTGGGAGTTCGAACCAAACACCCTGTTGAGGTAACCCCCTGCTGGGGAATATAACTTTGCTGAGGAATAGCAGGTATGCCAAGTATGATTGGACTTCTCTGCTGGAGAGTGACCTGATATTACACGGTATCCCTGACAAAATAAATGACAGGACCCACCACCAACTCTGCTGGGGAGAGCCTTGATCTCCGGGTTTCAATGGGGGGAAAGAACACTTGCTGAAAAGAGAATTCCGCTAGGGATGGGATGATTCTCTTGGGGAACATTAACCGACTCCACTGGGGAAGAATAAATGACCTTACGGGGAAAGGGAAACCGCCTGAATACATCTCATCAATTCGGAAATATTAATCTTCTGAGGCTGAACCACTCTGCTCGAGGTAGGGAATCCTTCTGGGAGACACCACACTGCCTGCATACAGCCTACAATCTTTGAATCGTCAATTCTGTAGAGGATGAACGACTTTGCTGGATAATCTTTTTGCACAAGCTACAACTAGCTGGAGAGTTCTATCCTTCTTCAGGAAGAACTTGCATGGCCGGCGTGAGGGCTGAGTCTTTAGTTATTGCAATCTTTTGATCATCTTCCTCGTACGGTTATGAAACCTGCAACAACACAAACAAGACAAGACAAGACTATGCAACCAAATCAACTCAGGTTAGTGACGTTATTTTCAGTTAATTCAAAGCTTTAGCAACTGTTGGCAAGGGCCAGCGACGTTATACTCATGCTAGTTTCATCAAACTTAGGCGTTAATCATGCACAAAACAGTAAAGAGCAGTGTCAAGTACTGAATAACGTATTTTATTGATTGGCCTCTGAATGGGCGGAGTTTTTTTTTTTTGTACACGGGATGTAACTCCTGAAATGAGAAAGCTACACAAAGCAAATATACACGTACACAAGTATGCACAAGAAGCATAAATATTGACAACTTAAATTTGTACACATGTCGGCAACGGGATGCAGATGAACACCACGAACTGATCCTCCCATGACTCGTCCGACTCTAATGCTTTCCCGGTACCCCCACTTCTGAAGAGATGGTATCAGATAACTGACTCCTCAAATGTATTCTCCCGCATTGATGCTCATTGCAATTATCAAATTCGGACCGCAGTCATTTGCTTTTCAAATCCCTAACTTTTGCGTGAACCGCCCTTTACGGGTTTTCAGCTCACCGGGATACCCCTTTTTGCCGAAGTCGCCCAATGTAGGTTTTCAACTTCGCGGGTGTACATTTTTCAATTTTATCCCTAACTTTTGCCCGAACCTTTCATTCTGTTTTTGGTTCGCCGGGATGCCCCATTTTTGCCTGGACTCTCTTTTTCTGTCCAGCGGGTCTATTTTAAGCAAAGTATTTTTTAACTGCGTCCGAATTCACAGGTGACGTGAAGTCTTCTCCGTCCATGGTGGACAACAACAACGCTCCTCCCGAAAATACTTTCCTGACAACGTATGGCCCTTCGTAGTTGGGGGTCCACTTGCCCCTGTGATCTGCTTGCGGCGGGAGAATCCTTTTCAGCACAAGGTCGCCCGTCTGAAAGCTTCGCGGATGTATCTTCTTGTCATATGCTTTCTTCATTCGGCTCTGATACAAACGACCGTATGCTAGAGAAGCGAGCCTCTTCTCATCCATCAAACTCAATTGGTTCAATCTGTTTTTTACCCATTCTGCCTCGTCTAGCTGAACGTCTCGCAATACCCTCAGAGAAGGGATCTCAACTTCCAATGGTAATACCGCTTCCATTCCGTATACTAACGAGAACGGAGTTGCTCCGGTTGATGTGCGTACCATCGTACGATAACCGTGCAAAGCAAAAGGTAGCATTTCATGCCAATCCTTATAGGTCACCACCATTTTCTGAACGATCTTCTTGATATTCTTATTGGCCGCCTCAACAGCGCCATTCATCTTGGGTCGGTAAGGGGAGGAGTTGTGATGTTCGATCTTGAAATTCTGACAGAGCTCCTTCATCATTTTGTTGTTCAGGTTTGAACCATTGTCCGTGATTATCCGCTCGGGAATCCCATATCGGCAAATGATATCTCTCTTGAGGAATCTGGCCACCACCTGCTTAGTTACGTTTGCGTAAGACGCCGCTTCTACCCATTTGGTGAAATAATCGATTGCTACTAGGATGAACCGGTGCCCATTAGAAGCCGTCGGCTCGATCTTTCCAATCATATCGATTCCCCACATTGAAAATGGCTAAGGCGATGACATCACATTTAGAGGACTTGGAGGCACATGGATCTTATCAGCATAGATTTGGCACTTGTGGCACTTCCTCGCAAACTTGAAACAATCAGTTTCCATGGTCAGCCAAAAATAACCTGCTCGCAGCAGCTTTCTCGTCATAGCATGTCCACCAGCATGCGTACCAAATGTACCTTCATGTATTTCCTCCATGAGGAGCTTTGCCTCTTTTTCGTCTACACAACGCAACAGCACCAAATCGTGGTTTCTTCTGTATAATACGCCATCCGGGTTCAAATAGAAATTGCCCGCTAATCTCCTGAGAGTCTTCTGATCCTGACTGGATGCCCCAGCCGGATACTCTTTATTCTTCAGGAAATTAAGGATATCAAAATACCACGGTTTGTCGTCGAATGCTTCATCAATAGCAAATACGTAAGCTGGCCTATCAAGCCGAGAGATAATGATTCGGGGAGCCTCGTTCCAGAAGTTGACTTTGTACATGGAAGACAAAGTGGCCAGGGCGTCAGCCATTTGATTTTCTGCCCGCGGTACGTGATGTAATTCGACCTTGTCGAAGAAAGGCAACAATCTCCTTGCATAATTCATGTAATGTATCAAATTGGGCTGACGTGTCTCCCATTCCCCTTTGATCTGATTCACCACCAGAGCTGAGTCTCCGTATACGTCCAGATGTTTGATTCGCAAATCAATGGCTTCTTCAAGCCCCATTATACAAGCTTCGTATTCGGCTTCATTATTGGTAACGGCAAAGGTCAATCGGGCAGTAAACGGGATGTGCGACCCGTGTGGCGTAGTGATGATCGCCCCTATTCCACTACCATAAGCATTCACAGCTCCGTCAAATATCATCTTCCACTTGGAATCCAACTCTGGTCCTTCGTCTGGCAACGGCTCTTCACAATCTTTCATCTTTAGATACATGATATCCTCGTCAGGAAAATCAAATCTCATCGATTGGTACTCTTCAATAGGTTGCTCCGCCAGATACTCAGACAGCACACTCCCCTTTATAGCCTTCTGCGAGACGTATTGAATATCATATTCAGTCAAGACCATCTGCCAACGGGCAATTCTACCTGACAACGCCTGCTTTTCAAATACATATTTGATAGGATCCATCTTCGAGATGAGCATGGTTGTATGATTCAGCATGTACTGCCTCAAACGCTTGGCGGCCCAGGCTAGCGCGCAGCACGTTTTTTCCAGCATTGAATACCGAGATTCGCAGTCTGTAAATTTCTTACTCAGGTAATAGATCGCATGCTCTTTTCTCCCCGTCTCGTCATGTTGACCGAGAACACAACCCATGCTTCCCTCAAGAACCGTCAAATACATTATCAAGGGTCTACCTGCCACTGGGGGTATCAGAATGGGAGGCTCCTGCAAATACTGCTTTATTTTATCGAACGCCTTTTGACAATTTTCGTTCCACGTTACAGCTTGATCTTTCTTCAACAGCTTGAATAATGGTTCACACGTGGCCGTTAGGTGAGATATGAACCGAGCGATGTAGTTCAACCTCCCTAAAAACCCGCGCACCTCTTTCTCTGTTTTAGGCGTCGGCATTTCTTGAATTGCTTTTATTTTAGCAGGATCGACCTCTATTCCTCTTTAGCTTACGATAAACCCCAGCAGTTTACCCGATCTCACCCCGAAGGTGCATTTGTTAGGGTTCAGCCTCAGCCTGAACTTCCTAAGCCTTTTAAATAACTTCAACAGATTCACCAGATGCTCTTCCTCCGTCTGGGATTTGGCAATCATATCGTCAACATAAACTTCGATCTCTTTATGCATCATATCATGGAAAAGAGTCGTCATCGCACGCTGATATGTTGCCCCAGCATTTTTCAAACCAAAGGGCATCACTTTGTAGCAAAATGTTCCCCAAGGCGTTATGAAAGTGGTCTTCTCCATGTCCTCTGGCGCCATTTTAATCTGATTATAGCCTGAAAAGCCATCCATGAAGGAGAATACGGAGTATTGAGCAGTATTATCAACTAACACGTCAATGTGAGGAAGTGGAAAATCGTCTTTTGGGCTTGCTTTATTCAAATCTCGATAATCTACGCACATCCGAACCTTGCCATCTTTCTTTGGCACTGGTACGATGTTGGCAACCCATGAGGGATATTTTGTCACAGCCAGGAAACCAGCGTCCCACTGTTTTTGGACTTCCTCTTTGATCTTCACTGCCATATCTGGTCGAGTTCTACGAAGCTTTTGTTTGACTGGCGGGCAATCTTCTTTCAGTGGCAGGCGATGCACAACCATGTCTGTATCGAGCCCCGGCATATCTTCATATGACCAAGCGAAGACATCATTATACTCTCGGAGCATTTCAACCAGTCTTCGCTTGATGTCACTCTGCAGTGCGGCTCCAATACGAATATTTTTCTCAACCCCTTCCGACCCGAAGTTGATAATTTCTATGACCTCGTCGTGAGGCAGAATGGCTCTTTCCTCTTGCTTCACTAACCAAGACAGTTCTTCAGGAACATCGCTATCTTCGACAACCTCTTCTTCGGCCTGGGATACCGGGTGCTCGAAGTCGGGACGAGTCATAGGTGGTTCAAGGATGTCGTCTGAAAATGTTATCCTGCAAAAGGAACGGTTAAGTGCTTCAAAATGCGTATAAAGCGAACAACCACGTTGCCATTTTATTGAAAAGTATAAAACAAGAAAGACAGGGATTACAGTATTTGCACATGAAGAAACGTCGTTTATTTAATGATTAACACAATGTTCATAACAACACAGCCCTAAGCAAATCCTGATGCCCCGGGCAAGACATCAGATTATTCAACAATTAATAAAGCAAAGCATTACTGTTTAAAAGTCACAGGAACAAGCTCCTGAATAGACCAGTTGCACAATCCTTGTCCTGGCGTGCTTGGCTGAATCCAGGCATCCATATCACAGTCGCTGTCTCCTTCATCAGACTCCGAAGCAGCATTGACGGTTTCGTGACACACCCCACTGGCAGAGATGGTGATTGGCTTTCTGAAACGGGGTGCCCCCACGGAAGGAGCGGATGACGACGGTTGGTATCCTAGTCCGAACCGGTCCATCTTCACAGGAATGTCCAGCACTTTGCCCCAGCCCTTTGCTTCTCCTGCTTCTACTAGAGCTTGAGCTTCTTTATACGATGAGACGACTATCTCTGGCACTTTGCTCGGCCCGGGACCTTTGTCCTTGATGCGCAAACCTTCGAATGCCTGGCAGGGTGTTTCGTGGATCTCTCCGTCGACCTCCACATATTTAAATGACGACAGATGGCTGACCAGGATGTCCTCCTCTCCGCACACGGTGACTACGCTGTCTCCAACCATATATTTTAACTTCTGATGCAGGGTGGACGTGACTGCCCCGGCCCCATGAATCCAGGGTCTTCCAAGCAAGCAGCTGTACGCAGGCTGTATATCCATGATATAAAACTCAGTTGCAAACACTTCCGGCCCCACCTGCAGAGGCAATGTAATCGATCCAAAGACTGTTCTCCGCGTGCCGTCAAACGCTCTGACTACCAAATCACTGGGCGTACACAAAATTCCTCTAACATCCAGCTTCATCATCGCCTTCTTGGGCAGCACATTCAAAGACGATCCAGTGTCGACCAATACGTGCGACATTACTGATCCTCTAAACTCGACAGATACGTGCAGCGCCATATTATGATCTCTTCCTTTCGGAGTCAAGTCGAAATCGGTAAAGCCCAAACTGTGGCCTGCATTCACATGTGCCAACACTCCTTCCAGCTGATTCACGGAGACGTCTTGGGGTACAAAAGAAGTATCCAAGACTTTCAGCAAAGCATTTCTGTGAGCTTCCGAACACAACAGCAATGACAGGATAGATATTTTGGACGGCGTCTGCTGCAGATGCTCCACAATCTTATAATCACTTTTTCGAATCAAGCGCATGAACTCTTCTACATCCTTCGATGCTGCTTCTTTTTCACTCGCTTGCACCGGAACATTTTCAACCACTTTCCCTTTTCCTTTCGCTAGTCTTTCAGCCTCCACTTCAGGAGATATAAAGATCCTGCCACTCCTTGTCATGCCTCCTGAGCCGACAACATTATCCACAGTCTCGGCTGGCTGCTTATTAACATCAATTTTTATCCCGTCACAATACACCTCCAACCCATATGACCATGGGACTGCTTTTGTGTTCTCGTACGGGATCGGCCCGGCCTTAGTTATGGTGATCGGTGGTTGCTGAGCTGGTGCTGCAATAGTGATCGTCTTCCGAGGAATCGTTACCGTGGCCACATCACTCTGATTATCCACTACTGCCCCTGCAGGCTCTTCAGTTGCCGCTCGGTCAAACTGCAATATGCCCTCATCAATTAAAGCCTGAATGCCTTTCTTCAAATCCTCACACCCTCCAGCTAGGGTCCAACAGTCTAAGCAATACTCGTTACATCCTGGGTAAACACCTCCTTGTAACAGTCGGCTCTTTATCTCGCTCAGCGGCGTCTTTAAATCTTCAACATTCATAATCAGATTCAACCCTTCCTCAGTTAGAACGGCGTTAGCCCCATGATGAGGCATGGGTTTCTGCACTATATTCGGACCTGCCGTTCCGAAATTGATAGTCTTATTGTCCAAAAGATCCTGCACAACGTGCTTAAAAGCATGGCAACCTTCTATATCGTGACCCGGGGCCCCAGAATGAAACTCACAGTGCCTACTTGCATCGTAACCAAACGGGGGAGCTCCCGTTATTGGTGCCAGAGTCCTTTTCTCTACTAGATTCAATCCCAACAATGTCTGCAACAAATTGGCATAGGTTGAGGGAGGCTTCTCAAACACTCTTCTCGGTTTACTACCCTGGAATCTTCGCTGAGCCTGCTGTGCCCCCTGCTGAGGCTGCTGCTGCTGTTGCATTGGCTGTTGCTGAACCGGTTGTTGTTGCTGGAGTGGTTGTTGTTGGTACGGGATAATAACACTCGCCACCTGCTGCGGCTGACGATATTGACCTCGTCCCCTGCCTCGGCCTCGGCCTCGGCCTCCAAATACTGCGCTTGCCTCGCCCTGACGGCGCCCACCATAAGCTTTCCTATTACTGCCAGATGCAGTTGATTCCTCAGCCTGGAACTTTCCTTGCTTAATATTACGTTCAATCTTTTCTCCCATCAGAATCAGGTCTGAAAAACTGGTCAGAGACGTGTGAAACAGCATATCATGAAACAAACCTGTGAATGTGCCGACAAACATGTCATTCATTTCCTTATCTTCTACAGGAGGACGGACCCTGGCAGCCATATCGCGCCACCTTTGCGCGTACTCTTTAAAGCTCTCCCCCTTCTTCTGCGACAGCCCGGCCAACTGGACCCGATTGGGTGCCAAGTCGCTGTTATACTTGTAGTGAGCTACAAATGCCTCTGCTAATTGCTTCCACGTCTTGATATCAGTTGGCTCCAACCCCATGTACCACTCTAGGGAAGGGCCTGACAAACTATCTTGAAAGAAATGCATTAGCATTCTTTCATCAGTTGAGTATGCCGACATCTTTCTGTAATAAGCTCGTACATGTACTTTTGGACATGTGTCGCCTTTATATTTATCAAACGCAGGAGCTTTGAATTTGATTGGCACCCTTAAGCCAGGTACCAAACCCATTGTTGCCATGTCCAAACCCACAGCACTTTGGTTTAGGACTCCCCTCATTTGCTCTTCCAGCATTCTGATCTTCTGGGAATCATCCATCGGCCCTTCGAAACCTCCGCCGGAGAAAGCGTCTTCCTGCTGATCTTCTTGCCACATACCATTTCCAGCCCCATACCCATCATATCCATTATTACGTCCAACTCTGATCTGATTCATTCCCGGACCTCGACCTCTGTTGCCATACCCTTGAACACCTCCAGCAGGACCAAAAGCCATAAATCCAGTACCGTTTCCGTTTCCAAAGCCTCCGTAACCCTGGTTGGTCGCGCCATAACCATCTTGCCCAAAGCCTTGAGCATTGAAACCATACTTCCCCGCATTATCGAATCCCTGATCATTGAATCCGAATCCAGCATTGACGAAGCTGTTGCCTCCCATATTATCTCCCAAATTGACATCACCCAGCCCAACGTTATGGACAGCAGTCTCATTCCCAACTCCGACGTTACCATTCACAGCAGAGGTAGCGTTGTTGACATTAGCAGCAGGTTTATTGACTACAGGTGGAGCTACTGGCGTGGGAGTGCCGTCTCCATGAACAGTATCGACCCGTACAGACTGATGATCCTCGTTATCATGACCAGCGTTTCGAGCCAACAGAGGTTGGACCATGGCCTGCAAATTCTCCTGTCCTTTCGCAATAGCTTCCATGGTCTGCATAAAGAGAGCGAGCTTCCCGCGCACATCTTGCATCTCGTTCTGCATTTGATCCATGATTCTTCGACAGTTGGTGCGGGTAGAATAGCGGTGCGGGTGTTGATCTGCAATCCTGGAAAGTACCTGGTACAGAGCAGGACATAAGACACTTATTCAAAGATTACTTGTAATGCAATATGAGTATGAATGCAATGCAATGTGTCTGTGCATTAGGGAAATTCATTCTCCCGGTTCTAGTGTGAAGGTGCCAGTGCAGTGACAGTGTTGACAATAGGAATACCGGAGCCGAATCATAGAAAGCCTCATATATTGCAGGGAAAACCAGAATACAATGTCGCTGAGCGTACGATAAGAAGGCATGACCTCAACCAACAATCCTGGTGATGGTCAGCACTTATGCAAATAAAGCATACAAGTTACTACAAGTTACTACATGGAATGATCAAATCCTCCCAAAAGTCTGGTACTCTTCTATCAACTTCTTGGTCTCTGGATGACTTGGTCGATCAAGCAGCCCTTCAACAAGTTGGTTTCTCTTCTTAAGAACACGGCGCACGTCTTCAGCAGTTTCTTCCCATGTTGCTTCTCCGAAGCAATCTTCTAGCTTTCGCTTCTGAGACACCTCTTCATCTCTAGATTTGATTGCTTTGTTCAGTGCATGATGGACACTGTACCGGGTCATCACTTCTTCCTCGCACTTCTTGATGCTAGACTTCAACTTCTCTTCGAGGTCGGAGATTTGCTGCTTCAGCTTATCTTCTCTCATCTTATTGTTGGTGAGAGTAGCATTCCAAGTCTTATTGCAAGAGGAGATTTCTCGGTGTGCTGCGTCGAGCGCCTTCTTTTTGGCTTTCAGCATGTCATGGGAGCTTCTGAACTCTTGCCCCAGACGTTCACGCTTTTTCTTTTCCTCAGTCAACTCAGCCCCTAACCTGTTTAACAGCTCGATTTGTTGTTGGAAAGCATATACGGCCTTGTTTTTCTCGCTGCGCACTTGAGCTAGCTCTTGCTCTAACCCTTCGTTGATCTTCAACAAGGCTTCCTTTTCCCTCACAACTTGCTCGTAGACCTCCCTAGAGACAGTAGTTGGCTCTTCTGCCGGAATAGGAGCAATGACGGGTGCAGCTGGAAACGACATTAACAACTGACTTGCTCTTTCCTGGATCCAAACCTTGTAAGGTGCATAGGCCTGACAGTCATTCTTTCCTAACAACGGCTTCCCTCTGCAGTTAATACGCGTCCAGGCATGTTGCAACTTGGCTAATAATTCCCCCTTCACGTCACCTGTGAAGTACAGAGATTCCTGTACTTCTTCCTCCTGAGGTGGATTCTTCAGCGCATATCCGAACTGACGAATGAATAGAGAAGGGTTGTAATTGATACACCCTTTTCTTCCTATCAGCGGCACATTAGGGTACCCAGAACAACTGAAGATGAGCTCAGATCCCAACAGGTCTCGATCAAACCACACAACGTCTTCGGAATATAGCCTCATCAGGCGCTCTGACCAACTGGCTGAGGTTGCACTGTCTACAAATGGTCCCTTCATGGGGAGATGACTTTTGAACCACATATTCAATAGAGGAGCACAGCAGTAAACAACTTTTCCCCTTCGGTTTTCGTTCTTATAGTGCAATGAATGATAGAAGTCTCCGATCAACGTTGGCACTGGGTTGCCTGCAGCAAACAGATAGAAAGCATCCAGATCTACAAAGTTGGGCAAGTTAGGAAACAGCACAATTCCATAAATGCATAAAGCCAAAATAGCATTGAAAACCACCCAACAACCGTTCTTGGCGTACTCTTGAGCCTTGCCAACCAGAAAATCCAGAGAGAAACCGGGAACCCCGAGCCAAGAAGTCACTAACAACTCAGCAGCATTCATATGCAAGGCTTTGGCTAAGTCCTCCAGCTTGGGCTCAGCAGCAGAGTGAATAAAGGGAACCTTGTTCTGCACGGGAAGCTCAGTAAACTCCACATACTCCTCAATGGTGGGCCCTAGAATGAAGTCAGCAAGAGTAAAGCATCTCAATGCGGGGTCATAGAACTGCATCAAGGTGTATAGCCCGTTCATCTCATCAGCCGTGGGCTTGCAGACTAATCTCAGTAATCTCCCATGACTCATTCTAAAGCTTCTCCTAACCTCCTCATCAGCGAGAGATATCAGACCAAGCAAAGAACCAATATTAGGTGAAGGCAGCTTATACGCAACCGTCTTCCTCAAAACAGCCATAATCAATACTCAGAAGTCTGGGCACTAGAACCGGGGAATATGCAAATGCACCTGCAGCACAGACACACGTTAGTGAAATGCAAGTGGTAATGGATATGCAGACAATGCAATGCAAGTAACATGCAACAGGGACCAAAGCTGTAGCTGCATAGCCTGAACCCAATCAAGAAAGGTCTCAGACAGACCATCCAGAAGTCATCAAACCCTGGCCTCAGATAGACCTAAAACAAAGCTCCAATACTGGTCTCTGGCAGACCTCAAACCATAACTCTCACTGGTCTCTGGCAGACCTCAAATCACATCTCCGACTGGTCTCTGACAAACCTCAGAACTCTCCAACTGGTCTCTGACAGACCTCAGAACACTCCAACTGGTCTCTGACAGACCTCAGAACACTCCAACTGGTCTCTGACAGACCTCCTAACTCTCCATAAATACCCAGGATCTCTGATCAAGAAATAACCGGTAGTCTGAAGGTCTAGTTACCTGCATAACCCCCAAACCCCCTCACAGGTGGATGTCCTAGTAACTGACAAAGGTATGGCATCCTATGCGGTCGTTGGCGTCACAGACTTTCAGGGTTGATGATACGATTCCCAGAAGGAGTGGCATCATCAAATCCTGAAGAGGCCTCACTTAGCCAACTTCCAAATGATCGGTTCCCGGAGTCGACAATTCAGCTGACCAACAACCCCTTCGACCCAAAGGGTAGAAAAAGAAGCCAACCAGAAGAACCTCGTCCGAGTGTAGATTTCATGAGACACTAATGCAAGCAAAGCCGGCACGCGCCCACTACTTTCTACTCTAATTCTAGGTGCACTCAAGCCCAGGTCCGGCTCATGTCTCAATCATAGAACCACCCATCACACCCCAATACAGCAATAATAACAATATATATATAATGCTGAAAATAAAGGTCAGAAATATACAATAACTCCATACAAAATCCTCGACGGGAAAACAAGCGGTAGGATTGACTCTCTCAAAGGGACGTTGGATCCCAAATGCATAAGAACTATCGCAGTCCTTAGCAGCCAGGGGACGTTGGATCCCCAGCAGAGTCGCCAGCTGTCGCTACTGCGAAAATCGGCGCCGGCTGAACAGAAGAGTCGCCACCGTGCGTTATTTATCCCACGGGAGGGAATGGAAACGCTCAGAGTAAACCTCACACAACACGGGAAAGGGATGGTCATCGCAACCAAAACCTGGATTCGGGAGTCGGTTACGTAAGGGGAAGGTATTAGCACCCCTCACGTCCGTCGTACTTGACGGGATCCATGCTTGTTTTCGGGTATGGATTGTTATTCTATCTACTCTAAAGGGTTAAGGGTTACAAAGAAAAGAGAAGGAAAATAAAATGACTCGGAAAAGTATCGCACTTTATGCCTACGTATTCCCGCCTGGAACGAGAAATCAGAGTCAACGTAGTTCGCCTACCTACGGGAAAGGAGGGGAAGGTTGCTCGCTAGGATATCGCATCCTATGCCTACGTACTTCCACACAGCATGGAAGATCAGAGCAAACGTAGTTCGGGCCACGTACGACACAAGTCTGTCTTGGTTGATTTTATTCCTTCTGAAAAAGGTTTTTCTGATTAACAGTCCCAGCGGACAAAAATGACGTCTTGATGAGTTCACATTCTTTTACGGAAGAAGTGTCTTTTATTGTGTTTGAAATCTTTATGTGTTTTTCTGTTTGTTTTGAGGAAAAAGAGACAGAACTCTAACCTATGGTTGCGAAGGGAAACAAACTAACCTAAGGTTATCATGCATGGGTTAAGACCTAGTGTCTATCATGCTTCTCTCTTGCACAGAGAGAAACAGAGGTCCTACGGGATAGGCAGAAACAGAAACAATAACAGCTATAATAAAGCGGTAAAATGCATGGATGCAACAGTACAAGCGAGGCAAGGGAGTCCCACTCAACCTCGAACCTAGAAAACAATAGGTGAAAGTGAACACGCTTCACTTTCAACCCAACAGGGTAAACAGCAAACAATACAGTCCAGAAAACCAATCAATACATCAGCAATGAAATACAACAGCAAAAGAAACAGCATCAGCAGCTCTGAATCAACATCTGGCTTCAAGTAATCTCCAATCAGCTACAGGCTTCAACAAGCACCAATCTCCATCTTCATGGCCTTCAGGCAAGGGCTTTGATCATCAGTCTTCTATAAGCAATGGCTTTTCTTCAAGTCTCCAATCTTCAGGGATGAACATCAGTTAACAAGAGGAGAGGAATGTTAAACAGTAAATTGCCTACCAAGGGTGGCTCATCAACTGTTAACATTATACAGACAAGTTTCTCTCAAAAGTTCTACCTTCCAAATACATTCACTGATCCTTCCAAAGGAAGGAGGTGGATATCTGAAAGAGACTTTGAATCATAGAGAAAGGATGGATGCAGACAAGGCATTCCATGTTTGAGAAACAAGCTTTCTAATCTAGAGCTATGCCTAGCTCCTAAACCCTAGTCTCCTCAGCAGCTGCTAGCAAGAACCTCCTTTCCAACTCTGGCAGTTGATCTTCAATCTCTGGCTCTCCAATGGTCTTCATCTCCTCAAGTCTTCAGCTCTCCCAAGTCCCCAGACAATCCCAATACCCATACAAGCAAGCAATAATCCCCAGAGGGCACACCACACCAGTCAATCAGATATACAGCATATCAATAGCAGTAGGGGAAGCCTGACTTTTTCTAAGGGGATCTAATAACTACCCATAGCCCCTATAGTCCCATAGCTAAACTATTCAAACCCTAAATCCTAAGGGAAATGAATTGATTCTCCTAAGTCATCACCTAAAAAACCCTAGTTTGTTCATGTTATTCACACTTACACTAAGCACCTAAATTTAATTTCTAAAAATGGGAACTAAATTGAATATACAAGTTCAATGTCTAACCTAAACAACCTAAAAAGAATGGATGAAAAATATGAAAGTATCTAATAGAACAAAAAATAACAAAATCATGTATGAAATGGAATTATGTAAAATGTCATTTATTTAGAAAATATGGGGAAAATATCAAATAAAAAATAAAATGCAATTTTTATTTTTTATAATTTTCTAGACATCCTAAAGAAAAATATGCAAAAAGAATGAATTAAAAATGATGATTTTTCTATTTTATATGATTTTTAGAAAATGCATGAAAAATTTAAAGAAAATAAAAGAAAATATAAAGAAATAAGATGGAGGGGGTGAAAATAGCAAACAATCCAGTTCAGCGCATTGGGCTTATTAAACTGGGGGGTGCGAATAGCTCTCTGAGCCCAATCCCCCCAATTAATGAAACGCTGCGTTTCAATTTTTGAATTCTCCCACCAAAACTCAGATCAAACGTGGGCCGTTCGATTCCTGGTCAAGTCAATCCTCTCCTCCAGATCCAAGGGCGTATGAGTCGTCTTCTTCCTCCATCAGTCTAGGGTTTCAGTCATGCACTCCATGCACGAAGGTTCCATTCAATCGTTCTCCATGCTTTCTTGATGAAAATTGAAAATTCCAAACCCTAAAATACTCTATAAAACCCAAGGAATTCATGTCTAATCCTAGTTTTCCCTAACTCTCATTGCAAACTCCAAACAGAGAGCATGAAACTCAGGGTACACCATGCTTGCCTGATGTCAAAGTTGCCAGAACTCAAACCTGATGATCCACAGATATTCTACATACTTGCCTCATTATTCTATGCCTCATTACATTGATTATAATCCAACACACAGCTTATTCTCGAAGCCAACAGAAATGGCAACCTGTCATGGATCTCCACGAATCTATCCCTAAACTTCAAGAATCAATCCTCTAGGGTCTCTAAACAATATTATCCTAACCACATGATCTCTACCAACCAGAATAGTGAGATTCGAAGAAGTTTACATACCTTGCACTTGATGATGGTGATGGTAGCTAGACCTCAATTCAACCTTTGATACTTGCTGAAAATGATCTCCAATGAATGAGTATGCTTCTGTTTGCAATGACTTGTGCTTAATCCTTGTGAATCATTCTATTCCATCCTTCATGCAAGTTGGAGTTTCAAACTAAATCTCTTCACACAGCCACGAATTCCCTCCAATCTCTTGTGCCAATTACTCCATGATGATAGTAGATGATGATAGTGACAGAGATCAGAATGATGGAGGAAGTTTCAATGGGTTTTGGATGAAAATGCAACTTGGAGTGAAGAAGATAATTGGTATGATCCTTGATCAATTCAGCCACTTTTTGATGTGAATCCTAGGGTTTGAATGATGATGATGAAGATTCAATCCAAAGATGTGAGAGTTTTGAGAGATTTGTGAGAGTTTGAGTATCTTATGGAAGAATGAGGAAATGGATGAAAATGGAGATTTTTGACAAATGGGAGCACCAACCCTTGCATGAATCAGCTTGCATGAATATATAGGTTGCATTAGAACCTCCTAGAACATTGGAGAAATTTCCCTTACACTTTTCCCTTTCAATTTGGATTATGTTACTTTCAATTCAAGCAACTATGGATAAATCACAAATTATGACCTAAGCTCAAAATTCCACTTTAGCCAATGTTTTTAAAATGCCTTTTCCATTCAAAATGACCTATAATTTTGCATCATTTGGCCAAGATATGAAAAATACCATTTTTTAAGCCATTTTCCTTCATTAAATTCACCAATTTTGAAACCTTGTGCTATGGACATTTCCAATCTCTCATGGTCACTTTTCTAGACTCAAAATGTCATTTGGAGCAAGTTTTATGTTGTAAGTTTTTTCATTTGAGGCCTCCTTGTATGAGTTTTGGACATAGGTTAAAATGACCTGTAATTCACAAATGACCAAAATACCCTTTGCTTGCCAAGACCACAAGTTGAGTTCCACACATCATATGAAGGCATACTATACCATTCTAGAAAGCTAAGACAATGAGGAACAATTCTTGTGTTGACCATAAATTCATTTGAAATCTCCTTGAGGGTTAAAAATAGCTTGAAAGTCAAGTCACTTTCACAGACAAAATTTCAGATACCTCAGATGACCTGTAACTTGCAAGGACCATAACTTGAGTTCTATAAATCTCCTTAGTGTCTTCCACCACTCAAATTAAAGGTCTTGAGATCCTCTACAAGTTTAATGTTGGCCAAGAAGCCATTTGAAGCTTGCATTTTGACTTATCTTGCTTGGAAATTTGACCTAAACTAAGGGATTTTACAGAGAAACCCTAATTTAGAAACTCCTCCTCTCCTTGATTCCTCTTGAATTCTTCTTAGCACAACAACATATCCTTATTCTCCATGTCAAATGATGAACCCCACATCTCTCCAATAGCCCTTAATGCCTTTCAATCAGTCAATTGACCTAGGGTTGACCTAGGGTTGACCCAGATGAAACCCTAGTTGACTGTCTTCAACTGCAATTCTTGTGATCACCTCAACAACTTGTCTATTTCTCCAAATGACTTTCTAAGTCCTCCAAGATGTCTAGATACTCCCCATGCCTTCCATTTACAGCTCACAACCCCCTTGTTGACCCTCAGATACCCTCAGATAGGGGATAGACTCAAGGCTTGATCTGCTGAACTCTCTGCTCTCAAATTCTTTTCTGATGACTTGAATGGGATGGAATTAGGATAATAACCCCTTGATAGGCCTCTAGAGATGAGAATAATGATGGGTCCCTTGTTGGATGACTTGCTATGCTTATGCTATGCAGATGGTTAGGCTATGTACATGACCCTATATGCAAATGCTAATGATATTGAAACATAAACCAAGTGAATAAGGTTGGGCAAATTCTAGGGTGCAACACAAAGCATCGGCGCTTTGTGCCTACGTATCTCATCTGAAGTGAGAAATCATAGTCAACGTAGTTCGGCTAACTACGGGTGAAAGGGGAGAAGATTACTCGCCAAGACATCGCGTCTTGTGCCTACGTACTTTCATCTGGTATGAAACATCAGAGCAAATGTAGTTCGGGCTAAAAGGGAACACAGGTTTTTTCAACTGTTTTACCCGAGTAGGGTTAACAATCAGTTCTAGCAGTTTGGTGTATGCAGCTTGACCATTGGAGACTTAGGCGTTACCGTTTGCGATAGAACCAAGAGTTACAAAAACTCTCCTTATGAAAATGATTTTCCAAAATTAAAGGCCCCAAAGGGCAAAAGGAAGTTTGAATGATTTGTTTTTGTGTTTTTTAGAGAAGAAGTGTTTTTGGATTGTTTGCAATTCATATTGCACTAGAGACTATGACTTAGGAGTGAATGTGTCGCATATCACCCAAAGGGTGCTATACTAAACATCTAAGCCATTGAAGGGAAACCCTTCAACAACCCTTTCCCAAGTGCTTAAGGCTCGTAACGCACAATGATCATTAACCTTTATTAGTTGCTTTGTGATTTTTTTGAGATGAGAAGAGAAAGGATACTGAAGGGGGACTAAACTCAAACATAAAGTTGTCATGCAATGGTGATCCTAAGATTGAGATGAAATGGAATGAAACTATCCTAATGTTATCATGCATAGGATTGAACACCTAATGTCTCTCCTACCCCCATCCTTAACGGAGGGACTAGGAATCCTAGGTGGATCATGCCACAAGGCCTAGTAAACATTAAATAAATTCACTCACAAATGAAATGAAAAAGAAAAGGAATTGATGGAATAAAATGAAATGATAAAATGGAAAATAAAATAACATGAAATAAAAAGGATGGAAAATAAGATAACACATAAAAACAATAAAATAAGATTTTTTGGATTTTATGATATTTGAGACTATTTAAAATAAATAAAATAAAAATAAGAAAAGAATTAAAATAAAATAAAAAGAAATGAAAACAAGTCATTAAAAATAAAGGAAGTGCCTTCCCCAAGGCTTGAACCCAAGACCTTGGGGTGGCAGGCTCAAAACAAACCAAACCAACCAACTCCAAGCGTGTGAAACAAATGGAATGAGAAAGTAAAAAAATCAAAGCAAAGGAATAAAATGAAAATAACATAAAAACTCCCCCGTTGGGGGTCGAACACAGGTCTAATGGCAAGGCAAGATACTTATGGCAAGGCGTTTAACCACTGGGATGGCGATACATTCGTGTATTGATGCCACCCCATAAACATATAAACCAAAACAAGCAGAATGGCTGGGCAAACTAGGCAAGGCCAAGGCATGAAATTCAAAAGGCATTTTCAATCCAATTTCTTCAAATCTCTACCAAATTCAGTGGAATAAAAGCCTATCATGTTTGAAATTTCCTGAGGATCACGATGGTGCTGACCATTCCTTCAAATAATGCACTCAACTTAAAATGCGAACGCTTACACCATATGAGTTTTGGAAATGCATTTTTGAAAATCAAAGTTCATAACAGGTGGAAATAAAGGTAGGAAATGGTTGGCGCAAGTTCAACATATGGTGAGGGATGATTTCTAACAAGAAGGCTTATTCAAAACAGTTAGAGCACAAAGCTGGTATACGAGTTACAATGAACATGGTTTGCACAATACCAAAACAAAATGGAACAACATCCAGCAAAACAAACTCAGCATGTCAAGAGTTAAACACAAACTAAATCTAATCTCTAAGAGCTTCTTGACCAGTTGTTAGTAGAATAGTGAAATCTAGAGGGGTGTCCAATCATGGCAGTAGAGGTTTACAACAGAATAAAAATGCCATGTTGACATAAGCATTCAAACCATTGACTTATAATGCTAACAAGCAAATCATGCAAAGTTTCAAACATGATAATGGTATCAAAAGACAGTCCCAGAGTCTGATGACAGTTCTCATTTTTGATGCAAAATGAAACACACAAACCAAACATCAACTTCAACAACCAATTCACACAACAGATTAGAAGCTTGCTTGAAAACAGCAGCAACAAACAATTTGGTTATGCAAACATGAAAATAATCAGTTCAAAGTCATGCTCTTGACAGTCCTCCAACTGAATGTTCAAATCTAAATCAAAATACACCAAACAGAAATAGCTTGCAAACTTGTCATGGCAATGTTACACATTTAACAACCAAGCCAAATTTCAATGATCACATATACTACATGTTTCAACAGAACTTACAAACATAAACAAGTTCCTTAACACAGTTGCCAATGCTACCAATGATGAGAGTCTCATGAAAGCAGACCAATGCAAACACAAAGGGTAGACAGACCTAGCACTATGCTTCAAAATCATACATCAAGGGTTTCAAAAAAACACACATGAGAGGTTTTAACAACATTGTCTTCCCAAAGACTAAACAAACACCCAAACTCAATACTGATTTAAGCAGTAGCACAGTCATCCCAATTAACAACTTTCCAATATAGAAACCAAGTCCAAAAGAAATTTGTTTGAGAGCAGAAAACGACAAGCACCTTTGATATGCAAGCAAACATCCTCCATGGCAGTCAACAGTGCAAACACACATAGAATGGATGAAATCACTCAAGAACAGTTAGTGAAAAACTTGGTCATCCCACAATTCAAACAACAAACACCAATTCCTTATATTGTTTTAAAATGGTAGCTTACTAACTTGCCAGATAAACACAAACCAGTTTTTTAAAAAAGGAAACCAAATTTTGACAGCAGTGATCACAGACTTAACATAACAATGCTACAAAATAACATCTGTTTCCACAGCACACATCCATTCTTTTACCAAAGTCAGCATACACATCCATTAATCCATATTTCATCAAGACATGAACTCACACATATGTTGCAAGAAAACTCATAACAAAACTTATGGCATAAGAGATTGGCCAAACTCAACAGAAACTGACAACAAAATGTCAAAGTAAAACCTGTCCAATAATGGCTTGTAATGCTAGCAAGTACAGGTCAAGGCTGACCTCAAACAAAATTCAAAACATTGAGACAAACATAATAGGGTAAACACATACACAAATTCCACACCAAACTCAACTTGACTTGGTCAACCTAGCAAGAATGTTTCCACTTATCCTGAGTTAACAGCTTTCAAACACATAAGTGGCCAAACATGAGTAAGAAACTCAACACAAAACTTCAATAAAAAAACATAACAGATGCAGTATTTGGCATCACAATACCATTGTCACACAAATGTATATTTCCAACATGAGAGTTCATAATATGCAACCAAAAACCAGTATTAATCAAAGACAGTTTAAAATGACAATGTCAAACATCCAAAGTCAAATCAATATAAGTTTCATATGATGGCCACAACTTCATGACAGTAAACACAAACTACATTCAGCATGTTATGATGATTCAAGGTACTCTAAACTCATCCATAATGGGTGAGTTTGAAGTCACATACCTCCTGTATACTCCAAAAATGTGCTAGCAACCTTTAGTTGAGGATCCCTTTTGAGCAAGATATCTTCTTTTAATGCAAGCTTTGGTGTTTTTCCTCCTTGAAGCAAAAGTTGATTTTTGAGGACAGTTTGAGAAAAGAGATTCCTATCTGATTTTTAATGACTTGGACAGTTGGTAAACCTCAAACCAAAGGTATTTGAAGTGTTGATATGGTTGAAACAAGCTTGAGCAAAGAGTTATCTAGTTTTGTATGAAAAGTCAAAGTTTCCTAGATTGAAAGTTGACTTTTGGATATATGAAGTTTTGGGCTGGTTTGAAGGTTTGAACACCTTCAAAAAGTCATTTGTGGGTTGTGCAGATGGTTTTTGAGGTGGTTGAATTGTTGAAAATGAGGTTGGTACCCAATTTGCACAAGACAGATTTTTTGTGTTTTTAAGGGTTTGAGATGGTTCATCACACAAGAGTTTTTTCTGGTTTTTTTTTATGCAGAAGTGGCTGCTCCCTTTAAAACAATGAATATTAAGAAACAGGGTTCAAGTGAAGATCCAAAGGATCTTCTTCCCTTCTGATCCTGCTGCACCACTTTTCTTTTCTTTCCCAAACTTTCCAAAATAAACCCTATCAATCAAATCTACAGCTGTTCTCACTGCAGGTATTGGGGATTGGATTTGCTTTACCATGTGGCAGTGAAAAGTAACAAGGTGTGAGAGAGAAAAAGCCTATGACATGAGTTGCAAGAGCCGGTGTATCACAAATTTCAACTTTCATGTTATATCACAAACACCTTTTCTTGTGTCAATGGAAAGAGGAGCTTATTTGGGAAATTTTTGGGACAACTGCTGTTGATTGTTATCACAGGCCCTGTGCCTTAATCTCTTAATCCACAAGTCACTTTACATTGGCTACTCATGAGATTAAATCAGGATAAGCATGTTCATGTTTAAATCAAATTTCCAAAATGCATCTCAAAGCTTCCTCTTGCATCTGCTATCGGGTTTTAATTCACACACACAATTTGAGAAAATTAATAATGCCATCTGATTCCTTGTTGAAAATCACACAAAATAGACTTTGAGTTTGCTAAAATTGATGTTGTTTTGTCCAAGTTTGAAGCTTCACGTATGTTGTTCTTGCCTTGCTTGGTTTGTTTGAGGTGGCCCAGAATTTTCACACATTGAAGTATATATTACACTAGGGTGGTTTAAAACACTGGAAGTATTACCACTACAGTAGTCATGGCCTGCGCGCTCATGTATTAGCCTTGCCCAACATCCTGAGTTTGATCCGTGTTGATCAGCTCTTTTGGCTGTTTACATTTTATTTCATTCCTTGATACTTAACCTTCTTTCTCCATAAGTCTTCATATGCGCGCTAGCTGAGTTGGTGAAGATTTAGACTTGTGACCCAATGGTTGTGGGTTCAACACTTACCATGTTCATTTCTAACTTTTTATCAATTGGATTTTTATGCTTTATTCACAAACTTTAAAACTTACCATATGAATTGCTTAGTGATGCATAGATGATAAAATGCAATGAAACAAAAGCCAAAGATTAAGAAAAGGGGTTGGTCAAATTTTGGGGTACAACAGTTGCCCCTATTCAAACAACTTGGACCTGAATGAGTGAAAAGCGAACGACTTTCAAGCAATCTAGGTAAAAGACGGTTGAATACCAAAGAACCCGGAAATTTGCCAACCACAGAAAATAAAACTACAAACAAGAATCTCTGGAGATAACTGCTTTGACTACAAACATGCCCCGCTGGGGGAAAAAGAAACTTAACGAGTAACTCTGCTTGGGGAAAACTATAAAAAGGGGAATACTTCAAATTTCCAGAATCTGGATATTCAACGAACTAAATGAATCAATGAAATCTGCCGAAGCCTAGATACTTAACGAGATGGGGAGCACATCAACAAAAGTAAACTGGCCGGAGTACGAACACTCAACGAAAAAAACCAACCGGAGCCTAAACACTGAACGAAGCAAACCAACCGGAGCCTAAACACCCAACGAAGCAAACCAACCGGAGACTAAACACTCAATAAAGCAAACCAACCGGAGCCTAAACACCCAACAAAGCAAACCAACCGGAGCCTAAACACTCAACGAAGCAAACCAACCGGAGCCTAAACACTCAGCGAAGCAAACCAACCGAAGCCTAAACACTCAACGAAGCCAACCAACCGAAGCCTAAACACTCAACGAAACCAACCAACCGGAGCCTAAGCACTCAACGAAACCAACCAACCGGAAAACGGAGTATCTGATAGACAAAGGGAATACGTCACAAACTGAGTCTTCACCGGAATTTGGATATTTAACGGAGCAAGAGATACAAAACTTATCAAGACTAATATAACCAAACGGAGTCTGGGCACTTCACGGGTAAAGCAAAACGTCACAAATAGAAAATGTCGGAACCTAGATGTTCAACAGAGAAGCTGGAGTCCGAATGCTCGACGTAAAAGCTGAAGCCTGAAGATCACCTCTAGGGGATAACCACCACTTAATCAGAAAGGTACCAACCTGGCTTATGTTTCAGAATGCAAATGTTTTAAAATGGCGTAATGCTTCATACGAAATGGAAATGCTACGCGTTTGGGTAGATGCTATGCACGAATGCAAATGCAACGGAATCAGACCAACAAAATAAATGTTGGAAACAACGATCCCTCCTGCTGGGAAAAGAAATCTACTCTGTCAAAGATGAACTTCGCATGTCAATGACAAATGGAATTAAACTGGGGAGAAAGGCCCTGGGCGGCTTCCGGGGAACCTATGATTCTGCGGGGAAATCAACTCGACTGGAGACCTTAGTCTATTATCTTGATTCACTGGGGAGTAAGCAAGCACATGTACTCCGTGGGGATTAGGAACGTGTATCGACCAACTGCTGGGGATAACCGTATACCTACGCGCACGCCACTATGCTGGGATGAAGAAACCACTTTTAATTGCTGGGGAACAAACTCTGGCTGGGGAAAACGGCTCCATTTATACCTTCTTAGAGAGATGCCCCAAGGGTTACAAACCTGCAAAAACAACAGACAAGATACTACACAACAAAGGCTATCTTGGTCATCATCCGTGACGTTGTTCAATTAAGTCAAAGTTTTAAAAGTTATTGGCCAAGGCCTCCAAGTTTATGTATGTGCAAATTCATCAAAAAACATCAGGCGTGTTTTTCACAAACAAGAGTAAAAGCTAAAACCAAGCACACAAAGATTTTCTGAATAGCATGTTTTATTGATAAACGGCCTGAAAATAGGCATATTTACAAAGGATGCAACTCCTGAAATGTGAAAGTTGCGCCAAAGACAAATAACAAATGCACAAAGATATACAAAATGTCGGTAATATGGTATAGACAACCACCATGGGACGACTCATCTATGACTCGCATGACTTTGATGCTTTTCCGATGCTTCGTCTTAGAAAGAGATTGACTTGAACAGTTTCCCGCGGGTCCTCCCATAATCCATTATGTTCTAAAGACCCATACGCAGATCACAGTATCTTTAGCAATGTTTCACCGACAAGAATTGCTAAATATATTGACACAGGCCCATGTAACAAAAGATATCATTGTAGGGCAGTTCGATTCCGTTGTCGCTGACATCACAGCTTACAATACGCTGAGCTTCAAGAAAAATGTCTTGACCACTGAGGGTCACAAGCACAATCATGCCCTGCACATATCTATTAAATATGAAGAAGATACTCTTGCTAGAGTACTGGTTGATACTGGGTCGTCTCTCAATGTGATGCCCAAGAGAACTTTGGCCAAGTTGGCATATAAAGGAGCTGTGATGAGAGCCACATCTCTAATCGTGAAAGCCTTTGACGGATTGATAAGAACAGTAATTGGAGAAGTTAATTTGCCAATTATGGTGGGACCGCAGGTCTTTGAGATCACTTTTCTAGTAATAGACATAAATCCGGCATATAGTTTTTTACTGGGAAGGCCATGGATACATGCAGTGGACGTTGTCACATCCATATTACATCAAACATTGAAGTTCATTACTGAAGATTAGCTGGTCATAGTGCATGGAGAAGAGGATTTAATGGTGAGCAATTTTTCATCCTTCCGGTATATCGAAGCCGATGTTGGTGCATTAGAAACAGCTTTCCAAGCATTGGAAATTGCACACGCCATATTGATTAAGGATGTTGTTGTCACACGCAGGCCATTTTCGCCTCTGTCCAGAGTATCAAGAGTGCTATGAAGGAAGGACTCCCTTAAGGTTGGGGAGAAGTAATCGAGGTTAACGCTCAGGCAAAGAACAATTAACAAGGGTTGGGTTACAAAACAACTCTAGATGAAGGATCAAAGATCGACGATAAGCGCCTAAAGACCCTGAAAGAAACCTTTGTGAGCGGCGGTGTTCAGATAAATTCCATTGAAGAAGACGTTGAAGTAAGCTGTATTGACAACCTGGTAGTCCGAGATGAAGCCGTTTTGTGCAATTGGGAGGTCGTCGACGTCCCCATCATGTTACCACTCTTAGAGTAATATATTTGTCTTGCTTGTTAGCATTTTCTCTGTTTAAAATCCATGGTCACGCTCGAGGCCAGTGGATCATTTTGTATGGGCCACACTTTTGCAATTAAAGATCAATCAATGAATGAGTGTTTTGTTAAACTTCTATTTGTTGTTCATTGTTTTTTTTCCAGTCTTTTAAAAAAAGGAAAATGACAATCTTTTGAAAACCTAAAAAAAACAAAAAACAAAAAAAAGAAATTTCATCATCTGCATCTCTTTGTGTGAGTTTAATCGTTTAAGCCCGTTAACACATGCAGAGAACCTCCATCACCCGCTAAATCTGATGATCATCCAGTTATTTCTGACTTTGGTTCATCTGTATTCCAAGCTGAAGATGAGAGTGATGAGGATTTTGAAATTCCTGAAGAACTGATAAAGATGACTGAGTACGAGGATGCTTATCTTCAACCTTACAAAGAACAGATTGATATTATCAACTTGGGCTCTGAAGAAGTAGAAAGAGAGGTCAAGATTAGGGCATCTCTTGGGGAAAAATTAAGAATAGACTAGTAATGCTTCTCAAAGAATATGCAGATGTGTTCGCGTGGTCCTACCAAGATATGCCTAGGTTGGATACCGACATTGTAGTTCACAGGTTCCCTCTTAAACCTGACTGCCCTCCGGTTAAGCAGAAACTTCGAAGGTCCAGACCCGACATGGCTCTCAAGATCAGGAATGAGGTTAAAAAGCAGATCGACGCAAGCTTTTTGGCAGTTTCTAAATACCCTGAGTGGGTGGATAATATTGTACCAGTACCTAAGAAGGATGGAAAACTTAGAATGTGTGTAGATTACAGGGATCTTAACAAAGCTAGTCCGAAGGACGATATCCCTTTGCTGCATATCGACACTTTGGTGGAAAATACATCCAACTTTGCAGTATTTTCATTCTTGGATGGCTTCTCTGGCTATAATCAAATAAGAATGGACCCAGCTGATATGGAAAAGACAACCTTCATCACAACCTGGGGCACTTATTATTATAAAGTTATGCCTTTTGGTTTGAAAAATGCTGGAGCCACATACCAACGAGCCATGATGGCATTATTTCATGATATGATGCACCAAGATATTGAGGTTTACGTTGATGATATGATTGCCAAGTCTCAGAGCGAACAAGATCACCTTGATCATTTGTTGAAACTATTTGAAAGACTCAGGAAGTATCAATTAAGACTAAATCCTGTCAAATGTACCTTCAGAATCAGATCTGGCAAACTACTCAGCTTCATTGTTAGTCAAAGTGGAATCAAGGTAGATCCTGACAAGGTACGAGCCATCCAGAAAATGTAGGCCCTACAAATTCAGAAGCACATCATAGGCTTCCTTGGCAAATTGAATTATATCTCCAAGTTTATCTCCAACTTAACTCCTACTTGCGTGCCAATCTTTAAGTTGGTACGGAAAGATCAAGCAGTTGTGTGGAACGAGGATTGTCATTCGGAATTTGAAAAGATCAAAGGACACCTCCAAGAACCTCCAATATTGATCTCTCATGTGCCTAGAAGGCCTCTCTTCATGTACATGATTGTGCTCGAGGAATCGATGGGTTGTGTCTTGGGCCAAACTGATGAGTCGGGAAAAAAGGAGCTTGTGATTTACTACTTGAGCAAGAAGTTCACTGATTGTGAAATTCGTTACTCTCCATCAAAAAACGCTTGTTGCGCTCTGGCCTGGGTAGCCAAACGTCTGAGGCAGTACATGATTTGTCACACTACTCTGTTGATATCTAAAATGGATCCGATAAAGTAAATGTTTGAAAAACCTGCTCAGACGGGAAGACTTGCAAGATGGCACATGCTTTTGTCAGAGTATGACATTCAATATGTTGCTCAGAAGTCAATAAAAGGAAGCGTGTTGTCAGACTACCTTGCTGATCAACCTGTTGAAGATCATCAACCGCTCAAATTCGACATCCTCGACGAAGATATCATGCTTCTTTACAAAGCCAAAGAAGAACCTGGCCTCGAGGAGGGTCTTGAACCTGGTTCCTGTTGGAAAATGATGTTCAACGGTGCATCCAACAAAAGAGGTCATGGTGTTGGTGTCGTTCTGGAAAATTCGACTGGTGGCTACACTGCTGTTACTGCAAGATTGTGATTAAAATATATGAATAACTTAGCTAAGTATGAAGCCTGCATCCTGGGTCTTGAAGTTGCCATTGACCTTATATTAAGATTCTGGAAGTAATTGGCGACTTTTCCTTGGTAATTTATCAGCTCAAGGGTGAATGGGAGACCCGAGATGAAAAACGGATGCCTTACAAAGACTATATTTTGGAGATGATCAAGTATTTTGACGAAATCACCTTCAGACACGTCCCAAGATCTGAAAACCACATAGCAGATGCTCTGGATATAATGGCTGCTATGCGGAAGGTTCAGTTTTTCAACGAAGCTCCCCTAATTAGCATTGAAAGAAAGACTGCGCCAACATACATCATGATGGTTGTAGAAGAGTTTAACGGAAAACCTTGGTTTTATGACATCAAAAATCACCTTCAGAGTCAAGAATATCCTGTCGGCGCCTCTAAACTTGATAAGAGAGCATTGTGAAGATTTTCATCCAAATTCTTCATTAGCAATAATATTCTGTACAAGAGAAATCACGACATGATCTTACTCAGATGTGTTGATAGTAGAGAAGTAGACATGTTGCATGCAAGCGGCCATGCTATGGCGAAGAAGATTTTGAGAGCCGGTTATTATTGGTTGACTTTGGAGACTGACTATATTCTATTTTCTCGAAGATGCCATAAATTCCAGTTTTATACAAACAAGGTGCACGTTCCACCATATCCTCTGAATGTATTATCGTCACCTTGGACATTCTCAATGTGGGGCATTGATATGATTGGGGCAATTGAGCCTAAAGCGTCTAATGATCATCGTTTTATCCTAGTGGCCGTCGACTATTTCACTAAATGGGTGGAAGATGTCTCCTATGCAAATGTAACAAAGCAGGTGGTTGACCGGTTCATTAAAAAGGAGATTATCTGTTGTTATAGAATTCCTAACCAGATCATTACAGATAATGGGACGAATCTAAACAATAAAACAATGAAGGAACTTTGTGATAGTTTCAAGATTCGACATCATAACTCTTCTCCTTACCGGCCCAAGATGAATGAAGTTGTTGAAGCTGCAAATAAAAACATCAAAAAGATTGTGTAGAAAATGGTAATAACCTATAAAGATTGGCATGAAATGCTACCATTTTCTTTACACGGATACAGAACATTTGTTCGCACTTCAATAGGGTCAACCCCTTTGTCCCTGGTTTATGGGATGGATGTAGTACTACCTATTAAGGTTGAGATACCTTCGTTAAGGGTCTTAATGGAAGCCGAGCTTGAAGAAGCTGAGTGGGTAAAAGAAATATTTTAAAGGTAAAAGTTTTTTTTAAACAAAAATTGTTTTGGAAAAAGTTAATTAACAAGAAAGTCATAACTTTGATTGTGACATGACGGTGTAAAATTAGACTCCTCTCATGAGGAAAAAACGGTGGAAACCTTGATACCATCATTTCAGCAATATGAGGTCTATAGAGATTTCTTTCCCCATGCCTCCGCGCTACGAAGTTTCAATATCACTGGTTAGTTATCTTGTCCACTGTATTGAAGTTGTGACCTCTCTCCGGCAAGTTTGCAAGAACAAGGATCGTTTCCTCTCCAGAGGATTAAGACCATTCTCCAGCATTGGAATTTAGTGTGATTCTTTTTTCCTCTGGTGTGATAGATCGTTATCTATCTTTTGTTTCCTTCTCCCGCGGAGTCATTCGGCATTGCATTTGCATCATACCTTTAGCATATGCATTTTTCAGCATACCTTTTGTTTGTTCTGGATATGGCCATTATGATCCGGTTGGGTGGTTTTTCTTTGTCAAGAATCCATCAGGTGTCTTCCCCAGTAGTTACTGGGTACGATCTTAAGATCCTTTGGTCGTTACCAAACAACTTTGCTTCAGACTTGTTGTCACGGGCTTACCCTTTGGTCATTACCTTAACTTTGTTAAGTTATCCAGCTTAGGTATTATTGTGATAAATACTTATATCCCCGGAAAGTCTGGTAGTTACTGGCATCCCTCAAAATCCAATTGTTATTGGTATTGTTGATTAGGTCGTTACCATTTGAAGTCCATTAATGTTTTGACTGGCGTTCTGTGTGAAATCCAATTGTTATTGGTATATTTGGTTGTCACCATACCAGCTTGAAAGTCCAGTAATGTCTTGACTGGCATCATTTAAAGTCCAATTGTTATTGGAATCCCAATTTTAGTTGTTACCATATCCGTTTAAAAGCCCATTGGCTATTGGCAATGATCACCCAGTAAATCTCAGGATGATTGGTTATTACCAGCATTCCTAGTGCATCTTAGGATGTTTTTGTTTGTCACCTACACCTCCAGTTGTTTCTTGAAGATCCCGTTTGAACTCTTCGCTGTAAGGAAATTCTCTGTTTTGGTTTAGCCCCCAGTGAAGATTTTGTTTCTTTCTAGATTCCCCATGAAGTATAGTTGTTACTAGCTCCCTATTGATTTTGCTTGTCTGGTCGTCACTAGATTCCCCTGTGAAGTCTAGTTGTAACTAGCAATAGGTCGGTTGCTGACCCCTATTTGATACTGCTAATTGGTGGTTACCAAATGTTAGTCATTACTAATATTGCAGTTTATCCTTGAGATCTAGTGTTTACCTGAATCTACCCCCCACTCGATGTCCTGTTTGTTGACCGACTCTGCTAAAGTCCAGTAGTTACTGGCTTTGCTTAAAATCCAATCAGTATTGGTATTGTTGATTTGGTTCTTGTCGCTACTCGAAAAATGCAACGACAGAGAGGCGAGAATGAAAGACAGAAGAGTCGCCATCAAACTTTATTTATCCCATGAGGGGAAGGGAAAACATTGAGAAAACCCCAAGAGAGAAATGGATAAGATGGTCTCACGACCAAAGAATGGGTTTGGGAGCCGGTTATGCAAAGGGAAGGTATTAGCACCCGTCGCATCCATCGTACTCGATGGGAACCATTTGTTTGTCATATGTGTGAAGTTATCTTCTAAAACATATTGCTATAAAAGAGTGTTCCAAGGTAAAATAGAAAGGTTAGGAGTAGGGGAAAGAAAGATAAGGGAGGAGAAGAGACTCGATAGGATTTCGCGGTCCTAGGCCTACATATTCTCAACAGATATGAGAAAGTCAGAGTCAACATAGTTCAGGAAACTACAGGTAGAAATATGGGAACGTGCTCGGCATGGATTGGGGCCTTCGCGCCTACATATCTTCACTTAAAAGAAGTAAAGAATCAGAGCAGCCGTAGTTCGGCCAACTACGGATAAAGAAAAAAAAAGGGTGCTCGCCAAGACATCGCCATCTTGTGCCTACCTACTCTCAACAGATATGAGAAATCAGAGCAACGTAGTTCGGGATACGGTTAACCGGTGTTTTTGTGAATGATGTTATCGTACGCATTCTAGCAGTTAGGTATATTGCTGCTCGCTCATTGGAGACTTAGGCGTTACCTGTTTTCGGTATAACAGACGTAACATATCCCTTTTGAAAAGATAGTTTTCACCATGAGAGGCAAGATGTCACGTTTGATTTGTGGGAATTATTTTTAGGATATCTTCTGTTCAGCCGGTGCCGATTTTCGCAGTAGTGACAGCTGGCGACTCTGCTGGGGATCAGCTCTGACGAGCTTGCTTCACCAATCCTTGCTGTTGAGGAAAAATAACACCATGCTGGGGAGTGAAAGGGTATCACGAAGTATTCTGGCAAAATAAATGCCAGGACATACAACCAACTCTGCTGGGGAGAGATCTGAACTTTAATTTCCACTGGGAGGAAAGAAAATTCTTGCTGAATAGAGAGAACTCCGCTGGGGAGAAGAAACGACTCTCTTGGAGACAAAACTGGCTCCGCTGGGGGGAGAATAAAGGATCCTACCGGGAAGGAAACCTCTGCTGGAGAGAGTAGACGACCCTACTGGGGATAATGGATCTTCCTTGAGGAATGTACACTGTCTGAGCACAGCCTGCTAACCTGGAATCACTACTCTGAGGCTAAACAACTCTGCTCGGGATAGAAAGTCCTTGTGGAGGAAATCGTACTGTCTGAATACAAATCACAATCTTGAGATTATCAACTCTTGTTGGAAATAACTGACCCTGCGGGGGAAAAAGAAAAACCATCTTTCTGAACCAATTTTGACTTGGTCATCCATCTTGAGAACCTTCTCAACTGGGGATTGCATCTACACATGCTCAACTCTGTGGGGATTACCACCTTGCCGGAGACATCTCTATTAAGATACTCTTATGGGGAATTAATCTTGTCCTTCAATAAAGGGGAGCGCCATTTCCACTTCCGGGAACACGACCCGCGTGGGGATTTACATCAACTGTAATCACATCTTTCATCCAATGCCCTGGCTAGGCCATAGTAATTCTCTTTCGATTGCTTCAAACAGGCAAGGACCCTGCAAAACAGCACAAACGCGACAAAACAAGTCCATACAACCGAATCTATTCGGGTTAGCATTCGTGACATCATTTCAGTCAATTCAAAGTTTTAACAATTATTGGCAAGGGCCAACACCGTTATGTACATGCTAGTTTTGTCAAAACAATCGGCGTTTTTTCACATACAAAACAATAAAGAACAAATATCGAGTACTGAATAACATGTTTTATTGATAGGGCCTCTAAATAGGCGGAGTCTTGTACACTGGATGTAACTCCTGAAAAGAGGTAGCTACGCACAAACAAGTACACAAGTATGCACAGGAAGCATAAATACTAACACAAATATGTACACATGTCGGCAACGGGATGCAGACAAACACCAGGAGCTGATCCTCCTATGACTCGCCTGACTCTGGCGCTTTCCCGATATTCAACTTTCCGAAGAGGTTGTATCTGATAAACGAATCCTCAAGTATTCTCCAGCACCAATGTGCAATGCAGTATCAAATTCGGACCGCAGTCATTTGCTTTTCAAATCCCTAACTTTTGCGTGAACCGCCCTTTACGGGTTTTCAATTCACCGAGATACCCTTTTTTGCCGAAGCCGCCCAGTGTAGGTTTTCGACTTCGCGGGTGTACATTTTTTCAATTTTATCCCTAACTTTTGCCCGAACCTTTTATTCTGTTTTTGGTTCGCCAGGATGCCCCATTTTTGCCTGGACTCTCCTTTTTTGTCCAGCGGGTCAATTTCAAGCAAAGTATTTTTTAACTGCGTCCGAATTCACAGGCGATGTAAAGTCCTCACCGTCCATGGTGGACAACAACAAAGCTCCTCCTGAAAAGACTTTTCTGACAACGTATGGCCCTTCGTAGTTGGGGGTCCACTTGCCCCTGTGATCTGCCTGTGGCGGGAGAATCCTCTTTAGCACAAGGTCGTCCGTCTGAAAGCTCCGAGGATGTATCTTTTTATCATACGCTTTCTTCATTCGGCTCTGGTACAACCGACCATATGCTAGAGAAGCTAACCTCTTCTCATCCATTAAACTCAGCTGGTTCAACCTGTCTCTCACCCATTCTGCCTCGTCCAGTTGGACATCTCGTAATACCCTCAGGGAAGGAATCTCAACTTCCAGTGGTAACACTGCTTCCATTCCATATACCAACGAGAACGGGGTTGCCTCGGTTGATGTGCGTACCGTCGTACGATAACCGTGCAAAGCAAAAGGTAGCATCTCATGCCAGTCCTTATAGGTCACCACCATCTTCTGAACAATCTTCTTTATGTTCTTATTGGTCGCTTCAACAGCACCATTCATCTTGGGTCGATAAGGGGAGGAGTTGTGATGCTCGATCTTAAAACTCTGACACAGCTCCTTCATCATTCTGTTATTTAAGTTCGAACTGTTGTCGGTAATTATCCGCTCGGGGATTCCATATCTGCAAATGATATCTCGCTTGATAAACCTGGCTACCATCTGCTTGGTCACATTTGCATAGGATGCCGCTTCCACCCATTTGGTAAAATAATCGATTGCTACCAAAATGAAACGGTGTCCGTTAGATGCCGTCGGCTCGATCTTTCTAATCATGTCGATTCCCCACATTGAGAATGGCCACGGTGACGACATCACGTTCAGAGGACTCGGAGGCACATGGATCTTATCTGCATAGATCTGGCACTTATGACACTTCTTCGCAAACTTGAAACAATCGGTTTCCATAGTTAGCCAATAATAACCTGCCCGCAGCAGCTTCCTCGTCATGGCATGCCCACCGGCGTGCGTACCAAATGTACCCTCGTGTATTTCCTCCATGAGCAACTTCGCCTTCACAATCTTTCATCTTCAGGTACATGATATCCTCGTCAGGAAAATCAAACCTCATCGATTGGTAGTCCTCAATAGGTTGCTCTGCCAAATACTCAGATAATACACTCCCCTTTATAGCCTTCTGTGAGACATACTGGATGTCGTATTCGGTCAAAACCATCTGCCAACGGGCAATTCTCCCCGATAATGCCTGCTTTTCAAATACGTATTTGATAGGATCCATCTTCGAGATGAGCATGGTTGTATGGTTCAGCATGTATTGCCTCAAACGCTTGGCGGCCCAGGCTAGCGCGCAACAAGTTTTTTCGAGCATTGAGTATCGAGATTCACATTCAGTAAAATTCTTACTCAGGTAGTATATCGCATGCTCTTTTCTTCCTGTCTCGTCGTGTTGACCGAGAACACAACCCATGCTTCCCTCAAGAACCGTCAAGTACATAATTAAGGGTCTCCTTGCCACTGAAGGTATCAAAATAGGAGGCTCCTGCAAATACTGTTTTATTTTATCGAACGCCTTTTGACAATTTTCATTCCATGTTACAGCCTGGTATTTTTCAACAGCTTGAATAACGGCTCACACGTAGCTGTCAGGTGAGATATGAACCTGGCAATGTAGTTCAGTCTCCCTAAAAATCCTCGTACTTCTTTTTCTGTTTTAGGCGCTAGCATCTCTTGTATTGCTTTGATCTTTGCAGGATCCACCTCTATTCCTTTTTCGCTCACGGTAAACCCCAGCAGTTTACCCGATCTCACCCCGAAGGTGCATTTATTAGGGTTCAGTCTCAACCTGAACTTCCTAAGCCTCTTGAATAGCTTCAGCAGATTTACCAAATGTTCTTCCTCCGTCTGGGATTTGGCAATCATATCATCTACATATACTTCAATCTCTTTATGCATCATGTCATGAAAGAGAGTAGTCATCGCTCTTTGATATGTCGCCCCAGCATTTTTCAGTCCGAAGGGCATCACTTTGTAACAAAATGTTCCCCACGGTGTTATGAAAGTGGTCTTCTCCATGTCTTCGGGTGCCATCTTGATCTGATTATACCCCGAAAATCCATCCATGAAAGAAAAGACAGAGAACTGAGCCGTATTGTCAACCAACACATCAATGTGCGGAAGTGGGAAATCATTTTTTGGGCTCGCTTTGTTTAGATCATGGTAATCAACGCACATTCTGACTTTACCGTCCTTTTTCGGCACTGGAACAATATTTGCGACCCAAGTGGGATATTTCGTAACAGCCAGGAACCCTGCGTCCCACTGCTTTTGAACCTCCTCCTTAATCTTCACTGCCATATCAGGCCTAGTTCTGCGAAGCTTCTGCTTAACCGGCGGGCATTCTTCTTTTAGTGGCAAACGGTGCACAACCATATCCGTGTCCAGCCCAGGCATGTCCTCATATGACCAAGCAAAGATATCACTATACTCTCTCAATATTTCAACCAATCTTTGCTTTACCTCGCTCTGCAGCGCAGCTCCTATACAGATGTTCCTTTCAATCCCTTCCGACCCGAGATTGATGATTTCAATAATTTCCTCATGAGGCAGAATGATTCGTTCCTCTTGTTTTAACAACCAGGTCAATTCTTCTGGAACTTCGCCATCTTCGACAACCTCCTCTTCGGCCTGAAATACCGGGTGCTCAAAGTCAAAATGAGTCATAGGTGGTTCGATGGTGTCATCTGAAAATGTTATCCTGCAAAAGAAATGGTTAAATGCTTCAAAATGTGCATAAAGCGAGTAACCACGTTGCCGTTTTATTGTAAAACAAAAACAGGAAAGACAGAGAGCACAATATTTGCATGCAACAAAAAACGCCTTTTTTATTTAATGATCTAAACATCACAATGTACATAAAAGAGTAACCCTAAGCAAAGTCACGATGCCCCGGGCAGGACACCGGATTATTCAACAATTGAAAAACAAAGAAATTATTGTTTTGTAGTCACGGGAACAAATTCCTGAATTGACCAGTTGCATAGCCCTTGCCCCGGCACGCTTGGCTGGATCCAAGCATCCATGTTACAGTCACTATCCCCCTCCTCTGAATCGGAGACAACATTGATGGCTTCAAAACAAACCCCACTGGACGTGATCGTCACTGGTCCTTTGAATTTTGGTGCCCCTGCAATGGGCGCTGATGATGACGGCTGATAACCCAGTCCGAACCTGTCCAACTTCACAGGTATGTCTAGTACACGGCCCCAACCCTTCGTCTCTCCTGCTTGCACTAAAGCCTGCGCTTCTTTGTACGAGGATACGGCCACTTCCGGCGCTTTACTGACGACTGGAGCTTTATCCTTGATTTTCAAACTTTCAAACCCCTGGCAGGGCGTCTCATGAATTTCACCATCAACCTCGATGTATTTGAATGAGGACAAGTGACTCACCAAGATATCCTCCTCTCCACAGACGGTAACGACACTGTCACCCACCATATACTTCAATTTCTGGTGCAAAGTAGAGGTAACTGCCCCAGCACCATGTATCCACGGGCATCCTAGTAAGCAACTGTACGCGGGGTGAATCTCCATAATGTAAAACTCCGTTTCAAATACCTCTGGTCCCACTTGCAAGGGTAACGTTATCGATCCAAACACTGATCTTCGGGTGCCGTCAAATGCCCGAACCACCAAATCACTCGGTGTACAGATGATTCCCCGGATGTCTAGCTTCATCATGGCCTTTTTGGGAAGTACGTTCAAAGAAGATCCTGTATCTACCAATACGTGGGACATAACCGTGCCCCGACATTCAACAGAAACATGCAGCGCCATGTTGTGTTCTCTCCCCCTTGGGGTCAAATCAAAATCAGTGAATCCCAAACTGTGACCGGCGTTCACATGGGCCAGTACCCCTTCCAACTGGTTGACAGACACATCCTGAGGTACGAATGAAGTATCCAAAATCTTCAACAATGCATTCCGATGTGCTTCGGAGCATAACAACAATGATAGTATGGATATCTTCGATGGTGTTTGTTGCAAGTGCTCGACAATCTTGTAGTCGCTTTTTCTAATTAGGCGCATAAACTCCTCTACGTCCTTCAGTGACGTTTCCTTCTCATTCCTCTGTACAGGTATACCCTCGTTCACTTTTTCTTTTCCTCGAGCCAAACGCTGAGCTTCTACCTCTGGTGACCCAAAGATCCTTCCACTTCGAGTCATCCCACCAGTTCCAACAATGTTGTCAACAACTTCAGCTGGTTGCTTATTTAATTCTATCTTCTCGCCATTGTAGTAGGCTTCCAACCCGTAGGTCTAGGGTACGGCTTTAGTATTTTCATACGGGACAGGCCCCGCTTTTGTGATGGTGATCGTTGGCCGCCTGGCTGACGCCGTTATAGTAATCGTCTTTCGTGGGATAGTCACCATCGCTACATCATTAGCCTCATCCATCATAACCTCCGCAGGTTTCTCAACGGTTGTGCTGTCAAACTGCAATCTACCCTCGTCCATCAAAGCCTGAATACCTCTTTTCAACTTAATGCAGCCCCCATCTTGAGCCCAGCAATCCAGACGATACTCATCACAGCCCGGATGAACACCTCCTCTCAACAATCTGCTTTTAACCTCGCACAGTGGAGTCTTGAGCTCATCGACACTCAATACCAAATTCAGCTCTTCCTCTGTCAACATAGCATTTGCCCCATGGTTGGGCATAGGTGAATTCAAGATATTTGGGCCAGCTTGCCCGAAGTTGATGGCTTTGCTATCTAGCAGATCTTGTACCACATGCTTGAAAGCATGACACGTCTCTATATCGTGGCCAGGAGCTCCGGAGTGAAACTCGCATTTCTTATTCGTATCAAAGCCAAATGGAGGGGTACCCGTCATTGGCGCCATGGTCCTCTTTTCTACTAAATTCAAACCCAACAATGTTTGAAGCAATTCCGTATATGTATAAGGAGGTACATCAAAAACCCTCTTCGGCCTCGTGGTAGGAAATCTCCTTTGACCCTGGTTAGGTCTCTGTTGCTGCTGTTGTTGTTGTGGTTGTTGTTGTGGCGGTATCTGCTGTAACGGTACTGATTGCTGAGGGAATGGAATGGTGACACTTGCCACCTGTTGCAGATGATTGTACTGATTACGTCCTCTACCTCGGCCTCGGCCTCGGCCTTGGCCTTCGAATACTGCACTCGTGTCACCCTGACGGCGACCACCATAACCTTTTCTGTTATTTCCCGATGAAGTGGATTCCTCAGCGCGGAATATGCCCACTTTAATATTACTTTCGATTTTCTCACCCATCAAGACTAGGTCCGAGAAACTACCCAAGGAAGTATGGAACAGCTTATCATAAAACACACCAGTAAATGTCCCTACGAACATATCATTCATCTCTTTGTCATCCAGTGGAGGATGAACTCGTGCGGCCATATCGCGCCATCTCTGCGCGTATTCCTTGAAGCTTTCATCTTTCTTTTGGGACAAACCCTGTAACTGGATCCGATTCGGGGCCAAGTCACTATTGTATTTATAATGCGCCACAAATGCATCGGCCAACTGTTTCCAAGTCTTTATCTGGGTAGGCTCTAACCCCATGTACCATTCAAGAGAAGGACCAGACAAACTGTCCTGAAAGAAATGCATCAGCATTCTTTCGTCATTCGAATAAGCCGACATTCTTCTATAGTACGACCGCACATGAACCTTGGGGCAAGTATCTCCCTTGTACTTGTCAAAAGTTGGAGCCTTAAATTTCAAAGGTACCCTAAGACCGGGTACCAGTCCCATCGTGGTCATGTCCAAACCAGAAGCACTTTGATTCACAACACCTTTCATCTGCTCCTCGAGCATCTTAATTCGCTGCGTGTTGTCTACAGGACCGTCAAAACCTCTACCAGAGAATGCATCTTCCTGCTGATCTTCGTTCCAGTTGACATTTTCATTGCCAAAGCCATCATACCCTTGATTGCGGACAAATACATTCTGATTCATCATTGGTCCTTGACCTCTAATTCTGTATCCCTGATTGATACCATCCGGTCCATACCCATTATTAACGAATCCAGTGTTGTTACCATTATTAGCCATTCCTCCATAACCTTGGTTAACCATACCAGCACCGTCGTATCCAAAGCCAAACCTGCCATCCTGACCACCATAGCCAAAGCCTTGCTCATTGTATCCGAAACCCGCGTTTCCAAAACCATTATCTCTGTTATTATTGACGCCCCCCATATTGGCATCCTTGAGTCCAACATTATTAACAACAACTTCATTTCCAACTCCATTGTTACCATTTCCGGTGCCAGCCCTGTTGTTCGCGTTCGCGCCCGGCACATTTACCACAGGAGGGTTCACTACAGGCTGAGGAGTATGCACATTGCCTCCATGAATAGTCTCAACTTGTACAGAGTGGTGGTCCTCGTTACCACCTCCATTTTCCTTTGCCAATAGCGGCAACACCAGAGTCTGCAGGTTTTCCTGCCCCTTCATAACCGTTTCCATAGTCTGCATGAACTGCGTGAGCCTCTCCCGCATCTCCTGCATCTCTTGCTGTACTTTATCCATAATCTTCTTACAGTTTGTGCGAGTGGGATACCGATGAGGACGTTGACTTGCAATTCTGTAAACCTGTCGAGATGCAGAAGATGAGATACAGTTTCAATAATTAGCTGATAAATGCAATATGTATGCACATGCAATGCAATATGTGTCTGTGCGTTAGGGCGTATTATTTCCCCAACTCTAGTGCCATGTGCTCTGTGTCGTGTCGTGCCGTGACAGTGCGGTGATAATTGGCTGATAATCATTCACAGAAGACGGAACAACTTGTATATAGCTGATCGGGCAAAGTTATACATCAATGTGAGGTAGTACAATAGAAGGCATGACCCCAACCAACAGGCCTGGTGATGGTCAGCTCAAAACAACAATATACAAATCAAGTCAAGTAGGTTTGTAGCCCCTGTACTCCTTCAATAGCCTTTTGGTCTTTGGATGGTCTGGCTGAGCAAGCAATCCTTCAATCAGTGCGTCACCCCGCCTGATCACACGCTTCAAATCCTCGATAGATTCTTCCCATTCACCGTCCCCAAAGCAATCATCAACTTTTCTCTTCTGGGAACGAGCTTCTTTCTTGCGTTTGGCTACCTCATTCAATGCGTCCTGAAGAGCCCATCTAGCCATAACTTCCTCTTCGTACTTGAGCTTGCTAGTCTTCAGCTGGTGTTCCAAGTCAGAAATCTGCTGCTTTAGTTTGTCCTCCCTTTCCTTGTTATTGGTCAGCGTGGCATTCCACGTTTTGCTGAAAGAAGAGATTTCTCGATAAGCTACGTCTAGTGCCGTTTTCTTTGATACAAGCATATCAAGTGAACTCTTGAAATCCTTTCCCAGACGCTCCCGTTTCTGTTTCTCTTCAACCAGCTTAGCATTCAACGAAGCTACTGTTTCAGTCTGTTGTTGGAGAGAGTGTGCAGCTTCATTCTTCTCTCTTCTGAGCTGAGCCAGTTCTTTCTCTAATTCTTCATTAGCCAACAGCAGGGCTTCCTTCTCTTTTACAACTTTCTCATATACTTCCATGGTAACGGTGGTTGGTTCCTCTACTGGAACAGGAACATGGACTGGTACAGCTAGAAACGGCATTAGCAACTGTTTTGCTCTTTCTTGTACCCAGGCTTTGTACGGTGCGTAAGCTTGACTGTCGTTCTTTCCCAATAGTGGTTTCCCTCTCCTGTTGATGCGTATCCAAGCGTGCTGAAGTTGGGATAATAATTCTCCGTTCACATCACCAGTGAAGTACAGAGATTCCTGTACTTCTTCCTCCCTAGGTGGATCCTTCAATGCATATCCAAATTGGCGAACAAACAGAGATGGATTATAATTGATGCATCCCTTCCTTCCTATCAAAGGCACGTTTGGATATCCAAAGCAACTGAAAATCACCTCAGACCCTAGCAAATCCCTGTCAAACCAATCAATGTTTTCAGAAGAGAGTCTCATCAGGCGCTTCGGCCAATCAGCTGTATCTGCAACCTCCACCAAAGGTTTTTTCTTAGGAAGGTGGCTCTCAAACCACATGCTCAACAATGGCACACAAAAGTGAACACTCTTCCCTCTCCTCTTTTCATTCTTGTAATGCAACGAATGGTAGAAATCCCCGAGCAATGTGGGTACAGGGTTGCCAGCGGCAAACAAATGAAAGGCGTCAAAGTCCACAAAATCTGGGATGTTGGGAAACAATACTATCCCATAGATGCATAGAGCCAACACAGCATTAAAGACTATCCAGCATCCACTCTTGGCGTATTCCTGGGCTTTACCAATCAGGAACTGGAGGGAGAAGCCTGGAACCCCGCGCGAAGAAGTCACCAATAGCTCAGAAGCGTCTAAGTGTAAAGCCTTTGCTAAGTCTTCCAACCTAGGCTTAGCGTCAAAGTGAATGAAAGGAACCTTATTCTGCACGGGCAGCTCAACAAACTCTGCGTACTCTTCCAAGGTGGGCCCCAAAATAAAGTCCTTGAAAGTGAAGCATCTCAAGGCAGGGTCATAAAATTGCATCAATGTATACCGCCCATCCAGCTCAACCTCAGTTGGTATACGAACCAACCTCAACAGTCTTCCGTAACTCATCCTGAAGCTTCTCTGGACATCCTCCTCAACAAGGGAAATCAAACCAATCAGGGGAATAACATCAAGGGTTGGTAATTTGTATGCAACTGTCCTTCTCAAGCTAGCCATGATCAATAATCAAAAATCCGGACGCTAGAATCAGGGAAAATGCAAATGCACTTGCAGCACAGACACATGTTAATGAAATGCACATGATAATGGTTATGCAACAATGCAATGCAAATAGATGCAACAAGGGAACCAGGTGCCATGGCTAAGAAGCCCAAACCACATCATAAGTCTCAAACAAACCATCCAGAAATCCTCAACTCTGGTCTTAGACAGACCGAATACGAAGCTCCAATCCCGGTCTCTGATAGACCCCTCAACTGTCCATAAATATCCTGAATCTCAAATCAAGAAACAAACCGGTATCTGGAGGTCTAGTTACCTGCATAGTCCCAAAACCCTCTCCTAGGTAGGTGTCCTAATAACTGACAATGGTATGGCATCCTATGCGGTCGTCGGCGTCACAGACTTTCGGGGTTGACGATACGATTCCCAGAAGGAGTGGCATCATCAAATCCTGAAGAGGCCTCACTTAGCCAACTTCCAATTGATCGGTTTCCAGAGTCGACAATTCAACTAACCAGCAACCCACGCCACCCAAAGGGTGGGACAGGAGGCCAACCAGAGGAACCTCGTCTGAGTGTGAATTTTGCGGGACACCAAGACCTGCAAAGCAAGTGGGCGCGCGCTACTTTCCACTCTAATTCTAAGTACACTCAAGCCCAGGTCCGGCTTATCTCTCAATAATAGAACACTCGTCACAACCCCCAATAACAACAATAATCAATAATATAGTGCTGAAGGTAAATGACATAAATGTAAATCCATATAAATTCCTCGACGGGAAAACAAACGTTAGGATTGACTCGCTTAAGGGATGTTGGATCCCAAATGCATAAGGAACTATCGCAGTCCTTAGCAGCCAGGGGATGTTGGATCCCCAGCAGTATCCCCAGCAGAGTCGCCAGCTGTCGCTACTGTGAAAATCGGCGCCGGTTGAACAGAAGAGTCGCCACCGCGCGTTATTTATCCCAACAGAGGGAAAGGAAATGCTCGAAGTAAACCTACCGCAAAGACGGGAAAGGAATGGTCATCGCAACCAAATCCTGGATTCGGGAGTCGGTTACGCAAGGGGAAGGTATTAGCACCCCTCACGTCCGTCGTACTCGACGGGATCCACGCTTGTTTTCTGGTACGGATTGTTATTCTATCTATTCTACAGGTCTGGGGTTAAAAGAAAATAAAATGACTCGGCAAAGTATCGCACTTTATGCCTACGTATTCCCGTCTGGAACGAGAAATCAGAGTCAACGTAGTTCGCCTACCTACTAGAAAGGAGGGGAAGGTTGCTCGCTAGGATATCGCATCCTATGCCTACGTACTTTCATACAGCATGAAAGATCAGAGCAAACGTAGTTCGGGCCACGTACGATACAAGTCTGTCTTGATTGTTTTTTATCCTTCTGAAAAAGGTTTTCTCCTGATTATGGGTCCAAGCGGACAAAATTGACGTTTTTGATTGGTTTACAGTCTTTTACGCAAGAACTGTTTTTTATGGTGTTATATTAATATTTAGTATATTTTTGTAATTGTTTGATTGTATGGTGTGCCCGTTTTGGGGTTATTGCTTGTTATTTGGGCTTGTTGGGCTTGCATGGGGTTTGGGCTTGGATTGAAGACCATGGATGGTGAAGCATTGAAGACAAAGACAAAGTCAAGGATTAAAGAACAAGTTCAAGAGTTGATGAAAATTGTAGCTTGCTTGTAGCTGTTGAAGATCACAGGAACTAGGAGCTAGGTAGAGCTTAGAGTAGAAATTTGATTCTTAAACATGGATGGCTTTGTTTGCCTCCATCCCTCTCTATGATTCAGAGTCTCTCTAGGATACTCACCCCCTTCCTTTGGAAGGCTTGGTGACAGTATCTAAGAGATAGAACTCTTGAGAGAAACATTCTACATTTTGTTAACAGTCTGTTTGCCACCTTTGGTGGTCAACTAACTGTTTAACATCTCAATTCATCCTATTAATTGTTCCTCATCCTGGAGAGTTTGATTTGAAGAAAAGCCATGAAAGATTAAAGATGGAAGTCATTGTTTGAAGATTGTGCTGTTGAAGTTGTGCATGTGACTGCTGCTGTTTGAAGCCCTGCTGCTTGAAGCTGTGGAAGATGATTATTGTTAGAGTTTTCCTCCTTGAAGATAGATGCTTGATGGAAGCTTGTTGATGAAGAATTTGCTTGAAGATGTTGATGGAGCTTGCTGTGTAGAGTTGTTGTTTACGGTTTATTTTTTGCTGTTTAGAAGCTTTTGATGTATTGTTTGAGTTTCCGGGACTGTATTGTTTGCCAATTAATCTGTTAGGTTGAAAGTGAATTTTGTTCGCTTTTGCCTGTTGTTTTCAAGGTTCGAGGAAGAGCAGGACTCCCTTGCCTAGCTTGTACTGCTGCATTCATGCATTTTACTGCTTTATTGTATATATGTTGTTGTTTTTCCGTTTATCCCCTTAGGATCTCTGTTTCTCTCTGCGCAAGAGAGAAATATGACAGACATTAGGTTCTTATCCATGCATGACAACATTAGGTTAGATTTTGATTCCCTTTTTTAAACCATAGGTTAGAGTTGTTGTCTCTTCTTTCTCAAAACAATTAGAAAAACACAATAAACATTTCAAACACCATAAAAAACAGTTCTTGCGTAAAAGACTGTAAACCAATCAAAAACGTCATTTTTGTCCGCTTGGACCCATAATCAGGAGAAAACCTTTTTCAGAAGGATAAAAAACAATCAAGACAGACTTGTGTCGTACGTGGCCCGAACTACGTTTGCTCTGATCTTTCATGCTGTATAAAGTATGTAGGCATAGGATGTGATATCCTAGCGAGCAACCTTCCCCTCCTTTCCAGTAGGTAGGCGAACTACGTTGACTCTGATTTCTCGTTCCAGACGGGAATACGTAGGCATAAAGTGCGATACTTTGCCGAGTCATTTTATTTTCTTTTAACCCCAGACCTGTAGAATAGATAGAATAACAATTCGTACCAGAAAACAAGTGTGGATCCCGTCGAGTACGACAGACGTGAGGGGTGCTAATACCTTCCCCTTGCGTAACCGACTCCCGAATCCAGGATTTGGTTGCGATGACCATTCCTTTCCCGTCTTTACGGTAGGTTTACTTCGAGCGTTTCCTTTCCCTCTGTTGGGATAAATAACGCACGGTGGCGACTCTTCTGTTCAGCCGGCGCCGATTTTCGCAGTAGCGACAGTGGGTAGTACCCAATTCTTTATCTCAAAGTTTTGTTATGAAAATGGTGTGGCGAATACAGTCATGTCCTCGTATTGAAAGACGAGTATCGAGACCACACACCCTACAGTAGGTATCCTGACACTCGGGGAGGAAGAAGTCTGTACCCAATCCTCTCTCTTTAATTCAATACAAAGAGAACTTCATTCTCTTATTAAAAGGTGTTTTGATTTCAAATGGTAAGTGCTTTGCGACAGTGAACCCTAAAGGTAATGTCAAGCACTCGGGATAGGAAAAGGCCTACGCCTAACCACTCCATGACCATTCAAGTTTTATTGAGAAAAAAGTTTTAAAATGCGCTTGGCTCGAAACCAAGGTTTTAGGAGAAAAGTTTATAAAAGAAGAAGTGGTGAATCACAAGAAAACGCAAAGCATCGCAATCACGGAAAACACCAAATTAAAATCCATGAAAAATACATAAGTATCGTCAAAGAAAAATATTCACAAGTGTTATAAAAATATTCACGAATGCGCTCAAGAATTAATTGAAGCTAAACTTAAATTTGAGAAAAGAATTAATCAAAAAGCAAACTCAAATCAAAATTTAAAAAAAAAAAACAAAGTTTAAAATTAAAATCAAAATTAATCCTAAGTTAAGATTTAAAACTAAAGTTTAATTATCCCTAATCAATTAAAATCTAATGAGAACCTAATTAAATAACTGAATAAAATCTACTTGATCCTAAATCCTAAAATTAATCCATCTAGTAAAACTAAAATAACTAAGACAAAATAAGTTTAATAAAAAAACTTGCTAATTATCAAAATTGAGTAACTAAAAAAACAAAAAAAACAAAACAAATGGGTAGAAAGGAAATTGGGAGGTGTCAATGGTAGACTCAGACGGGCTTCATTCGCTCGGGCCCAAGATTTGGAGCAAGCTCACAATAGGAAAACCCTAGCATTCAAAATGCAGTGTCGCTTCTCCTTTTCCCAATCGGTCCCAAAATTCTGTTTTCTATCTCATAAAAGCAGAAGAAGAACATGGTCCAAATTGAAAGAGGAATTAGGGTTTCAAAATCATGGCTGAAAGTTTCGAAGCTTGGCTTGCAAACGAAACCTCGATGTCGCTCCTCTCTTCACGACGATGGTGCAGGCAGATAAAACGGAAGGATTCATTTCAAGTTGGTTGATTTGCGCGATTCTAGTTTGGATTTCCTTCTTCTCCTTCATCCTCAAATTTTGTTTTGTATGGTGGTTTTGAAGGTGAGATAGCGTGTTAAGTATTGTTCATGTAGGATGTTTGTCGTTCTTGATCTGTGAGAGTTTGTTGGAAATTTGGGTTTAGTGAGTTGAAGAGGGTTGAAGGAGAAAGGTGATATTTTTTTGTAGGTTTGAAAATGAAAAAGTTTTTGGGGGTTGAGGCCGAACGGGGAAGAAGAGAGTTGTCGTCTTTTTATTCCCAGTGTTGCTCAACCTTCTTTTTGGCTCCAAAACAGTTGGTCCCCCTCTGCAGAATGAAGAGGTGCGTAGCCTTGTATGAGTTGTTTGTGCTGGTTATATAAAATTCCGTAACAGGCTGCGTGTATTATCGTTTTTGCAGGTTTGTGGCTGTTTATTGTAGCAGAGCAGGCTGGAATTTGGTCTTGATGTGTAGAGGAAAATTGTGCAGGTTTTTTGACAGGGACCTTTTGAGGAAAGTTGTTGGTTGATGCAGGAATTGTTGCAAAATGGTGTTGTGGGTTTGCGCAGGCTTTTTGTTTATGTTGTCCGGCGTGGTTTCATGTTGTACGGGTTGTAGCAGTAGTAGCAGTGGCTATGGTTTATGGGTAATGGACAAAGGGTGCTTTATCGATGTAGGGAGCAGGGTAGTACAACTTCTGTTTGATTTTGTCTGTACCTGTTGTGTCATGGAAACCAACTGTAAAATTTTATGTTTGAATTTTCAATGTTGTAATATTCTTTTAAGTTAAGAATTGTCCTACTGCAGCAAAATGAATTTCTGATATATGTGCCTATTATCTTTTCCTGCTAACATGAGTAGAATGTGTATAATGTAGTCCTTTGCATTAAACACATAGTTCTCCACAATCTCTAATCTTATTCGATTGAAGTAATGAAATGAAATTCCTTGTAGATAACAGTAGCAGATTAGAGCTGAATTGAAATGAAAAATAGCAAAATAATCCCAAAAAGGAAAAACTAAGTTTTTCTTATTTACACAAGATCTCCCCTCCTTCTCTTATTCTTCATCATGGACATGGGCCTTGGTAAAACAATAATGGGCCCTTTGGTGCAGAGTCTTAACATATATATATATATATATCGACATGTAAAAAAAGATAGTGTAAACACTAATAGTAATTGGATAATATTAAATGAAAAAGGTTAATGACTAAAAAAAAGATGATTAGCTGGCTAATGGTTATCGATGATAAGAAATGAATTTAGAAAAAAAATGAATTAAAATGAAGGGTGGATTTAAAGGATGGTTTATTATAAAAAGGTTAATTAAATTAACATGGATTAGAATGGATTTGAAAACAAATATGGTTAATGACTTGAAAAAAAAAAGGAATAGTCATATGGCTACTGAAAATGGTTTATGATGGCTTTGTATCTCGAATTCCAAGTATCTCACATGATTATTCTTGACATGTCTAACTCTAATCAAATATCCAATCCACGCGAAACTCCTATCCTCAATGAATCCCAAAAATCCAATCAGTAAGCTCAGTTGACCATGACCAAATGCCCCTTCAAATCAAACCATAAATGCTTTGTCCCGATATCCACAAATCCCCTTAACATGACACTCTAACCCCATGATCTTCACTTGATGACTATCAATAAACTAGACCCTGATCTTTTCTCAAATGCACACTTGATTCACACCCATGAAATATTGACCACATGTCTCTAATGACTCTTCTAAATAAGGCAAGAATAAATATCAAGGAGATCCTCTAATCCTACGTCTCAGAAGACCATGCAAAGCATGAATTATGACCTAATGATGATGCAAATGAACGCGAAGCGAGAGCCAACTAAAGTTTAAAAAAGCGAGGGAAAATTTTGGGGTGCAATAGCTGCCCCTATTCAATCGACTTGGACCTGAAGGGATGAAAAGCAACCGCTTTCAAACATTTAAGGTAAAAGGTGATTGATTACAAAAGAACCCATAGATTTACAATATGATTGGGATGTATGCAATTGGATCTCGGCCATACATCGTCAGAAAGAACACCATATCCAAAGAAAACACATTGTCAATGGGAATTGACGGAAAGAACACCATATCCAAAGATCCGCCACATTGTCAATAGGAATTGACGGAAAGAATACCATATCCAGAGAACCACCTCATCAATAGGAATTTACGGAAAGATAACCATATCCAAGAACCACATCGTCAATAGGAATCGACGAAAAGAACACCATATCCAAGAACCACATCGTCAATAGGAATCGACGAAAATATAACCATATCCAAAAACCACATCGTCAATAGGAATCAACAGAAAGAACGTCATATCCAAGAACCACATTGTCAATAGGAATTGACGGAAAGAACGCCATATCCAAGAACCACATCATCAATAGGAACCGATAGAAAGATAACCATATCCAAGAACTACATCGTCAATAGGAATCGACGGAAAGAACTCCATATCCAAGAACCACATCATCAATAAGTATCGACGGAAAGAACGCCATATCCAAGAACCACGTCGTCAATAGGAATCGACGGAAAGAACGCCATATCCAAAGAACCACATCGTCAATAGGAATTAACGGAAAGAAATGCCATATCCAGAGAACCACCTTGTAAATAGGAATCGAAGAAAAGAAAACCATATCCGGAGAAACACCTCAATGAATCCCAAAGCCACATCGTCAATAGGAATTGATGGGAAGAAAACTATATCTGGAGATCACCTCGGCGAATCTTCAGAACTACCTCGTCAATAGGAATTGACAGAAATAAAACCTGCTTGGAGATGTCATTATTAGAGGGTTGATGGACAACGTATGACCGACGTATGATCTAAGCCCTAAAAGAAATCAAGCAGATGAGTTGAACGAAAAAGGCTGCTGGAGATATGGCACTGTCTTGATTGAAGAGTGATTCGGGTTGCCACGAAAGGTAACAAAAACTAGCCTATGCTTTGCATGCATATGTTTGAAATCTTTTTCTATGGTGTAATGCTCCATACGAAATGGAAATGCTACGCATTTGAGGGTGCAATGCAAAAATGATAACTATATGCAGAAATGCAGATGCAGGCTCGGGCTGCCGGGGAAAGAAAGATGCCCCAGGTATGATTGGACTTTTGCTGCGAAAGATAGGTGAAACCTGATGGTGATTGATTTTCGAAGGTGAAATCTTTTTGGGTACCAAATTGGATTTTGGACTTTCTGGTGGTTGCCAATAGGAATTGGACTTTAGGTTATCTGTGAGGGGTCAGGTACAACTGACGCTGGAAAATGTCTTGCCTGGATACAAGGTTTATGATTGAAGGGTCAAGGAATGGTTAACATGACTTCCTGATATTCGTCTTGAACACGAAGGTTGATTGAACCCGCTTGAATAACCCTGAGTAGCTATGAAGATATGGAGAGGAAAAGTTCCTTTGTTTCCAATTTTTGCCCAGCCTGGAAGTGATTTTGCCCCCTGATTGGCTGATTTGTGAGGGAGTGCCTCTAACTAACTGACCTTCAAGAGAATTAATGAATCTCGACCTGGTTTCCCCAGATTAACTGGATCTTGGATGACTGATTCCTCTGGTATGACTTGCCCCTGCTCAACGAAGCACTCAGGCGCTTTGTATTTTGTCTCGATCAAACTTTCCATTGTGGAAACCCTCCTGATTTCAAGTGCTTACTCGCAAGTAAAACAATTCGTTTTGAAAAGATAATATTAATGCAATGCATATGACAGTTTTGAAATCCAAGTTTGTTCACTGGAAAAAAAAAGTTGTGACATATAGTCAATGAATAACTTATCAGAATGTCAATATCAATACCCATAAGGTAAGAAAATCCTTTTAGGAGTCAGTTTCGACGCGATCTTTACCGAAGTATGCTTTCGAAACAAACCTACTTCAATTATGTCTTTTGAAGGTTGTGACGTGGCCTGGTCCACAGTCTGAGAAAGAAGGGATATAAGGCCCAAAGTTCTGTTTTAACCCACCCGTTCTCCTTGATGTTCTCCAGTCCTATGTTCAGCTAATTCAACGCAAGTGCTCACCTCTCAAAGGTTGAATGACAGGAGTGGTGGTTTAAGGAAACCACAAGTTTTCAAAGTGACAGTCACTCGCTTTTCGTCTTTGGTGCCTGGAGTCACACGACTTGTTCTTTATCATTTTTTTGATTTCCCTATTTTTTCCTGGACTGAGTCTTTCGGATATATCTTTTTGATTTTGAAGTCTAGCGGGATACCTTAATTTTTTCCTAAGCCACTTGTTTTCAAGTTATCGACTTAGCGGGCTTTTTACTTTTTCTTTTTGGGAACAAGTCGCGTGACACCGGCTTGTCAGACTTGTTTGAAAAGGTTATGACTGTCTCACTCCTTGGTTGGTGACAAATAATCACTGTAAATATTTTAGGTACGAACTCTACAGGTGTGATTGATCCTCGAATGGGAACACTCCTTTCTGCAATTTGGATGCTTGGTCAAATTAACTGACACCTACCCTGCCCCAGGTTAAGATTACGAGTTTTTTTCGTTTTCAAAAAGAAACTCCTACTACTAGGCTCAAAGGGGTTTGACAAGGGATTATCTTCCTTATATCTCCGGCGTTTAGGAATTTGAAATAATGCATGTACATCATCAGCAGAGGTTTTATTCAAAAGCATACAACCAGAATGTTTGCGTTTTCGCTTCATCATCCTCCCTCGGATTCCGCTTAAACAAGCGTTTGACATCAATAAAATGTATTGAGTGAACACTAATGGATTTAATCAAAACATGCATATTCATTTCATTATCATTATCAATCGAAAACAGACAAGTTTTACAAATAAGTTCGCACTTTAACATAAAAGAAACTACAAATGCAAAGAAATGACATGATATAAAAGATTTCCAGCTGGGAACCAGGATTTCCAATCTTGATTTGCTACTGAGCTAGCCATCTTTTAATATGCTCGTCGAAGTCATCCTGATACTCTTCTGAACATCTGCTCTCAGTGAATTCCTCCATAACATGAACTGCTGGACCCACGTGACTGGATGAAGGAGGATTGTTGATCTGAACACCCTGAGGTGTGACTGAGAACATGTTGGAGTCAAGCAGAGTCTGAATCTTGCTTTTAAGAACCTTACAGTCTTCAGTTGAATGCCCCTGTGCCCCAGCATGGTACTCACAGCGTGCGTTGACATCAAATCCTAGTTGATACGGAGGAATCTCTAGATTAATCTTCTTCGACACTATCAATCCACCTATGATCAAATCTGGAAACATCTGTCTGTACGACATCAGCAATTGAGTGAAATACTTCTCTGACTTCCTTGGCCTCTGTCGGGCAAGCTGACGCAGCTGATGACAGTATGACCGTTGACTCTAGAGGGGAACAGATATCTGATACACAGACCCAACAGACTGCTGACTCTGAACAATTGAAATGTCTGAAAACTGAATTTGAGGTACCGGGGATTCCCGGATGGAATTACTTTCCTTCTCCCATTCTTCTTGAGAACTGACAACTAATTCGCTTTCATAAACTGAGATGTCTGAGGTGTCTCGAATCTTTCCACTCTTGAGTCCGCTCTTGATACGTTCCATAATTATTATCAAGTCAGAAAATGTTAATGCCCCACTACCAATCATCTTGTCGAAGTATGGACCTCGCAAAGTATCCATGAACAGGTCAACCAATTCTCTTTCTAGAAGTGGTGGTTGAACGCGAGCAGCTAATTCTCTCCACCTTTGCACATACCCTCTAAAAGATTCATTGTCCGCTTGAGATAAGTCTTGCAATTGCATGCGACTAGGAGTCATGTCGTGATTGTAATTGTACTGCTTCACAAAAGAATTGGCTAGGTCTGACCATGATCGGATGCAACCACTCTCTAACTGCATGTACCAACCCAACGATGCCCCACTCAGACTATCCTGTAAACAGTGAATCATAAGCTTGTCGTTGTGGATATACGAGGTCATTCTTCTGCAAAACATCACCAAATACTGCTTCGGACAAATATCCCCTTTGTACTTCTCAAATTTTGGCGTCTTAAACTTCGGAGGCATCACAAGGCCTGGCACCAAACACATGCTCGAAGCATTTAGATTAAGAGTATCCTGACCCATTAGGGCGTCAAGCTTTTCTTCCAACAAACGATATCTTCTCATAAACTCAACAATCCGCGAGTCCTTAGGATTAATCTTTGGAACAGACCCTTGAAAATCTGGCACAGAGAATGTGAAATTCTGATAGTGTGTGTCATTAAGAGAAGATGAATGTCTATCTCGGATAATAGTACGCTCTTGTATAATAGAAATCTCGGGTAGAAAGCTTTTATCCTCTCAAACCATCCCAATAAACCCAATAGGAAAAAGGAACACAACATAATAAACAATAACAAATAATTCAAACATGTGACAAACAAACTAGGTTTGGCTTGCTAGGCATTTCCCCAGCAGAGTCGCCAAGTTGTCGCTACTCGAAAAATGCAACGACAGAGAGGCAAGAATGAAAGACAGAAGATTCGCCATCAAACTTTATTTATCCCATGAGAGGAAGGGAAAACGTCGAGAAAACCCCAAGAAAGAAACGGATAAGATGGTCTCGCGACCAAAGAATGAGTTTGGAAGCCGGTTATATGAAGGGAAGGTATTAGCACCCACCGCATCCATCGCACTCGATGGGAACCATTTGTTTGTCATATGTGTGAAGTTATCTGCTAAAAGATATTGCTATAAAAGAGTGTTCTAAGGGAAAAGAGAAAGGTTAGGAATAGGGGAAAGAAAAATAAGAGAGGAGAAGAGACTCGGTAGGACTTCGCGGTCTTAGGCCTACGTATTCTCAACAGATATGAGAAAGTCAGAGTCAACGTAGTTCGGGAAACTACGAGTAGAAAGATGGGAACGTGCTCGGCAAGGATTGGGGCCCTCATGCCTGCGTATCTTCACTTAAAAGAAGTAAAGAATCAGAGCAGCCGTAATTTGGCTAACTACGGATAAAGGAAGAAAAAAAAGGGTGCTCGCCAAGTCATCACCGTCTTGTGCCTATGTATTCTCAAGAGATATGAGAAATCAGAGCAACGTAGTTCGGGATACGGTTAACCGATGTTTTTGTGGATGATGTTATCGTACGCATTCTAGCAGTTAGGTGTATTTCTTCTCGCTCATTTGAGACTTAGGCATTACCTGTTTGCGGTAGAACAAACGTAACATATCCCTTTTGAAAAGATAGTTTTTGCCATGAGAGGCAAGATGTCATGTTTGATTTGTGGGAATTGTTTTTAGGGGTGAAATAGGTCCTCAGATAGTAACCCCTTGCGGGTAGTACCCAATTCTTTATCTCAAAGTTTTGTTATGAAAATGGTGTGGCGAATACAATCATGTCCTCATCTTAAAAGACGAGTATCGAGACCACACACCGTACTGTGAGTATCCTGACACTCGGAGAGGAAGAAGTCTGTACTCAATCCTCTCTCTTTAATTCAATACAAAGAGAACTTCATTCTCTTATTAAAAGGTGTTTGAATTTCAAATGGTAAGTGCTTTGCAACAGTGAACCCTAAAGGTAATGTCAAGCACTCGGGAAAGGAGAAGGCCTACGCCTAACCACTCCACGACCATTCAAGTTTTATTGAGAAAAAAAGTTTTAAAATGCGCTTGGCTCGAAACCAAGGTTTTAGGAGAAAAGTTTGTAAAAGAAGAAGTGGTGAATCACAAGAAAACGCACAGTATCGTAATCACAGACAACACCCAATTAAAATTCATGAAAAATACATAAGTATCGTCAAAGAAAAATATTGACAAGTGTTAGAAAAATATTCACGAATGCACTCAAGAATTAATCGAAGCTAAACTTAAATTTGAGAAAATAATTAATCAAAAAGTAAACTCAAATCAAAATAAATATAAAAACAAAGTTTAAAATTAAAATCAAAATTAAAACTAAAGTTTAATTATCCCTAATCAATAAAAATCTAATGAGAACCTAATTAAATAACTGAATAAAATCTACTTGATCCTAAATCCTAAAGTTAATCTTAATCCTAAAATTAATCTAGCTAGTAAAACAAAAATAATTAAGACAAAATAAGTTTAATAAAAAAAACATGCTAATTATCAAAATTGAGTAACTAAAAAAAACAAATGGGTAGAAAGGAAACTGGGAGGTGTCAATGGTAGACTCAGACGGGATTCATTCGCTCAGGCCCAAGATTTGGAGCAAGCTCACAATAGGAAAACCCTAGCATTCAAAATGCAGCGCCGCTTCTCCTTTTCTCAATCAGTCCCAAAATTCTCTTTTCTGTCTCTTAAAAGCAAAGAAAGAACGTGGTCCAAATTGAAAGAGGAATTAGGGTTTCAAAATCATGGCTGAAAGTCACAAAGCTTGGCTTGCAAACAAAACCTCGATGTCGCTCCTCTCTTCACGACAACGGGGCAGGCAGGTAAAACGGAAGGATTCATTTTAGGTTGGTTGATTTACGCGATTCTAGTTTGGATTTCCTTCTTCTTCTTCTTCCTAAAATTAAGTTTTGTATGGTGGTTTTGAATGTAAGACAGCGTGTTGATGATTGTTCATGTAGGATGTTTGTCGTCACTGATCTGTGAGGGTTTGTTGGAAATCTGGGTTTAGTGAGTTGAAGAGGGTTGAAGGAGAAAGGTGAGATTTTTTTGTAGGTTTGAAAATGAAGAAGTTTTGGGGGATTGAGGGCGAACGGGGAAGAAGAGGATTGTCGTCTTTTTATTCCCAGTGTTGCTCAACCTTCATTTTGGCTCCAAAACAGTTGGTCCCTCTCTGCAGAATGAAGAGGTGCGTAGCCTTGTATGAGTTGCTTGTGCTGGTTATATAAAATTCAGTAACAGGCTGCGTGTATTGTCGTTTTTGCAGGTTTGTGGATGTTTATTGTAGCAGAGCAGGCTGGAAGTTGGTCTTGATGTGTAGAGGAAAATTGTGCAGGTTTTTTGACAGGGACCTTTTGAGGAAAGTTGTTGGTTGATGCAGGACTTGTTGCAAAATGGTGTTGTGGGTTTGCGCAGGCTTTTTGTTTGTGTTGTCCGGCGTGGTTTCCTGTTGTAAGGGTTGTAGCAGCAGTAGCAGTGTCTATGGTTTGTGGGTAGTGGACAAAGGGTGCTTTATCGATGTAGGGAGCAGGGTAGTACAAATTCTGTTTGATTTTGTCTGTACCTGTTGTGTCATGAAAACCAGCTGTAAAATTTTATGTTTGAATTTTCAATGTTGTAATTTTCTTTTAAGTTAAGAATTGTCCTACTGCAGCAAAATGATTTCCTGATATATGTGCCTATTATCTTTTCCTGCTAACATGAATAGAATGTGTAGAATGTAGTTCTTTCCATTAAACACATAGTTCTCCACAATCTCTAAACTTATTCGATTGAAGCAATGAAATGAAATTCCCTGTAGATAACAGTAGCAAATTAGAGCTGAATTGAAATGAAAAATAGCAAAATAATCCCAAAAAGGAGAAACTAAGGTTTTCTTATTTACACAAGATCTCCCCTCCTTTTCTTATTCTTCATCATGGACATGGGCCTTGGTAAAACAATAATGGGCCCTTTGGTGCAGAGTCTTGACATATATACATATGGACATGTAAAAAAAGATAGTGTAAACACTAATAGTAATTGGATAATATTAAATGAAAAAGGTTAATGACTAAAAAAAAGATGATTAGCTGGCTAATGGTTATCTGTCATTAGAAATGGATTTAGAAAAGAAAAAAAAGAATTAAAATGAAGGGTGGATTTGAAGGATGGTTTATTAGAAAAAGGTTAATTGAATTAACATGGATTAGAATGGATTTGAAAACAATATGGTTAATGACTTGAAAAAAAAGGAATAGTCATATGGCTATTGAAAATGGTTTATGATTGCTTTGTATCTCGAATTACAAGTATCTCACATGATTAATCTCGACATGTCTAACCCCAATCAAATATCCAATCCACGCGAAACTCCTATCCTCAATGAATCCCAAAAATCCAATCAGTAAGCTTAGTTGACCATGACCAAATGCCCCTTCAAATCAAACCATAAATGTTTTGTCCCGATATCCACAAATCCCCCTAACATGACACTCTAACCCCATGACCTTCACTTGATGACTGTCCATAAACTAGACCCTGATCTTTTCTCAAATACACACCTGATTCACACCCATGAAATATTGACCACATGTCTCTGATGACTCCTCTGAATAGGGCAAGCATAAAGATGAAGTGAGATCCTCTAATTCCACGTCTCAGAAGACCATGCAAAGTATGAATTATGACCTAATGATGATGCAAATGAACGTGAAGCGGGATCCAACTAAAGTTAAAAAAGCGAGGGTAAATTTTGGGGTGCAACAGTTGTCACCATATCCTCTTGGAAGTCTAGTCGTTACTAGCAATCCCTTGAAGCCCAATAATGTTTTGACTGGTGTTATTTAAAGTCTAATTGATATTGGCACCTCCATTTAATGGTTATCCCCATTAGAAGTCCATTAATGTTTTGACTGACATTCTTTAACTGTTTTTTGGTCGTCACCAATCCTCAGAAAAGTCTGGTAATGTCTTGACTGGCTTTATTTAAAGTCCAATTGTTATCGGCTCCTCGGTTTTGGTTGTCACCGATTCCCCAGGAAGTTCAATAGTTACTGGAGTTTTTTTAATCCAGTCATTATTGGTTTTGTTGATTTGGTTGTCACCATATCCTCTTGGATGTCCAATAGTTACTGGAATTAATTGAAAAACCATTGTTATTGATAATGGAGTGTTTGGTCGTTACATGTCTCTCTCGAAAGTCTAGTGGTTACTGGCATTGTTTGGTCCTATGGTCATAGACAATTTCATTCAACTCTGTTGTGTTCTTTGATCGTTGTTTGTTACCAACATCTCCCCCATTGAACTCCAGTAGTTACTAGCACTGGTTGAAAACCCAATGATTACTGGCAGGGATATTTTTGTATTTTTAGGATAGTTGTTTGTGACCAACATCCCTAGATGTCCCCAGCAGGTCTTGGAGGTATAGTAGTCACTAGCATCCCCAGTGAGTTTGGTTTTATTTCTAGTCTTTTCCTGAAGATTCTGTTTGAACTCTTCGTTGAAAGGAAAATCCCCATTTGGTTTGTTCCCCAATAGGGACTGTGTCTCTTGTGTTTTGAATCCTCAGTTAGAGTCCGAGTCTGTTGACTTTTGTTCCCCTGTGTGGCTTTTTATCCTTGTCTCCCTGGATGCATCTTCTAGCTAGATTTGCATTTTCTCCAGTGGAGATTTGTCTTTTCCCCGTTGGAGTTTTATGTCCCCTGTGTGGAGTATCCCCTTGAAGTACAATCATTAGTCATATCTGAACAACTGGTTGGTATGCTTTGGATCTCTCCCTAGTGTATTTGTGTTCTCAGTGAGAGTGGTTACTCGTTGGTTTGTTCTTCTTTTCACTTTTGCTTGTGTGTCAGCATTTTCTTGCACTCAAGAATCATAAAACATCATTCTTAGAACTCATTTCATGATCATCATTTGTCATTTTGCATACCATCGTATCTAAGGGCAAAATTTTCAGTTTTCTATATTTAAATACCTTTCACCATGATTCTATGGAGATTGTTATCTCTCATTACCACCTGGTAAAGATATTTAAATAGGGGCAATTGTCATACCCCAAATTTTGACCCCTAGGTTCCATCATCATTCTAGGTGCATCAAGCATATGTTATCTAACCCTAACCCCTTTCAGAGTTGGTCTTTGTCAAGGTGCAGATGAATTAGGGTTTCACACTATTAAAATCAAGAACCCTGTGGACTGATCAATCAAGGTTTTGGATTGATCTTCTACATATCAAGTCTTCAGATCATCAAGGGGTTCATATCTTACCAAGAGCAATTGCTATTTGATGTTGTTATCAAGAGAATTGAAGCAGTGGTGTGCAGCACCCTGATTAGGGTTTCTAGTTGAAAAAGTCAATTGTAATTTGACTTTTGGTCTAAGGGGTCTTCCAAAGCTTGAACCATGGTCCATGATGCTTATATAACTTATTGAAGTCCCCTCAAGAAGTTTGAAAGGTTCAAGAGCCCCAGAACACTAAGGATCAATCCTGAAGATTTCAATTGTTCGGTTCGTCTGTCTGGAAAGTCAACTCTTTGACTTTTAGGATTTTGACCCCAAATTAAAGTAATCAAAGTTTCCAACATAATTCTATGCCTAACTAGTGAGTTTTTTGAATATTTAATCAAGAATTGATGGATAACTTGTGATTAAAGAAATTAGGGTTCATGAAAAACCCTAATTACAAGCTAACTTGGATTGGTCATGACTTTCAAACCACACATCCAAATTCAGTGATCCAAAGCTGGTTGAAAAGCTCTTGAGAAATCCTACAAAAGTGTCCGAAGGGGTTGGGATCCAAAAATGGATAGATTTAGAGTTATGAGCTTATCAAGTTGTGAATGATTTCCACACTTAGAAAATTTCCTTGTTTCTTGGCTTGTAAGTTAGCTTTTGCAAAAAAACTTCATGAGGATTTTTGACATAGTTCCCTTTGGAATTTAAACTTTCGCCAAACAAGAATTTTGTATTTCATGTTTGGGGAATTTAAAAAAGTACACGAGCATTTTCTCAACCCTTATGGTTAGAGAGAATCAAAGAGGACAAGTTAGGCATTTTCCATGTCACAAAACCAAGTTCAGCACTTGCGTTTTGAAGCATAAACCATTCAAACCTCTTCTAATCACTTGATTAAGTCATTCTTTGATACTTAGGGACTTAGTTGAAGAGATTACAATGCATGGTCACGATCCAAAACCAGATTTGGATTATTTTAAATTGTTTATTCTTGCAAGTACAAGCAAGTGGCAAGGAGAGAGAAACTTTATGCAAATTCTTCCATATGTTAGCTACCACGGCAGCTGCTCTCTTCCTTCACCTCATGTCAACTATTTGCAGGCTATGAATGATGATGCAACACATAGGGAAGTGGCTCATGCTCAGAAAAAAGATCTCAAGATATATTTGCTCATTTTTGCCTCTGAGAAGGGCAAACTTAGCAAATTTGCAAAATCTTCCCATGCCTCTCATTCTGCAAGCTTGCCTATAAACATAAATCTCCCTCATTTCTCAGATCACAACCTTCTTTCAAGTGTTAAAAGTGACCTTCTTGTGAAATAAAAATCTATTTTGCATAAACTCTTCCAGAACTCTTTCCGAACACAAAACCACCAAGAAAATCACTCTAACACATCACAAAACATGTGTTAGAGGTGTTCAAACCATTACAACCATCCAAAACCTACTAGAATAAAAATTTAACTCTCATACCTTGAAATCACGACTTTTCTGCATTTTCAAAGACAAGTCACTACCTAGACCATTTCCAATCCTTCTAGCACTTCAAACACTCTCCATATAAGTTTTTTGAAATGTACAAGGCCTTACAAAAGTTCTGTAACATCATTTCCTAGAAGTTCACTTTGAAACTCTTGGTGATTTCTTGCAAAAGAGGCCATTCTGCCAAGGCAGTGTGGTTGGGGGAGTTTTGATCATTTGGACATCTTATCTGGAGCATTTTGGAGCTATTTGGATCATCATCCATCAACTAGATTTCTTGTTTGGAGTTTTGACTTGAAAAATCTACAAGAGGTAAGTATTACAACTTGCTACTTTTGAGGTTATATTGAAATTTGAGGTACATTGATTTTGAGCTTGCTAGATATCATTTATAGGTCATGTTTGAACCTTTTCTTGATCATAAACTTATGTATTCATGACTATCCACTTGCTTTGGCTTACTAGCTTGCTTTTCATGTCATTTCCATATGCAAATTTATTTTTCTGCTTAGGCATAGGTGATTGGTGTTTATAGACATCATTTATAGGTCATGTATGTTATGTTTGACCACTTGGTTAATGTTAAGTTGGTCTATTTCTGACTGTCACTTGATTCTTGCATAAACTTGCCATTTTAGCCGCTTCACGTGCCATTTGTTGTTTGAGCTGCTCTATTGATGTATTATGCTTGTAATCACTCTCTATATGTCACATATGATGTATTTGATCATTTCTTGCTGCTTAAAACATGTGTATTGGACTGTCACTTTGCTTTTGCACATAACTTGCCTATTTCAATGATGTCTTTGAGTTTTTCATATGATGCATGATTTGAGAAAACCACCACCACCATTGGATTCCTTGTGAAAAATTACCCAATTTTCTTTTTTGTTTCACTCAATTTCATTAAGTTTTAAGCAAGTTATGGTCCTTCTTGCAAATCTGCCTAAGCCTTGGTCAAGTTGCCTGGATTTTTGCCCTAGTTTGCCTCATTTTGAACCTAGTTTTCAAATGTGTATAACGTCCTTGATTTTTATCATTTTGATGCCACTGTTTTTGCATAATTCTCCTTAATATGTCTAGTTTCAATGTGTGAAGAAAGAATTCAAAAATTGTTATTTTTGAAACACTTTGGTCCACTTGAATGACATGGCCTTGTTAGGGTTTTTCCTTGGTTTTCATGAACTTTCTTAACATGATAATTGATGTTTCTTGTAAGATTGATCTTGTATGAATAATTTTTTAATGTCTAAAAAATTTATATGTTTAAAAACACTTGGTTCTTTGCTTTACCATGATCATATTTGCCTTTGTGAATGCATGAATGTGAAAAGTATGCTTTGAAATTTCTTTGTGAACCATGACTTGCTTATTGATTTTGTAACCTCATGAATATGATCCCTCACACTCATATTACTTGTTTATGTGTCTTGTTATAACCATAACATGTTTAGGTTTGTTCTTTGCCTTGGTTGTTACGACGGATCTTGTTCATCTCTCCCTTTGTGAAGTTTACATCCATGTTTGAACTGTTGTTACTTTTCATGCCTATCCATGATTGATTGTCATCAACATGTCTTGAATGTGTTTGAGTATTGTTACATTTGTCCTTGTTTGATTCATATACCATGTTTGATTCAAGTTTTAACTTGTTCGCATGAGTGTTGTTTAAATACCATTGATGAAATGTCATTGTTACATATGTTGGTAGTTACCTTTTTGTTTAACATGATTCACTATAAATTACATGTTGTTGTAACACATGTCACACCCTTGTTCAAGTTTATCTTGGTTGTTACCTTGATATGTATCCATGCTTAAATGCTGTCATGATCTGTGCATGTTAATCTTTGAACTTTTGTCATGATAAGTAATGTTTTGACTTATCCATGATGTACATATGTTTGTGATGTTTGGTCTTGTAAGACCCTTATCATCCTCCTCTTTTAGATGTTTGTTACATCTGTGTTTACCATTGGTTGTAACCATTTGGTTTAATTCTAAAACTTGTTAGTGGATACTTGGTTGTAACCTTGTTCTTGGGTTGATGTTGTTACATGCTTGCCCTTATCTGTCTTGGTTGTTACCATTGATTTTGTATCTTCATCATGTTTGAATGAATGCATATGTGTGTTTAGACTTGGTTAAGTCTCCTCCAAGTGATGTAGCTTGTTAGCTCTCATCCAGTTATTGTGTTATTCCTTATTTCAAAGGAAAGTCTCTCTATTGACTTCACTGTCATAGATAGCTCATTACCCCTCCTCTTGACTTGGTTAAGTCATTAGGTATTTTAGCTTAGTTAAGTTAGAACCTATATCCATTATACTTTCCTATAAGCATAAAGACCTACCCCTTGTTAGGATTATCCTTCAATTAGAATTTTAAGATAGAGTTTGTTAACTCTATGTAAGGATCATTGTCATGGTTACTTACTTTCCCCCCTAGCTTTTGTCAAAGTCAATCCCCTTGAGTATTAAACATAGATCTAGAGAGTTTTTTCAAGCTCTATACAAACATTGTTATATTTTTTCCCCCTTGGAGTCTTGACCATAGTCAAGTATTCCTCAAACTTAGTGAGAAGAACTACGGTTGCTCTGATTCCATCATAGTAAGGATACATAGGCATAAGATGTGATATCTTTGCGAGCAAACTTAGAAAAATCCTTAGGTCTTTACCTAGAACTTCACCTTAACCTTGATCCCATGAGTCTAGCAAACAATAATTGAGTTTGTATACTTCGTCCTAAAGGTGTCAAGGAAGATTTTTTCTATTTTTATGCTGGGGTTTTAAACGACTTCAACATTCAGATACCCCTTTCCTATTTTGAAGAGGATGTTTTACAAACCATGAACATAGCCCCCTGTCAACTTCACCCCAATAGTTGGGGTTTCATAAAGGCCTTTGAAAGAGTTTGTGAGGTTTTAAACATCACTCCCACCATTGGCCTATTTTTCTCTTTATTTAAGGTTAAAGGTGTTGATATACGTAGTTGGGTACAAACTAGTGGGATTCCTAGCTGGAGTTTTCTCCAGGCGTACACCTCCAACTATAAGAATTATGAGAATCGATTCTTAAGGGTAAAGAGTGGGTCGAGGTGTCCACAAGTATTATATGCTTTAGACGGCCAGCTTTTCTTCCCTTTTTATTGGGTTAAAAATCCATTGTCGATTACTGGCTTTAGCTTTGATAAGTTAAGTGACCTGGAAACCTAATCTCTAATAGTTCTTGACTCCTTCCGTATGATGAAGGTCAAAGAATTGTTATCTCTAAGTGACGAACAACTACTTGCCTTTCTGAGTAACTGTTTATATTTATTTTCATCATTCTTAATTACTCTTTTCCTGGCGTTCGTATATGTTTTTATAGATACGTAACAAGACTATTTGTAGCTGAACAAAAGAAGTTAATGCAGGAAGTTGGAGCAGCCCCGAAGGAAGCCGGGAACTCTATATTGTCGAAGTCGGACCCGAGCGAGTTAGAAGTATGTCAACCAAAGTAGATAATAAGTACAATTACTAAGGCTCCTCCGAGTAAAGTTAACATTCAACCCAATGCTCCTCAGACTTAAGAAGAGGTTTCACAGGTTGCTCCGAAGAAGCTGAAAACCTTAATGGCTGACGAAGTCTACCAAGCTGATATGGAGATTACTTCTCTTATGAGAGTCCCCAGGGAAACTTCTGCGTCTGGGGAGTTTAAATTTTGGTCCAACGGCTTTGATGGACTTAAATTTCTATATGACCATCTTAACGCCACCGAGGACGTTAACAAAGTGAAAAATCCATTGGTAGGCAAAAGATCACCGAGAATATAAGCTCCTATCTTATGAGGTGTGTCGTCCTTACTCGCGGGTTGTTTGAATCCAACAATGATTTTGAGAAGACAGATCTGAAACTGAGAGAAGTTATTACCCGGCTATAAGATGCTCATAGGGCTTAATCAGATAAGCTTTCTAGATTGGAAAAAGAACTAGTCGACGAAAGGAAAAACAAGGAGGCCCTTGAATCCAAGCATAAACTGACTTTATCAAAGGTTATCGAGGAGTTGAAGCAAATCAAGGCTTCTCATCAAGAAATTTTGGCTTCCAATACCGAGCTTACTAAGTCTCTTAAGAAGGCTTAGATTGAAGTTCTTTATGCTGGTGACGAGGCTTTCGACAGGGCCAAAAACCAAGTTTTATGCCTTCATCCCAGGCTGGATTTATCCGAGGTGGATTATTTCAAGGTGGTGCAGGATGGCCACCTTGTAGAAATGGATGCGAACCCAGAGAAATCTTCTACTCTTGTCAATAATGACAGGGATGAGCACCCGGATGACGCTGGCACGAATGGCACCTCGGCCACTAATTGATTTTGAAGTTTCTCTTTGTTTTAATTAGACATCCTTTTGGATATGCTTTTGATGAATTTTCTGTTTTTGTAAGGGAGTGTGGTGTTGTCCCCTCTTTTTCTTATGACTTTTTAGCCTTCGGGCTTTATAATGCACAATACTTGGCCCTTTTGTGGATTTTCTTAATGTCGTTTCTATTTATCATCATATTAATTCCTTTGCAAATATCCTATGCGTATATCTAGTCCCTCGGGCACTAAGTTAGAATAACTTAAGGTGTCCGATTATAAAGTTTTGGACATTATCTTACCTTTTTGCTTTGCTTAGTTTGATTTCTAAGGCTTCTTGAATAGCTCATTACTTGGATATCTATTAAAAAACCCTTGGCTATATAGCTTTGACACTTTAGAGAGTCCAGAACTCTTATAGTCTTAGGTGTCGATTACGATGTTGACTTGGGTGTCCTTTTGTCAGAGACTTGCTCCTAGTTCTTATAAGCCTTTGGCAGTTGGTCATGTGTGATTTTGATACTCACAAGCCCTAAGTCTCTTTTGGTGTGCTTAGGCTTGGGTATTTCATCATTTTTGTAATTGACTATCCGGATTCTATACGCGGAACAAGCTGACATGCTTATAAGTGTTTGTTCAACCCGTGTACGTGTAGCGTTTATGGGCGACCTATGTATGCGAAGCAAGTCAACACATTCATAGGAGTTTAATCAACCCTTGTATGCAGAGCATTTATGGGCAGCCTATGTACGCGAAGCAAGTCAACAAGTTTATAGGAGTTTAACAAACCCTTGTACACGGAGCATTTATGGGTGACCTATGCACGGGAAGAAAGTCAACACGTTTTTAGGAGTTTAATCAACCCTTGTACGCGAAGCGTTTATGGACGACCTATGTACGCTGAGCAAGTCAACACGTTTATAGGAGTTTAATCAACCCTTATACGCGAAGCATTTATGGGCAACCTATGTACACGGAGCAAGTCAACACATTTATAGGAGTTTAATCAACCCTTGTACGCGAAGCATTTATGGGCGACCTATGTACGTCGAGCAAGTCAACACATTTATAGGAGTTTAATCAACCCTTGTACGCGGAGCGCTTATGGGCGAACTATGTACACGGAGCGAATAAACACGTTTATAGGATTTTAATCAACCCTTATACGTGGAGCATTTATGGGCAACCTATGTACGCGGAGAAAGTCAACACGTTTATAGGAGTTTAATCAACCCTTGTACGCAGAGCGTTTATGGGCGACCTATGTATGTCGAGCAAGTCAACGTGTTTATAGGAGTTTTTCGAGTTGTAACTCACCATCTTCAGCCGAATACCTATAAACAAGACATAAAAAAAATTTAAGTCCAGGTGCCTCGTTAAAAACCATGCCTTTGCAAGGGAAAAGAGTGCAACCCGAATCCTTTATTCGTTATTAAATTACATAATATTTAGTTGAAATATTGCCTAAGGTTGGATACATTCCATGTCTTGGATATTTCTACTCCCTATAATATTTCCAACTTGTAGGCTTTGTTGTTTAGTTTCTGAAGTACCCTGAATGGGCCTTACTAGGATAGGAGGCGAGGGCAGAAAACGCTTTACTTCTTGAAAGGCTTCTTCACATGCCTCTGTCCATTCAAAATCCTTAGACTTCCTTATAGCCGCAAAGGAGTGTATTAATTTGTCTCCTGTACGTGATAAAAATCATGACAATGCGGCTAGTCTCCCGGTTAACTGTTGGACCCCCTTTTTTCGTGGTTGGAATTCTCTTATCTATTATAGCCTAGAATTTGTCCGGGTTCGCCTTGATTCCCTAGTTAGTGAGCATAAATCTAAGGAACTTCCCGGCTTGTACTCCAAAGGTACACTTGTTCGGGTTCAGTCTCATGTTGTAGCTTCTTATGGATGCAAAGGTTTCTATTAAATCCTTTACATATGACCAATTTGTGCTTGTCTTGATAACCATGTCATCTATATAGACCAACTTGCGCTTGTAGCTTCTTGTAGCGTCTATTGCATTCATTCGGATCTGATTGTATACGAATTATGCATCCATAAAGCTAAGCAAACGGAACCCAAACGTAGCATCTATCAGTCGGTCAATGTTTGGCAAAGCATACGGATCTTTAGGACACGTCTTGTTGAGGTCCGTGAAGTTCACACACATTTTCCATTTCCCGGATTTCTTCTTTACCATCACTACGTTGGATAATCAGGTCGGATACTTGATCTCCTGGATGAACCCGACCTGTAACAGCTTCTCGACTTCCTCTGCAAATGCTTTCCTCTTTTCATCACCACCCTTTCTTTTCCTTTGGGAAGCTGGCTTGATATCCGAATCGATTTCTAAGTGATGGCACATGAAATTGGGGTCTATCCCTAGCATGTCTAAAGGTTTCCAGGTGAAAATATACATATTTTCTTTTAGTGTTTGAACGATCTCTTTCTCCTCTTCGGGGGACAAGTTGGCCCCGATGTGTGTAACATGGGATGGTATGTGCCCAATTTGGACTTGCTTTGTTTCTTTGTTGGGCACTATGTTGTCTTCAACTGAATCATCACGTGGGTCGATCTCGACCAAGTGAACTTTGAGGGTATTTTTGGGATCTGCTTCTCTTGTGGGTTCCTTTCTTTTCAACTTTAGGCTATCCTTGTAACACTTTCTTTCTAGCCCCTGGTCGCCTTTGACAATACCAACCCGACCATCTCCATGTGGGAATTTCATGGTCAAATACTGAGTTAGAAGCGAAGCTTCCAAGGAGTTGAATGATGGTCGGCCTATAATGATGTTATAGGGTGAAGTAGAATTGACTATCAGGTACCTCACTCGGACGGTCTTCACATTAGCGGTGTTGCCAAAGGTGGTCAGTAACGCTAGGTGCCCGAGCACCTGCACTTGTTCTCCTGAGAATCCTACTAGACTGCCTTTAAATGGTAATAAGTCGGTCATATCGAGCCCCATTCCTCTGAAAGCATCCCAATACAGTACTCGGTTGAGCTTCTGGGGTCTGTCAATACACTTTTCACGCTCCAGACTCTTACTTGTACTTTAAGAACCATGAGATCATTTTCATGAGCTAAGACTCTTACGGGGTCTCGTTTTGAGAATGTTACAACATATAATTTTCCTTCCGGATTCTCTGGAGATCTCTGGTCGATATGCATGACTGCCCTAGCATATCTCTTTCTGGATGAATTTGTTTCTCCGCCACTAGTAAACCCTCCAGTGATGGTGTTTAGTGTGTGTTGAGATGTCTTTGTCTTGTGACCCTCTTCTGCATTTGAACTCTTCTTTTGGACTGACTTTTTTGGTCCCTGGTCGTCTCAGCGGGGACTTCTCTTGTTATTTTATAGTCGAGAATCCTTCATATATGCCAAGAGATGGCCTTTCTGGATTAGAGCTTCAATTTCGTTTTTTAGCTGTTGACAATCCTCGTGTGATGTCCCCGTATACGGTGGTAATTATACCAAGACTCAGGTTGCCTTCCCATGATAGTGTTGGCTCTTTTGGAACGATGAGGCTCTGGTAACAGGTTCATATGGCCGAGTTCTTTAAGGATATCTCCCTTGCTTGCATTCAATAGGGTGAGGTCTCTGCCTGACTCATATGATTGTTTCTATGGTCTGGGAGCATGTCGCTTGCACATAGCTACCTAAGGATGCTCCTTTCTCCTGTTCAAAGCCTCTTCATTGCTCTTTGTCTTTTTGCTACTATCCTGGACTCTTTTCTCTTGGTTACTTTCTTCTCCTTTGTTGTGACACTCAGCCCGAGTAGTGATCTCGTCCATGATGATAGCCGACTTCTGAGCTAACGACTCGTTGAACTGTCCGGCTCGTAATCCATGTTGAAAAGCTACCATAAATAGTTCCTGGTTTGGATGAGATACTTTGAGGGTTTCCTCATTGAATTGAGCCATGTACTCACGTAGTGATTCTGACTATTTCTATCGAACACTGAACAATGTGGTTGTGGACACCTTCAGAGAAACATTAGGTGCATTGTCATTTAACCCAAAAACAAGCTTTTCATAAGTTTTATTTTCAGTTTGCTGTGATGGGTAATCATAAGGGGGAAACATTCACATTAGGTTAAACACTCACTTAGTTCAAATACTCACCCAAACAAGTGAGAGATACACCACATATTCACCAAAAAACCTTAAGATGATAGGTGTATGAGTTATCTCACTTATAAAGTGCTCAACCTCCACTTTTTTAAGCAATGTGGCACTTAGAACTCGCACTTGTTTCTCAATACAACTCACATCATCTTTCAATAATCTCCCCCTCGAGTGTGAGTCCATCCGCTATGGTCATTCTCAACTGGAAGCTCTTTCATCCACATACTTGTATCGCATTGAGAGAAACCTTTGTCTCGTCATGGGCACTTTAACGGAACACGTCACCTGACCACTATGTCAGGAAGTCTTTTGACACAAGGAGTTGGTTCCTTACTCGAACCATCAGCTCTAATACTACTGATGGGTCATCATGAGGGAGAAGCATTCACATTAGATCAAAAACTTACCTAAAGGTCAAAGACTCATCCAAACAAGTGAGAGAGACACCACATATTCACCCAAAACTTTAAGGTGATAGGTGTATGAGTCATTTCACTTATAAAGTGTTCAACCTCCACTTTTATAAGAAATTTGGGTCTTAGAACTCACACTTGTTTTCAACCTGTTGCTACTTTATAATTGAAGTGGAACATGGTTCAACTGACTTTTTCGATGACTTTCCATCCAATCGCCTTCTCGAACCACAAAATGCAATCATCCCGAAACTCATTCTTGTCACCTCTTCTTCAAATGATATATGCGAGAGAAGCTTTCATTTCAATCACATCAATACAATATTTTTTGTTGACTTTGCGGTCGGTTGTTAAACACAAATAACTCCTTAATGAAGTTTCTAACTTCCAAATGATCGAGAGAAAGAAAGAAGATATTGGTGGCCACAAATATTATATTTGAGAAACACATATTATAGATATCTAAAAAATCTTTGGTGTGAGGCCGCAGTTTCATAAACTCTCCTTTGGACTTGTGCTTTTTAGAGATAAAAGTCTCCATTTTCTAGGAGCATGTATTCCATAATCTAGAAATTACAAAAAAAATACATCACATGTGTAAATAAAAATGGTTACACAATTAACTAAAAAGAAATGAATATGAATAAAGAAAGGAAAGCATATATACCCAATTTGGTAAAGACACAATCCATTCATCAACATTGAATTCTAAAACTCCGCAATGAGTAGTTCTTTTGGCAGAACAATTTCTCAGTTTAAATAATATTGGATATTCTATGTTCATATGTGATACAAGATTTTAACAAGAATATAAGTATTAATTTAGAAGCGAGAAAATAATCAAATTATTGAAAGTTGATTGGTAAATATAAGCTTACAGAGGTGATGTAGAGTTCAAGCGGGCATGATAATTGAAAGAGTAAGAATATGCATTAGCTTTCAAAATTTCACAATTTTTAATACAAAGGAACAAAATTTAACCATGTAATATATTGCACATACTTTTATCACTTTTATCACTGTTTTCCTGAATTGGCTGCAAAAAATATATAAGAATGAGGTTATGTTTTTTTTACAGTATAATGATAATAAATCATTATGTTTGAGATGCGTTAGGTGACATACCCTATCAAGAGATGAGACAGAGAAACAACGATAAACATGTTCAAAGATCTCATTTTGGAGCAAATTCATTGTATGTTCATAAAAATTCTCATCCCACTGATCTTGATCGTCATGAAAATCCTCATTCCAATCTAGATCTTTAGAAAAATACCAATCCCATTGATATTCATATTCATATTTATCATAATCATACGAGTGATCATTCATTTGAGCTTCGAGTGAATCTTCACTCGACTGACCATCAGAAGAATCCTCGCTCGACTTATCCTTAATCTATTGAGGTGAATCATAATCCTCGTTCGGATGAGTATCAGGAAAATCATCAGTTAGATGATCTTCCATTGAATCCTCATATAACTGATCATCGTTTTCAAGTGAATCTTTATTCATTTGATCTTCACGCAAATCCTCCTTCAGCTGATTTTTATCCCAATTCTACAACAACAAATATATAAGTCAATAAGACCAGATTAATAACCATAATAACCAATAAAGAACAATTAAAAAATCATTTCAATTTTTACAAGACAATAACTCAGCATTAAAATATACTCTGAACAAAAAATTTAAACTAAAATAAAAATAAATGACATAGTAATTGTTCCATTGCGGAGCCAATTACGATGAAGAGAAGCTTCCCAAGTGATTTGGCGATGCATCACTGTGGATTCAAGATTGTGATCTTGGTGCCTCTTAAATCAGAGACGTCGATCTTAAACTCATGTTGCTAACCAGTGTCAATCTTTAATCAAAATTGTTAATCTCTGCTATTACGGATCAAAAGGGGGGATGGTACCTACATGGTTAATACACCAACGCCAAAGTCATTTAGGGTTCAAGATAATTTTAGTGAAAATGGATATTAGAGATTGTGTACCTGAAAAACCCTTTGTGAAGGTATTTATACCTCAGACTTAATGGAGCGAGCAAAATAAGTAGGCCTTGACTTATTGGGCCTTTGGTCAGCATGAAACAATTTCCTCCAATAATCGTTGAATACTCTGGATGTCGGGGGAGTCTTTTAGAAGTCGTGGTCGGATTTCAGGAATGGTTTTCTGTGCATGGGAATACATGCATAGCTTTGGTTATACCAAAGATTAATGGGGAACATGATCATTGAATGAAATCCTATCATTGAAACATTAATCCATTTTTCTCCTGATGTGTGATTTTAAAAGGTAGAGAATGGTGTGATGTTGCTTGCTATGAACTTGAGTGCGCTTGAGTTTGGTTGTATTTCCAAGATGAAATATGACAGTTAATCCGCTTTTGCTTCTTACTTTCAATGTGATTTGCTCGGTTTCCTTCACATATATAAGAGTGGAGGAAATTTGGGGAATTTTCACAACGTTCTAGATTGAATTACCCTTTTCTAGTTGAGCCTTTCCCACTTCTCTGAGAGGGTTTTTCACATGAGTAACCATCGTCACACATTCAAAGCTTCAAAGCTTCGACTTTTGATTTTATTTTTTGCTTCATTGCCTTCGACCTCAATTTCTAGGTACATTCTCTTCACTTCCACTTTTTCATTCTAGCATTTGATGTATCTTCGGTAAGATGAGCGATAACCCTGCTATCATGAGTTTAATTCGGAAAGTAGCACTTCTTATTATTCGAAAAGGGGAACAAAGTATGTATCACTTTCTCTTTTCTTTATTAGTGGGGATTTTAAGCCGGAGATTGTCTCTCAAGTTGATGATTCGAAAATGGAAGAAGTGTCTTGAGATTCTCTTTTAGGCAAAGCTCTTTTCGGGAATCCCTCAGAGGCTATATTTTCATAGAAAGTCGATGGGGTGATATCTTTGTTGAGAAACTATTGCCTCCCCCTGCCTTGACTGAGATGGAAACCAAAGTTGCTCATCAAAGGAGGGAACTAATATAAGTGAATGAACGGTCATGAGCCCAAAGATACTGAAATCTCATGCCATTTAGAGTGCAAAGAGGAGTCTAACGTTATGATCACTTTAAAGCTGATGAGCTATCCTGAAGGGGAATTCTGTTAATTGAGCTAGACAAGGCGAATAAGTACTAGAAGGTGTCCATCGAATTGTTAGGGACACCTCCCATTGTGAATACTTCCAAGGCTATAACCAATACAACATTATAGTCGACAACTCCTCGGATTGGTTCATTCTTCCCGTAACACTTCCTAGAAAGTATTTTACTAGAAACTTCTGTCAAAAATCCCTCTCATGTCAGTTCTTCTCCTTTGTTTTGCATTATGCTTTTAGTTCCTCTCCACCATCAATGTGCTTCCCCATTCAACAAAAAGGTAACATACTCTATCTTAGTCTCGCCAGTGCAATGTATAACTTCAAATATTTTCTCGATCTCTTGCAGCCATAGACCAACCTTGTCAGGATCATGATCACCCTCAAACCTCTGCTGATTGTGGTGTCTAAACTCTGTTAAGCCTCTAACTACTTCCAATACTTCTTTTCATTTCCATTCCTCATCTCTCCGGGCCTGAGTTTGAACTGGTAAAAAGCCGCCGCATTAGCTTGTTGGGTAATGGCAGCCGCCATATCACACATTGCCTGCATCATCTTCATGATATTAAATCCATTCTCAATGTTGGTATTGATGGGTCTTCTGGGTGCCATTCCTTAATTCCTATAAATTTATCGAGTTAGGATTATTCTAACATTCAATCAAAAATATTGGGTGACAAATTACTTACTCACGCTTTCAAGTAATTTCAGTTTGCATAATGTACTTAAATTACCGTCTTGGGGCATTCAAACATTCATAAGAAATCATTCACACATAGTCTTAATAAAATAGGATGACAACTTTCATACCCTAATTTTTGCCCCTAAGGTTCCACCTTATTCACATAATTTTCATGACATTTAGCATTACATATGTGTGTGTCTTTATGCATCACTAACCCATTACAAATACAAGAAATGTGTGCTTGCTTGCTTTACAAGTTAGGTTGTGCCTCAAGATGTTCAAATGGATGATTAGCCCATGATTGGTATGATCCTCAACATCTCAAGCCCCAATTCATTCAAGTTTGATCAAGGGTTTCCTCTCACCAATAATCAAGTGCAAGATGGCATTGAATCAAGATCAACAAGTCCCAAGTCATCTGGTGCATCCAAATTAGGGTTTTGACCTAATTCAGTCCCTTGGTTGACTTTTTCATTTGAGGATGATCCTATACTTCAAAACATGATTCAAAGACCTAAAATATATCTTTGAATACCATTCAAAAGAACCTAATTTCCCAAGAAGCTTGATTCATTTGCAATCACAAAGTTGAATTCATCTTATAACAAAGTGAAACAACTGGTCAAGTCAAAGCCTGATTTTTGGCACTTCTAGGTCAAACATGGTTTCCTCAAGTCAAATATCATGAAAATATAATTGGTTGATGCATTTATAATGATAAATAAAGAAAATAAAATAAAAGATCAGAGTTGCAAAATTAGGGTTTTGGAAAATTTCACTAAGTTATGAAATCCTATGATTTTTTCCCTACTTTCCAAGTCTATAACTTCCTCCTCAAGCAACCATTTATTTGCTCCAAATACCAAATTGAAGATCTTGCTACATACTTCAACTTAGTACTAGGGGATGATTTCCAAAAAAAGTATGGATAAAGAGATATGAGGCCATGAAGTGGAGGGTTCACTACTTTTGGAACAAAAACACTTAGAAAGTATTTCAACCAAATCTGCCTATGCCATGAAGCTAACTTTGCAAGCATTTTTCATCATAATCCCAATTGAATCAAGGAAAGTTGTCAACATGAAAGTTGTAGAGGATTTTTCAAGCTTTCCAACGAGTCAAAGAGCAAAGATTTATCTTACATGAGCTAGAAGTTATGATTTTTGCAAGAAGCATTGATGAGGATGAATTCAAGACAACATACAAGTTTAGAGACACTTTTGACCACTTTCCCAACCTTATTTACGCACAAGGTCAACATGAATCTTGTATTATCCCATAATATATTCAAGATGGTACCAAATATATTGAAGTTCTATCTTTTTTCATAGTAGAAAACCTCATCCCAAGGCATGAACTTAAGTTTTGTTTTGATGCATTAAGTAAAATGCCAAAAAGTCAAGAAACTTGATCACCAAGACAGAATTGGTTCTTAACGTTAAGGCCAAGGTCACAATTTGAATGATGATGGTACAAATGGTTAAGATATGATATTGCTTAGAAAATAAGTTGCTTGAACTTTGCATTCAGGTCTTGAAACATGGAAAAGTACATTGGATAATAGGGTGCTTCCCAATCCAAAATTTTCCTCAAAGAAAACCAACTTATTTTCCTATAAATAGAGGCCATTTCTGATCATTTAAAAGGGATAACACAAGCATAAAAACATCTTAAACCTCTTCACACCAGAACTTGCACATTCTTGCAAAACTTCAAAATCCATAAAAGTGAACACTTGAAATTCACAAACCATTGCATAAATCTTCATTCTAACACTTCAAACACATCACATACAACTTGTATAATTCTTTGAAACACTTCAAACATCATCAAATCCTCCATAACCATAAATTTCATCTTCACATCACCATTGTTTCATAACTTGCAAGAGCAATCAAATTTTTCATTCCAAACATTTTCCATTCAATCTAGGCATCCAAACACTTCCTAAACACTTAATAGAAGTGATCTAAATCATCTAAAAACTTTTGTAACTACTAAAACACTTCCATCACATCTCACTTGCTCAAGCTGTAGTTTGATTTATGTAGGGAGTTCCAGAAGGTTTCAATCCAATTCAACCACATCAACACATTCCTTGGAGGTCAGGAAAACTTTTAGGATCATCACTTTGCTTCTGTAATAGCTCTAAAGCAAAACATGATTTTCACTTTTGGAGGTAAGTAGCTCTTTCTCTAACTCTATGATTCATGCATCATTCTTGATCATATGAGTTACAAACATGTTTGTCAGGCTGTGAGGATCATTTACCCTATGTCAATTGATTTGATATGTATTGTATGGAATTTCATTATAGATTTTCATATTTGGGTTCATATTGGTTTTGATTTGATTACTTGTTATGTGTTGAAAATAAATGAAATTAAATTGTACCATCATGATCCTCATAAAAATCCAAACATTTTTCATGTTTACATCGTGCAAAAATATTGAGTATTAAAGGAGATAGGTTTTCCAGAAAAATCAAAAATGGAGGAAGAAGATGAAGATGACGATGGCGCCATTTTCATATTTTTAAATTCGTTTTAATATATATTTTTTAGTTCCATTTTAAAACCTGAATGGGCATTGCGCCATGGTAGTTAGTGTTTGTTTGGTGTGTGAAGCGAGCTCAAGGTTTGGGGTTCGAATCCCCCTCACCCCATACCTTTTGCATTTTATTTTTTAACCATTTTCAACTAAAACCTTAATATTTTATTTAACACACGTGTTATCTTTCACACCTAAGGAATATGGTCCAGTGGTAAGATTTTGGGCCCATCACTATAAGGGCATGAGTTCAAATCCCTTTGGTGACAATCCTTTATTTTTTAACACCTAGTTTTCATGTTTTTCTTCTCATTTTCTCTCAATTATTTATATAGGAAAAATTAATTATTTTTGAATGATTTTTCGTTCACTTTTCATTTATCCCTTATATTTTGAGAGTACTTCAAAAATACTAAAAATAATATTTATTTCATATATTTTTGTATAGTTTAAAACATATACTTTTGTGTTTTAAAACATTTTTGATGGTGTTGTTTAGATTATTTCTTTGATCTAATTGAACATATATGTTTATGTGACCATAGTATTCTTTGATTAAGTCTTGTTAATAACTTGTACCGTGCTTAGTGTCCCTTTTTCTTTAGAAAAAGCTTTAATTAAATGGTTTGTTTGAGTGACTACCTTTAGGGTTTTTCTTTTGCCTTACCATGATCATCTAATCCATGATTCATATACATGTTTTATATTGTTTGTGATGTTTCAAATTGATTAAATCTTTGCTCACATGTCCTAGTATTTCCTTCATAAACTTCCACAATGTCAAACATGTCTATTTGTCTTATGCTTTGCATGTTATACACATGTCTTGATACCATGCTTAATCATTATTGATGCTTTACCTGTTCATACTTGCTAAATTTATCTATTAAGTTTCTCTTGACATTAGTGTATAGGTTCATCATAACCTCACCCTTTGTTTAGACTTAGTTCAAACATTAGGATCCCATCTAAAATCAACTCCAATCAAACTCTGGCCATCTTTGGCTTCAAACTCAAAACTCTTCCCCATAATATAAATCAAGCTTTTGGTACTTTCTCTTTCATTTAAGTGATGTAATTGACCTACTTGTCGATTCTATATCTAAGTTGATATCCCTCTCTTAATATGGTGCAGAGATACTCTTTCATTTAAGTGATGTAAGTGGCATACTTGTTGATTTTATATCCAAGTTGTAGTTCTTCTCTTATTATGCAAAGATCTTTTATCTTTCTATGTTTATGGTGGTATAGTTGAGCAATCCCTCTTAAGGTGACAACTTATCTTTTCTCCTAAAAACCCAACAAACATTGCTTTTACCCGTAGTTCCCTGAACTACAAATGTTCTAACTTCCTCTAGGGATATGTAGGCATAGGATTGCGAGATCCTAACGAGCACGTCTTTTTTATTTTCACCCCCTTTTATTCATATACATTATAAAAACAACAAAATATTTCCCACTCCTATCACTCACTCAAAATAGTCAATTCTCCCAATCAAATAGCAAATAACATAAATATTTTAAGAGGTTCCTATAGGATACTATAGATACTTAGGGTGCTAATACCTTTCCTTTGTATAACCAATCCCCCGAACTTCATATCTTATTGTATTGTTTCACATTGCATGATTATGGGTTATTCTTTCTTTACCCCTTCCCTTGGATAAATTAAAGTTCGAAGGTGATGTTTTAATTTGCGAGACAAGTTAATCCAATAGCTTGGTCTCCCGATTCACCCGAAAAGTGCACGAAAAAAATAAAAATAAAAATAGCACATAAATTGAATTCACAAACCACACAAGCATGCACCCCACAAACTCTATCCCATCAAAAAATATTTGTCTGAAGCTTATTGCTCTAATACCATATTATGATACCTAGTAATTTCTTTTGTCAAAATAGAATAAAAGTTTTATAGTCAACCAGAAATAATGTCAATTCAAATACATGAGCGCAAAATTCACGCATTTCTAATTCAGTAGAAGGAAAATAAATAAATAAATAACAATTAAAATATATTGCGATCAATTTATTACTATGGAAATATTTTTTGTTGAAAAAACCTCTTCTTTCCACGACCGTAAGACAAGCAAACATTAATTAATCTTGAAACTCCACAATTGTACCTAAACTGTTGGTTGTAATTGTCAGTTTCCATTAACCACGTCCACATCAAAATAAACTAAACAAGAGTTTAAAATAAGTAAATATCAATATATCATACTATGTCCAAGAGGATTAAATAACTAATATACCTACCAAAATATATCGATATCAAACTCGTAACCTTAAAATGGCACACGCGTAAAAGATTTAAATAAAGATTACACGCAATAATGACCATAATTTGTTATATGCGAAATTATGGATGATCTTAAACTGCATGATCCGAAAATAATCAACCACCACTAAGGCAACTGTTGTGAATCTTGTTGTGAATTATGACAAAATTCAATATCAATTGGTGAGGCAAAGAACAATAGAAACCAAAATAAATGGTCTACAACAATAATAATTCGTACACAGATAATATAACAAGATAAAGCAAGAAAAAACTGAAGGTTTTTTTTACCCAGTTCTATCAAACGATCTACTATGAGGGAAAAAGCATCTCCCCAATTCCCTATATTCAGAAAGTTGTTACAGGAGATTATAGATGAGTTACAAGAAAATAGTCTTCGCCTTCAGGTTCCCAAGAACAACCCTGAAGGCGCCCAAGAACAACCTTATTTTCTATCCAAGAGCTTCCCTACCTCTCCAACTCTCAATATATGAATCACTCAAACCCAAGGTGTAATCCAAGGTTTTCTTTGTGCATAGCTGAAACCCTATGTTATACCTTTAAACCCTTGGTCTCCCTTGTTGGTGTAAACTCTAAGATTGTCACACGCCAAGCATATAAGAGATACATATTTATAATAGAAATACCTAACAAACAAAGCCCAAAATCACATGGATCCATGGACCGAATCGAAAAAGCCCAAAAACTCAAAAACACCATTCACTGTATGGACAATACTATTCACCGTACGAATGTTACTATTCATTCATACGGATAACATTGTCCACTGTATAGACGACACTATACACTGAACGATTTTTTTCTCGACTTTTCGTCCAATTTTTGCAGTAAATGCAATCTCCAAAATATAATTTCTTTCTCTTTGTCAAAAAAGGTTTTAAGGCATATTTACAATAATATCCACCTTGACTTTAAATCGTGTTGATACCAATTTAACAATCAACAACATTGTTGCTCTCTACTAAGTTGAATCTTTAATCAATAACTTTGATCAAATTTAAGCAACCCTTGAATCTTGACCTCGCAACTTGAATCCACTTGTTCCCAATTACCCTTTTCTTCCTAGCTAATTTAACAAGCCTACAAGTATGATTTTTCAACCACCCTTGACTCCACCTGTTTTCAAATGCTTCCTTGAAGGTTTTTCTTCTTTTATTTTGCAGTCCTTCAACCACATTAAAAACATGATATCCAATGCTAGCATAATCGTCCCTTTGAGATGCTATAATAACCCTCATTACCTTACCATGAGTCAAATGATAATCAAAGATCTCTGTAACCGTTCCCTCACTACTGCTAGCATCCATAGTAGGAAACTCCACCTCAATCTGAGTCTTCTGAAGAAATTCTCTACCAACCAAGTCATTTGTTTTAACCTCAGCTCTTCCCCAAAAACTCAATAATAACTCAGCGGTAACATGTATTTTTATCCCTTGATTTCTGCAAAATTCATTGTACTCCTTTGAAACTTTCTCAAGGTATTCATAATGCCTTAAACTCAAATCCCATAGCTCTTCCTTGTCATGAAAGCCTCCACTAGTTAAGGATTAATGAATAATGACATTTGAACCTTCTAAAATATATAGACCACATATTTTAGACCCTTTAGCAATAATCAATTCATCACGTGAAATCTTCAACACTCCACATTCAACTCTAGTACAATAGCCTAGATCATCAAACATACTTATAGATAACAAATTTCGCTTAAGTTCTTGAACATACCTCACATTGTGAATAAGAAGTTCACGATCATTAAACATTTTAAATATGACCGTACCAAAACCATGAACCTTGCATGCCTTATTATTACCAAGGCGAACTACTCCACCTTGCATCATCTTCAAAGTTTCAAAGTATTCTATTCTTGGACACATGTGATAAGAACAACCTGAGTCAATGATCCAACTATCTTCAGTTTCCAAACTCGATACTACTAGTGCTTTGGCATCCTCATAACTTTCCTCACGAAATGCAACTACAGCTTTTACAGAATCTTCATTGACCTTTCTTTCAAAACAATCCCTTTTAAAGTTACAGATTTTATGACAATTAAAACATTTCCCCTTTGACTTGTCAGACCTCTTTGATTTGGACATCCCTTTAATCTCACCTCCTCCGCTTGACACATTTAAGCCTTCACTGCTATCTTCAATTTTCAAATCTTTCAACTTTGAAAATTCTTTGGATTTCACCGCTGTCTGGACTTCATCCAAAGTAATAATACTGATAACGAGAAAACGCATCGATTATATTGCTAGGTTTCATTAACGTTTTATCGCATATTCACCGTTTTAACACTCGATTTCTCGAGTTTTTCTTACCATTTTGCAGGTACATCATTATATGGAGCTAAATCATGAATTAAGAGCAAAAGGAACAAAAGAAACCATAAAGAGATGAAGAAATGAAGAAGCCTGCAAAAGACTGCATAATTTGTTGCAGCCACGGCCGTCACAAGGGTGTCACGACCGTGACACCCCAATTTGAGCCATCACGACCGTAAGAGAGTGGTCACGACCGTGACACTTAAAAACCACAAGTTACGAACGTGAAGACCTTGTCACGACCGTGACAAGGGTAAAATTAGGTTTTTGACTCAGACTACGTCAAGGCATTACGTGAAGACCATTTCTCCTATTGGCATTACGTGAAGACCATTTCTCCTATTCTGTTGCCACGTTCCTGCATTCCTTCCACAAATTCAGCAAGGCCCATGCAACAAAGGACCAAAAATCCAGCCCATTAAGGATTCTATAAATAGTACAAGTTCTATGAACAAAAGACACAGAGCATTTTTTTATTCAAATTCCTGCGGAAGCTCTGCCGAACTGTATTACGAACCAGCCTTTCTATTCCTGCATTATTTTTAGTTTTCTGTTTCGTTTTTTATTGTATCCAAACCCGCCATATAACAATTTCCAACATCAGGAAATTGTTATACATTTATTTGTTTCTAAACCTTCAGCATTCGTTTATTTTCAATTTCCGCTAACTCCAAGCTTTCCGGTATGTGGAAGAAGGAGTCTGCTCGAATATTTGTTAACCAGGTTTTTCATTATATTGCAATTTAATTTAATTATAATGTTTATTTATTTTTCTGCCATGAGTACGTTATTATTAAATTTTCTATCTCTGTCTGGTTCAACATCGATGAGTAGCTAAACACCTTAGGGCGGTATGTAGTTATAACAAACTTAACCGGTAAAATATAACCATAGGCTAAAAATAATTAATCACTTAACATTCTGGCTGATACTTTTTAATTGAAATAGACCTTTTCGTTACGAGAGTAAGAAAAGAGTATTAGGTTAGGTCAAGACCACGAGAGTGTGAGATTTTAACCAGATAGCTAAAGTTAGGCATTTAAATTAAACACAGCGAGAGCGCTTTAAGATAAATTAGAATTACTTAGTTTCCAAAAATTACCTCTAAACACTTATGGGCTAGCGAGAGCAGGCATAGGGCTTTAGGGATAAGATCTGATATAAGACCACGAGAGTGTGAGTTGAGGGTATTTAAACTGGTAATCTCTACCGAATAGATTAAGTGAACACCTTTATAAGCCTAGGTTAGATTGACCCACCTAAGTTAGTATAATTACATACCGACCGCCTTAGTATTACTTTATTAAAACTTAAATTTAATTCCGCCTTTAATAGTCTTAAAAATCAACAAAAAATCGTGACAACCATTCGCCTTAGCTAAACTAGAAGTTCATCTAGCACTAAGTAACCATAGAATCCCTGTGGATCGATAATCTTAAATATTACTTCGATAGGCTGTGCACTTGCAGTAAGATACCGCTAGACGCATAAGTAGACACGTTTTTAGCCCATCAAGTTTTTGGCGCCGTTGCCGGGGATTCCTTAATTTAGTTACTAGTGCATTTAGGTAGCATTGTCTAGACTAAGGTATCAACTATTTAATTTAATCTAATCTCCGAGTGTATGCCAAGTACTCGCTCTAAAAGCGAAGACTTGCAACCTCTAATCCCTGAATCGGAACGCTTCTTACACGTAAGAAGACGTATATTCGATTTCGAAAATAATTACAATATTCCAGATCTTCAATTAGATCCGCCTAAACCAGTCGTAAAATCAAAGGACGCAGAGATGGCTGAAGAACAGACTCATCCACTCAAGTATTACGCTAATCCTTCGCAAGCTGAACCGCATTCAAGCATTGCAGCGCCGGCTATCAACCGAAATGATTTCGAACTAAAACCTTCGTTGATATCAGTCGTGCAACAAAATCAATTCGCCGGAAATCCTACCGAGGATCCAAATCTTCATCTTTCGATCTTTGTGCAATATGCAGATACCGTAAAAGCCAATGGAGTTATCCAAGAAGCTATTAGACTACGTTTATTTCCTTTTTCGCTTCGAGACAGAGCAAGAGCTTGGCTTCAATCTCTGCCTTCGAACTCAGTAACTACGTGGGAAGAACTTAAGAGAGTTTTCTTGAATAGGTATTTTCCACCTAGCAAGACAGCTATGCTGAGAGCTCAGATCAACGGATTTAAGCAAAGAGAAAGTGAATCATTATTCGAAGCTTGGGAACGCTATAAGGATCTACTGAGACTTTGTCCACATCATGGATTAATAGAATGGATGGTCATCCATACCTTCTATAATGGACTCTTGTACAATACAAGAATGACAATTGACGCTGCCGCGGGTGGTGCATTGATGGACAAAGAATATAATGATGCCTATGCACTTATCGAAAGTATGGCTCAAAATCATTACCTTTGGGGAAGCGAGAGAGTCGCAACTGAGAAACCAACAAAGGGAGGTATGTACGAAGTAAGTAGTATGGACCAAGTCAATGCGAAGTTTGACCAACTAAGCCAAAAGATCGATAACTTGGCCATAACACCTACAGCCACCGTGGCTGCAGTAACACCTAACTGTGAGTTATGTGGAGTCCCAGGACACGAAGTTTCTGATTGTCAACTATTGGAAGGAACTCCCACTGATCAAGTGAATTATGCTCAAGGAAACCCTTACTCAAACACATACAACCCAGGTTGGAAGAATCATCTGAACTTCTCCTATAAGAATAACAATGCTTATTACGCACCAGGTCAAGCACCAGCTACATCACCAGGATATCAAAAGACTGCTCCTAATATCCCTAGAAAATCGAACCTTGAATTGATGATGGAGAACTTTATAGCTAACCAATCTCAAACAAACAAGGACTTCTTAAACCAAAACATTCACACTAGTGAGCAGATTAAACAATTAGTGAGCAAATTAGATGCATTAGCTACACATAACAAAATGCTTGAAACTCAGATTTCACAAGTAGCTCAACAACAAGCACCTACTGCTGCACCAGCTGGAGTATTCCCTGGACAACCTCAACCTAATCCGAAAGGACATGCTAACGCTGTAATATTAAGAAGTGGCAAGGAACTTGACGGACCTACCGATCCAAGACTTGACAATCCAGCCATGTACCAAAAACCGGATAAACCGACTGAAGTGGTGAATGATCCAGAAGAAAAGGAAGATGACAATCGAGAGGTAGTGGAGAAAGAACAACCTTATGTGCCTCCACCACCCAATAAACCACCAATTCCATACCCTCAAAGATTAATAAATTCCAAGACGACAGGTCAATTTAAGAAATTTGTCGAACTTCTGAAACAGTTGAATATTACTATTCCGTTTACAGAAGCAATTACCCAAATACCCTCGTATGCTAAGTTTTTAAAAGAAATCTTATCCAATAAGAAAAAGATAGAGGATAACGGAACAGTTACACTTACTGCCGAGTGTAGCGCCATAATTCAGAATAAAATGCCTCCTAAGCTAAAAGATCCAGGAAGTTTCTCTATACCCTGTGTAATAGGAAAATTCGTCATTGACAAAGCTCTATGCGATTTAGGAGCCAGTATCAGTGTTATGCCCTTGACGATTTGCAAAAGGCTAGACATGGGAGACCTAAGACCAACTAAAATGTCTGTTCAACTAGCCGATCGCTCTGTTAAATATCCTGTAGGCATACTAGAAAACGTCCCAGTACGTATAGGACAATTCTACATCCCTACTGATTTTATAATCATGGACATCTCTGAAGACTCCACCACACCTATCATACTAGGAAGACCATTCTTAGCTACCGCCGGAGCTATAATAGACGTAAAAAGAGGAAAGCTAACCTTTGAAGTAGGTGAAGAGAAAGTTGAATTTATTTTAACACAATTCTTACAATCACCAGCTATAAAGGATACATGCTATCTATTGGACGTAATTGACGAATGTGTAAGAGAAATGGAACTGAAAGAGACCACTTATTCTGAAATAATGAAAATTCAAATCCCTCCGATTTTCGAAGATGATAATTGGCGAAAACCGTATCAGGATGATAGTCTAAGCGAAAGTTTAGCACTTACACCGGATCCCATGCCAAGTAAAGATAAACCTACGTTAGGATTAAAAACTTTACCTCATAACCTAAGGTACGAATTCTTAGACGTTGAATGTAAAAGACCAGTTATAGTAAATTCCAGTTTAGGAACTATAGAAACAAAGAAACTTTTAGATGTCTTGAAGAAATATCCAACTGCATTAGGATATAACATATCTGATCTCAAAGGAATATGTCCTTCAGTTTGTATGCATCGTATTCTACTAGAAGAAGATTGCAGAACCTCCAGAGAATCTCAAAGAAGAATTAACTCAACCCTTAGCACTGTAGTAAAAGAAGAAGTTAAGAAATTATTAGATGCCGGGATAATATATCCAATCTCTGATAGTGAATGGGTTAGTCCAATACATGTAGTGCCAAAGAAAGGAGGTATCACTGTTGTGAAAAACGCTCAAGGCGAATCGATATCGCAAAGAGTAGTGACGGGATATAGAGTGTGCATAGATTATCGTAAACTAAACAAAGCCACTCGAAAAGATCATTTCCCACTACCTTTCATAGATCAAATGTTAGAACGATTAGCCAAGCATTCTTACTTCTGTTATCTTGACGGTTACTCAGGATTTTTCCAAATCCCTATCCATCCTGATAATCAAGAGAAGACTATATTCACATGTCCTTATGGAACGTTCGCTTATAGGCGAATGCCCTTTGGATTATGCAACGCTCCTGCAACCTTTCAAAGATGTATGATGTCAATCTTCGCAGATTTTATAGACAACATCATGGAAGTGTTCATGGACGACTTCTCTGTATGCGGGCAAAGTTTTGAAGGATGCTTATCGAACTTAGAAATGGTGTTAGAAAGGTGTGTAAAAGTAAATCTCGTGCTTAACTGGGAGAAATGTCATTTTATGGTCAACGAAGGAATAGTATTAGGTCATGTAATATCCGACAAGGGAATTGAAGTTGATAAAGCTAAGATTGAAGTAATAAAAGATCTTCAACCCCCTAAAACCGTTCGAGAAATACGAAGCTTTTTAGGACACGCCGGTTTTTACCGACGATTCATCAAAGATTTCTCGAAAATCACTAAACCTCTTACTGGTTTATTAATGAAAGACGCTGAGTTCATATTCAATGAAGATTGTCTTAAAGCATTCGAAACTCTAAAAACAGCCCTCATCACCGCACCAATCATGCAACCCCCTGACTGGAGATTACCTTTTGAAATCATGTGCGATGCGAGTGACTATGCTGTAGGTGCAGTTCTAGGCCAGAGAAAGGAAAAGAAACTTCATGCGATTTACTATGCCAGTAGAACCTTAGATTCTGCCCAGATGAACTACGCTACTACCGAAAAAGAATTGTTAGCAGTTGTCTTTGCGCTTGACAAATTCCGTTCTTACCTAGTAGGAGCGAAAATAATCATTTACACAGACCATGCTGCTATCCGATATCTATTAACTAAGAAAGATGCTAAACCAAGACTCTTAAGATGGATTTTACTCTTACAAGAGTTTGATCTAGAAATAAAAGATAAGAAAGGTACTGAGAACGTCGTAGCGGACCATTTATCTAGAATAGAAGGTATTAAACCCGAACAAGTGCCGATTAACGATGATTTTCCGTATGAACAGCTGATAGCACAAATAGGAAGCGACCTAGCTCAGTTAGATATAAATGAACCAGAATCCGTGGAAACAATCCAGACAACTGTAGGACTACCATGGTACGCTGACATTGTCAACTACCTAGCCGCAGGAGCTCTTCCACCCGATCTAACCTATCAGCAGAAAAAGAAATTCTTTCATAATCTGAAACATTACTATTGGGATGAACCATTATTGTTCAAAAGAGGACCAGATGGAATCTTTCGCCGATGTATTCCCGAAGAAGAAATAGAAGATGTCATTGCTCAATGCCATTCATCTCCTTATGCTGGACATGCAGGCACTTCCAAGACTTGTGCAAAAATCTTGCAAGCCGGCTTATTCTGGCCTAATCTATGGAAGGATGTCCACATCGCTGTTATAAATTGCGATCGGTGTCAACGCACTGGCAATATTTCAAGAAGAGATGAAATGCCTCAAAAAGGAATTTTAGAAGTAGAAATCTTTGACGTCTGGGGAATAGATTTCATGGGACCATTCCCATCATCTTTCGGTAATAATTACATACTCGTAGTTGTTGATTAAGTTTCGAAATGGATTGAAGCCATAGCTTCTCCTACAAACGATACACGAGTAGTAATAAAGCTTTTCAAAAATATAATCTTTCCCAGATTTGGTGTGCCTAGACTCGTCATAAGTGACGGTGGCTCGCACTTCATTTCAAAAATCTTTGACAAATTACTATCTAAATATGGAGTAAGACACCGTGTGGCTACACCATATCACCCACAAACAAGTGGACAAGTCGAAGTCTCAAACAGAGAAATTAAACAAATCTTAGAAAAGACTGTCGCCATATCTCGGAAAGATTGGTCATCTAAACTTAATGAAGTTTTATGGGCTTATAGGACCGCTTACAAGACACCCATAGGTACTACACCTTTCAAACTAGTTTATGGAAAATCTTGTCACCTCCCAGTAGAACTAGAACACAAAGCTTATTGGGCGATCAGAACTCTCAATATAAACTATAATGCTGCAGGAGAAAAGCGAATCCTAGACATTAACGAATTAGAAGAATTAAGGTTAGATGCATATGAGAATGCTAAGATATATAAAGAAAGAACTAAGCGATGGCATGATAAACGCCTATCTAGGAAAGAATTTAGTGTGGGAGACGTTGTACTCCTCTTTAATTCAAGACTTAGGCTCTTTCCTGGAAAATTAAAATCTAGATGGTCAGGACCCTTTGAAATAACTAAAGTATTCCCGAGTGGAGCAATAGAAATTAAGGGTAGGAATAGTGAACCATTCATAGTAAACGGACAACGTTTAAAACATTATCATAAAGTTGAAAATAGAGATTATGCGAATAATCTAAAGCTTTTAGAATTGTCCATTAACTCCCCTGGTTAATCTAAACCTAAGCATTACGTCAGGCTTTTGACGATAAAAACAGCGCTTAGTGGGAGGCAACCCATTTACTTATTTAATTATTTAAACTATTCTTTTCTTTTAGCATATTGTTATTTATCGTTTTACTATTTGTTTAATTGTTTTGTCATTTTATAGTTTTATTTTATATTACTATTATTGCCATTACATTATGCATTTCATTTTCTTATTTTTATCTTAAATCACTTTTTACAGATTTTCTAAAGTCTTTTCCACTTTCCTTCTTCCCCTGATTTGTTTCCCCCATATTTGCACTGACCATGGCTAACCAACCAATTAACCATATGGAAACCAAATTTAGAGGTAGGAACCAAAGAATGAAGTTTGAAGAGTTATCACAGAGGCAAATGGATTTGACCCTGTACCCGGATGATAAGACTATGGAAACCCTAGGTATACATGATAGTGTCATGTACTTGTTAAACCGACTCGGATGGGAGAATGCATTGATCCAACATAAGTTTGTGACTTACCGCGAGCTCACCCTTGAGTTCCTTAGCTCCTTAATTTACCTACCTGAGCGCGGTTTTGGATTTAGGAAAGGATTTATTAGTTTCCGCCTATTTGGAATAGAATATGACTTTAACCATAAAGAACTAGCTGACTTGTTAGGATTCCCTAGTGGACCATTTGCTTTTACTACCACACAGGTAGAATTGATGGATATTGAGCTAGATTTCTTTTGGGGAACTTTAACCGGAAACTACCACCCTGAACCAAATAACATGAATAATGATGAGATCCATAATCCTGCTCTCCGTTACTTCCATAAATTCCTTGCCCACACCTTCTTTGGAAAAGAAGAAAACATTACCGGAGTTTCTAAAGATGAAATATTTATTATGTCATGTTTCACTAATGGACAGCCTGTTAATGGTGTACCTTTCATGATGCAAACCTTCACCCGTATCCAAGAAGAACCTGAATTACCTATATTAGTAGGAGGTCTTGTAACCATGATTGCTGATGCCATAGGACTTAGGTACCAACTGGACAGGTGCAACCGTCTAGGAACAATCCGCCCTATGAATCTTAATTTCTGCTTCAATAGACATATCATAAGGAATTTAGGACATCCACCTTTTGAGTACCTAATCCGGAACGAAGTAGTAACCCTGTTCACATTGCCTAACCATGCTAGAGTAAGTGTTCACAATAAGGATAACTGGCTTTATGAGTTAAACCCACCTGATTATCCATCTACTCCTGAAACACCTCAGTCTTACAAGATAAAAGATGATATAATGACCAATGTCGAAACTGACCCTGAGACACCTCCTGTTTACCATGACATTGACCACACTGAAGAAGTACATGAAACCCCTGAAGTGAATCAAGGAGATTATGCTAACAACTTACAAAACATCATGAACACTCTCAATGCTTACCAAACTGACATTAATTTATTTAAAGAAGACATTAAGAGCATGCGATTGGACATTATAGGATTGACTGACATAACCTGCGAACAATTCTATCACTTGAACTCCGCCATCGAAGACTTGAAGAAACGCTTTTGAAAATGCTATAAGTGATTTAGTTTATTTTTCTCATTGTTTTCGTTTCTAGTTAGATTTATTTTTCGCAACAATTTCATACCGTAATTTCCGTTTATGTAACTTCATTTTCAATTACTTTATGCAATGCACCTTTAATTCCAAAATTTCTCCATTTTTAGCAATTTATATATTTTTCATTCTATGTACTGTTATGCTTGCATTATTTCATATTATATACAATCTCTCATGCCATGCAAGTTAGTATAGTACTGTGTTGAAATTATATACTATATGGTGTTTATAATTTAATATGAGTGTTAGTGAAGAAAATACATTATTATAAAATATGTGAATTAAGTGAGAAAATGTTTTTCTAGAAATTATTCAACGAAGCGTGCCCTCACGGTCGTCATACCCATCTCACGATCGTGACGTGCTTAAATAGCGTGTCACGACCGTCACACCCCTGTCACGACCGTGACAACCCCTATTACAGGAATCGTGAGAAACAGAACTGTTTCTCTTCGTGCCTCTTCTTCTTCTTCCTCCATAACTTCCTCAAAACTGCCCATTTTCTCCATAACCTCTGTAACCTCCCCATTACCAACTTTAAACCTTCGTAACCTCCCCCATTACCAACTTTAAACCTCATTAACCCCCCCATTATCATAACCTATCACATTCTCACTCTCCATTATTTATCCCGAATCAATATTTCTTTCATTTTACCATTTTTTCACAAAACATCAAAAATCTTCATTCTTCACTCTAAGCTCTTGCATGCAATGGATTCTATTACTTTTAGAGAAGGTGATGCTGGAGAAACTCAGAGAGAACGTTTTCTCCGATTCCAAAACCGCAGTGTGCAACCTACACGTTACATTGACACTGTCTGTTTGAGGGAACTCGGAATGCTTGCCAGTGTTACAAGCCTGCTTCAAAAAGTCGGTCTGTGGGATCTTTGCAGTCAACCTCAGCCCACATTCGAGCTTCTGACACTGGAGTTCTTAAGCTCATTCAGTTACATCACCGGTACCGGTTCTCAGAGTCAGCTCACCGGTGTCGCCAAATTCAGATTGCATGGCCAAGAGTTCAACATTCCGCAAGACAGGATAGCCGAGTTGTTAGGCTTCGATCACAGAACTGAAGCTCACCGTCGCGTGCCCGATAATTTTAGTGAACAAGCTTTCACTCTATGGCACGATTTAACCAACACCCGTGCATCAGCCTTCCAAAGCCTCAACGCTACGCACATTCACAACCCGACAATCCGCTATTTCCACCGTGTCATATGCAACACCATCTTCGCTCGAGAAAGCAACCATAAGCTCAACTCCAAGGAGCTTCTATTCTTACACTGCGCTCTTAATGACGAGCCGATCAACGCTGCCCCTTTCATGCTTTATCATATCCAGGCCATTGCACACAGAGGCTCCACCCCGTTCTTCATAGGCGGCATTGTCACCACCCTCGCCATTCAGTTGGGGCTTAGTGACTTGGTCGTTAATCAGCCTCACCTAGCCGCAGAATTCCTCACCAAGAGTTATTGCAGGTCCGCTCACCTGATTGCGCAGCGAGAGGATGGCAGGTATAGCCCTGTTGTCCATGGCACCATTTTCCATCATATCATTCTGCCGTCCCGCGACCGCATCGATCCATCTAGCCGAGCCAACTGGCTCTTTGTTTTACCTGTTGCTGCCGATCACGTCCCTATTCATGATGATCAGGCAGACCCTCCAGCGGATGAGATGCAGGACGCTATGGATGCAGCTGAGCCTGTCCAGGATATACCAGAGACATCTACCCGACAACCCCCTGCTCCCGAAATCACACTTGAGGAAGTCCTCTGTGCGATTCATCAGCAGAACCAGATGAACGACGCACTGGAGCGAAGGCAGAAGGAGCAGTATGATGCTTTACTCAGCACTATTGCAGCAAACCAGGAAGCTACTAATGAGAAGTTTGGAGAAATTTTCAGCGAGCTAGAAGCCCTCCGCATTAACATCACTGCTGCCTCCGGCACCGGTTCTGATCCTGAAGCGACTCCTTCCAGACGCCGCTCCCGCACCAGAGGCCGAGCCCGCGGTCCTCAGCAGCCATAATTTTAGTTTGCTTATGTTTGTTTTTCGTTTTTGTTGTTGTACTGTACTTTTACCGCATTTATATCACAACATTGAGGACAATGTCTGATATAGTGTGGGAGAGGTACCTTTCATTTCCGCATTTTCCCTTTTTCGCACTTTTCCATTTCGTTGTATTTTCAATTCCGTTGTATTTCTTTTCGCAAGTTAATGAAATGAGCAAATCTTTGTGCTATTTTCTTTAATTTCGAACTTTCCCCGATTATTTAGCTATACCAGAAAAAATCTTTAATTATTCGCATTACCCGACTTACCTACGGAATCGTAATTAGGAAGCCGAGAACGGTTAAACAAGACCAATACAATCTTGACATCTTTGACTCCCTACTTAAGCAATTCCATCCCGATTACCATTACGAGTACACTTTTAGTTTCAGTTCAAAAGTAACCCCTAGTAGTTTATACTAGCAGTCAGCACCGTCTGAACACAAACCACGTGGGGAGCCGATGAATATAAGCGTTTGATGCCTAATCAATAATGATCCTTCATATCTCGATGCAAAATGAAAAGAAATTGCACCAAAGTACACGGTCGCATATAAGAAACGAGAAATATGAGAAGGAGTCCATTGCAAGTTGGTTCAGAGGTACTGGTTCTGAACTCGGTAGGGCGTGCTACGGCTCGATCCCCCACAACCTCCAAATCGGATAAAATATGTAGGGTTACCACACTCGTGTACCAGACCCCGTGCTCAAAAAGGATCAAAGTCGCTAACCGGCTACTCCACTACGTGCGTGCTAAGGCAAAGGGCTTAATGTGATTGCGCTAGAATGAAACCGGGCGAAATAAGATCGAAAAACTCCAGGTGAAATCGTAATGTAATTGGCGATTGTTTCGTTTAACGGGAAGTCGACGACATAGCTTGTTGCTTGTGTCATTAGTGTATCGGTAGTGTTCTATCGAAGTACCGAATTATCCGACAAAACGATCCCTCGTACGGTTTGTTATGAGTATGCGTGAATAAAATCTTGTCCGCCGATTTTCAACCGACTATTTGCTTGAGGACAAGCAAAGGTTTAAGTTTGGGGAAGTTTGATAACGAGAAAACGCATCGATTATATTGCTAGGTTTCATTAACGTTTTATCGCATATTCACCGTTTTAACACTCGATTTCTCGAGTTTTTCTTACCATTTTGCAGGTACATCATTATATGGAGCTAAATCATGAATTAAGAGCAAAAGGAACAAAAGAAACCATAAAGAGATGAAGAAATGAAGAAGCCTGCAAAAGACTGCATAATTTGTTGCAGCCACGGCCGTCACAAGGGTGTCACGACCGTGACACCCCAATTTGAGCCATCACGACCGTAAGAGAGTGGTCACGACCGTGACACTTAAAAACCACAAGTTACGAACGTGAAGACCTTGTCACGACCGTGACAATGGTAAAATTAGGTTTTTGACTCAGACTACGTCAAGGCATTACGTGAAGACCATTTCTCCTATTGGCATTACGTGAAGACCATTTCTCCTATTCTGTTGCCACGTTCCTGCATTCCTTCCACAAATTCAGCAAGGCCCATGCAACAAAGGACCAAAAATCCAGCCCATTAAGGATTCTATAAATAGTACAAGTTCTATGAACAAAAGACACATAGCATTTTTTTATTCAAATTCCTGCGGAAGCTCTGCCGAACTGTATTACGAACCAGCCTTTCTATTCCTGCATTATTTTTAGTTTTCTGTTTCGTTTTTTATTGTATCCAAACCCGCCATATAACAATTTCCAACATCAGGAAATTGTTATACATTTATTTGTTTCTAAACCTTCAGCATTCGTTTATTTTCAATTTCCGCTAACTCCAAGCTTTCCGGTCTGTGGAAGAAGGAGTCTGCTCGAATATTTGTTAACCAGGTTTTTCATTATATTGCAATTTAATTTAATTATAATGTTTATTTATTTTTCTGCCATGAGTACGTTATTATTAAATTTTCTATCTCTGTCTGGTTCAACATCGATGAGTAGCTAAACACCTTAGGGCGGTATGTAGTTATAACAAACTTAACCGGTAAAATATAACCATAGGCTAAAAATAATTAATCACTTAACATTCTGGCTGATACTTTTTAATTGAAATAGACCTTTTCGTTACGAGAGTAAGAAAAGAGTATTAGGTTAGGTCAAGACCACGAGAGTGTGAGATTTTAACCAGATAGCTAAAGTTAGGCATTTAAATTAAACACAGCGAGAGCGCTTTAAGATAAATTAGAATTACTTAGTTTCCAAAAATTACCTCTAAACACTTATGGGCTAGCGAGAGCAGGCATAGGGCTTTAGGGATAAGATCTGATATAAGACCACGAGAGTGTGAGTTGAGGGTATTTAAACTGGTAATCTCTACCGAATAGATTAAGTGAACACCTTTATAAGCCTAGGTTAGATTGACCCACCTAAGTTAGTATAATTACATACCGACCGCCTTAGTATTACTTTATTAAAACTTAAATTTAATTCCGCCTTTAATAGTCTTAAAAATCAACAAAAAATCGTGACAACCATTCGCCTTAGCTAAACTAGAAGTTCATCTAGCACTAAGTAACCATAGAATCCCTGTGGATCGATAATCTTAAATATTACTTCGATAGGTTGTGCACTTGCAGTAAGATACCGCTAGACGCATAAGTAGACACGTCTTTAGCCCATCAAATACCTTCCTTACCATAAAGAAGGGCAAAGCTTTGTCGTCATCATCAATCTTCACTTCAATATTCTCAAGATCATCGATAATCTTGTGAAATTCTATGAGCTTCTCAACTATGGATTTGTTCTCCATCATCCGGAATGAATAGAATTGTTGTTTCAGATACAACCTGTGAGCCAAAGAATTTGTCATATACAATGATTCAATTTTTGCCCACATAACAACCGCAGTTTGCTCCCTGGCGACTTCTCTTAGAACTTTATCCCCGAGGCACAAGATAATGGCACTCCTGGCCTTATCCACCATCTCGGTCTTCTGTACCTGTGTAAGTCTTGGAGTCATTAATGCTTCACTCTTCAAAGCATTGATACATTTCTCTTGAATTAAAATTGCTTGCACCTTAATTTCCATAACCCGAAGTCGTTGTTACCAAAAAAATTCTCGATCTGCCATCTTTTAGCCATGGTGTTCACTTGTCAACAATATCTTTTTGCTTCAGGCTCACCGCACCACTCGTTGTGAATCTTTTTGTGAATTACAACAAATTTCAATATCAATTTTTGTGAGGCAAATAACAATGGCAACCAAAATAAATGTTCTACAACAATAATAATCCGTACACAGATAATATAATAGAATCAGGCAAGAAAAAACTGAAGGTTTATTTACCTAGTTTGATTAAACGATCTGCTCTAGGGGGGGAGCATCTCTCTAATCCACTATATTCAGAAAGCTGTTACAAGAGATTACAGATGAGTTACAAGAAAATAGCCTTTGCCTTCAGGTTCCCAAGAACAACCCTATTTTCTACCCAAGTGTTTCTCTACCTCTCCAGCTCTCAATATATGAATCACTCAAACCCAAGATGTAATCCAAAGTTTTCTTTGTGCATAGCTGAAACCCTATGCTAAATATTTAAACCCTTGGTCTCCTTTTTTGGTGTAAACTCTAAGATTATAACACACCAAGCATATAAGAGATTCATATTTATAATAGTAAATACCCAACAAACAAAGCCCAAAATCACATGTATCCATGGACCGAATTGAAAAAGCGTGAAAACTCAAAAACACTATTCACCGTACGAATGTCGCTATTCATCTGTACGGGGATATAATTATTCATTATGCGGACGACACTATTCACCGACCGTTTTTTTCCTCGACTTTTCGTCCAATTTTTGCAGTAAAAGCAATCTCCAAAATATGTTTTCTTTCTCTTCATCAACAAAGGTTTTAAGGAACATTTACAACAACAACCACACAGAGATCTTTATATGCGCTAAGGCAACCACACATATATCTTTACACCACGCGAAGGAAACCACACTGAGATCTTTACTCGCCATTAAAACAATCACACAAAGATCTTTACCCGCTACTAAGGCAATCACATAATACATATTACAAGTTATGCATGATAACAAATAATACTATAATTCCCGCCACTTAGGAAACGACAAAGTAAAAGTAGTATTTATTCTTCCGCGCCTAAATTGAAGAATGTAACACCATTATTCTACCCCACAGATAAATACGGTAAAATAACACGGATTTCGGAGTAAAATATCAACTTTCATAAAAAAAACACAAAAGGGCGTACATTCTCAAATTCATCAAAATAGGATCCATACTCCGTAACATACGGGGGTTTTCTCAAAATACATCAAAACATCATATACAGCGGAACTCAAACATAACTCAATGTTTTCCTCATAAGGGAACATCAGTAAAATAACCCAATGATATACAATCAACTCAAAGAACCCAACCTGATGTTACATATCAGAGCAAGACCCTCTACATTAACCATAAAGGCTAACGACTCTAAAACGTCACAATACTCCTCGACGGCGCCCACGACTAAACTTGTTCATCTGCACGTTACCCATGTGGAGGTAACATTCAAACAGGCAGGGTGAGTAAGACAATTCATAATAATCAATGTATAACAATTAATGCATAAATGGCATATTACTCATAGTTATATTCAACACATTGATATCCTTCAATTATGCCTCAAAGGCCACAACGTCATGATTTATACACAAAGGCTCATAAATGCAAATGCAACATAGACTCAATGCATGCGGTACCGATCATCACAACATGATGGACACTGGGCCATCAACCCTCCATAGATCCCCATCAATAGGATCGGAGCACATCAAAATACTTCACATCCACACAATGGGATTGAAGTCAAAGTAATCGAGGTCCTGAACCGAAGTCCGGATGCACATGAATGCATGATGCACACTTCACAATAATCCTCATAATAACAACATATGGTGCATCATCATTCATCATATTCATCATCATTACACGTCATATCTCATCGTCATATTCATCATCATAAATCATGTCATCATAGCTCATCACACTAATCATCATTATACAACATATCATCATATTTCATCACATTAATCATCGTACCGCATATCATCATAATTCATCATATTATTCATCATACAACATATAATCATAGTCCATCATATTAATTAATCTCACAAATCATGTCATCATATAATCACGTATAAATCACATATTAGCTCATATTCATATTATCCCATATTACCCCATATTAATTCATAGTACTACCCTCATATCATCTCATATTAATTTATCAAGTTATACTCACGGTAATCCTCACACTATCGCCTATTAATCACAAAAATAACACGGTTCTACTCATGTTAATTCGTCATATCATCACATAGTATTCACATATTAATCCCTAATATCATCTCACATGGTCTCATATTAATCCATCATAATTACACTCGCGGTAATTCTCAATACTATCACTTATTAATCTCGTAACCTCACTGTCACACTCATAATAACTCATTACAGGAATCCCAGAATCAAACATCACAGCATCGCTGCACACGATCAACATTTGCGAACTTTGCTACGCTCGTTGGCTAGCTCGCTAGGCGAGCCTGTAGCGAATGCTTACTGACTGCTTGCAAGGCGAGTCTCTAGCGAGTGCTCGCTGACTGCTCGCAAGGCGAGTCTCTAGCGAGTGCTCGCTGACTGCTCGCTAGGCGAGTCTCTAGCGAATGTTGCGATGACAGCAAAAACCTGCTACGGTCAGACCTACTCTCTACCCAAAATACTCATACGATTCATATACCTAATGCTCCTAAAACATCCTCAAAACATCTCTAAGGTTATACAGCGTTAACGGCACAACATCTATAGTTTATTAGGCCAATCTAGCAACATTTGCACTACCTAAAACACTAATCCCTGCAATTGCTCTGAGTACATCAGAGTTGCTTCACATTTGAATATTTCTATTCGTACAGGGTCAAACATATCACAATTCAAGGTTTTGGCCACGAAGGCCTAAGGTTTCCTTTCTCATGTTACACATCAAACAGTCCGATAAGGTTTCCTAAATTCATGTCAATATTCAGGGATACATACCATCAATCATAACCTCAAAGTCTATTCATCAATTTCCCTAATTCTCCCAAATCAACCCAACATATCCTAAATCATAAACCCCACCATAAACACACCGAAAGGCATACATAGAAAATCATGAAATGCGATACTCCCCATACCTTAGTTGATTTGCAGCTTTCACGATTAATCTATGGGATCTTCTGCTTCCAGCCTTTTCTTCAGAGCTCTGGCCACCAACTTTCACATTAAACACAAAATGAAATCTAATTTCCTTTCAGAACTCAATTTTGTCTAACTTAGTCTTGGGCCTCACAAATTGGGCTTTTCCCATAACACCCTTACTAACTCTTCATAATGCCCAATTTACCCTTATTTCCCTTATATTCATTTTAATAATAATAATAATAATAATAATAATATTCTCATATAGTATACTATTAATTAAATAAATAGTCCAACATGCACATCTTCTCAATAATTCCACAAAACACTGAAATCACCGAAAACACCCAAAATATGAATATTCTCAATTAAATAAATTAATTAAATTTGGATTGTTACAACTCTCCCCCATTTAAAAGAATTTTCTCCCTAGAAAATTACCTCAAAGAAACAGAGTCAGACACGACTCCTTCAACTGATCTCCACACTCCCAAATTCAACTTTCTCTAGTTGGTCCTCCCAAAACTACCTTTACTAAGTCAATTTCTTTACCTCAAGGTTGCTTTTCGTTCACTAATCCGATCTAGCAATACCTCAATAGTCAAATTATCTCCCACTTGTACATCGTCTATCCGAATCAATGTACTCCTTCAACTTAGACACATAAAACACATCATGCAATTTCACAAGCGACAGCGGTAAAACAGTCTAACATGCTACCTCTCCCATGCTTCCGATGTGTCACTTCTTATACAAATCAACAAAACACAGTGTGTGCTTCCGGGACTTCAAAGCTCGACCAACACCAGTCACCATCGTAACTCTCACAACACGTCTGTTCTTAGATCTTCTTGATCTTTTCAGTCGTCTCTTACATAATTCTCAGGTCCGAGCACAACACTCTCGCCTGAATCATATAAACACAAAGGAGTCTTACACCTTCTACCATACAATTCCCCATACGGTGTCATTCCGATACTAGAATGCTAACTGTTATTGTAGGTAACTCAATTAACGATAATTAACTATCCCACGATCCACCTTGATCCAACACACAAGCTCTCCACAAATCCTCTAAAGACTGGATAGTTTCTCTCTGTCTCTCCATCTGTCCACGGATGATAGGCAGGGTTCAACTTCAACATGGTACTCAAAGCGTCTGCAAACTCTCCCAAAAATCTCGATGAAAACTCAGATTCCCATCTGACACCATATTCGACGACATCTCATACAACTTCACAACTCCATCGATATACATCTCAGCTAGCTTCAACATAGAATGATTAATCCTCATTGGTAAGAAAAGAGCCAATCTAGTCAATCTTTCCAAAATCACCTAATTAAAATCATATATCTCCAATTCTTCGGAAAACCCAACACAAAATCCATAGAAATACTACCTGATTTCCACCCCAGAATATCCAACGATTGCATCACACCCAATGGTCTCTGACGTTTATTCTTCGACTTCTGACAAGTCTAACCAGCATATACAAACTTAACCACTTCTCTCTTCATCTATGGCCATCAAAATAAATTCCTCAAATCCGGTTACATCTTCATAGCACCGGGATGGATACTCCATCTACCTCAATACTCTTATTCCATTCAATACTATCTAGAACACAAACTCTATCACGACATCTCATGATGCCATTTCCATTAATCCGAAAATCAACTCTTCTACTTTAATTCATCAAATTTAACCAATCTGCCAACTCAATTCAGATTTTTGACCTTCTTGAATCTCATTAAGAACACCACTAGTAAGCTCCAACATGCTAAGCTTAACTCCATAAGAAGTCTCTTCACAACCCAAACTCGTATCACCAAATTGCTCAATCAGTTCTAACTCTTTTCACCATCATCATCGGTATATGCAAAGGTTTCCAAATCCATGCATAAGCTACCACATTTGCTTCACCCAAATGGTAATTCAATCCAAAACCATCATCCTTCAGGAGTCCCAATTATTTCCTCTGCCTCATATTCAACCCTTCCAAATCAAGCAAATACCTTAAGCTCTTGAGATCACCAAACATTTCAAATCTCAAACTAACCAATTGAAGCCTCCAACTTCGGCACAAACACAACAACAACCAACTCTAAATCACTCGTCAGATAATTCCTCTTATGTACTTTAAATTGCCTTAAAGCATAACCAAAACATGTTGATGTTACACTTAACATATCTCTCAATCATATTGACAGAGCATCACAAAACACAATGAATAGTTCTGTCGAGTTCGGCAAAACTCAACACACAAGCTTTTGACAGCTCTCTCAAAACCTCTCTGAACTTTCTTCACAGTGGCATATACATGCTTCTTCTCCAACACTGATAACTCAAGTTCCCAATGCTCAACATGATCCTCTATACTCTTCGAATATATTAAAATATCATCGGTTAACACAACCACTGACTCGCTCAAATAAGTATGGAAAATTCCATGCCAAATGGACACTCAATTTTGCGAGTTATGACGGAAACACGAACTACACCTTCTGCACTTACCACAACTCCAAAAATATTCCATCAATAAATAACTTAATTCCATGCCACTGCTTCACCATCACATAGAAAATTTAAATAGCTATCCAACGCTTCAAACTGTGCGTCATTCCGAGTTACGGTTCTCCCGTTACGACAAAAATACCAAAACAACATCCTCCTGCCCAGGACATGCTCGATAGGCGAACACAACAGCGAGCGGTTGTTCGCTAGGCGAAGGACCTAGCGAACCTGACAGTCTGAAATCTTATTTTTGACAGTTACCTGACATCCGGGTGTCTGATTTCGATTCTATATAAAGCTGTGATCTCGGAATTCAACGTACAACAACAATTTCACACTTAGGAAGTCATTCAACACATTTTCAACTTGAAATATTTTAAAACCCAGTTATACCAATATTTCATTACACATCTGACTTTCTCTAATAATCACCAGAAGTCACTGTCCACCTTCAATATACCCGAACTCACAATTTGTTGCCTTAGCACACACACCAGACATAAGTCTCCCAACTACTCAATCAGTTTAATTCCTTGACCATCCAAACAGACATATAGTATGGAGCTCTCAATATCAGACTAGTTTCCGTAACTAAGTCGATCACAACTCCACTTCCCGTTCTGGCTGAATATCACTATCTTGTCAGGACAACTTCCAAACACCTACAATTAATCGACAACCACAAACTTCTCCACTTTTATTAACACTCAAAGTCCCCATCAAAATAAACCTCTCAGCTCCATCCTGCATCGACTCATCAAAACAATTCTTAAGCACTTAACTTAACTCAAAACAATTCACTGCTCACGCCATCTAAGCTTGCAAGACACGTCTATCCCATCCAACATGACCCCGTCTACTATCAACAACAGATTAAGGCTGATCAGTTCCTCAATTTGTCAATAGACAATCGAAAATCATGATGGGGTATAAACCATCTTTACCAAACTATAAGAGCATTAAACCACACACTGAGCTACAACTCTACACTTGCAGCATCCTGGAGAAGCACAGCTTCTCCCCCACTTGTTTCATTCCCACTTCTGCAGACAAAGGTTAGGCAACAAATATGTACCGACATTATTTTCACACACATGTCGCATACTAGGGAACAACAACATTAGACAACTTGGCCGGACGGACCGACCTGCTCTGATACCACTAATGTAACACCCTTATTCTACCCCACACATAAATACGGTAAAATAACACGGATTTCAGAGTAAAATATCAACTTTCATAAAAAACCACAAAAGGGCATACATTCTCAAATTCATCAAAATAGGATCCATACTCCGTAACATACCGGTTTTCTCAAAATACATCAAAACATCATAAACAGCGAAACTCAAACATAACTCAATGTTTTCCTCAAAAGGGAACATCAGTAAAATAACTCAATGATATACAATCAAATCAAAGAACCCAACCCGATGTTACATATCAGAGCAACCCCTTTACATTAACCATAAAGGCTAACGGCTCTAAAACGTTACAATACTCCTCGACGGCGTCCACGACTAAACTTGATCATCTGCACGTTACCCATGTGGAGGTAACATTCAAACAGGCAGGGTGAGTAAGACAATTCATAATAATCAATGTATAACAATTAATGCATAAACGGCATATTACTCATAGTTATATTCAACACATTGATATCCTTCAATTATGCCTCAAAGGCCACAACGTCATAATTTATACACAAAGGCGCATAAATGCAAATGCAACATAGACTCAATGCATGCGGTACCAATCATCACAACATGATGGACACTGGGCCATCAACCCTCCATAGATCCCCATCAATAGGATCGGAGCACATCAAAATACTTCACATCCACACAATGGGATTGAATTCAAAGTAATCGAGGTCCTGAACCGAAGTCCGGATGCACATGAATGCATGATGCACACTTCACAATAATCCTCATAAAACAGCATATGATGCATCATCATTCATCATATTCATCATCATTACACGTCATATCTCATCGTCATATTCATCATCATAAATTGTCATCATAGCTCATCACAGTAATCATCATTATACAATATATCATCATATTTCATCACATTAATCATTGTACCGCATATCATCATAATTCATCATATTATTCATCATACAACATATCGTCATAGTCCATTATATTAATTAATCTCACACATCATGTCATCATATAATCACGTATAAATCACATATTAGCTCATATTCATATTATCCCATATTACCCCATATTAATTCATAGTACTACCCTCATATCATCTCATATTAATTTATCAAGTTATACTCACGGTAATCCTCACACTATCGCCTATTAATCACATAAACATCACGGTTCTACTCATGTTAATTCGTCATATCATCACATAGTATTCACATATTAATCCCTAATATCATCTCACATGGTCTGATATTAATCCATCATAATTAAACGCGCGATAATTCTCAATACTATCACTTATTAATCCCGCAACCTCACTGTCACACTCATAATAACTCATCACAAGAATCCCAGAATCAAACATCACGGCATCGCTGCACACGATCAACATTTGCGAACTTTGCTACGCTCGCTGGCTAGCTCGCTAGGCGAGCCTATAGCGAATGCTCGCTGACTGCTCGCTAGGCGAGTCTCTAGCGAGTGCTCGCTAACTACTCGCTAGGCGAGTCTCTAGCAAATGCTGCGATGACAGCAAAAACCTGCTACGGTCAGACCTACTCTCTACCCAAAATACTCATACGATTCATATACCCAATACTCCTAAAACATCCTCAAAACATCTCTAAGGTTATACGGCGTTAACGGCACAACATCTATAGTTTATTAGGCCAATCTGGCAACATTTGCACTACCTAAAACACTAATCCCTGCAATTGCTCTGAGTACATCAGAGTTGCTTCACATTTGAATATTTCTATTCGTACAGGGTCAAACATATCACAATTCAAGGTTTTGGCCACGAAGGCCTAAGGTTTCCTTTCTCATGTTACACATCAAACAGTCCGATAAGGTTTCCTAAATTCATGTCAATATTCAGGGATACATACCGCCAATCATAACCTCAAATTCTATTCATCAATTTCCCTAATTCTCCCAAATCAACCCAACATATCCTAAATCATAAACCCCACCATAAACACACCGAAAGGCATACATAGAAAATCATGAAATGCGATACTCCCCATACCTTAGTCGATTTGCAGCTTTCACGATTAATCTATGGGTTCTTCTTATTCCAGTCTTTTCTTCAGAGCTCTGGCCACCAACTTTCACGTTAAACACAAAATGAAATCTAATTTCCTTTCAAAACTCAATTTTGTCTAACTTAGTCTTGAGCCTCACAAATTGGGTTTTTCCCATAACACCCTTACTAACTCTTCATAATGCTCAATTTACCCTTATTTCCCTTATATTCATTTTAATAATAATAATACTAATATTCTCATATAGTATACTATAAATTAAATAAATAGTCCAACATGCACACTTCTCAATAATTCCACAAAACACCGAAATCACCGGAAACATCCAAAATATGAATATTCTCAATTAAATAAATTAATTAAAATATTCCGATTAAATTTGAGGTGTTACAAAAAACACTTAATTTGTTTAATTACTTCATAAGAGTTTGCAACATGTATACACTTACATTTATTGTATTATAAATTAATTATTCTTTGCTTATTAATTTTAACCTTGAACTCCTTGAGTATTGTTCTATATCTTACAACATGTAATATTGTATCCTTAATGCTTTAATTTTAGTCTCATAACAACATAGCCATAAACAAACTCCAGACACATTTATATATCACATTTTCTTTTCCACGTGATACCAATCACACCATACAGTGACTTACGTCATTATATATTTCTGTATCCTAACTAATGTATAAACTCATACACTTTGATATCACAACAATTTAAGAAACACAACTTACGCATTCACCAACTATATATTTGGTTATAAAATAAAGTATTAATGACCATTACTACGGGAAGCACATATCACAATGATTGGAAAAGGGATACCACCATGATGGTTCAATCATTGTGAGGTAAGGTGTGATGGTATGTATGATGCTTTCCACCACGGACATGCGACCGTGATTGTATATATGTAGTGCGCTACCTACTACAACGATTATATTAAACAACCACTGTTATATCCTTTAATGCAACATATTTAACAACGGTTGTGTTAAACAACCATTATAATATATTAACATGAGTTTATTATAAATCATGTGGAATGGTTATTTCACCAATGCTGACTAAGGATATAACCTTTCAATCTGCACTAGAACATTATAATATGACAAACTAGGTTATATTATAAGTACAAGTTCACGTTAAATGCTAGGCAAGAGTTCTTCAACACCTTATAGGTATTTTTTTCTTTTTTCTGCCTTCACCTCTAGTTCTTTTTGCAAAATATTATTTACTTTACAAAACAATATTAGAGGTGGAAAGAGGGGTGGTTGAAGACTACAATCACTAAATTAAGTTCTAACTGTCAAATAACAACATGCAGTTAATGGTGTGAAGAATTCTTGTCAAGAATTGAGCGTGTACTTGTTTTATAATACAACTTTATCTATAATACCATAATTTGCTAATGCAGTTTGGAAAATTATATATTTGGTAAGGGATTGGAAAAAAAACTCAAACTACATAATATATAATAAACTCATCTTTTAAACAAATATTAACAACAACATTTATCAATAACAAACCATAAACAACAAATACAACAAACATATCAAGTCATAGAATACTCCAGAAACGTACCATACATGTCCTATAATGACATGTCCACAATAAAATAAGGATGAAGATAAAGTTAGTGCCGTAAACTTAATATCCCTACATACAAGTTTTCAACGCTAACTTTACCTTCGTCCTCTTTATTGAATCAAGCATCCCTGCCTACAAGTCAAAACAAGAAGAAAGTTCAAATATCATGAAACAAGCTATTGAAAAATATTTTGAAAAAAAAACTATAGAGAAAACAAACTTAGAACTATTTATTTTAAAAGATAAACTATAGAGAAAACAAACCATCCACATACTTGCTACAAATGAAAGGAAACATGGGAGTCTAAAGGACAACAACTTAGCACTATTTGTTTTAAAAGATAAACTAATGAAGTCTAAAAAATTAAATGAATTATTCACATTGATACAATTAAAACAATTAGCACGTAAATGCGCATACAACAAAAAAAACTGCAAATACAAATAGATTTACGCACGGAAAACAAATATGTAATGTCCAAACAACAAATACAAAATTTGCATAGCAAAACACAAGTCATAAACTCAAATAACACACATTAACACATAACAAATTATAAATTTAACACAAAATATTATAGTTTAATTTATTAACAAACATAAACTAGCTAAATGACATGACGCATACTTAAATTACAAACTTAATAAAACTACATCAACAAATATACGCAAAATACTACAACATGACATTATAAACAATACTACAAAGATAAATATAAAATTAACATAAATACAACACAACATCACCTTTTCAAAATAAAGGGTGAGTTTTCAATTTTACCTCTTTCAAATGGTCTTTTCCCTTGCGGCGTTGTCCTCTTTGTCTCTTTCTCTCGATGCCACGTCGTGGTTTGTGAAAAACTTTGCGGTTTGAATGTGAGGAAGATGAGGTATGAGTGTTTTTTCTTTTTTGTATCATTACTTGTTTTTTCTAATATATATATATATATATATATATATATATATATATATATATATATATATATATATATATATATATATATATATATATATATATATATATATATATATATATATATATATATATATATATATATATATATATATATATATATATATATATATATATATATATATATATATATATATATATATATATATATATATATATATATATATATATATATATATATATATATATATATATATATATATATATATATATATATATATATATATATATATATATATATATATATATATATATATATATATATATATATATATATATATATATATATATATATATATATATATATATAAAACTAGAAAATAGACAAGAATGATAATAACAATTAACACAATGTTTTTTTGTTTTTTATAATAAGACAAGAATAAAAGAAGTTAAAAATCATATTTTTGTTTTGTTTTTTATGATAAGACAAAAATAAAAAGAATTAAAAATTGTGTTTTTGTATTTTTTATAATAAGACAAGAATTAAAAGAATTAAAAATCATGTTTTTTTGTGTTTTTTTTTATAAAATAAAGAAAATATTAATAAGCAAATTAAAAATAAAAAATAAAAATAATTAATAAAAATTAAATATTTAATTAAATCTAAATAAATCAAATGATTATTTAAATAAAAATAATAAAAATGATTTAAAAACGAAATAAAAATTCGGGCTGAAAAGTTCTCGAAAAAAATAAAATAAACACACCAAAATAATTAGCATGAAATAAACGACTCGGGAAAATACAACATTTGGTCAGATCTTGAAATAAATTTTACCCGCTAAAAAGGCTTAAACTGATCAAAAAACGTCCAAAAGATGGTCGAAAAATTTAAATGAGTCACGCCAAGTTAAACTATACGAAACGTAGATTAATATCACTGACATTTGCAGGCTCCATCATGAAATTTTCCGTCAACTGATTTTGCACACAATTGACTTTTATTTGATCAACTCGGCTGTAATTCCAACAAGTTTATTCTAGCTGATAAATTGGGTATTATGCATGATAAAATGCATGATATGCTATGCAGACGATGGAAACGAAAAACAGAATCTCAGGGTCAAAAATTAGGGTATGACACTTATGCACAACATCTATGGTAGTGGAGGCCATGCTGAAAGTTCTTTTACTCGTATTCCTATGGCAAAAGTATGGTACCAAATTATGGGGACCAATCTAAGGCCTAGATAAAAGGGGACATGATGGCTTTCTTCTGATGATAAACACTTCATTTTGTTCATAGTCTCCAAAACTAAAATCAATCTACCTCTATCTATGTTAAATCATCTGAAAGAAGAGATACTTACATCTCGTAAGGAACTATATTTTCTCATTCGTTTTGGTAGGGTTCTTTCTATGATTATTGTTCAATAGGGTGTTGTTGCTCATGTGCAACAAGCTGAGTTGATTGACAAACTTGTTCCTGACTGGTGTTCAGCTATGGATTTTTCAGAAACCATTATTAATCGCTGGAGATTCCTTTTCCATTGTCTTTTTGTTGATGAAAAAGAGGGAGAATGGATTAAGTATTCTTATAAATTAATCTTGGATCCATATGAGGTTAATGATCCTATATAGGGGGAGCTTATAAACCTCACCTCTTAGACTTTACAAATAGAAGTCAGGGGGAGCTTACAAACTTCACCTCTAAGACTATTTAACACAGGGGGAGCTTACAAACCTCAGACCCTGAAAGTTGTTGAGTAATTAATCTACTACTGATTGTTTTAAATACTCAAGGTTGTCATCATCAAAAAAGAGATATTGTTAAGACAAATTTGGTTCATACCATGTATCCTTTAAAATTTTGTTGATAACAAAGTATTTGAAAAATAATTAGGATTTCTAACTAGCTGGTTCTTGTGTGCATAATTATATCTACTTGATGAGACTTGTTCTGACATAGAAGTAGTTTTGGTTCGGTTCTGATTATACACTCGTGAGAGAGTCTAATTAGAAAGTTACTGCTAGTACATTTTAGAATCAGAAGCGTGTTGTGGCTGTCTCTGAAACTGAGTAATGTCAACTCAAGCTCTGCTAATACGGCACTCGAGATATGTTGATATTATATTCAAAAGATTGTGTTGTACTTGTTTCATATAAGTGTTCTTCGGACAAAGGCCTTGTTTTATGGATAATTCCTTGACTACGAGTTTCAATACCTGTTTTATTGGAAAAGAAGATGTACTATAAGATATGATCTGATTATAGCCGTTGAGGATACTTCAATGACTATATTTCTTCAACTATAAAAGGAGTAGAAAATTTGAAGATCAACTTAAAAAATAAGGTTGCAACTACAACTAAGATATACACATACTACATTCATATCAGCTCAAGAGAAGCCAACCTGTTAAAGAGTTATTATTCTTGTATAGCTTAAGAATCCTTTGTGTAAAAGTGTGTTGTATTATATTTGAACTCTTTTGATTGTCAATCAAGTGTTGTTGTAAGTTATTCCTTTTCTAAATAGTATGTTTAGATAAAAGTCTCTTGCCTTAGGCATGAGCAGTTAAGTCTTGGATTATGAATCTGAGCAAAGAAGTCTTAGACGGTGCGTCTGAGCAGAGAAGTGTTAGGAAGATAGTCTAAGCAGAAAAGTCTTGAACTAGAAGGGTTTAAGCAAGGAAAGTCTTAGTATTTGAGGATCTAAGTAGAGAAGTCTTGATTAAGCAAGGAAATCTTAGGCTGTAAGTTTAAGCAGGGAAAGTCTTATACTGGTGAGTATAAGCAGTTGTAATCAGTTTGATTATAGTGGAAATCTCTTATGTGGCAAAGGGACTGGAGTACTCTCATTTGGAGAGAAACCAGGATAACTTTTGTGTGTTCTATGCTATTTTTATTTGCTTCTGTTACATTTTCCTTTGCACTCATTATCAGACTCAGAACTCTGGTTTAGAATCTGAACTCTATTTTATAAGTAAAAAGAGTTTTGTAAACACAATTCAACCCCCTTCTTATGTATTTTTCTCACCTTCATTACAAACACACAAAAGTATTATTAAAAAGTTTTTAGATTGAGATATTTTACTTGTTATAAATGTTGGTGTTGAATTAGCCATAAATACAAATAAATTTTTATAACTAATTAGGGTATCAAGTTTATCACATTGTAGGATTATAAAAAGATTTGGAAAATCATAATGGTGAAAAGTAATTGAGTGGTCCATAAAAAAAGTTAACTAGTCACCTACAAAAAAGGTAAATATGTTAAACTATCTCATGAGTATCAAGATAATATATAAGTGAACTCTTCTTGGAAGCACTAGAAATCGAGCACAAGACTTTGCAATATCATTGCTTCCTATAGGTATCGTTGCATCCTACAGAACATCATTGGGCCCTTCAGAGTATCAATATTCATATAGGGTATCATTGTATCCACTACTACAAAATATAACTTTGGTAACTTTAAATTACAACGGTTTGACAGTTAACCATGGTAATGTGATAACGCGAAATCATATATATATATAATGATGTACTTTTCTACTAATCGGCGACCGTTTTCACTCCGAATTCGGATATTTCCACACTATTTGCCCAGTATTTTGCAGGTATTCAAAGTCCATGCTCAAATGGAGCAAGATAAAGAAAAGAAGCATTTACAGGTGAAAACCAAGTGAAAATCAGGCCAAAAAGCAGCAAAAACGAGTTCTACTGATGTGACGACCGTCACAGGTCCATGACGACCGTCATGCAGTCAAAATGCAGTTTTCTGCACGTGCTGTCAAATTATGAAAGTGCCAAAGAGAAGTGGTACCACTAAATCCTATATTCTCTGATATCACTCCCACTTCTTGAAGAAATAAACCGTGGAATATCCCATCTATAAAAGGGGGTAGCTGATACCAGAAAAGAGGGCCGAATTGAAGAGACGAAGTGCTGCCAATTTGCCTTCAGAGCAATTATTCAAATTCCCATTTTTCTTATCGTTGTTTTATTTCCTGTTTCTTTCTTTCCTTGCAATTCTTGTTTTACTCCCCATTTCTATTATGTACGAGTAATTGGCATAAAGACAAAATCCTGCCGCCATTTTGGAGGATTTCCCAAAAGCCAAATCGAATTATTTACAGGTTTCTATTCTAATCGTAATTGAATTGTTATTTCCTATTGTAATGAATATTATTATTTTCTGCCATTATTTACGTTCTGTTTATTTATATTCCATGTCTGGCTAAATCTTAAGTAATCGGTATGTAATAAATAATCTGATGGGATTTAATAATTAACCGGTGTATATCTACCTTTTCAAAAACTTGTTTATGGCTTCAGTTTTTAAATTTGACTTTTCTAAATAAACCTTCGTCGCGACAGCGAGAAATTATTTACAGTAGTTTTGCCACGACATTGGGAAATTCATAAAGGTACGAACCAACAAGTGACAGCTGAGGCTAAGACCAGATAGTAAAAACTAGGCATTCATTTTAAAAACAGCGACAGTGCTTTAAAAGGAATTAAAACCTAATGGTTTTCAAAAAGTAACTTTAACCCCGAATGGGATAGCGACAGCATACGTTCCGCCTTAGAGTTGCGACTAGCGTCAACAACCATCGTGAGACAAAGGTCTTTAAACCATCATTTTCTTCTTAAACTATATTTGAAAACCTAAAGACACCGGTGACCTATAGAATCCCTGAAGAAATAACATATTACATACCGATTCAAGCATTCATACCTTAAGTAAAAGCTTTAGTTCCCTTTAGTTTACGCACTTATTTTGTTATTATTCCCTTAAAACATTACCAACCTAGCTAAACAACGTAACACCCGATAATACTAGTTTGATTACGAGTCCCTGTGGGATCGATATCTATTATTACTACGCGATAGACTGTGCACTTGCAATTAATTGAGTTAGACATAGAAAGTCGCGATCATAATGCCTCTTTTTTAGACACGTTTTGTTTTTTTTTAATATTTATGAAAATACATTGAATTACGGTCAAACCATTTAACAGTGATTATACATTCATGAAGTGACATGGTTCGAATTCCAATTCCAATAATTTTCAACTTTTTCGTTACAATGAGTGTTCTCCTGATAATATATATATATATATATATATATATATATATATATATATATATATATATATATATATATATATATATATATATATATATATATATATATATATATATATATATATATATATATATATATATATATATATATATATATATATATATATATATATATATATATATATATATATATATATATATATATATATATATAAACACACACACACACACACTTATTACCATGGTTGTTAATGTCAACCAATGTGAAAGGCATTACATTTCATAACGATTTTTGAATACGACCATGGTGAAATATCTCTCACAGCAAAACCCTAGCACATATTTTGTCTCTTCTTCTTTGTCATTAGCTTTCCTATTCTACAGTATAGCATTAATCTTGTTCTTCATACATAAAGGCGTTGTTCTTCATACATGATTTTCACATGATTTTATTCTTATTCGAGAGTTTATGGGCTTTTCTGTTGTTGTATGTTTCACGTGATTTTCATATTATTTACATCGGTTTCACATGTTTTGTTGTTGGTTTGGATATGCTTTAGGTTTGGATTTTGAAAAAGAATTTATCTTTTCTAGGACCACTTTAACAACATCTAAACATGTCCTACTCTCAGATTTCAGATCCTACTCTCAAATAGCAGATCCTTCTCTCAACATGAATAGTGGGAGAAAACATGTCCATGAGATCGAGGCTTCAAAGGAGGTTATTGATATGTTAGAGTTATGGTTGAACAAGTTCAAAGAAGCTGAAGTTGTTAGGGATCACATGAAGGTTGTTGAACCAATTGGTGAATTAGGCTATAAGAAGATTCTTATCAAGAATCTTAACCCTGAAAAGATAAGGAAGGTAAAGCCTATTGTGAAGGACTTAATGAATTTGGATGCAACTGATTCCAAAACAGATAGAGACCTTGAGAACTGCACAAATTCAACTAGGCATGAAGATTTAAGACCTTGTTATGTTTCACACGTTAACATCTTGATAAATTTTTGTTGGATTACAATGTACTACTAGTTAACCTTGTATGTTGATAAATTTTTGTTGGATTGCAATGTACTACTAGTTAACCTTTTGTTGGATTACAATGTACTTCTGGTTTATGTTAACATGTTATTTTTTTTCATGGTGTTTATAGGATTACAATTGATTTATGTTGTTATGAAGAAAAAATACAAGAGATGATGAATTTGAAGTGAAAGATGCAAACCTGTGTGATAGACCTAGAATGAGATCAATTCAAATTTAACACAAGTTTGCAGCTTTCTCCTCAATTTCATCATCCTTTCATTTTACAAGTTTGCATACTATGAGTGTGGTTCACATGATGGTTTGTCTTAATTTTCCACGATTTTTTTCAATTAAAGGTATGTATGTTGTTGATAAATGGTGTTGCCTATAATGATGTTGTTGATGTTGTAGCTAGCAAGTGGTTATAGTTCTTTACTTATCACTAATGCAACTGGTTGTGTGAACATGGATCTAAGAGAGTTGTGAACTTGTGTTCCTTGTGGAAATATTATATGAGTCTTTCATATAATACTCCCATAGTGAACACATGTTTTTTATTCCCTTTTCTACTTTATCTTTTTCTTAGCTTCCAGGAATAGTTAGTTATCAAGTTCTCATAATCTATGTTAATTAATTGATGTTTTTGTTGATAAATATTGTTAGTGAGTTTGTTATATCATATATGATTTCTTGTTTCACTAACCCCTCATTGAACTTGCATTCATTTAAATATTTTTTTAGATAATAATTAGAAAAATTAAATTATTCTTGAAAATCAACTTAGACAATCCAATGTTTATCAAATTTCATGCATCTTGTAATTCATTATTTCCTCTTTAGCCTATAGAATTTGATTCAATGCCACCAATTCTTTAAAATAGTGATGATAAATGAATGTCAGTCTGAGTTTTTCACACAATATTTAATGTTTGCATAAATTAAAAGAAAAAAAAAAGAGAAGGAAATCAAATTTTGTATGAAAGACTTAGAAGACATCCATTCATCATCATTACTTTGAACAATTTGGGATTGAATCAAATTATATGGATTAATGAGGAAATCATGAATTACAAGATGTATGCAATTCAAAAAATATTGGATCGTTTAAGTTGTTTTTCAAAAATAATTTAACTTTTCTGATTATTATCTCAAAAATCTAATTGAGTGGTTGTATTTGGTTAATGAGGTGTTGGAATTCAACAACAAACTATGGAGAATTTTTCTCAATCTTGATCTCAAGATTATTATCAATCACGCAATGATAATGAAAGAAAAGGTTGAGAAAGAAAGAAAATAATTTTGTAGAAGAAGAGGAAGAAGATGAATATTCTGCAGAGTTTCTCTCTGCCCACAAACTGTGGAAAACTTTCTTATTCACTTGCAACTGCAAACTGTGAATACAATGTTATGAATTGAGTTGTTTACAAAATAAGGGTTTCTCCCTATTTATAGATTTAGGTTAGCTTGCACCGCAAGCCAAAGCCCAAAACTATAAAAGCTCAAAATAGCTAACATTACTAAAATAGGCCTAAGTCGAAATCTTGTGTGAAGCAATCTGCTTCGACACTTCGACACACTAATACAACTCGACACATAGACACATTAGAATATTTTGACTAGTCCTTGTTTCAATCAAGCTACACTGCTTCGACACAAGGAATTTCAAACTTAACACACCACCTAATTCATTGTGTCTAAACTATCTACATTCATAATAGCCCTTAACTTCTTGAACACTTTGACTTGCACTCCTTTTGTCATGATATTTGCAGTCTAATTCTCATTTATGCAGTGTTCCAAGTTCATCTTCCCTTCTACTACATGCTCTCGAAGATAATGGAGCCTCATTTCGATGTGCTTGCTTTGACCATGTGTTATTGAATTCTTCACAAGGTTGATAGCTGACATGTTGTCGATCTTCATGGTAATTTCTCCATGACTCTTTGTTGTAATCTCTTTGACCAGGTTCACCATCCATATTGCTTGACATGCACAAAGAGAAGCAGCTATGTATTCTGCTTCCCATGACGATAATGCCACTATTGGCTCCTTTCTCGAACTTCAAGAAACTGGTGCACCACCTAGCATAAACACATAGCCAGTTGTGGATTTTCTATCCTCGACATCACTACACCAACTTGAATCAGTGTATCCCACTATCTTGCATTCTTCTCCTTCATCAGCTACAAGAAACAATATGTCATAGTCGAGAGTTCCTTTCAGATACCTCAGTATCCTCTCCGTTGCTGCTAGGTGTGATACCTCTGCCTTCTCCATGAACCTACTTACCATATCCACATTGTATGCTAAGTCATGCCTTATGTGACATAGGTATCAAAGTGACCCAATAAGTCTTCTATATTTGGTTGGGTTGACATCATCTTCATCTGAATCTTTCGACAGTTGCAATCTGGTAATCCGAATACCATATTTCTTCTCTTAAAATCTCTGATGTCTTTAAAATTTAGATGACCAAGTCGATAATGTCATATCCATGTATCTTTACTGGCTGCAGTTGCAAGGCACTTATGCTCCATCACATTAAGTTCAATCTTGAAGGTCCTATTCTAAAACATTGGAGCCTTCAAGATTAACCTACCACCTGAGTCGAGAACTCTCATCATCTTGTCTTCGATCGATACCTTGTAGTTCTTTTCGACCAACTGTCCTATACTGAGCAAATTACTTTTCATGCCTGGTACGTACAACACATTGGAAGTTAGTGACCTCTTACCATATTTCCTCATAATCAGAACATCAACAAAACTTTTAGTTGTTAGAGTATTATCATTTGTAAATTCCATCATATTCTTCATTGAAGGCTTCATGTTGACAAACCAATGTTTCTTACCAGTCATGTGTGATGAGCATCCTGAGTCAAAGTACCATTGGTCCTGGAATCTTTCTTCATCTCTTGTTGTAATCATTAGCAACATCTCTTCTTCTTCCTGTTTCGCCAGCTTTACATAAATTTCTAGATTCTTCTTCTTTTCTCGACACTCACTAAAATAGTGACCATACTTCTGACAATTGTAACACTGAATGTGACTTTTATCAGGTTTTCGACCACCGCCTCTTCCTCTATCTGCACCACCACCTCTTGGGTTACCTTGGCTCCATGGTTTTCTTTTATTCGACCAATTTCCTTTCTACTGATTTCGACTAGTTGAATTGTTGTAGCCTCATCTACCTTTATAGCCATTCCAGCTTCCTTTGCTTTTCTTTTCCTTTTCTAATTGCGCCTGCAAAGCCATATCACTCTTCGACTTTCCTGCATCTCTTTCAGTCATCCTTTGTTCATGAGACTCAAGCGTCCCTTGAAGTTCTTCCTTCGTCAATACTGATAAGTCTTTTGAATCTTCTATGGCTACTACCACGTGGTCGAACTTTGGAGCCAATGACCTCAAGATCTTTGCAACAACTGATCTTGATGTCAACACTTCTCCACATACCTTGATTTGATTCACCAGTTTAGTAACCCTAGTGAAGAAATTTGTTATACTTTCACTTTCTTCCATCTGAAGTAGTTTATAGGTTCTCTTGTAAGTTTGTAGCCTCACCTCTTTCACCTTCTCTGCACCTCCAAATGATTTTTCAAGAATCTCTCATGCTTCCTTTACTGACTCTACATCACTAACCTTTTCAAAGTTATCTGGATCAACACATTGATGGATTATAAAGAGAGCTTTATAATCTTTGTTCTTCAATTCTTTGTGTGCAGCCTTTTCTTAATCCGTCGCATTTTCTACAAGCGGTGTTACTCCTTTCTTTACAAGATCTCAAAGATCTTGATAACAGAAAACCACTTTAATCTGCTTGCACCAATTCTCATAATTATCTTTCTTAAGAATCGAAAGGTTTTCCAGAAAGTGCTCGTTTGGGTGATTCATCGCCATCATAATTTTCCTTCCTTGAATCGCAACTAGAGCTCTAGATACCAGATGTTGAAATTCAACCACAACCTATGGAGAATTTAGCTCAATTTCAATCTCAAGATTGTTATCAATCACAATGATAATGAAAGAAAAGGTTGAGAAAGAAAGAAAATAATGTTGGAGAAGAAGAAAAAGATGAATATTCTGTAGAGTTTCTCTCTGCCCACAACTGCAGAAAACTTTCTCATTCACTTGCAAATGCAAACTTTGAATACAATGTTTATGAATTGAGATGTTTACAAAATAAGAGTTTCTCCTTATTTATAGATTTAAGTTAGATTGCACCCCAAGGCAAAGCCCAAATAAAAGCTCACAACTAACATTACTAAAATAGGCCTAAGTCTAAATCCTGTGTGAAGCAATCTGCTTCGACACTTTGACAAACTAATATAACTCGATAGATAGACACATTAGGCTAATTCAGCTAGTCCTTGTTTCTGTCGAGCTACACTGCTGCGACACAAGGAATTACAAACTCAACATGAAGGGCAGGGAAAAACAAGCAATCCCATATTTTATAATAAATTCTTACACATACCACCACGATTGGATGTTTTCTTTACCCGTGGTTATTAGATGTGCGCTACCTAACTTATAACCACGATCATTCAGTGGTTGTGAAAACCATTATACATACAATCACACGCTACCTAACAACGAATATGAAACAGTCGTTATATGTATTTCACAACCGTCATTATATTTGTTTTCTGTAGTAGTAATACTATAGAGTATCAGCACACGTTATAAGGTATCGATGCTTCTTAAGGTACAATGATACCACTATACCCTAAGCGGTATAATTGCACCTTAAGGGAGATATGTCATATCAAACCCTATTCTGGAAACCTTGCTTCAGCGAAATATATATTCCTCTCGCCATGGACAAATCGACACGGGAAACTGCCTGTACCTAATATATGTATTCATCTCTGCAGAGGATAAATTGATGACTAGAAAATAATGTTGTTCAATATTACCCAAACTCCCATAGAAGAGACATTAACAAATTTAATGGAGTGGCTATATCAAGTATATGCTTGAACGCGTTAGACATTCATCCTAATGTAATATCTTTTAAACTTAAGAGCGATATAATATACATTAATTTTTTAGCAATGAGAGCGAAATAAACTCAATTTTAAAAATGACAACGTAGTCGTGAGAATAACGAGATTGTCTCATACATGAGACCATCTAAATCAACTAATTGAATTAAGACGTAGTCACCAAATGTTATTACGCTTTGTTGCACCCCAGATTTTACCCTCATATTTTTCATGCATCGCCTGTATAGCATATCATGTCTGTCATTTTTCATAATATCCAATTTATCAGCTGGAATAAACTTGTCAGAATTACAGCCGAATCGGTCAAACTAAAAGTCAACTTTGTGAAAAATCAGCGGACGAAAAATATTAAAGTCGAGCCTGCAAACGTCAGTCATATTAATCTACGTTTGTCGTAGTTTAATCCGACGTGTTCAATTAAATTGTTCAACCACTTTTCGGTCGCATTTTGGACAGTTTAAGTCATTTTATCGAGTAAAATTTATTTCAAAGTCTGGCCAAACAGTATTTTTCCGAGTCGCATATTTTGTGCTGATCATTTTAGTGTACTCAGTTTATTTTTTCGAGCACTTGGGCGTCCGACTTTTATTTATTTGAGTTTCGTTTATTTTTATTTTTTGTCTAAATAGTTAGAATAAATAAATAAATAGAATTATTAGTTTTAATTTTATTTTATTTTATTTAGTTTTAAATAATTATTTAAAGTTGGACTTTAAAATGGACATTAGGTCAGAGTTAATCCTAGTTTGATACCTATATAAACATAAGTTGTATTTGAGAAAAAGGGGAGAAAACTTCATCAACATCTGAAATCAAGAACAGATCATCGGAAAGAGGAAGAAGAGAGTTTTGAGAAAAACTCAGAAGATCCACCAACAAGGATCATCCAACAGCGGTCGCGGATCCTTTAGAGTCTCACTACCACCGGCGGACAACAACCAAGCAAAGAGCCTCAGAAGAAGCTTCATGACCGGCCAAGAACACCACCACCTCACCGGCGAAACATCCAAAATGTAAGATTATGACATTAATGAGTTTGGTTTTGTTTTATTTGGTTTCAGGTATGAACAAACGAAGACGAAGCAGGAGAGAAGAGGAAAGTTTCAAAAAGGAGACATGGAGGAGCCGCCGCCGGTTGGGAAGAAGAAGGGAAAGAATTTTTTCCAAACCCTAAAGAAGGGAAAGAGTTTTTTCCCAAACCCTAAAGAAGGGAAAGAGTTTTTTCCCAAACCCTAAAGAAGGGAAAGGGTTTTTTCCCTAAAGAAACAACATAGCAACACGATCCACCCCTCCCCACTCTTATTAATTGTTTTTCTTTTTTCTTTTTCTTTTTCATTTATTTTCATTTATTATATTATTTTGTTATTTATTTTATCTTATTTTTGTAATAATTGTAATTAGTAATTAGTATGTTAGTTTTAATTTATTAATTGACACTTTCATTTAGTAAACCCAAACTATAACTTAAAAATCATTTCTTAAAACTAAAAACCATTTTCTTAAAGTTAAAAATCATTCTTAAAACTTAATACAAAAGTAATATATTTTTTTAACAGATTTAAGTTTTAATAAAAATTTAATTAAACCCGTTTATTTAAAAACTTAATAACTCTTTTTATAATTTTAAAAACTTAACCTTTTTATAATTTAGAATTAACACCTTTTAATAACAAAGCTAATATTTTTTTAAATTAAAATAAACCTTTTTAAAATGAACCTAACCATGTTTTTTTCCTAAAAACCTTTCTTAAAATCTAATACTTTCTTTTTCAAAATAAAAATAATAATTTAATTATTAAAATTAACTAAAAAAAAATCTAACTCTTTTCATTAAAATTAACAATTAATTTTCTCCTTTTCTAATTTAAAATCCTCATGAAAATCTTTTTAGAATTATAAAACTTTTGTTCCAAAATTTCAACCTTTCTTAATTTTAAATTCCTAGTCCTTTTTCCTTTAATTCTTAATGTTTGTTTTCTAATTTAATCCTAACGTCTGTCCATTTAATTTTTGTCTAATTTTATGTCATTCCTAACATTATTTCTTATTCGTCCGTGTTTGCTAACATTTTATTTATGTAATCATTTTATGGTTGTAACTTATGCGAGGACATCGTCGCTTTTATATTTCTTGCATTTTTTTGGGTTTGTAATTTATGCGAGTAATCGTCGCATTGCAATTTTCTTTACTGCTTTCATATTTTCTTCTATTTTAACTGCCATGTAATAATTCGTCATTCGCATCAATTTACTGTCAAAACCTTCCGAAGGATTAGGTCTAACAGTTTGACCGCCGAGTCAATAACCCTAACCTTTGAATGTTTCAAAACCCTAATCTTGCCTAGGTGTCCTGCCGTGGACAAAAATACTCTTCACCCTAACATTAGGTTAAGGAGTCGCCGCACTCTGTTTTAGGGTTTCCGGCCGTGGAATACTTAGTTTAACCCTAATTTCAAATCAAATTACAACGTAGAGATTGGAGTCTCCGTACTCCACGTAAACGCTTCCCTATGAACGTTTATTCCCCATGGAACCTTGACCACAGTCAAAAAGTTTCTAACCTCCCTTTCGAGGGGAACTACAATTACTCTGATTTCATCCCCTACCCGGATACCTAGGCACAAGATGCGAGTCTTGGCGAATAAATTTAGGACTAACCCTTAGGTCTTTCTGTCACTTTTAACCCTTAGCAATATATCCTTAAGCAAATAATAAAGCAAAATAGTAAATTTAAACAAAAGATTTTTGTAGAGTACTACAGAAGTTTAGAGGGTTAATACCTTCCCTAAGCTTAACCAACCCCTTACCTAGGTCTCTCCCCGCATTGTTTACGATGCAAAAATTAATTTTTCCTTCCTTTGACCTTTTTCTTCGGATAAATCAAAGACCGATTGTGAACTAAAAATGTGATTCAAATTAATTAATAATTTGATATCTTATTCTAACCGCAACACGCTTAAAACAAATTGATTGAACACGCCAAATTATAATACACTCAGCTAAATGTTTAGAAGAAAAAAATCACAAAATACGATCATAAGAATATAGTCAATATCAGATCAATTTTCAAGGCTCATGTTAAAATTATAAAGTTGATCTTAGGAAACATCCGTGTTTTTCTAAAAGAAAAATGCACTTCCATGCTGTGGTATATGGTGTCCAGCCCGAGAACATTTCACTCAATTACAATCCCACTCAATCGGTCAATAAGCCACTGAAAAATGAAGAACAACTACTATCTTTTGTTTTAAACTACAACAACAATAGTACATAATAATGAAACAACAAAGAAGACACAACAAAATTGTTTGGTCAATTGTTTTCATACATAATAGCATCTATCTAATTCTCTCTTGTTTCATAGTCATTCCACATAGTAAACAAATCAGCAGTAGCTGAGGCCGGCATGTTCTCTCCCGCCGCCGACCAGCCGCCAAAACCACCACCTCCATCATGCATATCATAATCAACCTTAACCGGAACAAATTCCTCCACAGTTCCCACAGCATTATTACCAATCAACCCTCCACTATTATTATAAATTCCACTAGACCCATCACCAACATTATTTCCCATCACAGAAGATGAAGAAGAAGACCCTATGTTATTCATCTGAAACAAACCAGGATGATTACTCTGAAAATAACCATTGTAAAACGAACCAATATTATTATTCTGAGACGTTTGTTGGTTCTGTTGTTGGTGCAACTCAAGCTGTGTTTGGAAATAACCACCACCTTGGTGTTGAGAGAATTGAGACATGTTTTCGTGGTTGTTTTGTAAGGTTAGCAAGGGTTGAGGCTGTTGTTCAAATGGATAATGATAATGCGCGAGAGGGTAAGGTTGAAGCCTCGTGTTACTAGAGCTTGATGCTCCATATTGAAAAGATGATGATGAGTTGAGTGCAATCATTTCTTCACGTTTTCTAGAAGTTTCTAGAGCTTGTGCTTCTTTTAGTCTTTTTGCAGCACCTCCTCCTATTGGAAGTGTGTTGCTTTCGAGAATGGCTTTCACGTCGTAACGAGTCATGTCGAAGTTGGTTACAGCGTTAAGTCCTCTGAATTTTATTGCTGCTATATCATATGCTTCTGCAGCCTCTTCTTCCGTGCCTGTCATAACAGAAAAATGTATCACTTTTAACACAAATAATTATCATGTGTTGAAACCGATATCGAAAGAAAATTTAAGTGATAAAATTTCATGAAATGTTTTTGGCTTACTGAAAGTTCCCAAGTAAAGATCTTTGTTTCCGGCTACTCGGCCAATTCTTGCTTGCCATCTTCCATGTTGGTGATGCCTAAAAAATATTAACACTAATTATAATAAAATTATTTAGAGAAAGAAATGAATGGAATACACAAAATTAGAAGAAAAAATTAAGAAAAAAAATGTTGTCACATTTTGCACCTTGTAACTCCACGGTACATTGAAGCACCCCTTGAGAAACCACTGCTTTTCCTATAATGTAATAGAATATGAAAATGAGCTGCAACACTATAAGTTCATATCCTACCAAAATGACTTAAATTTGTAAATTGAAAAATTAAATACTTCTCTTGCATAATGCAATGTTATAAATTTTGGATCCTCAAATGTGAATAAGAAGTTAAAGATCTCCGCATATCACAATTGCGATCGTATTTTTCGTGCATATATCTAGGTTTACAGCATAACTAAAAGTTAAAACTATGCATGCTATATTTCACCTTCTAATAGAGGCAACAAATTCTTGTCTTGTCATGTGCTTCATTTCATCTATTTCCTTTTCATAGTTACTAACCTGCAAATGACATATAGTAAATCATGTGAACTAAACAAGATGATGATGAGTTGAGAAAGTAAGCAACAGAAGACTAATTACTGGAAAGTTAGTAGTGGTGGATGTCCCCCAATACTTCAGTGCAGCTAAATCATAAGACCTAGCAGCTTTCTCTTCTTTGTCATATCCACCTACCAATAAATTCAAACAAAATTAACTTAGAGAACAGAGAAATACTAAATGAGTTGAAATTGAACATCTATCTGAAATGAGACACTTACCTAAATAGACTGAAGAAAAGTTGAGAAGAACCAGAAGCCAAACATGAAGAGAAATGTGTTAATAGAATTCCAAAACAAACTTCAAAATAGTTCATTAAAACATGTTATAAAAAATACAAAAAACAAAACCCTAGGGTTATAATATTTAAACTTTACCTTGACGACCTTTTCTTGATTGTCCTTCCCTTCTACAACTGTTATCCCAAAGATGAGCTTCATACCTTCCTGTCCATCTATGTCTATATATTTACAGATAGATATATATTTAGCACATTAGAACAAAAATAAATAAAATGGATTAAAAGAACATATACATATATATAGTTTACTCATCTTACTTTGTTACACCTCGATATATTGAAGTTCTTTGACCAAAGGTTTCTGAAGTTCTTTTCGGAACAGCTACTTCAACCGTGTTTGTACTATTGTTGTCACCACTAGCACTGGTTTCACATGTTGAATCCTTACCACTTCCCATGGATAATGTCAAAGATTGTAAATTACTGTTACTACCCTTTTCTTGATACTCATTGTTGCAAGTTGTTACCATTTGGTTTTGCATTGGCAGGAGACTATTGCTATTTGTATACAGATAGTTCTCCGAAACATTTGATTGAATTTCATTAGGTGCAGCAAGATCTGAGTGGTTTTCAGACTTGCAAACACCAAGAAAATCTGCAACCTTTGGTACTTCATTGCTGCTAGGTGTGTTCATCAGATTCCAATCTGCTCAATCCAAATACCACCACACAAACATAGGTTTAATATTACTAATATACGAAACACAAATATAGGTTTAAGCGTGAGGAATAAAATTATACCATGATTTTGAAAAGGGTTTTCCATGTTTTCATTGACTAATCCAAGAGGAAAGTGATGATATTGAGTGGCTTGAAGATCATTTGCAGGTAAGGAAGAATGAGAAGGTGAGAGAGGGAAAGAAAGCCAATTGTTGTTCATTGAATACTTTTTTTCAAACTATAAAAATCAAAAAGTACCTGCATAAAATGAAATGAGATGAAGATATAATGTAAGAAAATTTGTTAGGTGAAAATAATGAACATAGAGAGAAACATCATTTGTTTACCAAAGTTACAGATGAAGTTTTAAGGTTGCAATGAGTCAAGAGAGACAGGAGAGACAAAGGGAAGAAGGTACTATAAGTATTTTAGTGCTATGACTCATTCAAACAATTTTCAACACTAGTACTATAAATGAATAGAATATAATTTGGGACACGAGTGTGTTATTAAACAATTTTACTATTGACTGAAATTCAAATCTTTCTTCTGTCTATGGACAAACATAGTGAAAATATACAAATCCATGCTACCTTTTTTGTTTGTCTCTCTCTACCACTTGGTTTATTTATTGGAACTCTCTACCTCGTTTTGGCAAAAATATGACACCTGAAAGCCCGGCATTCCCACACACTACAATCTACGTAAAGTTACAATCTCTTCTTCTCTCTCTATTTACCTTAAAATAATGAATCAAAAATGAATAATTGTTATTAATAAGTTGAGAGAAAGAAAATGAACTGAAATGGAATTGAATTGAAGTTTAAGTAAGATGATAAATTTAACAAACACAAGACACAATATGTTGAATTTCGAGTCATGCATGTGTTAACGATGCATGAATACCGTCACCAAAAAAATCCGACATATTTAAAATTAAAAGGACTGAAAGAATGAGTGAAAATCACTTCTGTTTTAATATGATATTGAATAAAATAGATATTACTAACGTGATTCAATCGAACAGTAAGTGAAAAATAATATTAAAAATTTTATAGGGTTAAGTTTGTTGACCATATACTTGGTTTTCTCACCATCAAAGACTCAAAAGGCCACACTTGCTATCTTGAAATTGTATATAGTAATAATTAATGTGATTGAAATAAAATTAGTAAGGAAATAGAAGTGAACGAAAAGGTAACTATTCCAAATATACAACACCACAAGGTTGTATTTTCTATAGTTTAAGGTTCATTTTATAAGAGCTACATATAGAATGGAGAAATGGAAAGAAAAAAAATTAAATACAAAAGTAAATAAATAAAAGTTACTGAAAAAATTAAATACGAAAATAAAAAATAAAAGTTACTAAATGCATACTATAGCTTTAGTGGAACTAAAGTAATGATGATAGAACATGGAAGATATCTAGTATAGAATGTTTATGTTATTGGTTGATAAAATATTTAACGTGTAGAGATAGGGAACAAATTAGGTTAATAGCTAGCTAATCGTAACACCACGAAAATGCACTCTCCATTGCACGCCCAAACAAGTGAATAAGTTATGTTTTATTATTAAAAAAACTTTAGGGGATTTAGATTATATTTAAATCAATGAAATAGGTTGGAGTGAAATAATGTTACCTTTGAATAATTTGAATTTATTAAAAGGAAATGAAATAAAGCAGAAAACACATTTTTTTATTATATAATTAATCATTATATTTAGGGGTGATAAATCAGATTGTGGCAGGCAGGGCCAGCCAGACACATGCTAAAACATGGTAGGTTAAGTTGGAATTTTGGATCTGTCGTCACCAAAGTCCATCCCACTAAAGACCGTCACCCGACAAAATCCGTTCCGCCAAAATTCGCCGTCCGCAAAAACCCGCCACATCTATTCGTTCAACTTTTTCCACCTTAAACCCGCCCATTTTTCATTTAATTCTACTAATTTCAATTCTTGATCTTTTTATTTTATATATTTATTTGAGAGTATACGAAATAAAATTTATTAAAAAAATATTTTAAATAAAATTATTCTGAAAAATATAATTGAAAGGTAAGAATAAACTTATTAATCTAATAAAAAAATGAAAATTAATAAATAAAAAAGTAGGAAGGCAAGCCCGTCTTCCGTCAATCCGTCACTTTGGCAGGACGAGTTAAATTTTTATGCTTATGTCCACTTAACAAACTTGCCCCACTCCATTTTCTTTTTACAGACTTAATGTGGGATGAGGTGGAACAGACGGTCTATTTTGCCACCCCTAATTATAGTAATACATATTTTTTTATTATATTACTTATTAGAGTTTGATCTAATTCGTTCTTATAAAATTGATTTTTAAGATTATAAGTGTCACCATGTATAAATTTTTTATAAAGTTTATATCTAACTGATATGAGATTTGGAATCTTACCAATAAATTGTATAAAAAATTGATATTGATTTCAGGTATATAGGAACGTCTTTGAAGGTGTATAAGACGGACTATTGCACATGACCTCAAATTTATTAGGGTTAATTTATGACTAAATAGAATTTTATAAAAAATTTATAATGTGAAATTATATTATAGACCGTCTTACACATCTGAAAGAAAAACAAAAGATTACTTATCATTATATTTCTACTTTTTAAATTGACCGAAATAACAAGACTATGTGTTGTAGTCTGCATCATACATCTCAAAAATAGCTTGTTACTTATCATTATATTTGTATCCTTTAAATTGGATGAAATAACAATTTTGTTGAATTCCATACTTAAATAACCAAATAGTAGAATAAGATATTTATACAGCTTCCTTTCATTCCACTGTCTATTCTTCTATACTTTGTTGGTTTGAAATATATCCATAAATTTCAACAACTCAACTGAACCGATTTTAAAAATCATATGAATCTGAACATAATAGAGAGTATTATCTATTATATTTTATTACTATGTCACACTGTTTTTTTTTTTATTTTATGATTTAGATTGAATGGGAGATTTGTTCAGTTATGTCAAAAAATATTTAATACTGTACTACTATTTCCTTAAAAATCTAAAATATTAACATCACACCTGAATCCAAATTTAATATGAAATTGACATATATTATTATCATTTGAAAAAGGCATTTAAGTGTAATTAAAAAAAAACAAGCGCGCGAATAAGTGGTTACAATATTTAGAAACCTTGAACAAACCCAATATGAATAATGCGTAACAACTTTATAACTAACTCGTAAAGAATAAATAACAAACTATTTAAAATACCTGTGCAAATTTTGGCGCCAAATTCAACGTCTCTTGCTGTTTCCGATTTCAGCTTCCAGATATTTTCTACCTCAATAGTATGAAGCAAGAACAAACTGTGGTAACATCCAAATCCAGTAAAATGAAGAGTAGTAAGTAGAAAGAAATCAAAAATGTGAAGAAGAAGAAGAAGTAAAGTGAATGAGGAATCTGTTTTTTTTGGAAATTGTGAAGAGAGAAGAATAATAATAATTAAATATTGTGTTGGCGAATGGAAGAAGAAGGAGTAGGCACCGGCCATATACAGTCAACAGAAATTAAATCTGGTTGTCACGCCGTTTCAGGTTCTGAGACTAAATTGATTGTCAGGGGAATGTGACTGACACGTGTCAGTTTCTACTCGTTCTCTTTGTCTTCTGCCTTTTACTTTCAAATATTTTCCACCCAAACGGACCAATTCCCTTCTTTGCATGTCTCTGCTATAAAACCAACCAATGGCTAAACTCAATAACTTTGACCACTATCAACTCACCACTCCATCTAATATTATCCCATCAAAAAAAATCTACCATTTTATTTACACGCGCATTTCTTTTTAAATTATAATAAAAACTAAATTATAAAAGTAAATTTGCTTAATTTTAAAATTTTATTATTTTAAAAAATAATAATAAATATGTATATTATTTTTATTTTGATATTATTTATAAAAATATTTAAATTAATAAAAAATGTATTCACAATTATAAAAATAGCACGTTTATATATTTGAATCAAACATACATCTCTAACAACAACTTTAACGTATAGTTGTTAAACTAAAATTTTGTATAGCTTACGTTAGTAATAAGAAATTTGCATTATAGTAGACCTGACATGGCATATGGGATGCTCTAAAACTAGTTTACGTGCTCTACACAATCAACGTACTTTAACTCATTATTTAACATAAATAAAAGATTTTTATTAATTATTTAACATAAATAATATATTTTTATTAACCATTTAATACCAAGTTTGAATTTCTTAACAATCACCATTGAAGTAAAAACTTCTTAATTCAATTTTGGATTGCTTAAATCCTTCATGTCAATTTGGATCCACGTAAAATAATTTAGGTCATCCAATTTAGTTGTTCCCATTAAACATGCTCTAACCATATTTGTATTGTACTATAATTTGTTAACAAAATTAACCTAACACTAATAGAACAATTAAAATAAAAAATCATTTAATGTTATATTATAGAAAATATTAATTATAATAAATTAATATATGAAACTTTATTTTTTCACATTTTAAAATAAATTATTAATATTATTAGAACAATAATATATATATATATATATATATATATATATATATATATATATATATATATATATATATATATATATATATATATATATATATATATATATATATATATATATATATATATATATATATATATATATATATATATATATATATATACTACATAATTAGCAATTATTAGTATATAGGTATTGTTTTCAATTTTTCATTTAAGAAAAAAAACGTGTGTAATATTATTTATCAATTTTAGAATTTTTTTTACCGCGGTGTCACTATCTGAAAATAAAAATACCAAAATACAAAAAAAAAATGTTTAAAATGTCACATTTTTAGTTTGGGCCCATCTTTCTAATGGACGATCCATTAAGGAGAAAAAAGTCAGTCGGGGTTCGGTCTGTTGGTGCAAAGATAGAATAAATGATGAAATAGGAAATATTACTAATAAGAGAATGACGGCTACAAACATGATTTTGTTACAATGATTGTCACCCTATTTATAAGCTAAAACTAGGGTTACTAGAATAAGATAAATACTAAAATACCCTCTAACAAACTTAGGGGCTAAGAAAATAGTACAACTAAATAAATATGAATTATTAATAATATTCTAATACCATCCCTTAATTCATATTCCATCAAAACTTGTGACACCAATTCCATCCCTTAATCTGAGAAATTGATCAGTCTTGATAGCTTTCGTCAGAACATCTGCCAACTGCTTCTGAGTGCTGCAGTGTACAACTTCTAACACTCCACTCTGAACTTGATGTCTCAGAAAATGATACTTGGTCTCAATATGCTTGCTTCTCCCATGCAACACTGGGTTTCTAGCAAGATTGATTGCAGACTTATTGTCAATCATCAACTTCAGAGGTTTGTCTACTTTAATCTTCAGATCCTGCAACAGATTCAGAATCCACACAGCTTGGCATGCAGTAACAGCACCTGCAATGTATTCAGCTTCACAGGTTGACAACGCCACAACAGGTTGCTTCTTGGAACACCAAGAAATGGGACCTCCCAGAAATTTGAACAAGTACCCAGATGTACTTCTTCTGTCAACTCTGTCTCCACACCAATCAGAGTCTGAATAACTCAGAAGTTCTGACTCATTATTTCCTCCAGAGGGAAATAACACTCCATACTTCAGAGTTCCTTTGATATACCTCAGAATCCTGACAGCAGCTTGGTAATGGGACCACTTAGGTTTACTCATGAACCTACTAACCATCCCAACTGAGTAGCAAATATCAGGTCTGGTATTGCACAAATACCTCAGAGAACCAACCAACTGTTTGAAGGTTGTAGCATCCACATCCTTTCCTTCAGAGTCTGAATCCAGTTTCTGATTTGTATCAGAAGGTGTGACAGCCATCTTACAATTCTTTAGATCAAATCTCTTCAGAAGTTCTAATTCATACTTGAGCTGATGCAAAATGATACCTTTCTCAGAATATCTGAACTCCATCCCTAGAAAGTATGTCATTTTGCCTAGATCAGTCATTTCAAATTCATTCATTAGAACCTTCTTGAACTTGGCTATCTCCTGTTCAGAACTTCCGGTCAGCAGTATATCATCAACATATAAACATACCAGAGTCATATTGCCTTCAAGAGTATGCTGAACATAGACACCGTACTCCATCTCACATTTCTGAAAGCCTTGCTTCTTGAAAAATGAATCAATCTTCTGATTCCAAGCTCTGGGCGCTTGTTTCAGTCCATATAGAGCTTTGTATAATCTGTACACCATCCCTTCCTGATTCTTTTTCTCAAATCCAGGAGGTTGTGACACGTAAACTTCTTCTTCTAATGGACCATTCAGAAATGCAGATTTTACATCTAAATGCATCAGAGGCCAATTCCTGTTAGCAGCTATTGCAATCACCATTCTGATTGTTTCATGTCTTGCTACAGGTGCAAACACTTCAGAATAATCCAGCCCAGGTTTCTGTAGAAATCCTCTGGCTACCAACCTTGCTTTATGTTTGCCAATTGAACCATCTGGCTTTAACTTCTGCTTGAAAACCCATCTGACGCTGATGGCTTTCTTGTCTTTTGGAAGTTCTGTCAGCTTCCAAGTCTTGTTTCTCTCTATAGCATCAAGTTCTTCTTTCATGGCCTTCAGCCAGAGCTTCTGCTTAAGAGCCTCCTCTGTACTTATAGGTTCAGAGTCTACTAACATGGCACACTGAATAACTTCTCCTTCAGAGTCTACTTCAGTGTCTTGCAGCATGTCAAATTCTGCAAATCTTCTGGGAACGCTTCTGATTCTTTGTGGTCTCTGAACTTGTTCAGAGTCTTGAGCTTCAGAGTTTCTAGCTTCAGATGATTGACCTCCAGAGCTTTGACCATCTTCAGAGTCTGGCATATTTCCAGAGTCTGAATTGCCACCAAGATCTGGATTGCCATCAGAGTCTGAATCATCAGAGTCTGGGTCATCAGAGTCTGGGTCATCAGAGTCACCTTCATCTTCTGAGTCTTCTTCAGAGTTTGAATCAGTATCAGAGTCATCAATTCTTAACTCTGACCTTTCTTCAGAGGTTCTAACATCAGAATCAGATTGAGACTTATCCCAATTCCAAACTTCTGATTCATTCACAATCACATCTCTGCTGAATTCAATTTTATTGGTTTCTGGACAATAGAGCTTGTATGCACCTGTACTGTGGTACCCTATCAGAATCATCACTTTGCTTCTATCATCCAGCTTCTGTCTTCTAGCTTCTGGAACATGTTTATAGCAAACAGAACCAAATACCTTCAGATGACTAACACTTTGCTTGTCTCCAGTCCACTTCTGCATAGGAACTATTTCTTTCAACTTCTTCGTAGGACATCTGTTGAGTACATACGTTGCAGTGGCAACAGCTTCTCCCCAGAGCTTCTGAGGAAGCTTCTTCTCCTTTAGCATGCTTCTCACCATATCAAGCAAAGTACGGTTTCTTCTTTCAGCAAGACCATTGTGTTGAGGGGTATAAGGAGCAGTAACCTCATGCTCAATTCCATTCTCCTCACAGAACTTCTGGAACTCTTTGGAGTTATACTCACCTCCACCATCAGTTCTAAGAATCTTCAACTTCTGACCACTCTGATTCTCAGCCTTCATTCTGAACTTCTTGAATTCATCAAACACCTCGTGTTTGAACTTAATAAGGGATACCCATGTCATTCTTGTGAATTCATCAACAAACAACACAAAGTATTTATTCCCTCCAATTGATGCTACTGGAAATGGACCACACACATCAGAGTGTACAACTCCCAAGGCATGTTTTGCTCTTGGAGCAACTTCTGATGCAAATGGCAATCTTGGTTGTTTTCCTTCCATGCAAACTTTGCATGACTTTTCAGGCTTCTTAATTGCAGGAATTCCATGTACCAATTTCTTTGAATTCAGATGTTGTAAGCTTCTGAAATTCAAATGACCAAATCTTCTGTGCCACAGCTCACTCTCCTTCTCAGTACTTGTTGCACTAAGACACTCTGAGTCTGCAGTTCTGACATTCACCTTGAATGTTCTATTCCTTCCCTGTTCTGACTCCATAATCAACTTCTGATTACAGTCATACAGCTTCAGAAGATTGTCCTTCATGGTAACTGAAAAACCTTTCTCAATTAATTGTCCCACACTCATCAGATTGCTTCTGATGCCAGGTACATACCACACATTCTGAATCAATGCTGTTTTCCCATTGTTCAGAGTCACTCTGACATTTCCCATACCTTCTGCATTAAGATATTTGTCATCAGCACATCTGATCTTTGTCCTCTTTTCAGAGTCAAAGTCAACCAGCCATTTCTTGTTTCCAGTAAGATGATTTGAACAACCAGTGTCCATATACCACCAGTCTGTCAGATCATCAGATTCAGAGGCCATCAATAGCACAGATTCGTCATCAGAACTTCTGGCTATATTTGCTTCTTCTGATTTCTTCTCCTTGTTTGACCAACAATCTCTAGCAAAGTGACCAAACTTCTTACAACAGTAACATTGGATCTTCTTCTTGTCATACTTCTCTTTTCCCTTCTGAGCATTCTTTTGTCTATCAGAGGTTGAGGTTTCTGACTTCTGACCACCATCAGATCTTCTCCTGGCTTCTGACTGCTTCTGATACCTCCTATCAGAAGTTGCTTTCAGAGCCTGCTGTTCTACTTCCTTTTCAGAGTTTCTCTCAGTCAGACGCAACTCTTGCGCTTCTAGACTGCTCTGCAGCTCTTCAATTCTCATTGTGCTCAGATCTTTGGAATGTTCTATTGCTACCACAATGTAATCAAATTGAGGAGTAAGGGATCTCAACACTTTCTCCATGATTGTTTCTTCAGAAAGAGTTTCTCCACATGCCTTCATCTCATTAGTGATCAGAATCACTCTGGAGATGTATTCTGAAACTTTCTCATTATTCTTCATGTTGAGATTCTCATATTGCTTTCTCAAGAACTGAAGCTTCACCTTCTTCACTGATGCGTCACCACCATAACATCTCACCAGAGTGTCCCATGCAGCCTTTGCTGTTGTAGAGTCTGCAATCTTCTCAAACACGTTTACATCCACACATTGATGAATGAAGAACAATGCTTTCTGATCCTTCTTCCTTACTTCCTTCTGCGCGTTTTTCTGTTCATCAGTTGCATCTGCTGCTACTGGAACATAACCATCAGTGACAAGATCCAGAACATCTTGAGCACCAAACAGCACACGCATCTGGATCATCCAACGATTCCAGTTTTTACCGTCAAATACTGGAAGTTTGGTGTTCATGTTGCCGTTTCCGTTCATCTTCTACTTTGCACAATACACTCAGAGTTTTCTCACACAGTGTTTCCCAACCCACAGAATTAAAAAATTCTGATCAGATTTTGTTCAAGATTCAACAAGAATCTGAGAAACAAAATCAAACACACAAGACCTCACGTTCACTCGTGTTTCCCGTGTTTCCCAATGAATCTGAACCGGAGCTCTAGATACCAATTGTTGGTGCAAAGATAGAATAAATGATGAAATAGGAAATATTACTAATAAGAGAATGACGGCTACAAACATGATTTTGTTACAATGATTGTCACCCTATTTATAAGCTAAAACTAGGGTTACTAGAATAAGATAAATACTAAAATACCCTCTAACAAACTTAGGGGCTAAGAAAATAGTACAACTAAATAAATATGAATTATTAATAATATTCTAATACGGTCAATGGATGGCTGACCCTATGAATAAAAAAACAAAAATAAATAATTTTGTAGCATAAGATCGATCATCCATGGGCCAAATCCCAAGTGGCTTTTTTTCTTTTTCAATGAGTCGTTTATTGGAAGGACGAGCCCAAACTAAAAAGGTGGCATTTTGGACATTTTTTTTTTAAGTAATGACATTTTAGTGTTTTTATTTTCAAAAAGTGGCATTATAGTAAAAAAAAAACTCTCAATTTTAACTAGCAGTAGATAAATGACATATGAGGAATGTTATTTTTACACTCGAAGTAAACCTACACCGAATTATTATACAGTATTGGTTTCTTTAAATGTTTAATAATTTTTTTTCCTTGTTCTAAGGGAAACAAATACCTGACCATGCTTTATTTGATACGATGTAATCATACGGTGTTAAATTTTGAGTGTAAACATAACAATCCTCTTAACATAAAACAATTCTCTTAATTAAATCATTTTTTTTTACCTAAGTTTAATTCGATGGATCTCATAGTTCCAGAAAATACACATTCCATTCTTTTTAATTACTTGTAGTAATTTTGTTTTTATATTTTTTACAAAAAAAATTTTTTTTTAATAATTGTCTTATAATTTATTTATTTTGTATTTTCAAATATAAATGTATCTATTAATTTTTTTTTTTTGTTAAACGTATTAATTGGTAGCTACATACCGAAATTACATTAAGTTTGTTATTAGAGTATTAAAAAATCAGAATTTATGGCATTGAGAGTGGGTACTAAACAATCAGTAGGATTCTTCTAATTTTGTTAGTAATTCTCAATTATTATTTTTTTAATATCATATTAACTAAGTAATTTTTTTCTTTCTTTTTTTCTATTCCACAAACTAACCAAATCACAGTTTCAAACTTCTTATATCCTACTTCTAATTTTATCTATGCAACATTGGATAAAAATATATTAATATTGTATTTTAATATATACTAATAAACTAAAACATTAAGAATTTTATATTAATATTAAAAACATAAGAGTATCACCTATCAAAGTTCAATAGTTATTGACTTACGGTCACTTAAACCAACATATACTATTAATTATTAAAACAATAATTATTTTATGTTTTCTAAATAAAATACGTGTTGTGTTAAATCCAAATAATAATTTTAATTAAAATAATTAAATATTTTTATTTTGATATTATTTATGAATATATTTGAATTAATTGTATAATTTTTTTCGTGTATAAAAGTAAAGATCGTCAATTAAAATATTTGTATCATTTTTATTTTGTCTTATGTATTTTTTTAAATTATTTGTGACAAATATTTGTTATATGCCAATAATTTTCTCTGCTTGATTGTGCATTAATGACAAATAATTTTTCCATACTTAATTGTATATCAAGAATATTTATTTTTTGTACTTAATCATATATCAATAATAAATCTGTATTATCTAATTTATTATATTAATTGTAATAAATATTTAATCATAAATTTACTATCTTAAATGTGAATTAACTATTTGGTTATAATAAAATTTTACCTTTTTATTCAAAGTAAAATTTTATAGTAATAAAAAATTAATTAATGTATTTAAAAATATATAAATAAGATAATAAATTAATTTAAACTATTATTAATAAAATGTAACAATATTTATAATATACTAAAAAATGATGTGGAAGAGAAAAAAATCAAATCGGTATATTATATCACATTTAATTTAATTATGGGCATTGGCTTTTTATAAAATAAAATTGATGAATGTAATTATTTTATTACTATTTACTATATTTTTCTATCATAAAAGAGAGTTCATCAGCTACAATTTTAGACTACGAAATAAGATGTATAGATAAGTATATTGAAATTTTTCAAAGTGCAACTCATAAACCAAAATATTAAATCAAAAGGGAAATGAATAAAATTTTAATTATTGCAACACATAAACTCATAAACACAATTATTGTTCTATGATTAGCTTGATAAAAGGTGATTTAGTTCCTCATCCATAAATTAATAGTAAAAAACAATATTGCAAAAATAAAAAAATAATTTTGTGAAAACAAAATCTCTTAAATAAGGAAAATAATCAAAAAGAAAAAATAGTTATGTGAAAAGAAAATATTTATGCTAAAAGATCAAAATAAGGAGGTTGATAAGGGATTTAAGAAGAGGATTTATGCTAACAGAAAAAAGAAAATTTATACTAAAAAGAAAAAATGTTTTAATTATTTATGATATCTGATGTCTCTATTTGTATCGATAAGATTAAAGAGATGAAGAAATAGATAATAAAAATTCAAATTTTGAAAGAAAGATGAAAAAAAATCATTTGGCAGATTGAATATTTGGTAGAAAGAAGGAGAGTAAAGATTGATTGAAGAAGGATGAAGAATGGATGGAAGCTGGTTGAAAAATGAGGAAACATTTTGGAGATAGAGACATTGAAACCATTGTGAGTAGATATTAAAATTGATTTGATTGGCACAGTGCATTGGAAAGTGTTTTCAACTGAAAACCAATTAGCAATTGATCCCATCATTAAGATTTCAATGTTACAAGCATATTTTAAACAAGTTTTGGTCCCCCGCCAATTTTAATGATGCATCCCTATCACTATTGATATTGCACTTTGTTGCAAGGATTTGATGATTTCATGCCATTTTCATTTTCCTAGTCATCATTATATTAATTCTTAATAATAGTAAAACATTGTAACCTTATAAGCTAATTCTTAGTTTTTGTTATAAAATAAAACATTCAAAATGAAATTTTTCCAAAATGAAGCCCTAAAACCTTCGTTCAATTTCCAACCAATTTCATCGTTCCAAAATTGAAAATATAGAAAACTATATTCGTCTGTAACTTAAAGCCCGTGTTCTTCTTCAAAATGAGACTCATATTTGGTTGTGTTCATTCTCCATTGACAAAATTTGTTTTCGTTTCCCTCAACAAAGCTAATTTTAAGAAACAAAAAATCAACCGTCATTTTGGAATATTAATAAATTGTGGGTTTTGTGTCATGCATGTTAACCTCTGTTTATTCTCTTTATTTATTTTTTTAGTTTGCAATAATTTTTTGTAAACATTTGTAGTTCCCATTAAGTGTGTGACCAAACTTTCTTTTATAGTCCCCTTTGATTTATTATATTGTTTAGTTTGTTGATATGGTTAGGTGTTGCATTGTCTTTGTGTTCCATCTTTCCATTTCTTGAAAACCCATTGGTAGCAAACATAATGAAACAATTGGATGGGGTGCAAGTTGAATGTGCAAAGAATACTAGAGTGAAAATGGAGGTGAGCTGTCAGATGGGATACAAATATAATGTGCAAATGATAATAGTATAGCTGTTAAAATGGATTAATTCACGTGGATTGGTCCGTCATGTCTAAAAAAATCATAAGGTTTGATTTGTAAAATTAGAGTTTATATTTTTTAGGATTTTTTCTAGTCTATCCTTAAAAGCTCGCTATTTATTAGGGCTACCTCATATGGGCTGATCCGCTAGATTCAAAAAATCATAGGGTCTGGTCTGTAAAATTAGAGTCTATATTTTTCACATTTTTTTTAGCCTATCTCTAAAAAGCCCGCTATTTATTAGGGCTAACCCATATGGATAGTGGGTAGTCCATTAGACCCACATCGCTATAAATTTTAAAAAATTATATTAATAATTATATTGTTTTACTCTAAAATAACATATTGATTTTTCTCAACTCACTAAATTTTATCTTTATTTTATTCATTAATACAATCAACACTATTTTCTCGTATTATATTAGTTTGTCTTATGTTAAATATTCGAATACTATTTTATACAATTTAGACATGTATTGTATTTAAAAACACATTATAGTATTTATAAAAGAGAATATAGTACTTAAAAATGTATTATGTTTAAAATAATATGATTTTTAATTTTATTTATAATAAATATTATAGAGTTTTTATTTTAATTTTTTATTTTAAAAAAAATTCATTTAGGGTCGGGTAACCCGAAGCCCATCTAGGGTCGGGCTCGGGTAGTAATTTTCGAGCCCATATTAAAAATGAGTTTTTTTGACCCAGCCCTAAAAAAGTCTGAGTCCACCAGGACGAGTCTGTTTAGAGCCGGGTAGCACAGTTTGACAACTTTAGATAATAGGATGCAAATGAAGGTGAACAAAACAAAAAAGGTAAAATTAATATTCAAAGGATACTATAGTGCAAAATAAAGGTGAACAATGTGTGATTACATACCTCAAAGAATTTAGAGGTCAAGCAAGCACATGCATACCTCAAAGAACAAGAAACATGCCTGCAAGGTTGCAACAATGCGTGATTACATAAATTATGTGGTCAATGATGAAGGTGAACTTGTTCATTATGATTTCTATTCAGATACTAAGCCAATCCATGTAATTGAGGCATTGAAGGACTCGAAGTAGAAGCAAGCCATGATGGAGGAACTAAAGTCTATAAAAGTGAACAAAATCTGGTCACTTGTCGAATTGCCACAAGGCAAGAAGGAAATTGATGTGAAATGGGTATATAAAGTGAATATGAATCGAAAAGGATAAGTAACCTGAGACTAAGTAAAACTAGTAGCTAAAGGATTTCTTCAGAGATAATGAATTGACTTTGATGAAGTCTTTGTGCCAATTGCTATAATTGAAATAATCAGGTCAGTTGTGTTCCTAGCAAACATGGAAAACTAATATGTGTGTCAAATAGACGTGAAATGTGCATTCCAAAATGGTCCCTTCCTTAGATGAAGAAGTTTATGTTACACAACCAATTGGTTTTGTGAAGTAAGGCCAAGAAAGTAAGGTATACAGGCTGCATAAAGTTCCGTATGGACTCAAGATAGCTCCAAGAGATTGGAATAAGAAGATGGATAGTTTCCTAAGAGAGAAGGAATTTATGAAGTGTAAAAATGAGCAAGGAGTATTTTATCAGAAGAATGAGGACTGAACTGCTTATACTATGTCTCTATGTCGATGACCTGTTGATAACATGAAGATGTAAAAAGGAGATCGAAGACATTATAGGTGATTTGAGCAAGGAGTTCAAATTGTATGGCCTGGGGAACATTTCATACTTCCTTGGTATCGAATTCTACAAGAGTAGTAGAGACCTGATGATGCATCAAAGAAGATATGCAAGTGAAATACTCAAAATATTTGAGATGAAAGACTACAATGCAACCTCGACACATGCTAAACCAAGACTGCAACTGTCAAAGGACTCAGATGAAGATGATGTTGATCCAACTCAATAAAGAAGACTCATCAGGTCATTAAGATGCCTTTGTCACACAAGGCATAATCTAGCATACATTGTAGGTATAGTGAGTAGATTCATGCAAAAGCCAAATGTATCACACCTTGCAGCCACAAAGAGGATACTAAGGTATCTCAAAGGAACTCTTGACTATGGTATTTTTTTTCCTAAAGCAGATGAAGGAAAAGAATGCAAACTAGTGGGATTCACTAACTCGAGTTGGTGTGGTGATACTAAGGATAGAAAATCCACAGTTGGGTATGTGTTTATGATAGGTGGTGCACTAGTTGATTGGAGCTCAAGGAAAGAACCAGTTGTACCACTATTATCATGTCAGACTGAGTACATAATTGTCTCCTTTTATGCATGTCAAGCAACGTATATGGTGAACCTAATAAAGGAGATTTCAGGAGAAGACCATGGAGCAATGATCATGAAGATCAATAACATGTCAGCTATTAACCTGACCAAGAACCAAATAACACATGGAAGAAGTAAACACATCAAGATAAGGTTCCATCATCTTCATGAGAAAATAACAAGTGGGAAGTTGTATTGGAACAAAATTGTTCATATCCCTTGGATTTTGATGATAACAAAGTACTTAAAGAGCAATTGAGTATACTAACATATGTTCAAGTATGTAGGGTCATGAGCTTAAAATTCAACTCTGAATTGACCCTAATAAAAGCATATAAAGAGAAGCAAAGTGACTCATATTTCAAAAGATTAGAGTCTGATGACTCTGAACATGTGTATCAGCTTCTGAAGAATCAGAATTTGATCATGGTATCCCTGCCTCTAGCGAAATCTCAGACTTTAAAGACCTCAACTAAAGGTGCTCAGCCTCTGATCTGTACTTTGTCTCAAAAGCATATCAGTCTTGTCAAAATATTAATTTTGGAAGAAGTCAACTAGGGGCTCGTTTTGTAAGGCTCAAGGAATGGTGATGTGACCACTTAAGTCTGCTGCACCCTTTTGGTAGATACATAATATGAGAATTATCCTCTTGATAATGCTTTGACTCAATGAACAATAATCTTAACTGATTTACTCCTGCAACGTCTCTCTTGGATTACTTATCAACTAATAACTCTTATGCATGTCACCTTCCAACGAATATTTTTCTGCCTCTCTAAAAGGGAGCTGAAAATTTGAAAGAAGGTTACAACACTACATCAAAATAACATTAAGCACAACTTTGAAGCTAAAGTTTATAACTGTTATTGCATAAGTTCATAAGATTTATTATTTTGTATATCTTAGAAATCTTAAGTGTTAAGAATATTTGTGGTTGTTGTACAATTGCTATACTACTGATTGAACATCAAGTATAATCATAACCATCTCTACTAAACTGTTTATTTAAAGTAAAGGAAGTCTCCTGCTTGCTTGAGCAGTGAAGTCTCTTGCATGTATGCTGGAGTAATGAAGTCTCTTTCTAGTGTGATTGAGCAGAAGTCTCTTGATAGTTTGCTTGAGCAGAAGTCTCTTTCTGGATTGGTTGAGTAATTGAAGTCTCTTTCTGGTTTGATTGAGAAAATTTGTAATCAGTGTTGATTATAATGAAAATATCTTGTTAAGGTAAAGAGACTGGATTACTCTCAATTTAGGAGAGCAACCAAAATAAAATTTGTGTGTTGATTTGTTTACTACTTCTGAACTTTATTATTTCCACTGCTATGAACATATCTTATCAGAGTATGAACACGTTCAGAATATGAAGTTGAGGTTTTCAGAAGTAAAACAAACCAACCTACACAATTCAACCCCCTACGTATGTATTTTTCTCACCTTCAGTTGGCATCAGAGCACGGTCTGTGCTAAACACTTTATAGTGGTACAGTTAAAGACCCTGATAAAAATACTTGTTCTATCATGTCGGGTGCATCCGGAATAACTGGTAATAGTGGTATTCTCTATGACTATAATACCACTTAGAAAAGTTATTACACAGACAAACCACCTAAATTCAATGATGATTCCACTCAGTTTTAATGGTGGAAAAATAAAATGTATATGTATATCATTGGCCTTGATGATGAGTTGTGGGACATATTTAAATACAACATTAACATTGTTGTCAATGGTGTTGGAATGGTAAATAATATGAAAACCCTCACACCAGCTCAAAACAAAGATTTCAAAAAACATCATAGAGTAAGAGGTATTCTGATTGAGGCTCTACCTCATTATGAATCCATAAAAATTATTGATAAGTCTATTGTTAAGATTATCTTTGAATATTTGTGTTCCACTTATAAAGGGAACCAACAAGTTAACGAGGCAAAGCCCAACCTTCTTGTACAACATAATGAGTTGTTCAGAATGAAAGATGATGAGGACATATAAACCATGATTTCTAGGTTTCAAGTTCTTGCATCAGGCCTTTAGGTTCAGATTAAAAGTCACACTACATCTGACCATCTTAAGAAAATCTTGAGAAGTCTCCCAGCTAAATACAGACTTAAGGTCACAACTACTTAAGAGGAAAAATATCTGAATACGCTGAGCCTTAAAATTCTAATAAGAAATATTCAGATCCATGAAATGGAACTGAATGGAGATGAGCCTATGATGAAATATAAAACATTGGCATTGAATAATGACTAAAAGATCTGGTGGTAAAGACATAAAATCCTCTAAAGTCTGGAAATTAGAAGAAGCTTCTGATGAAGAAGTTTCTGATGGTGACTCTAATGATGAGTAAATGTCCTTTATCATCCCAAGGTTTTAGCAACCGAAGAAAATGAAAAAAAGATTCTCTGGTAGAAGTAGTGGATTCATAGGATCTAGTTCTAAAGACAAAGCAGATGATCAGAAGAATTGTTTCAACTGTAAGAAGCCTGTTCATTTCAGGACTGACTATCATGATCTGCAGAAAGAAAGACCAAATAAAGGAAGCTTCAAAAAGGATATCTTCATAAGTAAATTCAAGAAGAGTCTCGTGGAAACATGGGATAAACTTGATAATGAAGATGGTTCAGATAAAGACGAGGGAGAAGGAAATCTAGCATTGATGGCTCTCACATCATCTGACACAGAATATGAATCAAACTCTGATTTAGAGTTAGAAGAAGAAGACAAGGTATTTTCTAATTTATCTCGTTCTGATTTAATCTCTTTCACTCAAGAACTCACGAGTGGTTGCCAAGATAAATCAAGATACATGAAAACATTGAAAAAAGAAATGTGATCTTATGAAAGAAGAACTAAAAACTTCTCAAAATAAAATTGAATCTTTGGAGAAAGATCATATTGATCAAGTAAATAAGATATTTGATAAAACCTTGAGTGAGCATGAGATGGATCTTCAAGATTTTATCATAACTGGTCTTAAGATAACAAAACTTTCTGCCATGATATATGGAGTAAGTAAGAGCAAAGGAAAAGTTACGGGTTACAATGAGAAATGTGATAATCCAAAAGCTCAACTCTTGGAAAACCCTTAGATGCTTCTTCTTTAAGCATTGCTTAAATAGTGTTAAAAACTTATTTTATGCCTGCTTTTGATAAAGGCAAAAGTCTAAACCAATCAGAACCCAAGATAACAAAATCAAAGGTTCATAACAAATTAGTACCTGAAATCTCAAAGTCATAGGTACTGAAGAAATCGGAACCTATCATTCAAAGATCAAAGGTTCTGAAAAATCCAGAACCTAAAAATCTCAAGTAAAAGGTTCTAAAGATATCAGAACCCACGACTTATCGATCAAAGGTTCTAAAGGGTTTAGACCTTTTTATCAAGAAAAGTCTCTGAATAAAAGGAAGCTTGTTAGAACTTACAAAAGAGGACCCATAAGATTATGAGTACCTAAATATGAGTTTGTGTTTCCTGTAGATATGCCTAAAGGGAGAAACAAGGAAACAATCATGGTACCTAGACAATGGTTGCTCACGTCATTTGATGGGAGAAAAACTTATGTTCTAAACCTTGACTCTGAAAGAGGAAAGAAATGTGGGGTTTTGAGGAAGACAGAAAGGGATGATCATAGGTATGGGCACTATTGGTAACTCCTTAATCTCTGTCAATAATGTTTGGTTAGTAAATGGACTCAAACATAACCTTCTGAGCATAAGTCAATTTTGCGAAAGTGGTTATGAAGTTTTGTTTGATAATAACTTATGTTTAGTTATCAATGATTCTGAAAAATCCATTTTATTCAAAGGTAAGAGGAAGGAAAATGTTTATAAAATTAATCTTTCTGAATTAACTGACCAAAAGGTTGTTTGTGTTATGTTAGTAAGTGATGAGAAATTATGGAGCAAAAGGTTAGGTCATTCTAATTGGAGATTGATCTCCAAACTTAGCAAGCTACAACTTGTTAAAGGGATGCCAAATCTCGACTATCACTCATATACTCTCTGTGGAGCATGTGAAGTAGGAAAGATTAACAAAACTTATTTTAAATCCAAAAACATTGTCTCAACCTCTAAACTCTTAGAATTACTTCACATTGATTTATTTGGTCTTGTTAGGACTGCTTCAATCAATGGGAAGAAGTATGGATTGGTCATTGTTGATGATTTTTGCAGGTGGACTTGGGTTAAATTCCTTAGATCTAAAGATGAACCATATGAGGTATTCAACATCTTCTGCACATAAGTTCAATCTGAAAAGGAGTAAAAAGTTTAAAACTCAAAAGTGATCATGGTTGTGAGTTTGAAAATAAGCCTTTTGAGATATTTTGTGATAAGCATGGAATTATCCACGAGTTCTCTTCTCCTATAACTCCACAGTGAAATGGGGTTGTAGAAAGAAAGAATAGAACATTACAAGAAGTGGCTAGAACAATTATCCATGAGAATAATCTTCCTAAATACTTATGTGCAGAAGGTGTTAATACTTCCTATCATTTTTAGAACAGGATCAATATCAGACCTATTCTAAACAAAACATCATATGAATTTTTAAAGGAAGAAAGCCAAGCATATGTTATTTTCATTAGTTCGGTTGTACAAGCAACATTCTAAACAATAAAGTATATCTAAATAAATTTGATGCTAAGGCTCAAAAGGGTGTATTTTTAGGAGACTTTGATCGCTCTAAGGCATATAGGGTGTATAACTTTGAAACGAAAATGGTTGAGGAGCTCATACATGTCAAATTTGATGACAAGGGGCGTGACTATGATACGTCAGATCCTGTTGAAAGCTTTGTAGATATTCAAGTTTCTGAAGAGCGTCCAGAAGCTGGGCCTTCAGAAGATAGGAGCTTAGAAGCTGATGGTCAGAAACTAGTTAACCTGAAGTTGTTCTTATTTATGAAGCTCACCCAAAAGTTGTAAATTCTGAAGAAACCCAAGGTGGTTCAGAAGTTTCAACTAAAACTAAGAAGTCCTTCAAATATAAAGCCTATCATACAGAAGACATAATCATTGGAAATAATGATGATCCCTTAAGAACAAGATCATTATTCAAAGATGATAACTCTACACTAGGATTTATTTCCATGATCGAGCCAAACTTTGTTGATAAAGCTTTATCTGATGATGGATGAATTGTTGCTATGCAAGAAGAACTGAACAAATTCCAGAGGAATGATGTTTGGGATCTAGTTCCAAGACCAAGCAAGAAAAACATTATTAGAACAAAATGAATGTCTGGAAACAAACTAAATGAGCAAGGATAAATGGTAAAAAAAAATAAGGCTCGACTTGTAGCTCAAGGTTACAGTCAGCAGGAAGGTATATATTTCTATGAAACCTTTGCACATGTTACAAGGTGGGAGACAATCAGACTTCTTCTCTCTTATGTTATTAATCATGATATTATTTTATATCATATGGATATTAAGAGTGCCTTCTTCAATGAATTTGTTTCTGAAGAGGTGTATGTCAAGCAACCAATGGTTTGAGGACTCAGTCCACCCAAATTTTGTGTTCAAACTTAAGAAATCACTTTAAGGACTTAAACAAGCTCCTAGAACTTGGTATGAGAGATTAAGCAATTTATTATTAGAAAATGGTTTTCAAAAGGGGGAATTTGAATTACACTATTCAGAAAGACTCTGAATAAAGAAATCTTAACTGTCCAAGTTTATGTTGATGACATAATTTTTTGTTCTACTAATGCCTCTTTGTGCAAAGAATTGTCTAAGACTATCCAGGCTAAATTTGAGATGAGCATGATGGGAAATTGGAATTTTTCTTGGGAATCCAAATCAATAAAAGCAAAGATGGAACTTATGTTCACCAGTCTAATTACACAAAAGAGCTTTTGAAGAAGTTTAATCTTGAAGACTGTAAGATTATGGCAACTCCTATGCATCCAACCTGCAGTCTGAATAAGAGGAAAATAGCTCCAAGGTGGATCAAAAGCTATATAGAGGTATGATCGATTCCTTACTTTACCTCACAGCTTCTAGGATTGATATATTGTTTAGCGTGTGTCTATGTGCAAGATTTCGATCAGATTCTAGAGAATATCACTTAACTGTTGTTAAGAGAATCTTTAGGTATTTGAAGGGAACAACAAATATGAGACTTTTTTATAAAGAAATCCCTAGACTATAAGCTGGTTGGATTCTATGATGCTGACTATGGCGGGGATAAAATTGAGAGAAAATCCATTAGTAGAAACTATCAATTCATAAGTGAAAACCTAATATCCACTACGCCAAAATTGGTTTTGGAAGCACTATATAGACAACGCTTTTTTCCCAAAGCGCTGCTATAAGTTTTAAAAAAATTATAACTATGAAAAAAACCACTGCTAAAGGCTAACTTTAGAAAGCGCTGCTAAAGGCCATACATAGGCTACACCTTAGAAAGCGCTGTTAAAGGATAACTTTAGAAAGCGCTTCTGAAAAGCACTGCTAAAGGCCATACATAGGCCACACCTTAGAAAGCACTTCTGGAAAGTGTTGTTATTAGCCGAAGAAAAGAAAGCGCTTTTAATGCAAAAGAGCTGCTAAAGTTAATACATAAGAAAGCGCTTTCAGAAAGTGCTGCCTTATGTCATTAATTTCTAAATAATAAAACATAAACTATTGGAACTCTTACGAACCATAACTTTGAAAATCTCTCTCTCTCTCTCTCTCTCTCTCTCTCTCTCTCTCTCTCTCTCTCTCTCTCTCTCTCTCTCTCTCTCTCTCTCTCTCTCTCTCTCTCTCTCTCTCTCTCTCTCTCTCTCTCTCTCTCTCTCTCTCTCTCTCTCTCTCTCTCTCTCTCTCCCTCTCTCTCTCTCTCTCGCGCGCGCGTGCGCGTGCGCTACTACTCCCTCCGCTGTATCTCCCTCTCTTTGTAAGGCTATTCCCTCTGATCGGCCTTCCTCTCTCTAGTCGACTTAACTCCCTCTGTTTCGAAACTACCTCTATTCGTAACCCCCTCTGACCAGCTCTAGTTTCGGGCATACTCCCTCTGTTTGTCAGCTCCACCAGTTTTGGAACTCCTTCTTTTTGAGCAAGGTGTTTCTTCTTTTCCTTTTTTGGATTGCAATCCATATAATAGATTGTGATGTTGTTGTTATTTGAATTCAATTGAAGCTTGAATGACATTGTTGGTGAATTAGTGTTGAAGATGTTAAACTAATGATATTAATTGTTGGAATTAATTAATGGTTTGTTTGTTGTTTAAACAATTGAAATGAGACATTCATAATGTTGATGTGGTTGTTGTTTGAATTTGGTTTTGAAATTGTTGTTGTAGTAAGGTTGAAGATGATGAATAGTGATATTTGTGGTGAATTTATTTTATGAATTGGTGTTAATTTTGTAAGTTGATATTGAATGTGAGTGATGAATTGTTAAAATTAATTGATGATAATGACATTGTTGATGGATAATTATTAGTGATTACTTTGTTTTGATCTAATTGTTGATTGAAAATGATAATGAAATTAATTGTTAATTATTGAGGTTGAAGATGATGAATAGCGATGACATTGTGAATTTATTTTTGATAGTCATTGGTGATGTTGTTGATTGAAACTTGAATGACATTCGTGAATTAATTGTTGAAGATTGTGATGTTGTTGATTGTTTGAACTCTTGTTAGTGATGAAGTTGCTATTGAGTCTAAATGTGGAATTGATAATTTTGGTGATTGATTTATATACTCGAATTGATTATTCTTTATTGGATAGAAATTTGAAGTTAATTGAACTTAAGTGATGAAGTTGTTTTTGATGACTTACTTGAGTTGAAACATTAAATGTTGATGTGTCATTTGTGAGTATACTATGCTACTTGAATTAATATGATTGAATTTGCACGTCGATGCCATGTTGCTTAATTGAAGGAAGTGTTAATGTTTACTAAATTTGATTCTTGAGACTTTAACTTGTGTCTCCGATATATCTTGTTTGTCCTGTTATATTTGGTACACCATCAGTTACTAACTTAGTGAGTTTTCTATAGGGGTTACTTGTGAAGAGTGAAATTTTGATCGTTTCCAAGAATCTTACATTGTGTGGTTCCAGAAGTTGCTGACTTCTCTACAGGTAATTAGTTGTTCTTTTGCTATATTTGCGTGAATAATTAGTTTTTTTGTTTAGCTTACTTAGTAAAACCATGGATAAAAAATGGATGTCTTCCAATCGACCGTCAAAAGAGTACGAGAATGGGGTGTCAAAATTCATTAAGTTTGTTGTTAAACATGCCAAAGACCCCAGTTGAATCGCATGTCCTTGCTTAGTGTCATACCCTAAATTTTTACCACAAGAATTCACATCATTGCACCAATCATCACCATAATATGGATGTATTTTCATACCTCACCAATCTTTTCAAAGATTATTGAGTATTCATTTTCATAAAGGATTAGGGTTTTGAGCCCTCTCAGAGCATTCATGCAAGGGATCAATCAAGAATTTACATGATCTTCAACTTTTCAAGCCTATCAAACATCCATGAAGTATCAAGAGATCCTCCCCATCAAGTATCTAGCACAAGATTGCATCATTCCAAGTTAATCAAGCCTCAAGATCACTTGCGTCACCAAATTAGGGTTTTGGTTGACCAAGGCCTCCAGAGAGAATTTTTCATCTGGGCATGGGCCAACACTTAAATATATGATTCAAAAATATCAAAATAACCTCACGAGTCCATTCATATGCTCAAAATAGCCTCACGGGATGCATCTATCAAAAATCAGGAATTAGGGTTTTGACCTAATTCAACCCATATGTTGACTTTTGAAATAAGGCATGATCCAAGAGCTCAAGATATGTATCAAGGACCGTAAATACATCATATTGATCCATTCACAAGATTGGGTTGATTCAAAGAACTTGAATCATAAGCAATACAAAGATTCAAATTCATCTGGACCACAAACTAGGGTTCTTGAGAAAAAGTCAACCATACCTTTGACTTTTGACCAAGACATGATCTCAAACCTTGGGACATGATTCAAGACACTCAAAAACACATTTTGAATTCATCCATTAGCTTCAATTTAGCCCAAGTACTTGATTTCATAAAGGATCACAAAATTAAAGTTTCATATAATGTAAAAAGTCAACTGTGATCAAAACCAAGTTTGACTTTTGAGATTTTTTGACAAACATGGCCTCTTTAAGTCAAGAACAATGTTAACTTATGATTTGGATCATAATCAATCAAGTAAAAAAAAGAAAAGTGAGGTTACTTGCAAAAAGGGCAACATTGAGAAACTTGAAATTTCACCAAGTTATGAAAGAAACTTGATTTTTACCCAACTTTGTAAAGCCATAACTTGTGATCTAAGCAACTATTTTCTCCCATACGATGGTCAAGTGATAGATCTTCTTATATAAACCAAGATTGCAAAGCACAAGTACCCCGAAAAAATGCCTAGATTTTGATATATGAAGCATTAAAGTTAGGGTTTCATGAGATTTTGAACGTTGACACTTGATATTTTTTAGGCAGAATCTGCCTTAATTTTTGCCCAACTTTGGAGGCATTTTTCATTATGATCCAAGATTAATCAAGACCAAATGTAAACACCAAAGTTGAAGTATGATATACAAGCTTTCCAAATATTACAAGAACATCCATTGATTCAACTTGAGCAAGAAGTTATGAACCTCACGACATGCCTTGATGCAAGCTGGTTTGTTTTTACAGCATTTGGCACATAACTTGCATCCCACAATTTTTAAGCCAATTTTGGACACTTGCATCATTGGATTTTTGTCCAATATCAACATAAATGATGAAGGAATCTAAACCATAACACAAGGAGTCAAGTATCTAGCCTAGCATGTGCAAATCCATCATGACATGAACCTTGAATTTCAACTTTGGCATCAAGCATTAATGTGATGCATTGAGGTGGCATAGATCAAACACAAACTAGCCAAGACTCAGTCCAAATCCATGAATGTTCAAACCTGCAAAATTGAATTGAAGTCAATGACTAGCTATGCTAGGAGGAGACTTTAGCTATATGACAAAACACATTGGATAATAGAGTGACCTCTCATCCATTCATTATTCCTCCCAAAAAAAACTTCTCCTATAAATAGGGATCATTTCTGATCATTCAAACCACCCCAAAACATCACAACACGTGTTTTCTCTCATTTCACTCTTCACTTTAAAATTTCAAAACCTTAAGAAGCGAGAATCGAATTTTCAAATAGAGAGCATTTCAATCCAAACCAATGATGCAAACATCTCAGATATATCATATATGAGCGATCCAAACACTCAAACAACATCTGTAAGATCAAAATCATAGTTCATCCCAAGCAAGCTGATATTGGATTCGAGCCCATGAAACTAGAAGATTTCAAACCATTCCAAGCACATTAACACATTCCTTGAGGTCTAGGGAAGCTTTCTAGGTCATCATTTCACATCTGTAACACCTACATTTGAGAATTCTAATTCCTCTTGCACAAGTAATCCTGAACTTCCCAAACTCCATAAAACATGCATCATTTTTTATATTTCAAGTTACCAACATGTTTCTGCACTTATATAGAATGTTTTCCCTCAATCAATTGTTATGTATCAATCGTGTATAGGATTTCATAGTATTCTTGCAAAATTTAGGGTTCATCTGTTCATCAGTTGATAACTCACTCTACACTAAAAAGAAATGAAATTAATTGGTACCATTGAATTCCTTGCTCGAAAACAAACAACTTTCATGTTTAAATCATGCAAAATCATTACGTATTGAGGGAATATGAGAGGTTTTGCAAATCTGGTAAAGGTGGCACGCGCGAGGAAGAAGAAGCTGTTCTTGGCGCCATAATTCAAATTTTTGAATTTTTGAATATTTTTAATATTTTCATTTTATTTTCAAAAATTATTTTCTATATCCAATTTAGGTTATTTTCAAATGATTTTTTTCACAAATATTGTTCACATTTTAAAATAATTTATTCACAAAAAAAATAAAAAAAAAATATTTTATATTTGATATATTTTTAATATATTATTTTTAAATTGTTTTAAAAATAACTTCAAATATTGATTTTTCTACCAAAATTAATTATTTTTAATCCCAATTTTTTCACACATGTCATTTAAATACCCTATTATTTTGATCCACAAAACAATTACAAAAAATAATTTTGTTTGATATATTTTTGATATATTAAAAATATTATTTTAAAATTGTTTCAAAATAATTTCTTTTTCTTGATTTTTTAAATCAAATTGATTTTAAATATTCATGTGGATAAAATGCCTTTTCATAAACCTTAAACCTTGTTTATAACATGATTAATGATTTTATTTGATAAATTTAACATATTTTATTTGATTTTCCTTTGAAAAATATCTTTAAAATATGAAATTAGGGTTTTGTTCTGATTCAATTTTTCAAACTTGTTTTCAATACATCTGGGCCTCTATTAGAGTGTAAGACCCAACCCTATTTGTAAATAAACCAAATCTCTGGGTCTCTGCTATAGTATAAGTCCCACCGTGCTTTTCAAAAACACGGTGCAATGATGACTCGACTTTGTATCGCACTTTTCGATTCATTTCGTGCATCTTTGTCCGTTAATTTATCGAGTCATTATCGTTTTAGCTGTTGATTACTTACGTTTTCTTCTATTTTCACTTGACAGGTGTTAAATCAGCAACATAGAAGAAAAGGGTCGAAAAGCGTGCTAAACGGTGAAGAAAGCCCTTCAAAAAAGTAACATTCTGGCCTCCTAAGGACAATGACGCTCACCATTGTATGAGGAAGGCATTCACCATGCAAAAAAAGGAGGGAACCCTAATTTGAAGCTAATGGTGGTCGCCATTAGGCACACAGCGGTCGCCATTTACCGCGGGAACAGTTTAGTAGAGCAGTTTGGCAGTTCTGAAGGAATTCGAATTCTAATATTTTGGAGCCCTTTCCCCTCTATATATAGACCCTTGTAGGTCAGAGTTAGACATCCAAGTAACCTGTGCGGAAGCGCTGTCGAAATTCTGTCAGACCTTACCTACATATTCATTCACCAAATTAGTAATCACTCACACCGAGTGATTACTTCCCCCTTGTACTTTTACATTTTTGTAATTGTTGATTATGCGCTTGGATCAAAATATGTAATCTATTGAAGTTGTTTCTATGTCATTTATCTCAAGTTATTTACAGTTCTGTTTTTACTGCATTTCTTTACTTTTACATTATTTGCAATTATGTATGTTATAATTTATAGCATGATAAGTACCTTAGGTTTAGATATGAACATGTCTGAGTAGTTTCGTCAGAGTCCGTAGTCCGAGTACCGTCACCCGATGGGCCTCTAATAGAGTGTAAGATCCAACACCTTTTGTAAATAGAAAAACTTTTAGCCTCATTCATCATGGGCTTTGTACAAGATAAAAACATTCATGGGCCTCTATCTAGAGTGTAAGACCCAACACCTTGTTTACTTAGAGATCAAGTCATCTTCAAATTCAAAAATTTCTTCAATTCCTCAAAACCCTAACTCAGTCTTGAAGAAAACATCTAATTAATCACAATACATTTGGGCCTCTATGCAGAGAATAAGACTCACCACCTTTTTCAATTCAATTCATACTTGTTTATATACTTGTTCATATCTCTCTATATATACTTGTGCATATCTTGTTAAGTTTCTCTTAGCATTTGAATCATCCTTGAGTTAGACTAGTTCAAACAATAGGATCCTTGTCAAACAATATAACTTAGTTCAAACAACTAGTTACCCCTGTACAGAGGGATTCTTCTTCCCAACACAGCCAACCTCATCTTGGGCTTTGTTCAATTGATTCAACCTTGCAAAAAACTTCAATAAAGAGAGGAATATTTCCTTGTGAAACCTCTTCTTTAACCCTTTTAATCTTGGAACAATTCAAAAAAGAAAGGATTATTTCCCGGTGAAACCTTTCTTGAACTCTTCTTAAGGCTTGGACAGTCTAATATCCCTAGCCTCCTCTTAGGCTTCATACAAGGACCCACAGGCTTACTAGAAGCATCCCTAGCCTCCTCTTGGGCTTCATACAAGGATCCCCAAGATTTCTAAAAGCATAGGATAAACCCTAGTCATCTCTATCCCTACACCAATTCCCATAAAAGTTAAAACCTTTAAGACATTCAAGCTCATCCTTTGAGTCTCCTCTGATCCTCAACAAGAATGACCTCCACCTTAAAATCCCCAGTAAGGGTCTGATTGTAATCAAGAAATCCCCAAAAGAATCAAGGCCTTTATGGCAGTTCAATAAATCCAACTCTCCTCTAACAAGAGTTAGTTTCTCTTTTGATTCCTTAGAGTAGTTGGAACCTGCTCTTGGATTTAATCTTCCTCATTAAGAGTCAGTCTCCACTTAAATTCCCTCAGCCTCCTCTTAGACTTCATATAAGGATTCTTCTAAGTCAGCCTCAATCTTGGGCTTTGTACACGAAAAATATAATACTCCCCCAATTGAGTCAGTTTTCAATCCCTTTTTAGCTTCAACCTTGGGCTTTGATCAAGGCACAAAATTCAGCATCCCCACAGATGAGACTCTGAGTCCTCTCTGTAGGAGGATATTTCCTCTATACATCACATTTCAAAACAAGTAATTAAAATCTTTTTCAAATGATTAATGTAAGTGGCACACTTGTTGATTCAAAATCTAAGCTGAAGTTCTTCCCTTATCATGGCTAAAATTCTCTTTCATCTAAGTGATGTAAGTGGCAAGCCTCTGGAACACATCCAAACCAATTTCCCTCTCTTATTATGCAAAGAGTCATAAAGGAAAAAGTGGCATTGCTCTACACTGAGTTAAAGTTTCTTCCTTCATGAAATTCTAACTCTCTTATAAAGGAAGATGTCGCATTGTTGGATTCCACACATCCTAGTTAAAGCAACTTCCTTTATAATCAATCCCTCAATGATTATGATGAATAGGTGAGATATCTCCCTTTAGAGATGATAAATTTTCTCTCAAAAACTCTTTTAGCTTCAAACATGGGCTTTGAACAAGACACAAATACTCCTTTAGCTTCAATCTTGGGATTTGAATAAGATACAAATACTCCTTTAGCTTTAATCTTGAGCTTTGAGCAAGACACAAACACTCTTTTTAGCTTCAATCTTGGACTTTGAGCAAGACACCAAACATTTTTCCTTCCATAGAATAGGAGGAACTACGAGCACTCTGATTTCCCTGAGCCTCTTTACGGGAATACGTAGGCATAAGATTGTGAAATCTTAGCGAGCGCACTCATCCACAAACAACAAAAACATTTCCTTAACCTTCCAAAGGAGAATCTTTCCCCACCTGACAGTAAATAGACTCAAGAAAGCAATTCAAACAGTAAAAATTAAATGCAATGAAGGTTCCTATAGATTACTATAGATACTTTGTGTGTTAATAACTTCCCTTTGTATAACCAACCCCCGATTCCAGACCTCTTCACATTTGTAGGGAAACCACTTGCGCACAGGTTTAGTTTAAGGTATCTTCTCCTTCCTTTTAAGCTTCATAGAAAAAATATAGAAATCAGAAAGTAGCATCAAAAGCAGTAGTGGTCGCGCCCCAAAAACCGACGCTACAAAAAAATGGCGACTTCACTAGGGACTTTCCCATCCCCTAAGAGGGTTAAGCCTTGCATTACCTTTTTTTTTGCTGTTTATTTACTTTCCCATTTTTGATATCATTTGTTGTCACATTATCTGCTTACTTGCTATACTTGTTTAAATTACTATTATTTGGAAATGCGATTAATACGCATGTCGTGAGTCAGAGAGAACCCTTTAAGATAGAAGGTGGCAGACTTGAAAGTCCACCAAATCAATGGAGGTACCCTTTTGGAACTACTGATGCTGAACAAGATAGGTGTGAAAACATTACTTTTTCTACTAGGCACCCTTGAAAATAAGGATTAGTAAGCACTTAACCACTTGACCATTAGGTAGTGCGGTGACTATCGAAAATAGTTGATATGTGATACTACACTTAATTGAGATTTGTCCTAGGGATATTACAGCTCTCATGAGTCAGCCGGTTTGCTGGTATTATTCTTAAGAGGGGTCAGTGATTTTGGGAACCTTGTTAGAACCCATTCTACAGGTACAAAAAGATCCCTAGTACGCATACCTTAGGGATGGGTAGATCCATGGCTCCATGCTCGTGACGATGAACCCTTAAACCTATGTTTTTCAAATGTTTTTGTTTGTCGCATTCATGTATTCATGCATTTCATTCATTCCTAAAAATAACCTAAAAAGAAAAAAATATTTTTAAAAAGAACTAAGACAATCGTTACAAATATCAGAAGCCGTGAGGAAATTTTTAAAAACACACAAGTACACCTTTAAAATTCCCAAACTGGAAGACTTGAGGAAATTGGGAAGATTGATTACTAATCTGGAGGATTTCAGAGCTAAGCACGAAGGACTGTTGTCTCTTTTGAAGGTCAATATGGTGGAAGGAGTTCTATCTACATTGGTTCAGTTCTATGATCCAATATACCACTTCTTTACATTTCCTCATTATCAGCTCACACCAACATTAGAAGAGTACTCTCATCTGATTGATCTACCTATCACTGATCAAGATCCATTTTATGAACTGGAATAAATTCTCAAAGATGAAACCATTACAAAAGCTACCTCTTTGGAAGAGTCAGATATCAAAGCTCACATGACCACCAAAGGAGGAATTAAGGGTTTACTAGCTAAATTTATGATGGAGAAAGTCCTATACTTTGCCAGCATAGGAAACATAACTGCTCTCAAGGATGTCTTTGTTCTGCTCATCTATGGGTTATTCCTCTTTCCCAACATTGAGAACTTCGTCGATATCAACGCTTTCAAGATATTCTTAATCGGGAATCCAGTCCCAACTTTGCTCGCAGATGCTTATCACTCAGTCCATTTAAGAAATTTGTACAGTGGAGGAATGATTACATGTTGTGTACCATTACTCTACAAATGGTTTATCGCCCACTTACCCAAATATGTTTCTTTTTAGGATCCTAAGAGTAGTATGCGATGGTCGCAAAAGATTATGTCTCTCACCCATTCTGACATAGATTGGTACAATCGGGTCTATAACGGAATAAACATCATTGATAAATGTGGAATTTTCCTCAATGTGCCTCTCATTGCTACCAAAGAAGGGATCAATTATCATTCAATGTTAGCTCGTCGTCAGCTCGGATACCCGATGAAGGACATACCATATAAAATTCATCTTGAAGGTCTTTTCTTCAAGGAAGGAGAAAATGAAAGAACACTTAAGTATGAAATTGTGCATGCCCGGCAACATGTTCATAGAAAAGGAAGAGAGTCTTTGGGAAGGCCAAACTACGTCTCTGCAGAGCCTTATCTCCGATGGGTGGAAACTAGAGCCATCAAATTGAGGATGCCTTACCCTCGTCAGGAAGTTTTTCCCTTGAAAGAGTCTATTCTCTACTTTATGAATGACACAGAAAAACTTCAGGTCACTTTCAACAAGGTCCAACACGAGAAGAACTCTTGGAAGAACAAGTACCAGATTGTCAACTTGGAGTGCACAAAGATCCAAGATTTATTGAAAGAGAAGGATGCTCTAATTGAGATATTAGAGCAACATGTTATAGAAAGTCAAGAGGAACAGAGAAGCATGTTCTCTCCTTTCACTTGGAAAATAATCATTGACCCGACAACGGATGAAAGGCCTCAATCAAAGAAGAGAAAAGGGAGTTAGCAACCAACATTTGGACCTTCGTCAGGCATTCCCTAAGATTCATAGGTCTAGTTTTTCTCCTTGCACTTTGTAAAATAATGTACTTTTCCCTATAAGATATTATAACCCTTTGAATTCAATAAAAGGTTTCCATAGCTGTATGATATTTGCAACATAATTGTTAAAAGTTCTTTTGAAAACAAAACAAAAAAATCATTCTCATTTCTCTGCATATCATTCATCATCCTTGCATTACACATCTTTGTCATAGAGTCTCACACATGTGTCGCACTTTAGAGTCAAACTGTCTCATTCATACAATACTCGGGCTAATCACCAGAAAAAATGGACAATCTTGAGGAAAAGAATAGAGAGTTGAGAGAAGAGATCACTGTTCTAAAAGAAGGAATGGAAAGACTCAACGACATGATTGAATCCCTGGCAGCAACTCAAGATCAACCAGCTCAAAGGACGGTAATCTCAAAAATTGGGCCTAAACCAACATTTGAGATACCCACCAGTCTTCCTCAATACAATATGCCTAAAGGCTTTCCCTGGGGTATGCCTTTCAATATTATACCTGAGGGATACATACCACCAGTCATTGAAGACCTAGAAGCCATAGCCAGAACCTCCAAAACTGAAGGTTAGAAACTTCAGGTGAACGAAGATGCAAGGGCTACGATAGAGACTCTCATACCTGAAGGTTACAAACTTACGGTCACTGAAGCACCAAGATTTACTGCAGTAATGTCTATACCACAACCTGTGATACATACTATCCCAGAGGAACAGATTCTTCAGACTACTTCCGACAAGCATGAAGAAGTATATGAAAGAATGAATGAATTCCAAGAACAATTCTTGGAAATGAAAAAAGAACTGCATGCCATTCACGGACATGACTTGTTTGGAAAAGATGTCGCTGACCTTTATTTGGTCCCTAATGTGAAAATACCGTACAAATTCAAGGTTCCTGACTTTGAAAAATACAAAGGAAACTCATTCCCTTAGACTCACCTGATAATGTACGCTCGAAAGATGTCTACCCAGACAGAAAACTAACAACTACTAATCCACTACTTTCAAGACAGTTTAATCGGTTTCTACGCTCAAATGGTATATGGGATTAAACCGTGCAAAGATCAGTACTTTCAGAGATCTCGGGGCAGCTTTTGTTCAGTAGTAAAAGTATAATTTGGATATGGCACCCGATAGGGACCAACTCAAAGCAATGTCCCAGAAAGATAAGGAAACCTTTAAGGAGTACGCTCAAAGATGGCGTGAAATTGCCGCCCAGATATTTCCTTCCCTTGAGGAGAAAGAAATGACAAAAATCTTCTTGAAAACCTTGAGCTCATTTTATTATGACCGAACGGTCGCCAGTGCACCTAGTGACTTTACCAAGATGGTAAACATGGGGGTACGCCTTGAGGAAGCAGTCCGAAAAGGTCGACTGATCAAAGATACAGAGCCATCCAGCATTACTAAAAGATACAGGAGTTCTTTCCAAAAGACGAAAGAGAAAGATATCATTAATATCTCTTAGGGTAAATAAAGGCGAAGGTATCAACCTCGACAGGTGGCAACAGTATCTCCTGTTATCAACTCAGTGCTGGCTCCGACCTACAAACCACAGGCTTCTCAGAGCCAGCCAAATGAACAACCTTACCAGCAAAGGCAGCAACAACCTCATGACCAGGCTCGCCCACAATACAATAATAACAATCGTCTTCCATGATCACCTGGGTTTGACCCTATACCAATGTTATATGCAGAACTGTTCCTAGTACTGCTAGCAAAGAGGAACATTCAAACCAGGACTTCTCTCACAGTACCGGACAATCCCCCTTATTAGTTCAAAGCTGATCAATCTTGCCCTTATCATCAAGGAGGACCGGGGCATAACATTGAGAACTGCCTCAACTTTAAATATGATGTACATAGGCTTGTCAAAAATGGAATTTTATCTTTCAAAGATATGAATCCAAATGTCCAGACAAACCCTTTGCCATAACATGAAAAAGCTTCAGTGAACTTGATAGATGAAGGATCAAGCAACAATTATCAAATTCGCAACGTACGCCTACTGGGAACAAATTTGGTAAAAATGCATTGCAGGAAAAGCGGATATAGCCATGTGCCATCTCATAACTATCATCAATGTGACATTTGTTCCAAGAATAATCAAGGGTGCATCATCATACAAGCAGCTCTTCAAGAGCAGATGGATCTAGGATGGATCTGAGATCACTGGGTTCGTGAAGTAAATATATCCCGCAAACATCCAGGCATTGTTCAAAATCATAATATTCGTGCGATGAATTTTAATTTAGTTGCAATGAACTCAAGACAAAGTTAGTATCACAATCTTCCGCTGCATGACTACAACGCTTGCTCGATTTGCTCAAAAGACAATCAAGGATATGCTTTTGTACAAGAAGCCATCCAGCGCCAAATGGATCTAGGATGGATCCAAGACTACCATGGAAGGAATAATCATTTTGTAAACATGGTTCAGATTTTCGACATTCTTTTAATGAATACCATCTTGGTAGAATTATATGCCAAACAAGTCAGACTCAATTTTCTTTCCTCGCATAATTATCAAAACTGCAAGGATTGCTCCAAAAACGATCAAGGTTGTGGCGCTTGTACAAAGAACTCTTCAACATCTATTGGACCATTGGTGGATTCCAATCTACCAAGATGAAAACACACATCAAGTCAGTATAACCAATGGAAATCCAGACAGATACCAAAGTTGTGACGTCCGCTTGCTGGAAATGGATCTGGTCGAGATGCATTGTATACAGAGTGGGTACGGCCGTATACCACCTCACAATTATGAATGCTATTGAGTATGTTCAAAAAATAGCCAAGAATGCTACCTCATTCGAGCAGCTCTCCGTTATCAAGTGGACCAAGGGGAAACCCAGTTATGCCTGGATTCTCACTCAATCAACATGCTGCAGGATTGCCCCAGACAATATGCATTTTATGACATTAAAAACATTTAAACATCGTTGGTCAAATTTTACAAATGCTTGTGCAAACTTGAATACTTTGGTCTGAACCACCATGATCACTCAGCTTGCAGAGAATGCTGCAGAAGCCGACAGGGTTTCCTCCTCATCCGGAATGAGATTCAAGAATTGTTGGATAAAAGAACCATCATAGTTCTCAATGAAAGAGAGCCTGTTAATTGTGGAATTAAAGAGGATGTTTTCATTGTAATTCCTCTGCTCAATGAGCCAAAACTCTTAGAAATCTCGTTCGACAGTGGGAAAATTTCCAACATTCCCAAGATGGAACCAGTTTGAAATTCTGGTATGCAGATTACATATGATAAGAACATAGATCTCTGCTGAAACAAGGACGAGGACAGAACACGACCAATTTAAAATTCTTTAAATTGTACCAATGTCATGATGTCTGTTGTGACATCTGCAGGCTGACAGACCTATTTATCTAACCATTTAAATTGTGCTGAATTGTAAATGCAGAAAGATAAATAACACCAGTAATTATTAACCCAATTCGGTGCAACATCACCTACTTCTTGGGGCTACCAAGCCAGGGAGGAAATTCACTATTAGTAGAATCAATTCAGAGTTAAACCTCCAGTTTACACTCCTTACTTAATCCCTACCAAATGACACTTCAACCTAGAGACACTCTAGACCTGAGTATACCCACTCACTCCCCCTCAATCACACTACAGTGATATCCAATTCACTATTACAGAATAAATATGAAGAGACACTTCATACATACCTTGATCTTGCTTCACGGCTTTGATCAAGGAACTCACACACTCTTGCTTCACAACTTCGAGTGAGATACAACCTAAAATCTACCTATCCAATGCAATCATCCACCAGACCATTTCTTGGAGTACAAGTATTCCTAAACAGAATTCACACGTGAAGAACCAAGTTCATCTCTCATGAATAAGACCTAACAGTCTAACCATGTCTACCACAATGTATCAACGGATACAAAGGGTGACTTACACACAAGGGACTCTCAACCCTAGACCTTTATTTTACACTCTGGTTTTTCTTGATGTGAGTGCTTTCTTTCCTCTGCTTCTACTCCTCCTTAAATAGTTGTGCAGACTGGGCTTGGGTTGCTCCAAGTGACAAACATTAGTTTTAACAAAGTAAAACTAATTTCCACAATTCAAGGTGCTGTCAAATTAGGTCATGGCTTTTCATGATATGGTCAGCACTGTCTAGAATCTCTCCTGAGATAACTCAGGAGTCATAACAGGTTTCCTGAAGTATAGCCTGAGTTTCCTCTTGCAATATAACAGAAAACCAACATGCCTGCTGTGCATGCTTGATGTCATACGCTCAATGTCATATGACATCCAGTATGACATCCAACTCTCTTTGTGCTTAGCTGACCAACCTTGCCCTGCTGAACACTCCTGTAGAATCTTCTTCATACCAGTAGAAACAAGCATATTATAGTTTCCTAAAAAGTCTCAAAGATCCTTTTTATGAACCCCAACTAAATTTGCACTTTGTTCCTACTAATTCTCTTTGGCCTGCACATACTGATGAGGTATATCCAAAGCACTTACGTAAGGTGATATACACTAGCAGCTCCTTTTGTTATCATGCAGCGATGTCCTGCTTAAAACACATGACAACACACCTTACTCACCACCTGTGAGGAACTTCATCACAACTCAACCTGTTGTGGCTACTCCTAACACATAGCAGAAGTGATACTCAGTATGACGTCCATGACAACAGTTATGTCATCAGCTCCTGCTAGCTCCTTCTGCATCCATGACATCCATAACAGCAGTTCTTATGTCATCATCTCCTGCTACACCACTACTCCTGCTGTTTCTCACACATGACAGTAGTTTTGTCATGACAGGAGATGGATGTCACGACATTCAACATGACATTCACATTAAAACACTCCACAACAGTTCTGTCACCACAGCAGATGGAGATGTTATAACATCCTGCTTAATCATCAGTGCAGGATCATGTTTTACTAAAATTTAGCCAATCATAGAACCACAGACAACTCTATATCATAGAACCATGGAACTAACACAGTTGAGGTCACTTATGATAGTAAAAAGACCCATATAACCCTTTTGGTCATCTACTTGCCAGGCCTAGTGTCGTACGAGTCAGAGAAAGTTATTTCGTACAAATATGGTGTAACCATAATAGAAGATGGAAAAGAAGTTCCACTGCCATCCGTTGTCAACATTGCTGATATCAGTCGAGTAACTTGAAGTGGCCAAATCTTTAATAGAGGGGTTGGAGAACCTACAAAAGAAAAGGAACCTCAAACTGAAGTTCCTAATCAACAAATTGGTCAATCCAGCAGCACGAAGCCTGTGAAAAATAATGATGAAATGTTGAAACTCATCCAGAGAATTGAATATAACATTTTGGATAAACTATTACAAACTCCTTGGATATCTCTGTTATCTCTCCTGCTCAGTTTATAAGCTCACAGGGAAGCTCTACAGAAAGTCTTGAAACAAGCCTTTGTAGAACAATATGTGATAGTAGGTCAGTTTGACAATATTATTTCCAACATCACTTCCTGCAACAATTTGGGTTTCAGTGATGAAGAACTTCCAGAGGAAGGCAAGAATCATAACATGGCACTCAATATCACAGTTAATTACCAAGACGATGCTTTAGCCAGCATACTCGTAGACACAGGTTCATCTTTGAACGTTATGCCAAAATCAACTCTGGAATGATTATCTTTTCAAGGCGCCCCCATGAGAGGCAGTGAGATCATAGTCAAGGCTTTTGACGGATCCAAGAAGACTGTTATTGGCGAAGTCGACCTTCCCATAACCATTGGTCCCTACACTTTCCAAGTCACCTTCCAAGTCATGGACATCCGAGTGACATACAACTGTTTATTTGGACAACCTTGGAAACATGAAGCAAGGGTAGTCACTTCGACACTTCACCAAAAGCTGAAGTTTGTCAAGAACGACAAGTTAATTACAATATATGGATAACAAGCTCTAATCGTGAGTAACATATCATTATTCTTATATTTAGAACCAGAGAAGGTCATTGGAACTCAATTTCAAGTACTCTCTTTGAGTAATGAGAATCCTCAAGAAGAAGGAACGTCGATTTCCTCGTACAAAGATGCTCTCCAAGTATTGAGAAGCAGTAACATAAAAGGATGGGGGCAAGTTATGATTCCTGTTGATAACAAGACAAGAAAAGGTATCAGTTTTTCTCCATCACTTACCAAGGTTACAGAGAAGAATGAAGGCACTCGACCTATTCAAGATTTCTTCCACAGTGGAGGCTTCCTCCACCCAATATCTCAAGAAGTCCACACCATTGAGAAAAATGATCCTTCTGATACAGATGAAGAACAGAAATTCTATTTCAATGATGAAGCATGCTTCAGTCTCAAGTTTTGATGATGTCAACACTACTCAAGGTCATCTCTTGATTGCAAAAGCCGTTCAAAGTTCTCCAGATCAAGTCAAGATATCTTTCAAGTCAAGCTACATATGGAACTATGATTCTTCAAGACTTGGATCCATTGCCGGTATATTAAATTCTACCCTTATAATTTGATATACAAGTGTTCAAAAACATCAAGCATTTTTGCATAATACATAAGCATGTTTTTGAAACCTTAGAATTGGTATAACATTAATTTTAAAAAGCATTTTTCTGAAAATTAGCAGTGTTAACCGATTAACCATATAGGTTAACCGGTTAACCAATTTGAATTTTGAAATTTCTGGGCTAAGGTACCAGTGTTAACCGATTAACCATATGGGTTAACCGATTAAAACTGAACGTACAGTGAAAAATTGCTTTGTTTCAAGTTCAAAAATTATTTAAAAATTATACCATTTCATTTTTAAAAGGCTTACTCAAATGCACCTTTTTGAAAGGGTATTTTACTCATATAAATTCTGAGTTTTTCAATTTTGAAAAACACCAACCAAAAAGAAAGAACACAAAAACTTTTCAATCTCCAAACACTTTCTACATTCATTTTCAAATTGTCTTAGAATCAAATTCACCATTTTCAAAAACTTTCATTAAGTGTTCATATGTGCATAAATTTCATATTCATCCTTGAACACTTGTATTGAAAATTGTAAGAGTGAATTCTGATCATTTGGAGAAGATCAACTTTGATATCATTACTCTCAAATCAAAATCTTTACAAACTTGTGTATTTTGACTTGTGATCCAGGATTGTTGGACACAAGGGTGAGTGTTTACAAGAGGATTGTTCTTGTACACTTGTTAGTTTTATTGTTTGATAGTAGGCCTCACCGGTTGATGGTGTGATAGGTTGTACTTTATTAAACAATAGTGAAAACTCTCTTTCATGTTGAAAGGGGAGTGGAGTACTCTCGGATTGTGAGGGGAACCACTATAAATCCTGGTGTCCATTGTTCTTTTATTTTTTCTTCTGCTTTCATAACCAAAAACACAAACCAGTAATATTTCAAGATACCATAAAAAACCGGAAAAATTTCAAAAGTCCTAATTCACCCCCCCTCTTAGGCATACTCTGTTCTTACAATTGGCATCAAAGCAGGTTAAGGTAACCTGTTCCTAACGATTCAGTATGGCTTTCGCAAGTACCAACCCGGTTTTTAAAGATGGTGGAAGTAGTAACAAGCCACCACTCTTTTCTGGAGAATACTTCGATTTTTGGAAAATCCGTATGAAGGCACATCTTGAGGCTCAAGGAGATGGTATATGGGAAACCGTTGAAACTGGTCCACATGTTCCTACAAGTGTGGTAAATGGTGTTGGAACCCCAAAGATTAAATCCTCATATGATGAAGATGACAAGAAGAGAATCTTGAATGAGAAGAAAGCAATCAACATACTTCAAAGCGCTCTCAGTATGGATGAATTCTTTCGCATATCATAGTGTCAATCGGCAAAACAGATTTGGGATACCTTGGTAGAAACGCATGAAGGAACAACAGAAGTAAAAAGATCAAGACTTAACACGTTAAGTCAAGAATATGAGATGTTCCGTATGCAGCCCGGTGAATCTATTATTGCCTTGCAAAAGAGGTTCGTTCATCTAACAAATCATCTGATTGCTCTTGGGAAGACCTTCACCAACGATGATCTCAACTTAAAAGTCCTAAGATCCTTGACAAGAGAATGGCAACCGAAGGTGACCTCTATTTCGGAAAAGAAAAGTCTTTCAACAATGACATCCGCTTCATTATTCGGGAAACTTCAAGAGCATGAACTGGAACTTGGAAGGCTTGAGAAACATGAAAGTCAAGACAAGAAGTCCAAAGGAATTGCCTTGAAGACTGACACAAGGGATGATAAAATTGACGAATCTTCCGAAGACGAAAATTTCATGCTTCTAGTAAAGAAGCTTGGTAAGTTTTTTAATTATAATAAAACTTCTTCTTTTTCTAAAAAGAATAGACATTTCAGGAAAAAGGAGGCATCCACATCAAACCAAGAAATTACATGTTACGAATGTGGGAAACAAGGTCACATAAAGCCAGATTGCCCAAAACTCGCAAATAAAGGAAAATTCAAGGGCAAGAAGGATTTCAAAACAAAGAAGGCTTATGTCGCATGGGACGATAACGAAGTGAGTTCATCATCGGAATCAGATAGCGATGAATGCGCAAATATTGCCTTAATGGCCTCTCACCATTCCGATGACGAAAATGAGGTTAGTAGTAATTTTTCTGTCTATGATAATGATGCTCAAGAAGTTATAGATGAACTTCTAAAAGAGTGCAAGACTTTGTATAAAAACATCTCATCACAAAAGAAAAGAATTTTACTTTTAGAAAAACAAAATTCTGATTTCTTGAAAAATATTGAAGATGAAAAACAAAAAGTGATGGATGAAAAACAAAGTCTCGTATGTAAGAATTGTGAGTCTTTGTCTTTTCAAATTGTTCAACTTAAAAGAGTTTTAGAAAGATACGAAAAAGGTCAAATTGGCTTGGAAGAGATTCTTAAACATCAAAGGTATCCTAATGATAAAAGTGGATTGGGATATTCTAAATTTTCAAAACCAAGCACCAATGAGACCATTTTCGTAAGAGCAAGTGAACAAATTGTTAAGGAAGAGACAAGCACTTCTAAAATTCAGCATCAAAATCATAACAAGAAAAGAATTAATAAGAAAAAGAATTATATTCCTAGATATAGAAGTCATTTTCAACCTACATGTTTTTGTTGTGGAATTAAAGGGCACACACCTAATGCCTGCTATGTACGTAATATTGGTATTGCAAAGGGGCATTATGTGTGGGTTGAAAAGGGTACTAACTATCAAGGACCCAAAGCAATTTGGGTACCTAACACTACCTAATTTTGTTTTGTAGGTATGCTTGAAGACAACCACAAATCAATGGTATCTTGATAGTGGCTGCTCGAAGCATATGACGGGAGATATAAACAAATTTTCAAGTCTATCATTAAAGGCCAAAGGATACGTCACTTACGGTGATGATAATAAAGGAAAAATTCTTGGAGTTGGAACCATTGGTGCACCTCCATGTACAATTATCGAAGACATTATTTTTATTGAAGGCCTTAAGCATAACCTGCTTAGCATCAGTCAATTGTGTGACAAAGGGTTCAAAATCAACTTCACAAAGGAGGAATGCTTGATCAAACACGAAGTCACTCATGAGATTCTGCTACAAGGTAAAAGATATAATAATATTTTTATGATCTCTTTTGATGATTCTTCCTTGAAGGTAAAATGTCTTATGGCAAACAACAACGAGGCATGGCTTTGGCATAAAAGATTTGCTCACATTCACATGGAGCATCTAAACAAATTAATCAAGCATGATCTGGTTGTTGGGCTTCCGAAGATAAAATTCATCAAGGATAAATTATGCGATGCATGTCAAAAGGGAAAACAGACCAAGACAACTTTCAAATCCAAGCAAGTGGTTTCTACATCAAGACCACTTCAATTGTTGCACATGGATCTTTTTGGTCCATCAAGAACAAAGAGCTTTGGAGGTAGTATTTATGCTTTAGTTATTGTTGATGACTTTTCTCGATATACCTGGACAATGTTTTTAGCGCAGAAAAATGATGCGTTCAAAGCATTCAAAAAGTATGCAAAACAAATTCAAAACGAGAAGTCACTCACTATAGCCTCCATAAGAAGCGACCACGGTGGAGAATTTCAAAATTCAGACTTTGAAGAATTTTGCGAAGAACATGGAATTTCTCATAATTTTTCGGCACCAAGAACTCCTCAACAAAACGGCGTCGTAGAACGGAAGAATCGTTCACTAGTTGAACTTGCTAGAACAATGCTCAGCGACACAAATCTTCCAAAATATTTTTGGGCAGAAGCAGTAAGCACGGCGTGCTTTGTAAGCAACTGCGTGAATATTCGACCACTACTCAAAAAGACTCCGTATGAGTTGTTCAAGGGAAGGAAACCGAATATATCATTCTTCCACATATTTGGCTGCAAATGCTTCGTTCTCAACAACAATAAGGACAATCTCGGTAAGTTTGATGAGAAATCTGACGAAGGTATATTTCTTGGTTACTCTCTTTATAGTAAAGCTTTTAGAATTTTTAATAAAAGAACTCTTACCATTGAAGAGTCTATTCATGTTTCGTTTGATGAAACTAACCCCTCGAAAGAGGATAATATTGTTTTGGATGATGATGATGATTTTGTAGATACTCCACAAAATGAAGAAATTGTTTCAAATGATCAAACAATATTACGAGAAGATGTTACTCAAGAAAATCAAGATCTTCCGAAAGAATGGAGAACACACAAAGATCACCCAATTGATAAAGTTATTGGTGATATTAGTCAAGGTGTTGCAACTCGACTTAATTTAAAGGATGCTTGTCTCAACATGGCGTTTGTATCTCAAATTGAACCATCAAAGATCAATGAAGCTTAGGCGACGACCAATGGATTATAGCAATGCAAGAAGAACTTAATCAATTTGAAAGAAATCAAGTTTGGACCCTTGTACCAAGACCATACAATAAGCATATTATAGGAACCAGATGGGTGTTCAAGAACAAACTTGACGAGAATGGGATTATAGTTCGTAACAAGGCAAGATTGGTCGCACAAGGCTACAACCAGGAGGAAGGAATTGATTTTGATGAAACATTCGCTCCGGTAGCAAGGTTAGAAGCAATTAGATTACTACTTGCTTACGCTTGTTCTATGAATTTTCAGTTGTTCCAGATGGATGTCAAAAGCGCTTTCCTGAATGGATACATTAATGAGGAAGTCTACGTCAAACAACCTCCGGGTTTTGAAGACTTCAAAAATCCCTCACATGTTTTCAAACTGAAGAAGGCTCTCTACGGTTTAAAACAAGCACCACGAGCATGGTATGATCGCCTTAGCAACTTCTTATGTGAGAAAGGATTTACAAAAGGAAAGGTTGACAAGACGCTGTTTATAAAGAAGATCAAGGGTAACACCTTGTTAGTACAAGTCTACGTCGACGACATCATATTTGGATCAACAAACAAAGAACTCTGCGAAGAATTCTCACTCATGATGCGAGAAGAATTCGAGATGTCCATGATGGGAAAGTTAAATTATTTTCTTGGACTACAAATCAAGCAAACCAAGGATGGAATCTTTCTCAACCAATCCAAGTACTGTAAGGAATTAATAAAGAAATTCGATATGGATAGTTGCAAGATGATGTCTACTCCTATGGGATCCGGAACGTATGCTGATCAAGATGAATCTGGTACTCCAATTGATATTACTAAATATCGAGGTATGATTGGTTCATTACTATATTTGACGGCAAGCCGTCCTGACATTATGTTTAGTGTTTGTTTGTGTGCGCGCTTCCAAGCAAATCCGAAGGAATCGCATCTCACTGCTGTGAAGAGAATTATCAAGTATCTCAAAGGAACGACCAACGTAGGATTATGGTATCCTAAAGGTAGTACTTGTTCTTTAGTTGGTTATTCTGACGCTGACTATGCAGGATGCAAAATCGATAGAAAAAGTACAAGTGGTACATGTCACATTCTCGGAAATGCTCTAGTATCATGGGCCTGCAAGAAGCAAGCTTGTGTAGCACTCAGCACCGCCGAAGCAGAATACATCGCCGTAGGAAGTTGCTGTGCACAGATTTTATGGCTGAAACAACAACTTCTGGATTATGGTGTTGACCTCGGATGCATTCCTCTACGATGTGACAATACTAGTGCCATAAATATCACAAAGAATCCGGTTATGCATTCCAGAACAAAGCACATCGATATCTGGCATCATTTCCTTCGAGATCACGTATTAAACAGAGATGTTGATGTTACTTTCGTCGACACACACAACCAACTCGCCGACATCTTCACCAAGCCTTTGGCAAAAGAACCATTCTACAAAATTCGGAGAGAACTTGGGATTCTTGATGAAGGTGACATCTGACCTTTTTCTCTATTATATGTATGCATTATTTGTGATATGTTTTCATGTGTATGCATTCTGTTTTAAAGTATTTTTCAAAAATTCGAGCATGTTAATCGATTAACCATATGGGTTAACCGATTAACACTGTTGAATTTTCAATTCTGATTAATTTTTTTAATGTGTTAACCGATTAACCTATATGGTTAACCGATTAACACTGTTAATTTTTCTAAAAAATCAGAAACGAAAATTAATTAAAATTTTTGAAAATTTTTATATTTTTTTAATATATTTTGTGTGGTCCATATTCTCTTAAATATCCAAATCCATATCCAAAATCCATATTCCCTCTTAAAATTCTAACTTCTCTCTCCCACTCTCTAAAGTTGGAAAAACTCCCCACAACTTCTCAAACCCTAACTTCCTCAGAACCCACAACCCTAGTTCTCTCAAACCTCCATCCATGGTTTCAGCATCAAACCGCGGCAAGGGAAAACTTCCAGAACATCACTCTGCATCTGATGAAGATATTCCTATGGAAACAACCAAGAAGCGCAGAATGGATTTCAAAGTCCGAGTTCGTTCTATCCTTCCGGTAAAGTATGTGAATCTTAAGGCTTTTCCCGCATCATCTTTTGATTTTCCTGCTTTGCTCAAATATCAGAGGATCGATAAATTTGTGTCTGATTCTGGAAACTGCTACCCGGATCTTGTCGAATCCTTTTTGCATAAACTGTCTGTGTTTCTAAATGCAAATGATGAGCATATTATGAAAACAATTGTTAGAGACTGTGTTGTTGAAGAAAATTTGTCTGATGTTGCTGCAATGCTGAACATACCATCATCTGGGTACTTTCTGAGAAAGGGAGTTAACCACGTGGAAGGGCCGTGGTCCAACTACGACAAGATGGAGTTCTATTATCAGATCTGCAGATTTCCAAAGGAGATGATTATCGCCAACCAACGTACTGCTCGTCTGTTGTGCTATGCAAAGAATCTTACCGTCTCTGATCGGATGCTTCACTACATAATCTGTTATGTGCTGATTCCCAAGGATTCGAATCATGCACAAATTAATGATCTGGAAATGCAACTTCTTTTCGCCATCAAGAACAAGATTCGTGTCAATTGGATTCTGACCATCATGTATCACCTTCAACAACAACTATCTCTTTCAACCCGTCTTCCTTATGCACGGCTGGTATCAAGAATTTTGGAATTGACTACTTTGGATCTTAACCGTGAACCAACCATCAAGATGAAATCAACCACCAATGAGATCAATGAGATTACAATTGTCAAGAATACTATAATTTTTAAGGATAATGACGGTACTTACAAGTATTCAGAAGAAGGAGCCAATGCTAACCAGGCCTTTCCCGTACCTGAAGGAGGCATCACAAACGAGTTCCTTTACCAAACTATCATGACTCAACATAGAGAAACCTCCCGGGCCATTGCTTCTCTCCGGAACCTTGTACTTTCCTCTCACCACACCAACCCTGACAGCCCTGTTGTATCTGATGAAGAAAATGAAGGTCAAGAGGAAGAAGAGGAGGAGGATATGGCGGATGAGGATTTTTAGAGAATATGCTGCTGCTGTTGTTTTTATTGCTTTGCTTTCTAGTCTTAAGTTTTTATGCTTTCATTTGAACTATGTTTTATTGTAACAAGTACAATTTCTATTTGCTGCATTTTATATGTACTACTGTTTGTGCTTTGTGTTTACTTGGCTTTGCATGTGCTTATTACTATATATGCTTCTATCTTGTGATTTCTTTGAAAGCTCTTCCTTTTTGCTGATGTCAAAGGGGGAGAAGAGCTTGGTTCTGTTAACGTCTCTCTGTGTGCAGATTTTTTTCCCTCTGTTAAGATAGGGGGAGTTGCTAGACATAGGGGGAGAATCAGATCAAGAACCAAGAGATATCGCACAACATTTTTGATTGCCATCATCAAAAAGGGGGAGAATGTAGAAGCATGCTTCAGTCTCAAGTTTTGATGATGTCAACACTACTCAAGGTCATCTCTTGATTGCAAAAAGACAAGCCGTTCAAAGTTATCAAGATCAAGTCAAGATATCTTTCAAGTCAAGCTACATATGGAACTATGATTCTTCAAGACTTGGATCCATTGCCGATATATCAAATTCTACCCTTATAATTTGATATACAAGTGTTCAAAAACATCAAGCATTTTTGCATAATACATAAGCATGTTTTTGAAACCTTAGAATTGGTATAACATTAATTTTAAAAAGCATTTTTCTGAAAATTAGCAGTGTTAACCGATTAACCATATAGGTTAACCGGTTAACCAATTTGAATTTTGAAATTTCTGGGCTAACGTACCAGTGTTAACCGATTAACCATATGGGTTAACTGATTAACACTGAATGTACAGTGAAAAATTGCTTTGTTTCAAGTTTAAAAATTATTTAAAAATTATACCATTTCATTTTTAAAAGGCTTACTCAAATGCACCTTTTTGAAAGGGTATTTTACTCATATAAATTCTGAGCTTTTCAATTTTGAAAAACACCAACCAAAAAAAAAAAGAACACAAAAACTTTTCAATCTCCAAACACTTTCTACATTCATTTCCAAATTGTCTTAGAATCAAATTCACCATTTTCAAAAACTTTCATTAAGTGTTCATATGTGCATAAATTTCATATTCATCCTTGAACACTTGTATTGAAAATTGTAAGAGTGAATTCTGATCATTTGGAGAAGATCAACTTTGATATCATTACTCTCAAATCAAAATCTTTACAAACTTGTGTATTTTGACTTGTGATCCAGGATTGTTGGACACAAGGGTAAGTGTTTACAAGAGGATTGTTCTTGTACACTTGTTAGTTTTATTGTTTGATAGTAGGCCTCACCGGTTGATGGTGTGATAGGTTGTACTTTATTAAACAATAGTGAAAACTCTCTTTCATGTTGAAAGGGGAGTGGAGTACTCTCGGATTGTGAGGGGAACCACTATAAATCCTGGTGTCCATTGTTCTTTTATTTTTTCTTCTGCTTTCATAACCAAAAACACAAACCAGTAATATTTCAAGATACCATAAAAAACCGGAAAAATTTCAAAAGTCCTAATTCACCCCCCCTCTTAGGCATACTCTGTTCTTACAATTGGCATCAAAGCAGGTTAAGGTAACCTGTTCCTAACGATTCAGTATGGCTTTCGCAAGTACCAACCCGGTTTTTAAAGATGGTGGAAGTAGTAACAAGCCACCACTCTTTTCTGGAGAATACTTCGATTTTTGGAAAATCCGTATGAAGGCACATCTTGAGGCTCAAGGAGATGGTATATGGGAAACCGTTGAAACTGGTCCACATGTTCCTACAAGTGTGGTAAATGGTGTTGGAACCCCAAAGATTAAATCCTCATATGATGAAGATGACAAGAAGAGAATCTTGAATGAGAAGAAAGCAATCAACATACTTCAAAGCGCTCTCAGTATGGATGAATTCTTTCGCATATCACAGTGTCAATCGGCAAAACAGATTTGGGATACCTTGGTAGAAACGCATGAAGGAACAGCAGAAGTAAAAAGATCAAGACTTAACACGTTAAGTCAAGAATATGAGATGTTCCGTATGCAGCCCGGTGAATCTATTGTTGCCTTGCAAAAGAGGTTCGTTCATCTAACAAATCATCTGATTGCTCTTGGGAAGACCTTCACCAACGATGATCTCAACTTAAAAGTCCTAAGATCCTTGACAAGAGAATGGCAACCGAAGGTGACCGCCATTTCGGAAAAGAAAAGTCTTTCAACAATGACATCCGCTTCATTATTCGGGAAACTTCAAGAGCATGAACTGGAACTTAGAAGGCTTGAGAAACATGAAAGTCAAGACAAGAAGTCCAAAGGAATTGCCTTGAAGACTGACACAAGGGATGATAAAATTGACGAATCTTCCGAAGACGAAAATTTCATGCTTCTAGTAAAGAAGCTTGGTAAGTTTTTTAATTATAATAAAACTTCTTCTTTTTCTAAAAAGAATAGACATTTCAGGAAAAAGGAGGCATCCACATCAAACCAAGAAATTACATGTTACGAATGTGGGAAACAAGGTCACATAAAGCCAGATTGCCCAAAACTCGCAAATAAAGGAAAATTCAAGGGCAAGAAGGATTTCAAAACAAAGAAGGCTTATGTCGCATGGGACGATAACGAAGTGAGTTCATCATCGGAATCAGATAGCGATGAATGCGCAAATATTGCCTTAATGGCCTCTCACCATTCCGATGACGAAAATGAGGTTAGTAGTAATTTTTCTGTCTATGATAATGATGCTCAAGAAGTTATAGATGAACTTCTAAAAGAGTGCAAGACTTTGTATAAAAACATCTCATCACAAAAGAAAAGAATTTTACTTTTAGAAAAACAAAATTCTGATTTCTTGAAAAATATTGAAGATGAAAAACAAAAAGTGATGGATGAAAAACAAAGTCTCGTATGTAAGAATTGTGAGTCTTTGTCTTTTCAAATTGTTCAACTTAAAAGAGTTTTAGAAAGATACGAAAAAGGTCAAATTGGCTTGGAAGAGATTCTTAAACATCAAAGGTATCCTAATGATAAAAGTGGATTGGGATATTCTAAATTTTCAAAACCAAGCACCAATGAGACCATTTTCGTAAGAGCAAGTGAACAAATTGTTAAGGAAGAGACAAGCACTTCTAAAATTCAGCATCAAAATCATAACAAGAAAAGAATTAATAAGAAAAAGAATTATATTCCTAGATATAGAAGTCATTTTCAACCTACATGTTTTTGTTGTGGAATTAAAGGGCACACACCTAATGCCTGCTATGTACGTAATATTGGTATTGCAAAGGGGCATTATGTGTGGGTTGAAAAGGGTACTAACTATCAAGGACCCAAAGCAATTTGGGTACCTAACACTACCTAATTTTGTTTTGTAGGTATGCTTGAAGACAACCACAAATCAATGGTATCTTGATAGTGGCTGCTCGAAGCATATGACGGGAGATATAAACAAATTTTCAAGTCTATCATTAAAGGCCAAAGGATACGTCACTTACGGTGATGATAATAAAGGAAAAATTCTTGGAGTTGGAACCATTGGTGCACCTCCATGTACAATTATCGAAGACATTATTTTTATTGAAGGCCTTAAGCATAACCTGCTTAGCATCAGTCAATTGTGTGACAAAGGGTTCAAAATCAACTTCACAAAGGAGGAATGCTTGATCAAACACGAAGTCACTCATGAGATTCTGCTAAAAGGTAAAAGATATAATAATATTTTTATGATCTCTTTTGATGATTCTTCCTTGAAGGTAAAATGTCTTATGGCAAACAACAACGAGGCATGGCTTTGGCATAAAAGATTTGCTCACATTCACATGGAGCATCTAAACAAATTAATCAAGCATGATCTGGTTGTTGGGCTTCCGAAGATAAAATTCATCAAGGATAAATTATGCGATGCATGTCAAAAGGGAAAACAGACCAAGACAACTTTCAAATCCAAGCAAGTGGTTTCTACATCAAGACCACTTCAATTGTTGCACATGGATCTTTTTGGTCCATCAAGAACAAAGAGCTTTGGAGGTAGTATTTATGCTTTAGTTATTGTTGATGACTTTTCTCGATATACCTGGACAATGTTTTTAGCGCAAAAAAATGATGCGTTCAAAGCATTCAAAAAGTATGCAAAACAAATTCAAAACGAGAAGTCACTCACTATAGCCTCCATAAGAAGCGACCACGGTGGAGAATTTCAAAATTCAGACTTTGAAGAATTTTGCGAAGAACATGGAATTTCTCATAATTTTTCGGCACCAAGAACTCCTCAACAAAACGGTGTCGTAGAACGGAAGAATCGTTCACTAGTTGAACTTGCTAGAACAATGCTCAGCGACACAAATCTTCCAAAATATTTTTGGGCAGAAGCAGTAAGCACGGCGTGCTTTGTAAGCAACTGCGTGAATATTCGACCACTACTCAAAAAGACTCCGTATGAGTTGTTCATGGGAAGGAAACCGAATATATCATTCTTCCACATATTTGGCTGCAAATGATTCGTTCTCAACAACAATAAGGACAATCTCGGTAAGTTTGATGAGAAATCTGACGAAGGTATATTTCTTGGTTACTCTCTTTATAGTAAAGCTTTTAGAATTTTTAATAAAAGAACTCTTACCATTGAAGAGTCTATTCATGTTTCGTTTGATGAAACTAACCCCTCGAAAGAGGATAATATTGTTTTGGATGATGATGATGATTTTGTAGATACTCCACAAAATGAAGAAATTGTTTCAAATGATCAAACAATATTACGAGAAGATGTTACTCAAGAAAATCAAGATCTTCCGAAAGAATGGAGAACACACAAAGATCACCCAATTGATAAAGTTATTGGTGATATTAGTCAAGGTGTTGCAACTCGACTTAATTTAAAGGATGCTTGTCTCAACATGGCGTTTGTATCTCAAATTGAACCATCAAAGATCAATGAAGCTTAGGCGACGACCAATGGATTATAGCAATGCAAGAAGAACTTAATCAATTTGAAAGAAATCAAGTTTGGACCCTTGTACCAAGACCATACAATAAGCATATTATAGGAACCAGATGGGTGTTCAAGAACAAACTTGACGAGAATGGGATTATAGTTCGTAACAAGGCAAGATTGGTCGCACAAGGCTACAACCAGGAGGAAGGAATTGATTTTGATGAAACATTCGCTCCGGTAGCAAGGTTAGAAGCAATTAGATTACTACTTGCTTACGCTTGTTCTATGAATTTTCAGTTGTTCCAGATGGATGTCAAAAGCGCTTTCCTGAATGGATACATTAATGAGGAAGTCTACGTCAAACAACCTCCGGGTTTTGAAGACTTCAAAAATCCCTCACATGTTTTCAAACTGAAGAAGGCTCTCTACGGTTTAAAACAAGCACCACGAGCATGGTATGATCGCCTTAGCAACTTCTTATGTGAGAAAGGATTTACAAAAGGAAAGGTTGACAAGACGCTGTTTATAAAGAAGATCAAGGGTAACACCTTGTTAGTACAAGTCTACGTCGACGACATCATATTTGGATCAACAAACAAAGAACTCTGCGAAGAATTCTCACTCATGATGCGAGAAGAATTCGAGATGTCCATGATGGGAAAGTTAAATTATTTTCTTGGACTACAAATCAAGCAAACCAAGGATGGAATCTTTCTCAACCAATCCAAGTACTGTAAGGAATTAATAAAGAAATTCGATATGGATAGTTGCAAGATGATGTCTACTCCTATGGGATCCGGAACGTATGCTGATCAAGATGAATCTGGTACTCCAATTGATATTACTAAATATCGAGGTATGATTGGTTCATTACTATATTTGACGGCAAGCCGTCCTGACATTATGTTTAGTGTTTGTTTGTGTGCGCGCTTCCAAGCAAATCCGAAGGAATCGCATCTCACTGCTGTGAAGAGAATTATCAAGTATCTCAAAGGAACGACCAACGTAGGATTATGGTATCCTAAAGGTAGTACTTGTTCTTTAGTTGGTTATTCTGACGCTGACTATGCAGGATGAAAAATCGATAGAAAAAGTACAAGTGGTACATGTCACATTCTCGGAAATGCTCTAGTATCATGGGCCTGCAAGAAGCAAGCTTGTGTAGCACTCAGCACCGCCGAAGCAGAATACATCGCCGCAGGAAGTTGCTGTGCACAGATTTTATGGCTGAAACAACAACTTCTGGATTATGGTGTTGACCTCGGATGCATTCCTCTATGATGTGACAATACTAGTGCCATAAATATCACAAAGAATCCGGTTATGCATTCCAGAACAAAGCACATCGATATCTGGCATCATTTCCTTCGAGATCACGTATTAAACAGAGATGTTGATGTTACTTTCGTCGACACACACAACCAACTCGCCGACATCTTCACCAAGCCTTTGGCAAAAGAACCATTCTACAAAATTCGGAGAGAACTTGGGATTCTTGATGAAGGTGACATCTGACCTTTTTCTCTATTATATGTATGCATTATTTGTGATATGTTTTCATGTGTATGCATTCTGTTTTAAAGTATTTTTCAAAAATTCGAGCATGTTAATCGATTAACCATATGGGTTAACCGATTAACACTGTTGAATTTTCAATTCTGATTAATTTTTTTAATGTGTTAACCGATTAACCTATATGGTTAACCGATTAACACTGTTAATTTTTCTAAAAAATCAGAAACGAAAATTAATTAAAATTTTTGAAAATTTTTATATTTTTTTAATATATTTTGTGTGGTCCATATTCTCTTAAATATCCAAATCCATATCCAAAATCCATATTCCCTCTTAAAATTCTAACTTCTCTCTCCCACTCTCTAAAGTTGGAAAAACTCCCCACAACTTCTCAAACCCTAACTTCCTCAGAACCCACAACCCTAGTTCTCTCAAACCTCCATCCATGGTTTCAGCATCAAACCGCGGCAAGGGAAAACTTCCAGAACATCACTCTGCATCTGATGAAGATATTCCTATGGAAACAACCAAGAAGCGCAGAATGGATTTCAAAGTCCGAGTTCGTTCTATCCTTCCGGTAAAGTATGTGAATCTTAAGGCTTTTCCCGCATCATCTTTTGATTTTCCTGCTTTGCTCAAATATCAGAGGATCGATAAATTTGTGTCTGATTCTGGAAACTGCTACCCGGATCTTGTCGAATCCTTTTTGCATAAACTGTCTGTGTTTCTAAATGCAAATGATGAGCATATTATGAAAACAATTGTTAGAGACTGTGTTGTTGAAGAAAATTTGTCTGATGTTGCTGCAATGCTGAACATACCATCATCTGGGTACTTTCTGAGAAAGGGAGTTAACCACGTGGAAGGGCCGTGGTCCAACTACGACAAGATGAAGTTCTATTATCAGATCTGCAGATTTCCAAAGGAGATGATTATCGCCAACCAACGTACTGCTCGTCTGTTGTGCTATGCAAAGAATCTTACCGTCTCTGATCGGATGCTTCACTACATAATCTGTTATGTGCTGATTCCCAAGGATTCGAATCATGCACAAATTAATGATCTGGAAATGCAACTTCTTTTCGCCATCAAGAACAAGATTCGTGTCAATTGGATTCTGACCATCATGTATCACCTTCAACAACAACTATCTCTTTCAACCCGTCTTCCTTATGCACGGCTGGTATCAAGAATTTTGGAATTGACTACTTTGGATCTTAACCGTGAACCAACCATCAAGATGAAATCAACCACCAATGAGATCAATGAGATTACAATTGTCAAGAATACTGGAATTTTTAAGGATAATGACGGTACTTACAAGTATTCAGAAGAAGGAGCCAATGCTAACCAGGCCTTTCCTGTACCTGAAGGAGGCATCACAAACGAGTTCCTTTACCAAACTATCATGACTCAACATAGAGAAACCTCCCGGGCCATTGCTTCTCTCCGGAACCTTGTACTTTCCTCTCACCACACCAACCCTGACAACCCTGTTGTATCTGATGAAGAAAATGAAGGTCAAGAGGAAGAAAAGGAGGAGGATATGGCGGATGAGGATTTTTAGAGAATATGCTGCTGCTGTTGTTTTTATTGCTTTGCTTTCTAGTCTTAAGTTTTTATGCTTTCATTTGAACTATGTTTTATTGTAACAAGTACAATTTCTATTTGCTGCATTTTATATGTACTACTGTTTGTGCTTTGTGTTTACTTGGCTTTGCATGTGCTTATTACTATATATGCTGCTATCTTGTGATTTCTTTGAAAGCTCTTCCTTTTTGCTGATGTCAAAGGGGGAGAAGAGCTTGGTTCTGTTAACGTCTCTCTGTGTGCAGATTTTTTTTCCTCTGTTAAGATAGGGGGAGTTGCTAGACATAGGGGGAGAATCAGATCAAGAACCAAGAGATATCGCACAACATTTTTGATTGCCATCATCAAAAAGGGGGAGAATGTAGAAGCATGCTTCAGTCTCAAGTTTTGATGATGTCAACACTACTCAAGGTCATCTCTTGATTGCAAAAAGACAAGCCGTTCAAAGTTCTCAAGATCAAGTCAAGATATCTTTCAAGTCAAGCTACATATGGAACTATGATTCTTCAAGACTTGGATCCATTGCCGATATATCAAATTCTACCCTTATAATTTGATATATAAGTGTTCAAAAACATCAAGCATTTTTGCATAATACATAAGCATGTTTTTGAAACCTTAGAATTGGTATAACATTAATTTTAAAAAGCATTTTTCTGAAAATTAGCAGTGTTAACCGATTAACCATATAGGTTAACCGGTTAACCAATTTGAATTTTGAAATTTCTGGGCTAACGTACCAGTGTTAACCGATTAACCATATGGGTTAACCGATTAACCCTGAACGTACAGTGAAAAATTGCTTTGTTTCAAGTTCAAAAATTATTTAAAAATTATACCATTTCATTTTTAAAAGGCTTACTCAAATGCACCTTTTTGAAAGGGTATTTTACTCATATAAATTCTGAGTTTTTCAATTTTGAAAAACACCAACCAAAAAAAAAGAACACAAAAACTTTTCAATCTCCAAACACTTTCTACATTCATTTTCAAATTGTCTTAGAATCAAATTCACCATTTTCAAAAACTTTCATTAAGTGTTCATATGTGCATAAATTTCATATTCATCCTTGAACACTTGTATTGAAAATTGTAAGAGTGAATTCTGATCATTTGGAGAAGATCAACTTTGATATCATTACTCTCAAATCAAAATCTTTACAAACTTGTGTATTTTGACTTGTGATCCAGGATTGTTGGACACAAGGGTGAGTGTTTACAAGAGGATTGTTCTTGTACACTTGTTAGTTTTATTGTTTGATAGTAGGCCTCACCGGTTGATGGTGTGATAGGTTGTACTTTATTAAACAATAGTGAAAACTCTCTTTCATGTTGAAAGGGGAGTGGAGTACTCTCGGATTGTGAGGGGAACCACTATAAATCCTGGTGTCCATTGTTCTTTTATTTTTTCTTCTACTTTCATAACCAAAAACACAAACCAGTAATATTTCAAGATACCATAAAAAACCGGAAAAATTTCAAAAGTCCTAATTCACCCCCCCTCTTAGGCATACTCTGTTCTTACAACATACATGTCATTTTCCTCTCCGAAGCAAAGTCCCATATATATACCAAGATCAGATGTCATCATGATCTACGGAGATTGTTATCCTGAAGGATGTCGTGCTCCTCCCAACTCATTGGAAGAAGATATTTTGATGAAGGACAACATTAATTATAATTCATTTGATCCCATGAATGATTTGCCCATTTGAGAACCTTACATGGAAAATTCAAGGTATAAGAGTCAGCCAGAGAATGCATATCTGCTGAAGGGCCTTGAGGAAAGTCCACCTGATCTCCCCGAATCATGGAATTCTTACCAAGAAAATTTTGAAAATGTCAAGCATCATGTTGATGAAGTTGCAAGAATTGTTGGACAAGAATTCATCAACTTTGCATTTCCTAAAGTCAATGTCATCGAAGAAGATGATTCATCTATCCCTTTAGAGACTTGGGATATCTTGGGACAACCAAGTGGTAAATATGACTTTCTAGTGAAGTACACTGCTGCTGAAAGCTCTCGTATCAGAATTGAAGACATCCAGTCCATTGGATGGGGAGATTCCCCTAAAAATAAAAATATTGTCGAAGATAAAATAGAAGAGTCCTTTCATGATAACTCTGCATGGGAAGAAGACTCTAGTAATCCGACTCCACCAAAAATCAGTGTCATTACTGAAGACAATCGTGGAAGAAAAATACCGGACTTTGTGATCCACAGAGGAGTTTGTCGCAACATGGTTGCGATTGATGTCCTGAATATCATTCATAAATCAAAGTAATTGTCTCGTCTTTGTTTTGACCTTTCACTTTGCCTGGGTGAAAAGGATGTTTTACATGGTTTTCGTTTCTGTAAATATCCCTCTTTACTATGCCTAGAGCGAAAGAGTTTTCTTTTATAGGGTTTGTGTTTCAAAAATCGACAAATCATAAATAAGAATGTCATTCTGAATTCCTGCATTTATTGCTATTTTCACTTTTTTTTCTTTTTCATAAAATGGTAATCCTAAAACAACCCAAAATAAAAATAAGCATTTTTCAAAATACCACTGCACACATTTTTGCATTCTCTGTCTTTTCTAAAAAAGAATCATCACGCTATGCAGATTATTTATTTTAAACCCCATTGAAATGTATGATCCAATGCTTTCTCCCAACTTTAAGTTCCCGGTATTTGAAGCCGGAGAAGAAGAGGACGAAGAAATTCCAAATGAGATCTCTCAACTACTCAGATATAAGGAAGAGTCCATTCAACCTTACAAAGAACCGTTAGAAACAGTCAATTTGGGTTCAGAAGAGGAAAGAAAAGAAGTCAAAATTGGAGCGTTACTCAGTCTAACTATCAAAGAAGGCCTGATAGAACTGCTCAAATAATTTCTAGATGTGTTTGTTTGGTCCTACCAAGACATGCCAAGGTTGGATACCAACATCGTGGAACATCACTTACCACTGAAGCCAGATGTCCTCCGATCAAACAAAAATTAAGAAGGACTCATCCAGATATGGCCATAAAAATTAAGGAAGAGGTACAGAAATAGATCGACGCAGGTTTCCTTGCCACCTCAGAATATCCTAAATGGCTAGCCAACATAGTGCCAGTTCCCAAGAAAGACGAAAAATTTAGAATGTGCATAGACTACAGAGATTTAAACAAGGCAAGTCCAAAGGATGACTTCCCTCTACCACACATTGATATACTAGCTGACAGCACAACAAAATTCAGAGTATTCTCTTTCATAGATGGGTTCTTAGGATATAACTAAATCAAAGTGGCATCGAAAGATATGGAGAAAACTTCATTCATTACCCCATGGGGTACCTTTTGTTATAAAGTAATGTCATTCGGTCTAAATAATGTAGGAGCCACTTATCAAAGGGCTATGATAACTCTATTTCACGACATGATGCACAAAGAAATTGAAGTGTACGTCGATGACATGATTTCTAAATCTAAAATAGAATAAGAACATGTGGAACACCTATCAAAGTTATTCCAACATTTGAGAAAATACAAACTCTGCTTGAATCCAAACAAATGTACATTTGGTGTTTGTTTAGGAAAGCTCTTGGGATTCATCGACAACCAAAAAGGAATTGAGGTTGATCCTGACAAGGTCAAGGCCATTCAAGAAATGCCTTATCCGAATAATGAAAAACAAGTAAGAGGATTTTTAGGACGTATGAATTACATTTCAAGGTTCATATTCCTCATGAGTGCAACATGCGCACTGATCTTCAAACTACTCAGAAAGAACCAAAGCTGTGTATGGATAGAGGATTTCCAAAAAGCTTTTGACAGCATAAAAGAATATCTGCTAAATCAACCTATTTTATCCCCTCCAGTGGAAGGAAGACCACTGATCATCTAGTTAGCAGTCTTGGAAGACTCCATGGGCTGTGTGTTTGGCCAACAAGACGAAACAAAAAGAAAAGAGTTTGCTATTTATTACTTAATCAAGAAATTCACGAACTGTGAAACTCGATACACTATGCTCGAGAAACCTTGTTGTGCTCTAGCTTGGGCAGCTAAACGTCTTCGCCAGTACATGATTTGTCACACTACTGGGTTAATACCCGAAATGGATCCAATCAAGTACGTCTTTGAAAAGCCTGCTTTAACAGGGAGGATTTCCCGTTGGTAGATGTTGTTATCAGAATATGACATCGGGTATCATGCTCAGAAAGTCATCAAAGGAAGTATTATAGCCGATCATTTGGCTCATCGACCAATTGATGATCAGGAATCAACCAAATTTGACTTCTCAGATGAAGATGTAATGTACCTAAAGATGAAGGACTGCGATGAATCGCTACCAAGCGAATGGACAGGGCCAGAATCCCAATGGGGATTAATATTCGACGGAGTTGTCAATGCTTATGGAAATGAAATTGGGAAAATCATTGTTACACCACAGGGTACCCATATTCCTTTCACCGCCCGATTGACATTCAAATGTACCAACAATGAGGCCGAATATCAAGCTTGTATCATGGGTCTCAAAGAAGCTATTGACTTAAGGATAAAGAACTTGGCTGTGTATGGAGACTCAACTTTGGTTATAAATCAGATCAAAGGAGAGTGGGACACACGTCAACTTGGACTAATTCCTTACAAACACTATGTAAGAAGGTTGTTATCTTTCTTCAACAAGATTGAGTTTCATCGTATACCACGTGAAGAAAACCACATGGTTGATGCACTGACTACTCTATCTTTTATGATTAGTGTGAATCAATGCAACTATGTGCCCAAGATTGACTTAATGCGCCTTGATAGGCCCACTTACATATTTATAGTGGAAGCCGTCATCGATGACAACCCATGGTACCATGATATCAAGTGCTTCCTTCAAAGACATAAATGCTCACTTAGGGTAGCAAGGAAAGATAGGAAGACTCTCAAAAGAATGACTGGCAATGCATCTTAAAACTCTCTCTTCTCTATGGCCTTTTTATATATGGGGAATCAATATGATTAGCATAATTGAACCCATAGCCTCAAACAGACATCGGTTCATCTTGGTAGCCATTGATTACTTCCCTAAATGGGTCGAAGCAGCATCATATACCAATGTGACCAGACAAGTGGTTGTCCGATTTACCAAAAACAATCTCATCTATTATTATGGTGTTCCAAGCCAGATCATTATTGATAATGGATCGAACCTGAACAACAAGATGATGAAAGAATTATGGTTGAATTCAAGATTGAACACCATAACTCGTCTTCCTACTGGCCTAAGATGAATGGAGCGGTAGAGGAAGCTAACAAAAATATCAAGAAAATCATTCAGAAGATGGTTGTAACCTACAAAGATTGGCACGATATACTACCATTTGCTCTTCACGGTTATCGCACATCCGTCCACACTTCAACTGGGGAAACCCCTTTCTCTTTAGTATATGGCATGAAAGAAGTGCTCCCTATAGAGGTTGAGATCCCGTTAATGAGAGTATTGATGGAAGTCAAGCTAACAGAAGTTAAATGGTGTCAAAGTAGACATGATGAGCTGAATCTGATCGAAGAAAAAAGAATGACGGCTTTATGCCATGGTTAGTTATATCAACAAAGAATGAAGAAAGCTTTTGACAAAAAGGTTTGACCTCGGGTATTCAGAGAAGGCAACCTCGCGCTTAAAAAGATCCAATCATTTATCACTAATTCAAGGGGAAAATGGACTCCAAATTATGATGGCCCCTATGTTGTTGATAACGCGAAATTGTATATATATATATTGACGCATAATTCAACTAATGTTTGAATGGTTTCAATCCGATTTCGGGTTTTTTCCATGTTATTTGTCTGATATTTTGCAGGTATTTGATGATCATGTCTAAACAAAGCAATATGAAGAAAAGAAGCAATTACAGATGAAATATGGACGAAAACCAGATGAAAACAACATGAAAAACGCAGAATGCACATTTTGCTGCTGTGACGACCGTCACACCTCCATGACGACCGTCACACGGGTGATGACCGTCACACACCATGACAACCGTCATGCAGGCAAAAACGCACAACTTCAATTGAACGTGCAAATACCAGTTCCAAGTCCCAAATAATGGACCACCACTCCCTGATTTTTCTGCCTCCAAGTCCACCTTCTTCAAATTACAACCGTTAGAATTCTACCTCTATAAAAGTAGAAGGAGGGGAGTTGAGAAAGGGAGCCGCATTCAGACATCGAAGTGTTGCCCAAATTTATTTCCAGAGCAAAATTTAGTTTCATTCTTTTTGTTTTTGTTTTTGTTTCCTTTCCTCATTTCTGTATTCTATTTCTACAATATTCATTTGTGCGCTCTATTGGTTTGAAGACATAATCCTGCCGACATCGTTGGGATTTGGCCAAAAGCCAATTGGATACGTTACAGGTTTTTTTTCATTATTTCGTTAATTGTAACTTTAATTCTCAGTAATATGAATATTCTAAGTTTCTGTTTTTATTTATGTTTTACCTTTCCCAAATCCATGTCTAGCTAAATCAGAGTAATCGATATGTAATAATAATTCAGACGAGATTTGATAATAACCGGTTGAAAACTTTCCTTTTCAAAAGTTGTTTATGGTCTGAGTGTTTAAACTTATTTACTGAATAAACTTTCGTCGCGAAAGCGAGAACTTATTTAAAAGTAGTTTTGCCACGACAGTGGGAAATTAATTAAGGTACGAACCAACAAGCGACAGCTGCGGTAAGACCAGATAGTAAACACTAGGCATTTGTTTTAATAACAGCGAAAGCACTTTAAAATAGATTAGAACTTAGAGATTTCCAAAAAGTAGTTTTAACCCCGAATGGGACAGCGAAAGCGTATATTCGGCCCTTAGAATTATGACTAGCGTCAACAACCATCGTGAGACGAAAGCCTTCAGATCATTATTTTCTACTTAAATAAATTCTGAAAAATATTTCATATACAGGTAACTTGTCAAATCCCCGAAGAACATAATTATTGCATATCGATTCGCGTAATTATAATTCAAGTAACGTTTTTAGTTCCCTTAAGTGATAGAAATTATTCCCTTAAACATTATCTACCTAGCTAAACATAGTAACTCCCGAGAACACTAGTTTGATTACGAGTCCTTGTGGGATCGATATCTTTTATTACTACGCGATAGACTGTGCACTTGCAGTTAAGTTGTATCAGACATAGAAAGTAGCGATCAAGTTTTTGGCGCCGTTACCGGGGACCCGTTTAGTCAATAGTGTAACCTTCTGTTACGCCGTATAGACTAGGTTAACAATTTCATTTTTCCTTTACTAGTTCTGTCGATTGTATGCCAAGTAATCGCCCACACGACGATATCTTAAAACCTTCAGTCACAGAACTAGAGCGCTTCTTACATTTAAGAAGTCGCATCATTGAGTACCAACAAAAACATAACATTCCCGATCCTCTCACTCACATTCCCAAATCCGAAGAAGAACCAAAGATGGCTGAAGGACCTCAAAACAAACCGCTGAAGGCATACGCTACACCCTCTCAGATGGAGCCTAGAAGTAGCATTGCTGCCCCAGCTATTACTCGGAACGATTTTAAGCTAAAACCATCATTGCTGTCAGCTGTACAACAAAACCAATTCTCAGGAAATGCAACTGAAGATCCAAACGAACATTTAATGAAGTTTGTACAATACACAGACACAGTGAAAGAAAATGGAGTAACTCCAGACGCAATAAGACTTCGTCTTTTCCCTTTCTCTCTTAGAGACAGAGCGTGCGCATGGTTACAATCCTTACCATCCAACTCCGTTACGACGTGGGAACAGTTGAAGAACGTCTTTTTAGCGAGATATTTTCCGCCAAGAAAAACTGCTATGCTTAGAGCTCAAATCAACGGATTTCGACAAAAAGATATTGAATCTCTTTACGAAGCATGGGAACGATTCAAAGATATGATGAGAACATGTCCTCACCACGGTCTAGAAGACTGGGTGACGATTCATACTTTCTATAATGGGCTTTTATACAACACCAGATTAACGGTAGACGCCGCCGCTGGCGGTGCACTTATGGATAAACCATACGACGAAGCCTATCAACTAATCAAAAACATGTCTCAGAACCACTGCCAATGGGGAGGTGAACGCATTCTAGTAGAGAAATCCACAGCGAAAGGTGGGATGTACGAGATCAGCAGCCTTGAAAAGTTCAACGCTAAAGTAGATGCTGTAGCACAGAAAATTGACAGTTTGACCGTTAACCCCACTGCAACCGTCGCTGCCGTAACTCCAAACTGCAAGTTATGTGGAATCACCACTCATAATGCGCCCGAATGCCCATTGCTGGCCGGAATCCCACCAGACCAAGTAAATTATGCTCAAGGAAATCCTTACGCAAATACCTACAACCCGGGTTGGCGAAATCATCCAAACTTTTCTTACAAAAGCGATAATGCATTGCAGATGCCTGCTGCTCCGCCAGGGTATCAAAAACCAGCTGCTGCTCAGACTGCACCTAGGAAATCAAACCTCGAGTTGATGATGGAAAAATTCATAGCTACTCAAGCTCAAACAAACAAAGAATTCCTGAATCAAAACATACACACTAGCGAGCAAATTAAACAGCTTACCGGAAAAGTAGACGCTTTAGCCACCCACAACAAAATGTTAGAAACACATATATCACATGTGGCTCAACAACAAGCCTCTGCTGCTGCACCCGCTGGCACATTTCCTGGACAACCCGAACAAAATCCAAAAGGACAAGCAAATGCTGTCATATTAAGAAGCGGAAAAGAATTGGACTAACTGATCGATTCGAGAACCGAAAACTCAGCCATGCAACAAAAACCAACTGAACAAGCAGAAAAGGAATCCGAGTTAGAGAAGAAGGAAGACAACGAGAAGGAGGACACCGCAAGTGAAAAAACGCAAGCACCTCCAGCGCTATATAAACCACCTATCCCTTATCCTCAAAGATTAATAAACTCCAAAACTACAGGACAATTTCAGAAATTTGTAGAGCTCCTTAAATAGTTGAATATCACTATTCCTTTTACAGAAATCCTGTCAAATAAGAGAAAGATCGAGGATAACGAAACAGTTACACTTACTGCAGAGTGTAGCGCTATTATTCAAAACCGCATGCCTCCTAAATTAAAAGACCCAGGTAGTTTCTCCATACCCTGCGTCATAGGAAAGTTCGTAATAGACAAAGCTCTATGCGATTTAGGAGCCAGTATCAGTGTTATGCCTTTATCTATATGCAAAAAGCTGAATATGGGAGACCTAAGACCAACCAAAATGTCCGTACAATTGGCCGACCGATCAGTAAAATATCCCGTCGGAATACTGGAAAACGTTCCAGTACGCATAGGACAATTCTACATCCCAACCGACTTCATAGTCATGGACATTAAAGAGGACTCTGTTACCCCGATTATCCTAGGAAGACCGTTCCTAGCTACAGCCGGAGCTATTATAGACGTGAAGAAAGGAAGGCTAACATTCGAAGTAGGAGAAGAAAAGATAGAGTTCATTCTCACCAAGTTCTTACAAGCACCAGCCATAGACGATACCTGCTATTTAGTAGATGTAATTGACGAATGTATAAGAGAACTTGAAAATGAAGAGACCACGTATTCAGAAATAATAAAGATTCAAATACCCGATATTTCTGAAGACGATGATTGGCGTAAACCGTATAAAGACGACAGTCTAAGCGAAAGCTTAGCACTGACCCCAAACCATATGCCAGGTTCGAAGAACCCATCTTTAGAACTTAAAACACTACCCAAAAACCTTAGATATGAATTCCTAGACGATGAACTAAAAAGACCAGTGATAGTCAACGCCGAGTTAGGACAATTAGAAACCGTAAAGCTATTAGAAGTCCTAAAGAAGTACCCCACCGCGTTAGGCTATAACATAAGCGATCTAAAAGGTATAAGCCCTTCGATCTGTATGCATCGAATTACAATAGATGAAGACTGTAAAACCTCTAGAGAGCATCAGAGGAGACTGAACCCCATCCTAAGCACTGTAGTCAGAGATGAAGTAAAGAAATTGCTAGATGCAGGAATCATCTATCCAATCTCTGATAGTGAATGGGTTAGCCCATTTTATGTCGTACCTAAGAAAGGAGGAGTCACAGTAGTTAAGAACGAAAAAGGCGAATCAATAACAAAAAGAGTCGTGACTGGAAGCAGAATGTGCATTGATTATAGAAAGCTTAATAAAGCCACACAAAAAGATCACTTCCCTTTGCCCTTCATAGACCAAATGTTGGAAAGATTAGTCAAACATTCATATTTCTGCTATCTAGATGGCTATTCAGGATTTTTCCAAATTCCCATTCATCCTGATGACCAAGAAAAGACTACATTCACATGTCCTTATGGTACTTTTGCTTACCGCCGAATGCCGTTCGGACTCTGTAATGCCCCAGCAACCTTCCAAAGATGCATGATGGCAATCTTTGCAGATTTCATAGATGACATCATGGAAGTATTTATGGACGATTTCTTAGTATGTGGACAAAGTTTCGAGGGATGCTTACAAAACTTAGAAATGGTATTAGAACGTTGTGTAAAAGTGAACCTCGTCCTAAATTGGGAAAAATGCCATTTTATGGTCCGACAAGGAATAGTTCTAGGACATGTCATATCAAATAAAGGGATTGAGGTCGACAAAGCTAAAATAGAAATTATAAAAGACCTCTAACCTCCAAAATTCGTACGAGAAATACGGAGTTTTCTAGGACATGCCGATTTCTACCGCAGATTTGTAAAAGATTTTTCAAAAATCACAAATCCTTTGACCGACCTGTTGATGAAAGATGCTGAGTTCGTCTTTGACGACGACTGTCTAAAAGCATTCGAAACATTAAAATCAGCCCTTATCACCGCACTGATTATGCAACCACCCGATTGGCGACTACCGTTCGAAATCATGTGCGATGCGAGTGATTATGCCGTAGGCGCAGTTCTAGGACAAAGGAAGGACAAGAAGCTCCATGCCATCTACTATGCCAGTAGAACCTTAGATCCTGCTCAAATGAACTACGCTACAATAGAAAAGGAACTTCTAGCAGTTATATTTGCGCTTGACAAATTCCGTTCTTACTTAGTAGGAGCAAAAATTATCATATACACAGACCACGCTGCCATCAGGTACCTAATAAGCAAAAAGGATGCCAAACTAAGATTATTGAGATGTATCCTGTTATTACAAGAGTTTGACTTAGAAATCAAAGATAAGAAAGGAACCGAGAACGTTGTTGCAGATCACTTATCCCGAATAGAAGGCATCAAACATGAACCAGTACCGATAAATGACGATTTTCCGTATGAACATCTGATAGCCAAATTAGAAAGTGACATGCCTAACTTAATCTCGGAAGATTCAGAACTCTAAAAAGCCGTAGAAGCCGTCTATGCCCAAGTCACATTACCTTGGTATGCTGACATCGTTAATTACTTAGCTGCAGGCGTGCTTCCACCGGATCTCACTTATCAGCAAAAGAAGAAATTCTTCCACGATCTGAAACACTACTATTGGGACGAACCTCTACTCTTCAAGAGAGGGGCCGGCAACATATACCATCGTTGTGTCCCAGAGGAAGAAATAGAAAATATCATTTTCCAATGCCACTCAGCACCGTATGGTGGTCATGCCAGTACATCTAAGACATGCGCTAAGATTCTCCAAGCCGGCCTATTCTGGCCTAACCTCTGGAAAGACGTTCACATCGCTGTGCTAAAATGCGATTGATGCCAACGAACTAGCAACATCTCACAACGCGGTGAAATGCCGCAGAAAGGAATCTTAGAGGTAGAAATCTTTGACGTATGGGGAATAGATTTCATGGGACCATTCCCGCCTTCCTTTGGTAATAACTACATACTCGTCGCTGTAGACTATGTGTCTAAATGGATAGAAGCCATAACTGCTCCAACAAATGACGCACGAGTAGTAATCAAACTCTTCAAAAACACAATCTTTCCTAGATTCGGTGTACCCAGACTCGTCATTAGTGACGGCGGATCACACTTCATATCGCGAATCTTTGATAAACTTATTTCTAAATATGGAGTCCGACACCGAGTAACTAAACCTTATCATCCGCAAACTAGCGGACAAGTAGAGGTCTCGAACAGGGAAATAAAACAGATTTTGGAAAAGACTGTCGCTACCTCAAGGAAAGACTGGTCATCAAAGCTAAAAATCCTGTCATCTCCCTGTAGAATTAGAGCATAAAGCCTTCTGGGCCATTAAGACACTAAATTTCAACTACACCGAGGCAGGAGAAAAACGAATCTTGAACTTACACAAATTAGAAGAACTTCGATTGGACGCTTACCAAAATGCCCGTATCTATAAAGAACGGACTAAAAGATGGCATGATAAACGTTCGGTCAAGAAACAATTCAGTGTGGGAGACATCGTACTTCTATTTAATTCAAGATTAAAACTCTTCCCAGGTAAACTAAAATCTAGGTGGTCTGGACCTTTTGAAGTGACTAAAGTACTTCAAAGTGGAGCTGTTGAAATTACCGATAAGACGAATGCACCGTTTATCGTGAACGGGCAACGTCTAAAACATTATAATAAGAATGAAAACAGTCCTCAAGTCAGCAGTATAACATTGCTTGAGCCTCCTGCTCAAACACCCGAATAGCTTGTCACCAAGCTATCGTCAGGCTTTAGACGTTAAAAACAACGCTTAATGGGAGGCAACCCAATTTTCCTGTATTTCCCTCTTTACTGTATTTCATTCTCAATTTTATTTAAAAGCTTACTTTGAAATTTTAACAAAAATTCTAAACTTAAAATTACTACTATTTTTACTTTATTTTACTTTATTTTATTTTATTTTTCTCTTTTACTTAAACTTTGTTTTTACCACCTTTTGTTTCTAAAAATTCTGACTTTAAATTTCAGTTTTAAACTTTTCAGGATTTTAAAAGCCTTCAAACCTTCCTCCTGTTTTTCTCCGACTAACCTGCGAGTATGGCCGCGTACGACTTCACAAAGGTTCATTTTCGAGGATTAGCTCAAAAGGCAAGATTTGAAGCATTAACTGAGAGAGACATAGCCTTAACACTGTATTATGATAAGTCTACCATGGAGAAACTAGGAATTACTGATAGCATCCAATACCTGTTTAATCAATTAGGCTGGGAGAACACCTCTTTGAAAACCCGTTTTGCTACCTATAAGGACCTCACCTACGAATTCCTGAGTTCCTTCAGGTACTTACCCAACTATGGTTTCGGATCAAACTCAGAGCTGATCACCTTTAGGATGTTTGGAATGGACCAAACCCATAGCCGGATGTCATTAGCTAACCTTCTAGGATTTCCTAGCGGACCACATGTGTTCATCAGTGCCGAAGATGACGATCTTGATTTTGAACTCAACCAGTTCTGAGGAAGAATCACAGACGACTATCACCCTGACCCAAATAGCATGTATAATGATGAGATTCATAACCCAACTTTTAGATACTTTCATAAGATCCTAGCTCACACCCTTTTCGGAAAAGAAGAAAATATTACTACAGTATCTAAAGAAGAGTTATTTATCATGTTCTGTGCTTCTCAGGGCCGTATAGTGAATACCGTACCTTTTATGATGAGATCCTTCCGACGCCTCACTCAGGAACCACAATCACCTATTCTAATAGGAGGCCTCGTGACAATGATTGCCCACGAGCTTGGCCTTAGATTCCACCTAAATGCAAGCACTCGTTTTGGCACCATCCGACCCATGAATATCCAGTTTTGTTTTAACAGGCGCATTTTAAGAACTATGGGACCTGGACCTTACGAGTACCTCATCAATGACAAACCTGTCCAGCTATTCACATTGCCAAATCATCAGATGACAAGTATCCATAACAAGGACAATTGGGTTTATGAATTGGATGAGCCTATGGGACCTCCTTCACCTCAATCAACACCACAGAATTACATGTACGATAGTGATCACATCTCTGAAGCACATGATTATATGTACTATGAGGATGTTGTATCAGAAGCTGAGGTAGACCCTACGACCCCTCCGCATTACAACACCTATCCTGAGCCCATTCCTGAGGAAACCACCGACAAAATGGATACTGTTCTGAACCGATTAGACAACGTCGTCGCAGCTCTGACCACCGTAAGAGAAGACATCACAAGCATACACAGCGAACTCGCAGTCTTCATGGACTTAGTTTGTGACCAGCTCGATTACTACGCCAGGAAGTTTGACGAATTGAAGGCACGAAAAGACTGAGATATTAGCTTTAGTTTAGTTTAATTTTTCTGTTTTCCGTTCCATTTTCAATTACTTTGATTTTCACATTGTTTAATTTCCCTTATGTATTACATTACAAACAATCATTTTAATTACATGTTATTTCAATTTTATTCTATATTCCTTGATTCTGTTTTTATGATATCATATGTTTCTTGGAGGATATAATACGCTGCCATATCAATCCTAGGCCTTAAAACCATGACAAGAGCACCCCCATAGCAAAATTCTGCGTTCTGCAGATTTTGCTGGTGTGACGACCGTCATAGAAGCCTGACGCTCGTCACACGGGTGACGACCGTCACAGATGCGTGACGACCGTCACGAGCCCAAAACTGTTATCTGCTATAACAGAGGTTGCGTTTTCTCTCCCACTCCCATCTATTCAACTTCCAATCATCACAAACTCAAACCCCACTTCCAACTTTCATTTTCCCTTCTTGCTACATACAATCCCCACTCCCTTTTCAACTTCCTAATCCACTTCTATGACATTTTTTATTCCACAGAACCAACTCAATCCACATTTCATCAGCATCCTCCAACAATGGCGAGAAACAACGAAACCCCAGACCTCAGCAATATCGTGTTCAGCGACGGCGACTCCGACGAGAAACAGCGAGCCAACTATATCTCCTTCCATCAACGGTCGCTACAGCCGACCCATTATCCGCACCTACCATCCCTCACGGAGCTCGGCCTCCTTGACGGTGTCACTTGGATGCTCCAAAGAGCCGGCATCTGGCACCTCTGCACAAATCCGCAGCCGACGTACGAACAACTCACCCTCGAGTTCCTCAGTTTGTTCAGCTACTTCACTTCCAGCGGCGACCTCAGCCAACATTCCGGGGCCACCTGCTTCCGTATGTTCGACACGAACTATCAACTGAACTAAAACCAGATTGCCGATATCCTGCAATTCCCTCGCAGCGACAATGCTCACCGCCGCCTCACCGAATAGTTTCAGCATGAAGCCTTTGCGCTCTGGTACCAATTAACAGGAATCAATGCCTACGGCTGGGATTCTCTGCATGCAACGCACATCCACAACCCAACCATCCGGTATTTCCACCGAGCACTGAGCAACACCATATTCGCACGGGATAGCAACCATAAGGTTAACTCAAAAGAACTCTTCTTTCTCCGCTGTGTGTTCCATTCAGAGCCCATCAACACCGCTCTGTTCCTCCTGGCCCACATTCAGGCCAACTGCAACCGTGGCTCTAAGCCATTTTACTTTGGCGGGATTGTTACCTCCATTGCACTCGGGATGAACCTCAGTGACCGCCTCCAGCATCTCCATGCCATTCCCTCGGTGTTCCTCGACATCGACCACTGCAGAGCTTCTCACCTCATCCGTTCCAGGGCCGATGGAAAGTACCACCCGGTCGTGCGTGGCAAAACCGTCAGAAGTATCATCATGCCATCACGCACCCAGATGCACCCACAGGATCGTGCCAACTGGCTTTTTGACCTCAATGCCCCTGCTGCTACCGCTGCTCCAACTCAGACCCACACCCAAGGTTCTGGTGACGAAATTCAAGATGAGTTGGACAGAACTGAGCAACCGGAGGCATCGCAACCACTTCCTTCTGAAGGCACATCCTACCGTCGCCGCCACCACCGTCCAGAGCCCGACTACTCTGAAGAAGACCTCCGCTGATCCCTCGACCAGCAAGCCCAGATACTCGCTATGATGCAGCAACAGAATCAACGAGCAGAGCAGTTCGAAGCTTGGCATCGGACCCAAATGCAACAACTCCAAACCGGCCAGGAAACCATCACTGAGAACTTGGCGAATCTCACCTTGCAGTTCGAAGGACTCCACGATTATGTCTATCACACCGGAGCACTGAACTTTGAGGCCCGAGTCGACCAAGCCAGAGGTAGAGGACGCGACAGAGGACGTGACCGAGGCAGAGGTCGTGATTAGTTATTTATTTCCTTATTTGTTTGCTATATTTTCCGTTTCTTGTATTTTCATTTCTCTTGTATTTCCCTCTCGCATTTTTTCAAATCAGTGGGGACACTGATTGAGATAGTGTGGGAGCGGAGCGTTTATTTCCCATTCCCTTGTACTTTTAATTCCGTAATTTCAATTCGAACATTTTCACGTTTTAGCAAATAAAAGCTCTTTTATACATCTTCTTCCGTTACACAAACATCCCCACTTTATTTCGACATAAACAAAATTTTTCAGTCGTTCCTTAAAAGCAAAAGCATCACAAGAATGCGCCCAAGTTCAAACCAAGTTTTGAAACTCCGAGACGAAAATTCTAACAAAACCAGTACCGTCCTGACACCTTAGACCTCCGATTTATGTGAGTCGGTTTCACTACCTACGTGTACCAAAGTTTCAAGTTTCTACGCAAACTCAGCCCCAAGTAGTTTATACAAGCAGTCAGCACCATCCTAAACATTTCTAAGCGAGCGACCAATGCAAATAAGTGTATGATCTCTAAAAAGATGAAAAATCATGAAAAGAAATCCATATAGCCCAAGTATAGAGACATGTTCCCTCTAAGTTAGGTGCTCCTCACCCGAGCATTTAACCCAACGGTACAAAAACTCATTGAAAAATCAATATTATAAGCTTATGAGCAATGAAAAGATCAAAACAGCAATGAGATCATATTCACTAACAGGTTGACTTGCCATGAAAGTGTATGGACAACGGGCTTAATGTGATTGCGCTAGAACAAACAGGGTAAACTTTACGCGGGAACCTTGATACCGAGATGCAGTAGCATGATTGGGACCGATTTGCATAAAAAGGAGAACTCTGAAGACTTATAGTCAAGTGTCATCACCGTACTCGTTTTGTTCCTATTTAGAATCCCGGTTTTTCCCAACTTTCTGAATGAGGAAGCTGCCTCGTGCTTGCCGACTTTTTCCTGTTTTACTTGAGGACAAGCAAAGATTAAAGCATAGGGGAGTTTGATAACGCGAAATCGTATATATATATTGACGCATAATTCAACTAATGTTTGACTGGTTTCAATCTGATTTCGGGTTCTTTCCATGTTATTTGTCTGATATTTTGCAGGTATTTGATGATCATGTCTAAACAAAGCAATATGAAGAAAAGAAGCAATTACAGATGAAATATGGACGAAAACCAGATGAAAACAATATGAAAAACGCAGAATGCACATATTGCTGCTGTGACGACCGTCACACCTCCATGACGACCGTCACACGGGTGATGACCGTCACACACCATGACGACCGTCCTGCAGGAAAAAACGCACAGCTTCAATTGAACGTGCAAATACCAGTTCCAAGTCCCAAATAATGGACCACTACTCCCTAATTTTTCTTCCTCCAAGTCCACCTTCTTCAAATTACAACCGTTAGAATTCTACCTCTATAAAAGGATAAGGAGGGGAGCTGAGAAAGGGAGCCGCATTCAGACAATGAAGTGCTGCCCAAATTTATTTCCAGAGCAAAATTTAGTTTCATTCTTTTTGTTTTTGTTTTTGTTTCCTTTCCTCATTTATGTATTCCATTTCTACAATATTCATTTGTACGCTCTATTGGTTTGAAGACATAATCCTGCCGACATCGTTGGGATTTGGCCAAAAGCCAATTGGATACGTTACAGGTTTTTTTTCATTATTTCGTTAATTGTAACTTTAATTCTCAGTAATATGAATGTTCTAAGTTTCTGTTTTTATTTATGTTTTACCTTTCCCAAATCCATGTCTAGCTAAATTAGAGTAATCGATATGTAATAATAATTCAGACGGGATTTGATAATAACCGGTTGAAAACTTTCCTTTTCAAAAGTTGTTTATGGTCTGAGTGTTTAAACTTATTTACTGAATAAACTTTCGTCGCGAAAGCGAGAACTTATTTAAAAGTAGTTTTGCCACGACAGTGGGAAATTAATTAAGGTACGAACCAACAAGCGACAGCTGCGATAAGACCAGATAGTAAACACTAGGCATTTGTTTTAATAACAGCGAAAGCACTTTAAAATAGATTAGAACTTAGAGATTTCCAAAAAGTAGTTTTAACCCCCAATGGGACAGCGAAAGCGTATATTCGGCCCTTAGAATTATGACTAGCGTCAACAACCATCGTGAGATGAAAGCCTTCAGATCACTATTTTCTGCTTAAATAAATTCTAAAAAATATTTCATATACCGGTAACTTGTCAAATCCCCGAAGAACATAATTATTGCATATCGATTCGCGTAATTATAATTCAAGTAACATTTTTAGTTCCCTTAAGTGATAGAAATTATTCCCTTAAACATTATCTACCTAGCTAAACATAGTAACTCCCGAGAACACTATTTTGATTACGAGTCCTTGTGGGATCAATATCTTTTATTACTACGCGATAGACTGTGCACTTGAAGTTAAGTTGTATTAGACATAGAAAGTCGCGATCAGTTGTTAAGAAAGCATTCTCAGGTGGTGCCTGTCGCTTGCGTGAAAATAAGGTGCCGGCATGACAGAAGAGTCGCCACCTTTCGTTATTTATCCCTCAGAGCGGGAAAGGAAACGATCGGAAAAACCTAACGAAAAAGGGTAAGACAAGGTCATCGCAACCATTGTCTGGGTTCGGGAGTCGGTTACGCAAGGGGAAGGTATTAGCACCCCTCACGTCCGTCGTACTCGACGGGATCCTCGCTTGTTGTTTACTTGGACGGGTTGGTTTTATTCTATCTACCTATCAAGGCTGGCTGAAAAAGAAAAGAAAAATGACTCGGCAAAGCGTCACACTTTATGCCTACGTATTCTCATCAGAGAATGAGAAATCAGAGTCAACGTAGTTCGGCCTACGAAGGATTATGGGGGAAGGTAGCTCGCCAAGACATCGCCATCTTGTGCCTACGTACTCTCAATAGGCATGAGAGATCAGAGCATACGTAGTTCGGGAAACTACAGTTTATTTCCTGTCTTTTACGAAAGAAGTGTTTTTTATTGTGTTTGCAATTTCAACCGCACTAGAGACTATGACCTGAGAGTGAATGCGTCGCATGTCACCCAAAGGGTACCATACTAAACATCCAGACTGTGGAAAAGAAACTCTCCCACAACCCTTTCTCAGATAGCTTAAGGCTCGTAACGTACGAAAGAAATCATTCATGATTACTGTATCTTAAACTGTTTTGAGATGAGAAGAGAACAGGCCCAACTAGGAGGGAGACTATCAAGTCCTACTGTTATCATGCCATGGATTCATCCTATGGTTGAGGTTTGAACAGGGAACTCCTAGAAGTTGTCAAGCATAGGTTTCAACCTAAAAGTCTATCATCAAATCCTTATCAAAGGAAATGAGAGTCCTAAGGGATCATGTCAATGATACACCAAAACAGACAAAGCATCAGCTTAACAGTAAAATGCATGCAATGCAAGTGAGGGAGGAAATGTGTGTGGGGCTTCAGCCTCCACAAGCTCATCTCAACCTCAAGCCAGAATGAAACAACAGTAATCGTACTGAAATATAAACAATATGCTATCAAGCAATGAACAGTAAACTGCAATCATACAGATAAAAATGAAATGAAATGCCATCAGGCAAACAATCCACATGGGCAAGGGAGCTGGGCTCTACCGAATACCCGCAAGCAAAGCCACACAATAACAATACAAGCAGAGGGAGCAACTCAACCTCTAATGCAATCATGCTCCTAGATTCTATTTATTCTAGATATGAACTTATTCTAATGCATCAAACAAGTCAAACAAAACACAGCAATACAGAAAAGAAAAAGAAGAAAACAGATCAACTCCTCTCTCAACTCCAAGCTTCAGCTTCTCCATCAGCAACTCAGTCTTCAGACTTCAATCACTTGACAGATATCAATTGCTTTTCCAGGTTTCAACCCTACCACATGAGTTTCAACTCATCTTCTCCCTTAAGCTTCAGCTTCTTGATCAGCTCCACCTTCAGGCTTCACTATCCTCAGGGATCTTCAAGTATCAACTTGCTTCTGCATGCTCTTCAAGCTTAAGCTGGAATGGAAATACTCAAGGATTCATCCTCTTCAATACTCTTCAATGAAGTCTTCATCTTCATGCTCAGGCTCAGCATCTCTCAAGACAATCAAAACCAGAGAAAATCACTTACTGGATACGCTGGGGGATATTGAACTGCTTATTTGACCACCAAAGGTGACCTATAAGGGCTCAACATCAAAGGAAAGGTTCCCTCAAAAGTTCTACCTCCTAGGTATGTCACTTATCCCTCCAAAGGAGAGAGGTGAATACCAAGGAAGGACTTTGAATCATAGGGAGGAATGGAGGTGAATGATACCATCCATGTTTGAGGAAGGAGTTATCTACATCTAAACTCTTCCTAATCCCTAACCCTAAAACAACACCAAGAGAAAAGAAGAACAAGCTCTCAAGCTCCTCAATGCATCTTCATATCTTCTACAATGCTCCACAATGCTCCACAATGAGATCCCAGGCTTTCCAAGCTCACAAAGCAAAACAACTAAAGCAAACATGCCCTAAAGGCAACACAAACAATCAACCAATACAAAAATCAACCAAAAATAGCATACTATTATATTAAATCCTAATATAATTTCTAAGGAATCCTACATACCTACCCTTAATACCCATATATGCCCCATAGTCTAAGTTGTCCTAAAAACCCAAAATCTAAAGTTATTATGGACCTATGTTGAAGTTTTGACCTAATTCTACACTACCTAGAATTATCTAATCAAAACTATCCTAAATATTATCACAAAAATATGGAATTAATCCAGGGGGAACCTAAAACATACATCTAACTACCCTAAAAAGATTGAATTAAAAATATTAAGGGAGCTACCTAAACTAAAATCTACAAAATCATGGTATCAACTTAAAAGAATTAAAAAGCTACTAAAAGTAAAAATATACAAAAAATATTAAAATGAAATAAAATGGCAATTTTATGATTTTATATTTTTCTTGACAAAAATGTGAAAAGGGAGAAAAAAAAAACTCCCATGAAAAAATAGTGATTTTTCTATTTAATATGAATTTCTAAAGTTTGAGAAAAAATGGTAAAAAATTAAAATGATTAATATGAACATGGGGTGCAGCTAGAAATGAAATGCAGCTATAAAACTGGAATGGGCCCAACCTGGGGGTCTGAATAGAAAAGCGCTTGGGCCCAGTATCACAATCAGAAAACCATTAATAAACCAAAAGAAAATAAAAAAAGATGCGGTGCGAATAGAAACGAACTATAGTTGAAAACTGGAATTGGGCTTGAATAGGGGTGGGAATAGAAAATAATGACTAAGCCCAGGATGAGGGCTTTAATGAAACGCCGCATTTCATTGTTTCATCCTCCCTCCAAAATTGAAATTGAATCTGGGGCATTAGATGGTTTCTTTGGTCAAGGGTCAATCGCGTGATCCAACGACAATGGCTCATCTTCAACCTTAAGATTAGGGTTTCTGAAAAACCCTCCATGAAAACAGAACTCGCGCACAGACCTTCCACCCATTCGTATGCCTTCGCTTCTCCATCAAATCTCATCATGTAAAAACCAATCTTGACCTATTTTCCACGCTGAATACGACTGTGACATTGAAATACATTGAAACACTCTCTATCGTGCAAACCGAATGTGAAACTTCATGAACCTCAAAATATGATCAGTTTTCCACTTCAACCAAACTCAACATTCTTTACATAAAAATTATCCTCATGTTACACTCATTAAAATCAGCCATTAATCTTGCCTTAACACTCAATATATAACACGATCTTGCTCATCCAAGAATTGACCTCCATAGTTGAAACTTCACCAAATGCTCCCAAACTCATCAAAATTGGTCACCTAATTGTCTCTAACCAATCTAAACTAACAATTAACCCTAGCCATGCCTAGAATAGGGTGTAGAGATGGTTTTGCATACCTGGCTTCTTGGAATGGTAGGTGATGAAACTCTTGCTTTCAGGCCTTGCAACTCTTCAAGAACACTCCTTGGGTGATGAATATTCTTCTGTATGCAAAAGATTTGATGTAGCAAGCTTGTACTTCAAGATTCCATGTGATTTGCTTCCTTGCAATTTCCAATGGAACACCTTCAATTCTTCATCAATGGATCCTCAAACCAGTATGAACACACTCAGAAATATGTATGGAGAAGGTTTGTGAAGAAAAATGAGATAGCAATGAAGAAGAATATGAAGTTTGAATGTGATTTGCAAATGAAGCTTTATGATTTCACTCTCTCTTCTCTACCATAATTAACACCAACCAACACCAACCCTGCCTCAATTCAAGTCACAATGATTATATAGAGAGGTTTAGAAACCTCTAGAACCATCTAGGATCTTCTAGTGAGAACTTGAAGTTTTCATGCAATGGTATTTTGAACTTTCATTTCTCACCACATGGTATCTCATGCAAAAACCTTTGTAATCCTTGTAATCAAATTGATTTTATCCCACATGATATTTTGGATGAGATACAATGCACATCTTCCTTGTTTAATGAGTTTTTCCTTGTTTTGCTATGGTACCTTCATGTGCAAGCAATCCAATTACAAAGCAACCCTATGATGCAAGCCTAAAAAAAAATTGTGGTTGAACCATTGTTCTTAGAATATCATTTGGAGTCAAAATGACCTATTACATGACATGGTTTGGATTTATAGCTTATGATTTATGATTTTCAACTTCACTTGAATTAACTTATGCCTCATTTTTAGGCCATTTTTATCACTTTTTGATATGAGCCTTTTCAACATCTCATGACCACCCTACTAGCCTTAAAACATCATTATAAGCAAGTTTGATGTTGAATATTTTTCCATTTGAAACTTGGAAGTAGGAGATATGGCCTTATGCTTGAAATGACCTATAACCTCCAAATGACCAAAATGCCCTTGGTTTGCCAAAGCCATAAGTTGAGTTCTACAAATCCTATCAAGGACTTCTAGTACTCTCTAGAAAGCTAATAAGATGCTATTCAACATTAATGTTGACCAAGAGTTCATAGGAATCATCCTACTAGGGCAAAAGTTGTCTGCAAGTTGGGTGACTTTCAAGGACCCAGATTCACATACCTCAGATGACCTGTAATTTGTCAAAACCATAACTTGAGCTCTGCAAATCCTATCAAGGACTTCTACCACTCAAATTAAAGCTAAGAACAAGCTCTACAACATTAGTGTTGTGGGGAAGATGATATGACAATCACATCTTGAGCTAAAACTGCCTGGAAGATAGGGATCAAACTAGGGGATTTTACACTGTCAATCCTTAGAAACCCTAGCTTGAAACTTCTAAAACTCCTCAATCATGATGAGTTAGTCTAGGAATCATCCTTATAACACTTCAATACATCATTCTATGATCACATGACTCTTGGATTAGGTCTCAACCCTCTCCAAATCATCAGTTGACCTAGGGTTGACCCAGTCAAACCCTAATTCCACCACTCATGGTTGAATCTTCTGAATTCTTGCATAATGACCTCTCTAGGATTCATGATGGCTTTCAAGACATCTCATACTCTTTCTCAAAGCTTCAAGTCTATCCTCATAGTCTCAGAATCATCTGGGGAGCTCCCACAACTCTCAAGCTATGAGACACACAACCTTGGCTTCAACCAATTCCTCTGAGGATCTCTTGAGCTTTCTGACAAAGGTATCAACCTTCAAACACTTGATGGGTAAATAAATGTTGGTCAAATTTTGGGGTGCAACAGCGCCTTAATACTCACAACCATGGATGGAAAAGAGTTTACTTTTCCCACAAATGTTGATGCAGTAAAGAAATGATTTTCCGAAATAAAAAATAGCTCGCTAAGTTGAAAACCCGAAAGGGCGACTTAGACAAAAAAGAGCGTCTCAATGGATTGAAAATCCAGAAGTGCGGTCCAGGAAAAAAATTAGAGACATGAACAGAAAATAATCATCCTGATAGATTGAAAACCTGAAAGGGAGATCTAGGCAAAAGTTAGGGATTTATGGCAATTAATTGCATCCAAAAAGATTTGGATCCTTAAAACCAACGTCATCTATCAAGGAATCCTCAATCAAGGCCACCTTCAACAGGAGCTCAAGAATGTCCAGAATTCAAAGTTGGTAAAAGGATATTGGTCATTATGTTTCAATGTAGCCCTTTTCCCTTTAAATTACTATTTTTTTTAAAATTTTGTAATGCTCCATGGAATCATGCATTAGACTGATTACCATTTTAGTAATGAAAACTTGAGCCTTTGTGCCTTTTGTTTGTAATTTTCATTTATTTTGCTTTGAAAAATGACATGTTTTATTGATTAACATTCTTGAAACACAAAAATAAATTTACCGTTTGTTTTCAAAACAGAAATTCTAAATTTTTACCTCTGCTTTTAAAATAATGATGGCAATTTCCTTTTGATCAATGAACACAAGAAGGAACATCAACACCTTCTCCGAAAGCATTCAAACATCAAAATCAAAAATCAAAATATTTCTTGTAATCGATATATCCCGAGTGGAAGGTCGGTTACTTCAGATTGATAGGATATAACATCCCATGTATCCAGGATTGAGTTTCATATCCCTTCAACTAAACGTTTCTATCCCCAATAGAGTATTAACTCCAGAAATAAAAGGTAGGAACAAGAATCCCTTTCCTCTAACAGGCTGCTACCTTAAAAAAGAAAACACTGGTAAAAGTTTCCACTCCGCAAAAGCCGCATTTTGTTTACCACCAAGCGTAGGTGAAGTTCAACAACAGGACTTTGTTCTCCTAAACTCATCATCAGTGGTACTTTTACCCCCCCCCCCCCCATAGTGGCCAAGTATCCAGTTGTGTTCATCACTAGTCAATATGTCGTGTATGTTTTGTTAGCATAAGCATTCATTCATACATACATCATGCATATTTGATTCATATTCATATTCATGAATGCATAAGTTGCGTCATTTACCCCTTAAATGCTAATTGTCCACTCTCCATTAGGTTCGTCAACCTTAGGCAAAAAGGATGTGCCTTTTTTTTAAATCCCCATTGAGTTTGATCCTTGTGGAAGGTTTTTCTTCAGTTTCTTTTCCATACTTAGATAGGATAAAATCCCAATTTGAATTCTTTCCTCATCGGGAAATGTCTTGTTTAGACAATCTCTCTCTTTCCAGTTCATTCCTGGATTGAAGTCGGTCCTCAACCACTTTGATAACTTGAATCTCTGAAAGGCAAGAAGACATTTGGTTATGCACCTTTGGAACTTCACTCTTCGCCATTAAAGATTATATTTTGCTTTCCTGGATTAAGGAAAATCCCTGATGGAAGCCTCTCAACGACAGAATCTTGGCAATATGAAAATTACATCTACCTAGAAATCTCTACTAATCAACAAGCAAATAGCTAACTCTCAAGAGGCTTATTTTGCCCCATAAAAGCCTAGTATGTTGACAAACAGTAGTCTCTCCCTGAGAAGTTTGTCCTACTTCCAAGGAAGTCATCAGCACCTCAAAATTAAATTACATCGCCTGTCATATCTCTGGAAAAATCTCGAAGGAAAATATGATGGAATCTCTCCAAGCAAATGGCATCTCAATAGATAAGTTTGTTAACATCTACATTACAGTCTGTGGCATTCTTCAGCAAGTCTGACATCAAAACCTTACTCATCCTATGGCATCTCTCCGAAGAAGGTTTAAAAAGAAGTATGGTGAAGCCTTCTTCCATCAAATGGTATCTCCTCAAGTGAATTACAACTAGAAGTTTGGTGAAGACCCTCACAAATAACTTTACTTGTCAAGAGAAAGAATTAATAAGAAGAAACTAAGACCAGTTATGTGGCTGAAGACCAGGATTCAGGGGAGGTTTATTTCAAATTAAGACCAGTTCCATGGCTGAAGACCAAGATCGAGGGAAAGTTTATTTCAAACTGAGACCAATTCCATGGCTGAAGACCAGGATCGAGAGGAGGTTTATTTCAAACTGAGACCAGTTCCATGGCTGAAGACCAGGATCAAGAGGAAGCTTTACCCTTTTCTAAGTAAAATTACTTAGTAAAAGAATATGGATGAGCAAAATTGGGAATTTGTTACCATTCATATCCATAATCAAAATTTCGGATAATTTGATATTTAATCCCCTTTTACCTTAAATGTCCTAATGTCGTTGTCATTCACACCTTCAGGTCCAAGAAGATTAAATAGGGGCATCTGTCATAACCTAAATTTTGACCACAAGATTTCACATCATTTCACCAATCATCACCATAATATGGATTTATTTTCATACCTCACCAATATTTTCAAATATTGTTGAGTATTCACCTTAACCAAAGATTAGGGTTTTGAGCCATCTCAGAGCATTCAGGAAAGGGATCAATAAATAATTTACATGATATTCAACTTGTCATGCCTCTCAAACATCCATGAAGGATCAAGAGATCCTCCCCATCAAGAATTTAGTACAAGATTGTGTCATTCCAAGTTAATCAAGCCTCAAGATCACTTGTGTCACCAAATTAGGGTTTTGGTTGATCAAGGCCTCCAGAGAGAAATTTTCATCTGGGCATGAGCCAACACTTCAATATATGATTCAAAAAGCTCAAGAGAACCTCACAAGTCCATTCATAAGTTCAAAATAGCCTCAAGGGACGTATCTATCAAAAATCAGGAATTAGGGTTTTGACCTAATTCAACCCCTAGGTTGACTTTTGAAGTAAGAAATGATACAAGACCTCAAGATATGTTTCAAGGACTACAAATACATCATATTGATCCATTCACAAGATTGGATTGATTCAAATAACTTGATTCATAAGCAATACAAAGATTCAAATTCATCTAGACCACAAACTAGGGCTCTTGAGAAAAAGTCAACCATACCTTTGTCTTTTGACCAAGACATGATCTCAAACCTTGGGACATGATTCAAAACACTCAAAAACACCTTTGTAATCCATCTATTAGGTTTAACTTAGCCCAAGGACTTGATTTCATAAAGGATCACAAAATTCAAGTTTCATCTAATGCAAAAAGTCAAGTGTGATCAAAACCAAGTTTGACTTTTGAGATTTTTTTGACAAACATGGCCTCTTTAAGTCCAAAACAATGTTAACTTATGACTTGGATCATGATCAATCAATAAAAATCAAGAAAATTGAGGTTACTTGAAAAAAGGGAAACCTTGAGAAACTTGAAATTTCACTAGTTATGGAAGAAACTTGATTTTTACCCAACTTTGCAATGCCATAACTTGTGGTCCATGCAACCATTTTTCCCATCCAAATCTCAAATGATAGATCTTCTTAAATACAACAAGATTTCACACAAGTACCCTAAAAAATGCTTAGATTTTGAGATATGAAGCATTAAAGTTAGGGTTTCATGAGATTCTAAACTTTCACTAATTTTTAGCCAGAATCTGCCTTATGTTTTGCCCAACTTTGGAGGCATTTTTCATTATGATCCAAGATGAATCAAGACCAAATGTAAACATCAAAGTTGAAGTATGATATACAAACTTTCCAAAGAGTACAAGAATATCCATTGATTCAACTTGAGTAAGAAGTTATGAACCTCACAACATGCCTTGATGCAAGCTGGTTTTTGATAGCATTTCGCACATAACTTGCATCCCACGATTCTTAAGCTAATTTCGGACACTTGCATCATTAGATTTTTATCCAATATCAACGTAAATGTTGAAGGAATCTGAACCATAATACAAGGAGTCAAGTATCTAGCCTAGCATGTGCAAATCCATCATGACATGAACCTTGAATTTCAACTTCGGCATCAAGCATTAATGTGATGCATTAAGGTGGCATGGATCAAGCACAAATAAACCAAGACTCAGTCCAATGCCATGAATGTTCAAACCTGCAAAATTGAATTGAAGTCAATGCCTAGCTATGCTAGAAGGAGACATTGGCTACATGACAAAATACATTGGATAGCAGAGTGATCTCATCCATTCACTATTCCTCCCAAACCAAGATTCTCCTCCTATAAATAAGGATCATTTCTACTCATTAAAACCACCCCAAAACATCATAACACATGTTTTCTCTCATTTCACTCTTCACTTTAAAATTTCAAAATCTTAAGAAGTGAGAATCGAATTTTCAAATAGAGAGCATTTCAATCCTAACTAATGATGCAAACACCTCACATACATCATATATGAGTGATTCAAACACTCAAACAACATCTGTAACATCAAAATCATCAAGATCATAGTTCACCCCAAGCAAGATGTAGTCGAATTCGAGCGCATGAAACCAGAAGGTTTCAAACCATTTCAAGCACATCAACACATTCCTAGAGGTCTGGGGAAGTTGTATAGGTCATGATTTCACATTTGTAACACCTACAACTGAGGATTCGGATTCCTCTTGCACAAGTAAGCCTGAACTTCCCAAACTTCATGAAACATGCATCACTTTTTATATTTCAAGTTTCCAACATGTTTCTGCACATATATAGAAGGTTTTCCCTCAACCAATTGCTATGTACCAATCATGTATAGGATAGGTTTTGAAAATCTCGTAAAGGTGGCACGCGCGAGGAAGACAAAGTTGGCCTTGGCGACATAATTCAAATTTTTGAATTTTTTTAATATTTTCATTTTATTTTAAAAAATTATTTTCTATATCCAATTTTGGTTATTTTCGAATGATTTTTTGCAAAAATATTGTTCACATATTTAAATAATTTATTCAATGAAAAAGTCAAAAAAATATTTGATATTTGATATATTTTTAATATATTTAATATATTATTTTTAAATTGTTTTAAAAATAACTTCAAATATTGATTTTTCTAACAAAATTAATTATTTTTAATACCAAAATTTTCACACATGTCATTTAAATAACCTATTATTTTGATTCAGAAAAAATAATTTTGTTTGTTATATTTTTAATATATTAAAAATATTAGTTTAAAATTGTTTTAAATGTTTTAAAATAATTTCTTTTTCTTGATTTTTTAAATCAAATTGATTTTAAATATTCATGTGGATAAAATACCTTTCCATAAACCTTAATCCTTATTTATAACATGATTAATGATTTTATTTGATAAATTATACATATTTTATTTGATTTTCCTTTAAAAAATATCTTAAACATATGAAATTAGGGTTTTGTTCTGATTCAATCTTTCAAACTTGTTTTCAATACATTTGGCCTCTATTAGAGTGTAAGACTTAACCCTCTTTGTAAATAAACCAAACCTTTGGGCCTCTGTATTGTATAAGTCCCACTGCGCTTTTCAGAATCACGGTGCGATCACTGTTTTCAATAACTCTGGGCTTATAATAGAGTGTAAGTCCCATCCTTTTATACATGAACAACCATTTTATATTTGACCTATGCTAGGAGTGTAAGTCCTATCTCTCTGTACATAAACTTTATTTTAAACAACCATTTTATATGGACCTCTGCTAGGAGTGTAAGTCCCATCTCTCTATACATAATTTTTTTCCAATAACTATTGGCCTCTTATAAAGTGTAAAACCCAACATCTTTTGTAAATAGAAAATCTTTTAGCCTCATTCATCCTGGGCTTTGTACAGGATAAAAACACTCGTGGGCCTCTATCTAGAGTGTAAGACCTAACACCTTTGTTTACTTAGAGATCAAGTCATCTTCAAATTCAAAACTTTCTTCAATTTCTCAAAACCCTAACTCATTCTTGAAGAAAACATATCATCAATCACAGTAAAGTTGGGCCTCTATGCAGAGAATAAGACTCGCCACCTTTTTCAATTCAATTTATATTTGTTTATATACTTGTTCATATCTTTGTCTATATACTTGTGCATATCTTGTTATGTTTCTCTTAACATTTGAATCATCCTTAGTTTAAACTAGTTCAAACAATAGGATCCTTTTCAATCAGTATAACTTTGTTCAAACAACTAGTTCCCCTATGTACAAAGGTATTCTTATTCCCAACACGATCAACCTCCTCTAGGGCTTTGTTCAATTGATTAAACCTTGAAAAAAACTTCAATAAAGAAAGGATTATTTCCCTGTGAAACCTCTTCTTTAACCCCTTTAATCTTGGAGCAGTTCAAAAAAGAAAGGATTATTTCCCAATGAAACCTTTCTTAAACTCTTCTTTAGGCTTGGACAGTCTAATATCGCAAGCCTCCTCTTGGGCTTCATACAAGGACCCACAGGCATTCTAGAAGCATCCCTTGCCTCCTCTTGGGCTTCATACAAGGACCCTCAGGCTTCCTAAAAGCATAGGATACTTGACCTCCACCTTAAAATCCCTAGTAAGGGTCAGATTATAATCAACAATTCCCTAAAAGAATCAAGGCCTTTATGGAAGTTCAAAAATCCAACTCTCCTCCAGCAAGAGTCAGTTTCTCTTTTGATTCCTCAGAGTAGTTGGAACCTGCTCTTGGATTTAATCTTCCTCATCAAGAGCCAGTCTCTATTTAAATCCCTTCAGCCTACTCTTAAGCTTCATATAAGGATTTTCCTCAGTCAGCCTCAATCTTGGGCTTTGTACAAGACAGATACAATACTCCCCCAATTGAGTCAGTTTTTAATCCATTTTTAGCTTCAACCTTAGGCTTTGATCAAGGCATAAAATTCAACATCCCATAAATGAGACTCTGAGTCCTCTCTGTAGGAGTATATTTCCTCTATACATCACATTTCAAAACAAGCAATTAAACTCGTTTCCAAATAATTGATGTAAGTGGAACACTTGTTGATTCAAAATCAAAGTTAAAGCCCTTCCCTTATCATGGCTAAAATTCTCTTTCATCTAAGTGATGTAAGTGGCAAGCCTCTGGAACACATCCAAGCCAATTTCCCTCTCTTAGCATGCAAAGATTCATAAAGGAAAAAGTGGCATTGCTCTATGCTGAGTTAAAACTTCGTCCTTCATGACATTTCAACTCTCTTATAAAGGAAGATGTAGCATTGCTAGATTCCACATATACCAATTAAAGAAACTTCCCTTATAATCAATCCCTCAATGATTGTGATGAATAGGTGAAATATCTCCCTTTAGGGATGATAAATTCTCTCTCAAGAACTCTTTTAGCTTCAATCTTGGGCTTTGAACAAGACACAAATACTCCTTTAGCTTCAATCTTGGGCTTTGAACAAGACACAAATACTCCTTTAGCTTCAATCTTGGGCTTTGAACAAGAAACAAATACTTCTTTAGCTTCAATCTTGGGCTTTGAACAAGATACAAACACTCTTTTAGCTTCATTCAATATTGGGCTTGGAACAAGACACAAACACTCTTTTTAGCTTCAATCCTGGGCTTTGAGCAAGACACCAAAGTTTTTTCCTCCCATAGAATAGGAGGAAATATGAACGCTCTGATTTCCCTGAGCCTCTTTACGGGAATACGTAGGCATAAGATTGCAAAATCTTAGCGAGTGCTCTCATCAAAAACCTTAGGTCCAGATACCTTTCCAAAATCAATAGAAAATCTAAAAACAACAAAAACATTTCCTTAACCTTCCAAAGGAGAAACTTTCCTCACCTGATAGCAAATAGACTCAAGAAAGCAATTCAAACAGTAAAAAGTAAATGCAATGAAGTTTCTTATAGATTACTATAGATACTCTGAATGTTAATAGCTTCCCTTTGTATAAGCAACCCCCAATTCTATATCTCTTTGCATTTGTAGGTAAAACACTTGCGTGCAGGGTTAGTTTAAGATATCTTCCCCTTCCTTTTCAGCTTCATATGATAAATATAGAAATCATAAATTAGGACCAGAAGCGGTAGTGTTCGTGCCACAAAAACTGACGCTACACTTAGGTTGTTGTTATGGGCGTCAGATTGACGCAATTCAGTTGAAATCTCATTTAAAGAGGCATGAAATTGATCAAAGTTATACATTTTGGTATTACATGGTGAGATAAGTAATGAGAGTGTTGAACCAGGGGATAATACGACCTATTCCTTAAACGACAATGGCACAAATACATACGATTGTGATCGAGTCGAAGAGATTGCAGAAGCACTTGAAGAAGATCTTCAGGATTATCCCAAAATGTTTGAGAGGTTGGTAAGCGATGTAGAGAAACTGTTGTATAAAGGTTGCACTGAACTCACAAGATTATCTGCAGTATTAAAGTTGTACAACTTAAATGCGGGCAATGGATGGTCAGATAAAATTTTCACAGATTTATTAGCCCTTAAGAAGGATATGCTCCCGAAGGATAATGTTCTTCCCAATCGAACCTATGAGGCCAAAAAATGTTGTGCTCTATTGGCATGAGCTATGATAAGATACATGTTTGTCCAAATGATTGCATTTTGTTTCTAAATGAATATGCATCATTAAATGAGTGCCCTAAACACATTGTCTCTCAATATAAGAAAAAAATTGTCTCCAACAAAAGTATTATGGTATTTTTCTATAATTCCAAGATTTAGACGCATGTTTCACAGTGAAACCGGTGCAAAACATTTGACTTGGAATGCATATGAGATAATTATAGATGGATAGTTTTGACATCCAGTAGATTCACCACAGTGGATGAAAATTGATAATGATTATCCTGATTTTGGAGAAGAAGCAAGAAACCTTCGCTTGACATTATCTACTGATGGAATGAATCCACATGGTCTTCAATGTATCTCATATACCACATGGCTTGTGATTATTATGATTTATAACCTACCTCCATGGCTATGTATGAAGCGTAAGTACATGATGTTATCTATGTTATTTTTTGGGTCTAAACAACCAGGGAATGACATAGACATATACTTGACACCTTTAATCGAAGATTTAAAGATTTCGTGGGAGAACGGTGTGGAGGTTTATGATGGATATAGTAAAGAAAGTTTCAATTTGAGGGTGATGTTGTTTGGCACAACTAATGATTTTCCAGCATACGGAAATCTATCAGGGTATAACATTAAAGGTTAGTGTGCGTGTCCTATTTGTGAAGAAAACACAGATTAGACGCGATTGGAATTTTGTCAAAAGAATGCCTTTCTCGGCCATCGTAGATTCTTAATTTCTAATCATCACTACCGTGGGTGGAGAAAAGCATTCAATGGAAATCCAAAACAAGGTAGAGCTCCACCTATATTGACAGGTGACAAAATTTTTGAAAACCTGAAAGATGTGAGTACTCAGTTTGGCAAGCGTTTTGCATATACACCTATCAAATGTGGATGGAAGAAGAGGTCATTTTTTTTTGAATTGCCATATTGGAAGTCGTTGTATGTAAGACATTTTCTTGATGTTATGCATATTGAAAAAAATGTATTTAAAAGTGTTATTGATATGTTACTCAATATACAAGGAAAGTCTAGGGATGACCTTAAAGCAAGAAAGAACTTGATAACAATGGGAATAAGAAATGAATTAGGACCCTTGAAGAAAGGAAAACGAACATATCTACCACCTGCTACTTATACTCTATCTAGAAAGGAGAAAAATATTGTGTAAGTTTCTAAGTGAAGTTAAAGTTCCAGAAGGATACTCTTCAGATATTAGAAGACTTGTGTCTATATAAGATCTCAAGTTAAAGAGTTTAAAAACACATGATTGTCATGTTATAATGGACCATTTTCTACCAATAGGTATACGTTCTATTTTGCCATAAAAAGTAAGAAGCGTAATAAATAAATTGTGTTTTTTCTTCAGGCCAATTTGTAGTAAGGTGATCGATCTTGCGATCTTACCAACATTGCAAAAAAAATATAGTTATTACTTTGTGTGAGCTTGAAATGTATTTTCCTCCCTCATTTTTTGACATAATGGTACATCTAGTTGTTCATCTTGTGAAAGAGACACAATTGTGCGGACCAACTTAAATGAGATGGATGTACCTTGTTGAACATTATATAAAAATATTAAAAGGGTATGTGAAAAACCAAAGTCGACCAGAGGGTTGTATTGTTGAACGAAACATTGTTGAAGAAGCAATTGAGTTTTGTACTGAATATTTATCCAATGTTCAATCCATTGGACTCTCCAAATCTCATTTTGTTGAAAAAAAAGAAGGAAAAAAGTCAATTGGAAATAAAATTGTGACAGTATCAAGGGCTGAATGGGAGCAAGTGCATTTGTATGTTCTGCACAATGACAATGAGGTTGAGCCGTATGTTGAAATGCACAAGGATGTTCTCCAAGGTTTAAATCTGAATAGAAATGAAAATTGGATAGTACGAGAGCACAATCGAAGTTTTATATCATGGTTTAAGGATCATATTTATTCAAAGTTTTATTTAGATCCCGCTTCAATAACAGAAAGGTTGAGATGTTTAGCATATGGTCCAAGTTTGCATGTGTTTTCTTATAGCGCATACGCAATTAATGGATACACTTTTGCATATTTATGAACAAGATGATAAAAGTACTATACAAAATAGTGGTCTCACTGTGGTAGCTAAAGCAATGCACATTTCAAGTGTGAAGGACTTAAACCTCAAATATGCAAATCTGTCATATTTTGGGATTATTGAGCACATTTGGGTGTTTGATTATGAGAAGTTTTAGACTCCTATATTTGGTTGCAAGTGGGTTAAAAATAATAGTGTCATATGAATGGATAAGTCAGGATTTTTGGAAGTGGATCTTAATAGGTTGAGGGTACAAAGATGAGCCTTGTATTCTAGCCTCTCAAGCTAAACAAGTGTTCTATGTTACTGATCCGACAAGTACGAAATGGTATATAGTGCTTTTATCTAACAAAGTAATTGATGATAACATTGGAAATCAAGGTGATATTGATGTTGAGAATGAATCGTATATTAGAAATGATCAAGATGAGAATATTAGAGCGAATGAATCATATATTAGAAATGATCATAATGAGGGAATTTGGATCAATCCATCTGCCTGTGTTATTAAGAGACAAGTAAATCATATTTCAACCAAGAAAAGAAAGACATGTTAGTGAAAAAGGTACTAGTAAAATTATATATTCTGTCATTCAATAAAATTATATATTGTCATTTTATATATCCAATGGAATATTATGGATTATGGTTTTTTATATTTGTCATTTCATATTTATGTTTTTCTTTATTACATGTCAAATGTCTAGTAACGAGGAAAACTCACATGATACTTCTAAGAATGATGGAAATGAATCAGTTCATGATGTGGAAAGAGATATACACGAGGAATAACTATTATGAAGGGAATCATTTGTGCAAGAGATAAAGGAATAAAATATGACGTACATTGGAATGCAACATACCAACTAATTGAGCTTAATGGTGCAATGTTGACAAGTTACATTGGTGCACTTGTTCATTCACAAATTTCAATCACTTGTGATAATTGAAGAACTCCATCGTTGAAAACCGCTAAAGAAAAAATATGGAGTGAGATACAAGTACCATATGTGATGTTATTTGTTTTTCTTGACGATTATGTATTTAAATTACTTATGTTAACACACTCTATGTATGTTTTTTCGTAGAGGTCTTTTAACATTGGTGATGACAACAAAATATTATCTTTAATTGGCCGGAAGAAGACTCAAAGGGTTTCAAGCTTTTTTAATAAACAAGTTTCTTAAGGATTCCCAAGGAAATTTTTATTGAACCAGAACGTCCAAAGAAGTATGCAGACATGATTTCACCTGAAGAATGGGAAACTTTTGTAGCCAAAAAAAGAACCCAAGAATTCTGTGTAATGTTAATTTATCATGAACATTGGATTATATACTTGTTCCACAGGTGTTCTGATATGACTTAAACTTGTTTATCCATGTACCCATACAAAAAAGGGCGTTTGGGATACGCACACTTATAGTAAAGAATAGTAAGTATATATAAATGCTATGATATACTTGTTTCTCATGTGTTATGATTGATCATATTAGATGTCTTAATGTGTAGTTAGAAGAGGAGAAAACTGAAGAAACATCTCTTTCGGAACATGTTTTGTGGAAGGTTGCTCGTGTGGGTAAGGATGGAGTTGCTAAGGAAGATGTTCAACAAGTTTTTTAGCAATGCGTAAGTATTACATTATTTCTTTAATTAAATCAAAAGTTTATTAACATATAATATTTATGATTTTTAATCCCCGCCTTTCTAACCCTAATTTATTGCAGTCTTTAACTCTAGCTGTAGACCATAATTGCAGGAGCATACTAAGTCGAGTATTAAATGTTTCTGAGTATTCCGATCGTGTGAGGGGTAAGGGATTTAGGGTCACTCCAACAACCTTGTATAAGAATCCAAAGAGTAAAAGTCCTAGCAATGAATAAGTGATGGAATCGTTGGAAGAATTAAAAGCTCAAGTTCGTGAATTGAAAAAGGATAAAGAAAGATATATGTCAAATGGTGCAGTTTATTATAAAATTAAAGATACTAGTGACAAAGATAGTATCAATTGTAATTTTTAACAGAAAATTTCTGAGGTAATTATATATATTATTATAAAATTAAATTAGCACAATTTTTTTAATTGACATATATACACATCAACAATTTCATATTTATTATTGGTTTAGGGCATTTCAGCTTTTCAGCTCTATTTATCGTCACTGACTTATCGCATGGTTGGCAAGGGAAAAGTGCATAACACTTTGGGAGATGTAATTCACCATAAACCACTCCCTGCTGGAATTTTGAAAGTATTGATTGATATTGCTTTAGAGGGGGATGCGCTATTACCTATACCTGATGATGTTTCAGATGCAACATTGGTGGGAGACGCAATAGGATTGTATGTTGCATGGCTGTCAAACCTCATTTTCATATATGACGAGGTATGTTGAAAACCTTTATGAACCTTTTAGTATTCAAATGTTTTACGATCCATGTAAGTTATTTTTACATTTACGTACATTTTATTTACAAGGTAATGTTAGACTCCTACAAAATCCAAATCAAAAGATAAAGGGATTGTGTGGCACACCGAGTCAGTTGCATCAAAAAAAGAGGTACATTGATATATATATATATATATATATATATATATATATATATATATATATATATATATATATATATATGCATAGAAAATGTTAATTCTATCCTTCGAACTTAAAAAGCTTCATGATCTTGTACATTACCTAACTTATATGATATCTAGATTCATGCTCAAGAGTTGCAACAAGTCAGCAGGAATAAGAAGCCTAAATTTAGCAACATGTCCAACAACAAAAAAGAATCTTGCAAAGATCGAGCCTATAAAAGCATTTATTTCTCGATTTAGGTTGTGCCTTGAACATATGTAGGAACAACAGATGTGATGGAAGGTGGTATTCGTGAAATACCTATGGAGGAAGGTATTTTGGTTTTTCTTATATCGAAACAATTGTTAAAGAGGATTTGGATCAGATTTTTCATCATTATGAATTAGGCATCGGTGTTATGAATTCATACATCAGGTACTCCGATCAATTTTATTTAATTAATTGAACAATTTATTTATGTAGCACCCTGAAATTTTCCTTTCCGTTTTGGCAGCGTCTGACTTTTGCTTCTTTGCATTTTCGCATTTCTGCATTTGCATAGCATTCGTTCTTGAGACAGGGGATCAAGGTTTTCCTGTGGCTCAGTTTTAATCTCAGTGCATGAACCTGAACAGCGAGCATCAGAGGCTCTGGCATTTATTTTGCCCAGCGGTTGGGCGACCGATTTTCTTTTATTTTGCAGGGTATTTTCAGCTCAGAAAGTAGCATTCAGGCTATATCAAGCATTCTCACAATGATAATATTCAAAAGCAAGTTTCAGAAGTTGAACAGAGCTCCAAACTGTTGAAAACAGACAAACAGGCAGATTTCCCTCCAAAAGGCGCCAAAATTCAAATTTTGGAGGTGTTAATCGGTTAACCTATATGGTTAATCGATTAACCAAGGCAAAATGAGGGCAAATTGGGATTTTTTGAAGGTGTTAACCGATTAACCTATATGGTTAATTGATTAACCAGTGCAGATTTTTCCTCTACACGCGATTTTTCAATGCAGAGCCATTTGGGGTCCATTTTTTGATCATTTGGAAATTCAATTTTACACTTGGGAAGGATCTAGAAATATTTGAAATTTGGTTAATTTCATTTTCCCTCCAAACTGAAGGTGAGAAAATACTTAGAAGGGGGGTTGAATAAGTATGAAGATAAAATGTTAGAAATAAAAACTCAAGTATTTTTATCCTGGTTCGTTGAACTCAACTACTCCAGTCCACCCTTCCTAGAGTGATTTGCCTTTCTCAAACAAGGACTTAATCCACTATTTAATCAACTGATTACAATAGTAAGCACTAAGAACAACTGTTCAAAGTCTTCTCAAGAACTACTGATCCTAACTGGATCTTCTTAAGGTTTTCTTACAATCAAATGTAATAACAAATACAAGTGTTTGAAATGCTTCTAATAAAGCTTTATCACAACTGTGATTTTTCACTTAATATTAAGAACAAAGAAATTAATTCTAGAAAGAATGTGAATTGTATGAGAGCTTTGGATATTGAATTCTTTTCAGGTAAAACGTCAACTGAAGAAGATGGTTGGAGACTTGCTTTTATAGGCACATTGATCCAAGAGTATTTCACGTTGAGAAGAGTGTACCAAAAGGTCTGAGCCTTTTTGTCTTCACATCAAGTGACCTTTCCTAGAAGAAGAAAGCACAGAGAAATCCTTTTTGTCTGTGTTCTCGTGTCTAGCATAAATAAGGAAAGAGTCGTTTGGATATTCCAACAGACATAATCTTTGAATTCTTCTTCATCAATTTTCAGCAATAATCATCAGAGTCTAATTTGATCAGAGCCTTCTGATGTTAATCAGAGTTTTGCTGAGTCAGAGTCTTTGCAGCAGGTGTGCTTTTAGCGTGTATAAGTTCAGAGCATATTTGAGTCAGATCCTCAGTACTGGCAGCTTTAGTACTCTCAGAATCTTCTGTAGTAACTATGCTTGAAAACTCTTCATATAAAATTCTTCTTTGGTTCAGATGCTTCTGACTTGCTTCAGATTCTTCTGGAGCTTCTGCTTTAGATCCTTCTGGAGGCCACGCTCAGGATCTTCTGATGGCAGCGTTCAGAATCTTCTAATGGATGCATCTGACGCTTCAGAGCCTAGCATATTTCGTATGTTCAGTTCTGATGTGCTTCTAGAGTGATAATTACTTTAATATCTGCAGTAAAAACTCTTAAGCAAATTTTAGAGTATATAATTCTCAATTACAAAATTTCATAATAGTTATCATCAAAACATAGAGATATTATTAAGAACCAATCTGTGTTTTAACAATCTCCCCCTTTTTGATGATGACAAAAACATCAGAAATTTTGTTTAATTGAAAAATAGAATAATTATAACTCCCCCTGAGATGATGAATCTCCCCCTGAATTAAATATAAATAAGGAATAGAAACTTCCCTTTTGTCTTGAGTGTTTTTCAGAGTTAGAGCTTGATTGTTCTTTAACATTTGAGAGTCAGAGTGTCTTGCATATTTCAGAGTTAGAGTCTGATAATTGTCAAATGATCTGAGAGTCTCAGAGTTTCTTTTACAGAGTGTACTTATCAAATATTCTGAAATACTCAGATTTTAAGTTAGATAAAATTGATATGTCTGAAGTTTCATTCTGGTGAAGTTTAATTAAATAGTTCAGATCTATTTTCTCCCCCTTTTTTGTCATAAGTAAAAAGTAATAACTTAGAAAACACAAAGAAAAGGAAACAATAAATGAGATAAATCATGTGGAGAAAACTTTGAAACATTCATTCATTCATTCATTCAGAGCAAAAGTACACATATCAGAAGATATTCAAATACATATGCAAACATTTGATGCAAACATCAGAAGAAAAAATAAATAAACTAAGAGTGTTTTGACAAAAGCATCTTCAACAGATCCATGATCTCAGAAGAAGACTGTTCTTGTTTTGACATCCACTTAGCCATGGTTTCATTCTTCTGATCCTGTTGGGACATCCACTGAGTCATGTCTTCAGACTTTTTATCTTGTTTAGCCATCCATGACTTGATTTCTGATTGACCAGCTTCTAGAACTGCAATCTTATCTTCAAGATCTGGATATTCTTTCTTGATCTCAGATGAAGAAGGTGGAACAGTTTCTGAAGCTTGAACAGAGTCAATTTCCATAGGGGCTTTGAAGCTAGGAGCAGTAGAGCCAGAAGGATGTTCTATCAGAGTCATAGCCAGATGGTTATCTTCAGATGCAGATTCAGTATTCTCTTCTGATGATGAAGGAGCATCTGTAAGAAGTAATGGTCCAGAACTCTTAACAGTCCAGAACAGACTTCTAGCAGCTTCAGCAAATCTGAGCTTCGCATCATCAGAACATACGTTCTTCAGATTTGATGCTACAGTGTTGAATCTGTTTATGAAGCCATTCCAAATGGCATCAGATTCCTTTGCATCCATTGTTGATGAACATTTCCTCTGTACAGAACCTAAATACATCTGTATTTCTTGCAAAAAACTTGTAAATAAATGATCAACATTCAGTCTAGGTCTTGGGTGTAACAGAGTTTCCAAGGTTATTGGCTTGGGTTGGAGAGTAGGTGGAAAGATGGATTTATGAATGGAGATCAGAGGAGGAGGGTAGTAGGGTATGAATGGAATTTCAGATGATTTGTCAGGTTTTGATCTGTTTAAGGCATTCATCAGATTTGGTTTTGCTTTTGTTGGATAGGAAACCACATCAAATGGTTTATCAGAGTAAGGTTTGAAAGAAGATTTAGCAGGTTTATCAGATTTAGCAGATATAGCAAAGGATGGTTTTGGATCTGATGAAGGTACTATTGACATTGTTTTAATATATGTTTGAAGCACAGATGGTAGAATGATGGTAAGTTTGGGTTTGAGAGGAGTGATAGTGTCAGATGGTTCAATTCTGGTGTAGAAATTTTTCAAGGTGAAACCAGAAGGAAGTTTGTTAGAAGAAAATAATTTGCACGAAGCAGAAGGTACATGCTCAGATGTTATTGGCTTGGGTGCAGGGGTAGGATTGGGAATGGTAATTTTAGAAGATGGTTTAGGTGTTGGAATAGGACCTGGAATAATAATTTCAGAAGAAACATGGGGTTCTGGTTGGTTTACTTCAGAATTTCTGTGAGAAGGGGATACCAGAAAATCTGGGTGTATATCAGATTCTGATGAATTGGATGATGAGGTTGGAGTGTAAGAGGTAGAGGACACTTCAAAAACCGTTTTGAGAGGTGTAATGTTTAGAACCTCTGTCTCAGGAATATGGGTTTCAGATGGGTTGGTTGATTCTGATGGATTTTCAGAAGGTTTTGATGGTGGTTCAGTTGTAGGTGGTTCTGATGTAATAGGATCAGATGTAACTTTTGCAGATCCAATAGGTTCAGATGTGGTTGATGGTGGTTTTTCTAGTTGTGGTTGTTTTTCTTGTTGTTGTGGTTGTGGTTCAGATTGTTTTTGTTGTTGATGTTCAGATTCTTTTTCTTGTTGTGGTTCAGATTGTTTTTCTGGTTGTTATGGTTGTTGTTCAGATTGTTCTGTAGGTTTTTCTGTTTGAGGTTGTTTTTCTGATTGTTGTTGTTGTGATACAGATTGTTGTGTTGGTTTTTCTGGTTGTGGGGTCTGATTTTGTGGTTTTGTTGTTGTTGGTTTTGGTGCAGATGATTGTGTAGTAAAAGGTTTTACAGGTGAGATGGAAACAGGATTAGATGATTTTTGTGGGGATGGAACAGATATATGAGGTGGAGCAGGAACAAATTGTTTTTGAGTAGAAGGTGGTTTTGGAATAGACTTAAATGTTGAATCATTTACAACAGTATTATTTACAGAAGATACAGAAGATTTGGTACCTTTAATCTTGATACGTTTTGCAGGAACAGAAGGAGTGTCTCCAGATGCTTTCCTCTTGATTAGCTTCTGAGGCTTCTCAGCAACTTTGGGCTTCTTCTGAATAGGCACAGCTTCTGCTTCTGATTGACTTTTTTTTCTAGTGATCTCATCTCCTCCATCAGGCAATGGTTCCCTTGCTCTTTTCAGAATATCTGCAGGAATGGGCGTTCCATCTGCCTTGCAAGCATCAATATAACTCACTATTATTTCCCTTGGATCTTCAGCAAAGAACAGAGGGTAGTCTTCTACTGGGATTCTCTTCTGACTGAGTTAAGTGATATTTAGCTTCTTGGGTGCTGATGTGAGTTCTTCTACAATTTTAAGTCTCTGAAGACTTTTGGCATTCAGAAGCTTCCCAACAATAGACTCAAGTTCCTCCTTGACTCCAGCAACGTACAGAGCAGTCACCAATCTATTTTCTGTCAGAATATCTGAAATTAATCTTCCAAAAGGAATCCATGTTCTGATCTTCTGACCCTTGTCTTTCACAGATTCTCTGGAGGCATTTATATGATTCCATAAATGCATGAACAAAATGTAGGGAAGATCTACCTTAGTGCTATGACTTAAGCAGTACATAAAGTAGATCTGTTCATTGTTCACGTAATCTGGAGAGTTTATAGACTTTCTGTGATGAATACATCCCATGAAAATCTTTGCCCAGATCTTGTAGTCAGGCTTCAGATCTTTAAACTTATTAGAGGCCTGTCCAGCAGTCATCACTTCCTCATATACTTCTTCCATATCTACACGCCCAGCTGGAAGATGAGATACTCCATCAGTCACCTCATATCCAATGAGTTTCCTGATCAGATCTTCTGTGATGATTATCTCTTTACCCAGAACAGAAGATAAGATAAACTTAGGGTATACAGCAGCATGGATCCAGAACTCTTTAACCAGATGGGGATAAACTGGTCCAAAAAGTCTGTCAAAGTATTTTACCCATCCTTGAGCATCAATTATGGAACGAAACTCAAATCCATTTTCAGCCAGTGAATCAAATTCCACCATTGATTCACAGAGAACTTCCAGTTTATCAACAGGTGTTAACAAAGTTCTCTTTGGTGTCGAATATGGAGTCACGCTCATATTTGCAGAAGTAGCTGCAACCATGGTTGATTGAAACTGTGCAGCAGTGGATGATGAAGTTGCCATTGAAGATGAGTTTGTCAAACGTTTAGGGTTTTTGTGAAGAGAGAAAAGAAGACAGAAATGCATAAACGTTTTGAGATGTGAAAAGTGTGAAAGTGGTGAGAAATGAGATATTTATAGTAAACACTTAGGCATACAAACAGTCAGATAATGGCACGTTCACACATAGCAATTAATGAAAAAGAATAAAAATCATTTCAAGCATTAATTGATTCTGACAAATTGGGGGGAAAATCAAGATTTTCACTATTCAAACTTCACCTCAAACGTCTCTTCAGTAGTGTATACGCCACCTTAGCAGATTCAGAGTGACACGTGTTTGCTTGCATGTGCTTCTGAATTCTCTTGAGAAATGAAACGTTAACCAACGTTCAGATCCTCTGAGTATTGTTAGTTTAGAGTTTCACAAATAAAGTAATTTAAGGAAATGAATAAATGATCAGATGAAATACTTCAGAGCATTAAACATTTTTGCATCTGTAAAATTTGCTTCTGACAAATATTATTCTGGACACAAATCCATACCAATATTTTTCAGAATAAATTTGAATCTATCTTCAACAAGGGGTTTTGTGAAAATATCTGCCCATTGATGTTCTGTATCAATAAAGGCTAAATTTATAATTCCCTTCTGAACATAGTCTCTGATGAAATGATGCTTAATTTCTATATGTTTTTCCTTAGAGTGTAAAATGGGGTTTTTAGACAAACATATAGCAGAAGTATTATCACAGAACATAGAAATGTTACTTTCAAATATCTGATAGTCTTCTAGCTGATTTTTCATCCAGAGCATCTGCGTGCTACATCCAGCAGCAACAATATATTCTGCCTCTGTGGTTGATAGTGCAATTGTGGGTTGCTTCTTGCTGTACCAAGAGATTAAATTTCTTCCTAGAAATTGACAACTTCCAGAAGTACTTTTTCTTTCCACTCTGTCTCCAGCGTAGTCAGCATCACAGAATCCAACTAATTTGAAATCATCAGATTTTCTGTAACACAAACCCACATTAGAAGTACCTTTCAGATACCTTAGAATCCTCTTGACAGCTGTCAAGTGTGATTCTCTAGGATCTGATTGGAATCTAGCACACAAGCATACACTAAACAATATGTCAGGTCTAGAAGCAGTTAAGTAAAGAAGAGATCCTATCATACCTCTGTAGAGTCTCTGATCTACTTTCTTACTTACCTCTTCCTTGCCTAGTGAACTAGTTGGATGCATGGGAGTCTTTGCCAGCTTACTATCAGTCATGTTAAATTTCTTCAGAAGTTCTTTAACATATTTGGTCTGATGTATGTAAGTGCACTCTGGAGTTTGGTTGACTTGAATTCCCAGAAAGAATCTCAATTCTCCCATCATGCTCATTTCAAATTATGCCTGCATACATTGAGCAAACTCCTTTCCCAGCATAATATTGGTAGATCCAAATATGATATCATCCACATATATTTGACAAATTAGAAGATCTTTCTTAAATGATTTACAAAAAAGTGTTGTGTCCACTTTGCCTCTGATGAACTTTTTCTCCAGAAGAAAATTGCTCAATCTCTCATACCAAGCTCTGGGAGCTTGTTTTAAACCATACAAAGATTTTTTTAGTTTGAAAACATGATCTGGAAAATTTTTCACTCTCAAAACCAGGAGGCTGGTGGACATAAACTTCTTCTTCTATAATACCATTTAGAAAGGCACTTTTAACATCCATCTGATACAGAGTGATGTTATTTTGTGCAGCAAATGAAATAAGAAGACGTATAGATTCTAACCTTGCCACTAGAGCATAAGTTTCAGTATAATCAATACCTTCTTGTTGACTGTACCCTTGAGCAACAAGCCTTGCCTTATTTCTTTCAACTTCTCCTTTCTCATTAAGCTTATTTCTGAAGACCCATTTAGTTCCAATTATATTGAATCCTTTTGGTCTTTGGACTAAATCCCACACATCATTTCTGGTGAATTGATTTAGCTCTTCTTGCATGGCAATAATCCAATCATTGTCTTGCAGAGCTTCATCTACAGAAGTTGGTTCAATTACTGACACCAGTCCAAATAATGATGCTTCAGATGATCTGAGAAAGGATCTTGTTCTGATAGGGTCATCCTTCTTTCCAATAATAACATTCTTTGGATGAGAAGCTTTGATTCTGGAAGATGATCCTATAACAGTTGATTCTTCAAAAATGTTTAAATTGTTCATCTGAGAAGTTAAAGGAATGACATCTGGCGTTGCTTCTGGTTCCTTCACTTGAGCTTTGTCTGCTTCTGAGCCTTCAGAGTCTGTGAAGACTACTTCTCTATCTGCAGAGTTTTCAGACTGCTTTGGCTTTTTAATGCCAAGCTTATCATCAAATCTAACATGAATAGATTCTTCCACAATCTGTGTCTCAGTGTTGTATACTCTGTAGCCTTTAGAGCGTTCAGAATATCCAAGCATGAAACACTTCTGTGCTTTGGAATCAAACATGTTTAGATTTTCTTTAGTATTTAACATATAGCAAATACATCCAAAAGAATGAAAATATGAAATGTTGGGCTTTCTGTTCTTCCACAGTTCATATGGAGTCTTCTCCAGAAGAGGTCTTACAGACACTCTATTCTGAATGTAACAGGTTGTGTTGATTGCTTCTGCCCAAAAGTGTTTTGCTAGATTAGTCTCATTGATCATGGTTCTGGCCATTTCTTGCAGAGTTCTATTTTTCCTCTTTACAACTCCATTTTGTTATGGAGTTCTAGGCCAGGAAAAATCATGAGCAATGCCATTTTCATTAAAATATTTTTCAAAATATTTATTTTCAAATTCACCACCATGATCACTTCTGACTTTTATAATTTTGAAATCTTTTTCATTCTGGACTTGTTTACAGAAGTCAAAGAACATAGAATGTGACTCATCCTTGTGTTTTAAGAACTTTACCCATGTCCATCTACTATAGTCATCAACAATGACTAATCCATACTTCTTGCCTCTGATGGATGCAGTTTTCACTGGTCCAAACAGATCAATATGAAGTAATTCTAGTGGTCTGGAAGTAGAAACAACATTTTTTGATTTAAAAGAAGATTTTGAAAACTTCCATTTTTGGCATGCTTCACAATGAGCATCTGAGGTGAACTTCAGATTAGGAAGTCCTCTGACAAGATTAAGTTTATTAATCTGAGATATACGTCTCATATTAATATGCCCCAATCTTCTGTGCCAGACCCATTTCTCTTCATTAACAAACAAGAGGCATTTAACATTCTGAACCTTAAGTTCTGAAAGATTTATTTTATAAATGTTGTTTTTCCTCTTTCCACTAAATAGGATAGAGTCATCCTTTTGACTAATAGCTTTACAACATTTTTGATTAAAGGTTATATCATAACCATTGTCACTTAATTGACTTATGGATAATAAGTTATGCTTTAATCCTTCTACAAGTAAAACATTAGTAATAGAGGGAAGTTTACCATTTCCAATGGTGCCAGATCCAATGATCTTGCCCTTCTGATTCCCTCCAAATTTCACATCACCTCCAGATCTAAGCTCCAGACTTTGGAACATAGACCTTTCTCCTGTCATGTGTCGCGAGCATCCAGAGTCCAGGTACCATGATTGGCGTCCTGACCTTGCTGCTAAGAACATCTGCAATAGGAATTATTTTACTTTTAGGTACCCAGATCTTCTTGGGTCCTTTTGGGTTAGTTGTTCTGAAGGTTTGTCTAAACTTCTGTTTTTCAACATAAGGTTTATTCTGACTAGCCTTAGATTTAAACACATGAATATTCTTTTCAGAACGTGTTTGTTCAATATCTTTCAAGTGACCAAATTTAAAGTGGGAATATAAAGGAGTTTTCTTGATGATAATTTTATCAACAGGTTTTGGATTTAAATCCTTTCTAGAGGAAGATTTATATCCAATTCCTTTTCTGTTATTTCTGCTAAATCCATAGATCATAGAAGCCATTTTGCTTCTGTCTATGCTTTTAGCAAGAAACTTCTGAAAGCAGTAATCATATTTTTCCAAAATATTTTTGCATTCAGATTCAGTTTCAGAGTCAGAGTTTTGTTGAGCTAATTCAGAATCATTTTTCAATTTTAAGTTCTTTTCATTTAGCTCAGCTACTTCTGATTTGAGAATATTATTCTCAGATACAAGATTGCTTTGACGCTTCTTGTATTTGAGCTTAATATTGTTATAGCTCTTCAAAACTTCTGATAACACTTTGATAAGTTCTTCTTTAGTGAGTTTAGCCATTACCTCTTCAGCGTCAGAGTCAGATTCAGATCCTGAAGTTCCTTCCTCCTGATCTTCTATGTCTGCCATCAAAGCTACATTGGAACATTCCTCTTCTGACTCAGATTCAGATTCAGATGTATCTGAATCATCCCAGGTGGCCATTAGAATGTTTTTCTTCTTATCAAATTTTCTTTTAGGCTTTTCTTTCAGCACCTTTGGACATTCATTTTTGTAATGTCCAGGTTCTTTACATTCATAACAGACAACCTCCTTTTTGCCAGATCTTCTGTGTCTAGAAGACTCTTTTCTTTGGTCAGGCTTCCTGAAGTTTCTGAACCTCTTTCCTTTATGCTTCCAGAGTTTGTTTATTCTTCTAGACAACATGGGTAGTTCATCTTCATCTTCAGATGAGGATTCTTCAGAGCTTTCCTCTATTAACTGCAATGCTTTAGCAAATTTATTAGATTTTAAAGCAATTGATTTACCTTTCTTTTGAGGTTCATCTTCCTCAAGTTCAATTTCATGACTTCTTAGTGAACTGATTAGTTCCTCCAAGGAGATCTTGTTCAGATCTTTAGCCATTTTCAGCGCAGTCACCATAGGTCTCCATTTGGTAGGTAAACTTCTGATGATCTTTTTCACATGATCAGCAGTAGAGTATCCTTTATCCAGAACCTTTAGTCCAACTGTAAGTATTTGAAATCTGGAGAACATAGCTTCAACAGATTCAGAGTCTTCCATCTTGAAGGCTTCATACTTCTGGATTAGAGCCAGAGCCTTTGTTTCCTTGACTTGAGAGTTTCCCTCATGAGTCATCTTTAAGGACTCAAACATGTCAAATGCAGTTTCTCTATTTGTGATCTTTTCATACTCAGTGTGAGATATTGCATTTAACAATATTGTTCTGGCCTTGTGGTGATTTCTAAATTCCTTCTTTTGGGCTTCTGTCATAGATTTTCTATCTACTTTCTTGCCACCCCCATCAATGGGATGAACATATCCATCTATGACCAAATCCCATAAATCAGCATCATATCCAAGGAAAAAACTTTCAATCCTGTCTTTCCAATAATCAAATTTCTCCCCATCAAACATAGGGGGTTTAATGCTGATTCTGTCCCTTTCTTCATATTTGTTGTTAATGTTAGACATTGTATTATCAGCCATAGTAACAACCAAATATATATCAAAGTTTTCCTCACTGGATCTTTACTGTCACTGAGAAGTGGTAGCACACACATAACCGGAGCTCTGATGCCTACTAAAGGTGAGAAAATACTTAGAAGGAGGGTTGAATAAGTATGAAGATAAAATGTTAGAAATAAAAACTCAAGTATTTTTATCCTGGTTCGTTGAACTCAACTACTCCAGTCCACCCTTCCTAGAGTGATTTGCCTTTCTCAAACAAAGACTTAATCCACTATTTAATCAACTGATTACAATAGTAAGCACTAAGAACAATTATTCAAAGTCTTCTCAAGAACTACTGATCCTAACTGGATCTTCTTAAGGTTTTCTTACAATCAAATGTAATAACAAATACGAGTGTTTGAAATGCTTCTAATAAAGCTTTATCACAACTGTGATTTTTCACTTAATATTAAGAACAAAGAAATTAATTCTAGAAAGAATGTGAATTGTATGAGAGCTTTGGATATTGAATTCTTTTTAGGTAAAATGTCAACTGAAGAAGATGGTTGGAGACTTGCTTTTATAGGCACATTGATCCAAGAGTATTTCACGTTGAGAAGAGTGTACCAAAAGGTCTGAGCCTTTTTGTCTTCACATCAAGTGACCTTTCCTAGAAGAAGAAAGCACAGAGAAATCCTTTTTGTCTGGGTTCTTGTGTCTAGCATAAATAAGGAAAGAGTCGTTTGGATATTCCAACGGACATAATCTTTGAATTCTTCTTCATCAATTTTCAGCAATAATCATCAGAGTCTAATTTGATCAGAGCCTTCTGATGTTGATTAGAGATTTGCTGAGTCAGAGTCTTTGTAGTAGGTGTGCTTTTAGCGTGTATAAGTTCAGAGCATATTTGAGTCAGATCCTCAGTACTGGCAGCTTTAGTACTCTCAGAATCTTCTGTAGTAACTATGCTTGAAAACTCTTCATATAAAATTCTTCTTTGGTTCAGATGCTTCTGACTTGCTTCAGATTCTTCTGGAGCTTCTGCTTCAGATCCTTCTGGAGGCTACGCTCAGGATCTTCTGATGGCAGCGTTCAGAATCTTCTAATGGATGCATCTGACGCTTCAGAGCCTAGCATATTTCTTATGTTCAATTCTGATTTGCTTCTAGAGTGATAATTACTTTAATATCTGCAGTAAAAATTCTTAAGCAAATTTTAGAGTATATAATTCTTAATTACAAAATTTCATAATAGTTATCATCAAAATATAGAGATATTATTAAGAACCAATCTGTGTTCTAACACAAACTCCCATTCCTCATTCCAAACCAAGCTTTCCAAACCATGTTTCAAACCTTACCTTTGGATCCAAGCCTAAGGGGTATATATTTGAATTACTCCAAACCACACACATCTAATCACTCATAATTCACTCGTTTTCAGAATTGATCTCAACTCTCTCTCAATTTTCCAATCTCCAAAACCCTCACCAAAGTTCTTCTCATTGAGATTATTGATTCTTCTTTGGAATCCTTAATTTCTAAGAGTTAAACCTTCATCCATTCTCTCCATTGAATTGATTTCTTCATCCAATTTTTGTGCAAAATTGGATCTGAACCTGGAAGTGATTTTGGAAGTGATTATTTGGCTTATTTTAGATTGATCTTGAAGAATCTTCATTGCTACTACAAGAATTGGTGTAAATCTTGAAGTATTCCGGACTTTTAGCATTGGATCTGGTCAATTGCAGTTGAATCAACACTAACCGGAGCAAATCTCCGCTCCGAAGGTTGGATCCGAATCTGTGTTTAGCTTATTTGCATAATCATGTGAATTTTCATATTTGATTGACTTTTGGTTGATTTGATTTGTTTGATTCATGATTTGATTGTGTTGATCTATTTACATGTTGTTTGAATCATGATTTGCTGGTTTAACTTCGTGATTAAGTGATTATGCGATCATCCGGTTGATCGGATAAGTGCTTATTTGCTGAAAATGCTGTTCTGTTGCTGTTTTTCTGCTATTGGCACAATGTTAATCGGTTAACGCATATGGTTAACCGATTAACCATTACAGATTTTCAAAATTTTCAAAGTTTTCAGCGTGTTAATCTGTTAACGCATATGGTTAACCGATTAACATGTACAAATTTCCAGATTTTTCAGCCATTTTTAAGTGGTTAATCGGTTGACACATATGGTTAACCGATTAACACTGTACCAGTGGGTTTGTTTTGCTGATTTTCTTGCTTGTTTGAGTATCGTTTCATCTCGGATCATCGTAAATCAATATGATGCATCAGAAGTGAAATGTTTTGGACATTTTGTCGCTGTTTTGGTTGTTTAATCGAGACTTCGTCGACTTGTTTTTTTGTTTTCCACTTGGATGCACACTTGTGTGTTGTCGTTCATAGTGATGATGTTTGCATTTGTATTTCCTCTTGTGTTTGGCATCTTTATTTCTTGCATTAATAAAGGTCGAGATGTGCTTGTGGAGGTATTTAACCCACACTTTGTTCCTCCCTTTGCTTGTGTGTTGCATTCTATGTTTGCATCCTTGTTTGCATTCTCATTTGTGTTTTTTTTCTCTTCTTCCTTTGCCATGCTCCCCATAGGATCTCTAATCTCTTTTGAGGTTATGATAGACTTTAGGTTGGAAGCCGTGCATGCATGCTAACATTAGGGTAGATGTTCCCCCTTTAATCCAAACCTTAGGACCATTTTGCATGACAATGTTAGGGCCGAGTTTCCCTTAGACCTTCCGTGCGTCTCCCTTCTCATCTCAAACCAATGCTAATTCATCTAATAAGTACGATGATCGTTATGCGCTACGAGCCTTAAGCTACTTGGGAACTGGTGGTTGGGGGCTTCCTCTCAATGGCCTAGAGTGTTTAGTGTACACCCTTTGGGTGATATGCGACGCATTCGCTCCTAGGTCATAGTCTTTTGTGCAACGTGAATCACAAACCGAATTAATTCACTTCACAAAAAAACACAAACAAAACTTCAAACTTTTTTCCTTCGGGATTAATCAGAAACCTTTTTTTTCAGAAAAGAGTGTTGTTAAGCTTTGAACAGAGGTTTAACCCTACTCGATTAAAACACTTAATCAACCTGTGGTTTCGTGTCAGCCCGAACTATGTTTGCTATGATTTCTTGTACCAGACGAGGATACGTAGGCACAAGACGGCGATGTCTTGGCGAGCAACCTTCCCCCTTTTCCCCCGCAGTCAGCTGAACTACGTTGACTCTGACTTTCCCATTGCACGAGGGAATACGTAGGCACAAAGCGGCGATGCTCTGCTGAGTCACTTTTCTTTTCTTTTTGTCCCGTTAGCCTTTAGCTAGATAGTTTAAACACACCCTTAGATAGACAACAAGAGTGGATCCCGTCGAGTACGACGGACGTGAGGGGTGCTCATACCTCCCCCTTGCGTAACTGACTCCCAAACCCAGGACTTGGTTGCGATGACCTTGTCTTTTCCTTTTTCGTTAGGTTTTTCCAATCGTTTCCTTTCCCTCTCTTTGGGATAAATAACGAAAGGTGACGACTCTTCTGTTTTCCGCCAAGTGTTTTTCACAGTTGCGACAACTGGCGACTCTGCTGGGGACTCCAACGGTTCCCTATGCGAGTCAATTCTAGTGTCTGTTTGTTTATTTTTGGGTGTATGTACATACTTGTTGTACTTTATTTTTAATTTCCCGCATTTATTTCAGCATTATATATCATTATTGCTGTGCTGTAGAGAGGGAGGATCTGTTGAGTGATGAGCAAAACCCAGGCTTGAGTACAGACCTAGCATTGGTAGTGGAGACTAGTGGGGGGCCTGTTTGCTTAGCAGACACAGTTCCCCATGAAATCCGTGCTCAGACGAGATTCTCTTTGATGATTTCCCTTCCGGTTCTTAGGATCAGTTGGGATTTTGGACTTGAGAGTTGTCGACTCTGGGGACCGATCATTTGTGATTCAGCTAAGTGAGGCCTCTTCAGGAGATGATGATGCCAAACCAGAAATGGTGAACGTATCATCATTTCTTGAAAGTCTGTGACGCTGATGAACGCATAGGATGCCGAACCTTATCAGTGGATAGGTCCATACCTGTGAGAGGGATTGGGTTATGCAGGGAACCTTGACCTTCAGATTACCCGGTTTTCTTCTCAGTATGAATATGTCTTCTGGGTATCAGTGGTTCCTATTATCAAAGTTGTGCTATTGTTCTTGCCAAAGAGAAGCGTTGGTTCTTCTTGATCAAAAGCACAACAATCTTGATCCCTTATTGCATTTTCATTTGCATAATCATCCTGCATGTAACATTGCATGTCTATGTGTTCGAAAGGTTCTCGTCTTTCCCTTGATCCTAGTACTGTTTGCTGTAAAGAGGGAAGTAGACAGAAAGATGTTTTTTATATCCAAGTTCCCGATACCTGAGTTAGGACCTTTATTTGGTCTGATTTCTATGGCTGAGCCTGGCGTCTTTGAAACCTTCAGGAAGAATCTTACTTGATATAAGAGAAGATTATTGTGGTGTTCGTATCCATCCCTGTTGGTCTTGTTTATTGAAACTGGAATTAAGTGGGAGATCTCCCTGTGAATACATAGACCTGTTTGCATTTTGCATCTTGCATTTTCATTTGCATCACAGGTGTTCTCAGGGACCTCGTGTTCTTATCTCTGTTTGGTTTTCGAAGTAACAGGATTGAGGAGTTCAGTTTCCACGGATATTCAACTCGAGGGAATCAGCAAAGAGTAATGGATCAGATTCGGGCAGAGTTGAGGGAAGTCCGAAGCCAGATGGGACAATTCATGATGGGCATGCAAGCCTTGCACCTGGATCAGAAGGCGCTTAAGGAGGAGGTTCATCAACTGAAGACTCAGATGGTCCTGATCACATAAGTGATAAGGAATGTGCTAAGGAAGGAGGGTGATCAGGTGCCTAAAGCTGCAGTAGAGATGCTTGTTCCACTTTTGTCCGTGGAACCTCTCCCAAGGTGTGATGTGTCTCAAGGACCTGCTGCACAACCTGAGATCCTAGATTTGCCACGTCAGAAACTACCTCTTGGTTCCCGACACAATCTTAAGACTAGGAGGTATGCTTAGAGGCTGAAGCAGCCCGACAGAATCTTCAACCAGATCCCTATGACTTATGCTCAGTTGCTGCAACTCTTGCTTCAACTTCGATTGGTTGAACTTCGGACTCTGGCTCCACTTACTGGCAAGCCTCCACAAGGCTATGATGCAAAGCTTTTAAGCACGCAGTTCAGGACTTAATTGATGCAAAGGCAGTTGAATTCGCGCCAGGCGGCGTAAGCGTACCAGGTGGTCTTGGTCCCATCCTTGCAAAAGAGATAGTTGTTCCTATTATCTCCCCTGAAGCTGCATCAGGTCAAGAGGATGCCGTGCAATTTATGACTTCTGAATCTCCGTGACCGCAGCTATTGTCGGTTCCTGGGCTAAGTCTAAGGACGAAAGTGCCTGAATGTGAGGAAATCCCTAATCAGCACCAACAACCTCATGCTCCTGGGCAGCAAAGTTATCGATGCCAGAATCAGAATAGGCCTCGTAGCAATTTAGAAAGTAGGATTGCTCCTCTTCATCCAGTGCCGATGTCGTACAATCAACTTCTGCCACATCTAATTTAGAACTCATTGGTGGAACCCCAGACTCTCAAGCCGGTGCCAGAGTCGTACCCTCCTGGATACGATCCTAGTGTTCAATGCAGATATTATGGAGGATCCATGGGACACTCAACTGACGACTGCAAAGCTTTTCAAGCCAGGGTGCAACAGTTGATCGACAAGAGGTACATTTCCTTTCCGAGAGGAAGATTGAGGATGCACGTCGACCTCTCATCTGATTGAGTTTGAAGATGGATGACTCAGCAGCAAGTCAAGATTTAAAAGCCCGGTTCCCAGAAGCTGACAATATTTTTTTATCATGTCATTTCTTTGCATTTGTAGCTTCTTTTCTGTTAAAGTGCAAATTTCACCTGTAAAACTTGTTATTTTCACTTGATAATGATAATGAAATAAATATGCATGTTTTGATTAAATCCATTCGTGTTCACTTTTGTTTTTAATTGATGTAGAACACTTGTTTAAGCGGAATTCAGGGAGGATGACAAAATTGAAAGGCGCGCAAGCTTCCGATTGTATGCTTTTGAATAAAACCTGTTGATAATGTACAAGCATTGTTTCAAATTCCTAAACACCAGAGATATAAGGATGATAATCCCTTGTCAACCCCTTTGAGCCTAGTAGTAGGAGTTTCTTTCTGAAAAACGAAAAAAATCTCAATCTTAACCTGGGGCAGGGTAGGTGTCAGTTAATTTGACCAAGCGTTCAAATTGCAAAAGGAGTGTTCCCGTTCAAGGATCAATCACACCTCCATAGGTCGTACCTAAAAAACCACAGTGGTTATCCCTCGCCGACCAAAGAGTGAAACAGTCACAATCCCTTTAACAAGTCAGACAAGTCGGTGTCACACGATTTGTTCAAAAAAAAGGAGAGAGAAAAATAAAAGAATCGAAAGAAGAAGCCCGCTAAGTCAATAACTTGAGAACAAGTGGCTTAGGAAAAAATTAGGGCGTCCCGCTTGACTTTGAAATCAAAAGAAGCTCAAAAGAGGCAGTCCAGGAAAAAGTTAGGGAAAAAGCAGAAAAGCGAAAAGGATTACAAAAGAAAAAATCCCTGAACAAATCAGTCGTGTGACTCCAGGAACCAAAAGACGAAAAGCGAGTGACTGTCACTCCCAAAAACTTGTGGTTTCCCGAACCATCACTCCTATCACTCAACCTTTGAAAGGTGAGCGCTAGTGTCAAATTAGCTGAACATAGGATTGGAGAACATCAAGGAGAATAGGTGGGTTAGAATAAGCGTTGAGCCTTATATCCTTTCTTTCAAACCGTGAACCTGACCAAGTTACAACCTTCAAAATACCTAATTGAAGCAGGTTTGTTTCGAAAACATACTTCGGTAAAGATCGCATCGAAACTGACTCCTAAAAAGGATTCTACTTAACTTGCAGGTTTTAAGGTTGACATTTTGATAAGGATTCGTTCGCCTTATGTCACAAATGTTTTTCCAATGAACATACTTGGATTTCAAAACTGTCATATGCATTGCATTAATATATCTTTTATGCAAAACAGGTTGTTTTACTTGTGAGTAAGCACTTGACATCAGGAAAGTTTCCATAGTGGGAAGTTTGATCCGGATAGAGTGCAGAACGCCCACTCCGTTGAACCGGGGCAAGCTATATCAAATGAGCATATCATGGGAGTCAGCCATCCGAAACTCAGTTAGTCTGGGGCAATCAGGTCAAGATTCATTAAACCTCTCAAAGACTAGCCAAGGGTACTGCTCCATAAATCAGTCAGTCAGGGGCAAGGTCGTTGCAAGACTGGGGCAAACTACCCTAAGAGCACATAAGCTATCCTTATCCAGAAGCCAACACCGTTTCAAAGTTCAAAGTGCCGAGGCAGTTCAACCCATCTGGTACATAAATTTCAAGTCTTCTCGTGAGGAAGTTTTTACAGAGATCCCACAGGCTGGGGAAAAATTGAAAATGAAGGAATTGTTCCTCCCCACATTTTCAGGGCTTATCAAAGTTACTCAAGCAGGTTTAGTCGACCTTTAGGTTCATGGAGAATGTCAGGAAGTCGGACAAAGCATTTCCCAATATCGGTTGTACCTGACCTTCCATAGAAAACCAAAAGCCCAACCATACTTGGCACAATCATTCCTAGTAAATCAGAAGTACTGTCACCAGTGGGGGTGTGTAGTGTATCTCCAACAGAAGAAAGATTTGTCTCCCTACAAAGGCTAATCTCCAATAGGGTGGATTTGTTCGCAGCGTGTTCCCAGCAAAGAGGTTGAAAGATATTCCCTCGGAGGCAGGGTAGATTGCAATCCAGTATCATTCTCCTACAGAGGTAACGTCTTTGACGTCCTTTCCCCAATGGGGTCGACGTTCTGGTGTCTTTCCAGTAATATCGGTATTCAGGATTTTCTTCATCGAGCAGAGTTCAGTGCTGACTCCCTCGACATAACAATGTTTGAGCAGGGTGTGATCCCTTCCCCAGTAGAGTGGAGTTCTCAGTAGAAGTCTCTGATGTTCCCAAGTAGGGCAGTTTGTTACCTGTATATCCCCAACAGAGTGGATTCCTTTCCAAAGCAGAGTGGAACTCTCGACAATGTTCTTGATTCCCCACTAAGGGGAGTTGTTGGTGTTTCCCCTAGTGGGGTGAATTTGTTTTCTCCAGCGGGTGAAGTGTGTCAAGGAAGGTCATCCAGAGCATTTCCCCAGTGAGTTTTTGTTCCCCATAATGGTTTATTCTGTTGGGCCATCAAGGATGTTTCCCTCAACAGAGTTTGATTTCATCCTCAGCGGAGTTGGTCTCTTCTCTCTAGCATTTATTTTGCTAGATTGATACCTCTGCATTTGCATTTTGCATAGCATCCTCCCAAATGCGTAGCATTTCCATTTCGTATGGAGCATTACGCCATTTTCAAACATATGCATCTGAAGCATAAGCCAGGTTTCTTGCCTTCAAAGAGGTTTGCCTTTGATGATAGAAGTCGTTTTATTCTTTTGCTGCCTATTCCAGATGTGTTATTCCAACTTTTTGTTCGTATTCCCCAGCATAGTCTGAATCGTTGTGTTTGGTGTTCCATCTTTTGGTTGGTAATTCGGGATGTTATCCCAACTTTTGGTTGGTAGTCTCTGGTTCCCCCTCGCAGAGTCTTTGATCCAACTTTTGGTTGGTAATCTTTGTTTTATTCCAACCTTTGGTTGGTAACCTATTAGTGTTTGGATGTTATTCCAACTTTTGGTTGGTAATCCTCGTTTTCTTCGGGAAAGTCGGGTATTCCAACTTTTGGTTGGTAACCTTTGTTGTGGTCTGCTCGTTTTCATTTAGCGTGGTCGGCTATTTTAACTCTTGGTTAGTAGCCTTCTATTCCAACTTTTGGTTGGTAATCTTGGATGATCGTCCGAACTTTTGGTTGGTAGTCAGCTTTGTTCAGTGCCTCCCGCGACCCTAACTCTTGGTTAGTAGCTTTTATTCTGACTTTTGGTCGATAATGATCTGTCCTGGCGATCCTAACTCTTGGTTAGTAGCTTTTGTTCCGACTTTTGGTCGATGAGGATTTTTCCGGGCAATCCTAACTCTTGCTTAGTAGCTTTTGTTCCGACTTTTGGTCGATGAGGATTTTTCCTGGCGATCCTAACTCTTGGTTAGTAGCTTTTGTTCCGACTTTTGGTCGATGAGGATTTTTCCGGGCAATCCTAACTCTTGGTTAGTAGCTTTTGTTTCGACTTTTGGTCGATTTTGATCTTTCCCCAGCAATCCTAACTCTTGGTTAGTAGCTTTTGTTCCGACTTTTGGTCGATGGGGATTTTTCCTGGCGATCCTAATTCTTGGTTAGTAGCTTTTGTTCCTACTTTTGGTTGATGAGGATTTTTTTGGACAATCCTAACTCTTGGTCAGTAGCTTTTGTTCCGGCTTTTGGTCAATGTTGATCTTTCCCCAGCGATCCTAACTTTTGGTTAGTAGCTTTTGTTCAGACTTTTGGTCGATGATAATCTGTTCTGGTGATCCTAACTTTCGGTTAATAGCCTTGTTTCCCAACTTTTGGGTTGGATGTTATCCCCTGCAGTCGTTATTCCAACTTTTGGTTCGTGGTCTGCCGTTTGCAGTCGTTTTTCCAACTTTTGGTTGATAGCCTTTTGATTGTTGGTCATTTTATCCCAACTCTTGGTTGGTATCCAGGGTCGTTGTTTCCCAACTCTTGGTTGGTATGCTTGGTTATTATCCCAACTCTTGGTTGTTAGTCTTCCTTTGTTGGATGTTCATCCTAACTTTTGGTTGGTAGTCCTCCTCTATTCCTCAGCGGAGTCGTTATCCCAACTTTTGGTTGGTAATTGGTGACTTGGCAGGTGTTTGTTTCCAACTTTTGGTTGGTAATCTTCGGTGTGTGGGATTTATCCCAACTTTTGGTTGGTATTCCTTGGGTATTATTTTTCCGGCAGATTTGTTATTCCAACTTTTGGTTGGTATTTTTGGTTGATTCCAACTTTTGGTTGGTAGTCCTTGGTCTCTCCTGTGGAGTGTTATCCCAACTTTTGGTTGGTAATTTGTGACTTGTCAGGATTGTTATTCCGACTTTTGGTTGGTGAGGTTTCGTTGATGTTTTTTCTGACTTTTGGTTGGTGATCGTCGGTTTGAGGGGTCATTCCAACTCTTGGTTGGTAACTTTTGCTGCAATTCCAACTTTTGGTTGGTGATCTTTGATTCCCCAGTAAGGTCGTAATATTCGGTTTGGTTGTCTTGTTGATGTTATTCCGACTCTTGGTTGGTAACCTTTGTTTCCTGGTTGATGATTCCGACTTTTGGTCAGTGTACCTCCCCAGCGAAGTCGCCTCGCCATTTAAATTTCGGTTAGTGTTGTGGTGATTCCAACTCTTGGTTGGTAGTGTTTACTTTTATCCCCAGAGAGTAACCTTTATCCCATCTTTTTGATGGTATACTTTGATTGTTATCTTTTGGTAGATGCTTGTTCCCCACAGAGTCATCTGGTTAGTCTACTCTTTCCCCAGTGAAGTCACCAGAAGGCTGTTTGGTTAATTTGCTCTTTTGTTCCCTAGTAGGGTGGTTATCCCAACTCTTGGTTGGAATATGTTGGTTGTTTTATCCCAACTCTTGGTTGGTATCCAGGGATGGTTATGCCAACTCTTGGTTGGTATCCTGTGGGAGAGTTATCTCAACTCTTGGTTGGTATCTTTGGTTGTTTCCTAACTCTTGGTTGGTATCCTTGGTTTGTTTTCCAACTCTTGGTTGGTATCCTCTGTTTGTCATCCTGACTCTTGGTTGGTATTTTTGGATTTATTCCAACTCTTGGTTGGTATCCTTTGATTGGTATCCCGACTCTTGGTTGATATCTTTTAGATAAAGTTCAGATCGTATTGAATCGTTATCCCCAGCGTGTCATTTTCCAACTCTTGGTTGGTATTCGCTGTTTTGCATCCCCGCAGGGTACAAATTTCCGGGTTCTTTTGTATTCAATCACCTTGTACCTTGAATGTTTGAAAGTGGATGCTTTTCCTCCCTTTAGGTCCAAGTTGTTTGAATAGGGGCAACTGTAGCATCCCAAAATTTGTCTTTCCGTTTTGGCAGCGTCTGGCTTTTGCTTCTTTGCATTTTCGCATTTCTGCAATTGCATAGCATTCGTTCTTGAGACAGGGGATCAAGGTTTTCCAGTGGCTCAGTTTTCATCTCAGTGCATGAACCTGAACAGTGAGCATCAGAGGCTCTGGCATTTATTTTGCCCAAAGGCCGGGCGATCGATTTTATTTTATTTTACAGGTATTTTCAGCTCAGAAAGTATCATTCAAGCTATATCAAGCATTCTCACAATGATAATATTCAAAAGCAAGTTTCAGAAGTTGAACAGAGCTCCAAATAGTTGAAAACGGACAAACGGGCAGGTTTCCCTCCAAAAGGCGCCAAAATTCAAATTTTGGAGGTGTTAATCGGTTAACCTATATGGTTAATCGATTAACCAAGGCAAAATTAGGGCAAATTGAGATTTTTTGAAGGTGTTATCCGATTAACCTATATGGTTAATCGATTAACCAGTGCAGATTTTGCCTCTGCACGTGATTTTTCAATGCAGAGCCATTTGGGGTCCATTTTTTGATCATTTGGAAATTCAATTTTACACTTGGGAAGGATCTAGAACATATTTGAAATTTGGTTAATTTCATTTTCCCTCCAAACTCCCATTCCTCATTCCAAACCAAGCTTTCCAAACCATTTTTGAAACCTTACCTTTGGATCCAAGCCTAAGGGGTATATATTTGAATTACTCCAAACCACACACATCTAATCACTCATAATTCACTCATTTTCAGAATTGATCTCAACTCTCTCTCAATTCTCTCTCAATTTTCCAATCTCCAAAACCCTCACCAAAGCTCTTCTCATTGAGATCATTGATTCTTCATTGGAATCCTTGATTTCTAAGAGCTAAACCTTCATCCATTATCTCCATTGAATTGATTTTTTCATCCAATTTTCGTGCAAAATTGGATCTGAACCTAGAAGTGATTTTGGAAGTGATTATTTGGCTTATTTTGGATTGGTCTTGAAGAATCTTCATTGCTACTATACGAATTGGTGTAGATCTTGAAGTATTCCAGACTTCTAGCATTGGATATGTTCAATTGTAGTTGAATCAACACTAACCGAAGCAAATCTCCGCTCCGAAGGTTGGACCCGAATCTATTTTTAGCTTATTTGCATAATCATGTGGATTTTCATATTTGATTGACTTTTGGTTGATTTGATCCGTTTGATTCATGATTTGATTGTGTTGATCTATTTACATGTTGTTTGAATTATGATTTGCTGGTTTAACTTCGTGAATAAGTGATTATGCGATCATCCGGTTGATCGAATAAGTGCTTATTTGCTGAAAATGTTGTTCTGTTGCTGTTTTCTGCTGTTGGCACAGTGTTAATCGGTTAACGCATATGGTTAACCGATTAACCATTACAATTTTTCAAATTTTTTAAATTTTTTAGAGTGTTAATCGGTTAACGCATACGGTTAACCGATTAACATGTACAAATTTCCATATTTTCAGCCATATTTAATTGGTTAATTGGTTAACACATATGGTTAATCGATTAACACTGTACCAGTGGGTCTGTTTTGCTGATTTTCTTGCTTGTTTGAGTACTGTTTCATCTCGGATCATCGTAAATCAATATGATGCATCAGAAGCAAAATGTTTTGGACATTTTGTCGCTGTTTTTGTTGTTTAATCGAGACTTCATTGACTTGTGTTGCGGTGGAAATAGGATCACAAACTATTAATGAGTTTGAATCACAATTCAATTCACAGCCGCTCTTTGATTTATCCGAAGGAAAAGGTCAAAAGAGGGAAAACCTATTTTGCATCGTAAACACAATGCGGGGAAAGATCTAGGGTTCGGGGGTTGGTTAAATTTAGGGAAGGTATTAGCACCCTAAACTTCTGTAGTACTCTACATGAACCTTTTGTTCAGATGTTTACTACTTTGCTTTATTTATTTGCTTAAGGTATATGTACAAAGGGATTAAAAGTGAGAAAGTAGACCTAAGGGGTTAATTCTAAGTTTACTCGGCAAGACATCGCATCTTGTGCCTACGTATCCTTACGGGAGTGGAATCAGAGTAATCGTAGTTCCCCTCACAAGGGAGGTTAAAGAACACTCGACTGTGGTCAAGGTCTCAAGGGGAATAAACATGTCTTAAGGACACACTTACGTTGAGTGTAGGAACTCCAAATCTCTACGTTGAACTGTTAAGTTGAAATTAGGGTTAGGTTAGGGATTCCGCAGCGGGAAACCCTAAAATGAGCGCGGCGGCTCTTTGACCTAATGCTAGGGGTAAAATTGTAATTTAGCCTGCGGCGAGGCATTTGTGAGAATTAGGGTTTATAAAGTTTTGAGGACTATTGGCGCGGCGACCAAACAGTTAGACCTAACCTTCGGATGTGTGTGATGTGACAGAAGTATTGGTGAAAGTGAGAAATTTAAATCATACATCAGCGGAAGTTTAAATGCGGAAAAGTAAATCCATGCAAACAGAAACTGGAAGGCAGAAAGTAAGCGCGATTTTTAAGATTCGCGAGGTTACATAAGAAGAGCAGTTACAATAATACGAAATTTAAATGAGAAGTACACAGAAATAAATGAACGTAATTTAACAAGCTGCGAACATAAACAAACAGAGTTAGTAGACAGAAATAGGTAAATCTTCAGACGAGTCATGGAATGAGATTTTTGAAATTATGTATGTTTTGTGATTTTTATTTTTATGACACCGTTTATCGAATAATTTTTTTTATGAATAGTAAGTTAATAAGATCAACCTAAAAATAAACGAATTGCTATTATTATTATCTACAAAAAGTCTAAAACCATTATCATGATTATTATTCACATACGTTAATATAACTATAATTAAAATATCTAATATATTGTTTGAAAAGAAGTTTTTATCATTTTCCTTATTATTTTTTTTATCACATATTATAAAAAATTTAACCCTACAAGAACATATTATCTAAAAGAGGTCCTAAAATTAGGTCAATAGTTATTATATAAAAAACGTTAAGTTTTATTTATAAAATTTGAAACTAATGTTTAATTTAAAATTTTAATTGTTAATTAACAAAACATAAGCAGAATTAATGAAAATGAATAAAATTAAAAAAAAAATCAAAAGGAAAGCACACAGTTGGGCCGGTGGTGTTATGTATCCGACCCAACGTACACACACAAACAATGTCCCAGGATGTTAGGGTTTCATATTTCCTTCTTCGATCTGGCGACGTCGATTCTCGATGTGTTCTCTCTTGTTCTCTTCGTCTCGTTCGCGATCTCTTTCCTCAAAAACCTGAAAAATGACAAAAAAAACAACAAACTTCATGATTAACGGTGATATCTCACGTTTTCGAGGGCGTTTAACGGTGATGATGGCCGAAGATTGCTTATGGGGGCGATGATGACGTCGGTCTGAGCTTCAAAAAGGACTTTGCCCGCCGTTGAAACGAAACGACGTCGGTGATTTCCTTCAGAGGGGTCTTGCTCGCGTGAGGGTTTTGATGATCCTCGTCGCCTTGTCGCCGTTCTCCCTTCGTCCTCCTCTAGGGTTTTGAAAGAGGTTGTATCATTCCTTTATACTCTTCGTTATTAAATCTTTTGTGGGCTTTTGGACCTGATTGGAATTGATTCTTTAGGTTTAAACGAGTTTCCCTTTTTCAACTGATTGGATCTGATTTGTGGTCTTCCTGATTTTATTTGATGCGATTTGGATTTTATCTGATTTAAACTTTCCTCTTCTGTAACAGATGTTATTTGGATTTTCGCATATGTGGTTTTGGATTTCCTTTGGGTAACCGTTTCCACTTCAGTTTGGATAATCCGTATTAACTTGTATTTCATGGTTTCAGATGTGGTTCCCTTTTCCGGTGGATGGTTACAGCTTGCTTTGCCTTAACTGGTTTCGACGTGGGTCCAGGGCGATGATGCGTGATAACTGAGCCTTAGGCCTTGCACTTGTGACCTCCACTTTTGGTTGGGATCACTATGACTGATAAAGTTTCAGTGAGCTGACTTTTTAGTCTTTGACATGATTATGGGCTTCTTTCTAATTGTCTTTTGAATTGAACTGGTTTCATTCTGATATGGACTTTGGGGACTTCTGATGCTGTTTTAACTCTTGTATTTCAGGTATTGAAAAAAATCAAACAAACGGTTCAGACCTATTGGCATCTAGGTCCGAACTTGGGTTGGCTCTGCTGTTCAGCTTTGTATCAGTTTGAAAAATAAATTGGAACTTACCATATTTACTTGATGGAATGTTGTTTTACTTTGAAACAGAATCCAATTTTCGGCATATGATCCTTTTCGGCAAATCATTTCGGCCCCTACTTCTTTTTCTCTCACTCTTTCTCGGCTGTCCCGTATGATAAGAACAGATATTACCTGATCTGACGCCAATGGCGTGGATCGGTAACGGGGGTAAGATGCGACTTCGGTCGTGCCCTCCCGACACTCGATGATGACAACTGTTCTGAGAGTGTCAAACAACCTCTAACTTTTTCCTTCTATTCTGTGTTGTATTCTCTTTGTTGTGCAGGTTAATGGGAGATTCGTGAAGAACATCGAAGGAGCATCGTGAAGATCCACTTAGACGTTTTAGGACTTAGAATTTCCTTAAGATAGATACTTGTTGTAAATGGATCCTCTTGTAAACCAATGGCATTTCTTGAATAAAGTTCAAATTCACTTATCCATGAAATCCAACAAATATTCACTTTTACTTTCTCAATTGTAAATTCAAAGTATCCATGAATAATAGTTCACAAATTATTTAAATTCCAAAATACCTAACTTACTTCTTCTTTGCCTTGATCAAGTAAACGATATCCCGTAACATAAACAAATCCAAACTAAAATCCTTTGAATACGTGACTTCTCAGCCAACCTTAACAATATTCCTCTCATTTTCCAATCAATCTTAACTTGTTATGAGTGCCTAAACTACTTGTCAAATGTACTTTACATAATCAATCCATGTAAACAAATGCCTCGAAGAAAATGTCTCATTTGTCCCAAAATTACGAATTCTGCTTAAAATGACCAAAACGCCTCTGTGGTGATTCCTGAAACAAAACGCACTTATATGACTGGTTAGTGATTAATGGATGCAAAATGAAATGCTATGCGAAATGACTGACTAAATGTAAGGGTAAAATTTGGGGTATTACAACTTGTTTTTTTGTTTTGTTTTCCACTTGGATGCACACTTGTGTGTTGTTGTTCATAGTGATGATGCTTGCATTTGCATTTCCTCTTGTGTTTTGCATCTTTATTTCTTGCATTAATAAAGGTCGAGATGTGCTTGTGGAGGTATTTACCCCAAACTTTGTTCCTCCATTTGCTTGTGTGTTGCATTCTATGTTTGCGTCCTTGTTTGCATTCTCATTTGTGTTTGCTTTTCTCTTCTTCCTTTGCCATGCTCCCCATAGGATCTCTAATCTCTTTTGAGGTTATGATAGAATTTAGGTTGGAAGTCATGCATGATAACATTAGGGTAGATGTTCCCCCTTTAATCCAAACCTTAGGACCATTTTGCATGACAACGTTAGGGCTGAGTTTCCCTTAGACCTTCCGTGCGTCTCTCTTCTCATCTCAAAACAATGCTAATTCATCTAATAAGTACGATGATCTTTGTACGCTACGAGCCTTAAGCTACTTGGGAAATGGTGGTTGGGGGGCTTCCTCTCAATGGCCTAGAGTGTTTAGTGTACACCCTTTGGGTGATATGCGACGCATTCGCTCCTAGGTCATAGTGTTTAGTGCAACGTGAATCACAAACCGAATTAATTCACTTCACTAAAAAATACAAACATAACTTCAAACTTTTTCCTTCGGGATTAATCAGAAACCTTTTTTCAGAAAAGAGTGTTGTTAAGCTTTGGTTCTACTGCAAACAGGCAACATCCCTAACTTCTAGAACGGAGGTTTAACCCTACTCGATTAAAACACTTAATCAACCTGCTAGATGAGGATACGTAGGCACAAGACGATGATGTCTTGGCAAGCAACCTTCCCCCTTTTCCCCCATAGTCAGCCGAACTACGTTGACTCTGACTTTCCCATTGCACGAGGGAATACGTAGGCACAGAGCGGTGGTGCTCTGCCGAGTCACTTTTCTTTTCTTTTTGTCCCGTGAGCCTTTAGCTAGATAGTTTAAACACACCCTTAGATAGACAACAAGCGTGGATCCCGTCGAGTACGACGGACGTGAGGGGTGCTCATACCTTCCCCTTGCGTAACCGACTCCCAAACCCAGGACTTGGTTGCGATGACCTCATATTTTCCTTTTTCGTTAGGTTTTTCCAATCGTTTCCTTTCCCTCTCTTTGGGATAAATAACGAAAGGTGGCGACTCTTCTGTTTTCCTCCGGGTGTTTTTCGCAGTTGCGACACTTTACTCATTTCAATGAATATTCTAATGTTAATTATACTTTTATTTAAGGTTCTTGTTTGAAAAATTGATGCACCCGCGTCAATTGACATAAAGATTCTCATTCTTATCTCCCAGCTGTATCAATACATGATTAATTAATCAAACTCCAAATGCAGTCAAAGATCACTTAGTCGATGCATTTATGACCAACAAAGATACATAAAAGTTGTATCTTTTACCATATAATACCGGCCATGGGTTATATTTTCATTCTAACTTCATTTATTATAATTTTTCATTTTTTGATGCTGTGTAGAATATTTCCATCTAAACTTTTGTTTTATTTTATAGTGGACACTGGTTGTTGGTTGTGATTAATCTTATAATAGAAATAGTATATTATTTGGATTCGTTAGATGGTGATCAAACAAAATACCCAGATATGAAGAAGATGGTTGATATGTAATTGATGAGATTGTTCTAAATACTCGTGTGTATATTTATTTATTTATGTGAGATTGTTCTAAATATTCGTTTATATTATGTTAGAGCTATACAAATATTTCGATCACAAAGATAAGCTCGAGTACCAAAGAGTAAAGCAAACAACATTACATGGATCAGAGTGCAGGTATATTTTAACAATTTTGATTATAATAGTGATGCTACTTAATAAAACAAGTTAAACTATATATCCAGATATATATTCGTATTTTTTTTCTGTGTAGTGTCCTTGTCAGTGTAATGCTATAGATTGCGGTTATTTCGTATTGAGGTTTATGAAAGAAACTATTCATTTGGATCAAATAAAGATTCCAAACATGGTATGGATTTATAAGTTAGAATTTATTTCAATATTTAACAGATATTTCATCTAAATAATTAGTTTTAACTAAATCATATTATTCTCGCACCTCGAAAATTCATTCAAAAACACGACCCTCACGCTAAAGGCGCGGAATGGGGTTCGACAGATTCGCGACTGAACTTTATTTATCCCAAAAAGGGAAAGGAAAATATCGAGAAAAGCTTTTAAAGACGGATAAGAATGGTGTTCATCGCAACCACGTTCCGGGTTCGGGAGTCAGTTACGCAAGGGGAAGGTATTAGCACCTCTCACGTCCGTTGTACTCAACGGGAACCTCCTAGTACGATTTATGATGGGCGTTATCTAAGCTTGCTTGTTTTCTTGTCAATAATAAATGTGAATTGGTAGGATAAAAGGATAAAGACGCTAAGGGGAAATAGGTGGTTTTAGGATAGGGTGCTCGCCAAGGATTGGGGCCATTGTGCCTACGTATGCTCATTCGGACGAGAATGAGAAATCAGAGCTCTCATAGTTCGACTACGGGAAACGTTAGGGGGAAACAAAAGATGGAGGGGATTATGCTCGCTAAGATCATCGCAATCTTGTGCCTACGTATCTTACATTCAAAATGAATGAAGAATCAGAGCGTCTGTAGTTCATGGAGACGAACACGAAAAGAGAAGGGTTGAATTGACTTAAAGTTTGGTTTAGAAATGAAAGATTGATTGACAAACAACTCAAGGGGCGTGCCTTAAGAGCTATCACTCAAGAACCCAAGGAATGCAAGATTCCAAGAACTTAGTTCTTTCAGGAGTTTATTAGAGAGGTTTCGAGAAAGAGTTGAATGTTTTGAAATCGAAAGATTGAATGAACAAAAACTCAAGGGCGTGCCTCAAGAGATATTCATTCGAATATTCAAGGAACGCTAGACTCCAAGAATCCCTTCTTTCATACGTTTGATTACGAAAATGCTTGAATAGAGATTAGGCGTCTTAAGACGAAAGGGTGAATGAATGAAAACCAAAAGCGTGCGCCTCAAGAGTCATTCATTCGATGATTCAAGAATGCTAGACTCCAAGAATCCTCTTCTTTTGTTATTTAAGAAAGTGTTTGAATAAAAGATTGAATCGAACTAGTTGCGAAAAGAGGTAGACTACGAGGAAAAAGGAAATCGGCTTACAACTTGGCTAAAAATACCGCTTGACATTGGATCAAGGGTTTGACTTATATACTTGCATGCAAAAAGAAACATGATGAAATGAAAGTTAATTTGAAAATGGCGCGATGAAGAGTTGAGGGTTTGGTTGAAAATGAAACCAGCTTGATGACGAGTCAAGGATTAAGTTGTGAGAAACGATATTAGTCCCTGAGGATGCCCCTAATAACGAAACCACGATGAAATGTGAAAATGTGTACGATAGGTTGATGGTGAATGTGGATGAGCACTCGACTTACGAGGAGTGTTTGAAAATGGCTCGACGACAAATCAAAAATTAGTTTGAAAACAGTTTAGTCTACGTTAGTCCACGAGGATGCTCCTAGAAGATAAACCACAATCAAAGAAATACAAATGCGTACATCAGAATGGGAGAGGGATACATGTAAGTTACACGAGATTGCACGAAATAAAAGGTCTCATTATAAGGTAGCCCAAGTGAAAGCTGTGTGTGTGTGAAGTGTCCTAAATTAAGCCTTGAGAAAAGGTCGGACAAAACTCCAAGCTAGGGTTTCTAACAAAGTCCAATAATCCGTTGCTTGGACAAATAACCAACAGTCCATAAATTTAGGCTTTTATTGTTTCAATCGTTTATTATGTGTTTTGAAAAGAATCTGAATAAGAGATAAATAAGATAAATATGAATATGAACAATATGAATAATATGGAAAGATATATAACAATATAATCAAGATAATATTCACAACAGTAAAATGAAGATAATATTAACAAGTATATGAACAAGATAATAAAATCAAGATGTATTTATTGAATTTTAAAACAGGTGTATATTGATTGAAAATAAGACAAGAATATATTGACGGAAAGTAAAGTTAGTCGTTAGTTTGATGTGAGTTGAATCGGGAAAAAATATAGCTCTAAACCGTCATAGTTCGATCTATAATGAAGATCAAACTATAGGAGGTCGCACGAGTTGATATATGTGCTAAAAACATGATGGAAGAATGACATTGAGGATCATTTTCCAATGTAATCGTGTCACACGGACGGAAAAGGTGACGGTATCGTCTTAATCACAAACTAGTGTCGATTAATTGAAGGTAGCCTATCACGATCCCAAAGCATAGAAAATGATCCCAATGATCATTTTCTACAGATTTAAAAAAATGAAGGTTAACAACCTCAATAAGTCAACGTTCGTGAATTTAAAGACTTCATCAATCGATATGGAGTATGAATAAAATTAAAATCACAAAGAAAAATTTAAACAAAGAATTAATAGTAAAATACAAATAGTTGTTATTAGAAAAATGGTAAAGGTATTTTTTTAAAAAAACAAAAAAAACAAGTGAATATTAAAAGAAGGGGAGGGGTGTGCATCAAGTGAGAGGTGGTATGAACTAATGTGGAATACTTTGGGCTTCATGAGCCCATCATCCACTACAAAAAACTAAAAACAAATGGTGGATGTACCAAGAGGATACGAGCCATCAAGCCCAAAGCTTACACCACTAAACAAAACTTTAAAAACAAGGCATGATGTATAAGCTCTAACAAAAACAACGCTTGAACAAAAACATCATCAGGTTTTTTTTTTTAAAAAGACAAGGCAACGCAAATTAAAATAAAAAAAGGCACCATATGAAAACAATGTGAGCACAACCAAAGCAAGAACGAAATCCATGTGCTTCAACCTTAATCAAGTGTTATCCGTCTATTTCTCAGGTTCGTGTAGTTTTTGTTTCGGTTCCGTTCAAGTTCTATCTTCTTCTCCTTCTTTATCTCTGTTTCGGATCTGGATCTATTTTGGATTTTGGGGGCATTTCGGATTCTTTCCTCCTTCTTCCTCAGTTACGGTTGAATGCTATGGGTTGTTGTTTTTGGGACAAATTTGTAGAAATTTGATGGAGGTTTGTGGTTGTGAATGAGAAGGCAAGTGTATGAAGAAGGTTGGTTAGTTTGTTGTTAATGGAGGGCGAAAAAAGGATAAGGTTTATTTTAATGGTGAAATATTGAATCAATGGGTTTTTATTTCGAAGTTTGCTTGGGTCTCCCCCCAACTTTTCCAAGAATGAAGAAGGAGCTATTCTTTATAGAGCAGGATGAGGGTATTTCGAGGAATGATAAAAGAATGGTTATGCTGCTGCGTTTTGGTGAGTGAATTGTGGGAGAGAAAAAGTATGACTCACAGGGGGAATCGCTTGCAATTTGTTGCAGGAGATAGTCGGTACATCGTGATCGTTGGAGTGCGTTTGTGAATGGTGCTGAGTTTTTGCATGAGGGTGAGTCATGAATCAGATGGCTCAAGGTATGGTATGTTGTGTTTCATGAATGCCCCCTGGTGCGAACTGGTAGGCTTCACAAAATGAGAACAGGTTGAGCGTAATTTTTGTTTGTAAGCGCGTTTACTGTTATGTGGTATGAACTTTACTGATGTCGAAAAAGTTTGGAATGAATTGTGAAGATGGCTTTAGTATGATACGTGAATCATGGCTAGGAGGCAAGTTGGTGTGATGTGAAGCTCCTCATGTTCTGCAGCGTAATAACATTGTGACTTGCTATCTATGTGTAGAATCATGCTTGTGGAAGGCCTATTTTCTTCTTTCTTTTTTGTAATAATAAAAAAAAGGTTATGTACATGAACATGGGCCTTCCCAATTGAAGTTGGGGCCTTTGTAAAAATGAAATTAGTAAATATGTTGGAATGGGCTTGAATGATGATCTTTATTTGTACTTTTTTGTAGACCTTTTGTGTAGATGGATTTTCATGATGGACTTTGACACTTTGTAGAATGGAACTTTTTGGATTATGGTTTGTAATAAAAAATGAGATTTGGAGAAGATGATTTAATGTGAATTTAGAAATGGTTTGAATGAAATTGGATATTTGGGCATGAATTTAGAAAAGGGTCTAAATAGAATGGTTTAAAATTAGATAAATGAAATGGGTAATAATTTGGAGATGTATTTGAAACAAGTTGAATCAAGACTTGAGAAATGAATGGCACAAGATCAAGGTTCGAAATCATCTTGAAACCACTGATCATATCTGGGCTATGAGCATGTATACATTTTTCTTATTTCTTCCTAAAATCGAACATACTTACTAGGACTTGCAATGACAGTAAGCACAAACGAAAACCCCATGACCTAATTCCTTAGAGGATAATTGCCAAGGGTCATATGATCATATAAGGAAACAACATGAAGCAATGTATTTTTTGGATTTTGTAAAATAACTCTTGGCGGGCGATGCACAAACAAAAACTTATGGATAGGTAGGACAAATTTGGGGTATGACAAATGCCTCTATCTAGTTGGCTTAAACCTTGTAAGATGAATCTGCTGCGTCGTTCATTCTTTCGAGGTAGAAGACAATTAGATATGAAGAAGACTCTGAATTTGTTCGAAAAGAAAATGCTAGGGAAGTGAAATAACAGATCAATGTCGACCCTTGAGTGGACACTGAATATCTTACAAGGATCGTTATCACCAAAAGGAAGATAACAGAAACAATCTGACACCAAAAGGATGAAAGACCTATCACCAAAAAGATTATAGTAAACATACACACAATCCCGACACCAAAAGGATGCAGGGGTCTATTACCAAAAGGATAATAGAAAACACTCGCATAATCTGGAACCAAAAGGATGACAGACCTATCACCAAAAGGATAATAGAGTGACATACACACACAATCCCAATGCCAAAAGAATGCAGGGAACGCTCGCACAATATGGCACCAAAAGGATGACAAACCTTTCACCAAAAGGATGATAAAGCGACACACACACACACACACACAATCCTGACACCAAAAGGATAATAGAGAACACTCGCACAATCTGGCAACAAAAGGATGACAGACCCATCACCAAAAGGATGATAGAGCGAACTCATACACACAAGTTACTACCACCAAAAAGATGATAGAACGAGATTCGCACAATCTGGCACCAAAAGGATGACAGACCCATCACCAAAAGGATGATAGAGCAAACTCACACACACAACCCTGACACTAAAAGGATGTAAGGGTTCATTACCAAAAGGATAATAGAGAACACTCGCACGATCTGACACCAAAAGCATGATAGACCTATCACCAAAAGGATAATAGAGCAAACTCACACACATAAGTTACTAGCTCCAAAAGGATGATAGAACGACATTCGCACAATCTGGCACCAAAAGGATGACAAACCCATCACTAAAAGGACGATAGAGCGAACTTACACATACAACCCTGACACCAAAAGGATGCAGGGGTCCATTACCAAAAGGATAATGGAGAACACTCACACAATCTGACACCAAAAGGATGACAGACCTATTACCAAAAGGATGATAGAGCGAACTCACACACACAATCCCGACACCAAAAAGATGTAGGGATCCATTACTAAAAGGATAATTGAGAACACTCACACAATTTCGCACCAAAAAGATGACAAACCTATCACCAAAAGGATGATAGAGCAAACTCACACACACATCCCTGACACGAAAAGGATGTAGCGGTCCATTACCAAAAGGATAATGGAGAATACTCGCACAATCTAGCACCAAAAGGATGACAGACCTATCACCAAAAGGATGATAGAGCAAACTCACACACACAACCCTGACACCAAAAGGAGGTAGGGGTCCATTACCAAAAGGATAATGGAGAACACTCGCACAATCTGAAACCAAAAGGATGACAAACCTATCTCTAAAAGGATGATAGAGCGACATACACACACAAGTTGCTACCACCAAAAGGATGAAAGACCAACATTCGCACAATCTGGCACCAAAAGGATGACAGACCTATCACAAAAAGGATGATAGAGCGACACACGCACACAAGCCCGACACCAAAAGGATGGAGGGGTCCATCACCAAAAGGATAATGGAGAATACTCGCACAATCTGGCACCAAAAGGATGACAGACCCATCACCAAAAGGATGATAGAGCGACACACACACAATCCCGACACCAAAAAGATGCAGGGCCTATCACCAAAAGGATGATAGTTAACACTCGCACAATCCGGCACCAAAAATATGATAGACCTATCACCAAAAGGATGATAGAGAGAGAGAGACACACACACACACACAAGTTTCTACCACCAAAAGGATGATAGAAAGAAATTCACACAATCTGGAATAAAAAAGATGACAGACCCATCATCAAAAGGATGATGGAGCGACACACGCACACAAGTTACTACCACTAAAAGGATGATAGGAACTTCCCAAATTTGAAGCCCACCAACACCAAAAAGATACAGGCTAGGTTGAATTGACAAGGTTTGGCTATCACCAAAAGGATGATAGTAAAGAAATTAACAAAAGTTCAAGTTTACTGGAGATATGGTGAGTGAGGCATATTTGAGACATCAACAAATGGTTGAAGCAAATAAGCCGCCGAGGAACACCATCCCTGTCAACAAAAGGTTGAAAGGAGACAAATTACTGAGGAACACCCAAGAAGAAAGTTGAATTGAAACAAATCAACGGGAAACGCCCGCTGACCCGAAGAAATGCCACTGGTTGAGCTGGGGACGCCAACCTCAACAACAAAAGGTTGAGAACACAATTCAACGATGAACGCCCACTGACTTGCTTGGAGATCACAACTTTGACCATAAAAGGTTGAAATGATTTCATGAGGAACGCCCATGAACTTAAGGAATGTGCCCCATGGATGGGCTGAGTTTGCTTTGAATCTTGTCTTGGTCAACAAAAGGTTGAACGATTTTATGAGGAATACTCGCGGATTTGCAGAAGATGCCCTTGGCTGGGCTAAATGTTGCTTTGAAATTCTTGAACTTGACCAAAAAAAAAGGCTGATACAACTTCGTAGGGAACGCCCATGATCTTGAATAACATACCCCTGAATGGGATGAATCTTGCTTGGAAATTTGATCAACCATAAGGTTGAAACAACTTCATGGGGAACGCCCACGGATTTGTTGAAGATTGAAGGTGAGATAATACTTAGAAAGGGGGGGATTGAATAAGTATGGAAAATTAAGACTTGAAAATAATCACACAATTATTTTTATCCTGGTTCGTTTAACAACTACTCCAGTCCACCCTTCCAGAGTGATTTGCCTTTCTCAACAAGGACTTAATCCACTATTAAATCAAACTGATTACAATAGTATCACCTAAGAACAACAGTTCTTAGTCTTCTCAAGAGCTACTGATTCTAACTGAACCCTCTTAAGGAATATCCTTTACAATCAATGTAAATTAAATACAAGAGTTTTTAATGCTTCTATAAAGCTTTTATCACAACAGTGATTTTTCTCTTAAGTTTAAGTACAATGAGATTCTATGAAGAATAAGAATGAGAGCTTTTAGAATATTATGATTTCTTTTCAGCAAGTGTGTAACTGAAGAATGAAGTGAAGATCTCCTTTAATAGGCAGCTGAACCATGCAAGCTGAACGTTGAAAAGAGAGTCCCAAAAGGTCTGAGCCTTTTTGTCTTCACATCAACTGACCTTTCCTTGAAATAGATGGCACAGAAAAATCCTTTTTGTCTGTGTAAGTGTGTCTAGCACAAATAAGGAAAGAGACGTTGAATAGTTCCAACAGATATATTCTTGAAAATACTTCTTCAGTTTCAGCAAGTTCTTCAGATTCTGAATGGATCAGAATCTTCTAATGAGATTCAGAACTAGCTGTATCAGAGTCTTCTGCAGTGTGTGTGCTTCTAGCGTGTTGATCATCAGAGCATTTTGACACAGAACTTCAGTACTTGGCAGCGTAGGTACTTTCAGAAACTTCTGTGGACTAATGCTTTGAAAAAACTCTTCAATCAATATTCTTCTATACTTATGATGCTTCAGCTTCAGATGCTTCTGACTATCTTCAGATGCTTCTGACTCAGAATGTTCTGGAGCTTCTTTCTTCAGATCCTTCTGGAGACTACGCTCAGGATCTTCTGTGAGGAGCAAACAGATTCTTCTGTAAGGTGCATCTGGCGCTTCAGAGTCAGAATAACTTCTTGTATTCAAGGCAGATTTGCTTCTAGAGAGTTAATATAATTTCAATCTGCAGTAAAACTCTCAAACAAATTTTAGAGTATATAATTCTTAAATATAAATTTCCTAACAGTTATCATCAAAACAAAGAGAAATTATTAAGAACCAATATGTGTTCTAACAAAGATGCCCCTGGCTGGGCTGGATGTCATTTTGTAATCTGATCAACCAAAAGGTTGAAACAACTTCGTGGGGAACGCCCACGGTCTTGAAGAAAATGCCCTGACTGGGCTAAAGATTGTCTTGAAAATCTCAAGATTGATCCTTGACCTTGACTTGCATATGTGAATGCTTGATGTTGGTAATGAGGTTCCATAACGAATGAAAATGCAAATGCCGATGCACGGAGATGCAAGTGCTTGTGGAAGTATGATTGGTTTGGGTATGCAGATGATGCATATGTATGCTTATGATATCGAATGCAATGCGTATGATGCACATGATTGCATACGGGTAATTGAAAATGCAGGTGCCAGCATGGTGGACTTTTGGTAGTTGCCAATGTGGATTGGACTTTGGGTGGTGGGAGGGTTTGATTTCCTCGACACGCAGTTTGTTGAAGACGTCATGATTGCAGTAGAAGAAGACGCTTTTGATTCTCCAAGTCTGGTTACTTGGTGATTTATTGTGGTGTTTGCCTCAGGGAAGATCATAACTTTGTGCCTGATCGTCAGGATGACCTGGTCTTTCCCCAGTCTGAACATGGTAATGGTCTGCCCCTGATTAACTAGTTCTGAAGTTGAATCTGAAATTTGATGCTTTGAGATGATTTGCCCCTGATTGAGCTGTTGAATAAATCTTGCCCCAGCTTGTGAATTTTGAGGTAGCCTTGCTTTGTGTCAGCCACTGAAAGTTCAAGTTCCTCTTTGAATGCCTCTCATTGGATTGTCTTGGATATCTAGCATTGATTTGCAGTTTAAAATTGCACATTCACAAATGGTAATCTTAATGCAATATTTTATGCAAGTTTTGAAAACGTGTTGTTTATTGAAGTGTTGTGATAGTGTGAGACGAATGGACCGTTAATCCAGACGTTGTGCTGATTTGATTGGTGTGAAAAAGATATAGCAAGGGAAATGACACCAATGCTGATGATTAGCAAATATGTGAAGAGTCATTTTAAGCAACCTTGCAATAGTATGCTTTCAGAATAAACCTCGCCTCAATTAGGTCTTTTGAGGATTGTAACATAGTCTGGTTCACGGTTTATGAAATAAATGATATTAGGCTCAAAGTATGATTTTTACCCACCCCTACTTCATGATGATCTCCAGTCCTACGTTCAGTTAATTCTGCACATGTATATCTTGACGGTGTAAACTCGACGATTCAAGGTTTGCTCGAAATAGCAGTCATCTTATTTTTCTTTTGTCAGTGAGCCTTTGATTTTGATAAGGGTGGCCATTGTACCTTACTTTGTTTTTTTTGTTGAGGGTTTGAGGATATCTTTTGATTTTGTTTTTGATCCCTAACTTTTACATGGACTGATTTTGCTTTTCAGATCCATCGGAATTGCCTTGATTGTTGCCTAAGTCTCCTTCGAAGTGTTTGACTTAGTAGACTTTTGATTTTTTATATTTTATATTTTTTATTTTATTGGAGGATTATGACTGTCATGTCACGGGTCTTTGAAGAACAACTGTCATGTCTATGGATTTTGCTCTTTGTTGATTCGAGTGCATAGTTGGATTAACTGAACACTACCCTGCCCTAGGATGAGTGTAAAGGGTTTATAGATCCGAAGGAAACTGCTACTTCTGGGCTCAAAATGGTTAACTAGGGATTAAATCCTTGTCTCTCTAGTGTTTGGGGATCTGAAACAATGCCTGTATATCATCGAAAAAACTCTGTATGAAAGCATACAACTTGCAATTATGGGTGTTTCGTTTTCATCATCCTCCCTCCAGTCATGCTAAACAATAGTTGGTAAAGAGCGAAGTGGACAAAATATGTGTCGGTGATTCGTGGTGAGTGAATACAACATGACTAATTCAAAGCATGCATAATTAATACATTAATACAACCAAATACGAATAGCAATGTTTAAAGCATACAATACTTTACTAGCAAAGACAGAATACACGAATGAAATGGCAATATGACTGCCTTCTTCGGGGAAATGAACTTGACTTGACTTGATTTGACTTGACCTAATGCTGGCACTAGCTTGGCGGCGACATAGGATTGTTGATAACATTTGGAGCCTTCCCATTAAAGTTGATAGCATTCTTGTCGATCATGTCTTGAACTTTGTGCTTAAAAGCTCTGTAGTTCTCGATTGTATGCCCTGGATCGCCCTTATGAACCTCATAATGGGCGTTTGCATCATAGTCGGTAGGAATGACAGTTGGGGGAGCTAAATCTCTCAAAGAAATGACCTTTTTTCCAACAACTGAGCAAAGATATTAGCATATGACATTGGCAAACGATAAAAAACTCTATCTGGCTTCCACGTCCTCTACTGATTAGGCTGATGCTGTTGTCGAACAACTTGATGCTTTTGAGCAGCTTGCACTTGTTGATGTTGAGGAGGGTACTGATACCCTTACTGGTTGTATGACTGTTGCTGAGGAGCTTGTTGTTGAGGCATTTGAGCTTGAATAGCTTAAACAGATGGATAATAAGGCATTGGAGCGTATTGTGTAGCAGTAACATATGGATACTGGTAGTAAGGGGTTTGATAAGGCATAAGAGTAGGAGCTTGTTGAGGAGCTTTCCCTTTCTGCACAGAGATGGAATTTGTTTCACCCTCTTTCTTCTTATATCCATTAAAAGGCTTCTTGGCACTAGCCTGGCTACTGAAACTTCCTTGGATCTTTCCACTTTTCATACCTTCTTCGATTCTCTCACCAACGATCACCAAGTCATAGAATCCAGCAGAGACACTATCGATTAGCTTTTCATAGTACTGGCCTTGAAAGATACCCATGAAGATGTCAATCAGCTCATGGTCAACCAAAGGTGGATGCACCCTTGCAGCTAGCTCTCTCCATCACTGTGCGTACTCCTTAAAGGATTCGATGTCCTTCTGAGTCATACTCTGAAGCTAAGCACGGTTTGGAGCGAGATCGGTGTTGTACTTATACTGCTTGACAAACGCGTCAGCTAATTCGGCCCAAGTGCGCACACTGCTACGCTCTAGCTGCATATACCACTCGAGTTATGCTCCAGACAAGTTGTCTTGGAAATAATGAATCATTAGCTTTTCGCCTTTGGCATAGGTAGCCATCTTGCGATAGTATATTTTCAGATGGATGTTCGGGCAGCTGAGGCCTTTGTACTTTGAGAATTTTGGCGCTTTGAACTTGGGAGGAATGACGACATCCGACACTAAGCACAGATCCAGAGCACTGAGAGAATTTGAATCGTGGCCCTCCATGACTCATAGTTTTTTAGCTAGATCGCGACAAATCTTGATAGCTTTAGAATCCTGGGCAGCAACTGTAACACCCTTACTAACTCTTCATAATGCTCAATTTACCCTTATTTCACTTATATTCATTTTAATCAATAATAATACTAATATTTTCATATAGTACACTATTAATTAAATAAATAGTCCAAAAATGCACATCTTCTCAATAATCCACAAAACCACCGAAAACCACCCAAAATACGAATATTCTAAATTAAATAATTAATTAAAATATTCCACTTAAATTTGGGATGTTACAATTCTCCCTCACTTAAAAGAATTTTCGCCCTCGAAAATTACCTCAATGAACAGAGTCGGATACGACTCTCTCAACTGATCTCCTGCTCCCAAATCCAACTTTCTCCAGCTGGTCCTCCCAAATTACCTTCACTAAAGGAATCTCTTTATCTCGAAGTTGCTTCTCGTTCATCAACCTGAACTAGAAATGCCTCAACAGTCAAATCATCTCACACTTGTACACCATCCATCTGAATAAATGCACTTCGTCAAGTTAGGCACATGCCACATCATGTAAATTCAGAAGCGACAGCGGTAAAATAGTCTAACATGCTACTTCTCCCATGCTTCTGTTGCGCCACTCCGATAGAAATTAATAAAACACGGTGTGTGCTTCCGAGACTTCAAAGCTCGACCAACCCCAGTCACCATCGTAACTCTCAAAACACGTCTTTTCTTGGATCTTCTTGATCCTTTCAGTCGTCTCTTACACAATTCTCAGATCCGAGCACAACACTCTCGCCTGGATCATATCAACAGAAAGGAGTCCTACACCTCCTACCATACAAAGCCTCCTACGGTGCCATTCTGATACCAGAATGATAACTGTTATTGTAGGTAACTCAATCAACGATACTTAACTATCCCACGATCCACCTTGATCCAACACACAAGCTCTCCACAAATCCTCTAAAGACTGGATAGTTCTCTCTGTCCGTCCATCCGTCCACGGATGATTGGCAGAGTTCAACTTCAACATGGTACTCAAAGCGTCTGCAAACTCTCTCAAAATCTCGATGAAAACTCAGATTCCCATCTGACACAATATTCAACAACATCTCATACAACTTCACAACTTCATCGATATACATCTCAGCTAGCTTCAACATAGAATGATTAATCCTCATTGGTAAGAAAAGAGCCAATCTATTCAATCTATCCAAAATCACCCAATTAAAATCATATCCCTCCAATTCTTCGGAAAACCCAACACAAAATCCATGGAAATACTACCTGATATCCACCCTGGAATATTCAACGGTTGCATCAGACCCGACGGTCTTTGACGTTTATTCTTCGACTTCCGACAAGTCTAAACAGTGTATACAAACTCAACCACTTCTCTCTTCATCTATGGCCATCAAAATAATTTCCTCAAATCCGGTTACATCTTCATAGCACCGGGATGGATACTCCATCTACCTAAATACTCTTATTCCACTCAATAATATCTAGAACACAAACTCTATCACGACATCTCATGATACCATTTCCAGTAATCCGAAAATCAGCCCTTCGACTTTAATTTATCAAATTCAACAAATCTACCAACTCAAACCAGAGTTCTGACCTTATCGAATCTCATCAAGAATACCACTAGTAAGGTCCAAAATACTAAGCTTAACTCCATAAGAAGTCTCTTCACACCCCAAACTCATATCACAAAATTGCTCAATCAGTTCTAACTCTTTTCACCATCATCATCGGTATATGCAAAGATTTACAAATCAATGCATAAGCTACCACGTTTGCTTCATCCAAATGGTAATTCAATCCAAAACCATAATCCTTCAGGAGTCCTAATTATTTCTCTGCCTCATATTCAACTCTTATAAATCAAGCAAATACCTTAAGCTCTTGAGATCACCAAACATTTCAAATCTCAAACTAACCAATTGAAGCCTCCAACTCCGGCACAAACACAACAACAACCAACTCTAAATCGCTCGTCATATAATCCCTCTTATGTACTTTAAATTGCCTTAAAGCATAACTAAAACTCGTTGATGTTGCACTTAACATATCTCCCAATCACATTAACAAAGCATCACACAACACAATGAATAGTTCTGTCAGATTCGGAAAAAATCAACACACGAGCTGTTGACAGCTCTCCCAAAAAATCTTTGAACTTTCTCCACAGTGGCATATCCCTGCTTCTTCTCCAACACTGATAACTCAAGTTCCCGATGCTCAACATGATCCCCTATACTCTTCGAATATATCAAAATATCATCGGTTAACACAACCACTGACTCGCTCAAATAATTATGGAAAATCCCATGCCAAACGGACACTCAATTTGCGAGTTATGGCGGAAACACGAATCGCACCTTCCGCACTTACCACAACATCCAAACATATCCGATAAATAAATAATTTAATTCCATGCCACTACTTCACCATAACATAGAGCACTGGACTAGCTTTCCAACGCTTCGAACCGTGCGTCATTCCGAGTTACGGTTCTCCCGTTATGACAAAATTACCAAAACAACATTCTTCTGCCCAGGACATCTTCACTAGGCGAACACAGAAGCGAGCGACCTCCTGGAGTTGTTCGCTAGGCGAAGGATATGGCGAACCTGGCAGTCCAAAATTCTATTTTTGACCGTTACATGACTTCTGGTGTCCGATTTCGATTCCGTAAAAAGCTGCGATCTCGGAATTCGACGTACAACAACAATTTCACACTTAGAAGGCAATTCAACACATCTTCAACTCTTGAAATATTTAAAGGCCTAATTATACCAACATTGCATTCCACATCTTACTTTCTTTAATAATCATCAGAAATCACTGTCCACCTTTAATATACTCGACCTTACACTCTGTTGCCTTAGCACACACACCAGACACAAGTCTCAACACTACTCAATCAGTTTAATTCCTTGCCCATCCAAACAGACATATAATATGAAGCTCTCAATCTCGGACTAGTTTCTGTAACTAAGTCGATCACAACTCCACTTCATGTCCTGGATGTATATCACTATCTTGTCAGGATAACTTCCAGACAACCACAATTAATCGACAAACCGCCAACTTCCCCACTTTCATTAACACTCAAAATTTCCATCAAAATTAAACATCTCAACACTGTCCTGCGCTGATTCATCAAAACAACTCTTAAGCACTTAGCTTAACTCAAGACGATTCACTGCTCAAGCCATCTAAGCTTGCAAGACATGTCTCTCCCATCCAACATGACCCCGTCTACTATCAATAAGAGATTAAGGGTGATCAGTTCCTCAATTTGTCAATAGACAGCCGAAAATCATGATGTGGTATAAACCATCTTTACCAAACTATAAGAGCGTTCAACCACACACTGAGCTACAACTCCACATTTGCAGCATCCTGGAGAAGCACAAGCTTCTCCCCCACTTGAATCATTCCCACTTCTGCAGACAAAGGTTAGACAACAAACATGTACCGATAGTGTTTTCACACACATGTCGCATACAAGGGAACAACCAACATTATAAAACTTAGCCGGACCGACCGACCTGCTTTGATACCACTAATGTAACACCCTTACTAACTCTTCATAATGCCCAATTTACCCTTATTTCACTTATATTCATTTTAATCAATAATAATACTAATATTCTCATATAGTACACTATTAATTAAATAAATAGTCCAAAAATGCACATTTTCTCAATAATCGACAAAACCACCCAAAATACGAATATTCTCAATTAAATAATTAATTAAAATATTACGCTTAAATTTGGGGTGTTACAACAACAGGACTCGCAATTGGGATAGCAACATGATAGTTTTGAACATCATCATACTGGTCCAACAGATTATCTTCGGCATGAGGAGCAAGGATCTGAATGACGGTAGGACGGGCTTGTGGGATGGCTCCAATAGTAACTCTAGGCGTTGGGATTGGTTGAGAATTAACTCATTCAGTTGTGGTAGCGAAATTCATTGGTATCCTATAGGGGTTGGGAACAAGAACTGAGAGCCTTGAGGTAGACCCTTGCACCTGACCATTGTTGTTGACGGCAGCAGCCTCGCGCAATTCTTCTTCCTTTCTAGCCATAATGAGGGCTTCAAGAATTTGGTCGATCTTGCCTTTGGTGGAGTCCAATTCCTCTCCGAAGGCAACTTGCTCTTGTTGAATCTGCTCCCTCATTCGTCTTGTATTGGCTCTGATTACGTACTAGTGTCGAGGAATCAGGTTGATTTACTGGAGAGGAAGGAAGGATAAGTGAGATCCTGCTAAAGGAATGAAAATGCAATACGCACAACAGATGCAATGTATGTAAGATGTAATGCAAGATGCAAGCTCCAGGATCGCAGGATCACAAATTTGAAAAGTTTCTAAAGCTGATAATTGTAACAGGTATGTAACCACACTTTCTAATCAAAGAAACCTTATAGGTAAACCCTATACGGGAAGATCTAGATTATTTACCCACAAACCCACACACGGGATGGTTTCTACATTGATGGATAGGGTTCCCAAGATCACGGATGCTAATCACATCAACGTCACGTAACAGGCTAGCTGCATTACGATGATAACAACGACAAGGTCTCTCCTGAGCGGAGTCCTCATGCTAGGCTCAAAAGGAGTGAATCCTTGGAGACTAACGCTACACGACCACCAGTATTAGAACTGGTGCTAAAAGGGTTCCCAGAATCACAGACCCTTCATTAATCATGTCGTGCAACAGGCTAGCTATATTACAACAAGATCTATAAATATGTCTCTTCTAGGGGAGCTTTCATGCTAGGCACACAAGGAGCAAGTCCTTGGGGACTAACACTACTTGACTACCAATTCTAAACTATGTGTTCTCTCTGCTTTTACCAAAGCTCGGCCGCAGAACCTTACTCAATGAATTTATCCCAAGAGCCAACAGGAAAGCAAGATAACAAGCATATAAGAGAAAGCAATAAGAGAAAGCAATAAGAGAAAGAAATAAGAGAACAAAAATGTAAACGAGAAGAAAATAAACAAACAAAGATGACGCTCTTCACAAAACCCTAAGTTAGGCTCGACTCTCTATTGCATGGAGCAAGGCCATCCCAAGCAGAGCCGCTAGCTGCCGCACCTCGAAAATTCATTTGAAAACACGACCCTCGCGCTAAAGGCAGGGAATGCGGTTCGACAGAGTCGCCACCAGACTTTATTTATCCCAAAAGGGGAAAGGAAAGTATCGAGAAAACCTTTAATAGACGAATAAGAACGATGGTCGTTGCAACCACGTTTCGGGTTCGGGAGTCAGTTACGCAAGGGGAAGGTATTAGCACCCCTCATGTTCGTTGTACTCAATGGGAACCTCCAAGTACGATTTGCGATGGGCGTTATCTAAGCTTGCTTGTTTTCTTCTCAATAATAAATGTGAATTGGTAGAATAAAAGTATAAAGACGCTAAGGGGAAACAGGTAGTTTTAGGATATGGTGCTCGTCAAGGATTGGGGCCCTTGTGCCTACGTATGCTCATCCGGACGAGAACGAGAAAACAGAGCTCTCGTAGTTCGACTACGAGAAAAGTTAGGGGGAAACAGAAGATGGAGGGGATTATGCTCGCCAAGATCATCACAATCTTGTATCAACTTATCTTACATTCAAAAATGAATGAAGAATCAGAGCGTCCGTAGTTCGTGGAGACGACCACGGAAAGAGAACAGTTGAATTAAGTTGAAGTTTGGTTTGGAAATGAAAGTTTGCCTGACAAACAGCCCAAGGGGCGTGTCTCGAGAGCTATCACTCAAGAATCCAAGGAATGCAAGATTCCAAGAACTTAGTTCTTTCAAGAGTTGATTAGAAAGGTTTCGAGAAAGAGTTTAATGTTTTTAAATTGAAATATTAAATGAACAACAAGTCAAGGGCATGCCTCAAGATCTATTCATTCGAAGATTCAAGAAATGCTAGACTCAAAGAATCCCTTTATTTCGTACGTTTGATTACGAAAATGTTTGAATAGAGATTAGGTGTCTTAAGACGATAGGGTGAATGAACGACAACCCAAAACGTCCGCCTCAAGAGTCATTCATTCAAAGATTCAAGAAATGCTAGACTCCAAGAATCCTCTTCTTTCGTTATTTAAAAAAACATTTGAATAAAAGATTGAATCAAATTAGTTGCGAAAAGAGGTGGGTTGCTGATAGGCTTAAATTATACTGTTTATTTGACTCGATTTTGCGCACGTTTTTTTAGTATTTTATTTCTGTTTTCTTGTATTATGCCTTTGTTTTATTTCTTTTGTTAGGTTTTTGTATTTTCAAAACTACTAGAGAAGAAATGAAGAAAAACGAGCTAAAAACCATACTTTTTGAGGAAATGTACACGTGACTTCCACCATGGCGGGCGATATATGGGATGCCACACATTGGATACAAGCCAACTGCTGACAACTGCCACGTCTCCCACTCCTTTCCACCCTAGTTCATGTGGCGGGCGCCACAAGGAGGTGGCGGGCGCCACCTTCACACGGATGTTTCCCTCCCAAAAGAAGTTGGGGGGCATTCCTGTCTTTACCTGTACTTTCCTACCTCTATAAATAGAAGAGTTCTATTTCATTTCAAATCATCCTAGCTTAGAGAACATAACTCAAGCCATAAATTTTCACCTATTGTAAAGTGATAAACTTCTCACGTCGAGGGGTTATCACACCGTGTAATCGAGTTTGGAGCACTTGGGTAGAAGTTAAACCTGCCGCCATTTGAATTCAGTCTTTTTACTTCCAGTTGTTCAATATTTTAAAGACTCTCGTTTAGAGCAGGTTTCTGTCTATTTATTGCCTTTTATTTGTTCACCCGCCTTTATTTCCCGCACCCTTTATTTCCCACACCGTTTATTTCTCGCATCGCACTTTATTTATTTACTTATCCGCACTTTATTTACGCGCATTTGTTTACCATGTCCGGCTAAATCTTAAGGGCGAGGATGCGAGGATTATAGTTATAATTGGTATTCCACACAGTTGTCGATAGAATTACTTAGGGGTTATTTTAACTTTTAACACTTATTTTCTGTACTTAAAATCTGTTGGGTACGATCGAAAGCCGTCCAACCTTTAGATAAATTTGGTTAGTCTTGATTGTTCCAAGGAAGCGAAAGTGCTTGGCTCAGTTAATTAGGGATCTTTAATGTTTAAGAAAATCGATTTTGAAACTGATTTTGGATGCGTTTATGGATTTAAAGTCTAGTTCGTAAGAACCTCTTTTTGTTAGAAATTCCAGGTTAAAATACTTTTCAAATAAGTCAAGAAACTATATTTCTTAAAAATAGGTTTATTAATCCTAACCCAATACGCACCTTTTTATAAGTGACAATAAGAGGGGTCGATTAGGGATAAACTCGGTTCTGAATACGCGAAAGCGACAATTCCCATTAAATTAGTTCTTTTCATGAGTAGAAAACATTACCCCATAAGGAATCCTATATGTGCACATCTGGAATACTATGTAGCTATATGAATTGCATTTATGCCTGTTGCTTTATTATTGAATTTATTTTCGCACTTTACTTTTATTTCACACAACCCAATCCTTTATTTGATTTACCTTAGATAAACACCGTAACAATAGTAATCGATAGATTGATGTTTGATCTCTGTGGGATCGATAATATTCGCGCACATATCTTAATTCGTAGATTTAAGAGAGCTATGGACGAAGACCGTAACCAAAGATCCCTTGAGGATTTTGCTCAACCATCTAATGACGAACCTAGTTCTAGTATTGTGAACCCCAATATTCCTGCTCACAATTTTGAGCTAAAACCATCCCTATTACAATTAGTACAACAAAACCAGTTCGCGGGACTCGCTACCCAGAACTCGAATTAACATTTAAAAAAATTTATTCAACTAGCTAATACTTTTAAAACCAATGGTGCTACCCCTGAAGCGATTAGGTTAAGATTATTCCCTTTTTCCCTTAGAGACAAAGCCCTTACGTGGTTAGATTCCCTTCCAGCCAATTCTATAACAACGTGGGAAGACCTTAGGAGAGTTTTCCTCGCTAGATATTTTCCCCCGAGAAAAACATTTGTTCTTAGGAACCGGATAACCAGATTTACCCAAAACCAAGGTGAATCTCTCTTCGAGGCTTGGGAAAGATATAAAGACCTGTTGAGAATATGTCCACACCATGGCCTAGAATCATGGCTAATCATTCACACCTTCTATAATGAACTTCACTATAACACAAAGATGACCACCGACACCGCTGCAGGTGGTGCCCTGATGAATAAACCTTACCCTGAAGCTTGCGTTCTCATCGAGGATATGGCCCAAAACCATTGTCAATGGGGGATAGAGCGAGCGACGGTGGAAAAGAAAGAAGCCCAAGGAGGAATACATGAGATACATTCTATAGACATGATGCAAGCCAAAATGGATGCTTTAGCCCTTAAAGTAGAACATATGCACGTGAACCCAGTAGCTGCAGCAGCAGTTTCAACTGAGTGCGAACTATGTGGTACTCAAGGACACCAATTAGCAGAATGCAATCTGCTGAATGAAACGCATTCAGGAGAGGTCAATTATACCTAAGAAAACCCATTTTCAAACACCTATAACCCTGGATGGAAGAATCACCCAAACTTTTCCTACAAAAATAACAACCCTATCCAAAACCCTGCACCCCCGAGACCATTCGGTTTTCAAGCTCAAAGGCAAAACCCGCCTATGCAAGCTGTGCAACCTAAGCCGAACCTTGAGAAAATCATGGAAAACTTTATTACGGCTCAGACCCAGCAAAACAAAGAATTCCTAAATGTCGCTTTCGCGAAAATAAGGTGCCGGCACAACAGAAGAGTCGCCACCTTTCGTTATTTATCCCTCGGAGCGGGAAAGGAAACGATCGGAAAAACCTAACGGAAAAGGGTAAGACAAGGTCGTCGCAACCATTGTCTGGGTTTGGAAGTCGGTTACGCAAGGGGAAGGTATTAGCACCCCTCACGTCCGTCGTACTCGACGGGATCCTCGCTTGTTGTGTTTACTGGACGAGTTGTTTATCTATCTACCTATCAAGGCTGGCTTAAAAAAGAAAAGAAAATGACTCGGAAAAACGTCGCGCTTTATGCCTACGTATTCTCATCAGAGAACGAGAAATCAGAGTCAACGTAGTTCGACCTACGACGGGTTACGGGGAAGATGGCTCGCCAATACATCAGTATTGTGCCTACGTACTCTCAACAGGTATGAGAGATCAGAGCTTACGTAGTTTGGGGCACTACGGATTATTTCCTGTCTTTTACGAAAGAAGTGTTTTTTATTGTGTTTGTAATTTCAATCGCACTAGAGACTATGACCTGAGAGTGAATGTGTCGCATGTCACCCAAAGGGTACCATACTAAACATCCAGACTGTGGAAAAGAAACTCTCCCACAATCCTTTCTCAGATAGCTTAAGGCTCGTAACGTACGAAAGAAATCATTCATGATTACTGTATCTTAAGCTGCTTTGAGATGAGAAGAGAACAGGCCCAACTAGGAGGGAGACTATCAAGTCCTACTATTGTCATGCCAAGGATTCATCCTATGGTTGAGGTTTGAAACAGGGAACTCCTAGAAGTTATCATGCATAGGTTTCAACCTAAAGTTCTATCATCATTCCCTTATCAAAGGAAATGAGAGTCCTAAGGGATCATGTCAATGATACACAGAAACAGATAAGCATCAGCTTAAACAGTAAACAGTAAACGACTGTAGAATGCATGCAATGCAAGTGAGGGAGGAAATGTGTGTGGGGCATCAGCCTCCACAAGCTCATCTCAACCTCAAGCCAGAATGGATAACAGTAATCATACTGAAAAGATAACATGTTGTCAAGCAAAATACAGTAAACTGCAATCATACAGAAGAAATAGAATAAAATGCCATCAGGCAAACAAACCACATGGGCAAGGGAGCAGGGCTCTACCGAATACCCGCAAGCAAAGCCACACAGTAACAGTACAAGCAGAGGGAGCAACTCAACCTCTAGTGCAATCATGCTCCTAGATTAAAGTTATTCTAGATATGGACTTATTCTAATGCATCAAGCAAGTCAAACAAGGCACATCAATACAGAAGAGAAACAAAGAAGAAAGCAGATCAACTCCTCTCCCTTCCAACTCCAAGCTTCAGCTCTTCTAACAGCAACTCAGTCTTCAGACCTTCATCACTCTTGACAAATATCAATTTGCTTCCCCAGGTTTCAACCCTTCACATAAGTTTCAACTTATCCTCTTCTTCAAGCTTCAGCTCCTTAATCAGTTCCACCTTCAGGCTTCACTCTCAATCACAAGTATCAACTTGATTCCTTTGGGATCTTCAACCTTCAAAGTAAGTATCAACTTAATCTTTGATCTTCAAGCTTCAGCTCTATACTCAATCTCAATTGAATCTTCTTCATAAGTATCAACTTAGTCTTCAGGCTCTCAAGCTCTCCTTGCTTTACCAGTCTCAACTTGGTCTGCACCTCTTACAAGCTTCAGCTTCTCATGGAATCATCCTCTTTGATCACTTAGAAGTGTCAACTTCATCCTTCAATCTTTGTTGGATCTTCATTGGGTCTTCAAGTATCAACTTGCTCTTGTTGCTTGCTCCTCAAGCTTCAGCTGAAATGACAATGCTCAAGGACTTACTCTTCTACACTCTTTAATGAACTCTTCATCTTCACACTCAAGCTGAACATCCCTCAAGATACTCAAACCAGGAGAAATCACTTAACTGGATAAGCTGGGGACATTAAGCTGCTTATTGACCACCAAAGGTGACCTATAAGGGTTCAACATCAAAAGAAGGGTTCCCTAAAAGGTTCTACCTCCTAGGTACCATTACTTATCCCTCCAAAGGAGGGAGGTGAATACCATGGAAGGACCTTGAATCATGGGGAGGAATGGAGGTGAAAGATACCATCCATGTTTAAGAAAGAAGTTAACTAATTCTAAGCTCTCCCTAATCCCTAACCCTAAAGCCACAACAAAACAGACAAGACTCCAAGCTCTCAAGCTCCTTCTTCAACTTCCATGTCTTCATCTATGCCCCTCCATGCTCCTCAAAGCAAAATCAAGCCCACCAAGCCCACAAAGCAAAGCAAACAAAATACAAGCCCACAAGGGAAACACAAACAACCATCAATTACAAAAATCAATTAAAAATAGTATACCATCATATTAAAATCTAATATAATTTCTAGGGGATCCTATATACCTACCCTTAATACCCTATATGTCCCAATATCTAACTTGACCTAGAAACCCAAAATTCTAGTGTTATGGTGGACCTATGTTAAGGATTGACCTAAATCTACACAACCTAAAGTCATCTAAGCAAAACTAATCAAAAATTAATCACAAAATTATGGAATAAATCCAGAGGGGAGCTAAAGTCCTAATCTAACTATCCTAAAAAGAATGGCATAAAAATATGAAGGGAACTAGCTACACAAAATTCTACAAGTGCATGCATCAACATAAAAGGAATTAAAATGCTATTAAAAGAGAAAATACACAAAAGATATTAAAAATGCATGAAATGCAGATATTTTTATTTTATAATTTTCAAGACATTATCATGAAATGGGAGAAAAAATCCCCATGCAAAAATCGTCATTTTTCTATTTATTATGATTTTTCAAAGGTTAATAAAAAATGGAGAAAAAGAAATTAAAATATGAAAACCTTGGTGTGAATAGCAATGCCAGACAGTTCATTTTCCAGGTGGGCTTAAAATGGGGGTACGATTAGTAAGGCGTGCTAGGCCCAGTTTCCATCAGAAAATTAATTCACAAATTATAAAGAAAAATAAAAAGAAACGGTGCAGAAAGTAACAAAAACTAGTTCATTCTCTAATGGGCCATGATTTGGGGGTGTGGATATCAAATGAGCCCAAGATCTCATTTAAATGAAACGCTTCGTTTTGGATGTCTTCAGACTCCCCTTTCACACGTGAGATTAAACCACAGCCCTCAGATCTGATCCTAGTTAATGAGTCCACGCCTGATCAAACGGCCAGCACTTCGTCTTCTTCCTTCAGCCATGGAAATGGAGGGAAAGCTCCATGAACAGAGCTTCAAAGTGAATCTTCACCCCAATCGTATCACCTCAATTCTCCATGAAAAACTACAATTCAAAACCCTAGTTCATCCAGAATTTCACCCTGAATCTAACCATGGTATCAAAATCAACTGAAACCTTCTCAAGCCTAAAACACGAATCAAACCTCCAAATATGCTCAAGAATCAAAGTTCACCATTCTTGAAATTGATTACCTCAGAATGATCACCACTTCACACTGGTTAATTCTTGATATCTAATTCATGCTATAGCTCACTATATCTCATGTTCTTGGTCAAAACAAAAATGGTGTCATCAACTCAACCTTCACCAATTGATCTCAAACTTCCCAGAATCCAACACCTAATTGTCTCTAACCGTTCTAACCTAACAATTTTACCTAATTATGCTTAAAACATGGTGTAGAAGAAAGTTTACTAACCTGTCAAATCTTGAACACCAGATAGGGTAATCCTCTACTTCAAGCTCTCAAACTCTTCAGAATCGATCCTTGAATGATGATAAAGCTTCTGTTTGCAAAAGATTGGGCCAAGAAAGCTTGAATCTCCGAACCCGATGGTGACTTGCAACCTTCAAAATCCAAGTGCTATCTCTTCAATTCTCCATGGTTTTGCCTTCAATTTGGTCTGCACAGCTTCAGTGTGATCAATGGAATGTGTTTGGATTGAAAGAAGGAATGGAAATGAATCAGAATGAAGAGTTTGATTTCAACTTGCAATGGAAGCAATTGAAATGGCTATCTCACTCTTCTCTCAAATATCTCACCAACCTTGCATCTGAGCAAGTTCTAAATCATATATAGAATGGTTTAGACTCATCTAGAACCATTTGGAACCATCCAATGAGAAATTGGGATTCTCATGTCATGAGTTTATGGATTCATCCATCTCATGTATCATCTCATTCCATAGCCCCTTGCAGCACTTGCCTTGACCTAAAATTCTCCTTAGATGAGATATATGACATGTTAAGACACTTAACTAGCTTGTACATTGAGTTTCCTTGAGTTTTGCATTTGAACCTTAGGATGCAAGCAACCATTTTACAAAGCAACCCCATGATCTAGGCCTCAATTCAAAAAAGTGGCTGAACCATTATTTCTAAAATGTTCTTTGGAGTCAAAATGACCTATCATATGCCATGGTTTGGATGTGCAACTTGGGATTTCCAATTTCCAACTTCAACTTATTTAACTTATGCCTCCATTTTAGGTCATTTTTATCACTTTTTGCTACAAGCCTTTTCAACATCTCATGAACTCCCTACTAGCCTTAAAACATCATTCTAAGCAAGTTTTATGTTGAAGATTTTTCCATTTAAAGCTTGGAAATAGGAGATATGGCCTCATGCTTGAAATGACCTATAATCTCCAAATGACCAAAATGCCCTTGACTTGTCAAAGCCATAACTTGAGTTCTACAAATCCTATCAAGGACTTCTAGTACTCTCTAGAAATCTAAGAAGATGAGGAACAAAATTCATGTTGACAAAAAGTTCATAGGAATCATCCTTCTTGGGCAAAAGTTGGATGCAAGTTGGGTGACTTTCAAGGACCCAGATTCACATACCTCAGATGACCTGTAACTTGTCAAAGTCATAACTTGAGCTCTACAAATTTTATAAAGGACTTCTAGTACTCAAATTAAAGTTAAGAACAAGCTCTTCAACATTCATGTTGGGGGCAAGATGAGATGACAATCACATCTTGAGCTAAACTGCCTTGAAGATAGGGACCAAACTAGGGGATTTTACACTGTCAAGCCTTAGAAACCCTAGCTTGAAACTTCTCAAACTCCTTAATCATGATGATTTGATCTTGGAATCATCCTTATAGCATCTCAATGCATCAATCCATTATCACATGGCTCTTGGATTAGGTCTCAACCCTCTCTAAATCATCAGTTGACCTAGGGTTGACCCAGTCAAACCCTAATTGCACCACTCATGACTGAGTCTTCTTATTCTTGTACAATGGCCTCTCTAGGCTTCATGATGGCTTTCAAGACATCTCATAAGCTCTCTCAAAGGTTCAAGTCCATCCTCATAGCTTCATAACCATCTGAGGGTCTCCCACAACTCTCAAGTTAGGAGGCACACAGCCTTGGCTTCAACCAACCTCCCTAGGGATCTCTTAACTTCTCTGACAAGGATATCAACCCTTGAACACTTGAATAACCTTCTTGGCTATCTTCATAGTCTCATATAACTCTTGATGGGTAGTCATACCTCTTGATATACTGCACACATCAATGAGAAGCAGATGATAATGCTAGTGAACACAAGCTAGGTAAAGAAATGTTGGTCAAATTTTGGGGTGCAACAGCTGCCCCTATTCAAACGGCTTGAACCTGGCTGGGTGAGGAGCGAACGACTCTCAAGCAATCAAGGTGCGAGACGGTTGAATACCAACAACCTGAGAATTTGCCAACTGCACAAGTACACGGTACTCTGGTGGGAGCAAATCTTCGAAAACGGAACTATCAGCTGCACGAAAACTAGCTGGAGAATCGGTCACACGGTAACCGGTGATACAGGGTCGATCATGCCGTCAGGAATCCAGATTCCTCGGGACTCATCAGGTCAACAATCAGGTTGATCACGTTAAATCATGCCATCAGGCATTCAAAGAAAACTTTCGGGCATCAGCCGGATTTCATCAGCAAGTCGGGAATGGAATTCTTGGTCAATCATGAACCAGTTGGGAATATCTAAACCTCTGCCATCAGGCACTCTGTATCAGCTGAGAGAACTGCTTCATTAACAGTTGGACTTCAATCATCAAGTCTTCAGGGGAAGTTTCAACTTCGCTGTTCAGAAACCTGTTGGGGATGACGCGTCTCCGCTGGGGATTCTGGAGGACTATCAAGTAACTCTGCTTCGGGGATCCAGAAATCATTCTGGATGAATCAACTCTGCTGAGGACTTCAAGAATCATCTTGGACAAATAACTCCGCTGGGGACTTCAATAATCATCTTGAACCGATAACTATGCTGGAGCTTTCAGGAATCATCCTGAGCAAACACTCTGCCGGGGACTCTAAGCATCAGCTTGAGCAACCAACTCTGGCGACTGCACTGGGGATCTTAAGAATCATCTGAAGCAAGTGACCTCACTGGGGAGTTCAAGAATCATCTTGAGCCGAAGACTTCGCTGGGGAGAATTTCAGGAATCATCCTGAGCAATCAATTCTGCGGCGGAACACCTGCAAAACAAGAACGGTAACAACCTAGATCATGTTTATTATGCATATGCTTCGGCAACGGCACAATGCTCCACACGGTGGAAATGCTATAAATGCTATGCAGTCATGCACAATGATGCGATCCTGTCAGCAAAATAAATGTTGAAGGGAGAATCCTCCTGTCAAGGAGAAATAACCACTCAGATAGAGGAATCATCCTGCTGAGGAGAACAAGGTCACACCAATCTCAATTGGACTCCGCAGGGGACACAACTTCAGTTGACTGCTGCGGGGGAATGAAGCTCTACGAGAACCTGGACCTGCTGAGGGAAAGCGATATCAATCGCGGGAATAGACTGCACGGCCTTCACGGTTACCTCCCTGGGAATAACGACTCCGGCGGGGAAATGCATCATCAGCTATTCAACACTCCACTGGGGAAAACCATTCATGGCCTGAGCGGCTTCCAAGGATTCGGCTCTCTTGGGGATCTGCAAACTTGGCTGAGGAAGAAGAAATCATTCTGCTTACCAGGGAGAGTACGACTCTATGGGGAATCTCAATTCCGCTGGGGAAGAAGGAATCATCCGGCTTCAGGGGAGAGTACGACTCTGTGGGGAATCTTAATTCCACTGGAGACTTCAGTCTTGTACCATCAGTTGCTGCACACTTCAGTATGACTCAGCTGAGATGACATTCCTTCAGGATGCATCTGATTGGGGAGAGAATCTTCTCTGCCTGGGGAGACATATCAATGCTCACGATCTCGGGCTCAGACTCTGCAGGGAGAGGCTGCTGAACCTTGCTGGAGAAGGAGGAATCATCCTGCTTGGGGATGCGCACGGTGCACTGCCTGGAATATGCTACACCTGTAACAACACAAACAAACAGTCACGACACCCTTCTCAAAGGGACCTAACAAGGTTATCATCTTGTGGCAATGTTTAAGCAATTAATTGTTTCAACAATCAGTGGCCTAGGCCAGTAAGTTTATGTATGCGCATTTTATCAAAAACATCGGCGTTCTTTTTCGCAAACAAAACAGGTAAATGCTAAACAGGCAAACAGAATTGTTGAATAGTATACATTTTATTGATAATGAACCCCTGAATGGGTAAAAATGTTTTACAACAGATGCAAGCTCCTGGAATGAGGAAGCCGCGCAAAAATAAAACATAAATATACATCAGTATATACAAATGTCGGCAACGAGGCGTAGACGAACACCATGAGTTGATCCCTCTATGACCCACTCGACTTCGATACTTCTCCGATGCTTCAGCTTCAGAAGAGATTGATTCAGATAAACGTCCCTCAGGTCTTCCAAACCACCAACAAAGAAAGTCCATACGCGGAACGCAGTCATTTGATTTTTCAAATCCCTAACTTTTGCGTGAACCGCCCTTTGCAGGTTTTCAGTTCACCGGGATACCCTTTTTTGCCAAAGTCGCCCATCCGGGTTTTCGACTTTGCGGGTGTGCATTTTTTCAATTTATATCCCTAATTTTTGCCCGAACCTTTTTCCTTTTTTATGGTTCGCCGGGATGCCCCATTTTTTCCTGGACTCTCTTTTTACTGTCCAGCGGGTCGCTTTCAAGCAAAGTATTTTTTAACTGCGTCCGCGTTCACCGGGGATGCAAAATCTTCACCATCCATCATGGATAACAACAAAGCTCCTCCCGAGAAGACCTTGCTGACGACGTACGGACCTTCGTAATTGGGAGTCCACTTGCCCCGGTGATCGGAGTGTGGAGGAAGAATCTTCTTCAGGACGAGATCACCCGTCTGAAAGCTTCTAGGACGCACCTTCTTATCATAAGCTTTCTTCATTCGGCTCTGGTATAAACGACCATGAGCAATCGATGCTAACCTCTTCTCGTCCATCAGGCTGAGTTGGTTCAGTCGGTTTGTAATCCATTCTGCCTCGTCGAGTTTCACATCAACCAAAACTCGCAAAGAAGGGATCTCTACTTCTAACGGTATGACTGCTTCCATACTGTACACTAAGGAGAAAGGAGTTGCCCTGGTCGACGTACGTACCATTGTACGATAACCGTGCAATGCAAATGGCAGCATCTCGTGCCAATCCTTGTAGGTCACAACCATCTTCTAAACAATCTTCTTTATGTTCTTATTGGCCGCTTCAACGGCGCCATTCATCTTCGGCCGATAAGGAGATGAGTTGTGGTGTTCAATCTTGAAACTCTGGCACAGCTCCTTCATCATCTTGTTTTTCAGATTCGAACCATTATCAGTCATGATCCGCTCGGGAATTCCGTAACGACAGATGATGTCCCTCTTTATGAATTTAGCCACCACCTGCTTGGTCACATTAGCGTATGAGGCTGCCTCCACCCACTTGGTGAAGTAGTCGATAGATACTAGAATGAAGCAATGACCATTAGACGCAGTGGGCTCGATCTTGCCTATCATGTCGATGCCCCACATGGAGAACGACCACGGGGAGGACATGACATTTAACGGGCACGGCGGCACATGAACTTTATCAGCATAAATCTGGCATTTATGACATCTCTTCGCGAATTTAAAGCAATCCGATTCCATCGTCAGCTAGTAGTATCCTGCTCTCAGGATCTTTCTCGTTATAGCATGTCTGCCGGCGTGCGTACCAAATGTGCCTTCATGGACTTCTTCCATGAGCATACTCGCCTCTTTCTCATCTACACATCTGAGTAGCACGAGATCGTGGTTTCTCTTATACAACACTCCATCAGGATTGAGATAAAAATTTCCAGACAGCCTCCTCAGAGTCTTCTTATCCTGAGTTGACGCACCCGCAAGATACTCCTTAGTCATAAGGAAAGTCTGGATGTCGTGGAACCATGGCTTGCCGTCGGCGGCTTCCTCGATCGCAAAGACAAATGCAGGTCTATCAAGACGAGAAAGGACAATTCTTGGAGCCTCATTCCAAAAATTGACTTTATACATCGAAGCTAACGTGGCTAAGGCATCAGCCATCTGATTTTCAGCCCTGGGCACATGATGGAGTTCCACTCAATCAAAGAACGGAAGTAGCCTTCTGGCATAATTCATGTACGGCACCAAATTCGATTGACGAGTCTCCCACTCCCCTTTAATCTGGTTGATCACAAGCGCCGAGTCACCATATACGTCTAGGTTCTTGATTCTCAAATCAATTGCCTCTTCTAGACCCATGATGCATGCTTCGTACTCCGCTTCATTATTGGTGACTAGAAACGTCAGTCTCGCAGTGAACGGGATATGGGATCCGTGGGGAGTCGTGATGACCGCCCCAATGCCACTTCCGTAGGAATTAACCGCCCCGTCAAATATCAACTTCCACTGGGACTTCCTATCTGGCCCCTCGTCGGGCAATGGTTCGTCGCAATCCTTCGCTTTGAGAAACATGATATCCTCATCAGGGAATTCAAATTTCATCGGCTGGTAATCTTCGATCGGCTGTTTGGCAAGGTAATCAGACAATACGCTTCCCTTGATGGCTTTCTGGGAAACGTACTGAATATCGTATTCCGTCAACACCACTTGCCATCTGGCAATCCTGCCCGAAAGAGCCTGCTTCTCGAAGACGTACTTGATCGGATCCATCTTCGAAATTAGCATGGTGGTGTGATTGAGCATGTACTGTCGTAAACGTTTGGCAGCCCAGGCTAGTGCCCAACACGTCTTCTCCAGCATCGAGTAGCGAGATTCACAGTCAGTGAACTTTTTACTCAAGTAGTAAATGGCATGCTCCTTTCTGCCCGTCTCGTCGTGCTGACCGAGAACACACCCCATACTATTCTCAAGAACTGTCAAGTACATGATTAATGGCCGTCCAGCCACTGGGGGTATCAAGATTGGAGGTTCCTGAAGATACTGCTTTATCTTATCGAATGCCTTCTGGCAATCCTCGTTCCAGGTAATTGCCTGATCTTTCTTTAAAAGCTTGAACATCGGTTCACACGTGGCCGTGAGCTGAGAGATAAACCTCGCAATGTAGTTTATTCTGCCCAAGAAACCACGAACTTCTTTTTCTGTTTTTGGCACTGGCATTTCTTGTAAGGCTTTTATTTTCGCAGGATCAACCTCGATGCCTCGTTCACTCACGATAAACCCCAGTAACTTTCCGGACCGTACTCCGAAAGTACACTTGTTAGGATTCAGCCTCAACCTGAACTTCCTAAGCCTCTCAAAAAGCTTCAGCAAATTGACCAGATGTCCCTCCTCCGTTTGGGACTTCGCAATCATATCATCAACATAGACTTCAATCTCATGATGAATCATATCATGAAAAAAAGTAACCATTGCTCGTTTGTAAGTGGCCCCTGCATTCTTCAGACCGAAAGGCATTACCTTGTAGCAAAACGTTCCCCAGGGAGTGATAAACATCGTTTTCTCCATGTCCTCCGGCGCCATCTTGATCTGGTTGTAACCGGAGAAGCCATCCATGAACGAAAACACAGAGAACTGGGCTGTATTGTCGACCAACACATCGATATGAGGCAGCGGGAAATCATCTTTAGGGCTCGCCCTATTCAAATCCCGATAATCGACGCACATTCGTACCTTACCGTCCTTCTTCGGTACAGACACTATGTTGGCGACCCACGGAGGGTAAGTGGTGACCGCTAAGAAGCCAGCATCAAGCTGCTTTTGCACTTCTTCTTTGATCTTAACGGCCATATCTGGTCTCGTCCTCCTAAGCTTCTGCTTAACGAGAGGACAATCTTCTCGCAGCGGCAAGTGGTGGACCACGATGTCCGTGTCAAGTCCAGGCATATCTTTGTATGACCAAGCAAAGATGTCACTATACTCTCTTAGCATCTCGACTAATCTCTGCTTGACATCATTCTGCAATGCAGCCCCTATCCTGACGTTTCTGACGAGCTCTTCAGAACCCAGATTCATGATCTCAATCTCCTCTTCATGAGGCAGAATAACTTTCTCCTCTTGTTTCAACAAGCGGGCCAACTCTTCAGGAAGGTCTTTGTCTTCATCAATCTCTTCTTCGGCTTGATAAGTCAGGCAATCGAAGTCGAAGTGAGCCGTAGAGGGTCCAGAGTCGATGTCATCTGTTATGTCGATCCTGCAATAACAAGGGTTAAGTTTAAAACAAGGATGTTCAGGTTAGCACAAACCCCATTGCCATTTTGTTGTTTTTCAAAACAAATATAAAACAGGAATAACAGAGATCATAATATTTGAATACGAAGAAAACGCCTTTGATTTATTAACAAAATGCATGTACATAATCCAACAAGGCCCTGACAATAAAACCACTATGCCCCGGGTAGGACATAGGGTTGTACAATGATTAGAAAAAAGTAAATCATTACTCTTCGTTTGTCATCTGGATGATATCCTTGATGGACCAATTGGTAAGGCCCTCGCCTGGCTTGCTTGGCTGGATCCAAGAGTCGAGGTCACAGTCGCTATCTCCGCTGTCTTCAGACACCGCGTTGATGCTTTCAAAAATCATTTCGCCGCTGGTAAAATGGATCGGCCCTTTACCTCGAGACGCACTGCTAGACGAAGAAGAAGCTTCAGCTCCAGGAGAATATCCCAATCCAAACTTATCTTGCTTGTTAGGTATCTCCAAAATTCGCCCCCAGCCTGGGGTGGATCCGGCTTGGACAACGGCCCGAGCTTCCTTGAATGAGGAGAGAGTCATCTCTGGCTTTTCTGTGACTACAGGAGCTACGTCCTTCACCTTGACAGCTTCGAACGCTTGGCATAGAGTCTCATGGATTTCGCCATCCATCTCCACATACTTGAAGGACGACAAATGGCTCACCATTATGTCTTCCTCGCCACACACGGTTACGATGCTTCCCCCGACAGCATATTTGAGCTTTTGGTGCAACGTGGAGGTCACGGCACCAGCAGCGTGGATCCACGGCCGGCCCAAGAGACAACTGTAGGCAGGCATGATGTCCATAATATAAAAGACCGCGTTGAACGTTTCCGGCCCGACTTGGATCGGTAGGGTCACCTCCCCGAAAACATGTCGTTTAGTTCCGTCGAACGCCTTCACCACCAGATCACTGGGTGTGCAGACCACTCCACGAGTATCCAACTTCATTAATGCCTTCTTCGGAAGAACATTAAGTGACGAACCTGTGTCCACCAGCACGTGCGACATGATTGTGCCCCTACACTCTATCGAGATGTGCAGAGCGCTGTTGTGATTTCTCCCCTTCGGCGTCAGCTCCAAGTATGTGAAACCTAGCCCATTTCCCGCATTTACGTGGGCTACAACCTCTTCTAGCTGATTTACCGATATTTCTTGCGGTACATAGGCGGCGTTCAACACCTTCAGCAGCGCATTGCGGTGTGCTTCAGAACACAGCAACAAGTTCAGAATGGAAATCTTCGAGGGCTTCTGATGGAGATGATCCACAGTCTTGTAGTCACTCTTTTTAATCAACCGCATAAACTCCTCGGCATCTTTAACAAGCAAGTCTTTTTCTACCCCACACGGGGCCTCTTCAGCGACTTTACTTTTACCCTTATCGGCCGCATCAGCTCTGACCGCTTTATCCGCCACGACTTCTGGTGGTGAAAACACTCTTCCGCTGCGAGTAATACCACTGATTCCCGCAAGGTTCTCCGCAGTCGACCCAAACGATTCCAGCTCCAACCTCTGTCCGTTACAGTAGACTTCAGCCCCATAATGCCACAGGACAACGTTAGTGCTTTCAAAGGGTATCGGCCCAGCTTTGGTAATAGTAATTATGGGCGGTCTGGATGCAGAAATAGTTATCGGCCGGCGAGGGATGGTGATGGTGGCGACTTCATCGGCCTGCTTCAGTACTACCTCCCCTGATCCACTTTCAGCCCTCCGGCTAAACTGCAGAATCCCTTCAGTCATCAGACTCTGAATTCCTTCTACCAACTGCTCACATCCATCAGAACATGCGGCACAGTCCATACATAGCTCTCTGCAACCCAGAAAGAACCCTCTTTTCAGCAACTTAGCTTTAACGAAGCTAAGCGGCGTCTTTAGATCTCTGACATCAGTAAACAAATCCAAATTCTCTTCTTCGATAATGGCGTTCACGCCGCCTCCCCTATGATTCGGCATAGGATTCTTCGTGACATTTGGCGCATTATCGGAGAAGTTGATGATCTTGGCATCCACCATGTCCTGCACCTTATGCTTGAAGGCTTTGCAGTTCTCTATTGTGTGGCCTGGTGCCCCTGAGTGAAAATCACAAGTGGCATTCGCGTCGTACCCTGGCGGAGGTGCCCCTGTCAAGGGAGTCAGCGTCCTCTTCTGGATCAACTGTAGCTGAAGCAAAGTCTGCAAGAGTTGCGCGTACGACATGGGCGGTGTCTCGAAGTGATGGTTCGCCAAAGGTGCCCGATTTTGGTACTTTTTGTATCCTTGTTGATTCGGTTGCTACTGCTGCTGCTGCGGAGCTGCCGGGATATTTATACTGGCCACCTGCTGATGAGGACCTTTGCCCTTTCTTCGAGCGTTGGTCACAGCGCTCGCTTCTCCTTCTCGCCTTTTGCCAGCATAAGGTTTCTTTCCGCCTCCAGCTGAGGATGACTCACCTTGAATTTTCCTGATCTTGATCCCATTTTCGACGTGCTCACCCGTGATAATGAGATCTGAGAACGTCCCAGACATACTGCTGACTAACTTCGCATAGTAAACCCCTGGGAGGGTGGCTACAAACATCTGCACGAGCTCGCATTCAACCATCGGCGGCTGAACCCTAGCTGCCAACTCACGCCACCGCTGGGCGTACTCCTTAAACCCTTCATTGTTCCTCTACGACAGATTCTGCAGCTGAACTCGGTTTGGGGCCAAGTCACTATTGTATTGGTAGTGGTGCACAAATGCTTCAGCAAGATCCTTCCATGTGCGCACACTAGTGGGCTCCAGACCCATGTACCACTCAAGGGATGGCCCGGAAAGACTGTCTTGGAAGAAGTGCATCAGCAACTTCTCATCTTCAGAATGGGCAGACATTTTTCTGTAGTACGATCTCAGGTGGACACGAGGGCAAGTGGTGCCCTTATATTTTTCAAAATCAGGTACCTTGAACTTAGGAGGCACCTTGAAATCAGCAATTAGCCCCAACTTGGACATATCAACGCCCAAAGTATTCTGATTCTCGATGTCTCTCATCTTGTCTTCAAGTGCCTTGAATCTAAGCCGTGCTTCAGCATTCAGCTCCCATTCAGCACCTCTCTGAGAGAACACATCGTCCTGACGATCCTCTAGCCATGGCGGAGGCACAAACAGATTCCCGACGCCTGCATTGCCGTTGCCCGATCCGACATTGACATTAGCTCCCAGACTCCCATTACCGACGCCCGTCGTATTGAGTCCGATGTTGGTCATCACATTGCCGTTAGCACTGCCGTTTCCCCCGGTAACGGGAACACCATTCTGCGGAGTTTCAACTGGTGGAGGAGTAGGCACAGTCCCCCCATGGAGTACGCCGTTTCTATCAACCCTCGAAATCAAAAGCTGAACCAAAGTTCTGAGCTGCTCTTGGCCATTAGCGACCGCTTGCATGAGCTCCATGAAGCGATCCATCCTTTCGCGGAGTTCCTGAACCTCAGTTTGCACTTGCTCCATGATCCTGATTTGATTAGCTCTAGTCGGATAGCAGTGAATCGGTCTCTGATCAATCCTAGAACCACCTGGAACAACCTGAAACGACCTGCGACAACCCCTGAAACAACCTGAAATAACCTGGAAAACACAAAAGGGTTAGGAAAACAACAAAATGCTCGTCATGCAAATGCATGCGTGTGTCTGTGCGTTGGGGAGATTTCCCCCGATCCTAGTGCCTGAGTGCCAGTGCTGATAATAAGAAGAAGTCTGAGTCCAATCATGGAAATAACAATCTCATATATAAAGAAAGCCCATCAAGGCAGTACACAACATCAGCGAGTACAAGACGAATCAACAGCATGACCTCAGCCAACAAGCCTGGTGATGGTCAGCATACAGCAATGATCAAAACAAAAGGAATACAAAAAGTCAAGTACGGCCACGGGCGCGATACTCTTCTAACAACTCCTTAGTTTCTGGATGATCAGGCAGAGTGAGTAACCCCTCGACGAGTAATTCCCTCTGCACAATGGTATACTGAAGTTCTTCGACCGAACCTTCCCATGCTCCTTCGCCGAAGCAATCTTCTAACTTCCTTTTCTTGGACTCAAACGTCAGTTTGCGCTCCTTCAGGTTAACGAGAGCCCTGTTGAGCTGGCCTTCGGCGGCGTATCTGCGAGCGGTTTCCTCATCAAACCTCTTCTCACTATCCTTCACCTGGGCTTCCAGCTTGGCGATCTGTAGCATCAGCTTATCCTCCCGCTCTTTCCTGGTGGCCAGGGAAGCCTTCCAGTGCTGGTTGAACTTGGATATCCTCCGATATGCCTCGTCCAAGTGCTGCTTCTTCGTAGCCAGTACGTCATTGACAGCTTTGAAGTCTTGACCCATGCGTTCACGCTCGGCTATCTGCTTAGTCAGGTCTGTACCCAGCTGGTTCACCAGCTCTGTCTGCCTCTTGTAAGCATGAACGGCCTCGTTCCTCTTGCTTCGGAGTTGAGCCAACTCTTTCTCCAGTTCTTTATTCGCCCGCTTCAATTCATCTCACTCAGCTAACACCTGATTATGCTGCTGAATGGGCACAGTAGTAGGCTCTTCGATCATTGGAGGGCTTTCTGGCTTGGCATGAGGAAACGACATCCCTATAGCATCTGCTCTGGCTCTGACCCAAGTCACATACGGAGGGTAGGCTTGGTTGTTGCTTCTCCCCAGCAATGGCTTTCCTCGCTTACTGATACCATTCCAGGCGCGCTGAAGCTTGGATAACAGATCCCCCTCTAGAAGACCAGTGAGGTACAGAGATTCCTGCACCTCTTCATCCTTTGGCGGAGCTCTCAAAGCATACGCGAACTGTCGGACCAGCAAAGACGGATTGTAGTTTATACAGCCTTTCCTGCCTATCAAAGGCACGTTAGGAAACCCGTTGCAGCTGAAGATCACCTCAGTACCCAACATATCTCTGTCAAACCAGTCAATATCCTCCGCAGATAAACTCATCAGACGCTCATACCACTCAGTTGTGGCTGCAGACGAGACAAAAGGACCCCTCTTGGGCAGATGGCTATCAAGCCATTTGTAAAGTAAGGGTACACAGCATGAGACATTCTTGCCCCTCTTGTTTTCGTTTTTGTAGTGGATAGAATGGTAGACATCTCCTATCAAGGTAGGGACTGGATTCCTTGAAGCAAAGATATGAAATGCGTCAAAGTCCACAAAATCGGGCATATTGGGGAACAGAATGATGCCATATATGCACAAAGCGAGGATGGCATTGAACGCGACCCAACATCCGTCCTTGGTGCACTGCTGAGCCTTTCCCACTAAAAACTGCAAGGAGAACCCATGAACCTTGTTCCAACTAGTCAATACCAACTCGGAGGCATCCAGATGAAGTGAAGGAGCTAAACCAACCAGATCAGGCTCAGCGTCCATATGAACAAAAGGCGTCTGCCTCTTGATAGGCACACCTAACAAGTCAGCATATTTCTCTAGTGTGGGCGCGAGAACAAAATCCTGGAAAGTGAAACATCTCAACGGAGGGTCGTAGAACTGCAGCAGAGCCTGCAACCCATTCAACTCGAACACAGAAGGTTTACGAACCAAACCGAGCAACTTGCCATAAGAGTTTCTGAACTCATCCCTCACAGAATCATCTGCTAAAGCTATCAAACCAGTCAGCTTAACCACATCAGGGGTAGGGAACTTGTAAGCCACAGTCTTCCTCAGAGAACCCATAACAAATACAATAGGAGGCAAGAAATCCTGGATCGGGGAAAACGGTACCTGCAACACAGACACACGTTAATGAAATGCAAATGAGTATGCAAACTAATGCAAAATGCAATCATGCAACAAGAGATCAAGGCAACTGTGCTATGGAGATTCTGTATCAACAAAACCATAACGCTGCTCTATCAAGAACAACCACTGATAAGAAGAAAACCCTGGTGTAGGGCCATAAATCTGCTCTGTCAAGAACAACCATCTGATAGGGCCATATATAGGATCATAATTCTGCTTTGTCAAGAACAATTGTCTGATAATAAAGACCTCTGATATAGGACCAAGAAATCTGCTCTATCAAGAACAAACATCTGATAATAAAACTCTGTTCTATCAAGAACAAACATACATCTGCTGATGAGATCTTCAGACCCCAATCATAAATCTGCTCTGTCAAGAACAAACAGCTGATGACCAAAACTCTGCTCTATGAAGAACAAACATCCGGTAATAACACTCTGCTCTATCAAGAACAAACATCTGATAATGGGATCTTTAGACCCCAGTCATAAACCTGCTCTGTCAAGAACAAATACACATCCGATGATAAGATCCTCTTATTAAAACCTGCTCTATCAAGAACAAATACACATCCGATGATAAGATCCTCTGATCAAAACCTGCTCTATCAAGAACAAATACACATCTGATGATAAGATGCTTTGATCAAAACCTGCTCTATCAAGAACAAATACACATCTGATGATAAGATGCTCTGATCAAAACCTGCTCTATCAAGAACAAATACACATCTGATGATAAGATCCTCTGATCAAAACCTGCTCTATCAAGAACAAATACACATCTGCAGATGAGAACCTCAGATCCCAACAAAACTGATCCACTATCAAGAAAACCAGGTGGTATGAAGGTCAAAGTTTCCTGCAATAAACCCAACCCTGCTCACAGGTATGGACCTAAACTGACTCAGGTTCGGCATCCTATGTGTTCATCAGCGTCACAGACATTCAAGAGGGGTGATATGATACCCAGAAGGTGTGGCATCACCAGCTCATGAAGCGGCCTCACTCGGCTGAATCACAAATGATCGGTCCCCAGAGTCGACAATCCACCAAACCAGCAACCGTCTCAACCCAAAGGGTTGAAAGAGAATCCAACCGGGAGAACCTCGTCTGAGCGTGGATTTCATGAGACACTAGTGCCTGCAAAGCAAGCACGCGCCCACTAATTTCCACAACTAATGCTATGTTTACTCAAGCCTGGGTCTGGCTTCTCACTCATCAGAATGCCCCTCCCACAACAGCATAGATAATCATATCATACTGAAAATAAAATGCGGGAAGTAAAATGCGAGAAATAAAATGCGATAAATAAACACAGCCCAACAAGTAATCATACAAGCGCTAAGATTGACTCTCATAGGGAACCGGAGAACCAGAGATTCCGGGTTCGATCCCCAGCAGAGTCGCCAGCTGTCGCTTTCGCGAAAATAAGGTGCCGGCACAACAGAAAAGTCTCCACCTTTCGTTATTTATCCCTCGGAGCGGGAAAGGAAATGATCGGAAAAACCTAACGAAAAAGGGTAAGATAAGGTCGTCGCAACCATTGTCTAGGTTCGGAAGTCGGTTACGCAAGGGGAAGGTATTAGCACCCCTCACGTCCGTCGTACTCGACGGGATCCACGCTTGTTGTATTTACTGGACGAGTTGTTTATCTATCTACCTATCAAGGCTGGCTTAAAAAAGAAAAGAAAATGACTCGGCAAAGCGCCGCGCTTTATGCCTACGTATTCTCATCAGAGAACGAGAAATCAGAGTCAACGTAGTTCGACCTACGACGGGTTACGGGGAAGATGGCTCGCCAATACATCAGTATTGTGCCTACGTACTCTCAACAGGTATGAGAGATCAGAGCTTACGTAGTTCGGGGCACTACGGATTATTTCCTGTCTTTTACGGAAGAAGTGTTTTTTATTGTGTTTGCAATTTCAATCGCACTAGAGACTATGACCTGAGAGTGAATGTGTCGCATGTCACCCAAAGGGTACCATACTAAACATCCAGACTGTGGAAAAGAAACTCTCCCACAATCCTTTCTCAGATAGCTTAAGGCTCGTAACGTACGAAAGAAATCATTCATGATTAATGTATCTTAAGCTGCTTTGAGATGAGAAGAGAACAGGCCCAACTAGGAGGGAGACTATCAAGTCCTATTGTTGTCATGCCAAGGATTCATCCTATGGTTGAGGTTTGAAACAGGGAACTCCTAGAAGTTATCATGCATAGGTTTCAACCTAAAGTTCTATCATCATTCCCTTATCAAAGGAAATGAGAGTCCTAAGGGATCATGTCAATGATACACAGAAACAGATAAGCATCAGCTTAAACAGTAAACGACTGTAGAATGCATGCAATGCAAGTGAGGGAGGAAATGTGTGTGGGGCATCAGCCTCCACAAGCTCATCTCAACCTCAAGCCATAATGGATAACAGTAATCATACTGAAAAGATAACATGCTGTCAAGCAAAATACAGTAAACTGCAATCATACAGAAGAAATAGAATAAAATGCCATAAGGCAAACAAACCACATGGGCAAGGGAGCAGGGCTCTACCGAATACCCGCAAGCAAAGCCACACAGTAACAGTACAAGCAGAGGGAGCAACTCAACCTCTAGTGCAATCATGCTCCTAGATTAAAGTTATTCTAGATATGGACTTATTCTAATGCATCAAGCAAGTCAAACAAGGCACATCAATACAGAAGAGAAACAAAGAAGAAAGCAGATCAACTCCTCTCCCTTCCAACTCCAAGCTTCAGCTCTTCTAACAACAACTCAGTCTTCAGACCTTCATCACTCTTGACAAATATCAATTTGCTTCCCCAGGTTTCAACCCTTCACATAAGTTTCAACTTATCCTCTTCTTCAAGCTTCAGCTCCTTAATCAGTTCCACCTTCAGGCTTCACTCTCAATCACAAGTATCAACTTGATTCCTTTGGGATCTTCAACCTTCAAAGTAAGTATCAACTTAATCTTTGATCTTCAAGCTTCAGCTCTATACTCAATCTCAATTGAATCTTCTTCATAAGTATCAACTTAGTCTTCAGGCTCTCAAGCTCTCCTTGCTTTACCAGTCTCAACTTGGTCTGCACCTCTTACAAGCTTCAGCTTCTCATGGAATCATCCTCTTTGATCACTTAGATGTGTCAACTTCATCCTTCAATCTTTGTTGGATCTTCATTGGGTCTTCAAGTATCAACTTGCTCTTGTTGCTTGCTCCTCAAGCTTCAGCTGAAATGACAATGCTCAAGGACTTACTCTTCTACACTCTTCAATGAACTCTTCATCTTCACACTCAAGCTGAACATCCCTCAAGATACTCAAACCAGGAGAAATCACTTAACTGGATAAGCTGGGGACATTAAGCTGCTTATTGACCACCAAAGGTGACCTATAAGGGTTCAACATCAAAAGAAGGGTTCCCTCAAAGGTTCTACCTCCTAGGTACCATCACTTATCCCTCCAAAGGGGGGAGGTGAATACCATGGAAGGACCTTGAATCATGGGGAGGAATGGAGGTGAAAGATACCATCCATGTTTAAGAAAGAAGTTAACTAATTCTAAGCTCTCCCTAATCCCTAACCCTAAAGCCACAACAAAACAGACAAGACTCCAAGCTCTCAAGCTCCTTCTTCAACTTCCAAGTCTTCTACTATGCTCCTCCATGCTCCTCAAAGCAAAATCAAGCCCACCAAGCCCACAAAGCAAAGCAAACAAAATACAAGCCCACAAGGGCAACAGAAACAACCATCAATTACAAAAATCAATTAAAAATAGTATACCATCATATTAAAATCTAATATAATTTCTAGGGGATCCTATATACCTACCCTTAATACCCTATATGTCCCAATATCTAACTTGACCTAGAATCCCAAAATTCTAGTGTTATGGTGGACCTATGTTAAGGATTAACCTAAATTTACACAACCTAAAGTCATCTAAGCAAAACTAATCAAATATTAATCACAAAATTATGGAATAAATCCATAGGGGAGCTAAAGTCCTAATCTAACTATCCTAAAAAGAATGGCATAAAAATATGAAGGGAACTAGCTACACAAAATTCTACAAGTGCATGCATCAACATAAAAGGAATTAAAATGCTATTAAAAGAGAAAATACACAAAAGATATTAAAAATGCATGAAATTCAGATATTTTTATTTTATAATTTTCTAGACATTATCATGAAATGGGAGAAAAAATCCCCATAAAAAAATCGTCATTTTTCTATTTATTATGATTTTTCAAAGTTTAATGAAAAATGGAGAAAAAGAAATTAAAATATGAAAACCTTGGTGTGAATAGCAATGCCAGACAGTTCATTTTCCAGGTGGGCTTAAAATGGGGGTACGATTAGTAAGGTGCGCTAGGCCCAGTTTCCATCAGAAAATTAATTCACAAATTATAAAGAAAAAGAAAAAGAAACGGTGCAGAAAGTAACAAAAACTAGTTCATTATCTAATGGGCCATGATTTGGGGGTGTGGATATCAAATGAGCCCAAGATCTCATTTAAATGAAACGCTTCATTTTGGATGTCTTCAGACTCCCCTTTCACACGTGAGATTAAACCACAACCCTCAGATCTGACCCTAATCAATGAGTCCACGCCTGATCAAACGGCCAACACTTCGTCTTCTTCCTTCAGCCATGGAAATGGAGGGAAAGCTCCATGAACAAAGCTTCAAAGTGAATCTTCACCCCAATCGTATCACCTCAATTCTCCATGAAAAACTACAATTCAAAACCCTAGTTCATCCAGAATTTCACCCTGAATCTAACCATGGTATCAAAATCAACTGAAACCTTCTCAAGCCTAAAACACGAATCAAACCTCCAAATATTCTCAGGAATCAAAGTTCACCATTCTTGAAATTGATTACCTCAGAATGATCACCACTTCACACTGGTTAATTCTTGATATCTAATTCATGCTATAGCTCACTATATCTCATGTTCTTGGTCAAAACAAAAATGGTGTCATCAACTCAACCTTCACCAATTGATCTCAAACTTCCCAGAATCCAACACCTAATTGTCTCTAACCGTTCTAACCTAACAATTTTACCTAATTATGCTTAAATCATGGTGTAGAAGAAAGTTTACTAACCTGTCAAATCTTGAACACCAGATAGGGTAATCCTCCACTTCAAGCTCTCAAACTCTTCAGAATCGATCCTTGAATGATGATAAAGCTTCTGTTTGCAAAAGATTGGGCCAAGAAAGCTTGAATCTCCAAACCCGATGGTGACTTGCAACCTTCAAAATCCAAGTGCTATCTCTTCAATTCTCCATGGTTTTGCCTTCAATTTGGTCTGCACAGCTTCAGTGTGATCAATGGAATGTGTTTGGATTGAAAGAAGGAATGGAAATGAATCAGAATGAAGAGTTTGATTTCAACTTGCAATGGAAGCAATTGAAATGGCTATCTCACTCTTCTCTCAAATCTCTCACCAACCTTGCATATGAGCAAGTTCTAAATCATATATAGAATGGTTTAGACTCATCTAGAACCATCTGGAACCATCCAATGAGAAATTGGGATTCTCATGTCATGAGTTTATGGATTCATCCATCTCATGTATCATCTCATGCCATAGCCCCTTGCAGCACTTTCCTTGACCTGAAATTCTCCTTAGATGAGATATATGACATGTTAAGACACTTAGCTAGCTTGTACATTGAGTTTCCTTGAGTTTTGCATTTGAACCTTAAGATGCAAGTAACCATTTTCCAAAGCAACCCCATGATTTAGGCCTCAATTCAAAAAAGTAGCTGAAAAATTGTTTCTAAAATGTTCTTTGGAGTCAAAATGACCTATCATATGCCATGGTTTGGATGTGCAACTTGGGATTTCCAATTTCCAACTTCAACTTATTTAACTTATGCCTCCATTTTAGGTCATTTTTATCACTTTTTGCTACAAGACTTTTCAACATCTCATGACCTCCCTACTAGCCTTAAAACATCATTCTAAGCAAGTTTGATGTTGAATATTTTTCCATTTGAAGCTTGGAAATAGGAGATATGGCCTCATGCTTGAAATGACCTATAATCTCCAAATGACCAAAATGCCCTTGACTTGTCAAAGCCATAACTTGAGTTCTACAAATCTTATTCAGGACTTCTAGTACTCTCTAGAAAGCTAAGAAGATGAGGAACAACATTCATGTTGACAAAAAGTTCATAGGAATCATCCTTCTTGGGCAAAAGTTGGATGCAAGTTGGGTGACTTTCAAGGACCCAGATTCACATACCTCAGATGACCTGTAACTTGTCAAAGTCATAACTTGAGCTCTACAAATCATATCAAGGACTTCTAGTACTTAAATTAAAGTTAAGAACAATCTCTTCAACATTCATGTTGGGGGCAAGATGAGATGACAATCACATCTTGAGCTAAACTGCCTTGAAGATAGGGACCAAACTAGGGGATTTTACACTGTCAAGCCTTAGAAACCCTAGCTTGAAACTTCTCAAACTCCTTAATCATGATGATTTGATCTTGGAATAATCCTTATAGCATATCAATGCATCAATCCATGATCACATGGCTCTTGGATTAGGTCTCAACCCTCTCCAAATCATCAGTTGACCTAGGGTTGACCTAGTCAAACCCTAATTGCACCACTCATGGCTGAGTCTTCTTATTCTTGTACAATGGCCTCTCTAGGATTCATGATGGCTTTCAAGACATCTCATAAGCTCTCTCAAAGCTTCAAGTTCATCCTCATAGCTTCAGAACCATCTGAGGGGCTCCCACAACTCTTAAGTTAGGAGGCACACAACTTTGGCTTCAACCAACCTCCCTGAGGATCTCTTAACTTCTCTGACAAGGATATCAACCCTTGAACACTTGAATAACCTTCTTGGCTATCTTCATAGTATCATATAACTCTTGATGGGTAGTCATACCTCTTGATATACTGCACACATCAATGAGAAGCAGATGATAATGCTAGTGAACACAAGCTAGGTAAAGAAATGTTGGTCAAATTTTGGGGTGCAACAGCTGCCCCTATTCAAACGGCTTGAACCTGGCTGGGTGAGGAGCGAACGGATCTTAACCAATCAAGGTGCGAGACGGTTAAATACCAACAACCCGAAAATTTGCCAGCTGCACAAGTACACGGTACTCTGGTGGGAGCAAATCTTCGAAAACGGAACTATCAGCTGCACGACAACTAGCTGGAGAATCGGTCACACTGTAACCGGTGATACAGGGTCGATCATGCCGTCAGGCATCCAGATTCCTCGGGACTCATCAGGTCAACCATCAGGTTGATCACGTTAAATCATGCCATCAAGCATTCAAAGAAAACTTTCGGGCATCATCCGGACTTCATCAGCAAGTCGGGAATGGAATTCTTGGTCAATCATGAACCAGTTGGGAATATCCAAACCTCTGCCATCAGGCACTCCGCATCAGCTGAGAGAACTGCTTCATTAACAGTTGGACTTCAATCATCAAGTCTTCAGGGGAAGTTTCAACTTCGCTGTTCAGAAACCTGCTGGGGATGACGCGTCTCCGCTGGGGATTCTGGAGGACTATCAAGTAACTCTGCTTCGGGGATCCAGAAATCATTCTGGATGAATCAAATCTGCTGAGGACTTCAAGAATCATCTTGGACAAATAACTCCGTTGGGGACTTCAAGAATCATCTTGAACCGATAACTATGCTGGAGCTTTCAGGAATCATCCTGAGCAAACACTCTGCCGGGGACTCTAAGCATCAGCTTGAGCAACCAACTCTGGCGACTGCACTGGGGATCTTAAGAATCATCTTAAGCAAGCGACCTCGCTGGGGAATTCAAGAATCATCTTGATCCGAAGACTTCGTTGGGGAAAATTTCAGGAATCATCCTGAGCAATCAATTCTGCGGCGGAACACCTGCAAAACAAGAACGGTAACAACCTAGATCATGTTTATTATGCATATGCTTCGGCAACGGCACAATGCTCCACACGGTGGAAATGCTATAAATGCTATGCAGTCATGCATAATGATGCGATCCTGTCAGCAAAATAAATGCTGAAGGGAGAATCCTCCTGTCAAGGAGAAAGAACCACTCAGATAGAGGAATCATCCTGCTGAGGAGAACAAGGTCACACCAATCTCAATTGGACTCCGCAGGGGATACAACTTCAGTTGACTGCTGCGGGGGAACGAAGCTCTACGAGAACCTGGACCTGCTGAGGGAAAGCGATATCAATCGCGGGAATAGACTGCACGGCCTTCACGGCTACCTCTCTGGGAATAACGACTCCGGTGGGGAAATGCAGCATCAGCTATTCAACACTCCACTGGGGAAAACCATTCATGGCCCGAGCGGCTTCCAAGGATTCGGCTCTCTTGGGGATCTGCAAACTTGGCTGAGGAAGAAGAAATCATTCTGCTTACCAGGGAGAGTACGACTCTGTGGGGAATCTCAATTCCGCTGGGGAAGAAGGAATCATCCGGCTTCAGGGGAGAGTACGACTCTGTGGGGAATCTTAATTCCGCTGGAGACTTCAGTCTTGTACCATCAGTTGCTGCACACTTCAGTATGACTCAGCTGAGGAGATGACATTCCTTCAGGATGCATCTGATTGGGGAGAGAATCTTCTCTGCCTGGGGAGACATATCAATGCTCACGATCTTGGGCTCAGACTCTGCAGGGAGAGGCTGCTGAACCTTGCTGGAGAAGGAGGAATCATCCTGCTTGGGGATGCGCACGACGCACTGCCTGGAATATGCTACACCTGTAACAACACGAACAAACAGACAAGACACCCTTCTCAAAGGGACCTATCAAGGTTATCATCTTGTGGCAATGTTTAAGCAATTCATTGTTTCAACAATCAGTGGCCTAGGCCAGTAAGTTTATGTATGCGCATTTTATCAAAAACATCGGCGTTCTTTTTCGCAAACAAAACAGGTAAATGCTAAACAGGCAAACAGAATTGCTGAATAGTATACATTTTATTGATAATGAACCCCTGAATGGGTAAAAATGTTTTACAACAGATGCAAGCTTCTGGAATGAGGAAGCCACGCAAAAATAAATCATAAATATACATCAGTATATACAAATGTCGGCAACGAGGCGTAGACGAACACCATGAGTTGATCCCTCTATGACCCACTCGACTTCGATACTTCTCCGACTCTTCAGCTTCAGAAGAGATTGATTCAGATAAACGGCCCTCAGGTCTTCCAAACCACCAACAAAGAAAGTCCATACGCGGAACGCAGTCATTTGCTTTTTCAAATCCCTAACTTTTGCGTGAACCGCCCTTTGCGGGTTTTCAGTTCACCGGGATACCCTTTTTTGCCAAAGTCGCCCATCCGGGCTTTCGACTTTGCGGGTGTGCATTTTTTCAATTTATATCCCTAATTTTTTCCCGAACCTTTTTCCTTTTTTATGGTTCGCCGGGATGCCCCATTTTTGCCTGGACTCTCTTTTTACTGTCCAGCGGGTTGCTTTCAAGCAAAGTGTTTTTTAACTGTGTCCGCGTTCACCGGGGATGCAAAATCTTCACCATCCATCGTGGATAACAACAAAGCTCCTCCCGAGAAGACCTTGCTGACGACGTACGGACCTTCGTAATTGGGAGTCCACTTGCCCCGGTGATCGGAGTATGGAGGAAGAATCTTCTTCAGGACGAGATCACCCGTCTGAAAGCTTCTAGGACGCACCTTCTTATCATAAGCTTTCTTCATTCGGCTCTGGTATAAACGACCATGAGCAATCGATGCTAACCTCTTCTCGTCCATCAGGCTGAGTTGGTTCAGTCGGTTCGTAATCCATTCTGCCTCGTCGAGTTTCACATCAACCAAAACTCGCAAAGAAGGGATCTCCACTTCTAACGGTAGAACTGCTTCCATACCGTACACTAAGGAGAAAGGAGTTGACCCGGTCGACGTACGTACCGTCGTACGATAACCGTGCAATGCAAATGGCAGCATCTCGTGCCAATCCTTGTATGTCACAACCATCTTCTGAACAATCTTCTTTATGTTCTTATTGGCCTCTTCAACGGCGCCATTCATCTTCGGCCGATAAGGAGATGAGTTGTGGTGTTCAATCTTGAAACTCTGGCACAGCTCCTTCATCATCTTGTTATTCAGATTCGAACCATTATCAGTAATGATCCGCTCGGGAATTCCGTAACGACAGATGATGTCCCTCTTTATGAATTTAGCCACCACCTGCTTGGTCACATTAGCGTATGAGGCTGCCTCCACCCACTTGGTGAAGTAGTCGATAGCTACTAGAATGAAGCGATGACCATTAGACGCAGTGGGCTCGATCTTGCCTATCATGTCGATGCCCCACATGGAGAACGGCCACGGGGAGGACATGACATTTAACGGGCACGGCGGCACATGAACTTTATTAGCATAAATCTGGCATTTATGACATCTCTTCGCGAATTTAAAGCAATCCGATTCCATCGTCAGCCAGTAGTATCCTGCTCTCAGGATCTTTCTCGTCATAGCGTGTCCGCCGGCGTGCGTACCAAATGTGCCTTCATGGACTTCTTCCATGAGCATACTCGCCTCTTTCTCATCTACACATCTGAGTAGCACGAGATCATGGTTTCTCTTATACAACACTCCATCAGGATTGAGATAAAAATTTCCAGACAGCCTCCTCAGAGTCTTCTTATCCTGGGTTGACGCACCCGCAGGTTACTCCTTAGTCATAAGGAAAGTCTGGATGTCGTGGAACCATGGCTTGCCGTCGGCGGCTTCCTCGATCGCAAAGACAAATACAGGTCTATCAAGACGAGAAAGGACAATTCTTGGAGCCTCATTCCAAAAATTGACTTTATACATCGAAGCTAACGTGGCTAAGGCATCAGCCATCTGATTTTCAGCCCTGGGCACATGATGGAGTTCCACTCGATCAAAGAACGGAAGTAGCCTTCTGGCATAATTCATGTACGGCACCAAATTCGATTGACGAGTCTCCCACTCCCCTTTAATCTGGTTGATCACAAGCGCCGAGTCACCATATACGTCTAGGTTCTTGATTCTCAAATCAATCGCCTCTTCTAGACCCATGATGCATGCTTCGTACTCCGCTTCATTATTGGTGACTGGAAACGTCAGTCTCGCAGTGAACGGGATATGGGATCCGTGGGGAGTCGTGATGACCGCCCTAATGCCACTTCCGTAGGAATTAACCGCCCCGTCAAATATCAACTTCCACTGGGACTTCCTATCTGGCCCCTCGTCGGGCAATGGTTCATCGCAATCCTTCGCTTTGAGAAACATGATATCCTGATCAGGGAATTCAAATTTCATCGGCTGGTAATCTTCGATCGGCTGTTCGGCAAGGTAATCAGACAATACGCTTCCCTTGATGGCTTTCTGGGAAACATACTGAATATCGTATTCCGTCAACACCATTTGCCATCTGGAAATCCTGCCCGAAAGAGCCTGCTTCTCGAAGACGTACTTGATCGGATCCATCTTCGAAATTAGCATGGTGGTGTGATTGAGCATGTACTGTCGTAAACGTTTGGCAGCCCAGGCTAGTGCCCAACACAGTCAGTGAACTTTTTACTCAAGTAGTAAATGGCATGCTCCTTTCTGCCCGTCTCGTCGTGCTGACCAAGAACACACCCCATACTATTCTCAAGAACTGTCAAGTACATGATTAATGGTCGTCCAGCCACTGGGGGTATCAAGATTGGAGGTTCCTGAAGATACTGCTTTATCTTATCGAATGCCTTCTGGAAATCCTCGTTCCAGGTAATTGCCTGATCTTTCTTTAAAAGCTTGAACATCGGTTCACACGTGGCCGTGAGCTGAGAGATAAACCTCGCAATGTAGTTTATTCTGCCCAAGAAACCACGAACTTCTTTTTCTGTTTTTGGCACTGGCATTTCTTGTATGGCTTTTATTTTCGCAGGATCAACCTCGATGCCTCGTTCACTCACGATAAACCCCAGTAACTTTCCGGACCGTACTCCGAAAGTACACTTGTTAGGATTCAGCCTCAACCTGAACTTCCTAAGCCTCTCAAAAAGCATCAGCAAATTGACCAGATGTCCCTCCTCCGTTTGGGACTTCGAAATCATGTCATCAACATAGACTTCAATCTCATGATGAATCATATCATGAAACAAAGTAACCATTGCTCGTTGGTAAGTGGCCCCTGCGTTCTTCAGACCGAAAGGCATTACCTTGTAGCAAAATGTTCCCCAGGGAGTGATAAACGTCGTTTTCTCGATGTCCTCCGGCGCCATCTTGATCTGGTTGTAACCGGAGAAGCCATCCATGAACGAAAACACGGAGAACTGGGCTGTATTGTCGACCTACACATCGATATGAAGCAGCGGGAAATCATCTTTAGGGCTCGCCCTATTCAAATCCCGATAATCGACGCACATTCGTACCTTACCGTCCTTCTTCGGTACAGACACTATGTTGGCGACCCACGGAGGGTAAGTGGTGACCGCTAAGAAGCCAGCATCAAGCTGCTTTTGCACTTCTTCTTTGATCTTAACGGCCATATCTGTTCCGTCCTCCTAAGCTTCTGCTTAACGGGAGGACAATCTTCTCGCAGCGGCAAGTAGTGGACCACGATGTCCGTGTCAAGTCCGGGCATATCTTCGTATGACCAAGCAAAGACGTCACTATACTCTCTTAGCATCTCTAGTAATCTCTGTTTGACATCATTCTGCAATGCAGCCCCTATCTTGACGTTTCTGACGAGCTCTTCAGAACCCAAATTCACGATCTCAATCTCCTCTTCATGAGGCAGAATAACTTTCTCCTCTTGTTTCAACAAGCGGGCCAACTCTTCAGGAAGGTCTTCGTCTTCATCAATCTCTTCTTCGGCTTGATAGGTCGGGCAATCGAAGTCGAAGTGAGCCGAAGAGGGTCCAGAGTCGATGTCATCTGTTATGTGGATCCTGCAATAACAAGGGTTAAGTTTAAAACAAGGATGTGCATGTTAGCACAAACCCCATTGCCATTTTGTTGTTTTTCAAAACAAATATAAAACAGGAATAACAGAGATCACAATATTTGAATACGAAGAAAACGCCTTTGATTTATTAACAAAATGCATGTACATAATCCAACAAGGCCCTGACAATAAAACCACTATGCCCCGGGTAGGACATAGGGTTGTACAATGATTGGAAAAAAGTAAATCATTACTCTTCGCTTGTCATCTGGATGATATCCTTGATGGACCAATTAGTAAGGCCCTCGTCTGGCTTGCTTGGCTGGATCCAAGAGTCGAGGTCACAGTCGCTATCTCCGCTGTCTTCAGACACCGCGTTGATGCTTTCGAAAATTATTCCTCCGCTGGTAAACTGGATCGGCCCTTTACCTCGAGACGCACTGCTAGAAGAAGAAGAAGCTTCAGCTCCAAGAGAATATCCCAACCCAAACTTATCTTGCTTGTTAGGTATCTCCAAAATTCGCCCCCAGCCTGGGGTGGATCCGGCTTGGACAACGGCCCGAGCTTCCTTGAATGAGGAGAGAGTCATCTCTGGCTTTTCTGTGACTACAGGAGCTACGTCCTTCACCTTGACAGCTTTGAACGCTTGGCATAGAGTCTCATGGATTTCGCCATCCATCTCCACATACTTGAAGGATGACAAATGGCTCACCATTATGTCTTCCTCGCCACACACGGTTACGATGCTTCCCCCGACAACATATTTGAGCTTTTGGTGCAACGTGGAGGTCACGGCACCATCAGCGTGGATCCACGGTCGGCCCAAGAGACAACTGTAGGCAGGCATGATGTCCATAATATAAAAGACCGCGTCGAACGTTTCCGGCCCGACTTGGATCGGTAGGGTCACCTCCCCGAAAACATGTCGTTTAGTTCCGTCGAACGCCTTCACCACCAGATCACTGGGTGTGCAGACCACTCCACGAGTATCCAACTTCATTAATGCCTTCTTCGGAAGAACATTAAGTGATGAACCTGTGTCCACCAGCACGTGCGACATGATTGTGCCCCTACACTCTATCGAGATGTGCAGAGCGCTGTTGTGATTTCTCCCCTTCGGCGTCAGCTCCAAGTCTGTGAAACCTAGCCCATTTCCCGCATTTACGTGGGCTACAACCTCTTCTAGCTGATATACCGATATTTCTTGCGGTACATAGGCGGCGTTCAACACCTTCAGCAGCGCATTGCGGTGTGCTTCAGAACACAGCAACAAGTTCAGAATGGAAATCTTCGAGGGTGTCTGATGGAGATGATACACAGTCTTGTAGTCACTCTTTTTAATCAACCGCATAAAATCCTCGGCATCTTTAACAAGCAAGTCTTTTTCTACCCCACACAGGGCCTCTTCAGCGACTTTACTTTTACCCTTATCGGCCGCATCAGCTCTGACCGCTTTATCCGCCACGACTTCTGGTGGTGCAAACACTCTTCCGCTGCGAGTAATACCACTGATTCCCGCAAGGTTCTCCGCAGTCGACCCAAACGATTCCAGCTCCAACCTCTGTCCGTTACAGTAGACTTCAGCCCCATAATGCCACGGGACGATGTTAGTGCTTTCAAAGGGTATCGGCCCAGCTTTGGTAATAGTAATTGTGGGCGGTCTGGGTGCAGAAATAGTTATCGGCCGGCGAGGGATGGTGATGGTGGCGACTTCATCGGCCTGCTTCAGCACTACCTCCCCTGATCCACTTTCAGCCCTCCGGCTAAACTGCAGAATCCCTTCAGTCATCAGACTTTGAATTCCTTCTACCAACTGCTCACATCCACAGAACATGCGGCACAGTCCATACATAGCTCTCCGCAACCCAGAAAGAACCCTCTTTTCAGCAACTTAGCTTTAACGAAGCTAAGCGGCGTCTTTAGATCTCTGACATCAGTCAACAAATCCAAATTCTCTTCTTCGATAATGGCGTTCACGCCGCCTCCCCTATGATTTGGCATAGGATTCTTCGTGACATTTGGCGCATTATCGGAGAAGTTGATGATCTTGGCATCCACTATGTCCTGCACCTTATGCTTGAAGGCTTTGCAGTTCTCTATTGTGTGGCCTGGTGCCCCTGAGTGAAAATCACAAGTGGCATTCGCGTTGTACCCTGGCGGAGGTGCCCCTGTCAAGGGAGTCAGCGTCCTCTTCTGGATCAACTGTAGCTGAAGAAAAGTCTGCAAGAGTTGCGCGTACGACATGGGCGGTGTCTCGAAGTGACGGTTCGCCAAAGGTGCCCGATTCTGGTACTTTCTGTATCCCTGTTGATTCGGTTGTTGCTGCTGCTGCTGCAGAGCTGCCAGGATATTTATACTGGCCACCTGCTGATGAGGACCTTTGCCCTTTCTTCGAGCGTTGGTCACAGCGCTCGCTTCTCCTTCTCGCCTTTTGCCAGCATAAGGTTTCTTTCCGCCTCCATCTGAGGATGACTCACCTTGAATTTTCCTGATCTTGATCCCATTTTCGACGTGCTCACCCGTGATAATGAGATCTGAGAACGTCCCAGACATACCGCTGACTAACTTCGCATAGTAAACCCCTGGGAGGGTGGCTACAAACATCTGCACGAGCTCGCGTTCAACCATCGGCGGTTGAACCCTAGCTGCCAACTCACGCCACCGCTGGGCGTACTCCTTAAACCCTTCATTGTTCCTCTGCGATAGATTCTGCAGCTGAACTCGGTTTGGGGCCAAGTCGCTATTGTATTGGTAGTGGTGCACAAATGCTTCAGCAAGATCCTTCCATGTGCGCACACTAGTGGGTTCCAGACCCATGTACCACTCGAGGGATGGCCCGGAAAGACTGTCTTGGAAGAAGTGCATTAGCAACTTCTCATCTTCGGAATGGGCAGACATTTTTCTGTAGTACGATCTCAGGTGGACACGAGGGCAAGTGGTGCCCTTATATTTTTCAAAATCAGGTACCTTGAACTTAGGAGGCACCTTGAAATCAGCAATTAGCCCCAACTTGGACATATCAACGCCCAAAGTATTCTGATTCTCAATGTCTCTCATCTTGTCTTCAAGTGCCTTGAATCTAAGCCGTGCTTCAGCATTCAGCTCCCCTTCAGCACCTCTCTGAGAGAACACATCGTCCTGATGATCCTCTAGCCATGGCGGAGGCACAAACAGATTCCCGACGCCTGCATTACCGTTGCCCGATCCGACATTGACATTAGCTCCCAGACTCCCATTACCGACGCCCGTCGTATTGAGTCCGATGTTGGTCATCACATTGTCGTTAGCACTGTCGTTTCCCCCGGTCACGGGAACACCATTCTGCGGAGTTTCAACTGGTGGAGGAGTAGGCACAGTCCCCCCATGGAGTATGCCGTTGCTATCAACCCTCGAAATCAAAGGATGAACCAAAGTTCTGAGTTGCTCCTGGCCATTAGCGACCGCTTGCATGAGCTTCATGAAGCGATCCATCCTTTCGTGGAGTTCCTGAACCTCAGTTTGCACTTGCTCCATGATCCTGATTTGATTAGCTCTAGTCGGATAGCGGTGAATCGGTCTCTGATCAATCCTGGAACCACCTGGAACAACCTGAAACGACCTGCGACAACCCCTGAAACAACCTGAAATAACCTGGAAAACACAAAAGGGTTAAGAAAACAACAAAATGTTTGTCATGCAAATGCATGCGTGTGTCTGTGTGTTGGGGAGATTTCCCCCGATCCTAGTGCCTGAGTGCCAGTGCTGATAATAAAAAGAAGTCCGAGTCCAATCATGGAAATAACAATCTCATATATAAAGAAAGCCCATCAAGGCAATACACAACATCAGCGAGTACAAGACGAATCAACAGCGTGACCTTAGCCAACAAGCCTGGTGATGGTCAGCATACAGCAATGATCAAAACAAAAGGAATACAAAAAGTCAAGTACGGCCACGGGCGCGATACTCTTCTAACAACTCCTTAGTTTATGGATGATCAGGCAGAGTGAGTAACCCCTCGACGAGTAATTCCCTCTTCACAATGGTATACTGAAGTCCTTCGACCGAACCTTCCCATGCTCCTTCGCCGAAGCAATCTTCTAACTTCCTTTTCTTGGACTCAAACGTCAGTTTGCGCTCCTTTAGGTTAGCGAGAGCCCTGTTGAGCTGGCCTTCGGCGGCGTATCTGCGAGCGGTTTCCTCATCAAACCTCTTCTCATTATCCTTCACGTGGGCTTCCAGCTTGGCGATCTGTAGCATCAGCTTATCCTCCCGCTCTTTCCTGGTGGCCAGGGAAGCCTTCCAGTGCTGGTTGAACTTGGATATCCTCCGATATGCCTCGTCCAAGTGCTGCTTCTTTGTAGCCAGTACGTCATTGACAGCTTTGAAGTCTTGACCCATGCGTTCACGCTCGGCTATCTGCTTAGTCAGGTCTGTACCCAGCTGGTTCACCAGCTCTGTCTGCCTCTTGTAAGCATGAACGACCTCGTTCCTCTCGCTTCGGAGTTGAGCCAACTCTTTCTCCAGTTCTTCATTCGCCCGCTTCAATTCATCTCGCTCAGCTAACACCTGATTATGCTGCTGAATGGGCGCAGTAGTAGGCTCTTCGATCATTGGAGGGCTTTCTGGCTTGGCATGAGGAAACGGCATCCCTATAGCATCTGCTCTGGCTCTGACCCAAGTCACATACGGAGGGTAGGCTTGGTTGTTGCTTCTCCCCAGCAATGGCTTTCCTCGCTTACTGATACCATTCCAGGCACGCTGAAGCTTGGATAACAGATCCCCCTCTAGAAGACCAGTGAGGTACAGAGATTCCTGCACCTCTTCATCCTTTGGCGGAGCTCTCAAAGCATACGCGAACTGTCGGACCAGCAAAGATGAATTGTAGTTTATACAGCCTTTCCTGCCTATCAAAGGCACGTTTGGAAACCCGTTGCAGCTGAAGATCACCTCAGTACCCAACCTATCTCTGTCAAACCAGTCAATATCCTCCACAGATAAACTCATCAGACGCTCGGACCACTCAGCTGTGGCTGCAGACGAGACAAAAGGACCCCTCTTGGGCAGATGACTATCAAGCCATTTGTAAAGCAAGGGTACACAGCATGAGACATTCTTGCCCCTCCTGTTTTCGTTTTTGTAGTGGATAGAATGGTAGACATCTCCTATCAAGGTAGGGACTGGATTCCCTGAAGCAAAGATATGAAATGCGTCAAAGTCCACAAAATCGGGCATATTGGGGAACAGAATGATGCCATATATGCACAAAGCGAGGATGGCATTGAACGCGACCCAACATCCGTCCTTGGCGCACTGCTGAGCCTTTCCCACTAAAAACTACAAGGAGAACCCAGGAACCTTGTTCCAACTAGTCAATACCAACTCGGAGGCATCCAAATGAAGTGAAGGAGCTAAACCAACCAGATCAGGCTCAGCGTCCATATGAACAAAAGGTGTCTGCCACTTGATAGGCACACCTAACAAGTCAGCATATTCCTCTAGTGTGGGCGCGAGAACAAAATCTTGGAAAGTGAAACATCTCAACGGAGGGTCGTAGAACTGCAGCAGAGCGTGCAACCCATTCAACTCGAACACAGAAGGTTTACGAACCAAACCGAGGAACTTGCCATAAGAGTTTCTGAACTCATCCCTCACAGAATCATCTGCTAAAGCTATCAAACCAGTCAGCTTAACCACATCAGGGGTAGGTGTTAGAACACAGATTAGTTCTTAATAATTACTCTTTGTTTTGATGATAACTGTTAGGAAATTTATATTTAAGAATTATATACTCTAAAATTTGTTTGAGAGTTTTATTGCAGATTGAAATTATATTAACTCTCTAGAAGCAAATCTGCCTTGAATACAAGAAGTTATTCTGACTCTGAAGCGCCAGATGCACCTCACAGAAGAATCTGTTTGGCCCTCACAGAAGATCCTGAGCGTAGTCTCCAGAAGGATCTGAAGAAAGAAGCTCCAGAACATTCTGAGTCAGAAGCATCTGAAGATAATCAGAAGCATCTGAAGATAGTCAGAAGCATCTGAAGCTGAAGCATCAGAAGTATAGAAGAATATTGATTGAAGAGTTTCTCAAAGCATTAGTCTACAGAAGTTTCTAAAAGTACCTACGCTGCCTTGTACTGAAGTTCTGTGTCAAAATGCTCTGATGATCAACACGCTAGAAGCACACACGCTGCAGAAGACTCTGATACAGCATAGTTCTGAATCTCATTAGAAGACTCTGATCCATTCAGACTCTGAAGAACTTGCTGAAACTGAAGAAGTATTTTCAAGAATATATCCGTTGGAACTATTCAACGTCTCTTTCCTTATTTGTGCTAGACACACTTACACAGACAAAAAGGATTTTTCTGTGCCATCTATTTCAAGGAAAGGTCAGTTGATGTGAAGACAAAAAAAAAGGCTCAGACCTTTTGGACTCTTTTTTCAATGTTCAGCTTGCATGATTCAGCTGCCTATAAAAGGAGATCTTCACTTCATTCTTGAGTGCTACACACTTGCTGAAAAGAAATCATAATATTCTAAAAGCTTTCATTCTTATTCTTCATAGAATCTCATTGTACTTAAACTTAAGAGAAAAATCACTGTTGTGATTAAAGCTTTGTAGAAGCATTAAAAACTCTTGTATTTAATTTACATTGATTGTAAAGGATATTCCTTAAGAGGATTCAGTTAGAATCAGTAGCTCTTGAGAAGACTAAGAACTGTTGTTCTTAGGTGATACTATTGTAATCAGTTTGATTTAATAGTGGATTAAGTCCTTGTTGAGAAAGGCAAATCACTCTGGAAGGGTGGACTGGAGTAGTTGTTAAACGAACCAGGATAAAAATAATTGTGTGATTATTTTCAAGTATTAATTTTCCATACTTATTCAATCCCCCCCTTTCTAAGTATTATCTCACCTTCAGTTGGTATCAGAGCTCCGGTTCTGAGTGTGCTATCACTTAACAGTGTCAGTAAAGATCCAGAGAGATATACTTTGATACATATATTTATTTGTTATCATGGCTGATAATTCAATGTCAAATATTAACAATAAATATGAAGAGAGGGATAGGATCAGCACCAAACCTCCAATGTTTGACGGAGAAAAATTTGATTACTGGAAAGACAAAATTGAGAGTTTTTTCCTAGGATATGATGCTGATCTATGGGATCTTGTCATAGATGGATATGTACATCCCACAGATGGAGATGGCAAAAAGATTGACAGAAAATCTATGACAGATTCTCAGAAGAAAGACTTCAGAAATCACCATAAAGCCAGAACCATATTACTGAATGTTATTTCACATACAGAGTATGAGAAAATCACAAACAGGGAGACAGCTTTTGATATGTTTGAATCCCTTAAAATGACACATGAGGGAAATTCTCAAGTTAAAGAGACAAAAGCTCTGGCTCTGATCCAGAAGTATGAGGCTTTCAAAATGGAAGACTCTGAATCTGTTGAAGCCATGTTCTCCAGATTCCAGATACTTACTGCTGGGCTGAAAGTTCTGGACAAGGGATATTCCACGTCAGATCATGTAAAGAAAATCATCATAAGTCTGCCCATCAGATGGAGACCAATGGTGACTGCCCTGAAGATGGCCAAAGATCTGAACAAGATCTCTCTAGAAGAACTCATCAGCTCATTGAGGAGCCATGAGATTGAGCTTGAGGAAAATGAACCTCAGAAGAAAGATAAAGGTAAATCTGTAGCATTAAAATCTAACAAAACTGCTAAAGCTTTGCAGGTCATTCAAGAAAGCTCTGAAGAGTCTTCTTCTGAAGAAGAAGATGAGTTATCCATGTTGTCCAGAAGGATTAACAAACTCTGGAAGCACAAGGGAAAGAAGTTCAACAACTTCAGAAGATCTGACAACAGAAAGGAATCTTCTAGTCACAGAAGATCTGCCAAGAAAGAAGTGGTGTGCTATAAGTGCAAAGAACCTGGGCACTACAAAAATGACTGCCCCAAACTTCTGAAAGAAAAACCTAAGAAGAAGTTCAACAAAAAGAAGAAGGTTCTGATGGCAACATGGGATGACTCAGATGAGTGTGAATCATCTTCTGAATCAGAAGAAGAATGTGCAAACGTTGCACTGATGGCCAGGACAGAAGATCAAGAGGAAGGTACCTCAGGATATGAATCAGAATCTGAATCTGATGATGATGCAGAGGAGGTAATGGCTAAACTTACCAAAGAAGAACTCATTAAAGTTGTAACAGAAGTTCTTAAAAGTTATAACAGCATCAAACTCAAATACAAGAAGCTGAAAAGAAATCTTGAATCTGAGATTGATCTTCTGAAAACAGAACTTGTTGAGCAGAAAGAAATAAATTTAAAAATCAAAAATGACTTTGAAAGAACTCAACAAGAATCTGAATCTGAGACTAAGTCTTGTGAAAATATTTTAGAAAAATATGACTCTAGTTTTCAGAGATTTCTCACTAAGAGCATAGACAGAAGCAAGATGGCTTCCATGATCTATGGTGTTAGTGGAAACAACAGAAGAGGCATTGGATATGAGTCTTCATCTGGAAGCAATCCAAAACCTGTTGACAAACTTTTCATCAGGAAGACACCTCTGTATTCTCAATTCAAATTTGGTCACTTGAATGACATTAAACACACAAGCTCTGAGAAGAGTACTTATGTGTTTAAACCTAAGGCAAGTCAGAAGAAACACTATGTTGCAAAACAGAAGTTTAGACAAACCTACAAATCAACTAACCCCAAAGGACCCAAGAAGATCTGGGTACCTAAAAACAAAATAATTCCTGTTGCAGATGTTCTTAGCAGCAAGGTCAGGACACCAATCATGGTACCTGGACTCTGGATGTTCACGACACATGACAGGAGAAAAGTCTATGTTCCAAAGCCTGGAACTTAGATCTGGAGGGGACGTGAAGTTTGGAGGGAACCAGAAGGGCAAGATCATTGGATCTGGCACAATTGGAAATGGTAAACTTCCCTCCATTACTAATGTTTTACTTGTTGAAGGGTTAAAGCATAACCTATTGTCCATAAGTCAATTAAGTGACAATGGTTATGATATAACTTTTAATCAAAAATGTTGTAAAGCTATTAGTCAGAAGGATGGCTTTATCCTATTTAGTGGTAAGAGGAAAAACAACATTTATAAAATAAATCTTTCAGAACTTAAAGTTCAAAATGTTAAATGCCTCTTGTCTGTGAATGAAGAGCAATGGGTCTGGCACAGAAGATTGGGCCATATTAATATGAGACGTATATCTCAGATTAATAAACTTAATCTTGTCAGAGGACTCCCTGATCTGAAGTTTACTTCATATGCTCTTTGTGAAGCATGTCAGAAAGGGAAGTTTTCAAAAACATCTTTCAAATCAAAAAATGTTGTTTCTACCTCTAAACCATTAGAATTACTTCATATTGATCTGTTTGGACCAGTGAAAACTGCATCCATCAGAGGCAAGAAGTATGGATTGGTCATTGTTGATGACTTTAGCAGATGGACATGGGTAAAGTTCTTAAAACACAAGGATGAGTCACATTCTGTTTTCTTTGACTTCTGCAAGCAAGTCCAGAATGAAAAGAAGTTCAAAATTATAAAAGTCAGAAGTGATCATGGTGGTGAATTTGAAAATAAATATTTTGAAAAATATTTTTCTCAAAATGGCATTGCTCATGATTTTTCCTGTCCTAGAACTCCACAACAGAATGGGGTTGTAGAGAGGAAAAACAGAACTTTGCAAGAAATGGCCAGAACCATGATCAATGAGACAAATCTGGCAAAACATTTTTGGGCAGAAGCAATCAATACAGCATGCTACATTCAGAACAGAGTTTCTGTTAGACCTCTTCTGAAGAAGACTCCTTATGGATTGTGGAAGAACAAAAAGCCCAACATTTCTTATTTTCATCCTTTTGGATGTATCTGCTATATGTTAAACACTAAGGAAAATCTGGGCAAGTTTGATTCCAAAGCACAGAAGTGTTTCATGCTTGGATATTCTGAACGCTCTAAAGGCTACAAAGTATACAACACTGAGACACAGATTGTGGAAGAATCCGTTCATGTCAGATTTGATGATAAGCTTGGCTCTGAAAAGCCAAAGCAGGTTGATAACTCTGCAGATAGGGAAGTAGTCTTTATTGACTCTGAAGTTCCAGAAGCAGACAAACTTCAAGTGAAGGAACCAGAAGCAACTCCAGATGCTACTCCTTTAACTTCTCAGATGAATAATCTAAAAATTTCTGAAGAGTCAACTATCATAGGATCATCATCCAGAATTAAAGCTTCTCATCCAGAGGATGTCATTATTGGAAAGAAAGATGATCCCATCAGAACAAGATCCTTTCTAAGATCATCTGAGGCGTCTCTATTTGGACTAGTGTCAGAAATTGAACCATCTTCTGTAGAGGAAGCTCTGCAAGACAATGATTGGATTATTGCCATGCAAGAAGAGCTTAACTAATTCAGCAGAAATGATGTATGGGATCTAGTTCAAAGACCTCAAGGATTTAATATTATTGGTACAAAATGGGTCTTCAGAAATAAACTAAATGAGAAAGGAGAAGTTGAGAGGAATAAGGCAAGACTGGTTGCTCAAGGATACAGTCAGCAAGAAGGTATTGATTACACTGAGTCATATGCTCCAGTAGCAAGGTTAGAATCTATACGCCTTCTTATTTCTTTTGCTGCACAGAATAACATCACTCTATATCAGATGGATGTTAAAAGTGCCTTTCTTAATGGTATTATAGAAGAAGAAGTTTATGTCCACCAACCTCCTGGTTTTGAAAATGAAAAATTTCCAGATCATGTTTTCAAATTAAAGAAATCTCTATATGGATTAAAACAAGCTCCCAGAGCTTGGTATGAGAGATTTAGTAATTTTCTTCTGGAGAAGAATTTTATCAGAGGCAAAGTGGATACAACTCTATTCTGTAAAACTATAAAGAAAGATCTTCTAATTTGCCAAATTTATGTAGATGATATTATTTTTGGATCAACAAATATTATGCTTGGAAAGGAGTTTGCTACATGTATGCAGGCAGAATTTGAAATGAGCATGATGGGAGAACTCAGATTCTTTTTAGGAATCCAAGTTAATCAAACTCCAGAATGCACCTACATACATCAGACAAAGTATGTTAAAGAACTTCTGAAGAAATTCAACATGTCTGACAGCAAGGTGGCAAAGACTCCAATGCATCCTACTAGCTCACTTGGGAAAGAAGAGGTAAGTAAGAAAGTAGACCAGAAGCTCTACAGAGGTATGATTGGCTCTCTTCTTTATCTTACTGCTTCTAGACCTGACATATTGTTCAGTGTTTGTCAGTGTGCTAGATTCCAATCAAATCCTAGAGAATCACACTTGACAGCTGTCAAGAGGATTCTAAGGTATCTGAAAGGTACTTCTAATGTGGGTTTGTGTTACAGAAAATCTGATGATTTCAAATTAGTTGGATTCTGTGATGCTGACTATGCTGGAGACAGAGTGGAAAGAAAAAGTACTTCTGGAAGTTGTCAATTTCTAGGAAGAAATCTAATCTCCTGGTACAGCAAGAAGCAACCCACAATTTCACTTTCAACCACAGAGGCTGAATACATTGCTGCTGCTGGATGTAGTACGCAGATGCTCTGGATGAAAAGTCAACTAGAAGATTATCAAATTTTTGAGAGTAACATTTCTATCTTTTGTGATAATACTTCTGCTATATGTTTGTCCAAGAATCCCATTTTACATTCTAAGGCAAAACATATAGAAATTAAGCATCATTTCATCAGAGACTATGTTCAGAAGGGAATCATAAATTTAGCCTTTGTTGATACAGATCATCAATGGGCAGATATTTTTACAAAACCCCTTGTTGAAGATAGATTCAATTTTATTCTGAAAAATATTGGTATGGATTTTTGTCCAGAATGATATTTATCAGAAGCAAATTGTTCCAGATGCAAAAATGCTTAATTCATCTGAATTATTTCTTCTGTTCATTTATTCTATTATGATTAACATTTCTAATGTGAAAATCTGAACTAATCATCTTTAGAAGATCTGAACGTTGGCTAACGTTTCATTTCTTGAGAGAATTCAGAACAGCATGCAAGCAAACACGTGTCCCATAAAATTTGATGAGGTGGCGTGTGGACAACTGAAAAGACGTTTGAGGTGAAATTTGAATAGTAAATATCTTGGTTTTCCCCCCAAATCTGTCAGAAGCATTTATTATTTGAAATGATTTTATTCTCTTCATTTAATGCTGCTCAAACGTGCGTTCTTTCTGTCTCTTGGTGTGCCTATGTGATTAGTATAAATACTTGATGTGTATTCACTTTCACACTTTTCACTCTCAGAATTTACATGTGTTTTCATCTATTGTTCTCTCTGCATAAAAACTCAAAACCTAAGTGTTCTAAAAAGCAATCTTCAATGGCGTCTTCTTCATCAACAACTGCACAGTTTCAATCCACAATGGCTGTTGTGACTTCAGACAACCTAGGTGTTGTTCCATATACTCCTCCAAAGAGAAATCTTCTCACACCTGTTTATAAACTAGAAGTATTGTGTGAATCCATGGTTGAATTTGATTCTCTGGATGACAATGGGTTTGATTTTCGCTCCATTGTTAGAGCTCAAGGTTGGGTAAAATACTTTGATAGACTGTTTGGACCAGTTTACCCTCTGCTTGTTAAAGAATTCTGGATTCATGCATCTGTGTATCCAAAGTTTATTCTATCATCTGTGCTGGGAAAGGAGATCATCATCACAGAGGATCTGATTAGAAGACTGATTGGTTATGAAGAAACAGATGGTGTTTCACATCTGCCAGCTGGGCGTGTTGATATGGATGAAGTTTATGAGGAGGTTATGACTGCTGGACAAGCCTCTAACAGATTCAAAGATCTGAAGCCTGATTACAAGATCTGGGCCAAGATCTTCATGGGATGCAGACATTACAGAAAGTCAACAAATTCCCCAGATTATGTCAACAATGAACAGATCTATTTCATGTACTGTCTTAGTCAGAGCAACAAGGTAGATCTGCCTTATATTTTGTTCATGCATCTGTGGAATCACATCAATGCATCTAGAGAATCTGTCAAAGAAAAAGGCCAGAAGATCAGGACTTGGATACCTTTTGGAAGGTTGCTATCAGATCTTCTCACTGAAAATGGTTTAGTGGCTGCTCTGTATGATGCTGGTGTTACAGAAGAACTAGAGTTCATTATGGGAAAGCCTCTGAACGCTAAAAGCCTTCTGAGACTCAAGATTGTAGATGAACTTACTACTGCTCCAAAGAGGTTAAATATGTCTGATCTGAATAAGAGGATTCCAGTATCTGACTTTCCTCTATTCTTTGCTGAAGAACCTAGACACATTGTTCTGATGTATATAGAGGAATGCAAAAAGGAAGGAGTGCCTGTTCCAGCCAATGTGTTTCAACTTGTCAAGCAACCACTGCCAGATGCAGGAGAAGAAGAAGAAGTTCCACTTCAGAGGAAAAGATCTCAGCCTGTAGCAGAATCTGAACCTGTCCAGAAGAAGGCTAAGATTGATGAGAAACCAAAGGATCTGTTAAAGAGTATTAAACTCAAAGGTACTAAAGCTTCTGTTATTTCTAAAAATGTTGTTATTAATGATTCATCTATTAAGTCTGTACCCAAACCCCCTGTCACTCAAACAACATCTGTTGCTGCCCCTTGTTCTGTATCACCTCAGAAACAAACAACTGCTCCTGTTTCATCTGAACCACCATCACAACAATCTGATATTCCTTCAGAACCATCTCATATCCCTGAGACAGAAGTTCTTGACATCACTCCATTAAAAACAGTGTTTCAAGTTTCTTCTACCTCTTGTACACCTGAAACATCCTCAAATTCATCTGAATCAGAAATTCATCCTGATTTTCTGATTAATCCATCTGACAAATATCCTGTACATGAACCTGAACCTGAACCTGAATCAACCTTACCTACTAAAACTTCCATTTCAGACCCTCTGCCTCCACCTGCACCATCATCTGAGATGATTGTTCCCTCTACCTATCCATCATCATCTGGAATATCTTGTGCCCAAGTGTCTTCTCTTTATCATAATTTATCTTATGGTTTCAAACTAAAAGATTTTTATGATAGAGTTGAGCCTTCTGAACCTTTGGAACCTCTGAAACCAAAGCTCATTCAGGCCCTTCCATCTGTAATCCTTTCATATATTCAATCTATGAACAATGAAGGATCATTAGCCACCATATCTGCTACATCTGGTAAAGCTGTTGTTTCAGCTCTGCATCCTGCATCTGATAACACAGTTGCATCTGATAAGCCATCAAACTCTGCATTCGTACCATACTCCAATGCATCGTTTGATATTGTTTACCCATGCACAAGACCTCAACCAACTCTGCTTAATGCATTAAACAGATCTTTACCTCAAAAACCAGAAATTCCATTCATTCCTTATGTTCCCCCACCTCTGATTTCCATCTCAAAATCCCTGATACCACCAACTCCTAAACTTAAACAGATGACTCTGGAAACCTTGCTTAAACCACCACCCAGACTTAATATTGATCATTTATTTCAAACGTTTTTGCAAGAAATACAGATGTCTTTAGGTACTGTTCAGAAGAGATGCTCTGAAACTATGGATGCAAATAAGACTGACATCATCTGGAAAGGTTTTGTCAATAGATTCAACACAGTAGCTTCTAATCTGAAGAACATCTGTTCTGATGATGCAAAGCTCAGAGCTGAAAGAACTCAATTCTGGATTGTAAACAAGACTGAACCTCTGCTTTGTTTGGATGCTCCTCCTCCTCCTCCACCAGAACCAACTGCCAATGCATTGACTATGACTCTGGTAGAACCCTCTTCAGGATCTCCAGACCCTATGGCAATTGACTCTGTTCAGGATACAGAACCTCCATCATCAGAGATAAAGACAGAAAATCCAGATTTTGGAAACAAGATTGCTGCTCTGGAAGCTGGTCAATCTGAAATAAGATCTTGGATGGTGAAGCAAGACAAGAAATCTGAGGACATGTCTGAGTGGATGTCTAAACAAGATGAGAAGACTGAGACAATGACTAAGTGGATGTCAAAGCAAGAGCAATCACAATCTGAGATCACAGACCTATTGAAGATGCTTTTGTCAAAACACTCTTATATTTTTTTTCTCATATTTGTGCATCTGTTGTTTTGCATCTGAATGTTCTTGTTATATCTTCTAATATTTTCCAATGTACTTTTGCTCTGTTATGCTTAAATGAATCAAATTGTTATTCTCCATTGAATTATCTGTTCTTGTTCCTTTTATTTGTCTTTATTAAAAGTTTTTTCTTTTTGCTTATGACAAAAAAGGGGGAGAAAATAAAGATCTGAACTATTTAATATAATTTCACTAGAACGAATCTTCAGACATATCTACTTTTTCTAATATCTAAATTGACTATTTCAGAACATTTGATAAGAACTCTCTATAAAAGAATCTCTGAGCTTCTCAGATCATTTATCTTTTATCAAACTCTGAATCTCATATCTGCAAGATATTATGACCCTTAATTATTACAAAGACAAACAAGATCTGACTCTGAAGATTAATCAAGATAAAAAGGGAAGTTTCTATTCCTTTTTCATATTCAACTCAGGGGGAGATTCATCATCTCAGGGGGAGTTATAATTCTTTATGTTCAATTAAATAAAATTTCTGATACTTTTTGTCATCATCAAAAAGGGGGAGATTGTTAGAACACAGATTGGTTCTTAATACTTACTCTTTGTTTTGATGATAACTGTTAGGAAATTTATATTTAAGAATTATATACTCTAAAATTTGTTTGAGAGTTTTATTGCAGATTGAAATTATATTAACTCTCTAGAAGCAAATCTGCCTTGAATACAAGAAGTTATTCTGACTCTGAAGCGCCAGATGCACCTCACAGAAGAATCTGTTTGGCCCTCACAGAAGATCCTGAGCGTAGTCTCCAGAAGGATCTGAAGAAAGAAGCTCCAAAACATTCTGAGTCAGAAGCATCTGAAGATAATCAGAAGCATCTGAAGATAGTCAGAAGCATCTGAAGCTGAAGCATCAGAAGTATAGAAGAATATTGATTGAAGAGTTTCTCAAAGCATTAGTCTACAGAAGTTTCTGAAAGTACCTACGCTGCCTTGTACTGAAGTTCTGTGTCAAAATGCTCTGATGATCAACACGCTAGAAGCACACACGCTGCAGAAGACTCTGATACAGCATAGTTCTGAATCTCATTAGAAGACTCTGATCCATTCAGACTCTGAAGAACTTGTTGAAACTGAAGAAGTATTTTCAAGAATATATCCGTTGGAACTATTCAACGTCTCTTTCCTTATTTGTGCTAGACACACTTACACAGACAAAAAGGATTTTTCTGTGCCATCTATTTCAAGGAAAGGTCAGTTGATGTGAAGACAAAAAAAAGGCTCAGACCTTTTGGACTCTCTTTTCAATGTTCAGCTTGCATGATTCAGCTGCCTATAAAAGGAGATCTTCACTTCATTCTTGAGTGCTACACACTTGCTGAAAAGAAATCATAATATTCTAAAAGCTTTCATTCTTATTCTTCATAGAATCTCATTGTACTTAAACTTAAGAGAAAAATCACTGTTGTGATTAAAGCTTTGTAGAAGCATTAAAAACTCTTGTATTTAATTTACATTGATTGTAAAGGATATTCCTTAAGAGGATTCAGTTAGAATCAGTAGCTCTTGAGAAGACTAAGAACTGTTGTTCTTAGGTGATACTATTGTAATCAGTTTGATTTAATAGTGGATTAAGTCCTTGTTGAGAAAGGCAAATCACTCTGGAAGGGTGGACTGGAGTAGTTGTTAAACGAACCAGGATAAAAATAATTGTGTGATTATTTTCAAGTATTAATTTTCCATACTTATTCAATCCCCCCCTTTCTAAGTATTATCTCACCTTCAGTAGGGAACTTGTAAGCCACAGTCTTCCTCAGAGAACCCATAACAAATACAATAGGAGGCAAGAAATCCTGGATCGGGGAAAACGGTACTTGCAACACAGACACACGTTAATGAAATGCAAATGAGTATGCAAACTAATGCAAAATGCAATCATGCAACAGGAGATCAAGGCAACTGTGCTATGGAGATTCTGTATCAACAAAACCATAATGCTGCTCTATCAAGAACAACCAGTGATAAGAAGAAAACCCTGGTGTAGGGCCCCAAATCTGCTCTGTCAAGAACAACCATCTGATAGGGCCATATACATAGGATCATAATTCTGCTCTGTCAAGAACAACTGTCTGATAATAAAGACCTCTGATATAGGACCAAGAAATCTGCTCTATCAAGAACAAACATCTGATAATAAAACTTTGTTCTATCAAGAACAAACATACATCTGCTGATGAGATCTTCAGACCCCAATCATAAATCTGCTCTGTCAAGAACAAACAGCTGATGACCAAAACTCTGCTCTATCAAGAACAAACATCTGGTAATAACACTCTGCTCTATCAAGAACAAACATCTGATAATGGGATCTTCAGACCCCAGTCATAAACCTGCTCTGTCAAGAACAAATACACATCCGATGATAAGATCCTCTGATTAAAACCTGCTATATCAAGAACAAATACACATCCGATGATAAGATCCTCTGATCAAAACCTGCTCTATCAAGAACAAATACACATCTGATGATAAGATCCTCTGATCAAAACCTGCTCTATCAAGAACAAATACACATCTAATGATAAGATCCTCTGATCAAAACCTGCTCTATCAAGAAAAAATACATATCTGCAGATGAGAACCTCAGATACCAACAAAACTGATCCACTATCAAGAAAACCAGGTGGTCTGAAGGTCAAAGTTTCCTGCAATAAACCCAACCCTGCTCACAGGTATGGACCTAAACTGACTCAGGTTCGGCATCCTATGCGTTCATCAGCGTCACAGACATTCAAGAGGGGTAATACGATACCCAGAAGGTGTGGCATCACCAGCTCATGAAGCGGCCTCACTCGGCTGAATCACAAATGATCGGTCCCCAGAGTCGACAATCCACCAAACCAGCAACCGTCTCAACCCAAAGGGTTGAAAGAGAATCCAACCGGGATAACCTCGTCTGAGCATGGATTTCATGAGACACTAGTGCCTGCAAAGCAAGCACGCGCCCACTAATTTCCACAACTAATGTTATGTTCACTCAAGCCTGGGTCTGGCTTCTCACTCATCAGAATGCCCCTCCCACAACAGCACAGATAATCATATCATACTGAAAATAAAATGTGGGAAGTAAAATGCGAGAAATAAAATGCGATAAATAAACACAACCCAACAAGTAATCATACAAGCGCTAGGATTGACTCTCATAGGGAACCGGAGAACCAGAGATTTTGGGTTCGATCCCCAGTAGAGTCGCCAGCTGTCGCTTTCGCGAAAATAAGGTGCTGGCACAACAGAAGAGTCGCCACCTTTTATTATTTATCCCTCGGAGCGGGAAAGGAAACGATCGGAAAAACCTAACGGAAAAGGGTAAGACAAGGTCGTCGCAACCATTGTCTGGGTTCGGGAGTCGGTTACGCAAGGGGAAGGTATTAGCACCCCTCACGTCCGTCGTACTCGACGGGATCCACGCATGTTGTGTTTACTGGACGAGTTGTTTATCTATCTACCTTTCAAGGCTGGCTTAAAAAAGAAAAGAAAATGACTCGGAAAAGCGTCGCGCTTTATGCCTACGTATTCTCATCAGAGAACGAGAAATCAGAGTCAACGTAGTTCGACCTACGACGGGTTACAGGGAAGATGGCTCACCAATACATCAGTATTGTGCCTACGTACTCTCAACAGGTATGAGAGATCAGAGCTTACGTAGTTCGGGGCACTACGGATTATTTCCTGTCTTTTACGGAAGAAGTGATTTTTATTGTGTTTGCAATTTCAATCGCACTAGAGACTATGACCTGAGAGTGAATGTGTCGCATGTCACCCAAAGGGTACCATACTAAACATCCAGACTGTGGAAAAGAAACTCTCCCACAATCCTTTCTCAGATAGCTTAAGGCTCATAACGTACGAAAGAAATCATTCATGATTACTGTATCTTAAGCTGCTTTGAGATGAGAAGAGAACAGGCCCAACTAGGAGGGAGACTATCAAGTCCTACTGTTGTCATGCCAAGGATTCATCCTATGGTTGAGGTTTGAAACAGGGAACTCCTAGAAGTTATCATGCATAGGTTTCAACCTAAAGTTCTATCATCATTCCCTTATCAAAGGAAATGAGAGTCCTAAGGGATCATGTCAATGATACACAGAAACAGATAAGCATCAGCTTAAACAGTAAACAGTAAATGACTGTAGAATGCATGCAATGCAAGTGAGGGAGGAAATGTGTGTGGGGCATCAGCCTCCACAAGCTCATCTCAACCTCAAGCCAGAATGGATAACAGTAATCATACTGAAAAGATAACATGTTGTCAAGCAAAATACAGTAAACTGCAATCATACAGAAGAAATAGAATAAAATGCCATCAGGAAAACAAACCACATGGGCAAGGGAGCAGGGCTCTACCGAATACCCACAAGCAAAGCCACACAGTAACAGTACAAGCAGAGGGAGCAACTCAACCTCTAGTGCAATCATGCTCCTAGATTAAAGCTATTCTAGATATGGACTTATTCTAATGCATCAAGCAAGTCAAACAAGGCACATCAATATAGAAGAGAAACAAAGAAGAAAGCAGATCAACTCCTCTCCCTTCCAACTCCAAGCTTCAGCTCTTCTAACAGCAACTCAGTCTTCAGACCTCCATCACTCTTGACAAATATCAATTTGCTTCCCCAGGTTTCAACCCTTCACATAAGTTTCAACTTATCCTCTTCTTCAAGCTTCAGCTCCTTAATCAGTTCCACCTTCAGGCTTCACTCTAAATCACAAGTATCAACTTGATTCCTTTGGGATCTTCAACCTTCAAAGTAAGTATCAACTTAATCTTTGATCTTCAAGCTTCAGCTCTATACTCAGTCTCAATTGAATCTTCTTCATAAGTATCAACTTAGTCTTCAGGCTCTCAAGCTCTCCTTGCTTTACCAGTCTCAACTTGGTATGCACCTCTTACAAGCTTCAGCTTCTCATGGAATCATCCTCTTTGATCACTTAGAAGTGTCAACTTCATCCTTCAATCTTTGTTGGATCTTCATTGGGTCTTCAAGTATCAACTTGCTCTTGTTGCTTGCTCCTCAAGCTTCAGCTGAAATGACAATGCTCAAGGACTTACTCTTCTACACTCTTCAATGAACTCTTCATCTTCACACTCAAGCTCAACATCCCTCAAGATACTCAAACCAGGAGAAATCACTTAACTGGATAAGCTGGGGACATTAAGCTGCTTATTGACCACCAAAGGTGACCTATAAGGGTTCAACATCAAAAGAAGGGTTCCCTCAAAGGTTCTACCTCCTAGGTACCATCACTTATCCCTCCAAAGGAGGGAGGTGAATACCATGGAAGGACCTTGAATCATGGGGAGGAATGGAGGTGAAAGATACCATCCATGTTTAAGAAAGAAGTTAACTAATTCTAACCTCTCCCTAATCCCTAACCCTAAAGCCACAACAAAACAGACAAGACTCCAAGCTCTCAAGCTCCTTCTTCAACTTCCAAGTCTTCTACTATGCTCCTCCATGCTCCTCAAAGCAAAATCAAGCCCACCAAGCCCACAAAGCAAAGCAAACAAAATACAAGCCCACAAGGGCAACACAAACAACCATCAATTACAAAAATCAATTAAAAATAGTATACCATCATATTAAAATCTAATATAATTTCTAGGGGATCCTATATACCTACCCTTAATACCCTATATGTCCCAATATCTAACTTGACCTAGAATCCCAAAATTCTAGTGTTATGGTGGACCTATGTTAAGGATTAACCTAAATCTACACAACCTAAAGTCATCTAAGAAAAACTAATCAAATATTAATCACAAAATTATGGAATAAATCCAGAGGGGAGCTAAAGTGCTAATCTAACTATCCTAAAAAGAATGGCATAAAAATATGAAGGGAACTAGCTACACAAAATTCTACAAGTGCATGCATCAACATAAAAGGAATTAAAATGCTATTAAAAGAGAAAATACACAAAAGATATTAAAATGCATGAAATGCAAATATTTTTATTTTATAATTTTATAGACATTATCATGAAATGGGAGAAAAAATCCCCATGCAAAAATCGTCATTTTTCTATTTATTATGATTTTTCAAAGGTTAATGAAAAATGGAGAAAAAGAAATTAAAATATGAAAACCTTGGTGTGAATAGCAATGCCAGACAGTTCATTTTCCAGGTGGGCTTAAAATGGGGGTACGATTAGTAAGGCGCGCTAGGCCCAGTTTCCATCAGAAAATTAATTCACAAATTATAAAGAAAAAGAAAAAGAAACGGTGCAGAAAGTAACAAAAACTAGTTCATTATCTAATGGGCCATGATTTGGGGGTGTGGATATCAAATGAGCCCAAGATCTCATTTAAATGAAACGCTTCGTTTTGGATGTCTTCAGACTCCCCTTTCACACGTGAGATTAAACCACAACCCTCAGATCTGACCCTAGTCAATGAGTCCACGCCTGATCAAACGGCCAGCACTTCGTCTTCTTCCTTCAGCCATGGAAATGGAGGGAAAGCTCCATGAACAGAGCTTCAAAGTGAATCTTCACCCCAATCGTATCACCTCAATTCTCCATGAAAAACTACAATTCAAAATTCTAGTTCATCCAGAATTTCACCCTGAATCTAACTATGGTATCAAAATCAACTGAAACCTTCTCAAGCCTAAAACACGAATCAAACCTCCAAATATGCTCAGGAATCAAAGTTCACCATTCTTGAAATTGATTACCTCAGAATGATCACCACTTCACACTGGTTAATTCTTGATATCTAATTCATGCTATAGCTCACTATATCTCATGTTCTTGGTCAAAACAAAAATGGTGTCATCAACTCAACCTTCACCAATTGATCTCAAACTTCCCAGAATCCAACACCTAATTGTCTCTAACCGTTCTAACCTAACAATTTTACCTAATTATGCTTAAATCATGGTGTAGAAGAAAGTTTACTAACCTGTCAAATCTTGAACACCAGATAGGGTAATCCTCCACTTCAAGCTCTCAAACTCTTCAAAATCGATCCTTGAATGATGATAAAGCTTCTGTTTGCAAAAGATTGGGCCAAGAAAGCTTGAATCTCCAAACACGATGGTGACTTGCAACCTTCAAAATCCAAGTTCTATCTCTTCAATTCTCCATGGTTTTTCCTTCAATTTGGTCTGCACAGCTTCAGTGTGATCAATGGAATGTGTTTGGATTGAAAGAAGGAATGGAAATGAATCAGAATGAAGAGTTTGATTTCAACTTGCAATGGAAGCAATTGAAATGGCTATCTCACTCTTCTCTCAAATCTCTCACCAACCTTGCATATGAGCAAGTTCTAAATCATATATAGAATGGTTTAGACTCATCTAGAACCATCTGGAACCATCCAATGAGAAATTGGGATTCTCATGTCATGAGTTTATGGATTCATCCATCTCATGTATCATCTCATGCCATAGCCCCTTGCAGCACTTGCCTTGACCTGAAATTCTCCTTAGATGAGATATATGACATGTTAAGACACTTAGCTAGCTTGTACATTGAGTTTCCTTGAGTTTTGCATTTGAACCTTAAGATGCAAGTAACCATTTTCCAAAGCAACCCCATGATTTAGGCCTCAATTCAAAAAAGTAGCTGAAAAATTGTTTCTAAAATGTTCTTTGGAGTCAAAATGACCTATCATATGCCATGGTTTGGATGTGCAACTTGGGATTTCCAATTTCCAACTTCAACTTATTTAACTTATGCCTCCATTTTAGGTCATTTTTATCACTTTTTGCTACAAGACTTTTCAACATCTCATGACCTCCCTACTAGCCTTAAAACATCATTCTAAGCAAGTTTGATGTTGAATATTTTTCCATTTGAAGCTTGGAAATAGGAGATATGGCCTCATGCTTGAAATGACCTATAATCTCCAAATGACCAAAATGCCCTTGACTTGTCAAAGCCATAACTTGAGTTCTACAAATCTTATTCAGGACTTCTAGTACTCTCTAGAAATCTAAGAAGATGAGGAACAACATTCATGTTGACAAAAAGTTCATAGGAATCATCCTTCTTGGGCAAAAGTTGGATGCAAGTTGGGTGACTTTCAAGGACCCAGATTCACATACCTCAGATGACCTGTAACTTGTCAAAGTCATAACTTGAGCTCTACAAATCCTATCAAGGACTTCTAGTACTAAAATTAAATTTAAGAACAAGCTCTTCAACATTCATGTTGTGGGCAAGATGAGATGACAATCACATCTTGAGCTAAACTTCCTTGAAGATAGGGACCAAACTAGGGGATTTTACACTGTCAAGCCTTAGAAACCCTAGCTTGAAACTTCTCAAACTCCTTAATCATGATGAGTTGATCTTGGAATCATCCTTATAGCATCTCAATGCATCAATCCATGATCACATGGCTCTTGGTTTAGGTCTCAACCCTCTCCAAATCATCAGTTGACCTAGGGTTGACCCAGTCAAACCCTAATTGCACCACTCATGGTTGAGTCTTCTTATTCTTGTACAATGGCCTCTCTAGGCTTCATGATGGCTTTCAAGACATCTCATAAGCTCTATCAAAGCTTAAAGTCCATCCTCATAGCTTCAGAACCATCTGAGGGGCTGCCACAACTCTCAAGTTAGGAGGCACACAACCTTGGCTTCAACCAACCTCCCTGAGGATCTCTTAACTTCTCTGACAAGGATATCAACCCTTGAACACTTGAATAACCTTCTTGGCTATCTTCATAGTATCATATAACTCTTTATGGGTAGTCATACCTCTTGATATACTGCACACATCAATGAGAAGCAGATGATAATTCTAGTGAACACAAGCTAGGTAAAGAAAATGTTGGTCAAATTTTGGGGTGCAACACTAAACCAAAACATTCACGTGAATGAATTGATTACCCAGTTAGGGACCAAAGTAGACCAAATAGTCACCCACAATAAGATGCTTGAAACCCAGATATCTCAAATAGCTTTAAAACAAGCTCTTGAGACTGCACCCAGAGGACAGTTCCCTGGTACACCTCAACAGAACCCCCGAGGGCAAGCCAATGCAATCACCTTACGGAGTGGGACCGTTTACAATGAACCGGTTAACCCGATATTGAGAGAACCCAAGACTCCTAAAGAAAGTGTGGTACCAACGAGCAAAGTAGAAGAACCAGTAGGATCTGAAAAGCATGAGGATAATGACAAAACTAACGAACCACCACCACCATATAAACCTCCCATACCCTATCCGCAAAGACTAAAGCAAACCAAGATCAAAAACCAATATCAGAAATTTATCAAAGTCATAGAGAAACTTCATGTGGAAATCCCTTTCACGGAAGTCATCACCCAAGTACCGTCATATGCAAAATTCCTCAAAGACATCCTTACCAATAAATGTAGGCTTGACGATCCAAAACCCTTAGAATGCAACTCTATTTCCAAAAATAAACTTGCCAAGAAGGAGAAAGATCCTGTAAATTTCTCCATACCTTGTATTTTGGGAAGTCATGTCATCAATAAAGCTTTTCTAGATTTAGAAGCTAGCGTAAGCCTTATGCCCCTAGCGGTTTTTGAAAGATTAAAACTAGGAGAATTACAACCTACGAAGATGTCACTTCAATTAGCCGACAGATCCGTCAAGTATCCGGTTGGCATATTGGAAGACGTACCCGTTAGGATTGGTCAGTTGTTCATCCCAACCGATTTTGTTGTCATGGACATTAAAGAAGATGATGACATTCCAATCCTTCTAGGCAGACCATTCTTATCAACCGCTGGAGCCATAATAGATGTCAAGAAAGGGAAATTGACTTTTGAGGTAGGTGACGAAAAGATAGAATTTATTCTGCCAAAGTTTCTTATGGCACCAGTATTAGGAGATTCATGTTATGCCATAGACATCATCGATGAATGCGTTAGGGAGTTAGAATTAGAAGAAACCATCAGATTACCTTCAACCTTCATAAAGGAGGACAATGGATTTATAGAACCCTACATTGATGATAACCTGTACGAATGTTTATCCCTTACCCCAGATCCTATACCATGCCCAAAAAAATCAATTTTAAAACTTAAAGAACTACCTAAGAATCTAAGGTACGAATTTTTGGACGAAGAAATGAACCGTCCAGCTATAGTCAGTGCTACCTTAAACCAAGGAGAAACCGACCAACTCTTATTTGTCTTACGCAAATATCCCTCTGCCTTAGGATATAACATCTCTGATCTAAAAGGTATAAGTCCATCCGTGTGCATGCACCAGATCTCGCTCGAGGAAGACTCAAAACCCTCTAGAGAACACCAGAGAAGAATAAACCCTACAATGAGTGATGTTGTTAAGAAGGAAGTTCTCAAGCTACTAGAAGCAGGTATAATTTATCAGATCTCAGATAGTAAGTGGGTAAGCCCTGTGCATGTAGTACCTAAAAAGGGAGGCATCACGGTTGTGCAGAACGATAAAGGTGAACATGTAGCTATACGGATAGAAGGAGGATGGCGTATGTGTATAGATTATAGAAAATTAAACAAAGCCACTAGGAAAGACCATTTTCCCTTACCATTTATAGACCAAATGCTGGAACGTTTGGCCAGACACTCCTATTTTTGCTACCTGGATGGATATTCAAGATTTTTCCAAATCCCCATACATCCAGAAAACCAAGAGAAAACTACCTTTACATGCCCTTATGGAACTTTCGCCTACAGGCGAATGCCTTTCCGTCTCTGTAATGCACCTGCTACTTTCCAACATTGCATGATGGTGATCTTCGCAGATTACCTTGGCAGAATCATGGAAGTATTCATGGATGATTTCTCGGTGTGCAGATTTGATTTCAATAATTGTCTCGCAAACCTTGAGAAGATCTTGAAAAGATGTGTTGACGTCAACCTAGTGTTGAACTGGGAGAAATGTCAATTTATGGTCACCGAAGGTATAGTTTTGGGACATATAGTTTCTGAGAGAGGTATCTAAGTAGATAAAGCCAAAATAGAAGTGATTGAAAACCTTAAACCCCCTAACACTGTCAGAGAAGTCCAAAGTTTTCTTGGACACGCTGGTTTTTATCGGCGTTTTATTAAAAACTTCTCTAAAATAACCAAACCTTTAACCGGCCTCCTAATGAAAGATGTCGAGTTTGACTTTGACGAAAAATGCCTTGAAGCATTTAACTTTCTAAAACAAGCCCTGATCTCGGCACCCATCATTCAACCTCTAGATTGGGACCAACCGTTCGGAATCATGTGTGACGCTAGCGACTATGCTGTAGGAGTTGTTCTAGGGCAAAGAAAGGATAAGAAATTACATGTTATATACTATGCCAGTAGAACCGTAGATGTTGCTCAACTTAACTACGCTACCACCGAGAAAGAACTTCTTGTCGTTGTTTTCGCTATGGATAAGTTTTGATCCTATCTGGTAGGAGCCAAAATCATAGTTTATACAGATCATGCTGTCATCCATTAATTATTAAGCAAGAAGGATGTCAAACCTAGGTTACTTCGATGGATCCTCCTATTACAAGAATTTGATATGGATATTAGAGACAAGAAAGGCACGGAAAATGTAGTTGTCGACCACCTTTCTAGGCTCGAGTATCTAAAACCAGACCCACTCCCCATTAACGATGATTTCACCTATGACACGTTAATCTCTAGGATAGAAACCATAGAAGAAAGAAACCTAGAACCTTCTAAGAACCCTGAGTGATCTCTGGAAGTAAGCATCGTACCTTGGTACGCAGATTTTGTAAATTACCTAGCTGCCGACATTATACCTGAAGGTGAGATAATACTTAGAAGGGGGGTTGAATAAGTATGACAAATTAAGACTTGAAAATAATCACACAATTATTTTTATCCTGGTTCGTTTAAACAACTACTCCAGTCCACCCTTCCTAGAGTGATTTGCCTTTCTCAACAAGGACTTAATCCACTATTAAATCAAACTGATTACAATAGTAACACCTAAGAACAACAGTTCTTAGTCTTCTCAAGAGCTACTGATTCCAACTGAATCCTCTTAAGGAATATCCTTTACAATCAATGTAAATTAAATACAAGAGTATTAATGCTTCTATAAAGCTTTTATCACAACAGTGATTTTTCTCTTAAATTTAAGTACAATAAATTCTAAGAAGAATAAGAATGAGTGAGAGCTTAGAATATAATGATTTCTTTTCAGCAAATTGTGTAACTGAAGAATGTAGTGAAGTTCTCCTTTTATAGGCAGCTGATCCATGCAAGCTGAGCGTTGAAAAGAGAGTCCCAAAAAGGTCTGAGCCTTTTTGTCTTCACATCAAGTGACCTTTCCTAGAAGTAGATGGCACAGAAAAATCCTTTTTGTCTGTGTAAGTGTGTCTAGCACAAATGAGGAAAGAGACGTTGAATAGCTCCAACGGATATATTCTTGAACATTTCTTCTTCAGTTTTCAGCAAGTTCTTCAGAGTCTGAATGGATCAGAGTCTTCTAATGAAAATCAGAACTATGCTGTATCAGAGTCTTCTGCAGCAGATGTGCTTTCAGCGTGTTGATCATCAGAGCATTTTTGACACAGAACTTCAGTACTTGGCAGCGTTGGTACTTTCAGAAACTTCTGTAGACTAATGCTTTGAGAAACTCTTCAATCAATATTCTTCTATGCTTCAGATGCTTTAGCTTCAGATGCTTCTGATTGTCTTCAGATGCTTCTGACTCAGAATGTTCTGGAGCTTCTTGCTTCAGATCCTTCTGGAGACTACGCTCAGGATCTTCTGTAAGGAGCAATCAGATTCTTCTGTAAGGTGCATCTGGCGCTTCAGAGTCAGAATAACTTCTTGTATCCAAAACAGATTTGCTTCTAGAGAGTTAATATTATTTCAATATGTAGTAAAACTCTCAAACAAATTTATGAGTATATAATTCTTAAATATAAATTTCCTAACAGTTATCATCAAAACAAAGAGTTATTATTAAGAAACAATCTGTGTTCTAACAATCTCCCCCTTTTTGATGATGACAAAAAGTATCAGAAATTTTATTTAACTGAACATAAAGAATTATAACTCCCCCTGAGATGATGAATCTCCCCCTGAGTTAAATAAGAAAAAGGAATAGAAACTTCCCTTTTATCTTGAGTAATCTTCAGAGTCAGGTCTTGTTTGTCTTTGTAATAATTTAGGGTCAGAATATCTTGCAGATATAAGATTCAGAGTTTGATAAAAAAACAAATGATCTGAGAGACTCAGAGATTCTTTTATAGAATGTTCTTATCAAATGTTCTGAAATGGTCAATTTAAATATTAGATAGAATAGATATATCTGAAGATTCATTCTAGTGAAGTTATATTAAACAGTTCAGATCTTTATTTTCTCCCCCTTTTTTGTCATAAGCAAAAAGTAAAAACTATTAAAAGGACAAATAAAAGGAATAATAAATAGATAATTCAATGAAGAGAAAACTGATGCATTCATAATAACAGAGCAAGAGTACATAGGTAAATATCAGAAGATATAACAATAAAATTCAGATGCAAAACAACAGATGCACAAACATTAGAATGAAAAAAAAAATCTAAGAGTGTTTTGACAAAAGCATCTTCAATAGGTCTGTAATCTCAGATGATGATTGCTCTTGCTTTGACATCCACTTAGTCATTGTCTCATTCTTCTCATCTTGTTTTGACATCCACTCTGTCGTGTCTTCAGATTTCTTATCTTGCTTAGCCATCCAAGATTTTATTTCAGACTGACCAGCCTCCAGAGCAGCAATCTTGTCTCCAAAGTCTGGATGTTCTGTCTTTATCTCTGATGAAGAAGGTGGAGGTTCTGCAGCCTGTACAGAGTCAATTGCCATAGGTTCTGGAGATCCTGAAAAGGGTTCTACTAGAGTCTTAGTCAATGCATTGGCAGTTGGTTCTGTTGGAAGTGGAGGAGCATCTAGATGAAGCAGAGGTTCAGTTTTGTTGACAGTCCAGAATGAAGTCCTTTCAGCTCTGAGCTTTGCATCATCAGAACAGACGTTCTTCATATTGGAAGCTACAGTGTTGAATCTATTGATGAATCCTTTCCAGATGATGTCAGATTCATTTGCATCCATAGTTTCAGAGCATCTCTTCTGAACAGTACCTAAAGACATCTGTATTTCTTGCAAAAACGTTTGAAATAAATGATCAACATTAAGTTTGGGTGGTGGTTTAAGCAAGGTTTCCAGAGTCATATGTTTAGGTTTGGGAGTTGGTGGTATAAGTGATTTTGGGATGGAAATTAGAGGAGGGGGATAATATGGAATGAAAGGAATTTCTGGTTTTTGAGGTAAGGATCTGTTTAAAGCATTAAGCAGATTAGGTTTTGGTCTTGTGCGTGGGAAAACATCATCAAAGGGTTCATTAGAGTATGGTATGAAAGCAGAGGTTGATGGTTTATCAGATGCAACTGTGTTATCAGATGCAGGTTGCAGAGCTGAAACAATAGCTTTACAAGATGTAGCAGATATTGTTGTTAAGGATCCTTCATTATTCATAGATTGAATATATGAAAGGATTACAGATGGAAGGGCCTGTCTGAGTTTTGGTTTCAGAGGTTTCAGGGGTTCAGAAGGTTCAACTCTATCATAAAAATCTTTCAGTTTGAAACCATAAGATAGATTATGATAAAGAGAAGAAACTTGGGCACAAGATATACCAGATGATGATGGATTGGAAGTGGGAACAATCATCTCAGATGATGGTGCAGGTGGAGGCAAAGGATCTGGAATGGAAGTTTTAGCAGTTATGGTTGATGCAGGTTCAGGTTCAGGTTCAGGTTGGTTCATATCAGAGTATTTGGATGGAGAGACAAGAAAATCTGGATGGATATCTGATTCAGATGAATTGGAGGATGTTGTAGGTATACAAGAGGTAGAAGATACTTGAAACACTGTTTTTAATGGAGTGATATCAAGAACTTCTGTCTCAGGGATATGAGTAGGTTCTGAAGGAGTATCAGATTGTTGGGATGGTGGTTCTGATGAAATAGGAGCAGAAGTTACTTTTGTGGGTTCAGAAGTAACAGGTGCAACAGGTTCAGAAGATGGATTGTTTGATGGTGGTATGACAGAGTCTTTTTCTGGTTGAACTTCTGTGGTTTGGTTTTCTGGATGTTCAGAAGTTTGTGGTTGATTATCTGTTTGTGGTTGATCAAAGTTTTGTTGTTCAGATTGTTGTTGTTGTTTTGATGGTTGTGGTTCTGATGGTTGTGGTTCTGTTGGTTGTGGTTCTGTTGGTTGTAGTTCTGTTGGTGATGGACGTGGAATAAAGTGTTTGATGTGTAGTTTGGGTTGAGATAATTTTGATACCGAAGCAGTGTTTTGTTTTTGAGGTGAGACAGAACTGGGGGCAGCAACAGAAGTTGTTTGAGTAACAGGTGGTTTGGGAACAGACTTAATAGATGAACCATTAATAACAACATTTTTAGAAATAGCAGAAGTCTTAGTACCTTTTAGTTTAATCCTCTTGGCAGATGCAGAGGCAGCTTCTTCAGAATCCTTTCTTTTTAAGAGATTCTTTGGCTTCTCAGCAGTCTTAGCCTTCTTCTGGACAGGTTCAGATTCTGCTGCAGCCTGAGTCCTTTTCCTCTGAAGTGGTACTTCTTCTTCTTCTCCTGCATCTGGTAGTGGTTGTTTGACAAGCTGAAACACATTAGCTGGAATAGGTACTCCTTCCCTTTTGCATTCCTCTATATACATCAGTACTATATGTCTGGGTTCTTCAGCAAAGAATAGAGGAAAATCAGATACTGGAACCCTCTTATTCAAATCAGACATATTCAGCCTCTTTGGAGCAGTAGTGAGTTTATCTACAATCTTGAGTCTCAGAAGACTTTTAGCGTTCAGAGGCTTTCCCATAATAAACTCTAATTCCTCTGTAACCATAGCATCATACAGAGCAGCCACTAAACCATTTTCAGTGAGAAGATCTGAGATCAACCTTCCAAAAGGGATCCAAGTCCTGATCTTCTGGCCTTTTTCTTTTATAGATTCTCTAGATGCATTGATGTGATTCCACAGATGCATGAACAGAATGTAAGGAAGATCTACCTTGTTGCTCTGACTAAGGCAGTACATAAAATAGATCTGTTCATTGTTGACATAATCTGGGGAATTTGTTGACTTCCTGTGATGTATGCATCCCATGAAGATCTTGGC